>CM031238.1:255375915-256784665 GCA_018340775.1 Taxus wallichiana var. yunnanensis | reverse complement strand
CGTCGCTGGCCTTAGATTTGTATCTTTGACATCTACCACTTTGAACAATTGAATACCACACTTGATATAATTTGTTACACATTGTGCTTCTATTTTCACTCATACCTATCTATTTTATTCCATACACCTCTCATTCCTCTACAAACAATCTCTGTACTTTTATTTTGGCTCATGGTTCATCGTCTCACTTCTCACCTTGTTGCAAGGTGGAAAATATTGGTGTTATCATATTACCTCTCACAAAATGATTTAAGCATAATTCCAATATGGAACATACAAAAACAATATGCGTTGCCACTCTATTTTCAATTGATCTTGAAGCAATATTCAAATCCTACAACTCTTTACCCAAAATCACAGAATTCAATCTATTATGAGTGCAAAACCATCTCGATCTCTCAAAAATTTCCACTGATGACCTAATTTGAGGGCAAGTCAAATTTCTAAAGCTGGTTCAAATCAATCAAGTTCAATCAAATACTACAATCCAATTGACTCACAATCACAATGACTAATCTATTTCAAGTGCAAAACTATCTCGAATTCTCACAATTTTTCAGCTTCTCACAATTTTCCCTCAAATGAACTAATATGGTGGAAATTTAACTCTCCAAAGATGGTTCAAAGCAATCATGTTCAATCAAATACCATACATCAATCAATATAGGTTGTTTCCAAAATCTAATTCCACCAATATCGATATCCCTCCCAAATGACCTAACTTGGGAGCCAATCAAGTTCAAGCACTTTTCCATTTTGCTTGGTTTACACCCTTACATTGTAATATGGGGAAATGAGATGTCATTGCCTATCCTTTTCCAATTTATGGGGTTTTTTTGTGACAAGTAGGCAAGTAAAAATTGGTTCACTTCCGTCTGCATTGGTGCAACATATTTTGAGGAAGTGTCATGGTGGAGAGTAAAGTTGATCACTCTCCCAACACTCTTTCTCTAGCTACAAGAAGCTCAAATCTATATATTTTACACATCAATTCGGGAATTGATCACTCCCAACCTATCCTTCAATCTCCAAGTTTCAAAGTATCCTATATCACCATAGCACATTTCTATCTTACGAATCATTTTGTGACAACACATTCACCACATGTGGATCAAAATAGTGATCCACAGCTTGCCATGCTATGATTCTTATTATCGACACATCTCAATGACAACTCCTTCAGCCCTCTACAAGTATGTTCTTCTTATATCCTTTATACTATTGAATTTCATCCAAATAGCATAAGGGGGGAATGTAGACACAAAATTATAAACGTATTACTATTACATCATGCCTCTAGTGTGTTGTTATATAAACGATGTTTGTGTATAAAGATTAGACATTGGTGACACATTTTTCCTAGTCCTCCTATTGCTTTGACTAGTTTTGATTGTGATATTGTCTTATACTTCTTGGATTTACACCTTTTTGGTCGGGTCATAAGGATCCTTATCTTTGTCCTTGTTCTTGTTTATTTTTCTTGGCTTTGGACATTATTGCCCATTAAGAATGTTATCGCTCGGGTGTTAGTGTCCCTTATGGGCACTTTCGTATTCTCTTTTGTTTCCTAAATTACCATTTGATACTTAACTTTCGGTCTTTTCTAGTTCTTTGGGTTATCCTTTTGTGTCACTAAGTGTAAAAATTCAAATAGGGAAATCATATATATACATGACTTACTCATTATTATGGGCGGTGGGACAATTTTTTTATTACCTAATATCTACCACTTGTGCAGAGAGAAACATTCAAGGATTGCATTTGGGCTGCATTATTCACTTCATATGAGTGGTTATTTCTAAATTCCATCTCACACATTCATCCCGGGTGAAAGTAGTTTTATCCCATTATCTCAGTGCAACCGGCATGAGGGAAACCTAGCTTCATGGGACACAATTCAATCACACACACTAGAACTAGATGGACTATGAAATGTAGTGCAAACGATTGGTGACAATCACATTCCAATGATCACCGAGGTCAATCGACTCAAGCATATGCATTATTAATTTCATATAATGTTTGTTTAAGCCTTGTGCAGAGTAGCTATGGTTTTTTTGTGACATTAAAACCCTACGGTGAAGTGGATGTAATAAAAGAGAAAGGAAAATAACATTGTTATACCCGAAAAGATTAGATCCCGAGATGTTTCCAGGACACTAGCATTCAACTCGGACACTAGCGCCGAGTGGTCCTGTCCTTATCTAGGTGATCATGTTTGAAGGAGTTTCAAGTTCTATTTTTCCAGATAAAGCTTACTCAATCTAAAACCAACCTATTCCACTTAGTTTCCAACCCGTAATCATCCCATATCTTCAAATACAAGCTAAGTCACTATTATTTCACTATTGCTTATACTTGTTTGTTTCTTGCATGATAGATATTGTTTGTTACAATTATATATGTTTGATCTTAGTCCTTTTATTAAGATTAAGATATCATTAAATCACCCTCTACAAGCTTGTTATGTGGTTCTAAGTGCATAGTGGCTCTAAACATTAGGACCTACACCATGAAATTTTTCAAAATTATGGATACAATTAACAAAAAACAGCAACAATACGCATTAAAGGGGTTCCTTGGGATCCATTAGTGTCATTAGATCTCACAAAATGGAGTTCTTGCATAAATAATCTCATGGAATTGTGGCTCAACTTTGTGTCATTTAACTTAAATACCCATATTATTTCAATCTTCGAGAGGAATTTATAGTAATTATTATCAAATCATGCAACTTTGTTTGTAAATACATGCGGGTTATTGTATGCACCCAAAATTGCATGTGCTACATCACCGTAAAATGGTTACAAAAGTCCCCAATGATGATTCAAGTCCTTTCAAGAAGGTGTTCGAGCTCCAATTTCCCTTTGCAGTATATATTTTTCGCCTAGACGTCTTTACTTAGCCTTCCCGCACTTTTTCTAGCTTCTTGCCTCTTTCTGTGCATGTTTTGGCCTTCAATGCAAGGACCGCCACCCTGCCTGGTAGTGGTTCAAACCACCACCCAAAAAAGGGCGGTGGTTCTACCCACTTTTTCCAGATCCTTCACGCGTGTTTTAACATGCGACGGTTCACTTAATTTCACTTTTTGCATGCATCCGTGAGCCAAATTGTCTAAAATTAGCTTTGATTGCTTGGTTCTCCTTCCTCCTATTTTAAAATAGATTTAATTGGTTGGAACTTCTCCTTCTTGCCTTATGCATGAAGGAACCTCCCATCCTCCATTCCTATATATTAAATTCTTGTATTCAAGCAAAAGGCCTAAGAATTTTATGTATCTTGCATTGTATTACTGCTACGATCTTGATAGGAATTACATAGCCAAGCTCTGATCTCTTGTGTTATCTCTCTTCTACCTGCATTGCATCTGGACTACCATCAAGCTGTCATTTCTCAAGCGCCATCCTCCTACTATTGTTCTTGCATTCTCAATCCCTTGGACTCACATGAACACTCGGAGAAAGAAAGGAACATATTGAGGGACGATTCAAACACAACCAAATTTTCCAAAGCTCTTACTTGTCCAAGTTGGAATTGTGTGTTTGTTGAATTGTCAATTTCAAATCACTAGTTTCAATTTCATATCAAATAGAGTAGAAAATCATTCATATCAAATAGAGTAGAAAATCATTCATTTCAATAAATTAGTCAATCACAAGTAGATCAAATCATTAGTAAGTTTGCCTCTTTAACATTACCAGGGAAGTTGTGAGGAACAATAGCCCCTTTTAGGGTCATGATTTGTTCTTCACCTTTGAGGTAGGGTTTGGAGGGTTTTGATCAGATTAGGTTATTTGCTTTAGATTAGATTCATACATTTGCACAAGTAACTAACTACATCCGGTTGATTACTTGTCTTTAGTTTATTTATTAGATTAGAACGCATTTCTTAAAGATTAGAAAAGATAAAAATATTTCCTTTGATAGATTAGTATTTATTGCTTTTGTGATGCCCATTAAAAACAACCCACTTGAGACCCAAGAAACAACCTAGGGTTAGTTAGAAAATTATGGAATAATTTTTTTATTAGAAGTGTCCACAACCAAGTTGCAAGACAACAGTTGACCCTATTAGGTTCCGAACAATTCTAAAATTACTAGATCATATTTTTCCTTCATTAAAAAATATCAAGTTCACATGATTCAAATTTTAGGGTTAGAAGTTTCAATTAGGTTCGGGAGAAATTTATCCCCATGTCCACACTCTAACAAGCTTAGAGTTTCAACTTGATTTTTCTCATACTTAACACATTCAAAATTTCCCTAAATCATTCCCATTGGATAGGAAATTTTCTCACCTTTCCGGTGATATAAAGAAGTCCTCCTAACTCCTTCAGAAACTCAAGATATGGGCAAGCGGACTTTAGGGTCAAATTTTCCCCAAGGGGACACGTGGCGAGGAGAAGAAAACCCCTTTGATGGGTTGGCGGGTCGCGGGGTGGCATTAGCAATTTTTATTTTATTATTTTTCACAGGAGAAATTTCCTTTGTGCTGCGCCTCCGCTGGTCCTCCCGAGGACACGTGGTGTCCTCTAAGTCATCGTCGGGAAAAAGGGAAGGGGCGGAGGCGAAGAATTTGGGGCATTTTCGCCAAAGGGGAGAAAACAACCAAACAATGCCCACATGCCTGCGGGTCCACAAGGACATGTAGTACTCAACAATTCACCGCGGGGAGAAGACAGAGGGACAGGCATGGCGGCGGGGTTTTTGGAACAACAATACCAAAGGGGAGAAAGGGAAAAATTAGGTGTGCGGGTCCGCGCATCCGCGGAGGAGAAAATCCCAAGGCGAGGGTGGGGGTGCGGGGCCGCGGAAAGTTTAAGAATTTTTTTCCAAAAACAAAACTTCAAAAGATAAAGTCTGCAAAGGTTCCACCCCTCCATCGTGCCACGTGGCTACCTGTGATAGGCCGCGGGCCGATGGGGCGGAATGGAAATTTTTTCCAAAATTTTCAAAGGTCAAAGGGCAAAAGAAAATGTCGTGCCTCCGCCGCTGCCCCGTGAGGATACATGACAGATTTTGATTGGCTACGGGCTGGTGGAGGAAACTTCACAAATTTTCCCAAGCCAAAAGTTTTTTTCAAAAAAATTTCTAAGGATTTTTAATGGGAATTTTTCAGGCCGCGGGCCCGCCAGGGAAAATTTTCCCAAATTTTCTTGCCAAGGCGAAAAACTTCAAAGTGTCATAACTTGAGCTAGAAATCTCAGTTTTGGGAAAACAAGGACTTTTTGGAAAGCTCTCGATGCCCTCTTTACACAGGAATAATAAATTTCAATTTTGGTAAATTTTAAGGGGTAAATTTTATAAAAATGATCTATAGGATTTTAAAAAGCCAACTGGTAATTTCTAACTTTTCAATTTGATTAAATTGGATCTCCTCCTTCACTCAACATGCCAAAAAGACATGGAGGATTGATCTAGGAAGGATTTAAAGTGTTTTAGGAAGGTAAATTTTGTTCAATTGATTTCAATTTGTAATTTTCCAACAGTTGACGAAAAAGACTGTGAGAAGGATTTGGCTCGAATTTGCAATGTTTAAACTTGTTTTCTTAAGTGTTCTTTGTCAATTGAGTTCCTTAATATCTTAGCATGCTAAATTATATCAATTCCAAGTTGATTGTTAAGTGCAGGTCCGAACTATACATTTTTATTAAAATTAATTTCCAGTTTTAAGTTTGTAACAAAAATCCCATTTCTAGAAATTTGTTTATCAAATTCATCCTTCAAATGTGGCATTTCATTCCTAAACTAGTCCAATACATTCAGTTGTTTATAAACAAACCATTTCAAAGCTAAATTGCAAATCTAATTTCCACTTTAATATATTTCAAAAGGAAACAATGCAATATAATTCCCTCATACGTATTTCTTCTTCTTTCAATTTTCAAAACAGAGATTCCAATCACAATTTGATATTTCCAACTTCATCACAACAATGCAAAAGAGAGATGAACTTGCAATTCTTTATTAATCCAAAAGGAATACATCTTTACATCTTTCCATGTTTTGGGTGCAAATAACACATTTCTAATTCTTTCTTTCCAAAACCAATACATAATATACATGTCTTTCACAATTCAAATATCTAACTTCATAATCAAATTACATACATCTTTCTTCACAAAATACATATTACAATTTCATCCACTTCAAGTGGGAAAGGTTACAAATGAATGTGTTTTCACAAGGGACTGTCAAACTGTATTTTTTCCTTAGCTCCAGGACAACAACATGCACATTTTCTCTTTCTCCAAGTTGATCACAACAAAAGAGGGGGAAAGGCAACGCTCTCCACCCAACCAAGACATCCAATGAAAGGAAAATCCTTCCTTCATCATTGGCCCCCAAGCCCCAACCAAAATACAATAAGATATGCAATTCAACCCATGGAAACAACTAGCTTCCACAACACACAACATTCTTTCAAACATGCACATTTCAATATAAAACATAATTCAATACAAAATAGTAGTTCACAACTGCGATTAAAAACATTCTAATCAAAATCAAGCTTGATCATGCAAGCCAAAGGAGAAAGGTCTATGGGGGAAACTATTTATGCCTCCCAATTGGGAATTGGGCATCCACCAAAATAAACCGCCAATAAATTTCACCACACATATCCTTATGCCCCCACAAATCCCTCCTTATGCCGCCCACAAAGTAAGAAATGCAAGCTATTTCTTTTCCATGGTGGATCCCAAACCCAAACTCCCTCCACAAAATCTGATGCCAATGGCATTTCCTTATGCCCCCCACATGGATTCCCCATAGCCTTCTCCTACACCTTCCCTAAGGCAGTCTACCCAACCAGCCAACAAATAAAACTAAACATGCACCATTCACACAACACAACAAGATAATAACAACATAAAAGGAGAGTTAAATTCCTACCTCTCCATGGTTACTTTGCTTCCAAACAACAAGCTTTCCAAGACAATAACACAGTTCCAAACAACAATGCCAAGTATGAAGATATCTCTAAATTCCTCCACAATCCACAAGAGCTCCAAAACAACAAAAATGCGCCCCCAAGGAAGAATGCAAAAAGGTTCAACAACCCAAAACAAGAAAAGAGTTTGAATTATATAGAAGAGGGAGAGAAGAGGATGATGTGGATCCATGTGGGATGCCACATCACACATCCTCCAATTCAAACACAAAAGACAAAATCCATTCTCCTAAGCACAATAAAGAGGTGGGTGAAAAATGACAAGTTACTTGCACACTCCAAAAAGCCCACACCTCAAGGGACAACAAAATAAATAAAATGTAAGAAAGTGCAATTAAAAACATGCAACATGACTTAATAAAATGCATTATAAAATCACAAATCACATCTCCAACCATAAGTATGGTTGGTAAATTAAATTTAGTGCATGGACAAGTTTTACTTGTCCCACAAGCCTCCAAAAACAGCCCCCAAGGACAAATTCAAATTTTTCATGGAGGTGGAGTATTTCATACTCCAAAATTGACTTACACAAGCTCTTACACAACTTACACATCCCTTACAAATTTAATACAAACAACCAACAACTTCCATTATTACTTTCCCATATCCCAATCTAATTTATTTAAATTTTAATCATATGATTCTCACATTAATTCTCCACAACATAATTAAATAAAGGAACACATCACTAATAAAATACATACAACAATAAATAAAATTTAACCACATTAATAAAATACACAAACCCATGGTCACATATAAAGGTGATCCCCCCATGGGAATCCCTAACAAAACAACACACATACACAAAACAAGTTGCCATGGTGACCGTGTCGAATTCACCTAGAATTCCATTGTGGTTGGTCTCTGATCCCCCGATGTTTTGTTGTGATGTTTTTAACCTACAAAATACAAATACCTCCTTCAGCCTCATGGCCATATCAGAACATCCAATATGATATAAATAAAATCACAAAATCATCTAAGTAAATGAATCACAACAACATCGAAGTAACAACTACATCATTTGCATTTTTAATCAACAACTATATCATCATCAATATAATATCCATTTTCTAGATCAACTCATAATATCCAAATCACATGTCTAAACAACATCCATAAAACATCCATGTCAAATAATATATCATCATCCACATATAAGGTGTCTCTAATAATCATCATGCATCATAATCAAATCAAGATCAACAATAATCCATGATCAATGTCTAACAACATACTAAATCAAAACATAATAATGTTTATAATGTAATCACAATATCAAAATAGGTATCGAAAAGTGTCAAAGGGAAGTGGGCACTATAGCTTTGATCCAAAATATTGTGAAAACCCCAAAAACATAGATTAGATTTCTTTCAGTAATTAGGTTGATTATTAGAAATCATTGTATCTCATGTTGCGTGACCATCAATGGTCCACAACAAAAAGACATACAGTTGCGATCCCTTGGTCCCACAACCCAACGGGCTAGAATTGATAACTGACATTGATACCAGTTTACTTTTGATAGTCTTACACAGACTTACAACTTTTGCTTTGAGAAAATAGAACAACTCAATACACTAAATATCACTGTTAATCAAGCCTACGACTATTGGAATGCTCCTGGAAATAGGGTTTGATTATGCACATGACCATCCAAGGGCCACAACCTCCACGATTATTTGGTTGTGATCCTTAGGTCCCACAACCCAATGGGCCTACTAGTCAGTTAGACATTGACACTAGTTTGCATACATTAGTATTCAAATCTTCGCCACTTCCACCAGATATTATCACACATCTTTCCTTCTTCGAACATAGCAAATTGGTCAAGCTAAGACTTTCTAGACTAGACCAGAAATTACCCATAAATACATGTGGCTCCATCGCGCCTCTCATTCTTACTTCCATGACCTTTTCTAGAAATCTATACGAGGTACCCGTAGGTCATTTTCCGCATGTTCAACAACCAATGAATAGAATCTTGGTCGAGCTTGACATTGATTGGAGTCTACGAGCGGCTATTATCTTAGACTGAGCCATCACACCACTTCAAGTTAGGAGAACATTCTTTTCCTTAGACTCACAGATCCCGACATTGTGTGTTGAAGATATAAGATTGCCCAATTAGCTTGATCCCCGTCACCACACTCACATTCACAATCATTCTACACCGGCTATCTTGGCATGACCTCGAGAGGTCGGGTGCGAAAAAAGGTCACGTTTTGATTTTTGTCGTACAAATTGGTGAACCTGACATGAAGAGATAGCCTCTAAATGTTTCTGCTTTCTTCGTCCATCCTTTATTCTGCGGGTATTCTTATACCCCCAAAATATGTCGGGATACAACGAGTACAATCAACCCATCCTGGGTTTTGACATGTACCACTACCAATCAAGTATACCACAACAATCACCTTCAATTTCAACATGAGCGGACAACCGTTAATCCGCTCAAAACCCTCTGCTTCAAGGAACCAATGTTGGTTCCTCTGTACGTATTGAGGAACTCGACCAAGTCACTTAGACCTATCCCCATGAACAATCAAGTTCAAACAACATGAATTTCACTGGTGAAGCAAGTTCATCTCCTTGGGTATTGTTTTGACAGCCCATTAGCATGCAATCCGATCAACTCCCCATCTAGATGAGGAGTATTTAGCATGATATGCTAGGAGTGAACAACACTTCTAAAACATGAACCAATATTTCGATAGGTTGCAAGGAAAAGGTGATGTCCTACTTCAAAACAATAATGCTACCCTCCACCAACCGACAATACTGCTAATGAGGGGTGGCAACATCATGAATAATTCATAGCAGGATACCATACTCCTCAATAACCTCTCGAGGATTCAACAAAAGGTACCTAAGAAAAGCACTGCTCCGTCAATAGACGATGTCATTTCAACTTTGGTAGAAAAAGTCAAGGAGCTAGAGATTTCCTAAAATACTTAGAATTCATATGTAGGGCAAGTGCGAACTCCTCCCTACCTATATAATTATGGACAAATACCTACTGCACAGAATCCTCCAATTTATATGAATATTCAAAACCCTGGAGATCTACTTACGGGGATGGGCACCTTGGGTATGCCCCCCAAGCCACGTATGGATATCTGCAATAGGCACTAGCCGAAGTGCATTCTCAAATGCCATACATCCGAAATGCAACATTCCCTAGCTTCGTGCCTTCGATTCCATATCAAGGTAATCAACCCCCCTATGTACACATGTATTCTAAATCTCTGCAGGGGGACATGTATACCTACCCGGGTCTGTATGGACAACTACAGGGGATGCCATACGCCCCAACAAATGTCTATGTTGTCCCATTTCAGCAACCGATGCAACCCCCACCTCCCCAACAAGGATCTTCAATGGTGGAAACATATGTAATGGGGACCTATTCTGAATATCTCAAGGAACCCCTAGACTTATCCATTTAGACAGTCATGCTCCCGAGACCCTTGCCTGATCTTCGAAATTCAAAGGGAGGGCGATCCTAACACCCACATCAAGGCTTATGTAACGGCCATTCGAGAGTTGCTCCCATTGGATGTAGTCATTGCGAAAATTTTCCTAAGACACTAGAAGGTATTTCTCTTGACTAGTACTATAGGATACCGGAGGATTCAATACACTCATTCAAGCAACTCGTATCATATTTTATCAAATATTTTGATATGAACAATCTTTTGAGAACAAGAATCAGGGAATTCCTTCATATCAAGCAAGAACACAATGAGTCTACAGCCCACTTTATTCAAAGGTGGCGAAAAGTTCTCTACTCCTCTGCAAGCACTCCAAATATGGATCAAATGAAACTTTTTGATTTGTTCCTTCACTCTCTCAATAGAGAGACAAAGGAAGAGGTTCAAAAGTTCCCGCTAAGAGATCTAGAGGGTGCTCTTGGATTGACCAAGCGGCCATTGACAGTGGTCGTAAGACTTATGGAGCAAATGGGAAGTTAGTCACTCCCAATCAAAATAATCTTGGTTACTCCAACAACACAAAAAATAATCAAGGACCAAAGATCCTTAATAAGAATCGTGGAGCCACGACCGACGGTGTGACTGACCAGCCCAAAATCCTAATGTTGTTAATCCTACTAGTACAGGTGCTACAAATAACAACAACAATGACAATAATTAGAGAAACAACAATTTCTCACCCTTGGTAAACATTGTGGATTTTAATCGTCCTCAACAACAACAACAACAACCTCAGCAACAGAGACAAACACCGACCCCAAGCCCTAGTCAATACCCGGTGGGTATCCCAACCAATTCCAAAACCAAGGGCAAGGGTTCCAAAATTTTAATTATAACAACCAACAACCAAACAATAACCGTAGTTTCGGACCACAATAAGGAACAAACCAAAGGCCTCGAGATTACGATCCCGACTTATACTACGGTTTCCATAGGGTTTGTAGGCATGACACAAGAATGTGCCACGATTGTAACAAGTTTTTATAGCGTTTTCTAGAGGACCAAAGATAGTTATTTGTTGACATGTTTTTGAAAACCCAACAACACCCACTCAAAACACCTACATGGGACCAATGATCTCCATGCAGAACACACCACTGGGGATCTTTAATGATCCTCTCCCCATGTGTCCAAAGGACGGTAGATTAGATCCCAACGGTTTGAATAAAGGTATTGTAATAGGGACTCATGATCACGAAGCCTCAACTTCATCAAACCCACAGTGGCACCTCCTTTGGATGGTTGCAGAACAAATGAAAATTGTGGGGTTGGTAGAGTTAGACGTTGAACCCCAAATTAATGCTGCCACAAGAACCAAGGATTATTCTTCGTAGCCAATCCCAATTTATCTAGTTATGTCAAAAATGTTCATGATATGCTAAGCAAGCTAGTAGGGGCTTATGACCTGATCAATGATCTAACCAAGACCTTTTCACACATTTCCTTCTTGGATCTACTGAAGAATTCCCCTGCTCATAGAGTCGCTCTGTTAGAAGTGCTAGGTCTCGGCCATTTGATTAATGTTACCCCTCCGCCAGAGGCATAGATAAATCACATAGACTTCGACGTTAGTCCTCTAGGGACAGCCTAAGAGAGATATTGGGTTCATGTTTGACATCAGCAAGATGCCCACGGATGTTGAGATAGCTCGTAGGGGTGACCCAAATTTGTTTCGCAAGTTTGGATTTACAATAACTACGTAAAGTGTGCAATGATCGATGATGGGGTAGTAGTTAACATAGTTCCCTTCTCTTTTCTTCATAAGTTAGGGTATGGGGAGACCAATTGCTCCTCGACACAAAACATGCTTTGAGAGGCTATGATAGCCTCAAGGCAACGTCGATCGGAACCATAGTATTACCGGTTACTCTTGGGCCTAAGATGGTACTAATTGAGTTTTATATTATAGACCGGGAAACCAACTATAATATGATCCTTGGTCGTCCTTAGATCCACCGCATGAAGGCAATCCCCTCCACTCTATTCCAAGAGGTTAGATTCTTGCATTTAGGGAAATTATTTATGGCATAAGGTGATCCAAAACCATTTAGCTAACTTAAAGAAGAGTCCAGGGGTCCAATTTGAGTTTGAGCTTCCCACAAATCAGTTAAACAAACTTGCATGCATGGTACCAGAAGAAAAGCTAGTCCCTATGACAGAGTTAGAAGTCACGGGGTTGATTGAGGGCATTCCGCGATCAAGGATGAAACCATTATTGTAGAGACAGTGTGGCTAGGAACCACAAGTAAAAATTGTCGAGCTATTGGAGAAATATTTTCCTATTCTCCCCCTTTGATTCTATGAGTATGGGACATACTCTGGGACTCAGTTCTCTTCCAGCAGATGAGATTTGCATGGTTGAAGTAACCAAGGTAAAGGGAGAAGGTACAAAGGATGACCCAACATCCATCTTTTTGAGTAGTTTTTGGACTCTCCATTTTGATGGAGCCAAGTGTCATTTTGGCGTCGGGGCAGGCGTGATCCTTACTTCGCCTAAAGGAAGGATTCTACCTTTTATTTCAAGTTAAATTTCAAATGCACAAATAATGGGGCTGAATATGAGGCTCTCCTATTAGGTCTCATTGTAGCTAAGAGAATGGACATCCTCAATATTAGGGTGTTGGGTGATTCACAACTAGTCGCAAATCAGATATCCGAAGTATATGAGACTAGAGTTGAGCATCTACAACTTTACAAAACAATAGTACTAGGCCTGATGAAAGGGTTCAACTTCATATCAATCAAAGTAGTTCCACGCGAATAGAACCTTCTCGCAGACTCTATAGTAACTTCACGCTTCATGATTCACCCCAAGTAGTGACCTGGAAGATACCAACTTCACGGTTTCAGTTCACACCGAGCCCTTGATTCGTAAAGCACCAATGACCCCAATGTTGACGTATGTAGAAGCCGAGAATCATCCTGATTGTTTAAACCACATTGATGGTGATGAAGCGACTTTAAGATATTTAAATGCTTTTACAGAGCTGCATCTTACTTATCATGAGATAGACCTTTCCTTAATTCCGCATTCCTCTTCCTATTTTGGGAATCCCATGATTGAATCCTCCTCGGAAAAGATCTTGAGATTTATGAGGTAGAAGAAGAAGGGGATTTAGAGTTACCTCTAGCCCCACCTAAGTTTGAGGAGGGAAATGCCTCCTTAATTGAGGGAACGATCGATATAAATATTGGAACAGAGGAGGAACCAAAAATATTAAAGCTGGGATCCTCCTTAACTCCAGAGGAGGTGGAAATACATACCTGAATCCTCAAGGAACACCAAAAAGCCTTCACATTTAGTTACAAAGAAATGATGGGAATTGCACCACATATCGTGGTGCAAAATCTTGTCACCAAACCAGATGCAAATTTGATTAAGCAAAATTCGAGGCCCATGAAGCCAAAAGTGGCCCTCATGGTGAAAGAAGAAGTAATGAAACTTCTCCAGGTAGGATTCATCAAGCCAGTTGATTATTCACAATGGGTATCTAATATCATCCCCATTCTAAAAAAGAATGGAAAGATCTATATTTGCATAGACTTCCAGGACATTAACAAGGCTTGCCCCAAAGATGATTTCCCATTACCATCCATCGACGTTATTGTTGACGTAAAACTGGATTTGAATTGTTGTCTCTCATGGATGGGTTTTTGGGTACAATCAAATCAAAATCTCGAGGAGGATCAAGCCAAGACTACGTTTATAACTCCTTGGGGACCTACTATTATGTTGTCATGCCATTTGGTCTTAAGAATGTTGGTGCCACGTACCAACAAGCAATGACATATATATTCCATGACCTTATTCATAAGATTGTGGAATCCTATGTGGACGACCTTCTGGCTAAGGCCAGAAGCGTTGTGACCACCCAGAGGTTCTTCGTGTCATCCTTTCTCGCTTAATCGAGTACGGTGTCACATTGAATCCAGAGAAATGTGTATTTAGTGTAACGGGAGGCAAGCTTCTGGGTTACATTATATCTTCACGAGGAATTTATGTCGACTAAAAAATTCGAAGCTATGCTAGAAATACTTTCACCATCGATGAATCAGTATCGATCTTTTCTTGGGAAACTCGGTGTCATCCAAGGTTCATCCCTAACTTGACCTTTGCTATTCATCCAATCAAAAATTTGTTGAAAAAGGATTGTTGCATTGATTGGATAGAAGAATGCAATGAGGCCTTCAAGGTAGTTAAATGATTCTTGTTATCCCCTCCCACACTAATGCCACCTAGATCAGATCACCCTTTGATCTTGTATTCATGAGGTACGATGTCTCGTTAGCTTGCATGTTGGCTCAATAGGATGATGATAAGCAAGAACGTTCAGTTTATTTCATTAGTCGAACTTGCTTGATTATGAGACACGTGCCTTGCCATAGTCTTCTTTGTAACAAAGTGCTTAAGGCATTATATGCTAAATCAAGAAACGAGGGTTATTGTTAAGTCATATCACTTGCGGACATTCCTCATGTAAGGATCCTTGTCTAAAAGGTCGGGCGTTTCATAACCCTAATGGGTGAGTTTGAACTAACATTTGTAAATCAGAAATCCATCAAGGGACAAATCATTGCGGACTGGTTGGATGACAATCCATTGGATGGAGGTGATCTAGTAGATTTAGAATTTCCCGATGAGTGTGTGTACTTTTTCGAAACCAGGCCCCCTATCTCTGTATGTCCTTGGTATACTGATATTGTCAATTTCATCATGGACCATACATACCCAGAAGGGGAAACATCGCAACAAAGAAGGCGGTTACGCATCATTGCCGCTAAGTACGTTATTTTGGAACAAGTGCTCTACCTGTGGGATTAGCACACCGGTTGTACAGACAATATATCAGATCTAAGCATACATGCAAATAAAAGCGGATATTCTACTAGAAGAAATACACAAAACAAGAGACATAAATCAACACTAGATTTAACGTGGTTCACCCGGTGTGGGCTATGTCTACCAAGAAACAAGCCAATCTATTATCCAAAGATTTGACAAGATATACAATCTTCCACACCTCTCAGATGTTCAGTACTTTCTTTCCATCAAGATTTTTCTTCTTCACCAAGAATTCTCTCTCACATAATTATCTTGTAATTATGATCCATACACTTACTTCTAAACCCTAGATTTTATGCTTATATAGTTGTTTATAGACTTAGGGCACTTATCCATGCAATTACAATTAATAAATATATTTTAATGCTAAAAATAGATATAATTCCCGAGAGTTAATTAAAAATTAAGTCGCATGCGAATGTAACCGACGCCGCTTCGCTAACCATTGCCGATTCCTTACTTTTTGACCGATGCCGGTCATACACGAACGATGCCGATCTAACCTTAATGATGCAAGTTCTTTGTATTTTCTAGCAAGTTCCAATTACATGCTAAAATGAAGTAATTAAGCTTCACAACTCAACAATCTCCCACTTGGAGTTTAATTACTGCACCATACATGTACAACGTCATTCTTGGATACTTCCTTGGCTTTGTTTCTTCCTCTTCAAGTCTCAAACTCGAAGACCAACAGAAGTGGAGTGTAGCTCCAACTTCTCCTTTGTTAATGGCTTTGTTAGCATATCCACAGGGTTCTTTCTCATATGAATCTTTTCTAGATTCAAGTGTCCATCCTCCAATACCTATCATATGAAGTGATACCTCAACTAAATGTGTTTCGTTCTCGAATGAAATGCTTTGAGTTCTTTTCCAAATGAATTACACTCTGACTGTCACTAAACAATTTACAATCACCTTACTCCTTTCCCAACTCTTCCATTAACCTACTCATCCATATCATCTCCTTGTTAGCCTCTGTAATTGCAACATACTCTTGCCTCTGTAGTAGACAAAACCACAACCTTCTGCAATCTTGAAATCCAACTAAATGTCGTTCCACCTAATGTGAAAATATATCCAGTAGTGCTCCTCCTACCATCCAGATCTCCATCCATATATGAATCAACATAGCCATGTAATGAAATATTCAAACCTCCATATCATAACTGCATGCTAGATGTCCCTTTCAAATACCTAAGTATCCATTGGACTTCTTTCCAATGATATTTACTTGGATTAGCCATATATCTACTCACAACTCCCACTGCCTGTGTAATGTCTGGTCTAGTACAAACCATAGCGTACATGAGACTTCCAACTGCTGAAGCATATGGCACTCATGTCATGTATTTGACCTCCTCATGTGATGAAGGAAACTAATCTTTACTCAATTTGAAGTGTCCAACCATATGTGTGCTAACAGGTTTTACATTCTGCATGTTGAACCTTTCTAACACCTTGTAGATATAATCCTCCTGAGATAAATACAATTTCTTGTTTTTCTTGTCTCTATGTATTTGCATGCCAAGGATTCTTTTTACAACTCCTAAATCCTTCATAGCAAATGTGTGAGCTAGCTTTCTCTTAAGCTCACCAATGTCCTGCATACTAGATCCTGTAATAAGCATATCATCCACATACAGTAAAAAAATAATATAGCTCCCATTTTCAAGCTTTTTGAAATAAACACAATGGTCAGATTCACATCTCAAGTAACCATGCTCATGCATAAAACTATCAAACATCATGTACATTGCCTTGGAGCTTGCTTGAGCCCATATAGGCTCTTTTTCAACCTGCACACAAATTTCTCCCGATCCTTGACTTCATACCCAAGTGACTATTGCATATAAATCTCTTCATCCAAATCACCATGAAGGAAATCCGTCTTCACATCTAGTTTCTCTAAATGCAAATCTTCTATTGCAACTAAACTCAATACAATATGAATAAAAGTCATCTTAACAATAGGAGAAAATATTTCACCAAAGTCAATACCTGCTTTTTGTGTAAATCTCTTTACTACAAGTCTTGCCTTGTACCTTTTATGTCCACCCTCTTCTTCCTTAATCCTGTAAACCCACTTGTTCTACAATGTTCTCTTACATGCTAGCAACTTAACCAAATCCCAAGTCTGGTTCTATTCCAAGGAGTCCATCTCCTCATCCATGTCATGCTCCCACTGAACGTGAGTCTTATCCTGCATTGCTTCTTCAAAGCTCTCTGGTTCACCACTATCAATCAATAATAAATAAAATAGAGAAGGTGTAAATCTTTCTAGAAGTTTACTTACCCTTTGTGACCTTCTCACAGGAGTTTGGGGTACTAGAGGCTCTATTTGGGCCTCCTAAACATTAGTATCAACTTCTGACAGTGACCAACGTCAGTCACCTCTAATCGACATTAGTTCTACTAACCGATGTCGGTTTTGATCCTCTGTAATGCCGATCAATGTTCATTTGACCGATGTCGGTTAGGGACTAACCAACCACGGTTACTGTGTATTTCTGTAGGTGTTTCTTTAAAACCCGAGAGTTCATTTTCATCAATAAACTTCTCAATTTTCTCATCCTTGGGTACAAAAATTTGATCCTCTGTACATTCTCTTTTCATTCCATTCAACATCATGACTCCTAATAATTTTATAATTCTCTAAATCTCAAAAGCGAAACCAAATCACCAGGATCCATAGCCAATGAAAGTGCACCTCTTGGATTTTACATCCAACTTTTTTCTATTTTCCTTATCAACATGCACAAAAGATTCTAAACCAAAAACTTTAAGAAAAGAAAGATCTACCTCTTTTCTAGTCCATGCTTCCTCTAGTATTCCTCCATCTAGTGAACTTGAAGGGCCACAGTTAATCAAATAAACCGTTGTATCAATTGCTTCTGCCCAAAACTGCAAGGGCAATCCAGAATGTATCCTCATGCTTCTAGCATGTTCCATGATTGTCATGTTCATTCTTTCTACAACACCGTTCTCTTGTAGTGTTCTTGGAACCATTCTTTCTCTACGTATCCCATTCACTGAACAATAATAATTGAAATCCTTGCTATAGTATTCACCACCATTGTCAGATCTAAGGCATTTTAACTTAGAATTTGATTCATTCTCAACAAGGGCTTTCCATCTTTTAAAAGTCTCACAAATATTATATTTACATTTAATACAATAAACCCATACCTTTCTTGTAGCATCATCAATAAAGTAACATAATCTTGGGATCCTCCATGAGAAGATACCTAAGTTGGTCCCCACACATCTGAGTGTACAAGCTCCAATTTCTACTCCTTCTTAGTTGCCCCAAATTTGAGAAGTCTCACTCTCTTTTGATTTCCAAAGATATAATGCTCATAGAAATCAAGATCTAAATCTTTCAAATATAATAACTTACCCTTAGCCTTTAAGATATGCATTCCTTTTTGACTCATATGACCCAACCGATTATGCCACATGCATGCATCTAAAACTGAAGTAGATAATGAAAAAAGGAATCAATTATACATGTAGATAAATATAAAGTTCCTACCTTCTTACCTCTTGCCACAACAAAAGTACCCTTAGTGACTTTCCAAGAGTCTCCTAAAAGTAACCATGCAACCACATTCACCTAATTGCCTGTGCAGAAATAAGATTCCTCCTAAGGCTTGGCACATGTGCCACATCTTTTAATACGCATGTATTTCCATTCTACAATTTTAAATGAACTTCCCTTTACTCGTAATCTGCAAGGTTTATCATCACCCAAATAAACATGCCCAAAATTGCCCTAGACATAATTTAAAATAACCCTTATTAGGGGTTGCATGGAAAGAAACTTCTAATCTAAAACCCATGATTCAATTCTACTATCTAAAGAAAGAATAAGAGCATCTTGCATTACCTCTGATGCAGCAAGATTCACCTCTTTACCTTTTTTTGGTTGTTGGTTCTCTTTATCCTTTGACCAACAATCTTTCTTTACATGTCTTTTCTTTCCACATTTCCAACAAGTAATTCCCTTACTTCTGGATTTAGATCTGCTATCCCTTGACTTTGATTTCCCATTACTCTTACTCTTGGATCTCTCCTTCTGCTTGCCCCTACTTTCTACATTCAAAGCATTTATAGATGATGTTTCCTTTGTACTCTTCCTGTGACTTTATTCATTCAAGATTATACTAACCACATCATCAAATTTCAAAATATTATTAGCTTATGTTGTATTACTAACAACAATTACCAAGTTGTCCCAACTATCAGGCAAAGAACATAAGAATAAAAGTGCTTTTACTTCATCATCAAATGGTATTAACCGATTTTAACTAATTTACAATAGATTGGAAATCATTCAAATGACTAGAGGAAAATTCATCTTCATTCATTTTAGAACTAAATAGTTTCTTCATAAAATAAACTTTATTTGAAGCATTAGGTTTTTCATATAAATTAGCAAGATATTTTATTAAGTCTACTATAGAAGCCACTTACGTAATATTGGAAGCCATGGATGCTTTGCTGCCAGGACTCAATCTTATAGATCCCAAATCCTTTCTGTCAAGAATCTTCCATTCTTCATCAGTCATCTTCGTAGGTCTAGACTTCTCATCCAATGGTAAGTACAAATCTCTTTGATACAGATAATCCTCAATCTGCATCTTCCATAATTGATTATTTCGACCGTCAAACTTCTCTACCTTGTATTTATTTTCTTCTGCCATTGTTATAGCTCCCACTCAATCAGAAAACCCTCTGTGAGTAAATCTGTCAACACAGAAAACCCTCAAACAAAGCTCGATACCGTTGGGATTAGCACACCGGTTGTACAAACAATATATCGATCCAAGCATACATGTAAATAAAATCAGATATTCTACCAGAAGAAATATACAAAACAAGAGACATAAATCAACACCAGATTTAACGTGGTTCACCCAGTGTGGGCTACGTCCACCAAGAAACAAGTCAATCTATTATCCAAAGCTTTGACAAGATATACAATGAATATTTACAATCTTCCACACCTCTCAGATGTTTAGTACTTTCTTTCCATCAATCTTTTGCTTCTTCACCAAGAATTCTCTCTCACATAATTATCTTGTAATTATGATCCATACACTTACTTCTAAACCCTAGCTTTTATGCTTATATAGTCATTTATAGACTTAGGGCACTTAGCCATGCAATTACAATTAATAAATCTATTTTAATGCTAAAAATAGATATAATTCCCGAGAGTTAATTAAAACTTTGTCGCATAGGTAACCGACGCTAGTTCTTCCTAACCACTACCAGTTCCTTACTTTCTTGACCGATGTCGGTCATACATGATCGATGCGGTCGACCTTAACTCGATTTCGGTTACTATATTTTCAGCAAGTTCCAATTGCATGCTAAAATGAAGTAATTAAACTTCACAACTCAATACTACCGAGCCTTTGACGGAATGTTGTTAAGATGTGTTGACACCGAAGAATCCGAAAAGATTATTTATGAGTCACATAGCGGAGTATGTGGAGGTCACTTTGGCCACACCACTGCTCGGAAGATACATCGGATGGGCTATTTCTGGCCCACTCTAGAACATGATGCAGTAGAGTTTGTGCATAGATGTCACAAATGCCAAGAGTTCTCCCATGAGATCCACATACCAGCACAAGCTTTGCAACCAATTGCAACCCCATGGCCCTTTTCCACGTGGGGCCTGGATTTGATAGGGAAATTCTCTCCCTCATCAACGGATGGCCATAACTTCATAATCACGGCCACATAGTACTTTACTAAGTGGGTAGAAGTCATGCCTCTTACCACCGTACCTGGCTCTGTAATCACTAAGTTCATCTTGAACCAAATCATTTGTAGGTATAGGGTGCCACAAGTCATTATTTCAGATAATGGCACGTCTTTCAAAAATGACGAGGTGCGTGAATTGTGTGAAATTTCAAGATAAGTCATCACACAACTTCTCTCTACTATCCTCAAGCTAATGGACAAGTTGAGGCTACGAATAAAACATTAAAGTCCATCCTTCTTAAAACCATTAAGGAGAACAAACAAGATTGGAACCTAAAGCTTTTTTTCGGCCTTGTGGGCCTATCAAACGTCAGTTAGAACACCAATGGGGAAACCCCTTTTCTTTAGTGTTTGGTGCTGAGGTGGTTCTCATTGTTTGAAGTCAAAATACCTAGTCTCTGTATTTCACTACATGGGATCTTGGGAGAAGAGGGTTATCAAGAAGCACGACTCTCTTAGTTAGAAAGTCTCGATGAGGCTAGACTTAACGTTGAACAATGGCACAATGTTTACGCTGACTGGATGGCTCGGAAATACAATAAGAAGGTTTACGAATGTGAAATATACGAGGGATATTTGGTATTAAGACTTGACAACCGATAGACAAGAAGACCGGCGAGGGAAGAAAATTCAGACCCAGGTGGTTAGGTTTGTATCGAGTAGTAGAAGACTACAAAAATGGGGCATTTCTCTTGTGTACACTAGAAGGTGAGGAGTTTAGCGAATCTGTGAACTCTCTTCACCTAAAGAGGTACTATGCATGATCCACCAACATTTTCATATGTACATTATTGCATCTGCATTGCATTTTCATCCATCTAGTTCAT
This sequence comes from Taxus wallichiana var. yunnanensis, assembly GCA_018340775.1. Lineage (NCBI taxonomy): Eukaryota > Viridiplantae > Streptophyta > Pinopsida > Cupressales > Taxaceae > Taxus > Taxus wallichiana. The sequence goes on along the minus strand of CM031238.1, from coordinate 256,762,768 downwards.
TTTGTAAAATTTGTGATCAAGGGATTTATTCTTATAGCAACTCCTAAAAACTTCTAAAAACATTGGCAAAACATTCAAATCATGTCTCTTCAAAATTTCATGGTATCATTAATTATTTTCAAATCATTTCATCAGTTCAAGCAAGATAAGACAAAGTTTTGACCGTGTGATCATACCAAGGCTTGCATACTTGGTTATGCTTATAGTCTCTTTCTAGATTAGGTGTCTTTGCCTATAGTTTGTTCTAGAAGCTTCATGGTGTCACATCTATCCCATAAAAATATCTTTGGAAATAAGAACATACTAAACATTTTTCCTAGATGAGTAAGTCAAATGTAAATCCACAAAAAAATTATTTTACACATTTCTTTGCCCTACCAACCTTCGGTGTTGAGCCTACATCTCTTACTGGTGATGTAGGGTTGGGAAAGGAGAGAAATGCCCTTACTCACCTATTCCTTATCCATGGTGATGAGCCCATGCTTCCTCCTGGTAGCATGGGGCAAGGAGTAGGGGGTCTCGTTGATAAACTTGAAAGTTACAAATAATTTGTTCAAATGTTGTGAAATCATAAGTCAAAAACAAAGTGAGTTAGATGTCCAAAATTCCAAAAGAGTTTAAAACCCCAAATCCATATTTTTTCAACCAAGTGGCCATCTATGGATCCAAGTCTAGATAAACTGCAAAGAAATTCACATTCTAAACTATGAAGTAGCTTGAGTAGGATGAGGTTGTAGTGTCTCAATTTGGTCCTGTCAAACCATTGTCTTTCCCTCATCACTACCATTCAAAAAAATTTCATAACTTGTGCCCCTTCTGATTCTCGGTGTTGAGCCCTTGTATCTTACTAGTTGTGTGGAGTTGGGGGTGGGGCAAGTACATTTACTTATCATATCATTGTATTACCACGTTTTGCCAAGACAATATGGAGTATCAAATATTGGTGAAAGAAACTAAGCTTTGACATCACATTGTGTTCGCATTATCATATATCAACATTATGAAATACAAAAATAAATCATTTTGTTATCATTTCACACCCATTGCATGCATTCTAAAAAGCATAGAAAAGTAGAAATTCTAAACATCTAGAGTACACATGAGAAATAAACCGAAAGAGAGTTAACTCGATCTGATGGAATACCGAACCAAAATAAGAGTTTATATATCGTGGTGAATCAAGTTCAGATATCTGATGTCACCATGCACTAGGCATGGTCAAAATGCTTGCAATGAGCCCGAAATATACAAAAAATCATATAAATGCCTGAAAAAATGTCATCAAAGCAATAAAAATGGCCCCATGGCTGGCACATCGATACCTATGGGATCCCTTAGATAGTTCCGAGGCCATGTCTAGGGATCCTACTGCGGCTACGACGACGTTGGGAGTGAACCGAATGATGTGAGTGCTCATGGTGGTGTCCGCTGCCCGTGGCCTCACTGCGAGAATGGCTCCGTCTCATCAAGCGCTTGACAGTCTCATATCCAACCACTTGGGTATGGAGGGAGGTCACTATCTCCACTACCCTCCACATAGGGGCAAACACATCAGTGTGTCTGTCGGTGGCTAATGGATGGCCCGATTCCACGATCATCTCACTCGAGTCTTCCCGAGGGATCAGTAGAGTGTCCACACACACCCGACGGATGAGCTCTCACCACTCCTATGTCATCACTACAAGAAGAGAACAAGAAGTGATAAGTTAGAAAAACAAAAGAAAGAAAGAGATACAAGCCAACATTCCTAACTAACAAAGTCGAGAGAAAAGTATTAAACTTACTCGGGTCTCCAGGCATCCAAGTAGGATCGGTGAGCTATTCTTGCCAATGTTGTTAGTGGCTATAGGGCTTCCCAAAGCTAGAAGCAAATCGATGTCCTATGACAACTTTTCGTCCCCCTCTCCATCATGAGGAAGTGTCGTCTCTGAGACTAAGGTCTCTCTCTCAACACTAGCCTCCTCGTATGTTGCTCTCAACATCTCTTGAGTATCATGCCACTCAGGGTCACTCTCCTCCTCCTCCACATGGGTTGCCTCACCAGTCCCAACACCAACTCCCTCATCCTCTGTGTCCTCTCCGACTAACTCCTCCTCCATCTCATCCCTCATATCCTCCTCAGAGTCGAGTCTAGATCAATGGGCTCATCTTGCTCCCGTTGTGAGCAAGAGCGGCCGCAATCTGAAGTAGGGGCGCTCGAGGGAACCAACTTCCCTTCGAGCATGAACCACCCGTCTAACTATAATAGGCACACCTGGAATGACCACTGTCCAACTAGGATCCCCTCTAGGGCCCCTCTCGAGCCTCCTGAATAGTCATATAAACTAGTGTAACTGGAGGGAGCATATCAATGAACGGAAGGCCATACTATTGGGGACCCTATCAAATGGGTGGACCTCGATTCTCCCTACTCTGTCAACCAGCTGACCTATCGAAGAGCAAGCTACCATCGTAGTCACCTCATGTCCCCATATCCTTGCCATGTCCTAATAGGGTGTAGTTGTCATGTCTATCGTAGTCAGAGAAGCCACTTTGGCTGATGTGGCGTCCTAAGCATTGACATACTTGTCCATCTAGCTGCCCGAACAACCCCTAGATCTGACACTGGTACTCCTTGCCATAGGGGATGAAACACTCATAAACCCAACTCATAACAAGAGTGGGGTGGCTCAATGACTGCCCCTGCAATCAAACTACCCTGTATAAATCATGGTAGGTAGTCCCCAAGATATTTGTGCCCCAGGCATATTTACGGTCATGCCCCTCAATCTGCTGCAATGATAGGAGCCCAACAATATAAAAGGGTGTCACCACCCTTGTCCCCGATCAATCGGGAGGACAAGATGCCCATGATGGCTCTGCGTATGATAGGAATGGGAGCGGTGGCAATGGACCGAACCCTCATCCCCTTCTTTGAACCAGATGAGACAATGACATCTCCCATGTATGTGGCCCATTGCGTCATCATGGCCCTGGACCTGATGTCTCAAAATTCAGCCTCCTCCCAAGTATCGGGAGCCCAAGAATGTGGTACACATCCTCCAGGGTGATGGTCCACTCACCCCGGACACCTAGCAACCGGAAAGTGTTTCGGTCTGCATCCCAATAGGAAAATAAGTCACATAGAATATGACTGGCAGGAGCAATGTGGGGGACCCGTGCAATCCTCCAAATATCGGCCCTCTGGAGAAGGTCCATCTCATCCTGGGTCAGTTGATCTAGGATACCAGGGAGCCAATCACACTCCCTCTCCCGACTCCATCGATGTACTCCTCCTGCATTCACCAAAACATGGAAAAAGAGCAAGTTAGTAACATATACCAAATAATAAGCTCACCAAAAACATTACAAAACATAAAAATCCAAAAAAATTCAAGTTAAATACACGTCTTGGTCATTTTGTTGATCGCCACCCAATACAGGGTGGCGATTCCAAGACCGCCACCCTAGAGGGCGGCGGTCTCGTGACCACCGCCCTACTTTGGGCGGCGGTCCTAGACCGATTTTCCAAACACATCTTTTACCCTAAAAATGCTCAAAAAGACAAAAAAAACTACTTTTGACCAAATAAAAGAATGCCTTATGGGCGCCCCCCTAGAGACTCATTTAAGACAAATTTTTTTGAAAATGATCCCTCCTAGGTGAACTTTTCAAAGTTTTTACATTTTAGGTATTAAAAGACAAAAGTGAAAATAACCAACCTTAGAACACGTTGTCGATCTCCTGCTTGTGGAGGCATGATCACGATCTTGTCACGGTCGTATCGGTTGTACTCTCGTAAAAATGGTCACCGTGGGTCCAGAGCTCCAAATTCACCAAATCGAATAGCACAAATGAATTGGAAAATGAGTTGTTTTGATATATATATATATATATATATATATATATTTTAACCTCATTTTGAGTGTATGTGTTCACAGGGATGGAGCGTTGGTGCAGGTATATTTCTATATCCCCGTACAGATGGTAAGTCCTCTTGTCGTTTTGATTTAGTGTTTATTTTTGATATTTTATCTATCTGCACTTGAGTCTTCTTTTTCTCTTGCAGGTAGCAGGAGTTTGGGCAGCGAGATTTTGACACACGGGCATGTCAGGTATAGCTTCTAACTCCCCATTTCGGGAATGCCATACTCGGACTCTACGTTTTACGCCTTTTCATGGCTAAGACGCTTCTCAGGGGGCAATATGTATGCACCCAAAATTGCATGTGCTACATTGTCGGAAAAATAGTTACAAAAGTCCCCAATGATGATTCAGGTCCTTTCAAGAAGGTGTTCGAGCTCTAATTTCCCTTCGCAGTATATATTTTTCGCCTAGACGTCTTTACTTAGCCTTCCTACATTTTTTTAGCTTCCTACCTCTTTCTGCACATGTTTTGGCCTTGATGCTGGACCGCCACCCTACCTAGGTGGTGGTTCTGAAACCGCAGCCCAAAACAAGGTGGTGGTCCTGGCCAGCCACCGCCTGCCAGCAGGCAGGCGGTCCTATCCACTTTTTCCAGATCCTTTACGCGTGTTTTAACATGCGGCGGTTCACTTAATTTTACTTTTTGCATGCATACGTGAGCCAAATTATCTAAAATTAGCTTTGATTGCTTGGTTCTCCTTCCTCCTATTTTTAAATAGATTTAATTTGTTGGAACTGCTCCTTCTTGCCTTGTGCATGAAGGCACCTCCCATCCTTCATTCCTATATATTCCATGCTTGTATTCAAGCAAAAGGCCTGAGAATTTTGTGTATCTTGCATTGTATTGCTGCTACGATCTTGCTAGGAATTGCATAGCCAAGCTCTGATCTCTTGTGCTATCTCTCTTCTACCTACATTGCATCCAGACTGCCATCAAGCTACCATTTCTCAAGCGCCATCCTCCTACTACTGTTCTTGCATTCCCAATCCCTTGGACTCACATGAACACTCAAAGAAAGAAAGGAACATATTGAGGGGATAGATACAGACACAACCAAATTTTCCAAAGCTCTTGCTTGTCCAGGTTGGAATTGTGTGTTTGTTTGCCTTGTTTGTTGAATTGTCAATTTCAAATCACTAGTTTCAATTTCATATCAAATAGAGTAGAAAATCATTCGTTTCAATAAATTAGTCAATCACAAGTAGATCAAATCATTAGTAAGTTTTCCTCTTTAACATTACTAGGGAAGTTGTGAGGAACAATAGCCCTTTCAAGGTCATGATTTGTTCTTCACCTCTGACGTAGGGTTTGGAGGGTTTTGATCAAATCAGGTTATTTGCTTTAGATTAGATTCATACATTTGCACAAGTAACCAACTACATTCGGTTGATTACTTGTCTTTAGTTTATTTATTAGATTAGAATGCATTGCTTAAAGATTAAAAAAGAATAAAAAGATTTCCTTTGATAGATTAGTGTTTATTGCTTTGATCCAAAATATTCTGAAAACCCCAAAAATATAGATTAGATTTCTTTCAGTAATTAGGTTGCTTATCAGAAATCATTGTATCTCATTCTGCATGACCATCAATAGTCCACAACAAGAAAAGATGTACGATTGCGATCCCTTGGTCCCACAACCTAACGGGCCAGAATTGATAACTGACATTGATACCAATTTACGTTTGATAATCTTACGCACACCTGCAACTTTTGCTAAGAAAATAGAATAACTCAATACACTAAATATCATTGTTAATCAAGCCTACGACTATTGGACTGCTCTTGGCAATAGGGTTTTATTATGCGCATGACCATCCAAGGGCCACAACCTCCACGAGTCTTTGGTTTTGATCCTTAGGTCCCACAACCCAACGGCTTGCCAGTCAATTAGACATTGACACTAGTTTGCGTACATTAGTATTCAAATCTTCACCACTTCCACCAGATATTATCACACAACTTTCCTTACTGAACATAACAACCGATCAAGCTAAGACTTTCTGGACCAAACTAGAAAATCGCCCATAAATACATGTGCCTCCATCGTGCTTCTCATTCTTACTTCAACGACCTTGTAGACCTATAAATATATACGAGGCACTGTAGCTCATTTTCCGCATGTTTAACAACCAACGAAAGCAACGAATCTCTACCGAGCTCGACATTGATTAGAGTCTACGAGCAGCTATTATCTTAGACCGAGCCATCACACCACTTTAAGTTAGGAGAGCATTCTTTGCCTTAGACTTGTAGATCCCGACATTGTGTGTTGAAGATATAAGATTGCCCAATTAGCTTGATCCTGCCACCACACTCACATTCACAATCATTCTACACCAGTTGTCTCGGCACGACCTCGAGAGGTCGAGTGCTAAGAAGGTCACGTGTTGATTTTCTATCGTACGCTTACCTCCAAAATGAATAGAGGACCATATCGTTCAACTCATTCTAGATAATGTCTCTAAAAATATGGTGTAGGAATTGTTTGAGGTTGTAATCATATGCCATAGTATCGGTCCTACACTTCCCTTGTCTTACCGATTTGCACAAAAAAAAGTGACTTGGAAAATTTATATTCACCTTAATAAAATGAATAATCTCACCATTAAGGACCAAATTCCCATTCCGATAATTGTGAACTATTGGATGAATTACATGGAGCCCGCTTATTCTCAAAGCTAGATTTGAGGTTTGGTTCTTGCCATATCCACATCAAAGAAGAAGATATCCCTAAGATGGCCTTCCACACTCACGATGGTCACTATGAACTTCTTGTCATACCTTTTGGCCTCACCAATTCTCCCTCAACTTTATAGATATTAATGAAGATTATTTTTGACTGTCCTCTACATGTTCATCCTAGTCTTCTTTGATGACATCCCAATTTATAGTTGCACATGGGAAGAGCATTTGCTACATTTGGAACAAACATGTAAAATACTTTTTTCCAACCATTTATGTCCAAAACGATCCAAATGCTCATTCAACAAAAAAATAAATCAAGTGTCTTAGGCATCTCGCTCTAAAGAGGGTGTCAAAGTGGATCCTGGAAAAATTGCCACCATGAAAAATTGGCCTCACCCAAAAATACTTACAAACCTATGTGGTCTTTTGGATCTTACAAGATACTATTGCAAATTCCTTAAATATTATGGAAAAATTGTAACCCTCATAACAACCATGCTAAAAAAGTAGGACTTTTCATTATTCGGAAGTGACTACACTAGTCCTAGCATTACCTAACTTTTCAAGACCATTTGTCATTGAGAGTGATACCTTGAGACATGGAATCAAAGTGGTCCTACTACAAGATGGTCAACACCTTTCGTTTAGTAATAATGCCCTTCTTGGTAAAAACCGAACTCACTTCACCCATGATAAGGAAATGCTAGCTATCCTTCATGCAATTAATAAATGGGACTCGTACTTGATTGACAAACAATTTTACATCATGAGGGACCACCATTGTATTAAGTACTTCTAAGAGCAACGAGTCTCTCCCCCAAGCAACAAAAAAGAGTCATTAAACTAAAAATGGGTCATTAAACTCATGGTCTATGAATATGAGATTTCCTAAGAGAAAGGTAAAGAAAATTTTGTTGCAGTACTCTATCTTTTCAATGCAAGGAACAACCAACTTTATGTATTATATCCTTACCCATTCTGAATCGTTGAAGGAGGTCATGCAAGAGTGGTCTTAGGATTCCCACACTCAACAAATCATTAGTGAAATTTCACATAATCCTTCTTCATGCCCACATTACTCATAGGATGGTCATTTACACCACAAAGGTGTCCCATCCTAGTTTCTAACTTAGCACTATGATAAAAATACTACAAGACCTCTATGTTTACACATTAGCTAGCCACTCGACGTTTTTGAAGACATGAATGGGTTTGTCATGCTTTTTTTTTCTAGAAAGGCATCAAACATGACAATTATTTGTGACGAGAATGTGAAGCATGTCAAAGACAACAAATGGGAAATGGTTTCAATCCCAAGCCTACTTCACCTATTTCCCATTCCTACTAGGGTATGGACCAACATTTCTATGGCCTTCATTGAACTACTTCCCAAGTCTAGTGAAAATCGGTGATTTTGGTGCTAGTGGATTGCCTCTCTAATTGCTAAATTTTGCTCCCTTATGTAATGCCTCCATTTTTAAAAAAAATAAATAAATAATAAAATACTAATAAAAATAAAATAAATGAACTAAAATTTAAAAACCCGTGTTTGTGGGGGCGGATTAGGGCAAAACCCCCTTCCACATTTTGAAAATGCAAGCCTGTAATGTGTTGGGCGGCTGGCTTGGGGCGCAGGTTCTGTGCACAAAAAAAAGAAATGAGTTTGTTGAAACGGCCATGGAAACTTTCATGCAAATGCTTATTTCGCGCAAAGCCAGACTCCACAAACGTCTAGCACTCGCCCAGGCCGTGCCTCACACCCCCCTGCGTGGGAAAAATGAGCTTTGGAGAGAGGAGGTCGGCCAGATGTTGTTACAGGCGCCTAAAGCTTAGGGGACAGAGTATGGACGCGCATCAGGACAAAATGGAGGATTTTTGGGGTCTGTGTAGTCGCCACGTCGCCAAAGAAACTCTGCCGCGCCTGGAGCTGCGTGGGCTTCTAGAAAATCAAGAAAAAACAAAGGAGTTTTGTCTGTTGTTGCTGTTGCAAACGCCCTAATATATTTTCATGCAAAAACGTGGAAAAACGTGTGGACAGTTTGTCTAAAGGCGTGGGAAAGAAATGCAGTTCCATGGACTGCAATGATTTCGGGATTTGCACAAAATGGTTTTGTTGAAACTGCATTGGAGCTTTTCCAAGCAAAATACGGTTGGCAGGTTGGAAGCCACACCCCACAACTTTTGCTGATAACCTCCCAGCTGCTGTCAAAATGGGAGCTTTAGAACAACGCGTGGACATACATCAAAGCATCATGGGAAGGCATACACAATGCACATGAACTGTCTGATAGAATACCTCAAAGAAATGTTGTCTCATGGAATGCCATGATGGCAGCATATGCACAAATGGATGAATAGAAAAGACACATTAGCTGTTCGACAGAATGCCTCAAAGAAATGCAGTCTCATGGAGCGCCATGATTTGCAGGATCTGCACAAAATGGGTATGTTAGACATGGATGCAAGTTGTTGATTTACAAACACGCTGGTGCTCATAAAGATCGGTTGAGCTTGGAATTCATTCGTGGAGATATGCGTGTTCATAACCTTTGCAAGCATCCTAACTCCTTGTGCCAAAATGTAAATCTTGGAGCATGATTGTTGTGTGGTGGACTTGTTGCTTGTATGCATTCTAACTAGCTTGGGGCACCTCGTACACTGCATCATCTATTAACAGGATTTGTACGAAGGGGGTATGTTAAAAAGCTCAGAAACTTTCAAGCAACTACTTATTCTATTTGAAAAAAAAAAATTCAAGTGATCGGGAAGTGGGTGTGACGTGGTGGAGGTTAGATCCAGGGTCGTGAACCGGTTGGCGAAGTGCCCGAGCAAGAGACTGAACCCAAGCCTGCGGCTTCGACCGACTTCATTCCCCAGGCATGGTCCTTCTTCCCTTACCTCTCATAATTCTCGTATTTTAGTTCTCTTTTGCAATTAAATAGAATTTTAACTCATTAGGACTTTTAATACAGTTAAATGTCCCTTCAACTCATTGCAAAACAATAAAGTGTCGTGTCGCAACTCTCGAAGCCATTATAACTCGCCTACTTTAAACCATGAACTATCACCCTCACTTCGAGATGATTCTAGAAAACTCTTACCCTTCTTGATTGCTCCAATATCGTTTTATCGACCAGAGACAAATTTGACTCCCAATTGATAAAGTTGACCTTCTCTTGGTTTTAAATAGTTAAATTTTGCAATTTTCAGAGACTCACCAAGTACCCTGCGCAACTCTGGAAACGAGATGTGAAGTTTCATTCGTGTACCTTGGTATACGAGGAGTCGCCTTGATTTTTGGTTTGACCCGAAATGATCATATGACATCCTTTTGACGCCCTTATAGGAGCCCTGTAACACTGGTTTACAACAGTAGAAAGTTGTTAAAACTAGAAAGTTGGCTTTCGTTTTGGATCGCCATTTGAAACCTGGAAAGAGAAATCACTTCCCGTCTTCACAAACCTCTAGCGATTACACTAGACAAATGCATGGAACTTTCAGTATAGGAAAGAGAACTTTTCGGGATAGTTTGGCGAAGCCATTTTGTAGGCCTCCGATCGCAGTTTGACGAGGTCAAACTGGTCCATTTTTGCCTTGTCGCTCCAGAAAGCTTGTCGCCATTTGAACATGGTTTTCTAGTTCTCCTTTCCGTCGACTCTGACGAATTCTCCTTATATAGGGGAACTAGTAGGAAGAGTCTCGTTGTGTGCATGCTTCTCCTTCGAACACGTTTGGACACGGTTTCGGGCCCTCGAGCTAACTTTTGTCTTTTACAAGCTTGGGTGAACTACGACCGGTGGCCTCGGAGAACTAACCGCCAAACGCAAACCGTGCGCTCTTTTTCAATTCCGTCAGTTCTTTATGAATTCTTGGTATATCTGGGACACGTAGAAAGTTAATCGTGATGTGCGTGCTCATTGGAAGATAACTTTTGGAAGCAGTTTCTTAGCCTCCGAGCCCGTTTTGAACGTTTTTGTAATTAGTGAGAAAATGTAAAAGTAGAAAGCTGCGGACCCTCGTAGGGTTGCCAAATCCCCTTTGGAAACTTTCAACACACGTAAATAACTGTTTAAAACACTAGAATGAAACTTGTTGTGTGTATTGGAACTTTAGACAAAATGATATTTTCTCTCTCTTCCTTTCTCTCTCTCTCTCTCTCTGAGTTTATAAAATGAAGAAAAATGAAATGCAATGATTACATGTTTCTAGACCTTTTTATTTCGATTGCATATTGTAATTATTGTCAGATGTAAATGGGAACTGAAAAATGATAATTATGATTGTTTTAGGGTGGATGCCATGCCAGCGATTTATCGCTGATATCATGCTCACGTGGGTTTTGCAGGATGGAAGAATGACGACGAAAAAGGCGATGTGTAATTTAATTATTATTATTGTAATTTTTATAGGTCATTGTAAAATGAATAACTGTCTAATGCAGTCTCTTGTTACCGAAAAGTTATAAATGAAATTTGTTAATATGCATGATATGCCAGTTTTAGGGATACTTAGGAAATGTGCATCTAATCACCGGTTCAATTTGATTCTTAGTTGTGTATGGCAAAAAAGGGAGTTTGATTTATATATAGTAAATTGAAATCAAAGTTAATACATTGTAGTACCTTCTCAGTATGTAATAAATGATTAAATTAATTATTGGGTTACCTTCTTACATTGCAGACACATTAAAGAGTTTTAATGGGAACACTCAACCCTAATAAAATATTCGTGCATAACTTGCCTGTATGTGTGATCCCGTTCTACCAAATAAGAAAATTAAAACCGAAGAACGACCTTAAACTTTGCACTTGATGAGACCTCATAGGTTAGGTAAATAAAACCCCTCGTTGGTGTATACCGTCATAGTCTTTTTGATTTAGCGACTTTGTTGCGAACCCATATTTAGGAATGTCATGGTCCAACCTATCTGGAGTATGCGGTTTCCTTCTAGATTTGGCATCGCGAGAAGAATGTACTCTCTTCAGGTCCGATACCAGGCTGAGTGTTGAAGACCGCCTTAGGAGTCACCTTATGAGTTCTTGTTCGAAGGATCGACTAAGCGGTGCTACCTTGGTTTCTATCAAAATAACATCTTGGCATTCTCTTGAATGTGGTTTAGTATAATTATGTCCACTTGCCTTAAAATCACATGTAGTAGAGGCGTAGATCGTTAGGTGCATATTGGAATTAAACTAAACCCTAGTGGTTTTTGTCTGTTAACTTGTGGGTAGAAACTATATTTTAACTCCTTGTATGCGAAATTGAGTGGAAAGATGTTGATTCTAGAGAACCTTAGAAATTGTAATCTTGTCCCTTAATCCCTTGTTATGTCATTTATGGCATTAAGGAATAAAGAATATTCCTTATGCGGAATCGTGAAGTGTAGTGACATGGGATCTTCGTGTACATAGATCACTTGTGTTCATGTGTAGTTTATTATGCTCCTAGCCTTGTACTTCTTTAAGATGTCAGACAAGTGCTTTCGTATCTCTTTGTTTCGAGACGATGCTAAGAACGAGACCTTAGTGCGATATAAGAGCATATCATATAATGTTGCACACGAGATTGGAGTTTAGGACTAAGGTCAATCTTGGAGTCTTTATAACTTAATTAAACTTTTTCATGCGTTGCAAAGAATATAAGTTACCTTGGTGTGACCAAACTTTGAGAAAACAAAGATATATATACCTATATATATAAATCTTATATAATTTCAATAAGTTTTCAAATTATAATAAATAATAATAGAGAAATAACTATAGTGTGATCGATGGATGTTTTGGGAAAAAGCTTTTTCTAATCTATCTCTTCCTTAATCCTTGATTTCATCTTGACATCAAGTTAGGTTCACTTGAGTGTAACAAGGTTAAATTCTAAACTTTAAATAAGCATTTTGAGAAGCCTAAAATCTTAACATAAGAATGAGAGAGTTAGAATTTTGTATAAAATTTTGAAATATGGAAAATACTTATGTAAGTTATGAAGATTGTCATAAGGGTAAAGAGCAAATTAAATGGTTGAACAATAAGTGATCTGTGAAACGAATTTTCAGAACATGTAGGTGGAAAAAGGGAGAAAATCATGCTTACCTAATAAGGATCTTGGAAAGTTAGCCGTAACTAAAATACATTTAAAGTAATGATATGTCGTGGGTTCGTCGTTCCTAAAGTCACGTTTCTTGTGGTTGGGTCTTTGCTAGTATTCATTCGTTGGGAAAAGTGTGGTATCGACATGCCGATGTCATCTGCATGTGTCTATGTGAGTCGATGACTTATGTGATTGTCGCATGTGTGTCGAGTTCTGTACTTGGAGCCCTTACTGTGTTGTGTGTCGTGAGCAATGTAAGTCAAAAAAATTATCCTGGTATTTTTACTGTTGTATTTGGGTGTGTAAAATGTGGGCACTACATATGGTATCAGAGCGGAGGTTCATGCTCTCGAACCTCTGGGATGGATTGGAGTTGTGATGATTTTGCATGATAGAGATGTTGTTACATGATGGGTTGCATGATGGTGATGGTGTTTCATGATGGTGATAAATATTGGAAGAGTAATGTGTTTTAAGAGTGATGTGATCTATGTCGTAATTGTGATAGTGTGAACGCACATGAGGTGTATGTCACTTAGTGCGCATTTTTTATCATGTTGATGTGCTGGGGATGGGAGTATTACCTCTCCTTCATGTGTGGATTCTATGAAGAATTCACGTGTGAATTACTGCTTGTGATGAGAGTATTGACTCTCCTTTTCGTGGATCCAATGAGGAATCTATGTGTGATGTACCACCATGTTTTGTGTGAATGGAATGATATTGTGAATTGTAGAGTGTTGGAACATTTTGACCTTATGTGATGTGATGATGTATTGATGTATTGCATGAAAAAATTGGTGTAAAGTGAATTGAATTGTATCATGATGTTTTACCATGTTTTGAAGAAATGTGTGTATCACTTGTGTGTATGTATGTATGAATGTTATGTTGTGATGTTACTATGTCCATCATATGTATGATTTGTGTAATATGTAATGATTCATGTTGTGATATAGGGGCATATGGTGAGCCTATGAACCCTATAGTGTATGATGATTGCACCTTGGGTGCAGGATGTGGTAATGTGATGTATCGTAACCCGTGAAGGTAATGATTGTGTTGTACCCTGTATATTTATACCATGCGTAATATGCGTTATGGTTGTTGTGTGTGAATTACCATTGTGTTTGTGATGTAGTTATGTGTATGTTGTGGACCTTACACTAGACGACCCTAAGGGGATAAACTGTCAAGAGTGTATGTGTGGAGAGAGGAGGCGTGGACCAGGTTTTCATAATCTTGAGCCGAGTACGAGTGAGGAAGTGGAGTCTTATATAGACTGAAAATCCACTTCTATCTGTTTAGTATACTTCGAGCTTGCTCAGTATATTGTGGGTGCGCACCACCTTAGGCTCAACTTATGCAACCTTGTGTCCCCTGCTCTTTCCTATTGGATTGTTCATTGAATAATCCTATGTGATTTTGACTATGTTGATCCTTGTGGGAGTTTGGAGTTATGATTCAGGCAGAGATGATGACAGATACATTATTTGATATACTCATTTCTGTTACATGTATATTTTCACGAGCTGAGGCTCGATGTCCGAGTGCCAGCAACTCGATGAGTACCCCTTTGGTGGCGATATGAGGCCACATAGTGATTGTGATGTGCTATTTTCTCATTACGTATTTTATTCGTAAATTAATCTTTCTCTTTTAGCTAGAACCAGCCATTTTCTTGATTGACATGTTCTTATATTTTGGGCATTTATTTGATTGTTGCACTAACAGTTGGATTTTACACTAACCATGGCTAATTAGCCATTTGTTTTCTTGGTTTTAAAACTTTCTTTTCATATTTGAAAGTTTTTTAGCCTAGCCCAAGGCTTTTGATTTTGCCACTTGGCATTTGAATGGATTGTTATGCTTGGTTCTAATGTCGTAATGTGTTGGAATAGGGTCATGGGATTAACCATGGAGTGGTTGAACCTATGGACCCGCTTCGTTGTATGGGGGTACGCCCCAAGGAGTTACAGATAACTAGCGGGTTGTTGAACCACGAGTTATTATGTCACTTGGGTTTGGGGGTGATGGGGCTCTATGTGCCCAGGGCAATAGGGTGACCCGACCTCATTAAAAGGAGAAAGGAGATTGGCCTCTATGATTGAGAGACCCGATATTATTTCTTATGGCACTCTATGGTTGAGTGACCTGTTATTCTGGATGGGGCTCTATGGTTGAGTGACCCGACTTGGTTTTGACACTATGTTTCTTTCTCTTTGGGAGGTATATGGAGATTATCTGGATGATTTGGGGAGTATATGGAGTTGCTTTATGATACTTCAGGAGATATATGGAGTTTTACCTGGTACTTTTGGAGATATCTGGGGTTTGTTTCGTGATGTCTTGTTATGTGTGGAGTTGGTATAGTGAGTTATGTGTCCTCTTGTGAGTCTTGTTAGACTTGTTATGATTGAGGTTGACTCTCCCCTTGGTTGGTATGGACTATTGGATATTGGATTGGAACTATGTTGTTATAGTCATGGATTTTTGGGGTTGTGATACCCGTTGTATATGTATCAGCGTGTTGATTTGGTTTGTCAGTCATATGTGTGTACTAGATCTATGTCTAGGGCGTAATTGTTGGAAATTAATTGTTATGTGGTCTACTTGTTGTCATTCCATGGTTTGGTGAAACCCTTGTGATGTGATACGGTCGTGAAAGTATGTAAAAGTATGCTTGTGAAAATTTGGTGTTGTGTATGACCCAGTAGGGTGTTGTGATTGTAGTTCATGATGGGAACCCACAGGAATGAATAAACTAAAATTTTATAAAAATGAAATTTTAAAGGACTTGAATTAAGAATAATGTTAATGGAAAGAGATTAATGAAATAACGAATAAGAGAGAACTACCAATCTTCACAGAACCTTGAAAGTTGAAATTTCTACCAATTGTTCCTAGGGCCACCCCATGACCATGCTTTTGTGTCTGAAATCTTAACCTTAGCGCGTGCCTTCGCCTTATTCGTTCCTTGTTGCTTACCATTTCTTCTTCTTCATTATATGTCGCATCGAGGACGATGCTTTCTTAAGGGGAGGAGAATGTAATGCCTCCATTTTTAAAAAATAAAATAATAATAATAATAATAAAATAAAATAAAAAAAAATAAAATAAATGAACTAAAATTTAAAAACCCGTGATTGATTTTAGGGGTGATTAGGTCAAAACCCCCTTCCATTTTTTGAAAATGCTCTTTTTT
The DNA here is from genome assembly GCA_018340775.1 of Taxus wallichiana var. yunnanensis. Classification (NCBI taxonomy): domain Eukaryota; kingdom Viridiplantae; phylum Streptophyta; class Pinopsida; order Cupressales; family Taxaceae; genus Taxus; species Taxus wallichiana. The sequence goes on along the minus strand of CM031238.1, from coordinate 256,746,882 downwards.
GTCTTTTGGCTTGAGGGGGGGAGTTTTACCGCACAAAAAAAAGTTTTTGAATGCACAGGAAACATTTCATCCAAGAAAAATGCTTTGCATTTTTTTTATGCAAGGAAACTTTTGAAATGCTTTTGGAGGAACTGCAGTGGCATTCCTCAACTCACCTGTGCAGTGGCGCTCACCATGAGCCGCCCCACACCCCGTGGAAAAAATGCTTTGAGCTTTTTGTAGGTTTTGTTCATGCATGTATATGTTGTTGCGAGGCGCATTGCTGTAGCAAAAAGGAACCTTTCTTGGGACGAGGCATGGACGCTTCATGGAAAAATTTTTTTGGTGTTGCGTTTTCCTCACCAAAGGCCTCAGTCACCACGTCGCCACTGCAAACTCAAAAAATGTGCCTAAAAGCAGCAAAACAAAAATGCGTGAGCTTTAAAGGTCTAGAAAATCAAAAAAAGGAAGGAGCTTTGTGCATGTGTGTGCAAAATGCCCTATATATTTTCATGCAAAAACGTGGAAAAATGTGAAACAAAAGAAACTTGTCTAAAGGCGTGGGAAAGAAATGCGGTTCCATGGGATTTGATTTTTCCAAAGATTTGCACAAAATGGTTTTGTTGAAAAGGCTTTAGAATTTTCAAGCAAAAAACGAATGTGGTTTGGTTGAAATACATTTTGGACATTGTGCTTTTTCATAACCTCCCCCCTTGTTTGTCAAAATGGGAGCTTTAGAACAACACATGGACATACATCAAAGCATCATGGGAGGCATAAAACGACACATTTCATCTCATGAATGCCTCAAAGAAATGTTGTCTTCATGAAATGCCATGATGGCAGATGATGATGGGTATTTCAATGAATGAATAAAAGAGGATTTGTTGAGACACATTAGATTGTTTGGCGAATGCCTCAAAGAAATGCAGTCTCATGGAGCGCCATGATTTGCAGGATCTGCACAAAATGGGTATGTTAGACATGGATGCAAGTTGTTGATTTACAAACAAGCTGGTGCTCATAAAGATCGGTTGAGCTTGGAATTCATTCGTGGAGATATGCGTGTTCATAACCTTTGCAAGCATCCTAACTCCTTGTGCCGAAATGTAAATCTTGGAGCATGATTGTTGTGTGGTGGACTTGTTGCTTGTATATGCATTCTAACTAGCTTGGGGCACCTCGTACACTGCATCATCTATTAACAGGATTTGTACGAAGGGGGTATGTTAAAAAAAACTCAGAAACTTTCAAGCAACTACTTATTCTTTTTGAAAAAAAAAAAAAATTCAAGTGATCGGGAAGTGGGTGTGACGTGGTGGAGGTTAGATCCAGGCTCGTGAACCGGTTGGCGAAGTGCCCGAGCAAGAGACTGAACCCAAGCCTGCGGCTTCGACCAACTTCGTTCTCCAGGCATGGTCCTTCTTCCCTTACCTCTCATAATTCTCGTGTTTTAGTTCTCTTTTGCAATTAAATAGAATTTTAAATCATTAGGACTTTTAATACAGTTAAATGTCCCTTCAACTCATTGCAAAACAATAAAGTGTCGTGTCGCAACTCTCGAAGCCATTATAACTCACCTACTTTAAACCATGAACTATCACCCTCACTTCGAGATGATTCAGAAAACTCTTACCCTTCTTGACCGCTCCAATATCGTTCTATCGACCAAAATTTGACTCCCCATTGATAAAGTTGACCTTCTCTTGGTTTTAAATAGTTAAATTTTGCAATTTTCGGAGACTCACCAAGTACCCTTCGCAACTCTGGAAACGAGATGTGAAGTTTCATTCGTGTACCTTGGTATACGAGGAGTCGCCTTGATTTTTGGTTTGACCCAAAATGATCATATGACATCCTTTTGACGCCTTATAGGAGCCCTGTAACACTGGTTTACAACAGAAAAGTTGTTAAAACTAGAAAGTTGGCTTTCGTTTTGGATCGCCATTTGAAACCTGGAAAGAGAAATCACTTCCTGTCTTCACAAACCTCTAGCGATTACACTAGACAAATGCATGGAACTTTCAGTATAGGAAAGAGAACTTTTCGGGATAGTTTGGCGAAGCCATTTTGTAGGCCTCCGGTCGCAGTTTGACGAGGTCAAACTGGTCCAGTTTCGTCTTGTCGCTCCAGAAAACTTGTCGCCATTTGAAAATGGTTTACTAGTTCTCCCCCGTCGACTCTGATGAACTCTCCTTATATAGGGAACTAGTAGGAGATGTCTCGTTGTGTGCTTCTCCTTCGAACGTCGTTTGGATGCGGTTTTCTAGGCCCTCGAGCTAACTTTTGTCTTTTTACAACTGGGTGAACTACGACCAGTGGCCCCGGAAAACTAACCGCCAAACGCAAACCGTGCGCTCTTTTTCAATTCCGTCAGTTGCAATGAACTCTTGGTATATCTGGGGACACGTAGAAAGTTAATCGTGATGTGCGTGCTCATCGGAAGATAACCTTTGGAAGCAGTTTCTTAGCCTCCGAGCCCGTTTTGTAACGTTTTTGTAATAGTGAGAAAATGTAAAAGTAGAAAGCTGCGGACCCTCGTAGGGTTGCCAAATCACCTTTGGAAAACTTTCAACACACGTAAATAACTGTTTAAAACACTAGAAAGGAAACTTGTTGTGTGTATTGGAACTTTAGACAAAATGATATTTTCTCTCTCTCTCCTTTCTCTCTCTCTCTTGAGTTTACAAAATGAAGAAAAATGAAATGCAATGGATACATGTTCCTAGACCTTTTTATTTCGATTGCAAATTGTAATTATTGTTAGATGTAAATGGGAATCTGAAATGTGATACTTATGATTGCTTAGGGTGGATGCCATGCCAGCGATTTATCGCTGATATCATGCTCACGTGGGTTTTGCAGGATGGAAGAATGACGACGAAAAGGGCGATGTGTGATTTAATTATTATTATTGTAATTTTTATAGGTCATTGTAAAATGAATAACTATCTAATGTAGTCTCTTGTTACCGAAAAGTTATAAATGAAATTTGTTAATATGCATGATATGCTAGTTTTAGGGATACTTAAGAAATGTGCATCTAATCACCAGTTCAATTTGATTCTTAGTTGTGTATGGCAAAAGGAAGATTTGATATATATATAGTAAATTGAAATCGAAGTTAATACATTGTAGTACCTTCTCAGTATTCAATAAATGATTAAATTAATTATTGGGTTACCTTCTTACATTGCAAACACATTAAAGAGTTTTAATGGGAACACTCAACCCTAATAAAATATTCGTGCATAACTTGCCTGTATGTGTGATCCCGTTCTACCAAATAAGAAAATTAAAACCGAAGAACGACCTTAAACTTTGCACTTGATGAGACCTCATAGGTTAGGTAAATAAAACCCCTCGTTGGTGTATACCGTCATAGTCTTTTTGGTTTAGCGACTTTGTTGTGAACCCATATTTAGGAATGTCATGGTCCAACCTATCCGAGTATGCGGTTTCCTTCTAGATTTGGCAGTCGCGAGAAGAATGTACTCTCTTCAGGTCCGATACCAGGCTGAGTGTTGAAGACCGCCTTAGGAGTCACCTTATGAGTTCTTGTTCAAAGGATCGACTAAGCGGTGCTACCTTGGTTTCTATCAAAATAACCTCTTGGTATTTTCTTGAATGTGGTTTAGTTTATTTATGTCCGCTTGCCTTAAAATCACATGTAGTAGAGGCGTAGATCGTTAGGTGCATATTGGAATTAAACTAAACCCTAGTGGTTTTTGTCTATTAACTTGTGGGTAGAAACTATATTTTAACCCCTTGTATGCGAAATTGAGTGGAAAGATGTTGATTCTAGAGAACCTTAGAAATTGTAATCTTGTCCCTTAATCCCTTGTTATGTCATTTATGGCATTAAGGAATAAAGAATATTCCTTATGCGGAATCGTGAAGTGTAGTGACATGGGATCTTCGTGTACATAGATCACTTGTGTTCATGTGTAGTTTATTATGCTCCTAGCCTTGTACTTCTTTAATGTGTCAGACAAGTGCTTTCGTATCTCTTTTGTTTTGAGACGATGCTAAGAACGAGACCTTAGTGCGATATAAGAGCATATCATATAATGTTGCACATGAGATTGGAGATTAGGACTAAGGTCAATCTTGGAGTCCTTATAACTTAATTAAACTTTTCATGTGTTGCAAAGAATATAATTTGTCAAATGGTGTGATCAAACTTCGAGAAAACAAAGGATATATATATATATATAAATTTGGAATTCAATAAGTTATTGTACTATAATAATAATAATAGGAAATAACTATTCCGTGTGATCGATGGATGTTCTTTTGGGAAAAAGCTTTTTCAATCTATGTCTTCCTTAATCCCAAGATTTCATCCCGACATCACATTAGGTTCACTTGAGTGTAACAAGGTTAAATTCTAAACTTTGAATAAATGTTTTGGAGAAGCCTAATCTTAACATAAGAATGAGAGAGTTAGAATTTTGTATAAAATTTTGAAATATGGAAAATACTTATGTAAGTCATGAAGATTTGTCATAAGGGTAAAGAGCAAATTAAATGGTTGAACAATATGTGATCCGTGAAACGAATTTTCGAGGACATGTAGGTGGAAAAAGGAGAAAATCATGCTTACCTAATAAGGATCTTGGAAAGTTAGCCGTAACTAAAATACATTTAAAGTAATGATATGTCTGGGTTGGTTCCTAAAGTCACGTTTCTTGTGGTTAAGTCACGTTTCTTCGTGGTTGGGTCTCGACATGCCGATGGTCATTTGCATGTGTCTTTGGGTCGATGACTTATGTGATTGTCGTGTGTGTGTCGACTTGTACTCGATGTGTTGTGTGTGAGCAATGTGTTAAAAAAAAATTATCCCGTATATTTATTTGTTGTAGTTGGGTGTGTAAAATGTGGGCACTTATGTGATTGGCATAGGGGATAGGAATCAAGCGAAGCAAAATGTCTCTGGGGTTGATGAATTGTGTGGATATGACGCAAAGTCCATGTACAAAGTCTACTATTGATGCATCACACAAAATGAGTTAGCATTAAAAACATATCTCCGATAATGAATAATAAATAGAGTTCACAATTGAAAGATGGTATAAACAATAAATTGGTTCTCATTCTCCGATTAATATTCTATATTTCATGGAACCTTGCACAAATAGATATACACAAAGTTGCAACTTTATTACTGAATTCATAGGGAAAAAAAAAAAGATAAAATGGCCAATCCATTTACAATTGTGTTCAAGCCTTTTATAGGCACATTCCAAAAAGTATTTTCATAACTAGTGTACAACTTAACCCACCCCTTGAATCAAGTTAAAAGCAACTTGCGTTTAGTTTATAATTATATGATTATATCATTTTAATTAACTCAAAAAGTGAAATAGTTAATTGCAATTCCATGATTTGAATGATTTCGTGACACCAAGAAGTATGCATAAACTCTTTATATGAAATAAACTGCTGAAAATGGAACACAATTTCATTGGAATCACAGTAGGAGACAGTACCTGGAGTTTGAATAATCCATATTGATTGGTCTGAAGTAGCTGTTGAACACAAGACTTGCAAATATGAGAGCAATATTCGTCTTTGTGAAGCATGATTGAATTCCGAATGGCATTTTGGAAAGAGACTATGGATTGTTTGCAATCAAACTATGTTATCATTAAAACTGGATCCCGCATTAATTAAAACCTCTTCCAATATGATTAATCTTAGAACACATCCAAGAGGCAAAAAATAATGTGAAATCAAAAAAAATCATCATCCATGCATTTGATAAAACACTTTGCATACATTCAATCCATGCTTGATAATTCATTATTTTTCTCCCTTCTCGTTGCTTCATGACGCTGTGGTTCTAAAATAATGAATACAATCACCGAGTGAATGATCTGGAATGTTTATGAGGCCATAGAAATATGAAAACAACAAATTCATATGAATTTATATGAAAACTTCTTTGGAAACTCTTCAGAAGCCAATCAAATAAAATAGACCACCAATTAGAGACAAATTACAATCACCTTTAAGACGCCTGAGAGAGGAAGTGGTGGCCAAAATTTCAAAGCATTTGGTTACCAAATTCATGAGTTACGACCAAATCTTCCTCCAGGGCTGCGTGGGAAAAGCTATAACACCTAGAGCGTGAAGGAAAGCAAAATTAGTTTGAAAATGATTTGAAGTAACCATTTAAATCCTCAATATGGCATATTTGTTCTTTGTTTGATTGATGAAGAACTTTAGGTTTTAGAACCTTCTCCAAGTGTCCAAGCGCACTTTATGACCTGTTTGGGAACCTTTGTGCTCTCCATGCACAAAGACCAATTAAACTCCCTTTCTAAATGCATATTCCAATGTCAAAAGGTAAATGACATAAATCGAGTGAACCATAACCCACTTAAAGGGTATTACAGCCCCTGATAGAAAGGCAAGTCAATTTGCCACCACACTTCAAGGGTGTGCACATAGTTGGTATAGAAAGTATGACCCACACCAAACTGTGGTGGATTATGATGCATTGTGCACTACGTTTTTGGCTGAGTTCCATATTCCGGAGTTCTAACAACGAGTATCAGCGTGCTCAAGGACATTAAGCAGGGTTTGTCTGAAAGTGTGAGAGAGTATGATGCATGGTTTAAGACTCTCTTGTCCAAGTTATCTTATGATATCCATCTGAATCAACATGCACAATGGTTTGTTAGGGGTTTTCTAACTTCGTTTCAAAGGGCGTTATCACATAAGACGTATTCGATTTGCGTGAGGCTTTGGAAGTAGCTCTTGCACGCCGAAACGGTTGGGAGTGCAAATACTTGGAGTGAGCCCTTTTTCTTGAAGCACGAGATAGTAGATATGGCCAAGCAATCCGGAGAAACTTGCACTAATTCAACGCATGAGACATGAAGTTGGTTATGGCGGTGTGCTTTCCAATCAATTTGGGAACCAAAGGTGCATGAAGCGCACATATATGCATCTTGAGAGCCATGACAACCTTATTCCATTAAAATATGCTACATGTTGATTTCTTTGCAAAAGTGTATTGTTTCATGAGTTTAGAACCTTCTCATTTGCATGGTGCATCAATTTTGGTGACAAGGGAAATCAACAAAAGGTTAAGGCGAGAGCTTTCAAGACAAATAGGAACCAATGGGTAAGTGAGGCGCACTTGCCAAGTAGTTTGAGAACCCATTCAATGCCAAAGCACACATCTATATGCCATTTGAAACCTAGCTAAAATTTGAGCGCATGTTTGAAAGCCACCTGGTGGTCTAAGAACAAACCGCGTGATTTATAGCAATCTCATAGCCAATGACACATGGATTGAAGCCAATGGGGACAAAATTGAATGTTGAACATACATTTCAAGTGCATTGGGAACCTCGACTCCATTTCCATGTGCATGTGGAATTCCGCATACATCCAGAGTTTGTTTCAATATTAAAAGGAATGTTTTATTATGTCATGGGGATGTTGGGATGTGTTGCGCATAATTTGAGCACAAAGAGAACTAAATTGCACAAAAGTGCACATGTTAAGCCTTTTAGGAACTACTACTTTTCCTAAATCACACATTGCAAGCATTATGGGAACCAAAACATGAGTTACGCACACCTTACATGAACTTTTAGAACTAGTTTTGAAGTGCAAAGACACTTGGTGATGGTCTTGAGAACTATTTTCAAAAAAAAAAGCATACCCTCAATGCATTTTTATAACAAAAGTTTCATAGGTGTACCTAGAGGAGGTTCCAAGAACCTAAAGTTGATCCATAAAGTTGAATAAGTACCTAGTCGAGGAAAATGTGCGCACACGTGTCATTGGGAACCAATATAAATGATTGAGTACACCTCACCAAGCCACGAGGAACAAAATTATCTTCATGGTTCCACTTAATGAATGCAAAAATGTTCCCAATAAAATGATGTCTCCTAAAGCCTCTAGGATCAAATTGAAAACTCATGGATAAAAATGTAAATGCCATAATTCCACCAAGATGTAAATTTCTTTACCACGTGTCATGAACTGGTTTAATGGAGACAATTTGAAAATGGATGACCGACGAAGCAACAAAATAGTGTCGGGACCAAAACCAGATTGGCTAAGACAACATAGTTAACATGGGGTGTTTATACTGAAATTTGTTATTCGAATGTTTTTAACACATTCGAGCACAAATTAGAATGTTTCAAACATCCTAGTTTTTATAGTCATAACATGTTTTTACTAATAATTTTTGGCATGAACTATTCCATTGCCATGGCACCCAATTGAACAAAAGCTCTGCTACCATCCACAAATAGATGGCCAAACCAAAAATGTCAATAAATGCCTGAAACATGTATGTGTCATTTTGCCTTGGATCAACAAGCTCATTGAGTCAAGTGGTTACCACTTGTTGAATGATGGTAAATTTCTACATACCACATAGCCACATAGATGACACCTTATCATGTTTGATTTTCTACGATTTCCACAAAGTGTAACATTGTAAGAGTATATCTTGAGACTTGTGTGTTAGTTTATTGAAGTCCAAGATTCCGAGTCACATAACTCGGTCTCATCTTCAAGGACCTTATAAAGGTGTTTATGGTCGACCACCAAGTACTTCCAAGATGCAAGTAATCGATTTCGCACTCAACAAGAGTAAATATCCTTTTCACTCTTGAGGATAACCTCCATCAGTACACAACGCATGAAGCAACACAACTCTAAACATACCTTCAATATCGGGGATATGGTTTCTCTACCTATAGCCATATAAACAATCATGCTTGAAGTTGAAGGGAAATTAAAACTCACCACTAAGTTTTATGATCCTTACAAAATACATGGAAAGATTGATTTAGTAGCATATAAATTAGACTTTCCCTTCTCATTCAAGATTGAACTTGTTTTTCATTTATCTTGTTTGACAAATGTCATTGGTCAACATATTCAAATCCAAACGGCTCTTCCTAAGCTTGACATTGAAGGCTCTATTCTCGTGGAACCCAAATTAATCCTTGACATGCAATCTCAAAGCAACTCCACAAATGCATTATCACCGAGCTACTAGTCTAATGGCATGACATGTAACCAAAGGATGCAACATCGAACACTTGCTTCAAATACAACAATATCCTCATATCAACCATTGAGGACATAGCTTTTTCAGGGGAGGGGCATGTTGTGACTCCATCCCAACACATTTCTTTATATTAATTGTTGTAATAAAAGGTTCATATGCATATGCTTTGAAAGACGTCCCCATACATTAGTAGTTATTCCACATGTATGGAGTAGTTATTTAGAAGAGAATAGTTTAAATATAGAACTAGTGTAGGAGTAAAGCACATCTATTGAATATTTATATATTGAGCTCAAATGAAGTTTCCCACTTGAAAAGGCATGTCATGACTCCATCCTAACACATTTCTTTATATTAATTGTTGAAATAAAAAGGTTCATATGCATATGCTTTGAAAGACATCCCCTTCCATAGTAGTTATTCCAAATGTATGGAGTAGTTATTTAGAAGAGAATAGTTTAAATATAGAACTAATGTAGGAGTAAAGCACATCTATTGAATATTTGTATATTGAGCTCAAATGAAGTTTCCCACTTGAAAAGGCCTCGGATTCCAAAAGTTATCTCCATTTCTATTCTCCATATCATATATTTTTATGTTAGAATTGGACTAATATGTTGCAAGAAGATTCATAAAGCTTGTGCAAATGCATTTGCACAAGTATACAAGAACATTGACATTGTATGGAACTCGTGCAATATGGATTGAAATGTTGTTTACACCATCGTGTTGCGTATATAACTATGCACATATATACATACATAGTGGGAGTTGCAATATGGTATGTAGTGGATTGTGCAACATTGGAGTGTACTAATGACACGATGTCAATGCTTGTCTAACTAAACTTGTCAACTGGAAGTATAAAGCAATATGTTGAAAAACATTTTGACAAGGTGTAAGAATATTTTATATTAATGACTGGATGATTATTAAAGAGAATCTTGGGATTCTCTACTTCGTAAAGTCACAAGATGCTTTAAAGCATGCTATTGATTTCAACACAAACCAACTCCAAATAATAAATCACAACAATGTGTGTAACTTGCATACTTCTATAAGATATCTTTACACAATGTAGTGGAAGGGAACATAATGTTATTGTATTTTAGTTATACTGTGTAAGTGTGTGTACCATTGACTTAACAAGGATTATAACAACAACAATAATTTAAAACAAATGAGTGTATACAAAAGGGAAATCTTTGTGGGAGAGATGTGCACCTTTAGTTCCGTGTTCACATTTCATACTATGTACTTTATGACTTAACAATGTTAAAATTGGAAAGTTACTAAAAATAATAAATTAAGGGTTTCAAATAAGAATCAAAGTGTTGCCCCAAATGGAGACATGCATCAACCTTAGACGTATAAACGAATGGACAAAAGTGGACAAATAGCTCAATTTTGGTTGATGATGTTACTTATTCTATTACTCGCCAATTGTCAAGATCGCATATCCGAGCTTGTTGATTAGACTATATACGTTGGAAAGCTCATCAAGTGAACTAGTTGGGCACCCTCCATACATGCCTCTGCCAACTATGTGGAGCACCTAACTAAAGTTTAGGGTCCTAATTCCAAACTAAAGACCCCCAAAATGCAAAATACAACAATATATCAAAACATGAATAATAAATTTCCAAAAAATCAAAATTACAGTCTCAACACCCATTTGGACCATTGTGTCATGTACATACACCAACTATGAACATGATGGTAGTGATTTCTTGGCCTTGAGGTGTCATTCTTTGGAAGTTTTACTTGAGGTAATACATCACTATTTTGACAATTTCTACTTAAACTAGTTGAATCTTTACACAAATTTGAAACATCTAGTTAGAGAGCAATGAATTACTCTAATTGTATATATTCCAAATTCTCAATTTTATGAATGCATAATTGTAGCACCATAGTGGCATTGATTTCCATTAAACCATTAAGCAATCATGTATAATATAAATCCAATCTAACATAATGCATGTCTTCGAAAGATTCCACATGAATACCATGATCTAGACATTAGGTTTGAAAGGACCCGTCTTTCATAGAGCTCAATAAGATAGAGAATCAATGGAGCTGAATCACTATGATAAACGCATGGTTAAACCTCCAACGCAAATAAAACACTTAAGCAAGTGGGGTCGAGATGAAACAAGTTGAGATCATGACATGTAGCACAATCTTGGCTTGGCAACTTAGAGGCTAAGGAAATTACGGCACCAAAGCTTCACATTAAAAATGGTTTGAGCAAAACATTGAGTGAGACATTAATGGGCATCAACCGACACTTTTAGCATTAGGTATATAGTGGGAATGTGGAAAATGTCACCATGAGTGAACAAATGATAGAATAAGTTGGTGACATTTGTCACCCTCATCCCACTTCGAGGAACAACGAACTCAAAGCATGATGTGTGATCCAAACAACATTGAGCAAAACTAGTAGTGACAATGGCATGTAATGGATTCTCATTCACTCAAAGCAAAAGAACTTGCAGCCTTTCAAAGACTTGAAAGCTAAGGCAACATGTACCTCAAGTAAAGGAAGAGCAAGGTGGATACACTTGTCTTCACCTCACCCAATCTACTCGTGTGAAGCTAAATAAACGATAAAACCAAAGAAACAAACCAAAAAAAAGTGAACCTATCACTTGCTTCAAGGAAGAAATAAATAGGAACTCAATGGGGCATATGTAAGACTACAAGTTAAATGGGAAAGAGTGAGTACCGGGTAGGCATTCCTTGTTCACTTGGGGATAAAAGAACTCAAAGCAATGAAAAAGCTTAATGGAACTAACAAGATACTAGCAAAGAACATAAGAGAAAAGCAGAGGTTAAAACAAAACAACTTTGAAAAGCCAAAAAAGAAAACATAAGATCCATGTAAATAAATATCTTAATATCCCAAAAAATCCATAACGAAAAGTTTCAAAAAAATATATTGAAGACAGGCAAGAAGAAGCTCACACGAAACAAATGCACACAAGCAATACCTTAGCACATATGCTACATCCTTTTATTTTAGAATTAAAATTGGGGTGGCCTCAAATTTGTGAAGTTTTTGTGTTGACGACCACTAAAAATACAACTTACAAATATGACTTTGCAGAAATTTTTATAGTAACCAAAGCAATGTAAAATAAAGGGCAAGTTCCTGCATTTTTAAATAACAGAAATATAAGTATTATAGGGGTATATTTGAGGAAAACATAAAATTTATAATAATAGTTGCAAATTTTGGTGGAGATAACTAGCTATTGATGCTGACCCAAAACATCTCGAACCATTCCATACTAAGTGGTGTTGGCGATGCAGTCCATTCAAAACCAACCCATACCCATACTAGTGAGTGAGTGACCAACTGACCGTACTAGTCAATACCACCATATGCTGAATCGTTTTATTTTATAATTAAAATTGGGGTGGCCTCAACTTTGTAAAGTTTGTGTGTTGATGACCACTAAAAATTACAGCTCGCAAATTGGACTTCAAATAAAAAGTTAAAATCAAATCAAAAGCAGTTCATAAATCTCTTCTTCCATAAAGAACCCAAATCTAGAAATTTATATAGTACCCGAAAGGAATGTAAGATAAGAAGCAAATTATTGCATTTTTAAATAACAGAAATATAAGAGCCTATAGGGGTGTGTTTGAGGAAAACATAAAATTAATAATACTAGTTGCAAATTTGGTGAAGAAAACTATCTATTGATGCTGTCCCAAAACGTTTCAAGGCACACCATTCCATACTAAGTATTCATAATCCATACTAGTGAGTGACCGACCATAGTAGTCAATACTAGTCGATTAATATGTGTACACTATACATGAACTGTTGGCGAATGTTTCTTTATTATATATTTTTCTCATTAACAAATCTAAATTAGGGGAGAGGACCCTATAACCGAGCATGCACCAAAACATGTACATTTCTTTTCACCATAGGTTGGTGACAAAAGTACCAATAGTTGTTCACTTTTTGGTTAATGACACTTTTTAAGAGTTAATGAGAATGTGACACATAGGGTGCTCGGTCATTGGTCCCTCTTTCAAATGCTTTATATTAATTTTCTTCATATTAAATCAATTCAAAAACTACTTTTCCCTCCAAATAAACATGCGAAACGAAAATGTTGATATGGCACGATCATACGCTACATGATGATATAATTTTTTTACGCTACTGACATACCTACATATATCTACGTGCCCCTAAAGTTAGGTGCACGGTTATAGGGTCCTCTCCCTAAACATTGAAGAATTAGCAAAATGTCAAGGAATGGCCCATAAAACCTTCCCCGAGAGAATACCAATAAAAACTCGGGTAATGAATCACCCATATAATAAAAATACATATGCAGAAAGCATTGGACAGCTGCAATCATCGTCCTCTCCATCAGTTATCCTGCTCCAAGATCATTCCTGCATACATTTAAGCACACGTAAATGAACATTCTGCAATCCTAACACAGATTGAAAAATTACAACAAAAATATCCAATATGTACCATTTTTTCAACATGGAGTCAATGAAATAACACGTAAAATACTAGTTCAATTTTATAACATTGTTGGTACATGAGAGAAAAATCCATTGATCAGTCTGGGTCTAGTGATTGAATTCAGTAGTTTGCCTGAGAAATCTTTCCAAAATTGGAAACCAGATTATGGTGTTTTTGCCATGTTCAAAAATTAAATAAATTATAAATCCAGCCTTCCATGTTCCCCTCACCGAATACGAGTTTCTCTTTGTGATAGAATGGAGACTGCCAGCAAAGGTGGCATCACTTAAAGCATTGTAAAGTGGTCTTGACCTCTGTTCCAGAAATTGTGTTTTATCGGCGATAAATCGTGTGCCAAGAAGTAAACGTTTAATCGCCTGGAAAATTGCAATTTTTCCTGTGGCGATTTATCTCTGATTTCTGACGCTAAAACTCCTGACAAATCGCTTGGAAAACCGCCTTTTAGCATATAAAATGTCTAAACCAAAATAATGTGGTCATTTTTTAGTGTTTTTATCCTTTGCATATTTATGCAAATTGACCCCCATGTTTTGCTAGGGGTTACGAGTTTCGAATCTTCAAATTTAAAAGAATACCTGTGAATTAATGTGATTTTAGCCTGCTAGGGTTTCAGTTTCACAGTGACAAGAGTAAGGTTAAATTTCCACATTCATTTTTATTTGTTTTCATTGCTCATGATTCTCATTCGTGTACTCAGATTAATACACATTCAAACTAAGTTTTAATACATATTTGTTATTGCATACCTTCATGCAGATTGCAGAGCACTCACAGTCACAAGACTCACAACACACAAAAGTTTAAAGTCTAAACTCTTATTCATTGCAGTGAAATAAATACCAGTAACCAGACATTAATTTTATGGTTTCATGAATTTTAAAATGAGCAGTCAATAGTAATACAAAGCCATAGAAATAAAGATAGAATCACATTTAATAGTCGAATTCATGCAACTAGTCATTCTCCAATCAACATTCTATGGGCCTTTGGCATTCTATAGATTCACTTATCGTGTCATTTAACAATGTTTTACATTTAATTTAAGATTATTTTATGAATTTAAATGTTTTTAAAATAGCGATAAAGGTGCCGATTAATGCCGATAAATTGCCGATTCACGAATTCCAAGTCAAATTTTGCCCTGCTGAGTAATTGCCGATAATGATTTTTTAAACTATGGTCTTGGCAATCATGAGTTGAAAGTGTAACATACATCAAAATATTCAGAATTGACAAACGCACCCTAATTATGATTCAATGCAGACATGATTAACTCAAACTTTCAACAAAACCGTGTTACTAGTCGTGGAAAAACAGACATAACATGTGCATTTTCTATCCCATACTAAAAAGGTGTAATGAAAAGTAAAACATGAAATAAAAGGTTATCTTTCACATTATGTTTGTTGACTTAAACAAGTTTTAAATCACCCAACAGTGATACACCAGAGAACTTCAAATTTTCACTTCTTCCCATTTGCAGATCTTATTTCCGGGCAATGGGATAATTAGAAATCTATCTTTTAACGTGTTCTAGTAACATCTATTGCATTTGCTAATTAAATATCACCCACTTTATGTTGTCATTCCCTTTGAAGGATTTAGAGGAACTACAATAGCATTACAGTAAATGTATTAGTCTTACTTAATGCACAACATGCACAAAAGATTATTTCTTTTGTTACATCATGACAGACCATCGAGGCCTTAATAAAATAAGTTCAGTGATAACTAAAGATAATCAACAAGGTTGTTACTAAAGTCATTGTATTTTCTTACCATGATGTGGTATCATGCCCGTAGCGCATGAGGCTCATCCCACAATTAATCTTAAGTTTTGCTATCATCCTAGTTGCAAAAATCACTTTCTTTTGCTACATGATAAACCATTGAAGCTGTCCTTAATAATATAAGGTTGGCAGTAACTAAAGATAGTTAACAAGGTTGTTAGTGAAGTCATTGTATTTTCTTACCATGATTTGGTATCATGCCTGTTGCAAATGAGGTTCATCCCTCAATCAACCTTAAGTTCTGCCATCATCCCAGTTCCTTAGACTGCCAAAATGACCTGCATGTATAAGAAAAATACGCAGAAGACATCACCTAGATGAAGAAACCTATTGAAACATGTAAGAATATCATTTTACTACTGGAATACCGCCACTTTTGTGGACCGTCATTCCAACTATCTTTCTTTTGGAATGAATTTGCAGGTGGAGAGGGTAAGAATATTTTCATATTTCAATGTTGATTCCCTGATGCTTGGGCGGATGTGAATAGGACAATGGTATGATTGTTTGTAATTAGAGACAGGCTGTGATATTTCTTGGAGAGTTAACTAGAATAAGAAGCATAGCCTACACAAGCAAGCAATCTCGTTTTATTACCGGAATACCACCAGTCTGTGAAATACCATTCTGCCATTCTTTTATTTTGAATGAATTTGCAGGTGGAGAGGGTCAGAATATTTTCATATCTAAACCCCAAACCCCTAATTCTTAGGAACTTAGTGATTTGGATGTGAATAGGAGAATGGCATGATTGTGTATAATTAGAGAGGCTGTGATATTTCTTGGAGAGTTAACCCAGCTGAAGGAGATGAGAGATTGGCTTAATTTCTCAGCTATCTGTCCTTGTGCCCGTTGCACCATGTGAACGACCCTTTACAACACAAGTTTAAGAAAGCACTCGGAATCAAAGATGTTTTGAAAAATATTGTCTTGCTTGGAAGCGAAACCCATCCACCATTCTTTTTATTATCATATCTGATCATATTGTACAAGAGATTCGTATTTAATTACAACCAAATTAAAAGATCTCCAATACATTTGATTTTCATACAATAATGTGGAATGCATAATGCAAAAAGCCAAAATGTCACGTTCTGTTCATGGGAGACAAACTTAGCAGCTCCCAGGGGTGAAATCGAGACTTTGGTCATTGGGAACATGCAGCAGTTCCAAATTACCAGGACTCCCCCGACTCTTCCAGATGGAGAACTCATGATGCATGATCAACTTCCTCATGAGGAGAATTACAAAATGTCAGTTTTGAGGGGAAAGCTGAATTTTTAAAGATTTGCACTTCTTACCAGCTCCTAACCCACATATAATCCAGAACAACTACATAAGATGCAATTTGGGGAGGGTTGCAAAACGTTTGTTTGTCTGGAAGAGGAAATACATTCACATTTCTTTTTGTTAGCAGATCTGATCGTGTTGAAATCCCTTCCAGGATATACAGGGCATTTGTATTTAATTGTAGTCAGATCGATAGATTTTCAATTTACTTGATTGTGTATTTACCACATGGCAGAAAGTATACTGTAAGAAGCCAAATTGGCACATCAGTTCATGTGACTTGAACTCAGTAGCTATACTCAGACACAGGATTAAGACTTTGCTCATCTTGTATCTGCACCAGTTCCACAATAATACCAGTCCCCCACTCTTCCAAATGGAGAACTGAGTTCTCCATGGGAAAAATTGTGAAATATGCGATGTCAATAATAGAAACAAGCTTTCTCATCTCTTGGTGAGGACTATATCTATTTTGGATGACACAACTGATTTTTATGACCTGCATTTGTCAGCAGCTCCTAAAGAATAAACCACAATTCAAAGAATGGTCTAGGTTCTTCTGCATTGCTCGGAGAAAGGGTGACAATACCAGTTTGTTCAATACTGATCTCGTGTGGAGCCATGCTTCACGTTCATGACAACACTTAACTTTTACTAGTATTGTTGACTTTGCATATGAGCTGTATGAGAGGTGTGGCTACGGGACTGCTTAGGAGTGGAGTGGGGCTAGGAACTTTCATTCTGTTGACTTCCCTTAGATCGGCCAGTGGACAGACGGTTTTCGGATGTGAATGGAAAAGGCTACAGCTCTCTTGAGGTAGCCATTTTAAGTGAATTTTGAATGCAATGGGAGGTCCAACTAAGGGGTTAAGGTTAGATATGAAGGAAAAGGTAGTGGTGGATGGTGCAATGTAAAGGAAGAATGCCTCATTCATTTTATCCATGGAGTTTCCTGTTTCGGATTTTGTCTGTATGCTTCACTGTAGATCCACTATACTGTTTTGTGGGGGATCCTCAGAAGCACCGAAACGTCCCTGAGGGTCCCGTATCCATGGGGAAAGGTTTCCGAAATGCGAAACGCATACGAAACGTGCCAGATGTTTACACGAACGTTTCCGCCGATTTTTCTAAGTTTTAAGCATCAAAACTTTTTTAAAATAAAAAATAAAAGCATTTAATGCACCTAACCCTAATCTACCTACCTAGACTTGCTAAAAACACTTCCTAAAAGCTATATAATGACCTCTTGGGTCCATTCTAAATCACACTCTCATTTTCTCTCTTGCTAAATTCAGTTTTCACTAAACTAACATTTAGCATTGTGAAGAGCAAAGAGACATCAAGGAGCAGCTTGAAGGAAGAGACAAAATATTTTGAGTGCTTTATCAATTATCTCTTATGGTCTACAAATTTACAATTATAAAATGAGTATTATGCATATATATATATATATATATATATATATATATATATATATATTGTACGGACATTTCCGGTAACGTTTCGTATCCAAGGTTTTTTGAAAATTGCCGTTTCGCATTTCGTATTCGTTTCTGTTTCCATTTCCGTTTCTGTTTCCGTGCAACATAGGGGGATCTGGTTCTTAGATTTGAACTGGTAAATGTCTAGTTGATCCAGATTGTTGAAATTATGATTTTCATCAGAACATACGTTGTTCTTTGGAGGTCAAGGGAGAGGGGCCACTGGACATTTCCTAAACAATGTTTGGACCTATCTTTCAAGATGGCTTGCAGGCCTGACTCTAGCTAAATGTCCATGGAGGCAAAACATGTAACAGCAGAAAGGAATGTCTTCATTGTCCACTAGTTTCTGTTCCATACTGCCAACTTTCAGCAGAAGATGAATCTGGCCAAGGCTGTTCCAAATATAAGTATGCACAGCTCCGAGCATAGTTCAAGATCCCCACAAGGAGTGTTATCTCAAAAGTAGCAATGAGATCACCAACTCTATCCCCAATCCTCTTCAGTGACAATTCTCCTCAAACGTTTTTTGGAAGCAGGGGCAATCTAGCCCAAATGGGGACTGTGCTGACAAAATCATTGGCTGTATTTAAGGCATGAACCCATGGTTTCAAAAGCATACCAGCTTCATTGTAATGCCAGGGTTGTCCTTGAAAGATTGCTTCCTTTTCTATCTTGAATAAATATGTGGACATGAGTGGCCCTTGTCAACCATCAGAATATTTGTGGAGCCTTAAGAATTTTTGGACCAGGAAAGAATCCATAAAAAAACAGATGAATAGTAATACATTCTTTGAGAAAACACAGGCTTTCTATTTCATATAGAGAGATATAGATTTTGGAGGTCTATCCGTCTTTAAGTACCATTAATTCTCTTTTTTACCGAGGATGGCTTAGTCACAGTTTTCTGGACCTGCTGGTCTAAATTTTCAGTAGTATTTTATTTGGAGGCGGTGGGGAAGGAAGGGGATTTCAACACAATTTTGTATCAGACTGTCCGAAAGATCATTGACATGAGGGTAAGATGGTTGATATGCAAAAACAACTTTCTAATGTCTTGTTGAACATCCAAGAACTCATTCAGGACTCTCTCAAGGAGAAGTGCAATGCATTTTTAGTTGATTGTGCAAATTCATGATGCAGCTTGGTCCAACATCATCTCATTCTTCTACTTCATCTGTAACTTTGTTGTACCAACATTAAAACCCCTTTAAATCTCAAATTAATCTAGGCATCCTTGTGTTCATAGGAAAATCCCATATCGCAGCAATGGATAGCTGGGTTCTATGATTAAAGGCCTACTTCTTGGTCACCTACTTGAGTCACACAAGTAAGATCAAATTCGCAGTGCTAAAGATGTCCACACTAATGGGAATCTTACAATGCACAACACGAACAAGAATATGAGGCTATCAACACTTGAAGCAAGTTTGGAAGTGTCATGCAAAGAGAATATTACCCCTTCCTGAGGATGAATACATGAAATTTCAGAGTTGTACCAAAGCAAGTAATAGCAACAAGTTCCATGACTACATTGCGTGCGTACTTCAAAGCACAATGGGGGAACATTAGGTGTTGACGTACATCAATGGACCCTCACCTTATATATCTGCCAAGATGGAATTGTTGACCTCCAAAACATTGGGGCAAGCATACCGCAACACTGCCAACATCAAGGCCAAAGCCAAGATGAAGCAGAAGTTTTCCTCTTCAGTCAATGTTGGGCGCAAGAGCAAGCCCGCATCAAATAACTCTACCATACAAAAGAAAAAGATGATGTGCCAAAGATAACAGCCAAAACAACCTTTACCTCTATTAAAAACCCCAACGCCGCCAAATAAATGCAAGAAATAACAAGATTACAAGTGGTTTCAATGACACTGCAAAAGCTCAATAGCAGTTTTGAGAGTTACACACAACAATCCTTAATTGTGCATATTGCTTCTAGTTCCGCGCAAGCTGGAGGTGCTAATCTAGATGCTGCTTGTCTGAGTGCCAACACTTCTACCATCTTTACTTTTGAGGGATGAGAACGTGATACAAGGACATCCGGAATCACTTCCAATCCTGCATCAACCAAAAATATGATAGAAAAATAAGTTGAGTCCAACTAGAGATCAACAAAGAATTTTTGCATCGCTTTTCTTATGCATAAACTATGTTTTCCTTTTTGAACTTTTTGTTATGTGCATCTGTTTTTGTGAAGTTTCCTTAATTGTACGTATTTGTGTGTGTGACACTATCAGAGTTCCTCGGATAGATCTGCGGTATAGTTTTGAGTCTAGAATACACTTTAAGAGATGTCACAACTATCTAGAACTAGCACTTGCACCAAAAAGAGGTGCAATGTTACGTCAATAGTTAAATATGAGAGTTTGTAGAGTCGTTGAAGCAATTTCAAGATGCATTGAAGAGGTATGTCTAACATGGGTGGTAAGGCACCCAAGGTTTGCGAGTCATAGAAGCAATTCTAAGGTACATCGAGCCTAAAACATCAAGGGTGTCCACGGCCACCACCTTTGGCAACGTTAGCCGAGCTAAAGACAAAAGTTGGGGTGTCATCGTTATTGGCATACTATATTGGTGAGAGGGTCACCTCCATTGCAACATCACCCCTATTGGCATAAGGATCATGATAAATTATGGCCATGTCTAAATCTTCGTGACATCATCTGTCACCTAGCAATAAGAAATTTACAAATAAAGCTATGAAGTTATTAATTATTTATAGTTAAATACACCTAAGCATGCGTAAACGATCATCAATGTTAAACATCGGTTAGGATCGTGGCCACAAAATCACCCTCACCTTCAACATATCGAACGAGCAATCCCAATCTGAAAACAATACAAATAAATCCTATTAATAGTACAAATAAATCATATTATGATTGATTAAATAAAAAAATAAGAACACAACATTAGCAAAAGACACACTAAGGATAGATTTCCCTTTGAATGCATAGTTCTATAACACTCCATTGACATGTGTAATGTGGTTTGAGTAGAGAACAACACTACTCTTATGGGCACAACATGATTTGCATGGTCGAGAGAGGGGATGGAACAAGTAAGGGTGGCACTACCGCCACTTTGGCAGAAGAAGATTTAACAGCAAGAAAATTTCATTGCTCTAATTGCAGAGGAACAGAGCTATATCAAACCACCAATTATCAGAAGTGAAATCCCTCTGTTATCCACGGCTTTTGGGGCCAACACTTGAGATTTCTTCTTATGCTTCCAGCAAATTATTGAAAAGCACAAAAAGAAGGCCAGGACTCCTGCAACGAACATATATATTAGGATTGTGTTGGTGTTTTCTTTAGCTAGTACCAATGTGAAATGGGCATGAGGGAAATCGCATCCATTCTCCACAAAGAAAAAGATTTCCTATGAAGGATGCAGCTGTCATATTTCTGCAGACACATTCAGGGATTTCTCCACTCAGGGTATTGAAAGATAAGTTCAGATAATAAAGAGATTTCAAAAACAAAGGTATCGAACCTGAAAGATTGTTCGAAGAAAGATCCATGCTCTCCAGACTTTTCAACCTGCTAAGCGTTTTTGGAATTGTGCCTTCAAAGCTGTTGGAAGAAAGCATCAGATACTGGAGTTGTTCGCAGCTTCCGAGAGTGGCTGGAATTCGTCCTTCCAACCTGTTGAAAGAAATATCGATAGCTTGAACATGGATCATCTTTCCAATGTCCGAAGACAGAGACCCGGTGTTTGGCAGTGCCAACATTTTTCCCTCCCAGTGAAAATACCTGCGATCCACGCGGCATACTCGGAACAGCATTAAAAACTTTACAAACATCGGTAGTACCTACGTTGGTTGGCATTGAAAGCGGTTTGTTGGGCTGTTTTGTCCTACACCATGCTTGTTTTCACAGAATTTGATGCGCATTTCAAGGTTTGCAAATTATTTCTGCATGGCATGTGCACATTTCCGACGTGTTATGGCACAAATGGCAGAATTATAAGTGGAGGCCAGCGAAAACTTATTGACTTTCAAATTATGTTTAATGTGAAGAATTGTGTTTGCATCTAGTTCAAATTGTGAGATGAGTACTTTCGGCCTTATCTTTCATTTAATATTTGTAACACATTTAATTACTTATGGGTAGGATATCCTTGGGAATACATTGTAAATAGTTTATTGTGTCTATATGAACACATCAATAATTTGTAGAAAGGAGTTCATTCCAATCAGAGGGGGTTGAGTTCGATTTAGATGCCAGCAGAGACTTAAGAGTCTAGATTGCAGATAAAAGGAGTATTGCATGTAGAGATTTGTGTACAGATATGGGAGGAATTGAATCATCCGAACAACATTGAAGTGTTGATGTGTATGTAAGACGGTGGGTTGAGTGTGGTGTAATAAGCCATTAGTTGGCAGAGTGTCTAAGACTGTATCGTTGGCAATCTATCTCAAGTTATGTAATCAAATTGTTGCCGAATTAAAGATATTGTCATCGTTAAATAATTTTGTTGTGTATTTTGTATGATGCTCGGTCTAAGGCATCCTTTCATTAGGACCACTAACTACAGTTACATCAATTAGTACGAGAGCGAAGCATAAATCTAGACTTGAAGAGAAAAGTTCTCCATTCTTGTGGGAGTGGGTAGAAAACAAAGATGGGAGGACAAGAAGTGCGATCTGCGAAGGTTTGCAAGTAGTGCAGCGGCAGATTTAGAGTGGTGTTCTCCATCTTATTCAGTAGGTAGAGAGCAAAAGAATGTTGAAAAGTGGACAGCTTGTATAGGCTTGCGAGAGAAGCAACACATGAGGTTAGCGGTGTGCGCAAAGAGAGTGTGAAAGTGAAATATCCCTTATAGGATACCACTGTAAAATATGCAAAAGATAGACAAAACGCAGCCAAACATAAATCTGGTTTTTTGCAGAAAATTACAGCTAGAGCAGCGAACAGTAAAATATGAATAACTCTCAAAATATCTTCTCAAATCACTTGAAAATTTAAAGAGAGCTAGATAATAATATAAAGAACACAAGGAAAATATTTTTGGAATTTTTCAGTCAATATAACGCTGCCAGAAAATTACAGCGTGCCCTAAACAGCTGGAAAACTTCTAAAATTCATATCTTCCCGAATACAAGTGCAAAAATTATGAAACTTGGGAAATAACATATACAAATATAGAAGATGATTTTCCAACCTTCAGATCTGAAAACGGCCAACTGGAAACCCTCCAAAATAGGGCTGCAATCTCCCAAACAAGTCGCCCTTTTTGGTAGATGGCCAAAACCCTTGTGAAAACCTCTGAAAATGATGCCAAATCCTTCCTTTATTGCTGCCGTAGGTCTGATCCGAAAACCAACTGATTATCTCCACAAAAACCCTCAAAACCCTATCTCTGAAAACCCTGAAATTATCTCTGTGAATCAGCCCTGAAAACAGCTCCAAATGACAAGCTAGGGTAGATCTCTCACTACCGAAGAATGTCCTGCTAGCTAGGGATGGATCTCTCACCACCGAAGCTAGGGTTCCCGTGGGATCTTACTCCACAAGCTAAATAGTTGCAAACAGCAGTTGCACATGAAAAGAAATATAAGTGTATGCATGAATGAATTTCCTTTCACCCCTCTTCTCCTTTTATAACTTTTCCCACGCCAAGGAAACCCTAAAACCCCCAAGTCGCACTTTCTCCTAGAGAAGACCCAAATAATAAAGTAACTTAAAGTTACTTTTTCCCCTTCAAGTCGCCATGGCCCAAAAAGGTGACCCCAATGCAAAATTAGAACATTAGGAGTTAAGTGGCCCCTCCCAACGACAAAACATAACATCTAGTCCCTTCGAAAGCACTTTATAACCCTGTCAATGGAAAATAATAACTGGACTAGATATTCATACCCAATAGCTCATAGCGTCCGTAACCCCTTGGGCATGACTAGGGTTAGGACCCGTCTTTGCCCTCGGGCACGTGTCGAGGAAAGGGGACATTACGAGAAAGAGATGGAGTATGCACGGCCTTGTTGGTGAGTGGAGATCACGGTAGTATGTGCAATTGTGGAAGCAAAAGCAAAAGAACAAAGAAGGCACTTGTTAATAATGCTGCGCATTGCAAGCATAAAAAAGGTCTGCAAAGCATGAGAGCATTGTGATGGATAGAGGAAACTCTCACCGAGGAAATAGGAGTGTGGTGTCTTTTGGAAGACATGGAGGTGGCGGAGGAATATCTTTTATTTGAGGAAGATGAGAGAGCACGAGATGTAGTGGCAGCAATAGTTGTTTGTGGACATCCCTTATTCGACCAAGGAGAAGAAGGAGAACATCTCTTACTTGAGGAAGAGGCGAAGATGATTGAGCAAATCGTTTGAGAACTTAGATGCGAATGGTGAGCACATAGAGGCGGATATAGATAAAAAGAGTGAAGAGTTTTTCATGTTGTGATGAGAGCAACAAAGAGAGTGACATGAAGGACATTCTAGGATTAATGGTGGAGAGGATGGAGTTTATTACCGTTACGCAAAGGTGTGCAAAAACAAAGGATGTGAAGCAAAAGTGCACAAACTCAACACCGACACTAAGGTAGTCTACATAGAATGGAAGAAAACATTTTGTTCCCCTTCAAGTGTTGATGGGTAGAAGTTAGAACGTGGAGGAATGCTAATGTAGAAAAGCGTCATGAGAAAAGGGTTTGGAAAAGTGACTGAAATCATTGATTCTAGAGATAGATTGGAGGAATAGGAAGAGGTGGGCTTGGTGGAGATGGATGGATTATGCTTGCACAATGGGAATAGGGTGGATAAGTGAAGGTGGAAGAACACTTGCATATGTGAGTGATGGTACGAAGATGAAGAGTGATATCACGCAAAGAAGAGGACTTTGCGTAGTACCACAAGAGGGAACGTGGTGCAAAGATGTTGCACAAGAGGGAATGTAGTGCAAATATGTTGTGTAAGAGGAACAAATGTCGAGAAGGAAAGTGACACCGCAAAATCAACTTTGAGGAGGGGAACACCAAGGGTATGAGTAAACAAAACCGCTTTTAGTGGAGGAGGTCACCACATACTCACCGCGATCTACATTGGAAGATAGGAGTACTATTAGCACACCAAGACCATATTAGAAGGTTAAAAGGATGATTCTACCACTCGTCCTACATATGTGAGCACTATGCTCACATATTTTCTTATCAAGGGTGTATGATGCAAGAGCATCCCGGTTCACTTGCAATCTATAGGAGTTGGGAATACTCATCCAGGATCAATTCCACATACCATAACTACAATGAAAGCACTAAATCATAATACACAAGGTTGGAATTTAAATCTCTGTATATATTGTGTATCCCTCTCGTGTGTTGTATTTTACAACAAGATCCTTCAAATAAATAGCTAAGGTGTGTTTTTACACTACAAGTGGTTGGAGGAAATGGCTAATTATGAACAAGAGAATAACTCTTACGCGCATAATAACAAAATGCCACAAATAACTCTCCAACTAATAACAACTTGAGCTAATTTAAGCTTAACTCTATTCTAGTGTGAACCTAGACAAAACCAAACTAGATAGCTAAAGACCGCTTCTAGCCTAGTGTGAACACACCAACATCCTCTTAAGCGCGAAATTAGGAAGAGAAAAAGAGAAAAACAATGTGAGAGATTCTCGGATATGGGTCTTTGTGGTTAGGCTTGATCAGTGCACCGATGTCTTTGTAATATCCCCTTCTCGGTCTAGTTTACGACGGCTAAGGGATGAGAAAAAGAAAACTTAGTCATAATAAATTAATTACAAAGTGCATCATAAAATATTATTATAAGCACTTAAGTTAATTTATAAATAACAAAATAGAAAACGAACAAGAAAAAGAAACTTTATGTTTTATTGTCCCTAGAGGAAAAATGCGGCCCATAGGGGATGAAATAAAGTAAGTGAGAAACAATAAATGAGGCAAGATAAGTTGATTGGTTGTTTTGGGTGGCAAAAAGGCCAAGACAACTTATAAAAGGAGGTTGCCCTGCATAGAAGAGGACATCTTTTTTACATCTTATCAATTCATAATTTTGGTCTAAGCTTACATGCTTTCCAATTAAACTCCGAAAGACGAAAACCCTTTGTAGTTTTGGTTTAGAGGATGAAAACCCTTTTAACCTTGGAAGAAGAACAAAAACTCTTCTTCCATTATGTGAAGAGGTTCTATTCAGAGCCTTCATTGATTTTCAAAGCTATATTTCAGATTTCCAATAGTTGAAGCACAAAGTTGCAGATTTATATTGTTTCCGGCTAGGGTTTGAAGCCACAAGTGTGTGGGCAAATTTCTACCTTTAGATTCAGCAAGATCTAGGGTTATCTACACCCCCTGTGGGTGAAGTTTGATATATTCTAGGGCACGGTTGTCCCAAATCTCATCACCAACATCTTTCTCATATTTATAGAGGCCAAAATCAGCTGTGTTGCATAATTTTTGGGCTGAGGAAACTTTGTTTTCAAGCTTGTCTGAGAGTTGTTCATCTACAGATTTCAATAAATAAATTTGAGCCTTCAGTTGATCCAAATCTAGCAAGTCACACTTTTCAATAATAATTCAGATCTGCACTATTTATTTCAAGTACATAGTCTATAAATTGCTATTTTGGATCAGATTTGTAGTTGTTTTGTTTGGGGTTAGAAATTGTCCAATTGGGGACATTACATGTACAATGGAGTGTAATTGGAAAAAATGAGTCACTGCAAAGTTTTTAAAAAACATTAAATCAAAATAAGTACCGGAGGTGTTGAGATATGTTGCAAGCTAAGTAGCCGAAACGTTTTGGATATGGGAGCAGGTACGGAGTATCCTATACATGGATACGAAAAATAAAAATTGACCCCGGATGCGGTGTTGGATGCGGCAGTATAAAAAATATATAAAAATTAAAAAATATATAAATTTTAGCCTTCTAAATAAGAATTAAGTTATTAACCAAACTTAATTCTTATTTAGAAGGCTAAAACACTTATAACACTACAACATTATATGACATTATAAATTAAAATAACGTTATATCATTATATTCCTATAGATATATTGCCTCACTTACTAACATAATAACATTATATGATTATTAATAATATCCGATTTTGGACAATATAATGCATGATAATTATAAATATTAAAATGACATCATAAAGATATTAATTATAATACTATCATAACACTATAATTAGAAATACTATTATAATATAAAATATTATATATAATATTAAGCAATTTAATAACCTTTTATATATATATTATTGTATATAATTAAAAAATTTATAAACTATTAATATTTTCCAAATGCTATTTTAAAATATATATAATATTAAAATCATTTACTATAGTAGTATAGTCTATAATAAAATTATAAATATTAATTTTAAACTTGGATATATTCTTAAACTTCCACGTATTGATATATTCTTCCACGTAGAGGCTTGGAGTAATAAGATTTTGGTTGAAATCATATGCGTATAGCTTCAAAAGTATATCTGTTGTATGTTTCTCTCGTGTATTGACTGGAAAATACCCCCGCCGTATCTTCCCCGCTCCCACCGCCGTTTCCGAGCCGTACCCGTATCCGGTATGTTTCGTGATCGATTTCGGGGCCCCCACTCTGCCATATCGGTAACTAGGTTGCAAGGCATCCCAATAAGTAGTACAACACAATAGAACAACAATACTAAAGAAGGTACATTGGACGGAATGAAGACCATCACATAAAATGCATTGGGTGGATTGAAAGTTGTTAGAGATGTCTTGGAGTGGATGAAAGCCATCATTGAAGGTGTAAGTAAAAACTAGCGATTAACTTAGAGTTGCATGAGTGGTCCGCATCCACTATTCATCACTAAAGAGTTGTCACATGTTGGGGATGTTAGACATTACCTCTATCAAGAGAAGTAATGAAAGTACAAAAGAGTTCACCAAACTAAATGTCATCAACTACTAAAGTAGATGTCATGATGTGCCAAAGGAAAGCAAGAGACATAACACTCAATGGGTGGAGTGATAAATAAGGATTTGTATGAGTGGAAAAACCCACTATGCAAAAAACACTGAAGAAGACAAGTTGACACTATGTACACTAAGATAGCTCCATCAAGAGGAGATTGTCAATGTTTTGAAGAGGTGTTGAAAATACAGAAATAATGTTTCTCCAAGAAGGATTGCCTTGGTAGTGATGGGAGGGCCTAGAAACTAAAAGAGATAAACGGGTGTGCAGAATAAATCACAAACACATGAAGGTAGACAAGGTTGAAACAGGTAAACCCCCCATGGCACTTTATAATTCCTTGCGAGAACAAGAAACAACACAAAAACACTACATGAAGACAAATAGGCGTTGAGGAAGTTCTATCAATATGTCAAAGAAAGCCATCAATATTATGAGAGTGCTCCAAATAAAAGGGTTCATCGGTAGTAACGGCTGAGTGGTGTGTGGATTAAGAAGTTGAATAGTGGAGGTGCTACTCTAGTGGAGCCCACGGAAAGAACACTTATAATGCCACCGCAACTAATTTGAAATCAATCACAAATATATATATGGATAGTACAAAAGATGCCTACATGTGATTTAGTACAACGTGCACAAACAATGCATGTGAGGGAACATCGAAAGTGTGTCAAGTGGATCATGTTAGATTGAAGCAATCTCAAGACTCTCGTACTTGAGTGAAGGTGCAACAAAGCTTATTTGTTGCTCAATATAGTCATGAAGAATGAAGCAAATAAAATTTCAAGTTGAGCTTGCATCAAGTGATCCCAAAGAAGATGAAGTACTTGCGCGATAACCAATTCTATGGTGAGCAATCCAATAAATAGGATTGATAGATGAAATAACGCCTTGTTATTGTTTATCAATGCATTTGTTTACATCCTATAAATATAAATTGGGTTAGGATGTAATGAATGTTACTGAGTTGAATATTTTGAATAAATTAATAACATTAATCATACAATCCAGAATAAATTTTAAATACAATAAACCATAGTTTGCCTATTCAGCGAGTACTCGCCATATTTTCCCCATGGAAAATATTTTCCCATAAAACTCGACACCCCAAGACTCGTGAATATTTCTCAAGGCTCGCCGCAAATATTCACCAAAACTTGGTGAGTTTCACTGAGAACTCACCACATGCATTTGAGATGCGAGAACACTTCCAAAACGTGGATTTTACATTGCAAAAAGTTATTTTTTGTCTTATAAATGCTTCACACTCCCTCACTTGTAATCACATAGCTATTGAGCATCCTTTGCATGAGTTGAAGAGATTTTATAGCGAATTTGAAGAGCAAATTTGAAGAATTTCATTTGGAGGTAAGTTTTTTTTTTCTTTTCAAGAATGTAAATTCTTTCTATATTATTTATATATTGTATCCAAATATGATTTGCAAGTTTGAATGCATTCCATTCGATTCCGAATGATTTTAATTGTTATTTATGCTTGTTTATCATCGTTAATGAACAAAATTGCCAAAATATATTATTTTAAATTCTATTTCTTTAAGTTTTTAGGAATTTATTCTTGTTTGTAGGGTTTACAATTACAAATTTGCAATTATGATT
This sequence comes from Taxus wallichiana var. yunnanensis, assembly GCA_018340775.1. Lineage (NCBI taxonomy): Eukaryota > Viridiplantae > Streptophyta > Pinopsida > Cupressales > Taxaceae > Taxus > Taxus wallichiana. Next base: position 256,717,211 of record CM031238.1, on the reverse strand, counting down.
ACATAGGGTTAAAATGTCAATTTTTATTTAAAACAATTTTATAACGTTGTTTTTAATTAAATTTACGGTTTTTAATCTTTTAACGTGCATTGTGCTGCATATTAGAACTTGGCATACAATGGCATCTGGGTCAACATCAGGTTCGACTTTAGGCTCATAATCACTTGCAGGAACCATTTCAGCTAATGCCCATATTGTTGCTTGGAAGTATGTTGTACGTGGAGCGGTTCAGGGGACTATAGTTTGCACTTTTTGCAAGAAAACGTTTTCTAGAGGCATCAATCGCCTAAAGTATCACCTCGCATCTATTGTTTGTCACAACACTATGATATGTCCCAATGTTATAGAAGAGGCAAAACGAGAGATGAAGGCAGAGTTGGATGAAAAGAAACTAGAGAGGGAAAGGGTGCAAGCAGCCATAACAATAGCCATTAGACCTAGAATGGCGGAGAGAATTAGAAGATGATGTGTCAATGATGGTGGGTTTTACTTGGAGTCCATGACTACGAAGCCAAAGAGGCACATCCGGTTGATCAAGTTCAAGCAAAGGGATACATAGTTTTTTTTGTACCAAGAAAAATATTTGGGGCACAACCTTCGCTCAATCAATCACCTAAAGTATCACCTTGCATCTATTGTTTGCCACGACATTGTGATATGTCCCAATGTTATAGAAGAGGTAAAATGAGAGATGAAGGCGAGTTGGATGAAAAGAAACTAGAGAGGGTGCAAGTAGCCATAATAATAATAGCCATTAGACCTAGAATGGCAGAGGAATTAGAAGATGATGTGTCAACGATTGTGGGGGCTTTACTCGGAATCCATGAATACGAAGCCGAAGAGGCACATCCGGTTGATCAAGTTAAAGCAAAGGGATACATAGTTTTTTGTACCAAGAAACATAATTGGGGCACAACCTTCGCTGCGAGGTACGAGCTTGATTAAGGATGCACAAAAGGAAGTAGATAAGGAATGTGCAATGTTTTTATTTTAAACAGTTTTATAACATTTTTTGGATTAAATTTACGGTTTTTTAATTTTTTAAATGGTTTTATAATGTTGTTCTTTAATTAAATTCACAGTTTTAATCTTTTAACGTGTATTGTGTTGCATATTAGAACTTAGCATACAATGGCATCTGGATTAGCATCAGGTTTGGCATCAGGGTCATAATCACTAGCAGGAACCATTCATGCTAATACTCAAATCTTTTGCTTGGAAGTATGTTGTACGTGGAGCAATTCAAGGGACTAAAGCTTGCAATTTCATTGTTTGTCACCTAAAGTATCACCTTGCATCTATTGTTTGCCACGACACTGTGATATGTCCCAATGATATAGAAGAGGCAAAACGAGAGATGAAAGCAGAGTTGGATGAAAAAAACTAGAGGGCAAGGTTGGAAGCAGCCATAATAATAGTCATTAGACCTAGAATGACAGAGGAATTAGAAGGCGGTGTGCCAACAATTGTGGGCTTTACTCACTTGTCCATAAATACAAAGTCGAAGAGGCACATTTGGTTGATCAAGTTCAAGTATAGGGATACATAGCTTTTTTGTACCCAAAAACATAATTGGGACACAACCTTCGTTGAGAGGTATGAGCTAGATTAAGGATGTGTACGAGGAAGCGAGATAAGGCAAGTGCAAACTTTCGCTATCATAACCTTCCCTTGATATGAGGCAAATAGCTTGTCTTTGGAAGTACTTGGTGACAACATTGACAATTGTAGGGATAGGATACAAGGCACCCTCTCAAAGACTTGAGTGAGAAATGCTCAGGGTGCGGTTCTGAAATGCAACGTCAATCCCGGGAGATCAAATGAAACAATGGTACAAATAAGAATGCACCATTATGTTAGATGAGTGGATAGATGAAAGGAATCACACCCTCATCAATTTTTAAGCGCTTTAAAAGGTGAGGTGTTATTTTTGAAGTCAATCGATGCCTCTTATAAAGTAAAAACTGCATAAAATTTGAGTCTTATGTTAGAGGTGGTTGTCTTAGAGATGGGTATCCATAATATTGTGGTATTCGAATGTGGCGGTTGGGAGACTACTACAAGAGAGTCTTCCATCACTCTTTTGGACCCCTTGTGCGATTCATTGCCTTGACCTTTTTTGGAGCACATAGATAAAATTGATTAGATGAGACCGGATATAGAAGATGCAATAAATACAACCAAGTAAATATATAATCACCCTTGGGTTCTCAACTTGATGAGAGAACACACCAAGGGGAAAAAGCTTGTGCGAGTTGGTGTCACGAGGTTTGCCACTAACTTCTAGATGTTGCAAAGTATTTCTAATTTGTTGTCATCATTGAAAGAAATGTTTGTGAGTCGAGCACAACTAGTTAGTCGATGGAGAGACGACTATAAAGATAGTTTTGATGATGTCTTTACAAAGAGAGTTGTAGAGATCATCAAGGTAACTTCAAACTTCAATTTAAATTTCAAGTCAATTCCTTTATTTTTATTTTTTAAATGTATTGTTATTTACTTTATTTGTAAGTTTGTAACTTTAAAGTTTAATTTGTGTGTAGGTGTCAAAGCCGTTGGTGAGGGTTTTGTGCTTGGTTGATGGGGAGAAAAACCTAATGGGATACATTTATGAGGCCATGGATAGGGCCAAAGAGGCCATCCAAAACTATTATAGGGGGATATAGCCAAATTTGGTCCCTTTTGGGAGATAATTGATCGGAGATGAAACAACCAACTCCAACTTATTCATGCGCAACAGTATTACCTCAACCCCAAGTTTTTCTTTTGATGGCTTCACATATATTAACTAAGAGGTTATGGAGAGCCTTTCAACATGCATTGAGAGGATGATATTAGAGGTTAAGGTGAGGGACCTCATAATTTTAGAGCTATAGAATTACAAACATGTTAGGGGAGGCTCTTTTCTTGGATGTTAGCTATCTGAGGGAGAATGACCTAGCCACAAGGTAACAAAAATTAGAATGTTTATTTATATGTTACAAGTTACAAATTTTTTTATAACGAAGCACCGCTAATCTAGAGTCTGGACCCAAAGACCTCGCACATTGAAGCATGCATTGGCGGGGCAAGTCCACCTCACTAATACTCGGGCAACAGCCGATGCCCCATCCGACTTCACTGCATTTTAACCAGGATTGAACCCGTGACCTAGTTGTCACTAACACAACGACATCTTGTTGAGGCCAATTAGGAGCTAGAAATCTATAATTATTAATTTCTTGAAAACTTTTGATTATCTTGTTTATAGGTTCTTGGTGGGAGGATTGGGAGGAAATACACCACATCTTCAACAAATGGCCCTCACAATTTTATCTCAGCCTTCTAGCACTTCTAGATGTGAGCCCAACTAGAGTTTGTTTGAGGCCATTCTCACGAAGAAGCGCAACAAATTGAATCAAAACATCTCAATAACTTGGTTTTTGTGCAATACAATCTTGACTTCACACAAGAATGGTGGTGGCCACATCACAAGAGCATATTGATTTGGATGAGTTTGATCCATCAATGACTAGGTTGGGCAAGAAGAGGAAATCCCGCGTTCGCAGAGGGCGAGATTGTTGCTTTCAAGAGAGAAGGACATGTAGGAGATATTGGATTGGATGACATCTTTGGAGGTGATGTCAAACATGCAATAGAGGACCCACCACCATTTACTACCGTGGTAAAGCCACAATCGCAACCTTCTAAGAGGAAAGAGGAAAACATAAATTATTGTAAATTGTAACTTGCGTAGATATGCAATTTATGATGATAATTTTCAATGGCAATTATCACAAATTCATAACACTTATCGGTTGGTGATTGTATTTACATGATGATGCAGTTTTGTCTTGTATTTGTATTCAAATCTAATAGAAAACACTTCCCAACATTTAACAAACTCATTTGATACATTTTGCAGCTATATTTTGCATAAAATTAATTTTTAAAAGAAATTTGCATATTTTTAAACTGTTGAATATTCGTCAAGTCTTTCTCGGTTTTTGCCAAGTCAATTTTTTTGGGTCTTCGAATACAAGTATGCGAGCTATGCATAAACAATGAAAAACAATAGAATGATTGCTTAAAACACAAGGGATGAATACTTGCCTTTATAAAGGTAAAAATGTGATCTGTGTGTGCAAATTGAATGAAAATGCAAATATGAATTTGGAAATGTCTTGGCTTTGGGCTGTGCTGTTGAAACCTGCTACATATGAAACCGTACAAATCCTGCTGGTGCATAATATGGTTTTAGACCTGCAAATGGTGTTTTTAACTTCGCCTACCCATCGTTGATCTAGAAATAGTTGTCATTGTTTGTCGTTAGGGCTCACACACCTTTGACACCACTTGTAATAACCTCACAAATAGAAACCACGATACCTACAACAAACTTCATAAAATGATTAGATAACAAAAGGAAAAATCCTTATGTCGGTGAGGTTGGGTGACCTTGCGATCAACACCTTGTGAACCAATTCGGTCGTTGCACTACACCACCTTAAGTGGGACGAAGCCTCATGTAGTTCTCCGAGTGTTGGTGCAAGTGGTGTATGCAATTTAAGCCAACCCCTATGTTTGGCCTCGTGTCTCTTGAAACCAGGTGTTACGTGGGGACGCACCCCAAAAACTAGACGTTAGGGACGGCGAGACGGGGAAAGCAGACCCCCATTTCTAAATGGTCGAGAAAAAAGGGGACATCCCCCTTTTTGGGGACATCGAAGATGTCTGGACATCCCCGAGAAGTTTTGAGGACTTCACGTTTTTTATAATTTTTTAAATAATTATTTTTAATTAATTTCTTTGTTGTTTTCTCTTTAAAACGTTTACACCATAGTTACCATATTTGTAGGAACACAGGCCAAATTTGGTTTGGAAGGAATTTTAGGGAAAACCGAACTTGTTCGGTAGATTCCTTTAGGGTTTTGACTCTAAAAAAAATCAGTTGAAAAATAAATAAATAAAATACTAAAACGAAAACCCAAAGAGTTGGAAAAGTAAAAGCTAAAGTATAAAACGCAAAAGGAAATTATAAAACCCTAAACGCAACATCATGTGGAGGCAGGAAAACACAGACACCACGCAAATAGAAGGAAAACACAAACTCCTCACACCACCGACCAAAAACGCAACCCACGTGTTGTGATTTGCAACAAAAGTGACCTTTGCCTCTGCCATTGAATTTCTTAGCTCGACGTGAAAGTTGAAGCGTAAACGTATTCAACTTTCCTTGTAATCGTGTTTCTTTGTTCGAGAGGAGTATATGTATCAAATTTAAATATTAATAATAATATTTCAAAACTATATACATATCATATTACTATGTACCTTGTTTTTTTGTTACCTTTTTCGAGAGTAGCAACATTCATCAATAATACTTAGAGACTTGGAGTATTCGGTATAGTAATTTGTAATAGTAATATTTTATTATTTAGAGACATTAATAGTAATAAGTACAGATATTAATACTTAGAGACCTATTAAGTATTAGTAATCCATAATAGTAATACTTAAATTTATTACCGAATGTTTAGTAACTTTAGTAACTAGTTACATAAATTTAATTATTTTAGGTTTAACTTTTAGTATATTACTATTAAGTATTTTATTTTTATAACTTTTTTGATAATTATTCATATTTATATTTTTAAAAATTCATAATTTTTTGAGTCAAACTGAACCAAACCGAACTTTTTCCAAAATCCCGAACTTATGAACTTTTTTCCCTATCCGAACACCCCAAACTTTTCAAACATAGTAACTATGGTTTACATGTTAACCATAACTTGACTGTATTTTATTACAGACATATTTAGAATCAAGAGTGATGTGTGAATACAGAAATTTTCAAGGACAAGTGCGAAAGGACTGTCACATGCTATAAAAATCAGCAGCATACATATTAATATTAAAAGTTATATGGACATATAACATTAGTATAGCTATATGTATGTTGTTGAGTTTTTAATATGGACGTTTGGACATGGACTGTATGCACATGGTGGACTGATATATAAATATGAACTGCTATTCATTAAAAAATTTAAATTTATCTGTATATTTATAATTTAATATATTATTTTAATAGCCGTCCCCATAGCCATCCCGAAATTTTGGATTTTTTTGTCGTCCCGAAACTCCATCCCCGCATCCCGGAGTCTTAGGTAACACTTGCTTGAAACAAAGATAGCAAATGTACCCACTACGGTATTAGTGTGATGCAATGTGCTTTAGATGCTAAGATTGACCCTTTTTGTCCCTTAAGACCTTTGGCAACGCTTGGAGTCACTTGCTCTAGCTAAGACATGGCTATAGGACCTTTGCATGCTTGGAAATGGAGGAAGCTAGACTCTTGAACCTCATTTGAGTGTTTCACATCTGTGTCTTGGCCTCTCTAAAGGATGTGCATCTACTTTAGGAAGATTTAGGAGAGCCTTGAGTGCTTTAGTGTTGATATTTGTCATGTGTGCTTATGAGAATAACATGTGAGTTATAAAGTATAATTGAGTTTTTATATAGGCTTCCAAAGGTTACATATGGCCGACTAAGGGATCATGAAACAATGTAAATAAGATTTTCAAGTTAGAGAAATTCATTAGATGAACAGATCTAGGACTGTAAAGATCTGTGTAGACCATAGTATGGTTTGGCCCTATTCTATATGGAGTTAGTGACGAAAGAGGTAGAATCTAGGAGAGGGAGGGAGGGTGGGGTGGGCGAGAGGGAGAGAGAGAGACGTACCTTACACTGCGAGGATTTGTCTTAGTATACGAACATAGCCAAACTTTTCATTGCCGAAGGATAAGTCCCCATATTTCAAGTGTCAACAACATCCGCCAAGGTGACCCGCGGAATGGAGTGAGCAGGAACCAAAGACATTTGTATGCTTCTCAAAAGAAACAAAAAAAGTATATGTGGGTGAATTTGAAGTGGGATGTGTGGAAGGTGCAACATCATAAGCATCCAATACAATAGGTGGCTCGGGAACTAACGAATCAAAGATTAGTAGGAGCTATGATTATAGGTGGACTAAGCTCACGTGAAGATAGATCCAACTGGTTAATCTGATGTTGCAGACCTGCAACTTTGTTTTGAAATGAGAGAATGAGGGACTCTTTTTTTTTTGTAACAAGGGCGAGTAAACATAATATTCTCTTCTACAAACTTGATCATGTCTTCTTGAAGTGAACAAATTTCAGAGAAGAACATGTAATTTTCCGACTACAAGTCAACATTCTCATGCATGAGGGTATATTAGTCATGGCTCAAAGCCATTCCAAAGGCAAAACAAGCCTTGAAATGATCCTCACATGCGCAAGAAACCCCCTTTCAGAATTACCCTACCCTTTTTATAAAACATCCCATGTCTAAAGAAAATTTCCCCCTTTTGTTTTTAAACAAATACCCTTCTCGGAAAAAACAAAATCCCTCCTTTAATAATATCCATCATTTTAAAGAATTGCACACAAAAATATATATTAGCCCCCTTGAATAGATATTTCCCTTCCCTTTCGGAGAGTATCTCCCCTTTAGGGAAATATATTCCCCCTTCTTTAAAAACTTGAAACCAAATAAGGCTGAAGTGGGGCTTTGATCCTTTGATCTCCCAAGTGGAAAGTCCTAGTAATAGTTATTTTACCAATACGCCACAAAACAATTACTCGTAAGCAAGCTGGGTTCTTTTAAAGTTTTAAATTCATTTATAAAATCAAAAAATTAATTAAGAACCTTTGATTTAGGAGAGGAGGGATTCCACGTAGGAGTGAAGGTGGAAATGGGGCTCGGGCTGCTTGGGAATCTGTTGTAGCCGCGATGTGAGGCAGAGAACGCTAGAGCAACAGTTCTGGCTGGAAGATTTGGGCAAGCAGTTTGGTCAGGTGGCTGAGGTGGCAAAAGGCTACATCCAAGTTAGTGTGGATGCCAAACAATGAATGATAAAGATCATGAGTGTGCTTAGACTTGCAATTCAGAGAAGGACCCCAATTCTGATTATTAACAATAATCTCACACCGGAAAAGGAGAGATTAAAAGACTCTTTAATAAATGCAGTCCTGGTGGTAGAGAGCAATGTCAGGCTGCTGTTAAACACAGAGCGGGTAGTTGCGTCTTGAGGTGAAAAGGAGGCACCATCAAGAGAAGACTGTGAGGTCCACGTGCCAATCAGTAGTTGTGTGGAGGACCACAATGTGTTAGTGGACCGCATGATATGGATCCAATTGAAATAGTGAGTCAGACCCAATGATGGGGAGGCAAAACAACAAGAATGACACAGGAGGTGGTAGGTGAAACATCCACAAGGAGTGGAACAAGCAACCAAACATATGTTTGCATTAAGAGGAGCTTCTGCTTCCATTTTTGTTTCATCTTCATCTTCGCCTTTTCCTCAATTCTCCGTCATCATGAGACCCTCTTCTCACATGTCTGACAATTGTTTCTCTAGTGAATGCCTCTTGATGGGAACAAAACCACGACGGAGATTCTTAGGTCCACAAATTCAGTTCAATGGATGTGAATCAATTGTCCGGCCTTGAAATCTTTAAATTGAAAAAACTTCTATTTTATGAGTATTTGAATCATGCTTGTTTTGAGGGTTGCAAGTTGCAACGCTTTTTTCTTCACAGAGACAATTTTGAAACCTGAAGCCTTTCAATTCAAATTTCTCCACCTATTTGGAAAGTGTTTGAAGATTACTCACGTTGAGGCTCACAAAGCCAATACAAGCGTAATTAACCGAATCAGAATACTATCGTAAATGTAAATATTAATGTGAATGGAAGAACATGGGTTGTGGCATCGGAAAGCCGGTTACAGCAGTTTACAGTGACCTTTCATCAATCAAAAAGAATTGACCGTGATCACGTGGCTGCTGCAGGAGTAACCGGTAGGGGAGACTAGAATCCGACAGATGTTGAGGCCATGTAGTTTGTTGATGTGATCCGGATGCTGGAACAAAGATGTTGGGGGTTTTGACCGGGGATCATAGGTGCTGTTCGAGCACTTTGGTGGGAGGACTGCATGCCAGTGGTGGCGAGACTGGGTGAACAGGTGTGACAGTGGCTGTCGGAATCTCATTCCGCCCATAAAATACAAACACCAATACCAGTGAACACTCAGACTCCAATGCCCAAAAACAAGTAAAGAACACTGCTACAAACCAACACCGGCAAAGTGGTGGCCAAAAACTGTGGTGTTCTGCTGAAAGGTCGGCTGTAATGCTCGACAAAATTTTTAAAAAATCAACTTTTTCCATAAATTCACTGAATGATGGCAGCCAGAATCCGGCCCTCATACAATATTGGGGTTGGGATACTCATTCCTGATCAATTCCAAGTACCATAACCACAGTGAAAGCACCAAATCATGATAGACAGCAATATTGGAATCTAAGTTTCTGTGTATACTGTGTATCCCTTTCATGTGTTGTATTTACAATAGGATCCTTGGAATAAATAGCAGAGGTGTGTTTGTTATACAGCTACAAGTAGTTGAAGGAAATAATTAATTATGTGTATACAAGAGAACAACTAGTACACGTCTAATAACATTATGCCACAAATAATTCTACAACTAAAAATACTTGGGTTATTTTAAGCTTAACTCTATATAGTATGAACCTAGAAAATACCACTCCTAACCTAGTGTGAACACACCAATACAATCTTGCATCAACCAAAAATATGATAGAGTAGAAGAATAAGCTCAGTCCCCATGTGTATTTTGTTTGGGATCAAAGTGCTTTTGCATAGTTTTGCTTACGCATATACTATGTTGTCCTTTTGGGTTGGTTTGTTATCTGTGTTAGTATCTGTGAAATTTCTGTAATTGTACATATTAGTGCGTGTGTCATTGTCAGAGTGCCTCAAAAAGATTCATGGAATTATTATGCGAGTCCAGACATCCCTTTAAATGATGGTGCCACCATCTAGAATTATGACATGAAACCAAGAACCTTCAAATGTGTGTGGCATTATAGGAGAGGTCTTTTACTTTTAGGGACTCATGTTATAACTTATAAGGAAGGTTTATCTTGATACCGCACACGTGCATGCAAAACCATGAAGTCATTAGACTACCACTGAAGGAAATATTGAAATAGGGGTGTGTGACTTTTAGTTCTATAGTGTCTAAGGTTCTTTGATGTCGCAAATGGTGGGATTATACGTGAGAGCCGAAAAAGTTAACTTTCAAATTATGTTTTTGGGCCGACTTGTGTTTGGATCGAGATTAGTTCTGAGATGGGTCCTTTGGGCCTTATCTTTCATCTAATGTTTGTAATTTATTTTATTGCTTATGGGTAGGATGTCTTGGGAGTGAATTGTAACTAGGTGACTGTCTATATACAAAACATCACTACATTTGTAAAAGGTAGTTCATTCCAGTGAGGGGGTTTGAGTTCAATTCAGATTCCAACAGAGACCGGGTCTGGGTGGAATTGAATCATCTGGGCTACGCAATGATTTTGATGTGATTGTAAGCTTGTGGGCTATGTGTAGTGTAATAAGCCATTAGTTGGCAGAGTGTGTAAGACTATATCATTGACGATCAATCTCAAGTTATGTAATATTGTTGTTGTTGAATTCAATATATTGGAGTTGTTGAGTAATGTCATTGTGTATTCTGAATGCAATTCTGTCTAAAGCATCCTTTCATTAAGCCCCCTAACCATAGCTACATCAGAAAGCCTCTTCAATTTTTAAGTGTTGGGTCAATAGTAAACTCCTTTATGTCTTCATCAACAGTGGGAGCCTAAAGAACATCATTGTGCAAGATACAATACAACATCTAGCTCTTACAACTAAAGCACACCCTTGTCCATTTTCATCGGAATGACTACAACAAGGGAATGGAAGTCAAGTTTGGGGTGCTAATGCACTTTCAAGTATGGAAACAAGCCCGCAGGTGATTTAGTAACTTGTGACATCACCCCATCAAAAATCTATGACATTCCACTCGGAAACCTTTAGTGTTTGACAGCAATGGTATGTATTGAGCTAAACTACAACACTGGTTCGTCAAGGTCAACAAACACATCTTCAACATCATGAAGTCTCCTCCAAAGACCAAAGTCATTTTGGTATCTACCAAACAAAGCCGCAAACTCACTTCTCATGCATAAAAGTTTGTGCTACTTGTGGTCAACCCATAAACATGAGTGTCAGACCACACATGCTTTAGCACTTTTCCATCTCGTGCCTTCATCGCAGTAAAAAAAGATTGACAACTTAATGTGGAAATGCTTTGAAGAACCCAAAGGAGTCCTCACAAATTACATTAAAACGTTGGATTGATTTGCTTCGTAGGTTCCCTCTTCCAAACAGCCCATTGTGCTACAAGTCCATTTAGGAGAATGATGAAATCTATAAACAGATCCAAGAGCTTATTGATCAAGGAAAGATCAACATGAGTTCTCCAAGTGGCATCCTTAGGGTCCTCGCGCCAAAGCAAGATGGCTCATGGAACCTATGCATTGACTATTACGTACTCAACAAGATAACAATGAAGAATCCATATCCACTTCCACACTATGAAAATTATGGACCAGCTCCGAGGTACACAATACTTCATTAAGATTGATGTGAAATCAAGCTACCTTCAAATCCCATTCATCCTACAATCATTTGAAAAACAATGTTCAAATCAATAGAGGGATTTTAGGAACTTATGATTATGCCCTTTGGCGTAACCGATTCACCAATAACATTTATACGCCTAAAAATGACATACTCGGGCTCTTCACCAATTCCTTCATCATCGGCTGCTTGGATGACATCCTTATCTTCAACAAAATCTGGAAAAAGCATATGAAGCACATCAAGCACATCCTAGACACATTGCGCCAGCACAAGTTGCAAGCAAACTTTAGCAATTGTACATTTGGTGTCATGCAGATTCACTACTTGACTACATCTCTTACCACGCAAGTGTCCAAGATACCAAGAAGATTAATGTGATCCAAGATTGTCGAACTCTACACAATCTCACAAATCTTGGGAATTTGTTTGGATTTACTAATTTATACCATAGGTTTATCCTTCAAGCAACACCTATGTGTTCGGTCCATCCTGAAATGCGACATTGTCCAACCATTTGAGTTCGAGACCGATGCATTTGACGCACTCGGTGCAATACTCACTCGGCATGGACATCCAGGTTGTCTATAACTCGAAGTCATTCAATAACATAGTTCGATGCTACTCCACTTCGACAAAGAGATGTATGATGTCGTTCAAGAAGACAAACAATGGTGCCACTATATTTTGGGTTAGGAGTCCATGTCATTCACATAGATTAGAAGTCGCTTCAATTTCTTCATGTATAGAGCAAGTTGGAGAAGGGGTGCATATGAAGTGGATACCATACTTACAATAGTTCCATATGGTGATCAAGCATAAGGGAAAATACAATAACATAGGAGATTGCCTTGATATCCCTCTTGTCCAAGCACTTATAATAGCACTTGACACTCCCAAACAACTTTTCGGAATAGAAGTCACTCTACTTAGCAAACCAAGATTTCCCATGTGGCAAATAGGATGTCGATTTCTATATGTCGACCAAGTTCTCAAAATATTTGGCATCTCTCGTTTCATGCCCACGCACATCGCTAAAGACTCATCTTAAAGGTGCTCTACTCAAAGACAACATGACAATTTGACATTTCCAAAACACTCGGCAATGGTTCAACAACACTTTATCTAATAACCCCATATGCACACAAACACAGAATGCCACATCAAGTCCTTCCCTCCTTGTATCGCCAAACCAACAAGCATGAAAATTGGACCATACACACCTTTTTTGGATGCATCTAGACCTTGGGAATCTATCCACATAAATTTCTTGTCTAGACCGCCAATGACAACACCAAAATGACCGTATTTATTCTAGCGTATAGATTTTCAATGATGGAAATCACGATTGTATGAAAGAATAGCATCCCAACACAAGACACCACATGTTGCTTCTTAAATCATGGTTGGGTTCACTTTGGACTTCCATCATCCATCCTATTGATCGGGACTTTAGGTTTGTTAGTCACTTTTGACATGCCTTGTTGGAGATGTTGGATAACATTTGTCTTGAATACAACATTTCATCCTCGACAGGATGGGAAAACATAAGTTGTCTGCCAAAAGTTGTTTATTTCTTGTGGATGTACAATAGTGCACCTATGTGACAATCTACCCTTCATTTAGCATGCCTATAATAGAGCTCATCGGTGTTCTACAAGGCAAAAATAGTTTATGCAACACTTTTAGCATCTTTCCCTTTAACAACGTATACCCTTGTGCAATGACAACAAAAGCATAAAAAGCACCACAATGCACAATACATCCCACGCCTCATGAATTCAAAGTGTGCGAAAGTTTGGTTGTTTTTTCACAAATAGCTTCAAGGGTCATGACAGGAAGATCGAACCTCTATACTATAGTCCTTACGTCATATTGCACACAATTAGAGAGAATGTGTTCATCCTTGATCTACCACAATAGTTAGGTCTTCATCCATTATTCAATGTGGAATTCCACATTCCTCCTTTTCTTGGACCAACAAAAACTCAACATTTTTAGATTTGGATCCTTAAAACTTGCGGTGAGTCATAACAACTTGCCCCCAATTACACAAACATCAATTATTTAGAGTGCTCAATGCAGGACAATACATTGATTAGGCAATATGGAACAACCTTTCACAACTTTAGGTTTAATTCCCATATTAATCAAAGACGTGATAGGGACCATCGCTCATCAAGAAAGGGTGAACAATCCAAGCGCAACCACACGATATGCACTCACCTTGAGAGATGTGTACCTCACACAACACCACTCGACTCGCACTATCTTGAGCAATCTACACAACAAAAAAATTCATACCGCATAACCGAATATCTACACGAACATGCGTTGGTGGTAAGGAGACATCGCGCCTGTTGCACCATGCTAGGAAACATGTTTAGAACTCATGAAAAGTTAATCTACCTATAAATATCTCGAACCGCCACATCTAAAATGAAAAAAATGACACATGTTGCAAAAGTTGAAGCATTTCAAAACAGGTCTTCTTTTGTTACTTCTCTCTCATAAAGACATATTGTAACCATTTGACTCCGAGAGGGCCAAGAATCAAATGGTTATCTATTCACACATGTTCAAACTAGGAAAATCTATTAAAAGAGTCTCCCTTATTACGATCACGAATCCTCATTCTTAGCCTTGTTGATATTGTACTCATAAGCTCCATATATGTTCATTTCTCATCAAATAGAAGATCAGAATGCTTAAAGGTCATCTACCCCAACCACCCATCTCTCTGCTCATCAATCTCTCACATTCAAGTGGGCGGGCAATAATTGCAGTCAATGCCCTCTCCTAGCTACATATAGTATACCATCGCGGCCTTTCTATCAAGGCCCATCCCCTCGGTCTTTAGAGAAGTGATAAAAACGAACCCTTCACAACCCTTCCAAGGGGTTCAAACCTGTCCTAGAAGTGCAATTCAAAACACAAGTCAGAAAAAAATTAAGTTTTTGATTTCAATTGTCATTTATGCAATGATCAAAAGAAGGGCTACAACTAGGAAGGGAGCATCACATTGTCCTAGGATGTTTATCAACCATAGATTAATACTCCTCAAGAGCTGGCCTAACTACTACCCTAGTTGTACTATCTATATCTTTGTCTATCTATTGGTTTGTGTACTCATAGTAATTTAATTCCACAAACAATCAAAGTGAATTTGAAGACTTAATACAAATTACCCTCTTCCCTTCATCATTCCCCATCACAAATCTTAGTCTGCCCATCTTTCTCTTATTTGGACAATTTTTCCATCCATTGCCTTCCTCCTCTTCCTCAATATTTATAGTAAGAAAGATCTCTATATTTCGTTGACATTATGGTTAAAATATTTTAGTAGTACTAGGTAAATTAGCATTTGCATGTTGATCTTGTAACTTCTTATTGTTGTTTATGGAGGAATAGATGTTACTACTACAATGATGATGTTGAATAAATACAAGCATTAGTTGTGTCCAAGTATCTAACTGAATGTTGGTACGAAGTTGCTAGCCCAATGCAGATCTTGTACAATGCCTCGAAAGCCATATCAGTCCTCATTTCCTTAGTATGGCAGGGTCCAATAGGGGTCCCCGTGGTTTTTCTTTTTAGGTTGTTGCTCCTACAAAAGGTCAAGTTGAATCAAGGGCCATAGGTGAGTCCACATGACAACTCTCCTATAACAGTTCCAAATGCGTACCACCCACTACACTTATAGAGCTCACCCTCGACGCCAAAGATTTTACTCCCTCATCCTCATGAATGGCTAAAATCTTCCTAGCACCATATCTCCTTATGGTGGCTCGGTCAAATGCACATATACGGCTTGCAACACCGATTTAAGCTTGAATCACCTATTTTCTCTACATGTGATGTGGCTTGTAAGAGCACCTTCTTTTCCTTCAGAATGCCTCAATATTTTTGCACAGGATGCAAACCCACTGCTTTCTCTTGCCTTTCTAAGAGTGTCTTTCCTAGAGCTTATCAGTATGCTTATGAGAATCCTACCAACATCATTACATTTTATGGATCTACCTCACTCATCAATTTCTACCTGCAATGACAACAATGAAGACTTCTTTTATTGTAGACATTTGGGATTGAAATTCGTCTAGGCATTACGCTCTTGTGCCATTTAAGAATCATAGCATTTCATGAAACTGCTATTGTAAGTTCTAGATCATAGTTTTTGTGTCGGCATATTCATCATTAAACATAAAAAAATTGCATGTATTTCCCCTGCATTGAAGTGAAACTAATGGTAAGCCGTATAGAGGTATTTTACAAGCTAGCTAGAATCTCATTATTTTTGTTAGGCTAATATGTGTACTGGTTGTTTATTGTGTTATGTTAGACATGTGATTTTGCATGGTAAAACATTGTTTTTACAAAGACTAATTTTGAAATAGATATTTTTGACTGGGAAGGACAATATCTTGATGGTGTTTATTGGTCAGAGACTAATAGCCCTCGGCAGTCATACCAAAGGAGTTACTAGGCCTTCAAAGAGTTCAATGTTATCTTTTAATTTTTAATGTTTAAGCTATTTAATTGTAATACCTGAACTATTTGACTGTTTGAAGGAAGGTCAGATTAACCCCAAATAATATCTTGAACTTATTTTGATGGTGGAAATGAGTATTTGCAACTCCAAATACATGTGGTGCATCATGTCTCAGAAATAATGAAAAGAATATTCTCATTTATTTCGTGCAATAATCCACTTTCAGAAGATTTGCTTATCAAAGCGTACTTTGTTTGATGATTCCATCTAAGGGGTTCGAACCCGTCCTAGAATTTGAAATATATAAAAAGTGGAAGAGCGATATTTCGTTTAGCATATTTTTAATGAAGTATGAAGTGTGTACCTACTTTACTCTTGTCAATTAAGACCAGCCCTTCAACTTGAAATTTAGACCAGCCCTTCAAATTTGATCACTACTTCTGAGCATAGCATATAGATGGAATATGGACCCTGTCCTACCTATATTATAGTAGGCCATCAGGGCCTTTCTCTCAAGGCCCTTAACTCAGCTTCCGGAGCATAGCATATAGACAGTCTAATCAAGTCGGCGCACTCCCTCTATATAGATGGGATATGGGCCATCCTCAACTCTCAGCCTTGCTGCATATTGTATACATATATACCATACCTATTAGTTTCTCATCAAATAGAAGAGTATTATTCTGTTATCCTTTGCATTCCAATTTGTAATGGTTTATCCTGGACACCATCATATGGATCAAATCGCATGGGGTAGTAGAATTGAAGCACTTGGTCTTTTCAGAAGGAATATAAGAGAGGAAAAACAAAATGATATTGTGATTGATGACAAGATGATTTCACTAATCAGAGTTGGCATGATGACATCAGTGATAATACATCTGATGAGTATATTTTTACATAGGATTCAAGTTGCTGATCTCTAGACAAGGAGAACAATGAGATGTTTCGTGGCATGGAAGGCTGTCTAGACAAATTAGTCATGATTAGTAGAATTGTACATCTTCTGAAGTTATGGCAGCTTGATGGAGTCACTATGGTTCCAGATCTGTTGGATGTATCAAACAAGTAGACAAAACATTTTTTTAATAAACGAACACACAACCATGTATCCAAGTCATCTTCTTGATAACAAAAGCACACTGCCATTGTTTACACATGTTTCTCAATGAATCGCAACACACCAACTAGCAGTATTCATGTCATTTTTCTATCAAGAATGTTTTCAAATTGTCTGTTTGTTGTAAAAATGTTTAGAATTTATCATCAAGGGAAAATCAAAGTAGCTTTTCATGCTAATTAGGGGCCATAAGGTTACAGCACTTAATATAATTTTGGGTCCTGAGTATTAATGTGAGTGGTCACATTAATGTTATGTTAATGTAACTATTATAAATGTTTATGATTTATCAGAGTGATGAGTAGATAGCTTCCTTTTACCACACAAACAAAACTCTGTGCATGTACACTGAATGACACTAATCATATTAAAGTGTTTCATTTTATTTTCCTGCTTTCGAGCTCGTTACGTGATTACTCTAAATGCCACCATTTTCAAAGTTTTATGTGTCCTTTCATTTGCTTAAATAATCACATTTATATCATGCTGATCACAAAAGTTTTTATGTAAATCCTGCCTCATAGACCATGTAGTTTCACCTATTAAACATATTTATTAGTTTCAAACTTAATATAACCAAGCATACAAACCTCTTTAATTTCATTTCTCTTGTTTTTGCAAAGTTATCTATGAAATCTACCCCGAGCAACTTCCTTAACAAACAGTTTAGAATTGCCCAAATCTGATCCACAAAGTTCTACAGCTTTTGAAACTGCTTCCTTGTCTTCAAATTTTATAAAAGCAACCCTGAATAATGTCACCAAAAGGCAGGTTAAGAATTAGTACAAAATTAAACCATCTCCATATTCTTGGTTTTTGAAAAAGAAAAACTCAATTGACACCTACCTCCTGGAGTCTCCTGCTGGGATGTCCTTGGGAACATGAATATCCTTGATGCGTCCACAATCCTCAAAATGCTTCATCAAGCTTTTCTGAATCTGAAATCCATATTATATAGTAAGGTCACCAATCCAACCTAAAAACAACATGATAAGAAACAGATGCAAGATTAAACAAACTCACATCATCCTCCGGTTGACCCATTTCTAATCCCCTAACAAGAATGGTGGACTCCAGCACATGCTTGTTCCTATTATTGCCATAATCAACCTTCATTTGTTGATAATTACCACAAAACTTACTAAATATTTATCATTTCACAATATTCAGAACATTGGATACGTAAATAAGCTGCACAATCTATTGCTACCTAAGGTTTTCCGCCAAATCCAGCTTAACATTGCGATCATGCAACATTTGACCATTTTTCTCCAACGCCTGAAAATTAAGAACAAAAATCCACACTGTTCTCAATAAAGAATTAACATTTAAATCACAGCTTCATAAAATTACAATTGCAGGTTAGCATTTAAGACTATAGTATCTTAAACCAACATGACAATGTCAAATCTCTGGTGGAATTGTTGAAGTTCATATACAGGGCATAATTTAAATTTATACTTTATCATAGAAAACCATGACACAAAAATCTTTCAAATGGAAATATTAGCAGATAAGTAATAAAAAAACGGGGTAAAATGATTTTATCATAGAAAGTATTAATGAAATCCTACAGAAAAACAAGATTTACTGAAATCGATATTACATACAGAACAGGACTAAAAAAGTCACAAATAGCTATTTGAGTACAACTTCAGAATAAAACCAAAGTTAACATCTTGTGAGGTTTTGCCATTTTAGAAACTCTGCAAAATTACAGACAAATAATATGCAAGAGATCAGGTTGATAGAATGTAAAGTCCAAGACATCAAGCTCTCCTCATGGTTCATGCCCATGAGCACATGTAGCAAGAAGGAAATTATTTTTAAATGGGAATGCTTTCTGTCAGTCAGAAATATAGATCCTTCAGTAATCACAGAAAACTTCTACCAATAGATAGAACTTAGTAAGTTTCAGAAAAACGTCCTGTTGAAAACAATCACTTGTCCATGCACGTGCATGCAATTGGATTGTAAGGTTAATCTATGTCAGCAGCAGGGATTACAATAAAGAGAACTTCTTTATTCCCTAATTCACATCAGCTGTCCATAGCAGAGTAGCATTCCATTCACACGGTATTGATACGAAAACTAAAAGATTAATTGGAATTCAATTACTCGGATAAAAGTGGAAAAATTAGGCTAATAAAGTGTACAATTGGAAAAAAAGAGTTCAGAATCGTTTTTAAAAATCCTTCAAAATATCACTTGTTATTCCCAAGATTTTCAGAAGATCACATGTGATTGAATGTTGAGCCTGGTACTAACATTTACTCAGCATGCAAGTTTGTTTGGCATGGCATTCTAGGCAAGCGAAGATTACTCACCAGTAATTGAAAGTTATCAGCAATTTTTACTTCTATGGTCCATAGTATGTGAAAGAGTCAATTGTACTGAAATGAGGCAAGAAAATGCCATTAAAAAGGGCATACTTGATACTTGCAAGTGACATTCCAAAGGCAATCAACAAACTGGAGCAAAGAATTTCAAGAAGGAAACAAAATCATAAACAGCTAAAATCCACAATCTTGAGAGCCTCAGAGCAGTTACATAACTGGTTTTAGTGAAGACTGCCATCTATTGCAACTGAATCCCGTATATATACGTCTAAAAATCATGTGTTAATAAAAACTTATTATGAAGATAATACTCCAAACATTTCAACATAAGCTAGTCAGAATGTGGGAGAAATAGCTAAAATATGGTTTCCAAGAAGTCTAAACCAGCTGTTCAGTAATCTGAGATACATTTAACCACCTTAACAGCTGCAGCTTCTGTTGCAAACGTAACATGACAGAAACCTTTCATAGAGCCATCAGCATTCTTAGCCATTCGAACATCTACCACACTCCCAACATCCTCAAAAAAATTCAACCTGTTCGATAAGAGAAGTGAAATATTAGAATTAACTGAAAGTAAAAAACCAGAAATGCACATAATATCAAGAAAGATGCAGCAAATACAAAACAGCCCCATAAAATCTATCACAGATAAAGACATACACGCTGCGGCGTAATGGAGTAAGGTAGATTTCCCATAAACAGAATCTTACTTCGAGTAGTTACTGGTGCCTTTGGAACCACAGGTGATAAAGGCTGCAACGAATGAATTACACAACCCAGCATCATTATCATTTATACTCAGTAAAGATAATAGTGACCAAATCATGCTGAATTCTAAAATTGTGTTTATTTTGTTCCTTAATACGCTTACTTCTGAAGTATAATCTTCAACATTAACCACTTCTCCAGCAATTGCTCCTTAATCAAGGCAATCCTATAAATATGAACATAATACAATGAGAGAAACAGATTTGACCACCTAAATATTTCCAAATTATCAAGCATGTACTGCATTAGCTGGCCACTGTTTTACAATTATCATTATGCTTTTTATAGTTTTTAGTATAACAATATGGACTAAGAGATGCTATAGAATTGACACATTTCTTTCCACTTGTTTGTTTTACATATCCTATAGCCCTTTTTGATCTTCCAACGACTTTAGTTCTTTCCTCCACCCATGTCACGTGAAGTCTTAGAGACAGGTGTGTGATGCACAAGCATCTCCAAGCTAAATTGGATATTTCAGAAGGGTTGTTTAAACTTTCAGGATGAAGATTCCAGAAACAGATGCGAGAATTTGCTTTTTGCAAGGCTTAATCCAACTTTCGTAAAGCATTTCTCAGCCGCAAGATTTGCAGTTCATTATGGAGCTTCGTGTGCATGAAGGAGCTTTGCCAGCCTCACTGCCCTGTGTGAACTTCGCAAGCCTAGGAAGTTGTACAACCTTGAGAAGCTTCACAAGCCCAGGGAGCTTCGCAAGCTTGGTTTAACTTCACAAAACAAAAGTTGCTTTGCAGACCCAGCAAGATCCAAACTTGCTTCAGAAGCCCATTTTCACTTCGCAAGCCTATTTTGGCCACTTTCTGAGGTTCAAATCCATGGTTTATGCGGTGCTCATTCCAACAGGCAAATTTCTTCCAATGTGCAAGAACCATGATAAAAGGGGCATTGACGAGTTCAGATACGCTGTGATCCAACATCAACGTGGTCAGTCTTCTTTGTTCCAAGGCATATTTTGCATCTTTGTAGCATTCTAACAACTTATGCAGCAGAAGTATTCTGAATCTGTATTTCCTAAGTAAGCCACACTCGGCGAGAATATCTCTGCATAAGCTGGCAAATATCATCATTGTGATGTGCAGCAGTGGCAAAAAGGCAAAAAAATGAAATTAATTGAAGCAACCCTAACAAACATTTCTTGGAAGTGTTGCTTTGCAAGAAAAATTGATCCAAAGCCTGCCAGAGAGCTTTAGCCTGACAACATCAAAATGTCAGTTATCTCATGAAATGGCAGAAATCGAATGCCATGCAACAAGATTCATAACAGCATTTGCTGCATCTCACAAAGTTTTGTAACATGTGCAACTAGCATTCAGAGTGCGATTTGCACTCCCTGACATCAGCAAGTTCTTGTAATGCGTCCCGCCAATATATGGTGTGTGTAAGATTGAAGAAGGGAGCTACCCACCAGACAAAAACATTCCTACCAGAGACTTCAAAGGAGATGGTCCACTAGAAGGGTTTGGGTAGTGTTAAAGTTGCTTTTGGGTTATGGAAGTAAGAGTTCAGAGCATAAAATATTGTAGCTCACTGAATAAGGAAGCCTGTTAGAGTGCATAGGAGTGCATAGGAGTGCATAGTAAAGAAGACCAAGCCAGCCAACTAGTGTAGGGAGTCTGCTTGCGAGATATGCAAGGCCGAGTTTGAGAGTGTCAATGAATGTAGCAAGAGAATGTGGAGATACCAAAGAAAGTTCAAGACCTTTGGATAACAGGTTGATTAGAAAGAATTTGAGCATGTCTGCAGTCCTAACAGTCCTAGCACCTAAGAAAATGTAGTGGCACATGTGTACAAACTCAAAGGTGATCAATAATATCGCAATTAAGTATACGCTTCCATTGTCACATGGATGACCTCATGGATTGTTTAAGTGGAGTGAGTTAATTCACCAAGATTGATTTGAAGAACGGATATCATCATATTTGTGTACGAGAAGGGGACTAGTGGAAGACTGTATTCAAGATGCAAGAGGGATGGTATGAATGGCTTGTGATACTCGCTTTGGGTTGAGTAAATGCATCAAGTGTTTTTGTGAGATTGATAAATGAAGTCTTAAAGCCATTTCTAGGGAAATTTATGGTCGTGGTACGTAGATGACATTTTGATATTCAACGGGATGTTGGAATATCCTTTGAGGCACTTAAGACAAGTGTTACAACAATTGTGGGCAGAGAAATTGTTGATCAATTTGAAAAAGTGTAGTTTCACGCAAGAAAAGCTTCTAATTAGGGTTTTTTGATTTATCATTCAGATCCGAAGATGGATTTGGAAAAGGTGTACGTGAAACTGGAGTGGTCATTGCCACATAATGCTTTGAAGCATGCAACTTTCACGGTTTAGCAAGTTTCTATCGCAAGTTCGTCAAGAATTTGAATGTTATGTGTGTGCCTATCATAGAGGTTCTGCGGGGGTATAGGAAGGATTTCGTCGAGAGTTCAAGTGCACAAAGAAGGTTAGAAGAGTTGAACAAGAAAGAGACTTAATAGTTGCTATGGTCATTGCTTAAGTTTGCCAAGGTATTTGAAGTGTATTATGATGCTAGAGGCACATGTATTGGCACAATGTTGAGTTGGGAAGGAATACCAATGGTGCACCGCAATGAGAAATGGAAAAAGGGAAGAGGAAATATAGTGTGTATGATCAGGAGTTCTATGCAATTGTGCAAGCACTCAAGAAGTGAAGTTGTTACCTATTGCCAAAAGAATTTGTTTTGTTTATCGATCATCACGTACTACAAGTCATAAACAGTCAAGGACTATTGAATCAGAGGCATATGAAGTGGGTAGAATATCTACAAGGTTATACATTTGTGTTGTGGCATAGCAACGGATAATCTATTAAGGTTGTTGATGTGTTGAGTAGACGCAATATTTTTTTGAAAAAAATGAGAATAGAAGTTTTAGGTTTTGAATCCATGAATAAGTTGTATGCAAGAGATGAATATTTCAGTGAAGCGTGGAAGGCATGGGTAGAACCAGTGAGTGTTGACAAGACACCTTGGTTGGAGTATTTTGTGTAGGAAGGCCTATTGTTCAACCGAAAACAATTGTGCATCCTTAGAGGATCAGTGTGGGGAAATTTGGTAAAAAAAAAGCACAATGGAGGATTGGCTAGACAATTCTAAGTGGATAAGACCCTAGTACTATTAGCTGAGAGTTAGTTTTGGCTGCATATAAGTATGGATATGCACAAAATTGTCCAGAAGTGCAGAGTATGTCAGTTGGCAAAAGGAAGATCTCAAAATGTGGGGTTATATGTAGTACACACAGAAGAGTTGACTCCATCTATGTTGCAGTGGATAGAATTTTATAGATGGCACATTTTGTCGCTTATGGAAAGATAAGTGACACAACACACATTTCAAATCTATTCTTCAAAAGGTGATTGCATGGGTTACCATCCAATATCGTGTCCAACAACAATACCAAATTTGTTTGTCAATTTTGGCAAACATTATAAACGAAGTTGAATACAAAGTTACGATTCAGCTCAATATCTCATCTGCAGACAGATAGACGAGGATACAGAATAGAAGTCTCGGAAATTTACTCAATTGTTTATCTTGATACAAGCTAGGAACATGTGACAAAAGCATAGGAAAGCCACCATTCCAGATAGCATATGATAGTAGCTAGTGGGGAGTAGCAAAGTTGGGAAATTCTGGTGGTGAAACAAGAAAGAGCGCTAACGCTAAGGATTTTGCAAAACACATGAAGGACGTGCATCAACAAGTGTTGAGGAAGTTGGAAGGAACAAATGCGCAGTACAAACAACGTGCAAATATCAATAGGAGGGAAGTTGAATTCAGGTTGGAGATTTGGTTCTAGCTCGTTTATGGAAAGAAAGATTTCCTAGAGGCACATATAAAAAGTTGAAGTGGAAGAAAATAGGGCCATGCAAAGTATTGAGAAAGTTTACAACAAATGTATATGTGATTGAATTGTCAAAAGGCAAATCTCTCAAACATATTTAATGTAGCAAATCAAAACCCATATCATGAAGGGCAGATCCAAAAATAGTATTCTAGCACAAATGTTGAGGATGTTGACTGAGACAAGAAATGCCAAAGGTGTGTGAAGAAGCAAAACGAGTGATTGATAAAAGAGTCAAGAAAGCATGGAACGAGGAATATTTCCAGTGGAAAGGAAGAGAGATTGAAGACGCTACTTGAATAAGTGCTAGGCACGGAATTGTTAAAGAAGAGCACGTATGAGATAGAGTTCATGTTATCAAATAACATGAGGTGTATGATGCAGAGCATTCGGCTCCATGTGCAATCCTCGTATCAACCAAAAACAATTAAAGTAGATTTTTGTTTCTAATTCATGCCGCAAAGGTCTAAGGTATACCGCAAAGGTCTAATCCATGCCACGATGATCTACCGATATTGTGATGATCTAACCAATGCCACAATGTTCTATTGATGTCATAGTGGTCTCCGATGCCACGAAGGTCTATTGATGCTACAATGGCTTACCAATGCTACATAATGCTCCGACGGAGATTGTGATTTTGTGGATAGTCTAGATCAAGCCGACTTGCTTTATATGGGCCCATTGTAACTTATCTTTGTAACATCCAATAATTTTAGGAGTCTTGATGGGTAATGTGTAGATAAGTTTGATAATGTTTTTAGGTGGTTGGCATGCTTATATTACAAACCCATATGCCTTAGAATGTTGGCGAGCAAAGAACAAATAAGAATTGGAAATTGTTTGTGTAGCAATTGTTGGACACTATGAGACAACGCAAATTTTCTAAGTGAGAACTGCTGGATCTAATGGTATGTATCTTTTTAGAGATTTTTGAGGTCAGTATCGTCAGCTAGTCTATGCATGAGTGTGTTGTTACCTTTTTGTGCATCAATAATAGAATCAATGTGAGTCTATGTTCGTTATACATCTTGTATTGTTTCCGCATGTTAGTTCTAAAGGGCTACATTGTCTAAGGTTGCTCTTAATTGGGATCCTTAATCAAGCGTCTACATCACTTCTACACATGGATCGAAGAACTTGATGAAATGATACAATGATAAAGGAATTCGTACAACCATAAATTCAAATGGTCCGACAAATTGGTATAAATGAGTTTTTTCCTTGAAAACTTACTCGAGCAAGGCTTGTTGTTCCAAAAATGGACTATAGGAAGGGATAACACTTTTGACTAAGCTAGTTTCTAGACAAAAAAAAATTTGAGGTAACCCTATCATCACTTTTTCGTGAAGTCACAGCTTCAAGTCGTTCATTCCCTACTAAACATCGACTAGGTATCATTGATTCTTTGGTGTAGAGGCTAGTGATTTCCACTTTTTGCATGAATACCTACTTTAAATGGTTAAACCCTTTGAACATGTAACTCATCTCCCTCACTTGGTTCAAGAGGAGATCAATGTGATGAGACATCTAAACCTATTTTCCAATGATGATGAAGTCAAGCAAATAAAGAAATAAATTCATTGTCAATTGTAAGATCTTTTACGCATATTTCTTGTTCCCTAATGAGAGTCATTATTGTCCAGCTTCTGAATATAAAAGATAAATGTATAGTTAAAGGTAGTTTTCTAGGTCACCATCAAGCAAGACATCAATTTGGTGTATGAGACCTCTATTGTAGAAGTTCCCACAAAGGATTCTTTTTCTATTTACCTTATATACTGTTTAAATTTGTACTTCTTTGGCTTTTGACCGAGCTTGCAATAATTCCAAGCCTTACCAATCCATCTAAGCCTGAGGTACCAAGCTTGCAATTATTAAATGACGAAACCATTTTTTTCAAACTATTGTGTTAATAATTGTTTGAGTTGTCTCCTACACTAACCACATACAATTTGATGATATGTCCTTTGGTGCCTCCAACATGCCTATCATCTTGATGCAACCTTGATTATGCATACTTGCTCCTTTGAGGTTTGAGTTTTAAAATTTGTGGGGACAACAAGTTTAAGGTTTTACGAAAAAACGACAAACAGAAGAAACAACAAGGAAGTGCCAAGTGATTTGAAGAGAAAAGTCCACAAGGTCAGATTTTATTGATGAATAGGGCCACCTTTCTCAGCCTGCTGCTTACCCTCAAGTTTTTGACAATATTGAAATGTTAAAGCATTCTATATATAGACTTAATAGAAGTGGATAAATATTGGCAGAGAATGGAATTCATTCTAATGTGTATTAATGTGATATTGACAGACCTGGAAGTTTAAGATGCGGCTTT
Organism: Taxus wallichiana var. yunnanensis; assembly: GCA_018340775.1. Taxonomy (NCBI): domain Eukaryota; kingdom Viridiplantae; phylum Streptophyta; class Pinopsida; order Cupressales; family Taxaceae; genus Taxus; species Taxus wallichiana. Next base: position 256,690,712 of record CM031238.1, on the reverse strand, counting down.
TTAATAATGAAACATTTGCATCTTCCAAGCAACAATCTAAGAATAAGTTTTCCTTCTCAAAACAACCTTCATCTTATCTAAAAAAACATTGAACCTTAATCTAAAGTGAATACAAACTGAACACCTGGCAATAGTCAATCCTTATCATGACATGTTTTGATAGATCAATATTTTTAAATCCAAAACATGCATTCATAACCCGCAAGTGCTTATGCAAATATACCTATAAAGAAAGTGCCTTACAAACAAATAACCACTGATGAGCAATCTAAGAAACACAAAGACAAAAGAAAAACTATTTAAAAAAACAAATAATATCTATAGACAAAAACATTAATATTTCTACAGTCAAAAGGTGGAACAAAAGATCAAACTTCAAACTATCTGCTACTTACTCTCAAGTTTTTGCAATATTGAATCCTACATGTGTTCTATATTTTGACTTGATATTAGTGGAGAATTGTATTAATTCTAATATGTATTAATGTGATATTGACAGACCTGCAAGTTTAAGATGGTGGCCTTCTATTAATGAAACACTTTTTATTCATTCTAATGTGTATTAATGCAATATCGACAGACCTGCAAGTTTAAGACAGTGGCTTTTTATAAATGAAACATTTTTATTATTTCATGCAACGATCTAAAAATAAGCTTTCCTTCTCAAAACAACCTTCATCTTATCTAAAAATCTCAATCCTTAATCTGAAGTGACTACAAACTGAACACCTGGCAATAGTTCATCCTTATCCGGATGGGGTTTAATGAATCAATGCTTTTAAATCCAAATCATGCTTTCATAAGCCACTTCTGCCTTTGCCAAAATACCTAAACAGAAATTGCCTTAAAAACAAATACACACTGATATGCAATCTAAGAAACACAAAACATAAAAGATGATTACCTTTAAACTAAACTAATATTCAAAATAAAAGCACTGATATTTCTACAATCAAAAAGATAAAAAAGGAATCAAACCTCAAATTTCTCTACCTTATATTTCTTAGGTTCCACAACAAACACCTTTTTCTTCAATTCTGGACTCTCTTTTGCAGATATCATTTCATCTTCTGTTTCTGCCCGTGAATCCTTCAAATAAGAAAACAAAAACATAACTTAAAAAATAAGTCAACATTATAAACTTCCCTCTCTCAATACTAGCCCTTCTCATAACACTCAACTTCAGATAGTGTAATGTATAGCATATCTTGATGAATTGGACATACTTTTTGGGCGGTTCATGTATGTTAGTCAGAATAAAAACATACACTCCACCACCGTACACATAATCAACATGCCATAATGAAGTATATGCTATAAGATTATAAGAGAGATGTATATTTATACTCGGATTATAAAATTTGATGTGTGTGTATAACTCCAAAGAGTCATCTAACAAGAGCAGCCTAAATTGAAACCCCTGGTAATGTTTTTCTCATAACAAACTGCAATTAATATTATTAGCTTATTAACTCCCCACCACTCCCCAAAAAAAAAAAAAAGGCAAGGCTCTGGATTGGCATATCATAAGAAATAATTGACTTTCAAAAATATGTTGTTCTGAAAGTGATAATATCATGACTGATGTTGTAACTTCTGAATCTATAGGAATGGATACTGTTGAACAACTTGACTGGGTGAATTGATGTTCCCTAGCCTCCTATACTATCTATATTGGTTGTAATTTAAATAAATCCACCAATCTTCTCATTGTCAACTGATGGTGGGTAATACAAGTGTTTTCCATGATATTAATTTATATTTTCTCTTTAATTACTGAATATCCTTCTCCAGTTTCTCATTATCACAAAGTTGTGTTCCAATATCATGTTGTGCACATCTTGGCAGCATCAAACAATTTATTCTTGTGTTGCCCACAGTCATAACATGATTTCCAGTGAGTATTTAATTTCCTTGCCCTATTTCACTTCATCAAACTCACAGACTGTTTTAATATTCCCAAACAGTGCCATACGAGCCTAAGATTTTCACAATTGCTTGTCTGCTGCGTCAGTTTTAAATAAGTGACCTGTTCACATCCTTCATGCATCAAACAATGTGCTCTTTTTCTCCATTCCATTGTTTCTGATTAGTGGGATTTTCCCTTTACCATATCAATCCCCTAATACTATGTCATCAATTTCAGAAGTTCCTGTTGCTCCTTTGGCTGGTGTGAAATCTTTTTTTCAATGAATAAGTATAAATAATAGAGCAGAAATATGTGCAATATGAGGTACAATGCAGCTGAGAAAGAAGGGGACCTGTTTTTGAGACCCACATCCAAATCAGCAAAAGAAAAATAAAGATATTCAGAAAAGCAATTCCATAGGTGATGGACAAATTACAATGGAGATTGTGTATCCTGCACCAACTCCAGATGGATTGTTTGGATGTCAATCCCTTCTGATTTTATATGTATAAGTTTGACCTGACCATGTCATTTATTATAGACATAAGTTTTAAAGCTGTACTTGTTGGGACAAACATATTGAACTTTGATGTAGATGAAAGTTTAAATCAAGTTCAGGAACAGGAACTCGAGACGGTGAGCCCTCAGGAGGTATGAAAAAATCCCCAATATTGTAAAAGAGGGCACGAACAATATTATCATAATCCAGACCATCTAAATTAGCCGGATCTTGAGTAGCCCGTCATAACGGTTCTTCCTAATGAGATGTTTGCAATCCTCTTCTTCTAAGAAGAATCTGAGCCTAGATTTTGAGCCACTAACTCGAAATTATGATTTGCAGCTATTGTCACACTTGTTTTCTATTTCTTTTATAAAGAACTTGTTGATCAAAGCCAATAGATAAAAATTTTATACAAGTGGCATTTCCCACTCTTTACCTTTTTAGGGATTTGCTGTAAAGGGCATATGCATAGAAAGAGATAGGCAGGCAAGCTTTAAGCCATGTTTTAGCAATTAGCTAAGACTAGCTTCATCTTTGCAGATAGATATTGAGCATAATTATATAATTTCACACCTCTAAATTTCATTCAAATAGGGCAAACAAAACAATGGAAAACTCGAATTTCTATCCTTAAAAATGAACCTAGAAAGCATAGAAACTTCATAAAAATTCGCAATTTTACATTTCATAGTGTCGGCTTGATTCCTTTTCCCTTATTCCCAAAATCATCATAATAAACATTACAATATAATCTCTTTCTTTTGGGCAAGATTAAACTCAATTTCAATCGACTGCAATTGAATTACAAACACTTGTCAAAAGCATGCATCCATGATTACTTGATATGCTTCACAATCTTTCCATGTGCTGACAACATTAACAGTGATTCATAGGTTTTTTCCCAATGTATAAATGATGTAGACAATGTAATGAGGTATGCTGGAAACCAATTCATGGGGGAGTAAAAACCAGTGATACATGGGGATGCGTCCACCCGAAAACTAGGTGTCCATGACGTCCTGGGATGGCAGGATTCCCCCAATGTTTCTGAAAGGGTGGGAAAGAATATCAGGGGATGTTTCAGTGATGTCGGGACGTCCAGGACATCCCTGGGATGTCTGTTTTTTTTTTTGATATAATTTTTTTTTTTAAATTAATCATTTTCTTTGTTGTTTTCTCTTTAAAAACTGACTTTTAAAGTGTACTCTTGTAGTATTAAATTGTTTTTGGAAGCCACTCATCTCTATTAGGGAAAAAAAAATTGTATGTATATAGTATATACTATAAATCTAATTAAAATTCATTTTGGAAGCTCCAATAACTTAAAAAGTCTGTATGTATATTTCTATATGAAGAGAAAGGTTAAATAAAAGCAGTGAGGCATATATCAAAACGTTTACCAGTTAACCATAACCCAACTGTATTGTATTACAAAGACATATTAAGAATCAAGAGTGATATATGAATACAGAAATTTTCAAGCACAAATGCACATGGTGGACTGTCACAACATACATTAAAAGCTATATGGACTATGAAAACCAGCAGCATACATATTAATATTATATGTCCATAGGTTAAAAGTTATATAGACTATAGAAACCAGCAGCATACATATTATTAAACACTATATGGACATATAACATTAGTATAGCTATATGTATGCTGCTGGGCTTTTAATATCGGTGTCTGGACGTGGACTGATATATAAATATGGACAGTTATTGATAAAAAAAAAAAATGTTCGGATTTTTTTAATATTTAGAATTTTATATATTATTTTAATAGCCATCCCCCCACCATCCTCAAATTTTTAAAAAACAATGCCGTCCCAAAAATCTGTCCCCATGTCCCGCCATCCCAGGGTCTTAGGTAACACTGGTAAGAACCCTGCCATTTCCATACCCAAACTTTCCATGATCTGCTTGTGCATAATCCTCCTATTCCGAGTGTCACTTCTAACCAATTAAGGTTTTGAGATTTAATACATTCTGCAAATTTATTATTCCATTGTAAAGGCTTTCTTGTCTTCTGAAATGCTTTGACATCTTCCATTTTGGCAACAGTTTTGGAGTGTTACAAAACTTTATTGGGCATTAATATTAAATCCTATTCACCAGGGGCAACTATCTCTTTTTCCAACAATAAATTGGGATCTCTCAACATTCTTTAGTTGTCATGAACTCGTTTTTATCGAGTAACAAAAGAAGTGGCACTCACTGTCTTGAATACATCATTTAAATTTCATCAAAAGGAAAAAAAAGTTTTGATATCTTCGGGTTTTAACTTTAAACCGACTCTTATTGTAGAAAATTGTTATTATTGACATCGGGTGCCAAAGCATTTGTTTTGCCCCAAGCAGAAAAACCGTTTTGTTTGTGCTGGGCAGAAAAAACATTTGGTTTCTGCCGCACAACAAAACCATTTGGTTGTTTTGTTGATTTCCTGAATCTTTTCTTATCTTAACTGAGATGATGCCAGACATCTCAATGTAAATGATATTTCTAGAGTTTAGAGACAGTGATCAAATCCTTGTGTAATGTTGCATCTAAATCAGCAAAGCACATCACAACATTTTCAATAACTTGTGAATCTCAATATGGTCATGTCTGAATCAATTGTTTCTCTCACCCTTTGATCCATTTTTCCTAAATATTTGAGAGCTAGTATCTTGGGCTTAAAGTTTGTTTTCTAGATGTCAACCATGTATTTTCTTGTTTTGTGCACTTCTGAAATCCATTGTGCGAAAGATATTTTCTCATCTGATTCATTTTATCAATAACAGTGGTATATATGATAGATTCAGCCTTTTCTCTTTGGGAACATATATTTTGAGATTTTTGCTTTTGCCTTTAACTGTTTTTCTTTGCATCTTTCTGTCGATAAACTTCTGGTCCATCTGCACTAGGGAGAGCTATATTTCCCAGAAGTACTTGCTGTGATCAACGAGATGATGGTTTGTTTGTGCTGTGGGGAGGCAAAGCTTCCCACAGATCCATGGTTTTGGAAAGAATAGCTCCTGCAGTGCAATACATCTTTGACCTCCAACTACCACAACATATATTTAAATCCAAAGAAATTTGCAAGCAAGCATCCACAAAAATAATTACTATCCGAACAAGAAAACTGCTAGACATTAAAATAATAAAGTACTTCAAATTTCAAAAAAAAAAAAATCACTGGGATTCATTGAGGAGTGACACAATTAACAAGTCATAATCATTATCGTTTTCCTTAGATAGAGCTCTCTAAATTCAACACATTGCCTTGTGAAGAAACATACGCTTAAACCAACAAATGCGAATTTCAATGTCCGAATCCAATGACTTACAAAAGTATTTTGCCAAAAGGACCAAAAGAGCACATACAATCTCAAATTAATGAACTAGGAATCGACATATAAATTTTGAGGTAAGTACCAACTGACTGAGGAAAATATGGAAAACAGAAGCAAATTAAGTCCCCCTCTACCTACCAATGTTTTTTTCACTTACCATAGTGCATCTACTTCTGTTCACTTCCAAAGACTCTTCCGTGTCTTCATTGGTACCTCTTCCTTCACAAGAAACCTTCATATATGATGACAAACATGCAAGTTAAGAAATGATTCAAAATCTTCACAAGTATACATTAAGAACCATAAAATTATTTATTTATATACTTGAGTTGTTAAGCTATATTTGTCCCCACTGTCCCTTTTCCCATACAATTTCTTAAATATTATAAGCTACTAGCTTATATCCGATATTTTTCCTCTTTTAAAATTATTCCACTAATGGTAAAAAAATTGCTTAGCAAAATTACCTTTTTCCATGCTCTCATCTAACAGAAAATATTTATGTTAATGAACTTGTAAGTACATATTTGCCAAATCTGTAACTAAATGTAAATTATAAATCAATCTGTGAAAACAATAATTTATAAACAGCCAGATATTTGTCATTTTAATTGTTAAAAACTAGCAATGCCACAAAATTTATATTAATAAGAAATATATAAATATTTGATACTCAAAGATTTTAAGTTTCTGCAATCCATGATGTTATAACACAAGCTTCCAAACAAATTGCAAAAAAGATTTAGCAAACCAATGTTTCTGACCACGCATTGTGGTCCATCTGCAGGATTGAATGATTAGATTACGAACTCGGGCTCCTTATATAGATAACCCATTAACAACAATAAGAGATAGAGATCACATTATAACTTGTGATAATTAATGCTTAAATGCCATTATTAAATAATAGGCAACACAACATTAATTAAATACAACCCAATAGCTATTCCACCTAAGTACTCCTAAGTAAAAGAATGATGGGGTTCATCATCCAGCTCCATTCCTTTATCCCTATTATTATTATTAGTATGTTTCCTAATTCAATCGAGACCCTGATTTCCCTTTCTAATGAGCACGAAACAATGTCAATAAACATATGTAGGAGAAGCATGGTAACAAAATCATAAAAATTGCGGAAAGAAATAATGGCACACCTCAATATACACGAGAATTAACCTGGGAAACCCTTTCAGAAAAAGAACTCAGTAAAACAGAAATCACTTACTGTATTAACTCAACCGTTCAGAATACAATAGTGTATTTCTGCATGGTTGTTTAACCCTAATCCATGTGCAAGTATTACAATACAATGGTATCAAATGACAGGCTAAAAACCATCCATAATATACCAAGGATATAAAACCATGGGCCAAAACAAACCATATTAACCCGAAACCACCAATAATGACCCCCAGTCATGGCAGGCTGTACAGTCCCTTAGGAGCATAAAACATGCAAGTATAAAACACATTTCCAACATTTAAGCAGTTCTCCTCTCTCATCAAAATGTTTTCTTTTCCTATGCAAATGTCATGAAAAGTCACTTGAGCATGTTCAATCAAGGCAGAGCCTTTGATGTGGCTATGATTAATGTCTGAACCATGTTCCTTAAACCATTGTATAAAGGATCTAACTGTTTCTCCTGTCTATGGAAGACTACAAACACATTCAATGCAATATACCCTAGAGCAGCTTTCATGCAAGTGTGTCCTTGATTGATTTCACCATGTTTCCTATTTTGTATTGGACACAAAAATAGTTTATTTCCAGCATTACTTAGTATTTTCTCAATTTTGAAAGGAAACTGTTCACTAAATGATATGAAATTCCAAGGAACCTCCTCTATTTTCATCCCACGACTGCTCCATGAATCCATCCTCTATTTTGCCTCTTTAAAGATTCTTGAAATTTGTTTCATCTCATATCCATTCATTCTAAAAAATCTTGTTAAGTAGTTGTTCTACTTATCAATGTGGTCGGAGTCAGAGATCATGAAAGCCCTATATGTGAGGGTGTAAAAGATGCTACTATTCAGTGACGGATGATGTTAAGAAGCATGGGTGCGTTTCTCCCTCCTGTACCCCCAGCTACGTACCTGGTACGGATACGTCCCTGAAAATGGTATGGCTACATCCTGAGTACATCCAAGTACATCAAGACATACACGAGATGTACCCACAAGGTTTGGCAATGGGGAACTTAAAAAAAAGGGATTTTTATGTTGACTTGGTCAATGACCAAAACACGAACACTAACTCATAAATGAATAAAATAATAAACCCTTAAATCTTCTGAAAGCTATAAAAAGGCACTCAACCATTAACAAACACACAAACAATTCATTGTTGGTTTTTGCAAGTGTAAGAGCAAAGAGCCAAAAAGGAATTGAAGAGGAGGCAACCATTGGAAGGAGGATTTGTTTGGAGGCAGCCATTGCAAGGAGGATGAGATTGGGGGCAGCCATTGCTTGCAAGGAGTTCAAGTTTGTTTAGAGGAAGACATTGTTTTATGGATCATTCAAAGGAGGAGACATTACGTTTGGAGGCAGCCTTTGTTTTAATTTTACTACAAGGAGGATCTAAGTTTGGAGGAAGGCATTGTTTGCTACTTACTGCCCTTGTTTACAAATATTCTTTATTTAATTCAACCTTTTGTTTTTTATTTTTTGTATGTTTTTAACTTCATATTAACGTCATCTTCTAACAATCCTAACTCTAAGTGTGCTCTCACCTCACACATTTACATTGATCTTGGTGATCAAAAACATATTAGGGTGGCATCAAGTTCTAGGTTAGAAAATAATAATCAGTAAATATTGTTATTTTATCATTTATGTGAAGACAAATGTTGTCAAAAAAATTTAAAATCCTGAATCTGTGTATGCTCTCACCTCGCACCTTTAAATTGATCTTGGTGATCAAAAACAGATTAGGATGGCATCAAGTTCTAGGTTAGAAAATTAATAATTAGTAAATATTGTTATTTTATCATTTATGTAAAGGCAAAATGTTTTTTTAACATCCTAACTCCGTGTATGCTCTCAACTCGTGCCTTAAGGTGCTCTTGGTGATTAAAAACATATTAGGATGGCATCAAGTTCTCGCCGGGTGTAGTGCAAGGCCCACAAACTTCTGAAAACACATTGGTTCTGTGAAACATGATCATAATTCTCCTCTTTGGAGACATGTGACCAGTGTTTTACAAACCAAACGAACCAGATCGGAATTGGCCGGTTCGACCGGTTCAATAAAGAAAGGGAAGGAACCGGAAGCAAAACCAGATTGGTGACCGGTTTAGTAATGAACCAATCTATGCCAAAATTAACACAAAATTGACATTTAAAACACTCTTTATTCTAGTTTTGATGATCAATAATTTGATCATTGATATCAAACATGTAGTAGCTTGTAGCATATTGTTTTTCGACTCTAGGAGTCTAGAGGTCATTTAGAACCCTCATTGTTTATGTATTTTGTTTCGGATATGTATTGCATATGGTGTCATTTTGCTATATTTACCCTTACATGGTATATAAATGAGCAAACTTTGCATATTTTGTCTCTAATGGTTTGTAATCATGGTTTGGAATCTTTAAAATATATTGTTTTCATTAAAATTGTAATATTTTTAGTAAACTAGTTCATAAATTTTAAACCAGTCCGGTTCCAATTTGGTTACGGTCCAACCCTCGACCGGTTCCGAATCTGTTCCGATTTTTAAAACATTGCATGGACAAAGTGGTAAAATACCTTGTTGGTGGTGGGGGTAGTATTGGATATGCCATAGTTGTGATACTCAAAACAAATCCTCATACAAATCGGCAAAAATCCATTTGACCTGGGATTGGAGGTGTGGGGATAAGGGAGTGCCAAAACTATCAAAAGAGAAAATGCATACCCGAGAGAGTAAGAGGAGGCTAATAGACAAGCTGCAAGAAATAGGTCTAAAAAATTCCATTGCAAAAAGAAGTTCTTCATCAAGACCACCCACACCTACATCTTCTACTCATACTTTCATCCAAACTTAAAGTCAAGTTCATGTTCATCCACTTGATACCCTTTTTTGAGAGACCTCACAAAAATGTCAAACAGAGCATTGAAAAAAGCATTCAATAATAACAAGAGGGACATTGTTGATGAGTTGATTTCTCAATGCATTTATGCATGTGCATTGTCCTTCATGTATTAAGGTCTCCATTTTGGCAACAAATGGTGAAGGCTATCAATGAAGCTCCACAAGGGTACAAAAGCCTAGGTTATGAAAAGGTTTGAACCACACTCTTGGCGAAGGAAGTGGAACACATTCAAACTTCTTTACAACCAATTAGAGATTCATGGAAGGATTCAGGGGTTTCCATCATTTCAGATGGATGGAGAGATGCTAAAAATAGTCCACTAGTAAATGTTGTTGTGGTACGCCCTAAAGGGGCAATGTTCCTAAAAGCCATTGATTGTGAAGGGGAAGTCAAAGATGCACAATTTATTGCCAATATTTTGATAGAGGCTATTGAGTCGGTGGGCCCCAGAATGTTGTTCAAGTCATCACGGACAATGGTAAAAACTATAGAGCAACAAGATTGATTATAGAGGGCAGATACGAGCACATATTTTGGATGTCATGTGTTGTCCACTTCCTTAATTTGATGCTGTAAAGATCGGGAAATCCTATGGATTGAGCAAATTTACATAAGAGGCAAATGACATTCGATGTTTATCACAAACCAGCATATGTCACGAGGCCATATTCAGCATTCTTGAGCTTTCACTTGTTGAAGGTTGCGAGAGACAAGATTTGCCTCTCACACTCATTTTGAGACGACTTGTGAAGGTAAAAGAGGCCTTAAACAACATGGTGATCAACAATGTTGGACAAAGTGGAGGAAGGAAAGTACATAGAAACTTACAAAGGTAAAATCATTGGTCCTTGATAATGAATGGTGGACGAATATTGACTACTTGTTCAAGATTACGAGTCCATACTCTCCATGATCAAATACGTAGATAGTGATGTCACGTGCACGGGAGAGATTTATGATAGAATAGACCATGTTTGAACGTATAAGAGAGGTCATACCAACAAAAGAGGAAGATCCGAAGAGACCTTCTATAATTAAGTCAAGAGTGCGGTAATGAAGAGGTGGAATAAAATGGCCACTCCATTACATCTCATTGCCTATGCATTGAATCCAAAGTATTATAGCTCTAAAATACTTGGGCTACACCGACAGGAACCACCATTCTCGACTCCAAAGTTGTAAATGGAACCAACGTAGCTTTGAAGACTTTCCTAATCCATTTATAGTCAAGTGTGGTCCACAACAAAATGGGCATGTTTGTAGCTTCAGAAGGCAACATGGGAGACGTTGAGGCTCTCCTCAACAAGTACACCATGAGTCTAATCAAATGGTGGTATGTACATGGCCGTGATGCCAAGTACCTATGACCTATTGCCATAAAAAAATTCATGGGTATGAGGTTTTTGAAAATTTTATTAATTCACTCAATACTAACTTATGTTTTATACATTGTTAGAACTTAACTTAGTATTATTATTAATTTGAAATTTCCAACAATTAACATACTTTTTTGTAACAGGTGGCTAGTAATTCTTTTGCAAAGCCGAATTGGAGTACCTATTTCCTTTATCCACTATGCTAAACGAAACAAGTTGGCATCCAAAAAAACTAAGGATTTGATATATATGTATTCCAATTTGAGTCTATTGTCACACAAGTCTCGAGAACTATATTAGAGGTCCTCACAAACTTTGAGATATTCTTCCAAAGACTACGTACTAATGCCTCCGCAGCCATTCTCGCTCAACTTTCAATATTCGATGGCGAAGATGACATTCAAGGGAGTTCACGGAGTGGAGAACGGAGCTATTGAGAGTGGAGCTAGGAAGAATATCATGCAAGAATTTGATTTTGAGGAAAATCTAGATGATATATTCTAGATTGTTTGCATTCATGTTGACATGATATTCATATATCATATGTATGGCAGCCACATGATCAATGAAAATGTAAAATCTTAAGTATATTGAATGTTTTGAACATTGATCCTACTATATTTTTCAAGTTTTGTATTTCTTATGGACTAAAAAATGAGTAAAATGAGCATATATTTAAAATACATACATACATACATACATATAAATATATATATTTATATAAAATTTTCAACATATATGTATAGACTTACCAAAGAAGTAACATACCCAAGGGTTTTTTTAAATCGACATATTTGTGTATTGAACCCATACCCATATCCTGGCAACATTGGGGTAATCTGATGAGGCACAGATGTAAAGATAAGTATGAGTGTTCCTTCTATATACTCGACATGCCAAGGTACCATCATATTTCCTAAATATCAACACATCAATAAAGAGGCTTTATCCTCTATTTCCCTAGTGAATTGTATTCTTGGCGAAATGCTATTGAGAGGAGAGTGGAAATGTTCAAAATAATCTCTGCCATGAGACTAATTTACATTCCTATCATCCACATACCATTTCCACTACTTTAATACTCGCTGAACTGGATAGTAAACTGCTCATCATTGCTACTACAATTGGGTAAATTTTTCCAAACAAAAATAGCCTTACAAGGTAGTATCAGGCATACATACTGTATACATGGAAATTACAACTATTTCGAGAACAATATAAGCATGCTAATGTTGGGATCCAAATAACCCATAAACCATGTAAATCTATTTACCAAGAGAGGCGTTTCTACAATGGCAGCCAGGGAATGTAATGGAGCAGGTTGTTCACTTTTATTCCACACATTAAATTTGACTTCCATTTTCCTGTTACCTAAAAGTTTCTTTCTTTTTGCTTGGGGAAGTCAATCAAAAAATAGTAATATCTAGGTCATATGGTAGACTTTGGGGCCCCTTTGTTCTCTTGGATGGATCGTTTCGAGACCAACACAATTGTGTAGTTAGATTAATGTCATATAAGCCCACTAGCATGCTGAAGTTTTCCATTAACGCATTTAACCACTAAGTGAATGACCATCAATGCGTTCAATAGTGTCCTAGCTCTCGAAGGTCTGAGCCATTTGTCCACAATTTTAATTTTGCTTCTGGTTCATAGCATAGGAGAGCATACGATCAATTTGGTTCTCAGAACTAGATGGTTAATATGAGTTTATCAAGTGGAAATTTCGTGATGAAATCTGTTGCAGATCTGAATCATTTGGATACGTTGGATGTATCCCTTCAGAATGTATCCAAGTTCTATAGTGGGTGTAGCATCTAAAATTCCAGCATGATCCTGAAACATTTGATCTTGCTTAGATCCAAGCTGGACTACCACTATTTGAATATTGGGCGGATAAACATACTTTTGGATCTGCATTCAAGGTGCAAGAACTCTGATCAGTCAATGGTGTTAATAGGTGGAGATAGCATTCCTTGCCAAGGGTTAAGCTACTAGAGTCTATCTCAAAATCCCTCCAGTGTTTTTAGCCATATTCATCTTCTGGTTTAGCTTCATCTAGTTCTTTTAAACATGGGAATGGTGATCCAAATAGAGGATTCGATCCGAGGGACAATATACCGCCTTCTAGGGATTAGTGTGTTATAAAGAAAGCTTTAATGCATGATAACAAGGGAGTTTATGAAAAGAAAGCAACCTCTGTGGAAGAGATAACAGATGCTCACACTGAATTACAAAAGGGTAAACCCTTGTCTTATAGCTTAAAAAAACTAATAATAGTAAATTGTTTTTTAAACAAAGATAGCTTAACATTAATGTGAACAGGAGTTATATAGAAAGCTAAACAAAACTAATAATATCCTAAAAAATGCATGAGCATGTGAATAGGACTCCTCCTGACTCCTAGGAATACAAGATGTGCTAGAAGCAGAACTACTAATAATATCCAGACCACCCTGCTGGAGCTAATGTTTCTAGCTATTCTCCAATTTTCTATCGTAACACTTTCCGGAAAGCTCAGCTGGCCAGAAATACATTCACCCAGCTAAAGCTCCATGCCAAGGCTCTTGGACCTCCGAAAAATGCTCCAAAGTCCTCCGAAACTACTATTTATAGTGTGCAAGAATTTCTCAGAAAATCTAATTCTCGGAAACTAAACCGCTGCTCTTATGTAGAGACCCTGAGTCATTATCTGGAACAAAGGGAGATGTTAACATTGTGGAGATTAATGTTCTGGATACTATAGCATATCATAGGATTACTACTTCCCCACTTGGAGGTTAATTTAGAGACTCATTACCATGGATTTAACTATTCATATTGGGGTTATATCACATGATATTACTGATGGGTGGGAATATAAGTTAGTAGTGAACTTGTCGGACTTCATTCTATATAATTGAACTTTTAACATATTAAAGAGGGCTTTACGATTTGTAGTTACACCTAGATACATCCCACAGGAGGAATTTATGGTAGAAATTGAAAATGTGTTAAAGGTTTTACCCAAGGCGATTGTAGACAAGGTAAGGTAAGATTGTGTCATAGCACATTGGCATGCCAAGACTTCATTATAGATGAAAGGGCTGCCATGAAAAATTTAAATGCGGATAATAACACAGTAATCATTAAAGCAGAGATCAGCAACACTATTGCGTAGTAAACGAGGTGGACTATGAGACAAATACGGTAGAGCATTTACAAAATAGTGGGAGCTGCAAAAGGTTGGAATTCAATACAATCTCTCATTACAAAGAGACTCAAAAAAAAAAACAATTAAAGAGTCATCCTTTGAGAAATAGGTGAAAAATATTATTTACCCAGGAAGGAAACCGCCCCAAGGATTAAAGGTGCTCGCTCCGAAGATTCACAAAGGAGATCCATTAAGACCAATAGTAGACACAACGGTTTCTCCAACTTATGTGTTGGAGGCATACCTTGCCAAGAAATACAAACCTCTAGAAGGTCATACAACCACTTTCATCAAAGATTCTGCTAATTCTGTCAATTTCATAAAAGAAAAGATTGTAGATGTTGACAAAATACTGGTGAGTTTTGATGTGGTATTATCGCTCACAAAAATCTGATTGATGAGGCCATTGAGGTGGTTAAAAGGCACATTGATGAGGAGACTGTGTCATTAATTAACTATGATCAAAATCAACTTTCTTTTTCAAAAGTGTCATTTATGAACAGTCAGAAGGTGTTGCAGTCGGATCCCTGCTATCTCTAATGATAGCTAACCTTTTATGGAGGATTTTGAAGAAAATTTCTCTCAACTCCTTCCCTTTCAAACCTAGGCGGTGAAAAATATTTGTTGATGATACCAATTTGAGTTGGCAGCATGGTAAGGAAAAGTTAAGGAATTCCATACCCACATCAACAACGTCATTAACTTCTAAAAAGAGATAGAATGTGATGGACCATTGTCTTTTCTTGATCTCCTCTCGAAGAAGACAAATGGTTTGTTAACTCATTAATTTTAAGGACAGCAACTCATATTGATCTCTATCTACACAGCAAATCCCATCACCGCCCAACAAAAAAGCGAGGGTCCTTAAAATCATGGCCCCCATGGCGTTTCGAGTTTGTGATGGACATATTGATCAAGAAATTGCACACTTAACCATGGTCTTTAAGAGGAATTGCTATAAAGGAAAACAAATTGCTAGTGTTTAAACAAGCAGGGCAACGTCATGAAAAACGTAACCCATGGAGTTAACATCCATCAAGGACCCAATAGCATTTCTACCTTATATTGACACCATCTCAAACAAGATCTCAAACATAGTTCAACTACTCCTGAGTTGCTGAGTACTCACAAAAATATTCGTTGTGGAACTTTTTAACAGTTTTAACTTGCAAGTTTTTGCCAAGTTTTGCAAATGTTTTCCAAGTCGGAATATTTTTTTTATAGAAATTTCAGTATTTTATAAGTTTCCGAGTCGAAAAAAATTTAGTCTACCGAGTCTGAGTTAAGTCTGAGTATGCAATTTATGCTCTCAAAAGCATAAGGTCAAACTTCACACCTCATCAAAAGCTGAGAATTTGATTAAATCCTCCAAAGATCACCTGGAACCTAGACTGCCCGGAAATGCCAAGTACCCCCCCGTACCAGGCCTGATATGTACCGGGTATGGCAGTGCGCTGTGGGTACATACCCAGGACGTACCCACAGAGTACCAACACATTTTTTGTTCTTTCTAAGTGCAAAAAAATAAATAAAACTTGAGGGCTTTGACTGGAATTGAAGCTTGGAAAGTTCGTGTGAGATTCAATATTGTCAATAGGCTCCGAAGAGTCGAGAGAGATTGAAAGGACTTCATTTGGTTGACTTACTATTTGGGGGCTTTCCTATTGCTACTCATGGGTCCTTTATTCTTCAGTCAATTTGGAAGGCATGGGAACAAGTGAAGCACTTGGTGGTTGGACAGCCTATCTTCTCTTCCTTTGACACTAGGTGCCAAGTCTACAAATCGATTTCATCGAATCTGAAATATAATGACAAGATCCTTGCCTTGACAAGAGGCTGCTCTGCCCTCCTTCGATTTGCAAAAGGAATTAAAATATTTCATGACTTGTCCAGATTTGAGAAGTGGATGGAATGGACAGACCTTAAAGCTTTCTATAAGCTTCCTCAATCTCAGTTCAGAATGTATACAATGCTCAAAAATGCTTTCACAGCTCCCTCTACTGGACTAATTACGGAGGATGAGAATGACTTTTAGGATAGTATGAGGTGGCTCAAAGGGACCCATCTCCGAGAGGCTACCTCAAAACAACTCTATGAAAAGATTGCCTTCTCCCCAAACCTTTTCCTGGCCTTAACAATAACTGGAATGTTTGTGAGCCCATTAGTAGATGGACTCGTAGATTTAATGTTTTGTGGTCTTCTTGTATTCAGTCAAAGAAATCTTGCTTTAGATGGCTTCTGATTCATAATAAGCTTGTTGTTGGCTTCTAATATTTTATAGGTTGCTGAGACTATAAGCTTGTTGTTTTCTTTAAATTTATATATATATTTTTATTTTTTATTTTTTAAAATATATTGTACGAACATACCCACAGCGTACTGTACCCGAGGTTTTTAAAAATTTTCCGTTTCAGCGTACCGTACCCATACCTGTACCGAAACAGTCTAGCCTGGAACCATATCAGAAAATTGGTGTCTAAAGGATATATTGCTCTTGTAGGGTTTTGTACATTAGTGAAACAGGGCATGACATAAGAAACAGAGTGAAGAAACATAATGCCAACATAAAACGAACAAGCAATTAAGTCAGCTTTAATGTAACATTCATTTGAAACTAAACACAACGTTTTGTTCAAAAACTAAGGTACTTGTTGTGGAAAGTCACTACTTCAAAGAAGTTTAAGGGAAGTGGTGGAGTACACAAGTCCTACAATATTCAAGGCATTAAACATTTTGAAAGGTCCATTATTTAATAAATGTATGGCATCAAGACTTATTTTAAACATGCTAACTTAGTTTATAAGAAATGGTAGCATTAAATGATATTAGCAAAGGGCTAGTATTTGAAAAATGCCAACCTCATTTAATATTTTACCCATTGATCTCAATAATATTACGTCTATGTTATTCCTAGAGTTATCTATATAAGGAACTCTAGTCCACAACCACACACATATCTCTTCTATCCTGATGATATATCGAAGAGTTGATCTCAAACGTTGATAAAGAAAATTTGTATGCAGTTGTTTCCAGAAGCCTTTCTGCTATTTTTATAAATTGAGGAAACTTTATATCTCTAAGTATAGAAATTTTCAAAATATACTTGTGTTCGAAACTGGATGGTTAAACATTATTGATATTACTATTATTAAAATTTAAAAGTAACTAGAATGTCCTCATTATTTTTAAAAGAAAGTTAAAACTTAAACCAATGAGCCCAAAATGCCAAGTTTATATTCTACAAACAAGTGAACAAGAAATGCAATCAAAAGGGCACATACCAACTCTCCTCGACTTCTCCAGCAGATGCTCTTATGCTTATTTCCAATGTCTCCCCACATTTTTGACTTCTTCGTCCTTGCTTTCTTTATCTTTTTCCGAACCCTGCAAATATGAGAACAAACATCCAAACTAGGAAATTATATATATATATATATACTTTCAATAATTGCCTTATTTTCTAATTATATCTCCTACAAACGCTTTCCCTATAAATTCCCAACATCTTAAAAACACTAGTTTATATTGTTCATTTTGATTGTCTATGACAATTAGTTTAGCCTCTCATACTCCTTGATTCTAGAGTTACTCCTAGCCAGTGTTCAAGCAAAAGAAACTATTAGCCTATGGTGATTTTTAATCAACCAGTAAAACTCTGCAGCCTATGCATGCACTATGATTAAATTAATGATATTCCCTATAGTAATAAATTATAAAAATCGAGGTTATTTACCATTTTAAGCAGCTGAAAAACATAAGTCCTCGGGACCTAAGACTAAATAGATTTCCCTTGCAAATAATGTGTTACCTTCAATCTTAACGGAACTGCTATGGTGAACCCATAGCTAAGCATGTAGGGGTAGAATATTTTGCAGCTAGCAAGGTGAAGCAACACTATCTTCTAACAAGGATGCGAGGAAAATGACATAACATTTTTGAAGCTGAATCATTGTATCCAAGAATTCTAGTAGCCATTGGCAATAATTGAATATCAATACTCTTGAGAGAGAGGGATGTCCAGACTGGAAGATCAACTAGGTCACTCGAGAAATCATATCCTAAGCATCTTACTTCACAAAAATTACATTTTAACATATTCACCAGAAGTTCAATTATGTGGCATTTTTCCTACATAACAAAGGGTTAATGGTTTGATTAGCCACGAACAAACTTTATTTACTTGTGATACTCATCTTATTCAAGCCCTTAGTGCAATAACTATAAAATGTAAGCTTGGTAAATAGAAAATGTGAGGGAAGTGTGTAAGAAAAATACTATTTCATTGATATATACTTGATTATGAAGAATATGACCTTGCTAAATCAATTGACAAACGATAAGTCATTAGGACCTAATACTAAATGACTTTCCCTCGCAAATAATGTGTTACTTCAATTTTATGGAGCTGCTATGGGGAACCCATGCTAAGAAGGTAGGGGTGGAATATTTTGCATCCAGCAAGGTGAATCAACACTGTCTTATCGCAAGGAAGTGGGGAAATTGACAGATAGCTTTGCTGAAGCTGAATCATTGCATCAAAGAATTTTACTAGCCCCTTACAATAATTGAATGGAATTGGAAATCAAGGAAACATTCAAAATTGATATCAATATCCTTGAGAAAGAGACAGAGAGGTCCAGATTGGAAGATCAAATAGGTCACCCCAGACCACAGATTAAAAACTTGGCGAATACTCACGAGTACTCGTCACTCACTTGTTAACCAAGAAATTGCTACCCTACTCGGCTGCTGAGTCGAGGCCGGAGAATCGCAGATTTTTCACCAAAAACTTGCTGAGCCACACAGAAAACTCAGCTATTGCAGAATAAGACATAGTTGCAGGAAAAATGTGAATTTTGTCAACAACAATCAGATTTTTGTGTATTTATGCTCTGTTAGATCATCTTGTGCAATTCATTATTGCAGGAAGGTGATTGCTAATGCTTTCCATCGGCTCGAAATAATTTTTACGGGGATTTGATCAACTGTCTTGATTTTATATTTTTAGTTAAAACTTGTTTTGAATTGTTTTTCCCATTTAAGATGGTCCTATGTTAGATTTTTTCTCTGTTGTCAGGGTTCGTCCCCCAGCCCCCGTACCCTGCCTGATACGTATCCGGTGCACGGCGGATACGTATCAGGGTACGGGTACAGATAAGTGATGGGTTCTTCCCGGGTACATCCAGATGCACCCATGACATACCCGAAAAGAACCAAGACGTACCCGCGGAGAACCCAAGGTTAAATACACCAAGGTTGTTTTTTGCTAGTCAGGCCAGTTCAATTGCGGAGGACTGAAGACAAGACAAGGGCATTATCATCTCATATCATCCTCAGAATGACGTGGGTTAAGTTTCAGGGGATTATTTGACAAATAGCAATATAAACAGAAGCTAAAAGTTAGTGGTATGATGAATAATTTACAAGTGACAATTGGCCAATTCTTTTATTGACAAGAGAGATCTGAGAATGGCTACCAGACCTGCTGACTATGTTGTACAATATATTAATCGATTCTTTCATTTTTGTTGTAAGCCTGATGACTGCAATGCACATATGTTGTTTATAAGCATTGAATTTACGGTGATCAGGCTCAAAATTCTTTCTTCAATCATGGTGTTGTGGCACTTGGATGTGAATAAAAAGAAATTGACCTGATACAGATGGCTTATGGATTGCCAGCTTCCCTTTTTGTTGGCACAAAAGTGGGCGACAATCATGAGGGTTGGTGTCGAGGCCTCTCCCTCCACCTCCCCTTCTTCTTCTTCTTCGTTCTCTCTTTCTTCTTCTTTGTTGTTCTTGGGGACCCGTTTGGGTTTTTCCCTGCTGCTTCTATCCTGCTTTGTATGGTGCAGTCCCATTGACCTATTTTTGTGGTCACTTGTTGGACATTTAATATAATTATCTTATCTTATCTTATCTATCTATTGTAATGCATGTGAATTGTTGTTATCTTATTTTCCATGTTCTTGACTATGATTGAAAATGTGTCATAAATTGTATATAATTTCTCAAAAGATCTATTCTTGATGTTTATCAATTATTCATTATTGTTTTTTAAAAAATTATCAAAATCCAATTGTTATGTTTAAACATTAAACTTTAATTTTGTTTACATTCACGGTTTTTTTAATTTTATTACGATTCGTTAGTTGTTTTTCAAGTTATGATTGTTTTTCATCGTCATGATCATGAATAATGAGTTCTTCTAAATATGAATCAAAAAAGGAAATGATTGAGATAGGTGGAAGTGTCAGTGGTGACATTAGTGGGGGAGGGGGCGAAGAAGTGAGGGAAACGATAGTAGATAAGTGAGGGAAACCATAGTAGCAACGCAAACTGGTAGTTCAATTGCAAATGCTACCAATTGCACCAAGCAATTGTTGGCTGAATTCGCTAAGGGACCGTTAGATAAAAGGAAGCCATTGCAACATTTTGCTCACATTGTTGTGAACCCCTAGTCTAGAGGGGAGAGTAAACTATTTAAGTGCTATATATGTTCAGATACTTGGCATGGAAGCATCACCAAGACCGATGAATACTTGTTGCACCTTACAAGAGGGAGGTCGGTATTTATAAGGCTCTTTCACTTGATCAAAGAGCAAAGATGATAAAGCTTTATAATGAAAATAGCACAAACGACATTCCAAAAGTTCATGGTACTAGCACTAATGTTACCACCCCTTGTACCTCTCATAGGATTTGTAAGAATACTTGGCCGCTTCTAGTTTCGTGGTGATAAACGTGGAAAGCAAAGGGAAGAGAAAGACAATAAGGGTTGCCCCCAATCTAGTTGTAGATATTTTGATTCAAACGCAAGGAAAGAGCCCGATGATGCTATTAGAAGAAAAATTCTATGTTATTGGGAGCCCATTTCATGTTTCTCTTTCTCCTTATCACAAGAAGGTTATGATGACGGTACCAAAAGCAAGTTCAAGTTATGTGCTTCCTAGAGACGCCAATCTTAGGACAACAATCTTAGATAGAAACTATTCCTAGGTTAATTTATGAATGGAGGAGATGAAGGCCACATGGGTGTCACATGGATGCAGCATTGTCATGGATGAGTGGACGAATATTAGACATCTCCCACTCATCAATATCATTTTCTCCTGCAAAGATGGAGTGTACTTCTTG
Organism: Taxus wallichiana var. yunnanensis; assembly: GCA_018340775.1. NCBI lineage: Eukaryota > Viridiplantae > Streptophyta > Pinopsida > Cupressales > Taxaceae > Taxus > Taxus wallichiana. Next base: position 256,669,186 of record CM031238.1, on the reverse strand, counting down.
AGAGCAATTGATTGTTACTGGGAAGCATAAAGATGTTGACTTTCAATTTCAAATTTCAAAGGAAGCCATTGATTTAGATTGGCCCTACAAATGATGTACAGAAAATTACAGATGCAACTTATGTGTGTAAAGCAAGATGCCAGCCTAAGGGAGTGTACCTACAATCATATTTATTGGACCTCGTGTTGCATGCATGCTATGAACAATGCACCGACAGCATAGAAAAGATTCGGTGTGTAATCACCACACATCATTCACTCTTTTCGAAGCTATTTGAGGAAATAATTCCTCAAACCGATGACACGCGCTTTGCATTCTATTTTATTTTGTTGGAAATGATGCTTGAGTTATGCGAGCCCTTATAAGTTATGATCGCGACACAACGGTGGAATGGCTAGAATGAGTCCAAGAGAGTGAAGGAAGTGGTGGTGAGGGAGACATTTTGAGCCAATGTCAAATACATCACATCAATTATATCTTTGGTTTTAAGCGCCATCAAATACAGAGAGATCTCGATAGCCTTAATCTTGGTGAGATCTATGAGTGGATTGACAACATTCTTGGCCAAATGAAGGCGGTTATTCGGTGAGGGACACCACTCTCGAGTTCTACCATGAACATACTCAACCCATCATTCAACATAGATGGTAGAAGTTGAACACACCACTTCATATGGCTGCATATGCACTTAATCCAAAGTGGTATATGGAGAGGCCAAGTGGAGCTAACCCTTTAGATGACAAGGAGGTGAAGAAGGTCTTTATGAAGGCCCTTAAGAAAATGAATGGTGCAAAGGAGGCTTCACAAGTTAGAATGGAGTGTCTCAAATTCATTGAACTTGATGGCTACAAATTTCCAATAAGGATGGACAAGCTAACATTGACACAAGAGGAGCTAGTGAGTTGGTGGCGACTATATGGGCGTTTAAGACCGCTATGAATACTTGTAATTCACCTCCATTCCTGGATTCTAGTTTCTCTCGATGCTAAGAAGAATTGGTTAACATATGGTTGGATCCACTCTATTAAGACCTTAACCCATTTTTCCTCCCCGTGGGTTTAAGGAAGGAAGCAAGGGGAAGACTTGGATGACATTTTCTAACTAGATATTTTCATTATTATCATGTATTGTTATTGAGAAGCCAAGCTCCAATATATTTTTGCGCTCCAATATAAGAACTTATTTGATTAGAAAATAAAGTATTTTATGCATGTGTACTCTAAATACAAATTAGATAATTTAAAAGTATTTTTTATTTGGGTCGGCATCATTTGAAATGTTGCACCTCTTATGGTTATAAAAGGAGGTTGCTTGGCCATTTGATAATTGTATGTGAATTCTATTATTTCGGAAAGATTGTTTGTGAAGCATCTCTCTCCCTCTCCTAAGGATGAAAACCCTTGGAGAGCCTTGTGTGAGGACGAAACCCTTCACCAAGACCAGGGAAGACTTCAACATGGGAGTCTCCACCCCCTTCAGGATTTCTTTTTTTGTTGTAATCTTCATTTCCAGCCCTAGGTGAATTGCCCTAAGGAGCTCAATTGGTTATTAATTGAAGATCTTTGCACTACTTACGATTGTTAATGCATATTTGACCTTCCAAGAGTGGAGCGACCAGCTTGGAAGAATAGTTTGGTGTGTTCTTGCAACAATTTCGTGGATTTGAGATTAGAATCATGTTCTTCATATTTTTAGAGGCCAAGATCTGAAGTTTTATTAATTTTGAAAGTGTTTTGCTATTTTTCCAAGCTCTCTCAAGTTAGTTACAGTTATGGACTATTTAATTATTTTCTGCAGTTGAGGGTTTTATCATAAAAATCAGATCTCTCACTTCCAAGCTTATAAAAATCAGTTTTCTTGCATGATATGATTGTTGGTAATATATAATAATTTTAGAGACTTAAAGGTAGCTGATTTCAAGGGTTTTGAGGGCACAAAAGTGGGTTTGAAACCCCAAAAGGGTTGCTGCCCTAGAAGGGTGTTTGCTGGCAGCAATTAAGGGTTTTTATATATTTATTTCAGTCACTAACAGCCTACTAAAAATCTGAAAAGTGTTGTTTATCTTCAGCTTTGCATAGTTTCTGTGAGTCCCCAAAAAGGGACATTACAAAGTGGAGAAGCTTATAGTTGTACACAAGGTGCTTTGTGCCTCATAGATTGCAAGACAATTGAGTACAAGAAAACCCCAGCATTACAGTGGGATGCAGATCCTGAGGAGACAAGGTAGGTAGAAGAAACCATTCAAAGCAACGGGATTGATAGGGATCTCCATCCAAGATGAGGGCGATAGTTCTATCAAGGAATTCGTGGATGTTATTTCAGATGATGCTTCGGGTTTTTGAGTTGTAACTTGTACTCTTCTTTTTGTAATATTGACAATTGTTATTGTATTTCAAAATTTAGATTAATGATATGAATATCATATATAGTAAATTAACCAATCACAATGAATTTATTTCAACATATTTAAAACTCTTCCAAGTTACTTTTATAGGTTACTCACTTTGTTTGTATAGTTTTAAATTTTAAATAATTATATATTATTTTGATTAGCCGTCCCCGTTGCCTATAAACTTTAGTAAATAAACTCTAAACCGTCATCTCGAAGTCTCAAGTACCTATGGTTATAAATGTCAACATTTGGTTAGAGTTCTCACATTGGTGGATGGGGAGAAAACCCCAATGGGTTATTTGTCTAGGGGAGCCATAACAAAAATCAAAAATCAAAAATCAAAGAAAATATGAACACATTTGGTGCATTCATTGAAAGATGGAACAAGCAACTCAACCAACATATACATATAATGGCCTACTACTTGAACCATAGGTTATTCTATTCCAAATCATTTAAGAACAACGAAGAGCTTATAAATGGCCTTAATACATTCATTAAGAGGTTCATCCTTGATGAAGAAACTAGAGACACAATTGTTAAGGAGTTACAAATTTACAAGAGCGCGAAGGAGAGGCTTTCTTCTTCAACTCTCTGCGAATAAAAAAGAAACATTGCTCAGGCCAAGTAAAAACAAATTGAAACATTTAATTTCAGTCTTGTTACTCGTATGTAGTAGACTTCTTTCATTTATTCAAGCTTAATTAGCTTACAAAATTATAAATGTCCTATTTGTAGATTTGTGGTGGGAAGCATAGATTACATACTTGGTGTGTACTTGACAGGCCTACAAGTACTCCCCAAAAAATTGCAATCATAGAGTATTTCCCATCTAAACTTGCAAGTCTCGCAAATAACGAGCTTCTGCACGTTTTTGTGCAATACTTACATGGTGAGTATAATGTACGACTCGGTTGAAGTGGGAAAATCCAAAAAAATACTCATACACAACTCAAACGCTCCGGTAGCATTTGAGTCATACACGGCATTTGAAGATTCTCCTGGACATCGGCCGTTACTATTGGCTTTCTATTTGCAGACAGGAGACTCGGAGTTCAGGAGGCATCGAGAGATCGGGTAAGGTTGTTTTTTTGGTCGAGAACACCCTTCGAGCAACATTTCTATTGTTGTTGAAGATGAGTTTGCCCGCTTTCTATGGGTTCGGATCAAACGCAATTCCTCCCTCCTCAGGGACATCTTCATTACAGTCTGTTATTTTCCTCCAACTTCCTCCTCCTTTGCGATTCATAGCGGCCCTAACGGGGACCCCTTCTTTGATCTTTATGCTGATATATCTCGGTTCTTGGGTTCGGAGAGGTCATCATCTTGGGGGACTTTAATGCTCTTACAAAAATATACGATTCCGAGGCACGACAGGACCGACGATGTACTTTGCACATCAGAGGTGGATCCAGAGTTGTCTAGCTTCCAAAGAAGAGTCTGAGGACACGTTTGGGCCCCTGACTTCCTACGGTCGGCATCTTCTCCAATTAGGGGAATCTCATGACCTACTAATTCTGAATGGCATTCCTCGCTTTCTGATTCCCGGTTCTTCACAAGCGAGGCCTTTTTGTGGTGGGGCCAATGTAGTTGATTACGTCATAGCTACCCCGACTTGATTCCTTACATCCACCACTTATGTGTCTCCCCCATCCCTCTTGTTGACCATGCGACCCTCTCCTTTTCCCTTCAGACTCCCCCATGACCTCACCCCCTCCCCTTGCATATCACGAACTACTTGGAAGCTTGACAACGGGATCCCGACACCTTTTCCTCCTACCTTCACCGCTTCTCCCCCATTACCCACTTCACCTCTCTCACCTCAGACCACATGTTTAATACCCTTTCCTACGCTATTCGTGAGACGGCCACGAGTTCCTTTCCCCACGTCACTCACTCCACTCTACATCGTGGTAAATGCCCTATGAACAAATGGTATGACAAGGAATGCAAAGCCTTCCAACGGAAACTCCACTTTGCTTTCTTGCACGCCCTTCCCTCCTTCCCATCTCTGAAGTCATCCTATCGACGTCTCCTTCGTCATAAGAAACGCACCTTTATCTCTCATAGGCGCCGTGAGCTTCGTCTTTCACTTACCCACTCCCCAAAGCATTTCTGGCTCACCATTCTTTCTCGTCATTCGCCTTTACCACGGGACCTTGGTCCCAACTCCATGTTCACTCACACCTCCACTCTTTACGACTTCCCAGGCCAGCCTCACATCCAGGTTCATTCCCTCCCTCCCGCTGCCATATTTTCACCCACACCACCGTGAGGAGTGCCATTCTAGCTATGAGTTGTAGTAAAGCAGGGGATGAGGAAGGGTTCCAAGCGGAACTCTTCAAATATGGGCGGAAGACGCTCCTCAGTTATCTTGTGGACCTCCTCAATCAGGTTGTCAGTACAGGTTTCCCAGAATCTTGGTCTCACCACATTATCCACCCCATTCACAAGTCGGGGCCTACTTCTGACCCCAACAATTACAGGACTATCATGGTGGGTCACACATTCTCCAAGCTCTATGCTACCGTTCTTCACTTGCAGCTTTCTGAGTTCTTCAATCAAGATCATTGCGCAGCTAGGGGACAAAGGGCTTCCGGCCGACTTACCAGACTATTGATCACATCCTCACTCTTCGGGCTATCATCAAAGAGGCTCGCCACCACTCTTCCGGGGTCTTCATTGTTTTGTGGATTTTCGGAAAGCTTTTGATTCAATTCCCTAGAAGCCCTTTTCCGCAGGCTCAGAGATATAGGCATTTCCGAGACTCTTCTTACAACCATTATGCGCCTTTATGAGGAGGTCCTTGGCCGCCTTCGCACCTCTGTTGGCTTGTCCGACTTCATCGCCATTGGAGTCAAACAAGGTTGCCCCTCTCTCCTACCTTATTTGGGATCTACATCGATGAGCTTGAGGATTTTCTCAGGGACCACATCCGAAAGGGGATGGGTGTCTTCTGCACCATGTTCTGATCTACATCCTCCTCTTTGCAGATGACGTAGTTCTCCTTGCTTCTTCTGCAGAGGGTCTCTAGAGGCAACTGGATGCCTTAGCCCTATTTTGTGATCACAGGCAACTGACAGTGAACCTTGGGAAAACCAAAGTTATGGTTTTCAATTGTCTGAAGACTTCGGACTTCCACTTCTTCTTTAGGGGTGTGGAGATTGAGATCACTTGCTCTTATACATACCTAGGGATTCTTTTCTCTGGACCTCGTTTTAGCCTCCGTCCTGCTCTCCAACCCCGGGTTAATAAGGGGTATGGTTCTTTGGCGATTCTTGAGAGACAATGTTTCCGCCACCACTTTCAAGACATTCTTTCCAAGTTGTCCCTCTCCGACTCACTGGTTAGGCGAATGGTTCTTTATGGGTCAAAATTTGGGATCCCTCTCTTCTGGATTTAGATTGGGGTACTATTGAGCGTGTTCAGATCCTCATGCTCAAACGTATTATCAAGTGCAAAGAATCTGTTCCTCACAACATCATTCTTGTTGAGTTTGGGGCTCGCCCTTTTCGATTGGAGACCATCTTCAACCTTGTGTTGTTGCACCGTATCCAAGGGTTTTCTGGTTCTTCTGTTGACAGGGACAGGTACATTTATCTTGCTATTGCTCCTCTCGGGTTATTTCATCCTCTAATCACAGTGGTCGATCTCACCGCTAATATGCCTCGCATTCACGCCTTTTCGAGTCCATTGGCATCCAGATGGACCGTCTCCCACCCTTCAGCTACTCTCTGGATGCCCCCACTCATCTCATACCGAACCAACAGGACCTTCATAGAATAATTAGAGATGATATCTATAGTACGCTTCATTCTCGCACATTTGGACTAACCCCCCAGGGGAGCTGCATCCGAAGATGTCATTCTATGCGGCACATTTTCTTGAGATTCATGATGGGGTCATTTTCAGACCCATGTACATTTCCCGACATTGGCTACAGGTCCTTCGCATCTCTCTGGGTCAGTTTAGAGTGGGTTCTCATCGACTTCGTGTGGAGTCTGATCATCACCTAGACCGTTTAGAGCGAATTTGCTCGCTTTGCTCTCTCCAAGAGATTGAGACCGAAGAACACTTCATTTTCCGGTGTTTTGTTTACTATGAGATTCATGGGAGATTCCATTGTATGTTCCGTGAGCTCCCTTCCTTCACAGCTTTCTTCAAATACTATGATTAGAGATGTCTTGTTTGAGGTTTGAGGTTTTGGTAACTATTTGGCAGATCTTTTCAATCAGGTGGTTAGAGTGGGCTTCCCTCCTACCTGGTCTCATCATATCATTCACCCGATCCACAAAGTTGGGTCCATTTCTGATCCGAACAACTACAGGACTATCATGGTGGGCCATTCTTTCTCCAAACTCTATGCTACAGTCCTCCACAGGTTGTTGTCCGAGATTTTGGAGCAGAAGCAGCTCAGAGCCAGAGGTCAGGCTAGTTTTCGCCCAGTTACCACACCATTGACCACATCTTCACCCTTCGGGCTATTATTGAGGAGGCTCGTCACCGCTCTTCGAAAGTCTATTGTTGTTTTGTAGACTTTCGAAAAGCTTTTGACTCCGTACCTCGCATGGCCCTCTTCCAGCGACTCCGAGACATCGGTATTTCTGAGACTCTTATTATTGCCATCATGCGCCTCTATGAGTCCATCCTTGTCGTCTTCGATCTTTGCACACGGATTGTCGATCTCATCAGGAGCACCATTGGGGTTAAACAGGTGCCCCTTGTCTCCTACCCTCTTTGGCATTTACATTGATGAGCTGGAATCCTTTCTTCGGATCACATTCAGGAAGGGGATGGTTGCCTTCTTCACCACGTCTTGATTTCTATTCTCCTATTTGCCGACAATATTGTTCTACTTGACTCTTCTCCTAAGGGCTTCGAGACAAACATGCACTTGCTTTATTGTGTGATCTTCGGCAATGTGACGGTCAATCTGGTAAGACCAAGGTCATGGTCTTCAACGGGTGCCGCGGACATCACACCTCCACTTCTTCAAGGGGCGGAGGTTGAAATTACTAATACATACACCTACCTAGGAGTCCAGTTTATCAGGGCCTAGATTCAGTATGAGGCATGCTCTCCAGCCGAGGGTGAATAAAGGGTATGGGTCTCTTGCCATTCTCGAGAGATAGTGTTTTCAACACCACTTCCAGGACGTCTCCTCCAAGATGTTTCTTATGAACTCCCTCATCCGCCCCACTATTCTCTATGGGTCTGTTGTCTGGGGGCCCTCCCTTTTGGACACAGATTGGGCTTCCACTGAGAGGATTCAGACTCTCCTCTGTCGTTTCATCAGATGCAAACAGACGGTCCCCCAACATATTATTTTGGCAGAGTTCGGAGCCCGACCTTTCCGTCTGGAGACTATATTTGACATATCATCCTTTCTTCACCGTATCAAGAGGTTTGGTGATCTCTCTCGATGAGCAGGACAGTATCCATATCTCGCCTATTGTTCCTCTGTGAGTATTGCCCAGATTGTGGGTCGTTGTTGGTTTGCCGAGACTTCGGCCCTGTTGGACTCGGTTGGTATATAGATTGATCGTCTTCCCCTTCCAAAGATTCTCTCGAATGCTCCCCATCTCTTTCCCACCAAGCAAGTGTTGAACAGGTCCATCCGGGAGGATATCTACAGGAGCTTCATTCAGACTACTTGGGTGAACCCCCGGGGTTTGCGCCCTAAGATGTCCTTTTATGCAGAGCACTTTCTTGAAATCAGAGATGGACTCATCATCCGCCCTCAATACACCTCTCGTCACTGGGTGCATGCCCTCCGTATACCTTCATGAGGTGGAGACAGAGAATCATTTCATCTTCCGCTGCCCCATATACTATGAGATCAGAGGACGTTTTCACTGTCTCTTCAGAGGGATTCAAACTCTCCCGGCCTTCTTCAGATATATCGACCAGCGGTGTCTTGCCCTTTACATCCATGAGTCTTTGCTGCTACAAGACCAGATTCTTCATCCCCCTCCGAGAGTCGTCCCCACAAGACGAATTACAGCCTTCTTTCCGGTTCTACCCACAGGTGGAGGAACTAAATGGCAGAGCCTTTCTGACCCAGATACCGTGCATAGATCAGTTCGTCCCCGGTTGGACCTTCACTCTTCCCTCGATTCTTGCCGCCAAAGAAAATCGATGCACACAAGTACGAGGGCAGTCCAGCCATTCATTCGTCCCCTAGTCGTCACGTCAATCTCATATCTCAGCAGGGAAGGAGGTTTTCACCCCCCTCTTCGGGTTGCCAGTCCATCGGGAGCTTCTTTTCGTTGGCCTTTAATGTTAGGAGGGGTGTGGCTACCATTCCTGATTAGACCATTGGTCCTTGTTTGCCCCCTTCATTCCCTTCTTTTTCCCTCGCTTTCTCCCCGTTTGCCCCATTGCCCCGCTTTGTGGGGGTATTGGCTTCGGGTTTCCTTTCTGTTGTCTTTTCTCTTCTTTTTTGTTTTTGGGAACTCGTTTTGAGTTGTCCCCGCTCGCACTTTGTATATTGTTTGGGCTGCAGTCCCATTGACCTACTTTTGTGGTCATTCATTGGACATTAATATATTTATCTTATCTTATCTTATCTACCTTCGAGGCCCTCGGGCTTAGGGACAGCTCCTCCGCCTCCCCAGACGGAGGAATACTAGACTAATCACTTCTTTCTTCCGGTGTGTTCTCCCCGGTGAGAGGTACCAAGCGCACTGGGACACGCATCCGGACCCTCGCCCGTTCAGATCTCGCCCGATCTCGGGACTCCATCTCTTCCACCCGAGGCTCCCCACCTCAGGCACGTCTCGGGACCCCTCCACATAGACAGTGATCCACCAGGCTTGCAGAGAGGTACCGCCTTCCTCCCGGACAACGGCCTCCCAGGCATTCTATAGTATCAGCTCCTGGTCACCGGCGCATTGCGAGTCACTCCCATCCGGCCTTGAGTGTTAGGTGATGTTGTTGGGGGTGTTGCTCCTTCTTCCCCCACATCGTCATTCATTCTACTCTTCTTCTTTTTTGGTTTCTTAGCCTCTGCTGCTTCCTCCTCCTCTTCTCTTCTTCTCTCATTGTATTTCGGGCAACCCTTTTTGGGTCCTCTTACTGAGTTTGTATGCTTTGTACTCTGCAGTCCCATTGACCTACTTTTGTGGTCATGTGTTGGACATTAATATTATTATCTTATCTTATCTTATCTAATCACACAACATTTGAGCATGATTGAGGGAATTTATAATGAATTTTTAAAGCATATTTGAGGAATTTCATTTTCAGTGTTAATTCCTTTTTTCTTTTTTCTTTCTAAACATGTAATTTTTTTCTAAATTGTTAATATTACATTTCTAAACATAATTTACAAATTTATATGCATTCTATTCAATTCGCTTAATTTTTATTTATGATTTATGTCATTTTTTCGTAATTCATGAATGAAATTGATATTGTTTTTAACTATACATGGGGTTTACAACTTCAAGGTTTGGGAATGGTTTCTTTAATTTGTTCATTTCCTAAACATAGCTTTTAAAGTTACAAATTTAAGATTTGTTTTTTAAATGTTTTTTTTTTTAAATTGAATTCAACCATGATACACATTAGCATATGATGCATCCGGCTTTGCATCAAGATCAAGATTAGTATCGATCAATGGAAATCGTCCCCACAAATACTCGTACTTCTACTTGGAAGTATGTCGTATATGGTGTGGTCGAGGGGACTTCGATTTCCACATTCTTCTAAAAAAAACGTTTTGGGGCATCAATCGCCTCAAGTACCATGTCACATGCATTATTTGTCACAATGTCACGCAATGCCCCAATGTCATGAAAGATGCAAAGCAAAAGATGTAGGCAAAGCTTGCATTGTTCAATGAGAAGATAGTTGAAATGATGCTTCTAACATGTTGGAAAATACAAAAAGTTAAGTCTTATGTTGGAGAATGTTATCTTAGAGGTGGGCATCAATAATATTGTGCAAGTTGTCATTGAGTGCAGTTGCATATGTGATAGCTAGAACACTACTTCAGGATATGCATGCATCACTCTTTTTGACCCCTTGTGAGGCCGCCCATTGTTTTGAACACCTTTTGGAGAATACTTTGGTAAAATTGAGTGGGTGAAACCGATTGTATATGTTAGAATTATGACAAAATAAATTTATAATCACCCTTGGATTCGCAGCATGATAAAACATCACACCAAGGGGAAAGAGTTTGTGTGAGTGGGTGTCAAAAAGTTTGCAACTAACATTGAAAATTCGCTCTAGTTTTTGACCGTTGAAACAAATGTGTATGTGCCAAGCACGACTAAACTCAACATATTCAAATAAAGTTGGAAAGAGGACGGCAAAGGCAGTTTTTGTTGATGCTTTTACGAAGAGAGCTACAAAGACCATCAAATTAAATTTCAAGTCAATTCATTTATCTTCAATTTTTAAATGTATTACTATTTACTTTAATTGTAGGTTAGTAATTTTAATTTCTTTGTAGTTGTCAAGCCTTCGGTGAGGATTTTATGTTTGGTGGATGCGGAGCAAAACCCAATAGGATACATTTATGAGGCAATTAATAAGGCCAAAGAGGCCATATAACACTATTATAGGGGATATAGTCAAGTTTGATCCTTTTTGGGAGTAAACTGATCGGAAGTGGAACAATCCACTCCACCATCTCATTCATGTAGCAAAGTGTAGTACATCATCCCCGTGTTTTTCTTCTTTGGTGGCTTCAAAGATATTAATGGGGAGATTATGGAGGGCCTCTCAAAATGCATTGAGAGGATGACACTTGAGGTTGAGGTGAGGGACCTCATTATTTAGTGTTGTCGAATTATAAGCAAGCTTGGGGAAGACTCTTTTCTTCAATACTAGCTATCCAAGGGAGATCCACCTAGACACCAAGTAACAAAAATTGGAGTCTTTGCTTATATCTTACAAGTTATAAACTTACAATTATTAATTATTTAAAAACTTTTGAATATCATGTTTGTAAGTTCTTGGTGGGAAGATTAGGTTAGAAATACCCCAAATCTTCAAAAGCTAGCCCTCCAAATTTAATTTCAACCTAGTAGAGCTTCTAGATGTGAGTGCAATTGGGGTTTATATGGGGCCATTCACACAAAGAAGTGTAATAACTTGACTCAATGACACCTCAATGAACTATTTTTTGTGCAATACAATCTTCGGCTTCACAAAAATAGGTGGATGACACATTGCAAAAACTTATTGATTTGGATGAGATTAATCCCTAAAATGACTACATTGTGCAAGAAGAGATCTTGATGTTCATAAAGGACGAGATTGTTGCTTTCAAGAAGGAAGCTATAGAGGGTAAAGCAAAAAGCAAGAGAGATTGGATTGGACAACATCATTGTAGATGATGTCAAACATTAGGTAGAGGAGTCATTTCCATGTAGTACTAGGGTAGAGCCACAATCATAGCATTCTAGGAGTAAGGAGCCGCAGCTTGAGTGCAAGGATTAGAGTTATTACAACATGTCCCCAATTTTTCAATAGAGCAAGAACAAGGAAATTGAAAAAACTTGTAATTTATAACTTGAATGCATATGCAATTTATGATGATGATTTTAAATAACAATCACTATAAATTCATACAAGTTATCAACTAGATGTTGCATTTGCATGATGATGCGATTTTGTATTCTATTTGTGTTTGAATCCAATAGAAAACACTTCCGCAATATTTTTGCAAACTCATTTGACATATTTTGTAACACCATCTTGCATAAAACGAAATTTAAGTATTTTAAAGTTTTCAAGTATTGTCAAGTTTTTACCAAGTCAATAAAAATTGGTTTGTCGAGTACAAGTACGTGAAATATGGTGGGAAGATTATGGTGTGAAAACACCAAATCTTCAAAGGCTAGCCATCTGCATTTTGTGCCAACCACATAACTCTTCTTGGTGTGAAGGTAATTGAGCATGTTTCAAGTTCTTTTCACAAAGAAGTGCAACAAGTTGACAACATAATGCCTACATGACCTTGTTTTTGTGCGATACAATCTTTGTCATCAAATGAGACAAGTGGAGGGGGCAAAGGTGAGTCAAGAGAAAATCGAGTTGGATAATATCGATCTATATGTCGACCGGATAGGTGATGATGGCGAGCTCATGTTTTCTTCATGGAGAAGATCACAACTTGGGAGAGGGACACAGATAAAGCAATAGCATAAGGGGTAGTAGAGGCATCAAGGGGGTTGGTGAGGATGTAGTTGATAGGTTTGCGAGATAATGTTGTTACCGAGGAGAAATCTTTAGCTTTCACTTGAGGGGGCATCAAACTTATACTTTGGGAGTTGAAATGATTTGATATTTCATATCAGCATATTTTGGTGCATTTATGATGGTGTCCATATAGTCCATGACTCTATGTGGCTATGAGCATTATAGTTGTATTTTGTATTCATTTTTCGTTGAAAATTAATAGAAAATATACTTATGCATTCTTTACATTCATTTGACATGATTTACATGTTATTAAGTTTATTTTATGAATTTATATATAATTTTAAGTAATGTTAAAGTTGTAGAGCAATTTGCAAGTCCCGAGTACGAGTCAAAATTTTGGGTTTATGAGTAATTGTCAAGTATGAGTTTTTGATCTATACCCAAGCCTTTATATTCTTAGCATCTTGCTTTACAAAAATCACCTTTGAACATATCCACTTCTTTTACCAAGGTGTAAAAGGAGAGCTCACAGATGGTAATTGGTGTTATAAAAAGTTCAAGGCTTTGTCCTTCCTTTGTCTCCCTATGGATGAAGAAATGGTGACACTAAAGTTAAAGTATTTACTCAAGTTTGAAACGATAGCAAAGGGACAATCAAACCCTAGTCTCAATAGCTAAATGATACAACTTGCAGAAGCCATGCACGAGAAGTATTAGGAGCTTGAGGCATTGAGAAGCGTGCAAATGAACCTTCATCTGTCAGGAGTTTCTGAAGTCTTTGTTCTAGACCAGCCCTTAAACGTTATTGGTGGAAACTTCCTTGTGAGCAACTCCGATGTTTTCTCTTCTACAACTGCCCCTAGAGATGATCAAGTTATTGAAGAGTGCATGGAAGAGGACGAATCAAGTTGATGTTTGAATTTACCTCTGCCCATAGAAACTTTCTGTGAAGAGATTGTCTACTGTTCTAAGGAAAATGATGATGTTTTTGTGGAACTTGCTGATCATGGAGCAGATTTGCAGACAAAGCAAAGTGGCATATGCTTTGCTTCAAGACCTACCCAAGAGTGATCAAATCCATAGACAAGAAAATTTTGATTTTTCTAACCAAGAGGAGGAAATCATTGAATACTTCATTTCAAATTGGTATTCAAAACAAACCGAACAACATATGTCATGACCTATACACTATTGAAAAGAGAACACTGAAAGAAATCAAGGGCCTTCTTGAAAAACTTATTGAAGAACAACCTGGGTACAAAAAGGAAGCATCGCAAATGGATCTTCACATGGGGTGATACATGAATTGGAACAAAAGAAAGATGAACAGTTCGGTCTAGAATGTTCACACCACAAAATGGCTGAAATTTTTGAATACAGTACAAGGATACAATTTGGTAGCTGAAATCCATTGTTCTGCTTTCAATTCTGAACGGAATTCTGATTTTGATCAATCTTTTCAAGATCATGTGCTCATTAAGTTGAGATCTGCTATATCTAATTTCTGTCAATCAATCATATTCAACACATGCCCGCTTAATGAACACAATCTATTGTTTCAGAAAGGCACCTACTTCTCTGAACCTCTACATGGGTTTGCATAACCCTTACCTTTTTTACGCTGTTCCATGTACACAGTTTTCATTTCCTTTCCCCATTTTGTCTTGTTTTTCACATTTTCCATTATGTGTGTGTGTTTTCAAAAAGTGCAACACTGACTGAGAAGTCTCATGTTCTCATTGCCCTCTGCTCAATGGATAAGACAATGGTTTGAAATAAAGATTATGAATTCTCTAGCATTCTGCAAGGGAATGCAGTCCCCAATGAAAGCCACCAATTATCCTCAAAAATGTTGCAGACCTTGTTGATAGCAGGTAGATTCAAACAAGGGGAAGCACAAGCCATTTAGAAGTAGAAAGTGGGTGAACCTGGGCAAAAAAATAAAGATAATATTTTACCCATTTTGAAAACATTTAGTTGGGAGAGCCTACTAGCCACAGATTCCCACCTCGGTGGCAAATAAACCCGACAGCTATGATTCTCAAACTAGCATTGCATGGAGGTGGATAGAATCTTGCAAATACCTTGTTTTAGTGCAAGGGACTTCAAACCCTACTTGATTCGAGAGGTTTTGAGCCACAACAAGGACACTCGATGTCCATTTGTCCACTAGATTAGCAAAAATCAAGTCACCTACTCCCGTAGGATTTAACACCGATATTTGCATGCCTTCATATGGGTTGTTAGTTAGAAAGGCTGTCAGCCCTCACATGATAACTCCTCAAAAATGCCAAGCTATCCAACACATTTGCAGGGGCATATGGGTGAAGGTGCATCGTAGAATAGAAAAGAGTATTTGGCTTCGAGAGAGTGGTGGTGCATCTTGAATGTGATCCAATGCCAATTAGTTGCAGCCACTATTGCATCTGACATTGCAGGTTCGATGACAAGGTACATGCTCGCATTACACCAAGGTGAGATTTAAAACTGGGCAAATTTATTATCACCTTGGTTTCACAAGTTCTTATCCCTAACATGCAAGCGCTTATACATGACTCAGCTCTATTTGGCTATTTTGGATGCTATGTAATATGTATACACATGGAACAATGAGAGGAATTTCGTCACATAGTTCTCATGACCCGAGATAGCCATTTTTGTTTTGATGGAGGTAACTCGGTATTTTTCCTATTGAAGCTAGGGATGATAATGAAAGGAAAAGGAAATCCAAAATAGAGCCCACCACTTGAAGGGGAAGGAGAAGACTCGAAACTTATGAGCATAGTACATACATGGTAGGATCCACCTCACCTCCACTTAAGGTTCCCTTGTCCGAACAATTGGAACAAATTATTGCGAAGGAGCAGCAAACGGAAGAATAGATAGAGGACTGGTTAAACCGAATCGGGAGCTAGTTAATCATGTGTTGGAGGAGACTGTCCTTAGCCCAATGCAGCCTATTGAACATGCACAACATCAACCGTCGACCCCGGGGTACATAGAATAAGAAGAGAATCACTTTAGGATTGATTATGAGTTCCACGCAAAAGTAAGGCCCTCAGAGACTGAAATATCCCTTGTGGGATACCACTTAAAAATGCACAAAATATTGAAAATTTGCAGCCACATAAAATACTGATTTTTGCAGATTTTACAGTAGGGACAGCGAACTAAAGAAAATTAATATCTCCCAAATATCCACACGAATTACTTGAAAATTTAAAGAGAGCTTGATATTATTATAAAGGACATAATAAAACTGTTTTTGGAGTTTTACAGAAATTAAAATGCTGCCAGAAAAAGCACAGCATGCCCTAGACAGCTGGAAAACTTCAGAGGTTCGTAACTCTCTAAATACAAGAGCAAAAATTAAGGGTCTTTGGAAATAACATTAACAGATATAGGAAATAATATTTCCACCTTCAGATCTGAAAATGGCCGACTGGAAAACCCCCAAATAAAGGCTGCAAGTCGCCTCGCTTGGAAAGGGGTCGGAAAATGATGGAGGCGCCTTCAAAGTGATGCTAAGCCCAGCCCAAATGGCTGTCGTAAGTCTGATCTGGAACCCTCTCGATTATCTTCCCCAAATGCCCCCAAAATTCCTCAAACCCTTCCTCTGAACCCTCTGGTAATATCTCTGTAGCACAACCCTAAAAGCGGCTCCAAAATGACAAACTAGGGTAGATCTCTCACTACCGAAGAATGCCCTGCTAGCTAGGGACGGGTCTCTCACCACCGAAGCTAGGGTCCCTGTGGGATTTCACTCCACAAGTCGTAGATGCGCAAACAGCAGTTGCACGTGAAGGAGGATAAAATGTATGTGACCAAAAGTTCCTCTCCTTTCTCTCCCAGCTCCTTATATACTTCCCAAGGCAAAAGAGCCCCAATAGACCCTAGACGCATTTCTTTCCATGGAAGGGCCAATAAAATAAAAGTAACTAAAGTTACTTTTTCCTGTTTAAGTCGCCATGGTCCAAAGTGACCCCCAAATGCAAAACTTGAATATTAGTACCATGCGGCCCCCTTCCCAATAGCTCCTAGCGTCCACAACCCCTTGGGTATGACCACGGCTTGGACTCAACTTGACCCTTAGGCCTTTGGCGTAGGAAAGGGGACATTACGGAGACAAGACTTTCTAAGGTTCAAGATGACATTGTGATGGTATTTTCCCCAATCCTAATACTTTGTGAATCCGCATTTAAACTTTGTCTCAATTTTTTAGAGCTATAGGTCCTATAGTCTAATTTGTTTAGGGCATTACCAATGTGGTTGGGCATCTAGATGGTGATAGGAAGGCCATTCAAGATATGAATGATTTTGAATGAAGTAAATCGCATCCAAAAATTTGTTTAGGAACAACGCCACTTTGAGTTTACGCAAGTCTATGTCAACAAGGGGTGGCCTCAAAAGAATATTCTCCAAAGATGCATGAGGAATAGTTACCCATACTTGCTCCTCGGGCTATTACTTCACTTGTGCAAAACATCGTAGATTCATAACATAGCATTGAGGAAACCTATAGAGATCAATATTTTTTCTTACACTCTTCTTTTTGCAAGAAACAAAAGTTGGAAAATGAAGTGGGCTAAGGTACAACAGAGAATGTACCACTAAGGACTCAACCGGAAGAGCATAGCCACTTCTAGGATCAACTTGAACAACAAACTCAGCTCACTTAGGCTCTGGTGCTGAAAGTCATTGAGTTTGAGGCAGTAGTCAAGGAATTCAATGCAAAACTTCAAGCAGCTGAGGAAGAAACCAAAAAGCAAAAGGAAAGTTGCAAGAAGCTGCACGGATGGCCCAAGGTTCACAAGAATGTGAGCTGATGGCTGCCAAATCGAATGCAACAGAATACCACTGAGGTTTATGCTCTTCGACCGAACTTAAAAAAATAAAATCAGAACAAGACCCCTCTTTGGGGCTTTTTTCAACTCGTCCCTCGATACCTAAAGGGGCACCTTCTTCCCCTCCTCGAGCTATTTTTGCATAGCTATTTTTATATGGGTACCGTCAAATGGGACTCCAAATTTTCTAATAGGGGGCGATAATGTACATTACCTTTATAAATAATTGTAATTCATGTTCTTGTGGACAATTGGTAGCAACAGCTTAAGATTTGGTTGAGCGGTTAACACAACTGGCAGCCATTGCATCTTGAGATCAAATGGTTGCTGCATTAGGGGCACTTGTATTAGGTCCTCCCTGTACTACATCATATTGAGTTATATTTTTCTTACTGAGAAGCTATTATTACTGTCATCTTCTCCATGCATGTGGTATGTTATATTATCTACAATTTCCTAAGTAGAGTAGTTTCTCTATAAACAGTGATGATTGTTGAAATGAAGCAACCAAAGAAACCTACCTTGAATGCTGAAATGAAGCAAGCAAAGAAAAACCATCTCTAGGGACTCAGAAACACTCATTAAAGGAATGAATCAAGCCGAAATACGATGGAGCTAAGGTAATCTGGGTTCTTCTAGAGGAGGGTAGTTTCAGCAATCAAATGGAATTTCTTGCGGGGTGGCTCCATTAAAATTGTTCAAGGTACCAATAATGAGACAGAAATCATCGGTTTAGTTCAAGCTCTAAATTTAGCCACTAACCTCAACTTTAGTTACTTCTCTATGGAAGGAAACTCTCGACTTACAATCCAAGCAATGAGGAAAGATTCAAGCCCTATCTAAGTTTATGAGATCTTCAGAAAATCTAGTGAGCTTCTACCCTTCTCCACTGTTACATTTTAACAATGTTTCTGGGATGCAGATAAACACACAGATCTTCTAGCTAACACTGGTGCGTTGCATGTCCAACAAGGGATGTCACATGGTCAGTTCATAAATGAGTGGAAAGCACTTAGAATCATTTTCTACAGTGAAATTTTGAATGAATGGCACTCTAAGAATCTTTGGGATAGCTTTGGGTTTTTCAATTTCCATACAATTAGGCTTATATTCTTTATCTTTAACCCATCTGCATTCCCTTTTCCCATGCTGTATGTCAGACAAAAACTGCAGTGAACCACAAATGATTAGTCACAATGACGTTTCAAGAAATGCTCAAGGTTATAATTTATTAATTTTTGTCCTGGTTATACTCGTGGTTTTCAGCTCTCTACTCAGTTTGTCATGGTCGGTCTTACATGGGAACGCGCCCCTAGATTTTGGTGATGTCCACAACATTTTGGGAGTTGGGAAAATGGAGGGGCCGCCTCTTTTTTTTCAATCTTTTAAAAGATTTCTGGTTTTACTTTTAAAAGCTATTATTTTTACCAAATACATTGAATTAATCTCGAAAATACCTAAAGACTAATATACATTAAGTACAGTTTATATCCTGAAAATTTATTGAATAAAGTTACAATATTTAAATGGAAATATTTATATATTATTTTAATAGCCATCCCCGTACTGTCACCAAATTTTGGGCCATCCCAAAACCCCATTCCTCCATCCCCATGTCCCCCGTCCCGAGACTTAAGTAACCATGGTCTTGGTGCCTAGAAACAGTGCAAGAGGAAACCAATCTGCATTGCGACTCATAGTAGCCATTAGACCACTCTCTGGCAGGTATGGGAATGCAATCTCCGATACCATTTTAACAGTTGTTTTTAAAGCTCCAAATTAAAGGATTGTGGAACTGATAAATCAGTGCTTGAGCTGTCCACTCTGGAGTATAAGCTGGGGGTCAAATGGAATCCAAAATCGCTGAAGAAATATTTTGAGTCCTATTTAGGCACCCTTATATCAAACAATGTTGCTCACAAGTTCTAATCACCCTATTTTCTAACTTCTACCCCTACAAGCATTTTCCTTCTAAATTCCATACATCTTAACAAATACTGGTTTATATAATTCATTTTTCTTCTCATAGTACTCAACTCTACTATTACTCCTAGCCAAATATCTAGCAAACAACACTATTATCTTATGCCTATGGTAAAGTTTATAGTTCAGATAAAGTGGTAAAAGTGATGATTAATTAAACTGTAAAATGTCACAACCCACACACATGGATCTGATTACATTAACGAAATTCCCCATAGCAATAAATTAGAAAATAAAGCTTAGCTTTCATTTTAGTTACACAGACTTGTGATGGAAAGAACGCATAAAATTAAAAGATATCCTGAAATGGGATTATGACATGGTGCAATAAAGGGGGTGAGTGAAAATAAATACGTGTTTCTATTTAATTTTTAGTGTGGTGATTTAAAACAGTTGTTTTTTAGTTTTAACTCTGACTGATGACTGATGTCTATGATAATTCCGACGATGTCCCAACAATGAGGAGTATCGGTCATCAGCAATTGTCAATCATCAGCATTTCGTTTTGGGTATATTTTGCAAATTATCAATTAAGTGAGAGGAGCCAATACATCAGCGGCGACCAATAGTTGAGAGGGTAATTGAGAGGGGAATACCCAAAACTTGAGCAAATTTAAATGAAAAGTAGTTGTACAAATTACATATTATTGTACAATTTGTACCCAACAATAATGTAAAATAACCAATCACCTAGTGACATATTTACAATTTTTAGATACCCAATTCACAAGTTTAAGTATAACCTTTTTTTTAGAGCATTTCAAATTTGTTATCTTGAATCAATCCAAAAGGTGATTTTCCCTCCACGTAAACACATGAAACAAAAAATATATAATAAGCACATGCTGACTCAACTGTGGGATAAATTAAAATTGCTGATGTGGCACCATTTATGTGCCTAGTTGGTGCCAAGTTAGGGTGCACAAGTACTGGTTCCTCTCCCACGTCAATCATCAGCAATTATCCTTTATGGGTATATTATGTCATTGTGTATTAGCATTTTGAATTTTGTATGAATGGTGTTATTTGTACACTACATATTTGGGCATATATAATTTATAATTTGCATGAATGATGTTATTTATAAACTACAGATTTTGGCATATATAATTCATAAAAAAACAATATCATATCTTTTTCAAAAAAATAGCTCAAACATATTTCACATTTTTTTCAACTGCTTTTATTTCGCTTTTTTACAAACATGGCTACTATGGGTTATACAATGCAAACAGGTTAACAAGAAATTTATTCAGAGAGGCACATACCAACTCTCCCTCTGCTTTAACAAAGTATCCCCTTGTGCTCATTTCTGAAGTCTCCTTTGCAGGCTCATCTTCCTCACCAGTACTTTCTTTTTCTTTTTGAGAACCCTTCAGATATGAAATCATAGAATCAAATTAAGAAATGATTTGCATTCCATCAATAGTCACCCTATTTTACATACATCGCTACCATGGTTAATACAATGCAAACAAGTTAGTAAAAATGTGCTCAAAAAGGCACATATCAACTCTTCCTCTGGTTTATGAAAAGATGCCTTCAAGTGAAATTCGACATCATTTTTTGCTCTTTGCCAAAAACTTTGTTCAAACATATTTAATGTTTTTTTCAACTGCTTGTGTTTCATTTGTTCATAAACATGGCTACTGTGGTTTATACTTTATACAGTCCAAACAGGTTAACAAGAAATCTGGTCAGCAAGGCACATACCAACTCTCCTCTGCTTTAACAAAGGATCTCCTTGTACTCATATCTGAAGTCTCCTCCACATCCTTGACTTCCTCAGCGGTGCTTTCTATTTCTTTTTCTGAACCCTTCAAATATGAAATGATAGAACCAAGTTAAGAAATGATTTATGTTCCGTCAATAGTCACCCTATTTTACAAACATGGCTACTATGGTTAATACAGTGCAGACAACTTAGCAAAAATGTGGTCAGAAAGGCACGTACCAACTCTTCCTCTGATTTATGAAAAGATGCCTCTGTGCTCATTTCCAAAGTCTCCTTCACATCTTCAACTGCCTCATCCATACTTTCTTTTTCCTTTTGAGAATACTTAAAATATTTAAAAGTTGAAAAAAAAATCCAAGTTAAGAAATAAATTGAATTCCATAGAATCCACCTATTTTTTATTTTAGCTTCACGTATTACACCTTTATGGTTATATTTTGTCATACTTTATTGCTCATATTTTGAATTTTGAAAGAAATTATTTTATTTATGAACTACATATTTTTGCATCTGTAATTTATATAAACTCAAAACCATTTTTCTCTTTTTTCACAAAGAAACTAGGTAAAACATATTTCATTTGTTTTTGAACAGCTCGTATCTTTTTTCTTTAACAAACATGGCTACTACGGTTTATACAATGCAAAGAAATTAACAAGAAATCTGGTCAGCAAGGCCAATACCAACTCTCCCTCTGCTTTAACAAATGATGCCCTTGTTCTCATTTCCAAAGTCACATCCTCAACAGTACTTTCTTTTTCTTTTTCAGAATCCTTCAAATACAAAATCATAGATCCACATTTTGAAATGATTTACATTCCGTTAATAGTCACCCTATTTTACAAACATGCTTGTTGTCATTAATACAGTGTAAACAAATCAGCAAAAATGTGGTCACAAAGGCACATACCAACTCTCCCTCTGATTTATCAGAAGATTCCTTTGTGCTCATATCCAAAGTCTCCTTCACATCCTCAACTTCCTCATCCATAGTTTCTTTTTCGTTTCAGAATCCTTCAAATATTGAAAAGATTCAAAGTTAACAAATGATTTGCATTTCATATGGTCACCCTAATTTTTATTTGAACTTCTCATACTCTTCAACAATCCAATTTCGCCCAGCCAATTATTCAATTGCACCTAGCCACAGTTCTACCATAAGATATTTTACCTTATGGTGATGTGTAATTAAAGTGGAAAACACGGTGTTTCATTCAAATGGAAATATTTATGGCAATAAATTACAAAATCCAGTGTGGTTATCAATTTTTATTACAAACTTCCATAGTTACCTAAGACTCCGAGATGTCGGGATGCAAGGACGGGTTTCCAGACGGGAATTTTTTTGAAAATTTCGGGACGGCGGGGGCGTGTAGGGGACAGCTAATAAAAAATATATATAATTTATTAATTTTACAAATATAACATGAATAATTCAATAAACTAAGACTTAAAATTGAAAGTTTGAAGATTGAAACCATTAATGATTAATCCAATTATTCATCACATAAGCCAAGGCCCAAAATGCTATATATATTATATTCAATGTTCAAAACTTCAACATGACAATGAAAGACTAAAGCTGAAAATTAAAAACAAGTCTTACTCTTCAATAATCAACATGAGAAGAGTACACCTACATATGCTATGAAATATTATGTCATGACTCATAACCAAAATGACATTACATAACCAAAATGACAAGTGACAAGTAGAACTCAAAAATCACTATCAAAGCCCTCCGAAGGACCAGTTGCGAGCTGCTCCTCCTCACTAGAAGTATCTGTATCAACATCATCTGCATCTGCAAAAGAGATCTCACCCAATCTTCGCCGCTCCTGATCTTCATTAATCTGCCTTGCATCCTTAGGATCCACATCCCACCGCAATGTTGGGCTCTCTCAGACGTAGGTATCTTGCGATCCATGAGATGCAAGGCACTATGTATAGCAAAAAGTTTATTTGCTCTCTTAGAGGTAAGTCTATTCCTCTTAAGAGAATGGATCCACCCATATGTTGAGCAATTCCTCTCGAAACAGAGGAACTACAAACTCCGATAAAGAAAACAAATAGCAAGTGTACATAGCAATCTTGCATGTCCATACAATTGCCACCAACTAACTGGACTCTCTTGTAGCAATGTGGTCCTCTCTATCTTCAATGATTTTTGTAGCCATCCGGATAAAGCGAACTTGAGCCAATCGGTTCTAACTCATGAAGCATCCTCTGCATTATACATTTTCTTGAGGGCTTTCAAAAAACCCTTCTTCACCTCCTCATCATCTACTGGGAAAACTTTGTCAGGCCTCTCAACATACCACTTCGATTTAGTGCATATGCAGCCATGTGTAAAGGAGTGTTCAACTTCTCACATCTTCGCTCAATGATGGACTTTATATGGTGATGGTAGAACTCCAAGGTGGGGTCGCTTACCCGAACAAAGCACCTTCATCTGGCCAAGCATACTCTCAATACATTCGTATATCTCACCAAGGTTAGGGTTCTCAGAATCCCCATATTTTATCACATTGAAAACCAGAGATATTATGGATGTGATATATCTCACATCTATCCAAAATGTTTCATTCACCACAATTGCTTTCACCTTCTTCCCCTGCTATGTCTTCGACGCATCCCACCTAGACCACTCTGATGTCATGACCATACACTGTAATGATTCTTGCAACTCAGCCATCCTATCCAACAAAATAAAATATGATGCAAAACGTGTGCCCACTGACTTGAGGAATTCCTTCCTCGAAAAGCTACTAAAGAGTGTTAATGATGTATGGTGGTTGCAGATGAACATTTGCACATCTCTAGCATCAGCCACTACATTTTTGACCCAATCAATTTTTCCAATATCTTTTAGTGCATTGTTCATGGCATGCACACAACATGGGGTCCAAAATATATGTCGGTAATGAGCCTCGACAAGCTTACCTACTGCCCTGCACACATAAGTTGCATCTGTAATAACCTGCACAATGTTGGCGGGGCCAACCTCCTCAATGGCATCTCGCAAAATGGTGAATTGGAACTTTGCATCCTTCTTTTTCCCTGAACAATCAACTGCCCTCAAAAAGTAAGGACCCTCTCTGCATGAAACAATGATATTTATGAGTGGGTGGTGTCTGATATCTATCCACCCATCCATGATGATGCTGCAACCGTGAGAGACCCATGTGCACCTCATTTCCTCCATCAATAAATTAACCTTGGAATAGTTCCTATCCAAGATTGTGGTTCTCAACTTCATGTCTCCTGGGGCACATAACTCACACCTACTTTGGCTACCTTAGCCATAGCCTCCTTGAAATAAGGAGAGCAAGCAACATGAAATGGAATGCCAGTAGCAAAAAAGAATTTTCCAATGGCATCATCAGCCTCTTCTCTAGCCTTTGTATCATACATGTCAACAACTGGATTAGAGGCCACAACCTTCCTCTTCCCCCTACTACTACCAAAAGCATCCAATTCAAACACCTCATAAGATGCACCTGCAACACTACCAATATTAATTCTCACAGAACTAGAAGGGGTGCCAATGCCACTAACATGACGACCACAAACTTCTAGAACCTTTTCCACCATATCTCCATTATACAACCTCACCATTTCTAACCTCTCTTCAAGTGATAGTTGTCCACACATGCCTACACCTTTCCCTGGGATGTGCAATAAATGTGCATTCAACCTAGTAATGCTACCTGACCAAGATAATGAGCATATGTTGCATTTCCATATTTTAGTGCCCCCTGAAATGCTTGATCTAGGACCTTGCATAATTTGACCAAATTGTTTCAAAGGTTTTTTCTTATCAAAAGGCCCCTAACATACTTTTTCAACATTTCGAGGGGCAACTGAACTTGTCCACACTCCCTTGTGAACTAGCAGTATTAGGTGTTTCTGATTGTGTTCCTTCTCCTTGCACACCCATTTCAACCTCACATTCAGCTTGATAATCACTATTTGAACTCATTTTGAAGCTGCAATAATTAAAAAACAAAACAATATAACTATACAATACAATAAAACAATGAATACACTAAAAACAACGATGAATACATTTAAAAATTAAAAAAACAAGCAATAAAAATGCCCTCCCTTTATGCTTTATCTCATTCCCTCACTTGCTAATCCAAATAGGAAAAAAATACAAGCAAATGCAATGCCTTCACTTTCAACTTTGCATTTGGAAATTTAAAAAAGAAAAAAAACAAAGAATGGTTGTAATGTATGTACATACCTCTTGCTCTTGCTCGGCTCTTGCTCTTTGCACCTTGTTCCTTGCCCTTTCCTTCTCTTTTTCCTCTTGCTCTTTCCTTCTCTTTTTTTTGCTTTTGCTTGGTGTGATTAGAATGAATGTGAAATGCTCTTTTTATAAGTTTTTTTGTTGCTTTTAGGATTAGGGCATGTTGTTTTTATTAGAATGTATTAAAAGTTTTTAAAATATTTTAAAAGTATTATAAAACCGAAATTCGACATGTTTTAGAGTTAAAAACGCAGATTTCATTCAAGACGTCCCGGGGATGTCACAACGCCCCCAAAGTCCTCTTGCACCCGGAGGTAGCGTGTGTGTTCTGGTTTGTGGGGACGCCCCTCTTTTTTTGGAAATTAGGAACAAGCAGGAAACGTCTCGTCCCCATCCCCAAGTCCCGGACATCCCGACGTGAGGAAAAGGGTCGGGACGCGTCTCCGCATAACATTGCAAACTTCTCATGAAAAGAGCACCTGAATTTTACAAACATGAGATCAATGTTCAACTATGGCTAACACCTCATCATTACTATTACTATTAATATTTGTATCTCTTCTGAACCCATATTGGACATTTGTCTTAAGATGTGTTGGCATGTAAATTGTCTAGGCATTTTACTTGACAACCCTTTTGTCACCTCTTGATCAAGTTGGCCAAGATTGTCAAATTTATCTCTTTGAAAAGGTCAACTTGTGAAAAAGGTTTTGAGAGCTTAGGGTGGTTTGTAGAAGGCCTGATTGTAGTCATCGAAAGGTCCCTCAATTTACTTCATGTTGGTATGGTTCAGGGAAGATTTTGGGAGATTTGGACTCGCTCTTAAGAACATATTCACTTTTGGCGCTTTTGGAGGAAAAGGTGTTCTCGGTACGTCGAGGAAGGTCATCTTTTGTGAAAGGGTTCAGAGCCTCTAGTGGTTTCAAGCCCGCACCACAACCATTGAAAAGGTTTCGAGTCTACTACATGCCGATCTTCAAGATAAGGTTTTGAAGCACCAAAAGTGAAAACCTTTGGACACTAAGCCCCGAGTCTTTTTGAAGGAGAGAACTTGCACGGAAGGGTTTGGGAACCTTAGGTGGATTCGTGATCCTAACAAATGGTCATTGAAGCTAATTGAGTTCCCTTCATGGCCCAAGTGTTATTTTTGTTCATACTCATATCAACATCCCGCGGCACTCAACTCAATGTCACGCCTTCCTATGCTAAAAAGGTAATTTGGCTCAAAATTCAAAAAGAATTCATTTCAAGGCTTTTAAGTGGTTGCGTTCGATTTGTTGGCCCATTTCCAGATCAAATTGATAAATTATACGCCCCAAAAATGTCAAGTTTTGGTCTTGAACCGAAAAGTACTTTTCACGTTCTAATTCTTCGTCATAGTTACCTAAGACTCCAAGACGGTGGGACGTCGGGACGTAGGGATGGGGTTTTCGAGACGGCAAATGTTTTTGAAAATTTGGGGACGGCGGGGGGACGGCAAGGGGACGGCTAATAAAAAATATATATAATTTATTAATTTTACAAATATAACATGAATAATTCAATAAACTAAGACTTAAAATTGAAAGTTTGAAGATTGAAACCATTAATGATTAATCTAATTATTCATCTGCATTAGCTTCAAAAGATTTTGACGGAGATTTAAGAGGTAAGAGTCTTTATTTGAGGTTTTTCATTTTACTTTTTTATGTTTCCCATTTAAGTAGATCTATATGTTTTGAAAATATATATATCCATATTTTCTTTCTTTCATGGGCTATTAAGATTTTTAATTCAAAAGGTAACCTTTGTTTCATAGGTGTTATGGTTTGTAATTTGCATATGGCAATTCAAAGTGAAAACAAGAATGGCAATTATTGAGAGTATTGCTTAGACATATGGAGAGCCCCAAAACATAAAGTGGTACTCAAGAGGCGGAATAAATGTGGTTTGCTTGTCTTTCCCTAATGAAGTTTGAATTTCTGTGCAAGTGACATGTCGAAAATGGTCACCTCAGAATATTATTCCAGTACAGTGACAATGCTTACTTGAGTAGAACAGTGAGATATATTGGGAATTTTCATCATTCACAAGGATGGTACTTACTATAGGCCTTCATCTTTCTCTGACCATTTTCCATTTAGTTCGTCATTATTGACAGATAATCAGTTACTTTGCTTTCAGGCAAACCAAAATAATAAACTGCAGTTTATGGCAATTATGAGAACTCTGCATGTTGTTTTTTATTAGAATGTATTAAAAGTTTAAAAAAATATTAAAAAAAAGTATTATAAAACTGAAATTCGACATGTTTTAATATTAAAAAAGTGCAGATTTCGTTGGGGACGTCAGTAAAGTCCCGGGACATCCTGGGACGCTACAAAGTCCCCAAAGGCCCTTTGCACCCGGGACGTCCCAGGTGCATTCCTAGTTTGTGGGGACGCCCCGACGCCCCTTTTTTTCCTCGGAAATTAGGACGGCAGGAAACGCCCCGTCCCGCCCCAAAGTCCCCGACGCCCCGGCCCGTGACGTGAGTAAAATGGTCGTGCACGCCCCCGCGTAACACTATTCTTCGTTGAGTTGTTGATGACAGCAACTTAAGTGACTTGGGCGCACATATGGAGCATGACGGCCTTTTAGGAGGTGGAAAACAAAATTTGCAATTTGTTTTACCATTCCCGCCCTCATAAGTGTGCCTTATGGTGATTGGTTCATCCTAAAAGCAAAAAGCAACTTCAAATTAGAAGATGGGCATGTGTGGAGAGATAACTTCCAAACCCCAAGGCCTTGGGAGCATTTTTGGCCTATTCCATGCATGGGCGTACTTTGTAATGTTCCATGCACTTCATAAGTGCACCCTCACCCCATTGGAGTGCATTTTTGGGGTGGAGTTTCCAAAGGGAGGTGCATTTTCAAGTTTGCATTTGTAAAGCCCAAACCCCACCTCCACTTAAGTGACTTTTCAAATGCCATGCTTTCCTCCCAAAACCCCAACATGAAAATAGATAACATGAATGTGGAGAACTCCATTAAAACTTCATTTTTTCCTCCATGGAATCCATTAAAACCAGCTTCGTGCCTTAGCTTCCAGAACGCTTCTTTTGCTTATTTCAAGTGATCACGTGGTCAAAAATCTTGAAACTTTTCCAAAGTGATCCATTTGAAAATGCCTTTAAGAAGAGCTATACCTCATGGGCTATCATAACCTGGTTTATTTTTTATTCAAGAAATAATTTTCCAGCCAACAAACTCCATTTGTGCCCAGAACAACTGAAAATGTTTTTGCATTTTCCCAATGACTCAAAGCAAGCCAAATTGCCTGAAATTTGGAGCAAATGTTCCTCTTAAAATAACCTTTCATTTGATCCATCTCTTGCATGATGAGGTGGAGTATTTTCAAGATATGGATGACTGAATTTTTTCACAGTATTATGCCCACTTCATTGGATTTTGCATTTTCCCATTGATCCTGATGAGAGAATTGTCTCAAAATTGGAGCATCTCTTCCTCTTGGCAACATCTTTCAAACAAATCAAGTCTCATGTGATTTGGATAAGTATTGCTTTTGTGGTGATCTCATCAAGGTTGCAGCCAAAAACATCATTGAGAACTGTTGAAAACATTTGAAAAGAAAGAAAAACTCATTTGCTAACCCAAGCTAGAGTGCACAAGAGGATTGTTGAGCATGAAACATCTAGTTGAATCAATTGAAGGCTTCTATGATGGGAACCATGGTTCTGGTGTATTCTCGATCTCCTTACCATCCTCCATTCAGGAGACATGATAGGAAGTACTTGTATTCTTCAAGAAGACATTGTCCATTCAGTCAGTGCTTGATTCCATCTCACAAATAGGAAGTGTTTCCATTAAGAGTATTGCTATGTTGCTGCTGAGAATTCTCATAAATCTTTAATATTGTCAAATCCAAGAGAGCTCATAGCACATGCCGTATGATGATTGCAAGATTAGTGTTTGCTCGTGTGGGAAATATGAGAGATCGTGTTTGTGATAAAGAGTTGATTTGCGCAACCTACCATTGCTCATAGGGATGAAGAGTTGGAAGGGAAATTTCGAGGCATGACCACAGATGATCATTCTGGATAAGATATGGAGCATCATTTCTAAGTCAAAGAAAATACATGTTTTGATCATAGAAGCAGCCAAGGAAGATGTTATTCAATTACAGCATTCATCTCCACAATGAGGGAAAAGCAGAACTTCATCCTAGATCATCTTCTTTTGATCAAAGCTTCTCTCTCTTCTTATCTCTCTCTAGCATTCCATTTCTCCATTGAGAAATAACTTTTGTAGAAGTGACTTAAGTCACTTAAAGTTTCTATTTCGAAGAGCCACTTGTTTTGGCTATAAATTGGAATGTTCTCTCATTCCAAGGGATCAGTTTTTGCTCTCTAACAAGTTGTATTGTTCTATTTATTGCATTGATATTTTCATTCAGTCTCATCTAGTCACTCAGCCAAGCACATGCTGGCATTTATAAGAAGTTGAAGGACTTGGTGTCTTCCTTCTGGAATGAATATATCTTGATAAGGCTTTGTATTTATCTTGAATTATCTTTGTAACTATCTTGTTATGATGTGTTGTGCTTGCTGTTTCCTCCCATTGAAACTGGAATCGCGTCTAAGTTGTAGTTAATGAAATTTGAGTTCAGCTCATTAATACGATTCCCCTTCTCATTTCTTTCTCTTCCCTTACCTACAAATATCTCCCCATCTAGCCTACCGTCATGGTTACAATAAGGATGTTTCTACACATTCTCGACCTCGGGCCACTCGGATATCAATCTAGTGCACAGAGTTTCCAGATTTCAATAAATGGGAGCCTCCCCATTCCCAAGAGGAGTGACTTTTTCCCAAGAGCGTTAATGAAATTGCATATTTTATCCCTTGACAAAATATTTCACCAACAAGATGTACGCAAGCATTGGTCTATTTCAACCCTATAGTGTTCTATTGTCTAGGCTAGCTAGTTATTAACTAAAGATATCAATAGAAATATTGTAATTTTGGGATGGAAATCAATAGAAATCAATGT
The DNA here is from genome assembly GCA_018340775.1 of Taxus wallichiana var. yunnanensis. Lineage (NCBI taxonomy): Eukaryota > Viridiplantae > Streptophyta > Pinopsida > Cupressales > Taxaceae > Taxus > Taxus wallichiana. The sequence goes on along the minus strand of CM031238.1, from coordinate 256,638,788 downwards.
TTGACATTTGAGGTTGCGATAAGTAAAGGAACATCTATGTTTTGCATTCTGGGTTTGAGGTTTTGTTTTGTCGATTTTTAAGAAAGTCACTATTGCTAGCGTTCAACAAAGGCTAGTTCCTCATTGTTATACCTCATCATTGAATTTTGAATGAAATGATTTCATTTATAAACTACATTATTTTGCATGTATAATTTATAAAAGTTCGATATGATTTTTCTCTTTTTTTCCAAAAAAATAGCTAAAACAAATTTCACGATTTTTTGAACAGCTCGTATCTTCTTTTTTAACAAAAATGGCTAATATGGTTTATACGGTGCAAAGAAATTAAAAAGAAATCTGGTCAGCAAGGTCCATACCAACTCTCCCTCTGCTTTAACAAATGATGTCGTTGTTCTCAGTTCCAAAGTCTCCTTCCAATCCTCAACTTCATCAACAGTACTTTCTTTTTTCTTTTTCAGAAACCTTCAAATACAGAATCATAGATCCGCATTATGAAATGATTTACATTCCATTAATAGTTGCCCTATTTTACAAACATGGCTATTGTCATTAATACGGTGCAAAGAAATTAACAAAAATGTGGTCAGAAAGGCACCTACCAACTCTCCCTCTGCTTTATCAGAAGATGCCTTTATGCTCATATCCAAAGTCTCCTTCATATCTTCAACGTCCTCATCCATAGTTTCTTTTTCCTTTTGATTATCCTTCAAATATTATAACAAAGATTCAAAGTTAACAAATGATTAACATTTCATATGGTCACCCTTATTTTTATTTTAACTTCTCATACTCTTCAACTATCCAATTGCACCTAGCCACAGTTCTACCATAAGATATTTTATCTTATAGTAATGTTTAATTAAAGTGGAAAACGCAATGTTTCATTCAAATGGAAATATTTATGGCATGTGGGTGCTAATAAATTACAAAATCCGGTGTGGTTATCAGTTTTTATTACAAACTTCTGAAGAAAAGACCACGTGAATTCTACAAACATGAGATCAGAGTTCAACAGTGGCTAGCACCTCATCATTACTAATACTTTTAATGTCTGTATCTCTTCTGAACCTATATTTTCCATTTGTTTTAAGTACGCAAGCATTGGTCTGTTTCAACCCTATAGTGTTCTACTGTCCAGGCTAGCTGGTTATTAGATGAAGAAGGATTATATTGTAATTTTCAGATGGAAATCAATAGAAATCAATGTTTGGCATTTGAGATTGTAATAAGTAAAGGAACGTCTATGTTTTGCATTCGGGGTCGAGGTTTTGTTTTGTCAATTTTTAAGAAAGTCACCATTGCTAGCATTCAACAAAGGCTAGTTCCTCATTGTTATTCCACATCATTAAATTTTGAATGAAATGATTTTATTTATAAACTACATATTTTTGCATGTATAATTTATAAAAATTCAACATCATTTTTCTCTTTTTTTCCAAAAATTTTAGCAAATACATATTTCATGTTTTTTTGAACCACTCATATCTTCTTATTTTCACAAACATGGCTACTATGGTTTATACAGTGCAAATAAGTTAACAAGAAATCTGGTCAACAAGGCACATACTAACTCTCCCTCTGCTTTAACAAATGATGCCCCTGTTCTCATTTCCAAAGTCTCCTTCACATCCTCAACTTCCTCAACAGTACTTTCTTTTTCTTTTTCAGAATCCTTCAAATACAAAATCATAGATCCACGTTATGAAATGATTTACATTCTATTAATACTCATCCTATTTTACAAAAATGGCTGTTGTAATTAATACAGTGTAAACAAATTAGAAAAAATGTGGTCAAAAAGGCACATACCAACTCTCCCTCTGCTTTATCAGAAGATGCCTTTGTGCTCATATCCAAAGTATCCTTCACATCCTCAACTTCCTCATCCATAGTTTTTATTTTCTTTTGAGAATCCTTCAAATTTTAAAACAAAGTTTCAATGTTAAGAAATGATAAACATTTCATATGGCACCCTAATTTTTATTTCAACTTCTCGAACTCTTCAACCATCCAATTGAACCTAGCTAATTATTTAATTGCACCAAACTACAGTTCTACCATAATATATATTACCTTAATTATAGTGGAAAACGCAAATGCTTCATTCAAATGGAAATATTTATGGTATGTGAGTGCCAATAAATTACAAAATCCAGTGTGGTTATTAGTTTTTATTACAAAATTCTCATGAAAAGTGCATGTGAATTTTACAGACATAAGATCAGTGTTCAACAGTGGCTAGTACCTCATCATTACTAATACCGGTAATGTCTGTATCTTTTCTAAACTTGTATTGGCCATTTGTTTTAAGATGTACACAAGCATTGGTCTGGTCCAACCCTATGGTGTTCTATAGTGTTCTACTGTATAGGCTAGCTGGTTATTAGACGAAGAGTCAGACAGATTGTATTGTAATGTTCGGATTGAAATCAATAGAAACCAATGTTTGATATTGGTTGTGATAAGTAAAGGAATGTCTATGTTTTGCATTAGGGGTTTGCCGTTTTCTTTTTTATTTTTAAGAATGTCATCATTGCTAGCGTTCAACAAAGGCTAGTTCCTCATCATTGCTATTCCTGTGAAATATGTTCAGCTTCCATTATCTATAATTTTGTTGCAAGCTTTCCAGCTAAAATCTGCATACAATATTTTTGAACTATTGAAATTTCAGATCATGCTTCATGATCCGTCATCAAGATAAGTGTTTTAGCAAAAGTAAATTAGAGCTCCTAATATAGATAACTCCATTAAAAGCACATGATATCAGGTGGGGCCTACACGACATTAGCCATTGCAAATGATCCACCACAAACTAGCCATTTAAAATAGCTATTACTGATATTAAAACGTTTCTTCACTTAAATTTAATAAAATTGCATGTACTAAAACAAAAAATCCCAAATCGTCATTAATATGTTGTACTAACAAGAAAGAACAGTCGGAATAGCACAAGAAAATGAAGTAAAAATACAGCATACCAACTCTTCCTCAGATTTTTCAACGACAGCTCTTGTGCTCATTTGCAGAGTCTCTTTCAATGTTTCAATTTCCTCAGGCACGCTCTCTTGTTCATTCTGAGGACCCTTCAAATATAAGGACAATGACTTCAATTAAGAAACGATATAAGTTCTTACATTAATCACACTACTTTCTTGTAGTTTCTCCCACAATCATTTTTGCTCTAAATTTTCTAAATCTTAACGAGTATTATTTTATATAGTTCATTTTGTTTCTATTTACAAAGATCTGCCAAACGAGACTTCTAACTTATGGCAATGCTAGTTAAGCTGGTAAAAATGATGTTTAATTAAATTGCTAAAAATGAGATATAACTAAACTGGAAAACTTCACAACCTGTACATGAATATAATTACATTGTTGAAATTTCCCATTGTAATAAATTAGAAAACAAAACCTAGTTATCATTTTAGTAACAGGCTTGTGATGAAAAGAAGGCACAAAATTTACAAGCATCAGATCAGTCAGCAACGGCTGGATCATTATCAATGTATCATTTGGTGCCTTTATTAAAAGGTATCCAGATTTATGTTCATTGTTTAATAGGAAAGTGTCGACGCAAATAGCCAAGCCCAAAATGTCTGGTTTATACTGTGCAAAAATGAGCTCAGAAATGTGCATACCAACTCTCCCTCTGCTCTTTCAACAAAATTCATTATGCTCAATTCCAAAGTCTCTTTCACATTCTCAACTTCCCCAAACATACTTCCTTTTACTTTTTGAGAAACCTTCACATGTGAAAACAAAGGTTCAAGTTAAGAAATGATTGAAATTCCTTCAATGAATTAACACTCCCTTCATTTCTATTTTTAGCTTCTCACACTCTTTGACTCTTGCCTAACCAAAGCTCCACCATATGACACTTTGATCAAATGCTGATGTTTAATTTAAGTGGAAAATGTGATGTTTAATTGAACTGAAAAACTTTACAACCTGTGCATGCACTATAACTAAATTAATGAAATCCCCTAGAGTAATAAACTACCAAATTCAACATAGCTTTTATTATAAACTTCTGACAAAACGAACACATGAATTTTACAAACATGCTATCAGTATTCAATGGCAGCTAGTACCTCATCATTACGATTACTGTTATTCTTTATTTTGATAGATACGTAAGAGATTATAACAGGTCCCTCTCCCACTATAAACAATTTAAAAACTTGAAGATCGACAACCCCATTTTACAGTGCTATGAAGAGTAAGAAAATACCATAATCAGAGTATACAAAACAACAAATCTAATTGTTACAATCTATTATACCAAATTGTTTGAGGCATTTTGTTATAAAATTTGCATTACTTCAGAGTACTTCCAAGAGTTGTGGCCATGCTTATAAAGGCTACAACAAAATTTGATCAAAATTCACCTTTCAATTATAAGTCGGTTTCAACACCCTGTTCTGAAGCTCCACAAGTTAGGCCGGGAGAATCCAAGTAGTGTTGATAAGTATGGCTTTATACCTATCAATTTCCTTTACCTGGAAATCTCAATGCATTATCCATTAAGATCATTATATGCAGATCCAGCAATCAGACAGCATTCACATTTAGTATACATGTTTATCAGAGCCATCAGGCTAACGTAACTGCTATCATTTATTTTACGATGGCTCTACACCTGTTCAAAAGCCATAGGTTTGGCACCACATGGACGGATACTGACAAGCAATGAAAAGTCTGGCTTTACACATGCTAATAGTGAATGCTAATTAATCAACTCCAATAAAGATTGCTGCGCAGGAAGCCTCATCCGGTGGAGGTATTTTTCAAACACCAGCAATGCTATAAGATCCATTAAAGATAGCTGTCCAAATAAACCAATCCCCTTGTATTACAGCTGTCATAATATGCAAAAAAAAATGAGGCTCGCCAGCCAGCCCAAAATTAAAGAGTCTGAGAAGCAACAGCTTGTTGAGGCATTTGACAACTAGTTACAGTTAATTAAATAAACACATAAACACTCTTCTTATACTGTGTAGCCGACTTTTTGTTCTCTTAATAATGTTATATTTATACAAATAAACTTTTCAGCAATCTCCATTATTTTCTATCCATTGTCCTTGATGATGGGTCCAGTTTGTGACCAGAAACATGGACTTCGTAAACAAACACACAGGTATCCAAATACATTTTTACAATGCCACACTTTGGAAATCTAAGATAATTAAATAATTTTCTTGCTTAATACCTGCCAAGTGCATATGCTTCAAGACCTCTGTTGCTTTATCATGGAGCCCTCAAAAGCCAATCAATAAAGTACAACCAATAAGCCTCCATAAACAATGAACGATGTAACCACTCCATATGCCATGATACTCCATGCAAAGAAGCACCAGTCAGCTTCATAAAATTTGTGAAAGCCCTCGGTTACCTCAAACTGTAGAATCAGCCTGCTTTTCCTAGGATGGCCCCTGCCCCAACCCTGTGATACTTATGTTCTTTCTAGCGAGCGGAGGTCAACCCAAGATGTGAGCTACTTTGTTTCAAGACCAAAATGTCAAATCCAAATTTTACATTTTATACTTACCCCACTAACATGTCCCATTTTATAACTTCCAGTTGCATTTTCCTTAAATTCTTAAGGTCTTTTTGCCAGCTCAAATTGTGTTTATTCGGCAATGATATCAAGTCCACAAGAATCCAAAAACTGTGACTTTGCCATACAATCTATATGCTTCCAAGTTGTGCATGCATCGCTCTCAGGGCAGTCACAAATACAACATCTAGCATAAAACTATTTTGGATTTGTTGTATCCCTCTTCATACCTTGTTCCATACAGCTGTTAATAGCATTTGCATTCATAACCTCTTGTTCTTTTCCATTGGCCCAATTTCGCAAACCTGCAGTGCACCGCTATGAGGCACCCATTTTGTAGACCAAAGTGGGTCCCCTTTGACCTACTATTATGGTACTTCGCTTTCAGTGGCATATATTTTGCTACCATGATGATAAACTTATAAAAAGTGAATAAATAAGTTAGAACCTAAATAAGCTCATTCGGCAAATTTGATGTGAAAAATTCAAAATTCACTGAATACCAAATATGACTAAAAAAATCATTGAGAGTCATTAAAATCAGTTGAAATTCATTAAAATTCATTGGAGTGCATTCTTTCTTTTTTGAATATTTAATCTAAAATACAAGCATAATACTTCTTTTAGTCAAATTTAATCACAAATTTTATGGCTGATTTTTGTAGTAACATTTTTTTACAAATTTTATCCTCCACGAATTCAAATGCAGTAACTTAGGTTGAAACACATATTAAAACATGTGTGCACATTTGTTGCCTTATATGATCAAGGACTATGTTACTTTGTGAATGTAAGAAGGATGATGTCATATTTAATTAATATGTGAAAATGCAATTACCACAGTGGAGATGATTTAATTTATTATTTCCATTTATTATTGAGATTATTGTTACCCTTGTCGTACCATAGAGGTACCATGATGTATCTGGTTTATGTGCAGATGACAAACGTTCCCAGCAATAATAACATTTATACCAATGATGAGATGAATTGGTAAGGGTTTACACAACATCCATCAGGATGGTATTTGAATCGACCCCATAAAGTAGGAGCTCTGGCAGTAGGCATTCACAACCAGCATTGACCCTGACTATAAATCTGATGACCATAGGCATTTCACAATTAGTTGGGTCTATCTAGCACAATAGTCACTATGGACAGTGGGCACGTTTATGTTGTAAATACATAAATCAATAAGTGGACAAACATGCACATAATAGGGCAAAAATGGGGTAAATAGACGTGGAAGATTCATGAACAAAAGAAAGGAGAACATTGTGAAATATTTTAAGAGAATGCCTAAATCAATGGGTTGGAAAAGAGTTAATGTGAATACCATAGTTACCAAGTTCGGAAATCCGAATCCGTTTAAAAGGGTAAAAATCCAAAATCCAAAGATCCCAAAAAGTTTGGAAAAATCCGGTTTGTATATATAGACACGCACTCACATAACATAAATCATGTAAAACATGCAAAAATATATCCATCAACTAAATAATGAGCATAAAATTAAAGCTTGTAAAATTGAGAAATGCATGAGTTTGAAATTTGAATAACATTAAAAGAGAGCAAAATATTCGTACTTTAGAACATAAGCTCAATACTGAAATGAAAAAAGTTTCAAACATCTACAACATCTAAACCTGCTTTAACATCAAAACCTTCTTCAAAACCAAAAGTAGCTCTAGTACCATCATCTAATCCTCTATCATGCTCATCATCACTATCAATATTTTCCTAAACATCTTTGAAGGATAGCTCTCTAAGGTGAGAATTGTCATCTTCTTTTGCTAGATTATTCTCAAGCAAACATAACTTAATGTGGCCAAACACAAGATCTGAGAGTTTTTAAGCTCCTAGTCAATTCCTCTTGTTAGTATGGATAAAATCAAGCATACTCTTGTTTCTTTCACATCAAAAGCACTAACACGCTAGTTGTGGACATGTACGACAAGTTTTTATAACTTTGAAGTAGAAGACCCAAAAGCCTGCCACCATAAATGGGGATCCACAAAATCGATGCCTTCTTGTGCCTCCTTATAAGAAAGCATGCCCTCTTGTTTCTTGAATGTAGTGACCCACTTTCTCACCTTGGCCTTCTCATCGTCATCACAAACCAACATGTTTATTGTTTCCAATTTACCGTTATTTACCTCATTTGTTGCGTGTCTTACCGAACGATGTCACATATCCCATCGAATGTCTCCAATGTCCCATATACATTGAACTTCTTCAACATCATCTACTAGCACATTTCTTATTTGTTCCTTTGTTTGCTTCATTGTTCCTTTGATTGCTTCATGCCCTCATACACAAAGCTAATGCAAGGCTTCAAGCCATCAACCAATCTCAACAATCAAACAAATGGCTCAAAAACCTTTAGAGCTTTCTCAACATCATCCCAAAATGAGATTCCTAAGATAATTCTCTCAACATCTTTTCCAAGGCTTTTCTTAGAAAGCGTAGATTCTAATTTTTGTTCATTCTTCGCTAACCACAGATTTTCTCAAGGTCGTTCTCTCCTCCACATCCCTTTGCAAAGTGATAAAATTTGACAATCTTATTTCAGCGAAGAAAAAGATCACACTTTGCAAATGAGTGATACAAGCTCAAGGTCAAGCAGTGATTAAGTATGAACATGAAAACTTGTTTCCCTTCTTTCATGACACTATTTACCCACTCCAACTTTGGTAGATCTTCAAGCAAAAGATCTAAAACATCAATTGCACATGGGGTCCAAAACAGATGAGGAACCTTGTCCACAAGAAGTTCATCTGCTGCTTTACAATTTGTGCATTATCTGTAATAACCTGAACTATATATTCTTCTCCAATTTCAGAATGGCAGATTCAATGCATTTGAAAAGAAATTTGTTGTCTTCGCTTTGATACCAAATGAAATTTGTAATAACATCGCTCTAATACCAAATGAACTTACTTGCATGAATAACACACAAAATACTCCTTCGTTAATTCAATAAGAAGTGCATACATATAGGGAGAGGATGTCCTATTATTAAGGGATCCATAACTATATCCTTAAACTACTCCTTAGAATAGATGAGTTGTTCTAACAACTCATTAACTCATAATGCCTATTACACGAGTTGTTTATTCAATCATTAACTCATGTATGATAGCACACACATACTAATGAAGCACTAACAAATTAATAGCATTCCCCCTTTAGTGCGAACATGGTAGAAAAACAATTACAGTTCTTCAACTACAATGTGTCGCCTCTGCTTGCTCATAATCTCAATCCACGTGTGTTGTCGCACAACTCTTCAAAGTCGTATTCTCACAGTTGGATACAGCAACCACCCAGGTATGGAGAATGAAAGACAGCTAGAAATCTCCTAAAGATGACTAATACAAGGCAGCATGAAAATGCTTCAAGGAGGTCGGGCAGACTTGACTTAAGATCAAAGAATCTTGACCCTGGCAGTCCTTGGTACAAAAGACTAATACGCTAGAAATCTCCTAAAGATGACTAAATCAAGGCGACAAGATAATGCTTGGAGGTCAGGCAGAATTGACCTAAGATCCAGGAATCTTGAATCAGGCAGTCCTTGGTACAAAAGACTAATACGCTAGAAATCTCCTAAAGATGACTAAAACTCAGAGGTCAGGCAGGATTGACTTAAGATCCACGAATCTTGACCCAGGCAATCCATGGCACGAAAGACTTACCCCAGAGTGTTGACCAAGGTATTCATTGGTATGAAAGACGCAAGCATTCTTAGAGCCCATGATGTTGGATGCTTCAAGACATCAAGATCAGAATGCTTAGAGATGCTCCAAGACATGGGGATGCTTGAATGCTTTGAGATTCTATGCTCTAATAGGATGCTTTAAGACACTAGCCCCTACTTCTTTAATACCATTAGGAAGAGTAAGTTCCGAGGAAAAGGATAAGATACCTTACAAGTGTTGAGGTCTCTGTATGATGGATTAAAAATCAATTGAGCTTTGAAAGAGATTTATCTACTTAACCTTGGCCACTTATCTATTGATTTAAGCATGCAAATCACTTAATTTGGCGTACTTATCCCTTAGCCTCCAGTTGAACTCAAATCTGCATTATATCTGGGAAGTAAATTTGGAAAAAATCAGACAAAACCAAAGAACTAGTGTCTACATACACAAACGCATAGCCTATGCCTGTTAGTGCGCACAGGCATAGTGGCTCCTAGGGAAAACTTTATCATATTTTGGCCTCTATTTTTCAGCTTATGGGCTAAATTGGCTTCCAATCAGATCGTATGCAATCCTAAGATACTTCAAAGCGATCTGGGGAAATTTAGGTTTCCTATGTGTCTACCTAAGCTTCTTGATGCAATCAAAGATTTTGTACTATAATTTCAGAAAATTGAATGTGATTGAGCTATAATCTAGGTAAATGGAAACATCATGCAAACACCTAAGCTTTAGGCTTTCACTGTTTCGCTTTTATTTGGCATCAAATAATGATCAAAACTTTCATAATTCAGATGTCTTTACTCGAACTCACATGATCTTGACATTAGTTACAGCTAATACATACACAAGAGAGAGTATGTATGTATACTACTTATTCTACTTATTCCATTAAATGCGCTTAAAAAATAAATACGGGGTATGCAACACCACACGTATAATACTTAACACTAGAATTTCATACTCAATTATCTTTACTCAATGACAAATCTATTGCATTCCACTGAATGAATATATGTCGCTTCTACTCACTTCTCTACTATGTCTTCTCATATGGTATCTATCTAACTATAGTATGGAAGCATATATAATGTGTCAACTCATTACAACACAGAGAGACATGACTCTTAGACACATCTACTCTTCACCCAAGTGATCAGATTATGCCATGAAGCTCAGTATGCTGCCACACAGGTCCAAAGTCGACGCTGCTCTATTCTGTCTATTTGTCACCATACCTGATGCTGGAGCATGTTTGGTGGCTTTATGGTATACAAGAAGCCTCATACCACTCAGATGAAAAATTCTGCCAACCATCACCATGGGTATCCTCCGTGGAAAAACAATGATTAAACCCAAATATCTAGTCTTTACCTGAAAATTTCACTCAACTCGTTCGCCCAACCAAGCTTTCTGACCCAGAGATCTGTTTTATCTCTATCTTTCAACGCTATCATGCGCAATGTTACATTTTCCCCATGGCAATAATTGTCACGAAAAATGAGTGTGGCAATAAGAAATCAAATATCAATTAAAACTACATAGGAAATTTGGACGAAATTGTTAAAATATAACACATTATATAGAATGTAAAAACAGTTATGTAGTTGTTCGGTTGGTAACTGTTCAACCACCTCTCTCTCAAATAAATAAACCTCTGCCTGTATCATTTGGACAGTGCAGTTTTTGCCTTCTGTATTCTTTCTTCTCTTTGCATATTCCAACAGAAATCGCAAGGACATTGTGTGCATGCATGGAGACATAGCCTCCTCCTATTAGCTGCACAACACTGTAGTAAATCCTAAGGATAAATTTACTCATCTTTTGAACTCTAATTTTGGATTGGGAGCTTAATTAGCCTTCAAATCAAGGGGAAATGCAATCCTAAGCTGCTTCTAAGTGGGCTGAGGCAATTAAGGTTTCCAATACGTCCTCCTCGGCTTCTAGACATAATAATTGAGCTTCGTCACTGGGCGTATATGTCGATCAAGTAATGACCAGCATGGGAATCCTCAACAATAAAACCACAACTAAACCCAACATAGAGTGTCATTGCCTTAAGGTTTCACTTGACTCACTAGCTCAACCAATCTTTCTTGTTTGGAGAACTGTTTTGATTCGGTCTTTCGGAGGATACAGATTTCCACTATTGCATTTTCACCCATGGCATGTGTTGTCACAAAATATGAGTGTAATGATTTTTGAAATGAAGACAACACCATGACTCAGCACTCTATCACTGCCTAATCTAAAAGATGCACCAATATTTACTGAATGGAAGGGATGAAAATGCTTTATCAAAATCACCACAAATACCGTGCAGCAGTCAAAAAGCGGAGCTAACTAAAGTGAAATGATCCAAAATCAGGTTTACCATGCAATCAGCTTCTGTATTTACTGCATCGGAAATGAGCAACGCAGGCTGCAATAAAATAAGCAATCAATCTCTAAGCCCAACTCACGTAAGTCAGAAAACTCAAACTACCGAATGACCATGAACCATTGACTTGATTATATAACATCTAACAGTAACATATAAATTAAAAGTATGGACTGTTTGTGGCCCAGAAGATCAAGAAATTTGGGACTACCAAATTAGTACAAGTACAACTTTGAACTTTTAATTTATAGCCCATGATGATCGAAATCTTATTTATGAAACCAATTTATTGCCTTGTTGTCTCATCTCATAGGCTATATGTAAATAGGACTTGCCAGAAAAAATTAAGAAAGTTTATCAATAAAATAGAAAATGTAAATTACAAAGCTAATCCTTAAGAAAAATACAAATTAAAACTCGTTTGTCATTTTTAATCAAAAAAAAAAGTAAGGCTTTATAAAACATTAAATTGAGGAATAATAGACTGAATTTAAACATCGGATTCCCCATTATTGCTACTACCATTAGGTAAACAACTACAAATGAAAAAAATAACTTTACTGGAAGATATCCACAGAATCAAAAAAGTTGATAACCGTACATGTTGAGAAAGGTATTGTTAGACACCTAATATTCTATCTTATTAATTATTAAGAGTGATAAGGTTATGAAATGGAGCGCATAACCTTAATCTTTCATAGAAGGCACCTAACCCTACCTGATTATTTCTATAAATAAGGAGAGCAAGGCTCTCCCAAATCATCATATATGATATATCATCATATATCATCATACAACATATTAACAAACTTCCTTTCATTATTATTCAGATTTCAGAAGTTTTTCCCCTCAAAGTGGTCTTATATTTTAGTGATTCTGCATTTATCGTAACAAAATATCTTAACTAGTGGTAACAGAGCATCAATTTTAGCAAAGAAATGTTTTTTCCAGCATTTCTCACAAACAACTGCAAATTTTGCTGGAAGATATCCGTGCAATCAAAAAAGTTGATTACCGTCCATGTTGAGAAAATTACTGTTATACCCCTAATATTCTATCTTATTAATTATCAAGTGTGCTAAGTTTATGGAGTGGAGGGCGTAACTTTAATCTTTCATATAAGGGGTATGACTCTACCTAATTATTTCCATTAATAAGGAGAGCAAGGCTCTCTCAAATCATCATATATCATCATCATAAATAATATTAAGGGACTTGCTTTCAATTATTATTCTGATTTCTGAAGGTTGTCCACTCAGAGTGGTTTTACATTTGAGTGTTTCTGCATTTATCTTACAGAAATATCTTAACAAGTGGCATTAGAAAATCAATTTTGGCAAAAAAATATTATTTCACCATATCTCACAAATTAATACAAATTTTGCAGAGATTTTTCAGGGAAGTTGGGAATCATGGCAAGGAAGCTTCAGTTTCAATTTTAGCTTTCTTTAGCCTATTTTGTCGTAGTGTTTTTCACAAAATCGATCCCCATGCTGCAATTTTAATACTTTGACAGATATTTTTATATTTTTAGAAATCTCATAAAAAGTAAGGCAGGGTCTGTTCGAAATATTATCAGATTTGAGGCATTCGCAATTGTGAAATTCACAGATCAAAGTTGGTCAAAGGTGTAGCATCTGATTCAGGTATTGAAGATGTTTTAAATTTTCCTGGTTATTACTTGCACCAGGGACTTTCCTCCCCTGATTGAGCGCAAATCTAGAGCTAGAAATATAACCAGCTTGGCAGCCGTGCTTTTGGACCTGCTACCACCTACGTGCGGTTGGGAAGGTTTTTGAACATGTGAAGCAGTTGTGACATTATGTCGTTCCTGAATTTCTAATCAAAGAGAAGAATCTACCCATAGAAGCTGGCATATAGGTTGATGACGAATTCGTGTACTTGCATCCAAAGTTGCTAAGCTTTAAGGGCAACACATTTTTCAAGGGAAGGGCATGTTACACCCCTAGTATTCTATCTTATTAAGTATATTAAGGTTATCGTGTGGAGTACATAACCTTAATCTTTCATTCATTAGTTCTAAATGTTTCTTTTGGCCAACCTAATTAAGATGAAGGGGTGTGACCCTACCTAATTATTTCAATAAATAAGGAATGCAAGGCTCTACTAAATCATCATTATTCATATTAAGGAACTTCCTTTCATTATTATTTTGATTTCTAGAGATTCCCCCTCAAAGTGATCTTATATTTGAGTGATTTTGCATCTATCTTAAAATAAATATCTTAAAATTTATCAACAAGCTACAAAGGTTAGCTAAGAAGACCATAAAATTTGCCAAATAATAACATAAAATTCCAAAAAAATGTAAGCTTTCTAAAATATTTATCAATGCAACAAATACTATGTCCAGATAAAAGCAACATAAATCCTTTGAAACTACCTACCAAATATCCACTGGCTTCTTCAACAATTATCTCTGTCTTCACTTCTCCAGTAGACTCTTTCATATTTTTTATTTCTTCATTGATACCTTCTTCAACTTCTTGAGAGTCCTTCACACATGAAGACAAAGACCCAATTAAAGAAATGACCCGAACTCCTTAAGAACAAATAGTTCAAAACACCAAGTGCAGAAATTATTTGGACTTCTCATTAAATAAATGAAATTTTCTGTAGCAATCAATTTCAAATTCAGATTTGGGCAACATTTTAGTTGTTAAAAACTTATGATGAAAACAAACATTAAATTTAGAAACATGATTTTGGCAATATAGGCTAATTTCTCGTCCCTGCTATTTTTGTTAAACAACAGAACATTTACAGATTAACTTCCTCATTTTTGTCAAGTATCTACATAAATTAGCAAGCTCAATTTGTAAGATCTCTTTCACATTTTTAACTTCCTCATCCATACTCTCTTTTGCTTCTTCAGAAACCTTAAAATATGAGAACAAAAGCCCAAAGTCAATAATAAGCCGATTTCCATCATTACACACAATTTTGACGAGTTATGTTTTTGCCTCCCACTCTCCACGAAAGATTACGACCTGTATGAGATATGGACGAGTAGTAGCTTAGCATTTCATGCTCATTCCAAATTCAAACTAATCAAATCTGGCGATGATTCAAAAAAATATATGTACCTTTCTTATTGGTCTTCGGCAATGACTAATATGGTTATCAACTTTTAGTGAACAAAAACAAAGGAGAAATACAGGTGGAATGAGGAAAAGACTGTGTAAGGCGGTAAAACAATCATGACATATCCTTATGTTCAGCTTTGGGAGACTGGTGACATGACTATTGGTTAGACTGCTGATGGGTCTCATCTGTGGGTTAAACATGCAAAATATAGATTATAACTATCACTATGCAAAGATAAGCATGCATCCAATCTGCGCCAACATGGTCCATACTGAAATACATAATCAAGTGTCAAACAGTTGTCCCAAACCTCCAATACAAGGGATCAGTGAAACATTTAAGTTGATACACATCTTCAATCTTCAACTCATTCGTCATTTCAGTTGATGCCAGAAAGTCATGCTAAAACTAACACAGGTTATGAAGCAATATAATTATGCATTCATTGCTGGCTAATATCACTGGCAAACTTCTCATCGTTCTACTAACATTAGATAAATATGTGTAGCCAAAATGCTAGGAGGTAAATGTCTAGTTTTGAGCAAATTACTAACAAACTAATTACGTGCTCATAAAAGCCCATCAAAATTGCAATCAAATCACATATAATCACAAAAGACATGAAAATTCCAAGATATTGATCGGTTCAACAAAGACAGAGTCCAGACAATAACAAAATTTCTTTGATTTTACTACCAACATCCCCTTGAATCCTTCAGCAGTGATAGTTGTGTTTACTTCTTTAGTTCCACTGATATCTGTAGTCTCTTCATTGATGCTTTCTTTTTCTTCCTGAGGACCCTTCAAACATTAAAACAAAGACCCAATTTAAGAAATTATTCAAATTCTTCGTTAATAACAGTTCAATACATCAAACTTATTTGTTTCAACACATGCATTACAATAAAAACAATTTAACTTTTTGCAAGAATTGCAAATTCAAACTTACAAAGTTTTTAAGTATTACAGACTTGTAATTTTAAAGTGTGTTGAATTTCCCATCAATGGGCCAAGGGTAAATTTAAAGACTAAACAAGAGTTAACTCAGCTTGGGTGCCACATCTTGTTGGTTTCTTCATGCTCAATTTTGAAGGTGCTTCCAGAAGTAATCCTGAAAGGTCGAGGGCGGGATATGTAGGTCGGGATTGTTCAGGATCTCTATTCAGAGCCGTATCCTTAAAACTTGCAGATCAAGGCCAAGGGCCAAACACTTGTGTTGGGCTTGCAAGTGGCTGGTCAGTGTGCCATTAAAAAGTTGGCGATTGAAGGTGACTCTATGATCATTGCAACGTCCTCAATAAACTTAGTTCCAAAAGTTGAAAGCTTCAAACATTCTAATCAGAGCATCGACAGCAACTTTCTGAATTCAATTCTTGGTCAGGTTTCCATTGTTTTCAAGAAGCAAACACAAATGGTGGATTGCTTAGCTAACGCAGGAGTCAACCAGATTGAGGAGTTGATTGTCACTAATTCAGAGAGTCGTACAGAGACTTTGAAAGTCATGTCTTCCTGCTGCTGAAACATTTGGAGAAAATGCAGGGTTTTCTCACTGCTGGGAATATCATGGCAGGGGAGAGCTTACCCTTTTCGGGCTATAATCTTCTTCATCCCCAAGCAATTTTTGCATCCCACAAACTAGAGCAAAAGATGGTTGCAGTGGTGATTAGGGAAGTGAGGACCCACATGAGGCTGGCCGGCATGGTGTCAACAGTGATGGTTGGGGCTGATCGTGGTCATGCAGCGTGGAGGAGATGAGGTTTGACAAGTGGAATGGCAGGTGGGATTTTAGGCAAGCGCGCTGCTAAAGGGCCTTCTGGTGGTAGTCCATGGCCAGGGGCTTCTAATAAAACTTCAACCTCCGCAGCTGGGATGGACCATCAGAGAGAAAAGGCCTGCCATCGGAGCCTCTCCTTCCATGGAGTATGGACCCTGCCTTAACTGCCCTACTCTGCTATATGCACTGTATTAAGGTTTTCGGTGACTTTTCCTGTGCTGCTGCCTACTTCTGTTCTTCTAAGGTCTATTGATATGGCTATAAGTTATGTAACTATGTAAGTCTGTTCACTTTGTTTTGGGATGGCCTGATGGCTTTTGAGACAGTTCTGGAAATTGTCCCTAGTTTAACAGTCACGCATGGTTCTCCTAAGTAGAATGGATTGGATAGTATAGCAAATCTCAAGTGGACAGCTTGTCTTAACTATGCATAAGTTGACAGCTTGTGTATTGTATAACAGATGTATTCCTGCCTTTCTGATATCATTATGACAGGTGAGAGACCCTGTAGAGCCATCTTTTCACTGATCATAAAAAGCACATTAAATTACAAACATTGTATCAGTGAATAATGATGACCACTTCCATGCCGTTGCTATTATTATTAGGAAAAGTAAACAAAAACTGCATTTAAAGAGGTGCATACCGACTCTCCCTCAGCTTCTTTGGCAGGTGCACTTGTGCTCATTTCCACAATTTCTCTAATATCTTCGACTTCCGTGCCTACACCATACTCTTTTTGACAACCTTTCAACTATATAAAGTTATAAACAAAGACCCATGTTAAGAAATGATTTCAATCATCGTAATAACTACCCTATTTTCTTACTGATGCCTTCACAATCATGTTCCCTCTAAATTTCCTACAGCTTATCAACTACTAGTTTATAATTCCATTTTTCAATCACCTATAGCGACTCATCTCATCAACTCTGTTTATGCTGATATTTAACTAAAATGGAAGATTTTACTGTTAATTTAAGATGCAAACAAGAGCTCAAACTCCTATTAGGAATAAAGTATAATTCAACATAGTTCTCATCTTTATATATTTGCAAACATTGTATCAGTATTCAATGATGGCTAATTACTATTCATCGGTATTAATTTTAGGAGAAGATTTTCAGATTCACTTTATCATTTTATTATATATCTACCTTGGCCAACAAGCCCAAGATCTTGTGATTCAATGAACAGTATACAAGTCAGCGACAAGTCAAAAAGGCACATACCAACTCTCCCTCGGTGTTTTCAACAGGTGCACGAGTGCCCATTTCCAAAGTTGCTCTCACATTTTCAACTTCCACTTCCATACTATCTTCCTTTTTACAACCCTTCAATTATAGAAACAAGGACCCGAGTTAGTAATCAATTGAATTCTTTTAATGGTCACTCTATTCTATTATTGTTGCCCAAACAATCACTTTCCTACTAAATTTCCTGTAGCTGGTCAAGAAATACTTTATATTTTTCATATCCTTTTGCTTTTGAGCTACATTGCACGGATACTTGAAACCCCCCGAATCCTGCTGGATACATATCCGATACGGATACTCCCGGATCGCCCACGATACGTGCACGGGTACACCAGGAGTACATGGCGGATACGTGCATGCGTATCCGTCACGCACGTACCACACGTACCCGTCGCACGTATCAGGTGCGTATCCAGTGTTAAATACGTTTTTTTAGTTCTATTTCATTTTTTTAATGTTTGACTTTTCTACTCCCTAAAACCGAACCCTAAACTTTCATAGCCTCCGTAGCCACACTTGCCCAACTTTCATTATTTGATGGCGAAGATGATGCTCAAGGGAGTTCGCAAGGAGCGGAGAGTGGAGTTAATGAGAGTGGAGCTAGCGCAAGTGGCACACATGAACTTGATTTTGAGGAAAATCTAGATGATATATTCTAGATTTGTTTGTATTCCTATATCATATGTATGGCAGCCACATGAACAATGAAATGTAAAATCTTAAGTATATTGTTTGTTTTGAAAATTTGAACATGGATCTAGTTACTAGTATATTTTTCAAATTTCAAGTTTTGTTCGTATTCATGTTAACATGATATTCGTATATCATATGTATGGCAGCCACATGATCAATAAAAATGCAAAGTCTTAAGTATATTGAATGTTTTGAACATTGATTCAAGTTTTGTATTACTATTTCAGTTTTTTATGGACTAAAAAATGAGTAAAATGAGTAATATATATATGTACATAATATATATATATATATATATATATATATCCAAGACGTATCGTATCCAAGGGTTTTTAAAATTGGCGTATCCGTGTATCGTATCCGTATCCAAACGGATACTCGTATCCATATCTTGGCAATGTAGCTTTTGAGTTAACTTTTGTTCATAGCTAAGTCACAACATGCATCTTCGTGTTCATGTTCAGTGAGGATCAAATTCAAAGCAAGTTCACCAGCCAATAAAATTCGGGAAAAAAAAATTGTAATTGAATTTGAATAAGATAAATTTTTATTTTTTATTATTTTTTTTTCAATATTAAAAATATATAAATATTACTATTATGTATAAATAAATCTAAACTAAATGCTAACATTAAATAATATACTAGTCAGTAGTACTAACCTAAAAGGCTAAAACTAAATGCAAATAATAAAAAATATACTAGTAAGGAGTATGAACTAATAATAATAACTTAATAAGTAAATAATATATTATCATCAAATACTAATTACATAATTAAATAATAAATTACTACATATTAACATATGTGAATCACTAAATATTAACTACTACTAATTAAATACTAAATTTTAACTAGATACGTATTAAAAAAATATATAGGTTATAAAAAGAACCTAAATACTATCTAATACACTAATACTATTGAAATACTAACTAAAACTTATTACCAACTATAACTAACTACGTATAAATGAAGTTTGAAAAGTGAAACAAAAAAGCTAACTTAAACACAAATTAATCCTACTTAAACACTAGCGAATAATTTAATGCTAACCATGCATAAAAAAATTTAAAAAGTCACCAAAAAATACGTAAACCATAATCTAAAGCTCTAAGTAAAAATTAAATATAAAGCATTGAAATGCAGCAGGTTGACAGCGGAAAGTGGTAGAGCAATGGAGGACAGTAATAGAGTGACTGACGAAGGTGATGGCTGATGCAGAGCCTTCCATGGTTGGAAAAAACATAGCCCTGCACCAAACAAACACACACACGACACTTTTGTTTTTGGAAACAATGCCTCATATAATAACAACAAAATATTTACAAAAAATTGTACAAAAGAATAGACAACTATACAGAAAAATACATGGAAGATTACAATTGCTTCCATAGTGAAATAAGAACAGTAATGAAGTCAAAATAGTCCCTAGGTTTGAACTGTTTGGCCTCCTTGATCAATAGAAAACCTTTTGCTGACAATTGCATGTGAACTTCTTTTCTCCAATTGTGACAAAATCCACTGCAGTACTTACCTCATTTGTGAAAACATACCTGCTTCTAAGTTTCTCGAAAATAAAAAGGGTAGAAACTCATATACAATTTGAAACACTTCTACAGGGACTCCTAATAATGGAGTTGGAATGACCAAAGAGAACCACCCGCCAATGAAGACTGCTCTATTGAATGGTTGTCAGCTTGGAATGAAGTTATGAACAAACATCCAAAAGGATCTTGCAAAAGAGCATCCCAAAAGAGATACTTAGTTGTTTCCAGTTTGGAACAAAAGCACACAAGCCATTAAGAAAGGCCACTTTTAGACAATCAAGCTTTGGAGGGAAGCCCCTGATATATCACTAGCCAAGCAAAGACTCTAAGCTTGTAGGAAATTTTGAATGACCACACTCTGTGAAGTCTACGAATCCAGAAAACTTCTGCATCGAAAGCAATCCATTTAAAATTAAAGATGGGAAAGAGAAAATTTTCGATGGAAAGTGTAGTAAAGAAATTGGGCATCATATTTGTTGGAGTTTAATATTTATTTGGGTGTATTAAATATTTCTCTATTGTCTATTATAAATATCATGTGAATTATTAATTCACATAATCCAAATAATGTGAGATGGCATGTAGTCTTCACCTCTTTTCTTTATTAAAGATATTCTTCATTAAAAGGAATAATGGAATTATATTTAAAATCTGATCTTCTTTATTTGTCACTTTGCACCCACTTCCCTTCACTTCATTGGAAATAGTGACACTAGACACACACTTGGAAGGTTGGCTAATACAATTATTGCAGTTGCTTTATAACTCCTTATTCTCCCTCAACTCTATTTCAAGAGAGTTTGGGTCTCTTCCTTAGCACTTCATTACTTCTTCAATCTCTTCTTTTACGGAATTTCTTAAGGCTTCTTTTAGTCTTTCTTCAAATTTTAATCTTTTTCCTTTTTATTATTTCTTAGAAATTCTATGCACATTGTGCTATCTTGTAAATGTTTTGGGCCAACTTTTAAATCAATTTATATTTGCTCTTCTACTGTATTTTTTCTTCTTCTATTTTTATATTTATTTACAATAATAAAAACATAAATAAATTTTAATTCATGAGCTTCTTTTGATTAATGTTTGAGAACTCGTTAGATCACTTATGATCTGGTTTTCTTCATTTATTTTCTTTGTAAAAAAAAATTGGACTAATATTTAATCAGAATTTTTTTATAAATCCCGTATGAAAAATAGGTCGTAACTTTTGATTGACAATTTGAATCTCTTAATATTTTAATAGGTCTTTTATTTTCTATGTTAAAAAATGTTGTTAAAACTTTAGTCTAACCCAGCTTACAGTTTAAGAGAGAAATGCAAATTAGTAAATTGTTCTAGATAGCTTATACCTAGATTTTTTTTTAAATCAAGTCTAGAAAATAACTCATAACTTTTCATTTACAATCTGGGTTTCTTAGATTTTTATTGGGTTTGTTCCTTTATATATTGGAAAAATTCTATTAAATTTATAGCCCGACACAAATTACGGTTAAGGACATCAAAATTCTTAAAAAATCATTGTAAAAAAATATTCATGCTTTTAATGTAGAAAATTTTATTGGTTTTATTACCTTTTAAAAATAAACCATTTGGAATTTCTTCTTAAAGTATTTTTTGGAAATTTATATTTTTTAACCTTTTTCAATTACAATCGTTTTTTAGTGTTAATTTTCCTTTGACATTATTTATTCAATGGTCATTATTTTTGTTGTTATGGCTTAGAAAATTAGCATTAGCTTAAGCTTTTAAAAACATAAAGCAACAAATTTCGTCTCAAGATAATAAATTTTTGCTCTTAAATATCAACTTGAATGTCAAAATAAGACTATTAGTTGATCCAAAAATGGATTTGAAAATACTCAATTCTATGTATTCTTTGTTTCGAGTTGCGTACATTCACTCGGCATGTTTATGATATTGGAAAGTGGCTAAGTCAGGCTGATGGTGATCCGGACACCTTCGTTTGATGGAGAAAGGTCATTGTTGTTTTGTTTTGTTGATATCGGTGAGACGATGACGCAACTACCATGACAGAGAGCGGCGGTTACGCAACCACCACTCTGTGGTCACCGGCGGTCTGTCCCCCGACAACGCCAAAATAAGAATACGAGTAATTGCAAATGCTTGGGCTTCCCAGATCGATTCGTTTGTCGCTCCTCCATCCGTGTAGGCGAGCAATTATAAGTACAAGTTTGTCGATGCATTCAAGCAAGTGATTTTGAGTGAATTCAAGTGTGAGCAAAGAAGAGAAGTTGGAGTTCTTTCTTGTTTTGTTCATTTACAGCTGAGTTCTTCATTGTTGAGGATTGTAAGCAAGCAAATACAACTAGAGGGAGTTTGAATCCTTCTTGAAGGCCATCCTTTGGCAATATAATTGTATTTTGGAGAATTACATAGTGGGGAAGCAATTTGCTTACCCAACTGGAGTTTTCCCACATTGGGTTTCTCTAGGATAAATTTGTGTCTCCTTTGTCTTCCATCTCTCAAATTTGCAGTATTTTGTGAATGTTTTATGCACATTATATTGGTTAAAAGGAACTTAATCATTTATCATTCATTGGTCACTAGAATAGGATCTATTTATTGTTTAAAAGAGGCAATTTACGGATCAGATTGGTATCATAGTAGTTAAGATCAAATTGTTTTTGTGTGGTTTAACTTGTGTTGACATTTTCAATTAAATGCCCCTTACCCGAAAGGGAAGTGAAAGCGGTGAAGGTATCCTCATTCCTTTTGAAGTAGAGATTTCCACCAAAAAGTGGAAGCAAGGAATCCGAGACATGGCTCGTAGAGAAGATGCAGGTGAGACTGAAGAAGAATATTTCTACAAGTTGGAGGCGAATGTGGCAAGTTTGTCCAAAGATGTGGGCAGTATTTCCTTGTCTATGGGGAAATTGGAGTCCATCATGGGATTGCTCATGGAGAAGCTTGGTGTTCCAAAAGAGGCACTAGGAGACCATAAAGAAGATACTCATGAGTATGAGGAAGAACAGCCCCATGCCAACCTTACTCCTCCATTCAAAGCAAAGGCGAAGATAGAAATTCAGCCTTATGATGGGGATGTGAATGCCAAGAAGCTAGACCATTGGCTAGCTCAACTTGAGGTATATTTTAGTTTGCATCAAATCAATGAGAGTCAGCAGATTTCATTTGCAAGGTTAAAATTAACCAATCATGCTTTAACTTGGTTTGAAAGCTATGTTCATTATTTGGTTGTTAAGAAGCTTCCTCCTATTACTAAGTGGGATGAATTTAAGAGGCTAATCAAAAAGAAATTCTATCCTATTGTTATGAGGAAGAGAGGTCCATGTATTGGCAATATCTCAAGCAAAAGAAAGGCCAAAACGTGCAAGAGTACACTAGTGAGTTCGGAAGAAAGGTGTCCAAATGGGCAAAGATGTAGCAAACGCCGGACCTGGACCTTCTGATGAAGTACAATGGTGGACTTCATAGCCACTTGAGGAGACCAGTTCTCTTGGCCAAGCCGGCGGATGTAGACGAGGCTTGTTCTCAAGCCCACTATTTAGAGATGGACAAGAAAAGAGTTCATCTACCTCTTAGCATGCTTCAAGCAAACAAGGTGACACCAAGCAAAAGGAGAAAGGAAAAGGAAAGGTAAGAAAAATGTTACTTCCGTTTCTAAGAAGGATACTAAAGTTCATTGTGGTCATTGTGATGTTGACACTCATTCTAAGGAAAAATGTTAGAAGTTCCAACCGAATTAAATCCCTTCAAGAATGAGAAAAACAAGAAGGCCATGACTACCATCCAGGGAGAGGAAGTATTTTGCACCGAAGAGGTGGACGAGACAATGTGTTGTACCTCCGTCAAGAGAGAGGTCTCTTTGGGTAATAATGAGTGTTGTTCAGGAAAATGAACTTACTAAACTTTTCATATAAAAATTCAAGTGAAGAAAACTAAAGTGGGTGCTCTTTTTGATGCATGTTCTCAAACTAATTTGGTTGGTAAAGAGTTAGTGGACAAGCTAAAGTTAGAAACTTACAATCATCCAAGTCCATACTCATTGGGTTGGGTGAAGAAAGGCGTAGACATCAAGGTTACCAAGCAATGTAAAATTATGTTTGGTATTGATAAGAAATTCATTGATGAAGTTACTTTGGATGTTGTTCCCCTTGATGTGTGTGGTGTAGTGTTTGGTAGCCCGTACTTGTATATCAAGGATGCCATCTTCATGAGGAGAGCCAACCAAGTACCACTTGGTGAAGGATGGTAAGAGCTACATCATTTCAGCCTTTGTAGGAGACTCGAAGATATCTTTGGTAAGTGACATTGAAGCCCGTGTTGGAAATATTGTCATTGATGTCAAAGGAGTCATTGATGTCAACAGAGAATGCACAACGATCAAATTAGATTGATGTGTTACAATGATCAGATTTAATAACAGTGAATGTAATAATTGTATGTCAAAATGTGCAAGACTTCATGAAGGGGCAACATTTATTCAATAGGTCAACCGACCTCCATTAAGATTAAATGATTTGTTTTTATGTGGTCGACCTCCCTTGAAGAAGGCCGACCCTATTGGGTGAAGAGTCATGACCATTCGAAAGGGCATTTTTGGGCTATAAAAGGAAGATTTGTTGGATGGAGGAAGGGCATATTTTGAGCGAATATCATTCGGAAGAAGAGCAAAATTTTATAAGTGTGAAATAAGAGTTATATCTTGAGAAGACAAGCAAATTTGTGAAGAGGAAATAAAAGTCTCCATCATTCGTTGAAACAACAACACTACAAGGTGGTATCGTCATCGGTTTGGAGGTTGGTGCCTCATAAAATGAAGAGATTGGTGTCTCTTGCTGAGTTGGTGCTTGGCAGAAAATATTGGTGTCTGAATTGCTAAGTTGGTGCTTGGCATTGGGGATCGGTGTCTCCAGTAGGTTGGTGCCTACACAAATTGTAAAAGAGTTTTATATATATAAGCAAATATTTTGCCGTGGTTTTTTCCCGAAAGGGTTTCCACGTAAATATTGTGTTCCTCTTGTGTTGCATAATTTTTAGATCTTGTGAGATTGTTGTTCTTACTATTAAAGTTTTGAATTATTAAAAGTTTATCTTATACTAATTCACCCCCTCTCAGTATAAGCGTGTGTTTAACAATTGGTATCAAAGTCAGTTCCTTCAAGAATAGTCTAATCGACAGAAGGTAGATCTCGGCAGCACACATGGCCAGTAATCAAGTACCAGAGGGTTTCTCCACAAACAAGGCTTCATTATTCAATGGAACAAATTATGCTTTCTGGAGCATATGAATGAAAACCTATCTAATGGCTCTAGGGTTCGATATTTGGCAATCGGTAGTAATGGGATATATAACTCAAACTCCACCGACGGATCAAGCCAAAAAGAGGGCCAATGAAAACAACGCCAAAGCCTTGAACGCAATATTATGTGGCTTGTCTGAATTTGAGTTTGTCAAAGTTATGCATTGTGACACGGCAAAGGAGACATGGGACAAACTGCAGAATATCTATGAGGGAGACACCAAAGTAAAGCAGGCTAAGCTCCAAACCCACAGAAGGCAGTTTGAGAGTCTAAAAATGAAAGAAGAAGAGAATGTTGCAGCCTATCTTCTTCGTGTGGACGAAATTGTGAATACCATCAGAGGGCTCGGTGAAAAGATAGAAGAACCAATAATAGTACAAAAGGTGCTAAGGTCTCTCCCCTTAAGATTTGATCCTAAGGTTTCCACAATTGAGGAAATAAAAGATCTAAACACGCTAAAGATGGATGAGTTGCATGGAATCCTCACAACATATGAAATGAGGACAGAAACAAAAAGATGTCAAAGCGAGAAGTTGCCTTCAAAGCTTCAAAAGGGTCAAAAATGCAAAACCTGAGTCAAGTGATGAATCAAAAGAAGAAGCTCTTTTTGTGAGAAATTTGAAAAAGGGATCTGACAAGTATAAAGGTAAGCTTCCTTTCAAATGTTTCAATTGTGGTGAGATAGGGCATTTCGCTAAGTGTCCTCATGCAAAAGATGATAGTAGTGATGAAGAAGAACATGCTAAGGTAGGAAAGAGCAAACATCCATACAAAAAGAACTATAAGCCGGGCAAATATGAAAAGAAGAAAAGCTCTGACAGGCATAAGAAAAGCCTCTACACCAAGAAGGAGAGTAGCTCAAAAGAAGAGAGTGATAGAGAAGAAACTCTTTTCATGGCAATAGAAACAAATAACGATGAAGACCAAATGTTTCTGGAAGAGGAAGAAAATTTTGAGGATGAAGGAGAAGTGGATCTGGAAGAACTTGTCTGTGCCTTGGGTGAAATAAAGAGGCTTAAGAAAAAGAACTTGAAGCAAAAATTACAGCTTCGAAATATGAAGAAGAAGGTGGAAATTCGCAATCGAACATATCTCAAAGCTTCGAAGAGTCTGAAAAGATTATTATCAGTTTGAAAACTCAATTAGAAGAGGCTAAAAGAATTGAGGAGGTAGTAAGAGATCAGCTGAAATCAAAAGAGGAAAATTGTGCTAAGCTTGAATCTGAAATTGTTGATTTAAGAAAGGAATTGGAGAAGTCTAGTGATAAGCTAAAAAATAGCTTAAAATTTGAAAAGAGCACCGAGGTCTTGGATAACATTCTTAATAGCCAAAGGTCACCATGCATCAAGACGGGTCTTGGCTATGAAGAAAAACAAGAGGTTACTAAGAAGGATTTGAATTCAAAAATTGTTGAACCTCCGAAGAAAGAAGATAAGACTCATAAGAACAACATTCCTCAAAAGGATAACAAAGATGAGAACAAGTGGCATAAGGTTCCCACAAGAAACTTCAGAAGATCCTTCTATCCAAGGCAGCCTTACATGATCGGTATCAAAACTCCTTTTATGGCTATTGTTTCTCGTGCAACAATTTTGGTCATAAGGCAATAGATTGTAAGGTTCAGGCAAGGAATAATGGTTGGAATAAAAGTGCTTATGGTTATTCAAGTAGAAATCATAACTCATTTGCTGCACTATCGGATTACAATGAATATGATATTGTGTGTTATAAGTGCAACAAAGTTGGTCATATAGCACGATATTGTAGAAGTGTTTTTGTAGAGAATCCAAAGCAAACCAAGAAAGTGGATACCTGGCCAAGCAAAAAAACAGAATCTACAAAAGCTTGGAAGAAGAAACAAAAGGAAGAGAAAGAGAAAGCTATGCTTGTTCAAACTCGCCAACAGGAGAGATCCGAATGCCGAAACATCTTTAGCAAGATCTGTTGTCCCATAGGTTGTCTTTGGTAGCCTCATGGTTGTTAAAATATCTTCTTCTTCTTCTTTTCATGTGCAAAATGAAGAGCAACATTGGTACATTGATAGTGGATGCTCGAGCCATATGACAGGAGATAAGAGCAAGTTCCATTCCTTGAAGAAAGTAAGCGGAGGAACAGTAAAATTTGGAGACAATGCTACAACAAGGATAATGCAAGGAAAGGTAATCTCAGTCTCAATGATGGAAAGACAAAAATTGAGAATGTGTTGTACATTGAAGGGCTGAAGCATAACCTCCTAAGTGTTAGTCAAATGTGTGATCAAGGACACATCCTCACTTTCCATCCTCAAGGTTGTGAAGTAAGGAAAGTTGATTCAGAAGATTAATTGTGGATGCAGACAGCACCATGAATAACATGTATGTGCTCAGTGAAGTTAAGAAAGAAAGATGCTATATGACACAATCAGATGAGAGTTGGTTATGGCACAGAAGAATGGGCCATATGAATTTTGACAATTTGGTGAAAATCAGCAATAAGCAGTGTGTGAGAGACATGCCAAAAATCACGAAGCCTTCAAACACCATTTGCAAGCAATGTCAGCATGGAAAACAAACTAGAGGCAGATTCAAATCAAAGGAATATTCAACAACGAAGCCTTTGGAATTGATTCATACAGACTTGTGTGGGCCCACAAGAACTCAAAGTTTAAAAGGTGAGAGTTACTTTATGTTGTTAATTGATGACTATTCTAGAATGACATGGGTTACTCTTCTAAAGGATAAGGCATTTGAGAACTTTAAAAATTTTAAAGCATTAGTAGAAAATGAAATTGGGTTGAAAATTAAGTGCTTGAGATCAGATAGAGGAGAATTTCTTTCAGACCAATTCGGAGAATTTTGTGAGGAACATGGAATAAGAAGACAACTCACAGCTGCACGAACTCCGCAACAAAATGGAGTTACTGAAAGAAAGAACTGAACAGTTCAAGAGATGGCAAGGACTATGTTGAATGAGTCCAAATTGTCAAATAGGTATTAGGGAAAAACAGTTAAGGCGGTTTACATCCTTAATAGAGGACAAATCAAAGTAAACAATACCAAAACACCTTATGAACTATGGAAGGGTAGACCAGCTACCATTGTTAAATACTTTAGGGTGTTCGGAAGAAAATGTTATATTAAAAGAAATGATGAAGATTTGGGAAAGTTTGACTCTAGATCTGATGAAGGTATTTTTCTTGGATACTCCTCAAGGAGTAAAGCTTACATATGTTATAATAAAAGACTTCAAAAGATTGTGGAAAGTGCCAATGTAAGAGTGGATGAGTTCAGAAAACATAAGGTGACCACACAAGTAAGTGATCACTCAGAAGAATCAAACCAAAATGAAGTCGAAGAAGAAATTGAAGAAGAGACACGGAAGATACTAAGGCACCATTGAGATTTGTTCAGAAGAATCATGGAGAAAATTTGATTCTCGGTGATAAAGATGTTGGGGTGCAAACTCGACGGAGGATAGTAAGTACATCTGAGCAAGTCAATTTCTCTTTGTTATCAAAAATAGAGCCTAAAAATGTTGTAGAAGCTAGTAAAGATGAACATTGGGTCAACGCCATGGAGGAAGAATTGAATCAAATAGAAAAGAATGAAACTTGGGATCTTGTTCCAAGACCAAATGACAAAAATGCAATTGGCACCAAATGGGCCTTTAGAAATGAGCTAGATGAAGATGGGGAAGTAACCAAAAAAAAGGCAAGGTTAGTATGCAAAGGGTATGCTCAAGTAGAAGGTATTGATTTTGAAGAAACCTTTGCTCTTGTTGCTCAATTAGAAGCCATTAGAATGTTTTTGGCATATGCTAGTTGTAAGAATTTTAAGGTTTTTCAAATGGATGTCAAATCTGCGTTTCTAAATGGAAAATTAGAGGAAGAAGTTTACATTGAGCAACTAGAAGGTTTTCTATTGTCAGAAAACAAGGATTTTGTGTGCAAATTGAAGAAGGCACTATATGGGCTAAAACAAGCCCCGAGCATGGTACTCAAGACTTGACACATATCTTCTTCAACAAGGGTTCAAAAGAGGAGTAGCAGATAGTAATCTCTACATTAAGACAAAAGGTAATCATCAATTGATTGTTGTGTATGTAGATGATATTATTTTTGGAGGAGATGATAGAAAAATGTACCAAGAGTTTGCTAAAGATATGCAAAATGAGTTTGAGATGTCAATGCTAGGAGAATTGTCATTTTTCCTTGGTTTACAAATTTCTCAATCTGAAAAGGGAATATTTATCTCTCAAACTAAGTATGTAAAGGAGATGTTAAAGAAGTTTGAAATGGAAGATTGCAAACCGGTCAGCACACCTATGGTTACAGGATGCAAGTTGAGTAAGGATGATGAGTCTCCCGAAGCAAATCAGACTCTATACAAGTCAATGATTGGCAACTTATTGTACACAACAGCCTCTAGGCCAGATATCATGCAAGCAATTGGTTTAGTTGCACGTTTCCAAGCAGCCCCAAAAGAAACACATGTGCAAGCGGTTAAGAGAATATTCAGATATCTAAAAGGCACTTTAGATTATGGTTTGTGGTACCCAAGAGGTGCAGATTTCACCTTAACAGCATATACAAATGCAGATTGGGCAGTGACATGGATGATAGGAAAAGCACAAGTGGAGGAGCATTTTTCCTTGGTGGAAATTTAGTGTCTTGGTTGAGCAAAAAAAGCTTTTGTTTCCTTGTCCACAGCGGAGGCAGAATACATAGCAGCAATATCATGTTGCACACAAGTTCTATGGATGAAGCAGACTCTACAAGATATTAAGGTAGAAAATGATGATCCCATTTCTATATTTTGTGATAATACTAGTGCAATTAACATTTTGAAGAATCCGGTTATGCCTTCGCAAACTAAGCATATTCCGATCAAATATCATTACTTGAGAGAGCAAGTAGCTGAAAAGAATGTTAAGTTGGAATACATTGCCACAAAGGAGCAGATAGCGGACATTTTCACAAAGCCCCTCTCAAAAGGGACTTTTGAGTACCTTAGACACAAGTTGGGTGTGATACCCTTCTCATCAAGTCACTAAAGTCTCAAGGAGTAGCATCGATTCAAAGGGAGCGTCGTGGACAACCTTTTTCCATTGATGTCAAAGGGGGAGAGTAAAAGAAAGGGGGAGTTGTACAGCAAGAGGAAGAAGTACAGAAAGGGAGAGTATTTTGTTTTGAAGATGATTATTTCTTTGTAAGGTTGCCATCAATGACAAAGGGGGAGATTGTTGGAAATATTGTCATTGATGTCAATGGAGAATGCACAACGATCAAAAGAAAAATAATAGTGATCAGATTGATGTGTTACAATGATCAGATTTAATAACAATGAATGTAATAATTGTATACCAAAATGTGCAGCGAATTCATGAAGGGACAACATTTATTTAATGGGCCAGCCGACCTCCATTAAGATTAAATGATTTGTTTTTATGTGGTTGACCTCCCTTGAAGAAGGCTGACCCTATTGGGTGAAGAGTCTTGGGTGAAGAGTCATGACCATTCGAAAGGGCATTTTTGGGCTATAAAAGGAAGATTTGTTGGATGGAGGAAGGGCAGATTTTGAGCAAATATCATTCGAGAAGAAGAGCAGAATTTTATAAGTGTGAAATAAGAGTTATATCTTGAGAAGACAAGCAAATTTGTGAAGAGGAAATAAAAGTCTCCATCATTCGTTGAAACAACAACACTATGAAGGTGGTATCGTCATTGGTTTGGAGGTTGGTGCCTCACAAAACGAAGAGATATGTGTCTCTTGCTGAGTTGGTGCTCAATAGAAAAGATTGGTGTCTGAATAGCTAAATTGGTGCTTGGCATTAGGGATCAGTGTCTCCAGTAGGTTGGTGCAAACATGATTTATAAAAGAGTTATATATATATAAACAAATATTTTGCCATGGTTTTTTCCCAGAAAGGGTTTCCACGTAAATATTGTGTTCCTCTTGTGTTGCATAATTTTTAGATCTTGTGAGATTGTTGTTGTTCTGACTATTAAAGTTTTGAATTATTAAATGTTTATCTTATACTGATTCACCCCCTCTCAGTATAAGCATGTATTTAACAGCCGGGAAGCTTATTAATGCCAGTGGGAAAGTTGCATTACTTACTTTAAGGGATAGGCCAGAAGATGAGGTTATTGCGCCTAAGACCACTTGTAGCATGTTTTCTAACAAGGAGCAGACACAAATAAAAGTGGTGGTTTAGCAGTTCAAGGAAGTTTTTCAAGAGCCTACGGGGTTGCCTCCGGTTAGGACAATTGAGCATGAGATACACTTGCTACCCAATAGTCCGCTTCCAAACATGGGATTATACAGGCAGTCTTTGAAGGATGCCAATGAGGTAAAACAACAATTGCAGTCTTTGATTAAGCAAGGTATAATATGTCCTAGCACTTCTCCATGTGGTTCTCCTATTGTTTTAGTACCTAAGAAAGATGGTTCATGGAGAATGTGTGTTGATTATAGAGCTTTATAAAATAACCATCAAAAATAGGTACCCTCTTCCTTGAATTGATGATTTGTTGGATCAGTTACAACATGCTAAATATTTTACTAAGCTTGATTTGAAATCAGTATCACCAAGTGTAGATCAAGGAAGAGGACATCTGGAAAACAGCGTTCAAGACTAGGCAAGGATTGTATGAATGGTTGGTATTACCATTCGGGCTATGCAATGCACTAACTACCTTCATGAGGTTGATGAATGAGGTAATGAGACCGTTTATTGATTCCTTTTTCATTGTGTACTTGGATGACATTCTAGTTTTTAGCAAAACTTTTGAAGAGCATATTAACCATTTGCATCAAGTTTTGCAAGTTCTTAAGGAGAACCGGCTAGTGTTGAATGACAAGAAGAGTGAGTTTGCTTGGTAGTAACTTGTCTTTTTGGGCATGTGGTTGGAGATGGAGAGTTGAGGATTGATCCGGGTAAGATAGAGGCCATTCTGAATTGGCCTACACCGTCTAGTTTGACTGAGACCAGGAGTTTTGTTGGTGCAGTTCAGTATTTGAGGAAGTTCATCAAGAACTTTTCCATAGCAGTGTCGTTACATTCAGTGACAAAGGCAGTGGTAAAGCTTTTGATTGGGGTAAGAAACAACAGAATGCTTTTGAGTCATTTAAATACAAGATTAGTCATGCTCCAATTTTGGCATTACCTAACTTACAATTGTCTTTCGAAGTGGAAACCGATGTTAGTGACTATGTTATGGGGTTGTCCTACTTCAAGGAGGTAGGCTTGTATGTTATCATTCGAATTGTTTCATGGTGCAATTCTGAATTATTGTACATATGACAAGGAATTGTATGCTCTTGTGCAAGCGGTCAAGAAATGGAAACATTATCTGATGGGTAAAGAAACTATCATACACACGGATCATCAACCTCTTCAATATTTGCAAGCTCAAAATAAACTTCAGCAGGATAGACACTATAAATGGATGGGTTTTTACAGCAGTTCCATTTGATTATAAAATATAAGAAAGGTGTGACTAACAAGTTAGTTGATATGTTATCTAGACCTCCTTTACTTTCAGCTATGGGCACGTTAACTCTTCTTGAGCCTTTTTTGTGTGAAGCATATCAGGAAGGTTATGAGCAGGATCCGGATTTTGGAGAGATCTTTCAGTAGAAACCTCCAAGTGAGGGCTTTGCACCTAGGGGAGAATACTACTTCAAGACGGGTTGCTCTACAAGAATGAGAAACTTTGTGTGCCTAAGGGGGAAGAGTTCAATTGATGAGGGAAGCACACACTTCTAAGGTGGCTGGTCACTTTGGTGTGACAAAGACGTAGCGCACTTACAAAGGTATGTTTATTGGCCAAACATGCAAGTAAAAGTTGTTAAACTCGTCGGGGTTGTGTTTTTATGTAGTACAAGTAAGCCTAATAACAGAAAGTTGGGTTTATATATGCCATTACCAATTCCTTCCTGGCCATGGGAAAGCATCTCCATGGATTTTGTGGGCGGTTTGCCTATTGGGAATTTATTAGTTAGTGCATACATATTGTTTTGATTGTTGAATCAATCTGCCTAAATTAGGCTTGAGTTATTCGTGGAGGTTTTATAAGACTCCTTATTTTAAGGAGATCATCTCCCTTTAAATTCGTTTTGTCTGGATTTTTATTAATACAGAATATTATCATCGTATTGTGTCCATGCAAATCAGGTTCTACAATTTTATTTAGTATCGGAGCAATGGCGTCCCGACTATTGTGTGGAGGCGAGATATATTCTCATTGATGGTCGCCCCTCTTATGAGGTTCTGCTTAGCGAATTCTATGACACCAACTCAAGTCTTCCGACGAGAGCACACAACTTTGTCTTATACTTAAACCCACATTTTGGTTGTTCAACGTCAACACTTGGAAATGTTTCTCTGGTTCATTAATATTCTTGTCAAATCCACACATTTCTTTGCGGATTTTGTCTTTGCACAATCTATGAGTGGAGGCTACGGGTTTGCATTAAATCTGCAAATTTATACACTTGTTAGCTTGACTCGCTGCATGAGTGTATAGTGCACGATAAATATTTTTCCTTCGTTGAAGTCCGACACCACTATCCATGCGTTCAAAAGACAACTATCTGTGGCAAGATAAAGGGTTCATTATTATCTGGTCCATTTTGTGGAGTTTTAAAATGGAAAAGATAAATCTAATTGAAAGATTTAATGGGAAAGACTTCCACACATGGCAAGTACAAACCCAACTACAATTGATCGACAAAGACTTATGGGACATTGTCGATGGAAAAATTAAAAAACCGAATGATGTAGATGAAGCAACAAAATGGGAAAGTAAGGATCGGAAAGCAATAACAATTATCGGCCTTGGACTATCTGATGCATATTTACATCATATTAATCTAACCAAGTCATCTAATAACATTTGGGTGACATTGAACAAGTTACTTAGATCTCAAGCAAGTAGTGCAACAATGGTGTTGAAGCAAAATCTTTTGGGCTAAAGATGGGAGAAAACGACAATATGGTTCAACATATCAGTAAGTTTTGATCCATTTTAAATCAATTAGCAGGAATAAAAGCTGAGGTGGATAAAGAAGATGCTAAAGCAATCTTACTAAATAGCTTGCCAAAAGAGTATTCGAATATTGTTTTTACTCTTAGTAAGATCAATCCTAGTTTGGAAAATTTAATTTCCTCTTTGCTTGATGAAGAAGAAAAAATCAAAAGGTCTGTACCAGAAGAAGAAACAATAATGGTTGCAAAAAATAAGTCATCCTTCAAGAAAAATACACATCAATTCAAATCTTCAAAAAAACACCTTCTATGTCATTACTTGTAAACAACCAGGACATGGTTTTGTGAATTGTAAGAAAAGAGCTCAAGATCTTTTAGATGATAAGTTGGATCAAAAGGCTTTAGCTGCTGAAGAAGATGATTGGGATGATTATTCTAACCTTGCAAGTGATAATGAAATTATCAATTATCTAAGTGATGAAGATATCTGTATTGAACATCTATAATCTCATTGGAGGATGGAGGCAACAAAGGCAAGAGGACAATCAGCGTCCTCGAGTTTGTCACTACCTCAGAGGCCACATATTGCTTTAGTGACACCTTTTGTTTTGTGTGATGAATAAGAACAGATGAGCATCCTTGTTCCTGTGTGCAGTATAGTATTTGTGTTTCCCATGTGATGATGTGGAGATTTGTACCATTGATACTATTGCAAGAAGTGTTCTTGATCAGATTGACTTGATGGTTGATGTGAATTGGTTGAAGGGTCCTAATTCATGTATTCACCTGGATAGGTTGATGGGCCCCTATTCATGGATGATGTAGTTCCCACAGTCAGTGTTGAGGATCGAGACCATGTGCAAGCTACGGAGCGGCATGTTGTTTGGTTGAAGATGGTGTTTTTCTCCCATGTTCGCACTAAGGGGGAATGTTAGGAATTTATTAGTTAGTGCGTACATATTGTTTTGATTGTTGAAACAATCCGCCTAAATTAAGTTTGAGTTGTTCATGGAGGTTTTATAGGACTCCTTATTTTAAGGAGATCCTCTCCCTTTAAATTCGTATTGTGCTGGAGATTTATTAATACAAAATATTATCAGCGTGTTTTGTCTGTGCAAATCTGGTTCTACAATTTTATTGCCTACTTCCAAGAAAGGGTGTGATTACATCTTTGTGGTAGTGGACCAATTTAGTAAAATGTGTATTCTCATTCCTTGCAAAAAACTATCAACTTCAAGGTCAACAATGCAATCGAGTTATTTTTTGCTAATGTGTGGGTTCATTTTGGTTTGCCTAATTCTATTGTGTCAAGACAGGACTCACAATTCATAGGAAAGTTTTGGTCTAATTTGTGGGAGAAGATGGATACTAAGTTGAAGAGGTCTCACCACGGACATATGAGCAAACAGTGGTAAATCGTACCTTGGTTCAACTCTTGAGAGGGTATAACAGGAAACATCCAAGGACTTGGGATGAGAATTTGGTATATATCTAGCACTCTTTTATACAAAGGCAGTTCATGCTTCTACCAATAAGACTCCTTTTGAAACATGTTTTGGTTATTTGCCTAAGAGTGCTTTTGATGTTGTTTTGAGATTACCATACAGAAAAATGGAAAAGTGGAACTGAAGTCCATAAAGCTGAGAGATTCATTGAGAAGATTCAACAAATACACCTCCAGGTATAGGAGAGGTTGACAGAGTCACAGGCCAAGTACAAAGCACGACATGATCAACACAAGATTGAGCATTCTTTCCTTGTTGGAGACAAGGTATGGTTGTACTTGAGCGAGAGAAAAAGCTAAGAAACTCAAGCCTCTTCGATATGGCCCATTTGAAATTCTAGAACAAGTGGGTAAGAATGCATTTTGCTTGGATTTGCCTCCTTATATGAGGATATATTCAGTTGTGAATGTTGAGAATTTACGTCTCTTTGAGCCCTCCATGTTGGATCAGGAAGAAGAGGGATTGTTGCTACCATCTATTGAGGATCTTTCTCCGGACAGTCAATTGGAATTGGAGGAAGATGTGGTATTGCAGCGAAAAGAGAGGACAACACAGCAAGGAGTGCAGGACAGGTGGTTGATTGGGTTGAAAGGCCAATTGCCTACCAAGGCCAAGTGGTATTCCAGAGAAGATGTGGGGAAGAAATTTCCTCACCTCATCAATCCTTGAAGCTTTTAGGGACTTAAAAGCCTCAAATTGGGAAAGTCTGATCCAAAAATGGATCTGAAAATACCCAATTCTATGTATTCTCTGTTTAAATTTGCAGTACATTCCCTCGATGTTTATGATTTTGGAAAGTGGCTAAGTCAGGTTGATGGTGATCCGAACACCTTCGTTTGATGGAGAAAGGCCATTGTTGTTTTGTTATGTCAATATGAGTGAGTCGGTGGCGCAACCGCCGCCTGCAGGGATCGCGATTATCTGCAACCGCCACTCAGTAGTCACCGGCGGTCCCGTCCCCCGACAACGCCAAAATGGGAATACGAATTTCTGCAAATGCTTGGACTTCCCACATCTGTTTGTTTCGTCTTTCCCTCCATCCGTGGGCAAACCAACTATAAATACAAGTTTGTTGATGCATTCAAACAAGTGATTTTGAGTGAATTCAAGTGTGAGCAAAAAGAGAAGTTGGAGTTCTTTCTTGTTTTGTTCATTTACAATTGAGTTCTTCATTGTTGAGGATTGTAAGCAAGCAAATACAAATAGAGGGAGTTTGAATCCTTCTTGAAGGCCATCCTTTGGCAAAGATAATTGTATTTTGGATAATACACAATGAAAGGGAAGCAATTTGCTTACCAACCGGAGTTTTTCCCATGTTGGGTTTCTCCAAGATAAATTTTGTGTCTCCTTTGTCTTCCATCTCTCAAATTTGCAGTATTTTGTGAAATATGTAAGACATCTTTTGTGAAAGGCCAAACACCGTGTTTGTCTAATTTATTTTGTTAGTATATGCATTATATTTTTGCATTATTTAAACAAACTTTTATTATATTTTTTAATATATCTACGATGTTTATAAGCTTCTTGTTCCTTAATTATTTGGAATTTTCGATACATGGTACAACTATGTCTTTCTTAATTTTATGTTTACTTATTTTATTGTAAGTTATCAACGAAAAATGTTGTTGTTGGAGCCAATTTATTAAAGAAGAATTTTTTTGCATAGTTTTGTATTACCTTCGCCCTTCATAGTGATTCATAAATTTTTTGAAGTTAAGATTTGCATTTAGTATCCATTTATTCTAACCAACTTATTAACCATGCAATATCCATAATAAGATTAGTCCTTTGTTTTTGGAAACTTTTTTCTCCATGTATCTTTTTGTAAATCTACTTTTATTACTTAAATATGTATGTAGATCTTACTTTTTATAAAATAATATTTTTTTGTGCAAGTCTTTTGTGTTTTACGAGTTATGGGGAATTTTTTCACCATTTTCTTTTTGTTAGTCATTATTTTAAACAGAACTAACCTTCTCATCCAAAAGCATTAATGGAAGATTTTCGATGGTTTCACCTCCAACTTTAAAAGTTTCTTGAAGAATCAACACTCTTCTCTCTTTCTACCTAATCAAATCATTGAAATATTGTAATTTTTTCTCTTGAAGGAAGTTTTCATCAAGGGGAAGTGTTGTGTAATGACACCTCCCTTCTATGTTTAGGTTGTTATCCTTTTTATAACCCTCAAATAAATCTTAAGGGGGAGTGTTGGAGTTTAATCTTTATTTGGGTATATTAAATATCTCAATATTGTGTATTATTAATATCATGTGAATTATTAATTCACATAATCCGGATAATGTGAGGTGGCATGTAGTTTTCACCTCTTTTGTCTTATTAGAGATATTCCTCATTATAAGGAATATTGGAGTTATATTTCAAATGTAACTCATTTGCCACTTTGCACCCACTTCCCTTCACTTCATGGGAAATAGTGACACTAGGCACACACTTGGAAGGTTGGCTAATGCAATGATTGGAGTTACTTTGTAACTCCTTATTCTCTCTTCACTCTATTTCAAGAGTGTTTGGGTCTCTTCCTTAACACTTCTTCAATCTCTTCTTTTAGAGAGTTTCTTAAGGCTTATTTTAGTCTTTCTCTGGATTTTATTCTCTTTCCTTTTTATTCTTTCTTAGAAAAACTTATATGCACATTGTGTTATCTTGTAAATGTTTTGGGCCATCTTTCAATAATACATGGGGTTTTCTTCCGATGTATTGGTTTTCCCACTTGAAAAATCTTGTCTCAACTCTTTTATGGTATGTTTTATGCTTCCATTAATTTCATTGCATTTTATTTACTTATGATTCAATATTTTAATAGTTGATCTTGGAATTATTTCTTACAATATTGGAATAAGGGGTGGTCATAGCTCCGTCTCTAATCTCATTAAATGGGGCCATTCGTATCCAAATTCAACTTAAACAAATCCCCTTAGGGAATAAGGTTTTGTATCTCGTTTATAGAGGGCTGATCAGCAGAAGATAAGGCAATCTCAAGAGCAA
This sequence comes from Taxus wallichiana var. yunnanensis, assembly GCA_018340775.1. NCBI lineage: Eukaryota > Viridiplantae > Streptophyta > Pinopsida > Cupressales > Taxaceae > Taxus > Taxus wallichiana. The sequence continues at coordinate 256,600,007 of CM031238.1, read as the reverse complement.
AACAATGCCAATATTTTTAGGTGCGGGAAGTGGCATCCCATAAGTCTCCTTCGGAAAATCCTTGTCTTACTTAGTTTCATTTATAGAGGGCTGATCAGAAAATGATAAGGCAAACTCATGAGCAAAAGAACATCAATCTTTCTAGTTGCATGGGAAGTGGTATCCCATAAGTCGCTCCATAAGAAAATCCCTTTCTTACATAGTCTGCGTACCTGAAATCAAAGGATATTTGCAATACAAATATCCTATAGTTTCCAGTTCCAAGTAGGTTTTTAGGCCAAGTTCGACACAACCCAACTGCAGACATTCTCCAAGTGATCAAACTAGCAACTTTCCTCCGGACAACCGATATACTCCCGAGAACAAGTCAACCTATAAATTGAAAAATGTGAGGAGCAAAAATAATATCGCATAACCCAAAAGAGCCTCAAACCTTACCCAGATGTCGAGCAGTGAGTAATTTGTGTCTCAAAAGAATTCGCCAAGGAGAAGATCCCTTTAAGCATTGGGCCACCCACTTGGCAACTAGTATGCACCCATTTGACTTGTTCCTTGGCAACTAAGATCCTTTCACTTGTTCCACAACATTTTCTCTTCCAGCGGTTGTATGATGTCGGCATTGCAAATTCTCTCACTTTCATTTCCTAGAGGTTCTATGAGACAGCTTTCATACTACTATCATGGTCTTTCTAGCTTTGTAAAGAGCACCGTTGAGGTCAAGTGAGGATGCTCTCTCAATCCAAGCCTCTTCAAAATTTACATTGATGAGCTAGAGGATTTTCTTTTTAAAAGCATACCCATGCGATGATGGTTGCATTTTACACAATGTGGTGATAGCCATACTCCTTTTTGTTGACGTCATTGTTCCTCTCTTTGTCGATAGTTTACAAAGACAACTTGATGTCCTTGCTCATTTTTGTGAACTTTGTCAATTGGTGGTCAACCTTAGCAAAACTAAGATTATGATAAGCAACACCTTCAAACTTTCTATTTCCGATTACGGTTCCTTTACAAAGGGGAGCCTTTGGAGATCACATCAACCTACACTTACTTGGGGGTTCAATTCTCCAAAGAGTCCAAACCATATTTTAGTATGAAGCCCGCTTCTTAGTCATGCCTTTGCACAAGATACACCTTCCTTTCTATCTTGTAGGGCCAACAGTTTCATATCCATTTCCAAGATATCCCTTCAAGACGCACCTCTTTGATAAACTCATCAAGCTACAAAGGTATTGTATGTGTCCAAGGTTTGGGAACCTAGTCTAGGTTTTGTTGATTGGGCTCTGTATTGAGAGGGTCCAAACTCTCATGATTCAACATATGATCCATTGCAAACAAATTGTTCCTCGGTGTATTGTCCAAGGTGAGTTCTCCACCCTACCCTTACGCTTTGAGACTATCTTTGGGTTTATTTTCTATATTCACAAACCGAGAACCATTGGGGATTCATCTCCACGCCGTGCGATGTATCCATGTTTAGCCCTATGTTCTTCATAGAGGATTGTGTTTTTGGGCCCCATAAACGTCAACATTGTTAGTACTGAGACTAGTTTGCTCCTCTAGTCTATCGGCATCTCTATTGATAGGTTACCTCCATTCCTTTACTCTTTGGATGCCCCTCCTTGGAGTCTTCCCTTAAAGGAAGTCACCATTAGAGTTGTCAGAGGGGATATCTTCAAGTAATACATCTAGGTCACTTGGACCTCTCCTTCTCAATCGCTCAACCCCAAGCTTGCCTTTTATGATGAGCATTTCTTACAGGTGGTGGATGGTCTCATTCGTCACCCTAACTATCTCCGGTGTCATTAGGCTTGCGGCTTGAGGTTCCCCGTCAACTAGTTGAGGGTATGCTCACACTAGTTGTTGGGTGAGACTAATCATCATATTCCATGTGGGGATTGGATATGTCATATTTGCCCCCTCCGGAGATGGATATTGAGGTTCACTTCATTTTAAAATGCCCTATTAATTATGAGATCCAAGACAAATCCCATTGTCTTTACAAGAACTCAAGAAACTCTATCAACTTTCTTTAGGTACCCGAATCAATGGTGTATGGTCCTTTCTTCAAGAGGTTGCCATCCATTGACAAAGGTCCCTATGAGAAGCTCCTAGAGCCCCTAGGGTTATCACTTCATTTTTTCAGCCCTCACGAAGGTTGGTGGTACTAAGCGATCTTTGGATATTGATGCTTCACACAATGGGGGTGTGGGGGTAGATCAGTGCGGCAACACTCATCTCTGCCCAACACTACTCTAAGGAACCCTAACACACTAGCTCTTGGCAATGGCAACCCACTCCTAGTCACTGTCATGAATCTACTCCTCAAAGTCAAGGATCTGCTCCTTCGTGACTGCCTACAGGACTGCGAAGGCAAGAACACATTATGAGCTTCTTTGCTGCCATGAAAGCTTCTTCCGCCTTGGATATTAGGAGTGACTCCAAGGGTGGTGCTTTTCTTCCTCTTAGGATTATCCAACTTGGCCCCCTCAACCATTGACATTCTCCGAGGAGCATTATCAGATCATGTATTGGCCCTTTCACGGTGATAGAACTGAGCATGGTCAGAGATGTTTGATGAGACTACAACTTTCATCAGTGCATGCTCCTTAGGGCTTCTTACTCCTCTTGTGTAGCTATTTTTATTATTACCCTAACCACATGGATTGGGGGATTTATTGTGTTGGGTTTGCCCCATGTTTGCTTTCACTGCTTTTGTTCGTCTTTGTTTATTTAATTAGTTGATGTTCCCGGGGTCCCTTTAGCCTAGCACATTCTATTGTATTTGGGTGAATTCTTGAGTTCCATTGAACTACTTTTTGTCATTTATGGACATTAATATAATTTTTTTCCTTATTTGTTTTCTAATTTTTCAGGCAATGATAACATTCATGAATTTCCAAAGCAAATATAAACAAAACATTGTGGCTAAAATGTAATATGTTAATCAACTTCCTCAAAGCAAGGAGCTATAAAACACAACTTATCATTTTGATTAAAAAAGCTACTAAATCTAAATACATTTTAAGTTGAGATAAAATTTACCAATGTTCACTAATGGTTTAATATAATTGAAAAACTCCTTATCGCCACTATCATTACAGGATGAATATTTCAAAATGAAAAAGATAACTTGATTACATAACCAAAGTACTTGGACATTAATGTTTATTTTGAGCAAATTACAACTAAGCTAGATACGTAACAAGACAATACCATTATACTTGTTAAGTATTTAAAATCCCTAAACACGTGAATATTTCAGAATATATGTTCAACAAGTATATACTATAACCTCTAAATAAAAACACACTAAATTTGCATACCAAATCTCCCCCAGTTCCACAACAGTCATGTTTGTGTTCACATCTACAGTCTGCTTCATATCTTTGATACCATCATCAATGATTTCTTTTACCTTGTGAGAACCCTTCAGACATTTTAAAAGTACATTTTAAGAAATTATTCAATATCTCATTGATTTTTGTTTGAACACCAGAATTCCTTGTTCCAATACATGCACAATAGCTAAATACATGGGACTCGTAGTATATTAAATTACAAAAACAAACGCAGCTATTATTTTAATTTATATAATCCAGTTATGATAAAAGCATGTTAAATCTACAAGAATGATATCAGTGTTCCACGAATTACGATTCCTCTTCTTCATCGCTATTACAGTTAGGAAAATGCTTCTAAATTCAGTTTGTCATCTACTTAAGAAAGTATCTACCTTAACAAACGAGCCAAAAATATAATTTTTATCCTGAACGAGGTACAAACAAGTTAACAAAGAAAATGCATTTAAAAACGTGTATACCAACAACTCTCCTCCAGCTTTTTCATCAGATGCCTTTGTGCTTGTTTCTAAAGTGTCTTTCACATTTTTAACATTGCCCTCCATACTTTCTTTTCGTTTTGGCAATCCTTCAAATATGAGAACAAATGAAAAAGATAAATAATAATAACACTTTCATTAGTCATCTACTTGATTTATTACCTATCTTCCAAATGCTAAATTGTTGGCCCCACTCTCACCTTCTCTTAACTTATCAACTATTAGCTTATATCATTCATATCATTCCTTGAGTACAACTTCTCAGACACCTCAAGTCTGCTACTACTCCAAACAAAGGTTCCACCAAAAGACACATTTGGCTTATAGTTACAACTAACTAAGCCACAATATTGAAGAAAAAGACTCTAAAGCCACTGCAACAAATGGGAGAGACATTCTTGAGGTTTCAGGTCCATCTGTCAGACCCATCGTCATGAGAAATAATTTTACTCTGGAAAAAGAGAGTTACATCTCAAAAGCATGAAGCTCAAGCATTTGCTCATCTCATTCTTTCTATTTTCTTAGGGCATTAAAATTAATATTGTGTTCCATGAATATGCCAGTCTTTAAATATATTTGGGCTTCCCACCACTGCTTAAAATGAGCCAATTATCCTATTTAAATTATTTGAAAACTTTTCTATCTCCATTGTTCCCTAACTATCCATTCCTCAATATGGCCAACTTTAGCAAGTACCCTTGCATCATCCACAAAAATATGGTGTTTGAAACTACTTGTGTTCTGCCAAGCTGATGTTCTGAATTAATTGTGTATAATGTCTGCACAAAGCTCCTTCAACCTCGCTTGTATTGATCAGCCCATTTCCCCATTGTAGTGTTTTACACCCAAATATGGACCCGAAAGGTTGAGGCTTTCTTTCCCATTTGTTGCAGTAGCTCCAGGCTCTTCTTCAATGAACAGTCATTGCCAAAGCCTGAAGTAGTCAAAACTAGAGTATTTGACAACCTATATTTTTGTCGGAATGAACCTGGAAGGAAGTAGCAAAAAGTTAATCCTAATACATGATGCAAACTAATGCTGAAAACTCTCTTAGGAATAAACTACAATCCAACTTATTTGTCATTTTGAGTATTCCGAACTAGTGCTTTTCACTAATGACGAATATTGTTATAAACTTCTAGTATATGAGTGTGGAGGTGATATGAGAGAAGAATTTGGAGAAGATTGTTTAGTGTGGTTAACCAATCATGTCATCTCATTTGTGGGAATGGTGACCCGCATTTTTAGATGATTGTTATCACAATAGCAAGATAATGTACGGTCTATGTGTGCCAAGATGCTGTGTACTTAAGCACACAATGAAGAGTAAAACAAATATTGCAGAACTCCAAGAAGAAGAGAAAGATCACTGAAGGTAGCCACAATCAACCCTTACTATGTTTGATCTGTTATAACTACCCAGAAAAAGAATATACACCTCAAAATATGTGTTGTTTGTATCCCGAAGATCATACAATGCAGATAAGATAAGATAAGATAAGATAAGATCGGGATAATTTTATTAATGTCCAACGAATGACCACAAAAGTAGGTCAATGGGACTGAACCGTACAATGCAAGAAGTGCCAGCAGGGAGACCGAAAGGGTCACCCGAACAACAAAAGAAGAGAAGAGAAGAGAGAGAGGAAAGAAGAAGGAGAAGCAGAGGCCGCCATGACCAGAAGAGTGCAGATCGGTGCAGAACTCCCCACTCCATACATTATTATAAATACTAGCCTAGGCCCCTTTAACATCCTCTTCTCAAATAGTTCTAACTCAATTCTTCAAATCCACCACTATCCCTAGTAATAATGTTCTTTGACAAAAACATCTTTTGCCTTATTTGTTACAAGCTATATTCGTCATAAAGAAAATTGCAGAAAAAATAACCATAAAATATAAAATATAAATAGTCGATCAAATTCATCAAGGTAATAAACTAAAAAATCTAGCATATTTGTCGAGTTTGATAAATAAGCTATTAGTGCTAAAATTAAATTGAGTTCAGAAACAAATTTGTTTTGTTCAATACTGGCAATCATAGTTTTAAGTACTCCTCGTCCTCACTACCGTAATTTTATTAATATTTCCAAACAAAATAAAAAACTACACTAGAAAGAATCACTGTAACAAAAGATCTTGAATGATTATTGATTATATAAAGAAACAGACAAACAAGTCAGTGATGTGATCCGAAAAACCAAGGAAAGTTCACAATAAAAACATACCGAATTCTAAAAATACATACCAACTCTTCTATGGATTCTTTGCACACATTTTCATTCATCTCTACAACCTCTTTCATATTTTCGATTTTTGCATTCACACTTTCTTTTCCTCCTTGGGAATCCTTCAGACACCGAAACAAAGAACAATGTTAAGAAATTCTTCAAATATAGTTCAAACACAATATTCTCTTCCAATACACACTATTATTAATTTAGAGAAAATCCTTGCACTAATAATTTGCAAAATCCAACTTATTATCATTTTAATTTGTACAAACTTGTGATGGGAAAATACACTAAACTAAACATTGTATGTGATCACCAATGGTTATTTCTCTTCTGAGCTATTATTATTACGTAAAGGTTCCAGATTCGCTTTATCGCTTTATTAAGGAATTTTATACCTAACATCAAGCACAAATATCATGTTTAAACTTGAGGAGGGACAATCGAGTTGCAAATATATGCACTCAAAAGGCACATATTAACACTCCCTCAGCATTTTCAACAAACTTTGTGCACATCCATATTTCCATTTTCTTTTGGGTGGGGTGGGGGCAGGGGGATGTGGGGCAGCAACAAGAACTCTTCGAACATCCTAACAAAGATCCAAGTTAAAACAATGTTTTAACTCTTTCAATAATCACCCTATTTTCTTTTTCTGCCCCCATAATCATGTTTTGTCTATGTTTCTAACATCTTATAGCCACCTAGTTCATATTGTTCATATTTTGTATCACTTCTTTTGTCAGTTACTTATAGCTTCTTGTAATCACGATTTTTCTATAACATCCAAGCCAAATCTCCAAAAAAATGCTTTTGGCTTCTGATGATTGTGTTGTAGCTAAACGAATTGATATATATTATATTATCAATGCGTGTGATGAAACCATTACAAAAGGTGAAGACTTATCAAGACAGCTCAGTGTCTTCCATATTCCGATTGTATATCATGATTGTAAGTTAGTAACTAATAACCAGACACCTATTATGAAACCGATATCACTTTCAAGTTAATTTTTAGAAATCTGCAGACTGAGAACAATCTGGAATCCAAAATAGCATCTATTAAGGTCTGGAACCAGACAACAGCAAAATTTTGTTTGGCTGTCAACAGGGGTCCACAAAACAAAGTTTCGTGTGTTGACATTCATAAGACAACAAAAAAATATAGGAAGAAAATTCTTCTCAGTAGCTCCAATGCAAGTAAACTCTCACCTATACGAGCATGACATTTGCACAGCCATGACGCAATGTAGCCAGAGTGCAATTGCTTTTCAATTACTCAGGTTTAAAACAGGAAATCTCAGGAGAAATGCAACAATTTTACAAAAGAATAATATTAAAAATAGCAAATAGTAGTAATTAGTAAAATGCAAGATTACACTCAATGGCAAGATCTTCCACTTGTTTAGTAACTACCTGTGAGTCTTTTTCCTGCAAATGAAACCATACCACCACCAATCTTGCACTGATGTGTTGTCCCATCATGATGTTGCTTGTATTTGGTATCGGCCTTTTGCGAAAAGTTTGAACTTTCTGCTGAATTTTCTAAATATGTTCAATAAACTTAGCAAATTTGTCAACTACTCTCTAAGCTACAGAAGTTCTGCATAGGTGGAAAAGGAGATGCTGTGTAGATAAGTACTAAACACAGGAATCCCAAACAGGCCTGAAAATAGTTGTGACCTATAGAGTTGAGAAATGCTCTGTTGTGGAAAAGTTGTATGAAGGGTAGACTTTCGTCCCAAGTGCAACAACTGTCAGAATTGTAGATCCTTGAGAGATGCACTATCAAGATGTTCACGACCTCTGATTTTCCACCAGTTAAAGGATGAAGAGTTGTAGACTTGGTTAGCTTTGAGTTCATCATTAATTAATGAATTTTCCAAAATGTGGTGTCTCTGTCACAAACAATGATTGCTGGCAAACCAAAGTGAATCCGCACATACTGAAAGAACAGCTTTATGGTATCTTGAGATGAAATTGAATACTAAAACGCAGCTAGAACAACCATATTGGAAAATCTTTCTAGTACAATGAAGACATAATCATTACCATACATACTAGTAGGAAGCCCAGACAGGAAATCCATTAAAACTGCTTCCCAAGGCTTGGTAGGTATTTGCAAAGGAGAATAAATTTCTGGTTTCTTGAAGGCTGGCTTGGGATTTTCACAGGTGATATCAGATCAGATGTATATTGCAGCATTTAATTTAAGATATGGTCGACAAAAATACTTCCCAAGTACAATTAATGTCTTCTCAACTACAAAATATCATGTAACCTTGCTAAAATGTGATTCTTGTATCAACTCTCAACATTTTTTTATACTTCCAAAGGTACACTTGTACACACAAGTGTCCTAGGTGATACAGCAAATAATCTAAATAACTGGTGTTTAAGAAAAAATAAAATCTGAGTTTGCTCCAATTCTGACTATAAATCTGTTTCATGACCACGAGATTCAAGAATCTGAATGGTGATGAGGGTTTTGACCGAAGGAATGTTCAAATAATCTGCCATTGGTTTGGCGCTACCCTTCTTGCGCTTGATGTTCAAGTGGAATTGGGTAAGATAAGAAGATTTTTCCTGATTTTCCTGAACTGGAAGAGCTCCTTGCTCAGGACGGTCAGGGGCAAGCGCAGTCTTCGGGAATCACCCCTCGACTTCAGATTACAACTCTGATCTTGCACACAACAGTGAAACCTGATCTCTGTTACCTCCCTGCTGAGTAACATACATCATCTGTTGTATGCAATTAGCGATACCGACCCCACCATGCAGGTGGGAGTCTCCAGGGAATGCTCCTGGTGAACACCGTATTGCTTCCACCCAGCCTTAAGGAGGCCTCGCGGCTAATCTCCCCAGTCCGAAGGATAGGGGCCAAGTGAAAGAGAAACTCTTCCAGCTGTGTGCCTGACGGGAAGGCATTGCCCTACACAATCGTGCGTTGGCTCATTAGTGGTTAGGCTACCCGAACCCCGGAAGGGGTGAACTGCGACATTTCCCCCTCCCTCATCCAACCCTGCAGGGCCTTCTGATAAAGGGGTAGTGCCACAGCCAAGAGGTTAGCTACGAGCACGAAGCTCGCAGTTCCCCTCCGATGCGAACGATCGCCTAACCAATACGATAGACGCCGACCGCAACACTCCCCACCAAGGAGTATCGAGAGCAAAGCTCTTGCTGCAACATGTTCTAAGTATGCAGGACCTGCTCAGCATATATGATGGTTTCTTTTATAGTATGCAGTGCTTTCAATGCTTGCATGTCTGGACGATCACATAAAACTCAGGATCATATTAGAGATATTTTCTTCTGGCATTGTGAATGTTTCATTGTGGCAGGAAACAAGATACGCATATTAAGCAGGGATTTCTCCAGGTGCATACTTAGCTGTATCAATCTTTATATCAAGTGATTGAAGATCTGGCAAATATTGGCACTGAACAAAGTTTGCATTTCAGTTCTTTATATGCTCTCTGTTTTGAGACTGACCAGCTGAATGTTAGCTTGGCACCACCTCTGGTAACATGAGTCAAAGCCCACAAAATCTGAGATAAATAGAGTACAAATCTCCTATAAAATTTACTAACCCATAGAAACTGCCGAGTTCTATCAGGGTCCATAGTTTTGTCCTCTTGAATGACCTGAATCTTTGCTAGATCTACCATAAACTCCATGTTAGCAAACTATGTATCTCAAATATTGAATATGCAACCAGCTCAATGGGAAAGAACATCATCTTCAAGTTAGCATACAACTAGCTGAACTTGGGTCAAATGCTCTTCACATGCTCTGTTTTAGATTAGTAAGTAAACCACAATCCAGATAAACAACCCCAAATAAACTTTTGAAGGGGCATAAGATGTCATTCATCATTCTAAGAGTTGTTGAAGCATTAATTATACCAAATGACATGACTAACCATTCAAATAACCTTCTTTTATTTTGAATGCACCTTCCAGACATCAGAGGGATCAGTAGTTTCTTAAGTGTTGTTGGACTATTACTATGCCAAACGAAATGAGTAGCCACTCAAATAAATCTACTGTCTTTGACTGCATCTTGCAAACATCAATGGGATGAATGGATACCAGTGATAACCTGATTTGAGGTCTATATTGGTGAAGAACCTAACACATCTCAGTTGATCCAAACTATCTTCACTACTTCAAAGTAGATATTAGTTTTCATGTTGATTTGGTTTCATGCCCCACGGTAAATGTAGAGCACAACAGGGTTGTCACATGGTGAAGAACTAGGCTTGATGAGCACCCTGTCAACTCTTGAATATGACACTCAGTTTCTTCTATAGTTACCAAGTCTGGAAATCTAGATCCATTCGTAAGGGCAAAGAAAATCCAAAAATTTGGAACTGTTGAAAAATTCAGAAAATCCAATCCAAAATGTATATTTTAATTTTATAAACATGTAACATTGCCAAAAACAATAGCCAATGGGGTTTGGGTGGATCGGTTAAGACAGATAGTTGTGTCCGGATCCACCCAGGTTCAAATCCCGCTAGGCGCAATCCCTTCGGGGTGGTTTACCGGTGGTGGCGGGTGTTGCATCACCGGTAGGTTGCGGCGGTTCGGTGGTGGCAGGTGTTGCATCACCGATGGATGCAGCTCGTGGCTTCGCTGGTGGTTCTCAATGATGGCAGAATTTGCATCATTGGCATTGGCGTTGGCGGTGGCTGGTGGCTCTAAAACGGCGGTGGCAGAAAATTGCATCGTCGGTGCGGGCTCAATGGCCGTGGTGGTTTGTGTTGGTCTTAATTGTAATATCTTGTCTAAGGACATTGTTGTAGGGTGGGGCCCCACCAACCCTCCGGTTCATAGCTCCAGTCAAAAGTGTTTATCAATCAAAAACATTGCCAAAAACAATGAATTACTTAAATAATGTAATACAAAAAGTTATATTATTTAATAAAAGTTTGTCGGGTGACTGCTTTCTCCAAAAATATTACCAAAAAATTCAAAAACAAAAATCTAAACTAGGGCCAACCTAGACCAAATTTACCCAGGTGGATGAAAATCCAGATCCAGCCGGATTTTGTGCAGATCCAGCCGAATTGGGTTACTATGGTTTCTACTTTCCAGCAATGAAATATTTTACGAAGGAGCATTAGAAAATGGAAAACATATTATCAAATGAGTAGAATGCTTCACCTAGCAACGAGTGAACTCCAGTAAGGGATTTAAAGATATCCTTGTACTCTTGCAAACCTTGGTCCATCTACTTCTGTTGTGTTTCTTAAGCAGGTGTGCTAGTCTGGACTGCTAAAGCACCCTCTTCTTCTTGAAATCTCAGAGTTGCAAATTTTATGCATCAGCTAATCAATTTCATATGTTGTTTAGTGCTAATGAGATAAACTTATGAGTGATTGTAGCATTCTATTACTATGCCTCTGCTCTCCAACATCTATGATGTCACTGCTAAAATTTGATTCACAAACTCCATGAGACCTATACTGTCGCCTATAGAGAAAAGGTCGTCTACCTAGAACTTATACATTCAATCGTGCAACGCCGCAAACAACTTCATCCCAAAATAGGTTGACCTTGTACATACAATGGCATTGATGTGTGATGTGCCCGTTTGAACCTGAATTATCCCATCAAATGTTGTACAACTGAGGGTCAGGCATTGGCAACAACTCAATCTGAGAACTACATCTGATGAAATAAAATTCCTTCAAGAACCATTATCAACAAAAAAAAATGCAAGGTATATTCTTTGACCCACACCTGAGAATGAAATAATCTTTCTTTTCATTTAGGTAAGGGTTGGAAGATTTTGCCTGACTGGTTGCTATCATGGTGTTAAGTATCAGGTCAATGCTTTGCATGCCTCTATCTGATGCTAAAGTGGAGGAACTCAACACTTGTATTTGAGCAAGAAAAGCTTTCTTAGCACACCATTTTTCATCAAAATGGCTGCTAGAGATGTATATGTTGCACCACTCACCAATGTTGGATTTGTCTCTTTCACTCTTCAATTATATTCTTCTTCTGAAATTGATGTTGTTGGCCTCTTCCTTGATGCTTGTTGTCAAACTTATAGCCAAACATGTCCTTATTGTGACATAAAAAGACTTCAGAGTTATCATTCTTATATTTACTCGTCAACTTTGCTTGAATTTTACAAGCACATGAGTAGGCTTCTCCAAATGATGAAATCTCTAGTAAAAATCCATTTTTGTTACAATATCACCCTATCTGTCAGGGTTTTATTCTTCTCTACATCTCAGATACTAATTTTGGTTGTTCGGTTACAAAATAGATTGGCTATAATCTTGTACAGATTTGCAAGAGTTTAGGACCACAGGCTATATGAGCAAAGCATGTACAAACCAAAATCAGAACCTCTACAGGATCCTCATAAGGCTTTGGAAGCACTAATCAGTGAATCAAAAATACATACAAGAAAAAATCGGGCTAAACCCGTGGCCAAAGAAGCTAAGTACAAAGAGAGAATACTACATCAAGCAATTCAATTCCACATATAAGCACCATCAAAAAGCTTAATTAGCAAGTTAGCAATAGAAATCAAATGGAAGACTAAAATGTTGATAGATCAATTGAGATCTAGCTCACATCAACTCAAGTGTGAGACAGGGAGATCGACAACTTTTGAGGAAAACCGGAAAGAAAGAACATGCATATTTTGCAACTCAAGGACAATGGAAACAGTGGCCTTGTTTGCTATAAAATACACTACCAAAGGAACATCTATTGGAGAATAGTAAATACATACCATAACATAGCATAGAAGAACATGAGAATATTAACAACTTTATTTCATAGAGAGTGCTCAATACAAGTTGTACGGTACAGGAGGACATGATACACAATGCCTTTACCCCAACATACATCATTCTATTTATATCAAGTGACAGAATGGCTGTCAATTAAATGCAACTGTCAACAACCAAAAATGTAATTAACGATATGCTGATAACAATGGCAATACTAACATGACGGTCTATACTATCCCCTGCCTTAAAGCAAGTCAGGGACCCTCTCACACAACCAAGATACAAAATAGTAAAGAATGAAATTGAATAGGAAAGACAAGACGATCTAGAAATAAATTGTTGCTGTTGTAGAAGTTGTTGCTGCTGAAACTTCCAGATGCCCTTGCTGAAATTACTAGTGCCTTCTTTTGTGAACACTAAAAATTATTTCAAAAATCACTGTGGTCAAGCACACACTCACTGTAGCAATCATTATAGCAATCAGAATGTTCATTGTAGCAAAACACTGTAGTGAACAGTGTGTTCACTTTGGCGATCGTTGAAGCTATTCATACATTTACTGTAGTTGACTGTACAGTCATTGTAGGGCATACAACACTAAAACAAAACATTGTAGCATCAGTACAACACTGTAGGAAAAAACTATAGCATCGGTTAGAGAGTCGTAAAGAGCATATCCGGAGGTATACATTCGAGAGAGTGTATGGTGTTGTGGGTGAGGGCGGACATATAGTAAAAGGATAAAGCCGTACAACTTAGGCAGAGAGTTAGAGCTTGGATGGATGGGAGGGGGTTAAGTATGCTGATGATATAGAAGAGACACACTTCAATGAATTTAGAAGGTTGTACAGCCCGTCCAAGGGAATTACCACGGCGTAAAAAGGGAAGAATAACATGTCGGGCAATTGACCAATAACACATGCACATACAAGCTTAAGGTGTTGGGTTTGAGGAGAACTATCAGCCCATGGGTGTACATTTTCTAATTTTGGTTGTACAGTGAATCATGGGTAGCATTCCATGTCGAAGGACATATGTATGGTAGTAAATCGTGCTTTGGATTTACCCTACAACTGTACATTGTGCCGCCCTAAGTGTACAGATAGACAGCAGACGAGGCTGAACATATGGTGGAATTTCTTGGACGTACGAGTCATCTGGAGGGCCCTCCTTGGCATGGCCTTATGGAGAAGCCATTGACGGTGTAGCTAAATAATGACCTTATGGTATTGTAATAGAACAATTTCGCAAATGTTTCTTATAAGCTCATTTAGCAAGGATTTCTTCATAGAAGTATGACATGCCATTATCTTTTTGTCTAGTAGGTCCCAATAATTCAAGTAATTTGTTTGTCTTCATAATTAGAGGTTCGATATCGATCATATTAATATTTCCCAACCTCAACAGATATAATTATAAGTTGGACCCTCTCATTGCATCTTTACTATCTATGGTGTTCATATTTGCTAGTCACTTAGCACAATCATGCATGTTAAATTTTTGCAGCTTTACTTCCCATCCGCCATACTTTTAGACAAACACCCCAAACGTGAAATTTTTATACCTTAAATATTTATTATGCTTGTGCTTCCTCTATCTTTTAAACATGAGTGCCCTGAATTTAAGATTCCCATGCCGCAAGTATTGGTCAGAAGAATACTTCCTGTCTTGACATAGCATCAGACAGCAAATGTGTCATGACTATGTTCATCTAGGGCAAGCATATATGCGTCCAATCATGCTTCAAAAATAGGCCCTACTTCAGGGGTAATAGGTCACCTTCCGAGTAAATTTATCCTTAGACCCCATATTCACGCTTGCTACTATAGTCATCTCTTTGAACTTCATGTCAACTACACTTTCAAACTAGTTTGCCAACTTGTCAATGAACTTTGCATCCTTGGCATTGTATTCTTTGAAATCAGATGGGTAAGCCGATTGTGACATTGGCAGTTCAAAAGGGCTTGGCATCGCCAAACTTTATTTTGGGTCATCTCTTTGCAATCCTTCTTCATTCATCTCCACAATTTCAACGCGTTGTTGCAATCCGGCTAGAACATTTCATGATCCACACCACAAAGTCAAAGACCATGTGCAGGGGACAATCATGCACTAGTTGGAGCAGCAAGCATCATAAGAGTGCATGCGGGTTATTGAATGCAATAAACCAAACATGGAACAATATAGCAAAAGATTTATTTGCAAGCAATGCAATTTCTATTCATTAACAATGAATAGAGAATTATAGAGGCGCAAAAATTAGTAAGACTAAGAGATCAAGCTCTTGTGCTAGAAGGGGAATGCATC
The DNA here is from genome assembly GCA_018340775.1 of Taxus wallichiana var. yunnanensis. Lineage (NCBI taxonomy): Eukaryota > Viridiplantae > Streptophyta > Pinopsida > Cupressales > Taxaceae > Taxus > Taxus wallichiana. The sequence goes on along the minus strand of CM031238.1, from coordinate 256,584,868 downwards.
CTTACTGATTGTCTAGACTATTGCGAAGGTAATACATATTGATGAATGTTGGAGCAAAACTATCTAATATGTCTCAAGTGTGTGCAAACTTGTGATTTTCGAGATCAAACCTATAGATAGTATGTTACAATACATATTTATACAATTGACAATGTCAGCTACAACTAATGACGGTTGTTGGGGAGACGGTTACAACCGTTCCATCTTCTCACAAGCGAAGTAGTTGCAATCTGACACATAGCATGCAACAATGATATCCGAACATGAACTAGTGTGAGTTGTGTCATTTGGCATGCTACTTGGCAACAAGGTGCTAACAAGTGAACGCTGAAGTATAGTGGTCTTGTGTAGAGCCGAAGTGACAAATGGCATGCAAGGAAGCAAGGCACAAGTGTGATGACATGTAGGATAGTTGCAAGGTACCACGGAACACCGAGGTAGGTTGCGCAAAGGTTTGCAACGCCGCAAATGTAACGCGAATGGTGTTGCGTAAGATTGTGGAAGCTATGAAAGTTGTGTAGTGCTAGCACAAGACTAAAGGAATTGCGCAGTTGTTAAGCAAGTTCACAAGACTCTAAGGATTGTGCGGGGCAATGTGCCAAGGTGTCGTAGAACTCAAAACCACATAACCTTCATGACTTCCACAATCTTACGCAGCTCCTTCCACAATACATTTGTAGCTTCTACAATCCCACGAAAGCCTTTACGGGTTTTGCATCCTACCTCAACATTCCGCAACACAAGGTGCTCTTATCTCGTGCATCATAACACTTAGGTGTTGCTCCTCGCATGCCATTTGTCGCTTGACTCGCAAGAGCATTATACTTCAATGTTCACTCATCAACACCTTGTTGCAAAGCGTTGCAAAGACGCTAGATGACACATCCCGCATGAGGCCATATTAGATTATTGTTGCAGCAAGCCAATTCTCGGATTTCAACCGCCTCGCCTACGAGAACATTGAACAATTGTCATCAATTATAAATGTCATTATCAATGGTGTGTGTGCGTGTATTGTAACATATGATCTATAGGTTTAATATCCAAGGTTCTAAGCTCACACTCGCTCAAGACACGCTAGATAGATTTGCCTGGTTCTTCTCCAACATTTATTTGTTTGTAATACCTTCACAATAGTCTAGACAATCTGTAATGACGCATTCCCTTCTAGTACAAGAGTTTATTCTCTTAGTCTTGTTTATTGTTTTGTACACCTCTATAATTCCCTATTCACCATTAATGAATAGAAGTTGCATTTCCTACAAATGAGTCTTATGTTACTTTGTTCTATGATTGGTTCATTATATTCAACAACTCGTGCGCACTCTTATAACCCTTATTGCTCCGATTAGCGCAAGATGCACAGGATTGTACCCACTTGCACGTGATCCTAGGCTTCGTGGTTCGATCATTTCACGATCATCCATCTACCAAGGGAACATACCATTGAAGGAGTTTGTCGACCTTCCAAACACGACTACAACTCCAAGATACCTTTGTCGGTTGGTGTCGTCGCATGCCTCAATTTCCATCTACCGAGTATTGTTCAATGACTAATTTTGATAACTCGGATGACGCTACTTCCTCACAAGCTACTTGATTTTCAAATCTATTAAATACATGTTATTTTTATTCCAATAATGGTTGGCTTTGGTTACTATCAACCAAATCCACCCAATAGTGCATTATACACCTTTTTTAATGAGACTACAAAATCTAGTATGGAGGGTCAATGCCAATAATTTACCTTTTCAACCATAAGAACTCTTGACACCTTCATACCATGTCCATCAACTCCCACCAATTGGAAAGTCGACAACCATATAGTGGACTTCCCAAGAATCTTCCAAATCTCCTTTAAAGAACATTCACACCAAACACACCATCAACAATAGTATTTGAAAGGGTACTCCTTGGGATCTACACATGCACGACTACTAGTCGTCGTCCCATATTTATTATTAGGGGCATTAGAGCAATCACTTGTTAACTCGACAAAGGGGGTCCGACTATTGGTTTATTGATTTGCTTCTTTCTCTCACCATGACTAACGCTACACCATCTAACACTAGGTGCGCATCAGTATGCTCCTATCAAGGCCAATGTCTTGTGCAATACTAGCTATAACATTCTTGAGTTATGGAATAGTTTGTAAGAGGTCAACTACCTTTACAAGTACAATGATATGCGCAAGACTTCATGTCCTGCAATTGTTTTGTTTGACTCAAGTTTGTTTGTCATTGTACTAAAAATTGTTACAGCGATTGGCATTGTTGTTCAACCATTGCCCTCTCAACCGCCACCCTTGCTTTGGCTAGTCTTTCATTCTTCATACATAGAACAAGATAATTAGCTTTCTTTGCTCATGCTCCAATGATTTGCATAACCTCGTCCTCAAATATGTCAATCATGTTGATGTTCACTTGCTTGGTAAAATTGTCGTCATTATGGTCTTCAAGCCCACACCATCTACAAAGAAATCCAATGTTTGTTTTATCGGTAAAGCAATCTTTAGTAAAATGTTTGCGCTTGTTTCACCTCCAACATTGTGCAATGAGCCATCTTTGGGTGTCATGTCTATTGCTCTCCTTGTGTTAGAAAAAAATTGAGCAGCTTGTTCCACAAATTGTGTGGGCAAATCCTTAATTGAGTGCCATATAACCTCAAATCTCACAGAACATTTTCTTTGGGCAATTCACCTTGGTGTGACCCTCTACCTTGCAATCAATACACCAAAAATCCTTGCCTTCATTCTTAGTGTCTTTGTTTAGTTCCTTCATCATCAAGAGCATGTCCCTTTGAAGAGTCTAAATTGATACTTGTTCATTGTGGATGGACTCGAGTCATCTTCTTTTCTCCTTGAGTGCGATGATGTCTTATGCTCGCTTTGATATCCATTGCATAAGACGAAGGTGGGACCGCCTTCCTCTTCCTCCACAATGAGGGTACCAACCCTTCAATGAACCATCACTTCTCCAAGCCATCGTCTGGCTCTTTTTCAAGTTTTCCCAGGAATTCTTCAAGCCTCCTATCAGTAAGCTCATACATTCTCGTGCTCACCCTACCAAGTATTATAGATTTCAATGACAATCTCATTGTCATCTCTCAAATGCTTTCCCAGGTTGCCTTATCGTGTTTGGTGCATTTGTGAACCAATCGGTAGCCACTCCCCAAGTGTGGTTAGTAAGAACGTCAATCAAAGGCGTTCATATGCATGCCCATTACCAAGATACAAATTGTAATGCATGTCTTACAATGTCATATTGGGTCTTTTGATTTGTCACCACTGAAGTTCGAACTCGGCAATTTCTACTTGTCGAGAGATGAACTGATGGAGTAACCATGGACACAGGTATGTGTTGCTTCTAACATGACTCTTTGAATACAATTCTCCTCCTCAAGAGGACACTGGATGTGCTTCCACTCTCTTGGCATTTTTTCGCTCATCAATTTGTACACTATCTTGCTCACCATCAAATGCCTTTTTGTATCACTCCCTCCAACTTGTCACTCGCTTCCCTAGTGTATTTTTCTTTTAATCTTCAATGAATGAGATCTTCAATTATGTGGATATTTGTTTCATATGCAACTCATTCTTCTTTTGTGAAGTCATATTATTGAACTCCATCTCAAAATTCCCTCAAAAGGAGAAGCTCAATCGAATCCTTGCTCGATTCCATGGACTCTTCACTTATTTCTTACTAGATTTTGTGGGCTTTGACTTTTACATTATTTTTACCTTGCTTTTCGATTCTACCTTGTACTATTGATAAATTTTTATAATTGGTTACCTCTCAAACCTTTTTCTTTCTTCTTGTTCCACCAATCTAGTAGAGCATGTGATTTTTGGTCCACTCGTTCTCCCGTCTTTGTTCGGGTCAATGGCGTTAGTTATTTCTTATCCGTATCAATCTTCTTCTTGACAACCCTTCTCATTGTATAGTTGTAAGATACTTTGTCATTGTACTTCACATTTATGTTCGGCGGAGATATTATAAGATAATGTAGTGCCTCATCGTAAAAGGTTATTGTCACCGACATTCACTTCAACCCAACATTAGCCTAAGCCAACTTTGCAAAGGCAATGGCACCAAAAATTTGCTATACAAACTACTCTACCTATGGAACGTCAATTACATAATAATTGCATACCATAACATAGCATAAAAGAACATAAGAGTAATCATAAATTTATTTCACTGGTGGTGCCTCATAGAAATTAAGTTGCTTGATACAAGGACTTGATACTCTTACCCAAACATACGTCATTCTATTTATATGGCATGACTCAAAAGTTGTCGTTTAAACCACCAAACATAACATAATAGTCATTATAATACTACTTAAAGCCGGCCATACAATCATCAACAACATCGTCTACCAAAACATGTAATTAATAATGTGTTCATAACAATGGCAAACATGATACCACGCACGGACCACATTATGGCATGCTTAGCCTACAATGACATTAACGTTAACCATGTCGCCATCTTGGCAAATTGCTCATTAATGCCTCTTCAAAAGGCAAGCTTAGTGAAAGCAAGGGAGTTTTTCCGCAAAAAAATTAAAGGAGATCCATCCTCAAAAAAATGATCGGTGTCTCAAGCGGTGGCTTGCTCAATTAATGTAAGTGGCAAGGACTCTATAATGTCCACCTCTTTTCAGTCATTGCTTGTAATCCCATAGACTCTTTTTACTCATGGATGTTATTAAAAACCTTCATCCATTTATAATGCCATCCATTCCAAACATTACGACAAAGCAAGATCCATCACCAAAGACAGAGATATGGTTGACGAAGACTTGAAAAGGAAACAAAGGTTCGTCTATATCAAACAAAGGATAGACATATCCATCAACCACCATGAAAGAGCCAATCCCAGATCTAATAACATCCATAACAGAATGGCCTATACTAAAGAGGACATGGTTGGATGATATTGGTGGCACAAAGAACCAAGGCTCAAAAACTCTGCTTACACCATAGTTCACGGTTCTTTAGAAATGGAGAGGAAATGAGAAATATGCATCGGAGTACATCTCCTAGAATATAGTCAAGGAGGGGTAGTACACCCCCTAGGTCTAGGAACGAATCCACTACATCCTTTAGACAAACGTTTAAAATCTATGGCTATCTTCATCATTTATTTACATGCAGGCATTGTATGAATTTCAAGCCCTTGCTTGGCCTTTCTAATTCTTGTCCACGCCTAACATTATTTTCCAGTTGGATGTATCTTCTCACCAATAGTTGAGACAGCATCTATATTGTTGGGTACACACTTGTGAGGGGCTGGTCCAGATACGGTACATAACAGGTCCTAATAAGGGTCTGATTCGCTTGTGGGTTTGCATTACACGGGTCTGTTTTGCCATAGCCGCAGCTTACCCAGCCCAAAAAAACAGTTTTATTTTGTCAAACAGGGACTTTCATAAAAAAATCCTACCTAAAAGACACTCCTAAACTCTTTTTAAACAACAAAAAATTTACCTCACATTGCATACTTACCTCTTATTGCACATTTACTCTCACCTCCATTTTTTCAATTGCTAAGGGATGAAACTCCATCCTTTTGCTCAAACTTTTATGGTGTCGATGCTCTCGATGAAGACATTGCAGAAACATATGATTATGAATATAATGAAAATGCTGATTTATCTCGATTTGTGTATACATTGTAGAATTTTCAAAACGTACTTGTTCTAAGTTCGACCAATGAATGAATGAGGACTTTAGAGACATAGAAGCAATTTCAAGAGGCATATCTGACTTGGTTTAGTACAGCATGTCTTTAGAAACAATTATATAGGATTTCTCTCAATTTTTGTGTATACATTGTAACATATGCACAATGCGTTGGTTCTAAGTTCGACCAATGAATATCATGGCATTGGATTTGAATTATCCATAGTTTGCATACTCGTACTTAGCACATACTGCAAACCAAAAAAATTGACTCAACAATACTTGACATATGCTCAGCAATTCTCCGCAACTTTAAAAAAAAACTTAAATTTCTTTCAAAAACATAAATTTTATGCAAATATAGTTACAAAATGTATCAAATAAGTCTGTAAAACATTGGGGAAGTGTTTTCTATTAGATTTAAATAGAATCAGAGCACAAAAGTGCATCATCATTGCGAATACAACAGCCAGCTGATAAGTCATGAATTTATAGTGAATGTCATTGAAAATTATCATCAAAAATTACATATCTATACAAGTTACAAATTACAATAATTTACAATTTCCAAAAACTTGCAAGTAATTGCCAAAAAGTTGCTGGTATTTGCCAAATACTCAGCTGGAAGTTTCAGCAAGTTTTTGGGGAGTTTACTCGCCCAACTAAAAATCTGGCGAGTACTTGTTGACTTGGTAAGTACTCACGAGTTTTCTAACTATGGAATTATCAATAAATTTTGTGGTTATTAACTTATTTTGTTTACTCTATAAATATAATATGGATGTTTTTTTCTTATTTGGCTATATTTTTGTACAACCATACCCAAAGTCATACCTGAGACCCAAAACCAATCGTCTTAGCAGTGTACCAGACCCCATGCCCATAGTCGTACTCGCACCCGCACCGCTGCCTAGGACAACACTAACACTAATGGCATGACACTCTTATTCCTCACAAGATTGTCATCCACTTTTGGCATTGTCATTTGTATGTATTCTCTTTCTTGATCAATAAAACTGTGGACTGCAATGAGCCGGTGAAAATTCAAATCCTCTGAGTTTATTCTCCCTTGAACATGTTTTTTCAACATATTATTCTATCAGTTTGCTTTTTCAAATTTTTCTGTTTTTTCAGTTTTTCATTCAAATTGAGACTTACAACTATGATAAATTATGATGACATGGCTCAAATTCACGCAAATGACCTTGGGAAAACGATAAAAATGTGAGAAATATAACTACTTAAGTCTACATTAAAAACTTGATCAGGAAACATCACATGTACACACAAATTATTCTACAAAAGATGAACATGGACAAAATCAGATGAATAAGAATGTCTTCATGGATCATATATATAACTGTGAAGTACATGGTCTCAAATATAGTCAGGTTTGGGTCAAAAAGAATCTCAATGGAGAAGTAATGAGAGAACTCTAAAAGAATCAACCAAAGTACTTAAAGGGATGAACAAGCTAGTTAAATCAAATGAACAAAATAATCTGCACGTAACCTTTACCATGACCATCACTAATCCAAAAATTAGAACATGGGATGATGGGTCACATGTTTTTGTTCATCCTTATGAATATGAACAAGTCATATAAACATGTTTTTGTTCATCCTTATGAATATGAACAAATCATATAAATATGATTTTGTTCATCCTTATGAATATGAACAAGTCATATAAACATGTAATGCACAAATTGCTCCAAAATGAATGGTTAATAATCACAGTAAATATCTAATCAAAATTATAGCCATTTATTTCAACAGATTAATTCAATACATAGACAGTGGCATTTTTGTCAGGTGCCCATGAAAACACGAATTTTTCACAGCATAACCAACCTCTTCCTCAGGTAGGGTACATGTCTTCTTCCTTAAATAATATGACTTCTTTGAAGAGACTTGTAATTCAGAGACAGACTCTGCTAGTCTCTTTCCTGGAGAGAACAATGAGGTTAGAAGTGGACATTAAACGCAAAATTAAATACAGAGAAAATGGAGAATGATAATAATGTATGTTGAGTGTGAAAGGACAGATCTTTCTAAGAGTTCATTCCTGCTACTGAGGTGAGGATCATGTAGATGAGGTAGATTAGTTGCAGTAATGTCCTACTTGAAACAGCCAAAGTTCCTTAAAAGTAACTTGGTAGTATGAGAAATGGAAGTAAACCTGTTCTGTGGTAGCTGGTAGGAATTTTGGAGGCAACCTGTATCATAACAAAAGAGTAAAAACATTATAAACTACATATGACTTCACAAAACAGTCAACTCTCTTGATGCCTTACACCCTTCTTTAATTTTCCACTTCCAGAAAATTAAAACGGTGATACTGTAAACAGCATCCATCCCAACTGCCTAAAAACAGTAAGTATATACGGACATATTTTTCAGATGCCTATAGAAATAGTCTTCTCCTACAGTACGACATACATTTTCCTCAGACAGAGTGGGTTTCCTACTCCTCAGATTGTATGTTTTTTTGGAACGGGTTGCAGGTCAGTGTCAGATTCTAGCTGTCTTTTTCCTGCAGAAACAATAAGCTGGAATGAAGCACCAATGTTTAAGTAAATCAAAAAGTTCAAATAAACAATGGTCCAAGTCAAAAGGATGAAAAGAAAGATCCCCTTAATATTTACATCTTCATAGTAAGTTGGAGAGATCAGAGAACATATAGATGAAGAAGTAATTAAGATGTAGGAACATAAGTGGAGATGGAAAATAACAACATACCTTTCCTGACATTGCTAGAAGGAACATCATCAGTAACCTACATCATTCCTTTCGTTAGAAAGAGTTTTAAATTTTTAAAGATGCATATAAAGTTGAAAAATTAAAAGTATTTACCAACTTCAGCATTGACCATGATCCTCCTTATTCCCCAATTTCAAAAAAAAAAAAAAAAATGCAACTCTCTACTGGACTAACATAATGTTAAATACTAAGTTACTAGAAGTACTCAAATGCTGGTTAGCGTCAGGTTTGTATCATACAAATAAAGCAAGGGATTATAGGGCTGAGGCATGATAGTTTTACCAGTTAAACCTGATCAATCCCAAGTTAATGCTGGGATAAAAGAAAAATACCGCGACTAGTAATTTAATCAAGTGTAAAAATAATGCAAAAAAATGAGTATCACAGTAAGGGCATTTGTAAGGCAATTAGATACACTTGGATTGAATAAAAAGGAACATCTCGCTTTACGGTTACGCTATGTTCACCTTTGCCGCCATCACCCCCATGAATATCCAGAACAATAAAAAGTACACAATATCCAACTCGTCATGAATTTCTTCTCGGCACAATGGAGTTCTACATTTCCGGTAAATGCAAATTTGGTCATTTAGAGACTTGGTTGGCAGTAGATTGGAATGCTCAAATTGGGGGTTAATTTAATTGTTTAAAAGAGAGGAGTGAGCTTCTGCTTTCTCACCGATCTTTTCGAGCATGTAGACCTGACGTGCAAAAGCTCATCATTCTCCATCATTCTTTGGTGTTGGAACTGTTGTTACTGCACACAGGCTCAAACTTTCTCTGGTCAAAAACCCTTTAACCAACAGCTCTTGAACTTGGCTTTACACTTCGGCATTCTCTTGCAATGTCAATCTATATGCCATTTTGTTTGGTAAACTCAAACCTATTATCATGTCCTAAGTCACAAAGTTCAAGTCCGCATTCATGTTCAATGAGGATAAAGTTTGGTTCAAGTTTACCAAGGGATAAAGTTTTGAGGACAAAATCGTCTTTAAGTTTGAACAAAAAAATTCTATCCTTTTTTTTTTTTTTTTTTTTGAAAAAATGCATAAATATGTCAGAGGGACAGAGTGGAGAGAGCTTTCTATCTACTACTTTCAGTCAGTATATGTATATATACATACATTTGTAAAATAATGCAAAATCGCGTCAAAAACTTCTCATGTAAAAATAATGGATAAAGTTCGAGTTCATGTTCGACAAGAATAAAGTTCGGCAAAATTTGAACTTTTTCGATAAAATTCGAGAACCTTGTGACATAGATCATGTCCATGCGATGAGTTATACTCCTCATGGGTGGCAGCCTGGAAGATCCTCTGAAATAACCTCCACAAATTTGCTCAAAAACATTTCACTTTGCATGGAAGTGTCTTTCCTCCCATGTTGCACGCACAACTTGCACAGGGGTTCTTTATGAACGCAAACATGCACTCTCCTTATCTACTTCCCTTGGGAATTGCTCTCCCGAAATCATCAAGATCTACAAAATCTTGTCCGCCTCTTCACTCTCTTCCTCCAAAGGACTTGAGAGTGTCTTTTCCCATCCTCCACCAACATGTAGGTGTTTGTGCAACCATAATGATGTGATTTTCTATCATACTGCTAAGCAAAATGTGAAAAACATCCATAGGCATTACATCATACGTTACTTTATCCTTATATGTTCCAATTTGGAAACTCACTAGACATTGCTCATTAACCAAGATTTGATGTCCCTTCAACAACCAAGATACCTTATAGGGATTTGGATGTGTTATTCTCTTTAGATCCAAATTGTCTACCATTTCTTGCAAAACCGAATTATCTATACTATCACCATCAACAATCACCTAGCAACATTTACCTCTTGACTTGCATATGGTTCTGAACAAATTCTTACCCTACACGGGATTTTCGCTTCCTTGACTGACTTCAACAATACTCTCTTCTTCATGAAAACTTCTCCAATTTCCAGCTCATCTTGTGTGATGAACTAATGCAATACTTTCATCATTTGCAATCACAACATGAGCACTTGCATCATTTCTTCTACCGCCATTGTTTTGTGTGTGCGGGGTCTCAAATACCTTGTCCATTCTCTCCGCACCTTCTTGAGCAAAATGTCCTTTGCCACTACCTTGTCCTTGTCCACGTGCAAACCTTACTTTGCCTCGTGTTGCTCCTTGTTGTCTGCACAGCTTATCCACATTAAGCACACCATAATATGCTTCTTTGACGGAAAGTACTCAAATCATATTAAATTCATCATAGATGGATATTCTCAATCAGTTCACATAACACAAGATCCTGTCAAAATCATCTTAAACATGACATGCTCTGATAGTGAGCGTATAGAATTTGTAAGTATAATCTTTTCCACTCAACTCCCTCTATCGTAGATTTTGCAACTTCTTCAGCAAATTAATCTAGTTATCTATAGGCATCAATTTGGCCTTCATTTTTGTCATCAGCCTATCCCAATTATTTATCTTATTGTTACCTCTACACACTTTTGGTTTAAACATGCTCCCACCATAAGGATAGGTGACCTTTCAACTTGGTGCATGAGAACTTAACTTTTTGGGATCTTTCACAGCTTCATCCTCCACACAATGCATGCAAACTTAACTTTCTTGGGATCTTCCACAACTTCGTACTCAAAGTATTTTTCTGACTCAATGAGATCTTCAGGATTCAAACTCACAAAATAACTCAGAATTTCCAACTTAGATGTTACTGCCCATTCTTATGATTGCATGCAAGAATCCATTCTCTTGTTCATAAATTTGTTCTTATGCAGCTTGTGCATCAGCTGCTACCACAGCGACTTCATCATCGCTCAGTTCTTCATCCACCACAACTCCAAAGCATTGGGCAGTTTCCATAGCTTCCAAACAGGCTTGCATTCCTTTCATCAACTCTGCCAATTTGGCAACTCTCGACACTCTGGGTGCTCTTACCATTCTTGTAGGGGAACCTCCTCTTTGTGCCATTTCTCTGTCCTCAAAATAAAGCAATTGATATCCTCACAACCTTTACACCTTCTACCCAGCACTCTTCACCTGAAGATGTCTTCATTTCCCACACTCAGAAATGTTGAAAACAGATGATTCAGGCTCATCGCAAGGAAGAAATACATACACAAATTGAATGGAATCCGTGGTGGAATAGAATGGAAGCAATGTAACCTTCAATCCTCGCAGGGGTAACAAATTGAATCTACTACATAAATGATAATTCACAATGGTACTAACCTAAATGGATTTGGGGCTTTCAGAAAAAAATTTAAAAGGGAGAGAAAGGTAGGGAAGAAAATAAGAATATTCTTTAGTTTCATTCAATTTCTAGCTGCGAGAAGCCATTGCTAGCATTCACTACAATATGAAACCACAATTCAGAGAATCTAGATAAAACTCAAATTCAAATGAATTATTGGCAAAAGTCTTAGGAGATTAGTGCGTAAGTTCCCTGCATACAAAGATTAATTGTGACTATGACCATTGTCCATTAAACACAATTATGAAACCACGAGGAATGACAGATATGACTGTTGTCCAAAACTATCAACTCACAAGATTAGTGGGGCATCCAAGATTAAAAAGTAAACAATCCATTCAAAGATTGCAGACTGCACATGCACATACAAACAATCTTATAGACGAAGAGGACCAAATAATATCTCAGACTTTACAAAATAGTAAACTTTTTATTTCCCACAATAACACACAAAACACAGTGAAATCTCTTAGCCAAAAATTAAAAGACATTAATTCGGAACTGAGAAAGGAAATGCATAACTCACAAGATAAATCCACACAAAGATTTATTGGAAGCAAGACTGCACGGAAATGCCCTAGACCCCCTCATACCAGGCTGGGTACGTACCAGGTACGGGTACGTTCTGGGTACGCTGTGGGTACGTACCCACAGGCCCTGGGTACGCTGTGGGTACGTACCCACAGAGTACCCACAGTTTTTTCTTTTTTTTAAGTGCAAAAAAATAAATAAAACAGAGTACCCACAGTTTTCCTTTTTTTTAAGTGCAAAAAAATAAATAAAACATGAGGGCTTTGATTGGAATTGAACTTTGGAAAGTTCGTGTGAGATTCAATATTGCCAATAGGCTCTGAAGGGTCGAGAGAGATGAAAAGGACTTCATTTGGTTGACTTACTATTTGGGGGCTTTCTTGTTGCTCCTCATGGGTCCTTTATTCTTCAGTCAATTTGGAAGGCATGGGAACAAGTGAAGCACTTGGTGGTTGGGCAGCCTATCTTCTCTTCATTTGACATTAGGTGCCAAGCCTACAAATCGATTTCGTCGAATCAGAAATATAATGACAAGAGGCTGTTCTGCCCTCCTTTGGTTTGAGAAAGGAATTAAAATATTTCATGACTTGTACAGATTTGGGAAGTGGATGGAATGGACAAACCTTAAAGCTTTCTATAAGCTTCCTCAATCTCAGTTCAGAATGTATAAAATGCTCAGAAATTCTTTCACAGCTCCCTCTACTGGACTAATTATGGAGGATGAGAATAAATGTATAAAATGCATAGAGAACACATAACAACACAATTTTAGAAGAATTGAGGACAATTTCTTATGGTTTCCAAGCTAGTTACATATTACAAGCGACAAACTTTAAATGTTTTTTTAATGTCCAATGAGACGTCTAACTCAAGCTTAAGGCATTAATAATGAATTATCAAATCTATAATACAGTCTATGTTATAAACTATTATGTTTTGAACATTATGAACATAGTTACCAAGAGATGGGTACGGGTACATGTACGTGGAGACGAGTACAGGTACTGGTACGACATTTTTTAGAAAAGTGGGAGACGGGTACGGGGAGACGGCAATATATATATGAAATAACTAGAAAAATACTATTGTACATTATTAATTTATTTAGATTCAGAATGCACTGAAATTTAAAAATAACTATACTTTTTGAAGTAAGGAAATCAAATGTCGACAAAAGATGAGTAATTCTATTGATATTTGATATCTCACATATTGTGGGAAGAGTACATTGTAACAGAAAAATGCAAACAATCCCTATGCGTGTGTGTGCGTGTGTGTGCGTGTGTGCGTGTGTGTGTGCGTGTGTGTGTGCGCGTGCACATGCGCATGCGTGTTTGTGTGGGGGGAGACAGGAGGAGACATTAACAAAGGTTCCCGCATACAGGAGATGTCTCCGTACGTGTCTCCCGTACACACTACGTGTACCCGTACCCGGTACGCGTCCCAAGTGGTGGGGGACACGTCTCCTGCAACAATGATTATGAATCAATACAAACTCAAGTCTCAATTCTCAAAGTATTGGAAATTTGTTTTCATGTTCTATGAATGATTTTAAGTTGTATGAGTATTAAATTTCAATAAGTATGCAAATGCTTCTTTAAATTTATAATTTTATATATATATATAACGTACCCAAAAGCGTACCGTACCCGAGGTTTTTAAAAAAATTGCCATTTCAGCATATCGAACCCGTACCCGAACCCGCACCGAAACAGTCTTGCTTGGAAGTATTTCTAAATTTTCTTCTCCTAGTCTCCAATTCCTTATAAAATTAATGTCTTACAAAGTATTCATAATAAAAGATGAGTCGTCGCCTCATCTCAAAACTACATGCAAAGTAAAAGAAACTAAATTAAAACCAAAGCTGATGTATGCTCCTTTTACAAAAAACAGTCCTAAAATAGAAAGATTATTGCTTGATTGCAACGGTGCATGGTGACCACATATGGGTAAAAAAATATATCCACCTCATGCAGGAGGTTGTTTCCCTTTATCTCTCACAAGCATGCACATCTCATAATCTGCTTCAATCTTAACCACATCTATAACTGGCCCCTTGAAATTACTCGAAGCTCTAGAGACAACTCAAACATTATTGATTAAAACTTCTCCAAGGAACTCATTAATTGTAGTGGCCTTTTCCACCTTTCTCATTATGTTAACTATGAATTCATGCATATGCAGATTTCCTTGGTTCTCCACAGTTGTGGCCTGTTTTGCAAATGACTTAGCAAATTCGCCTAAAGATTTCTTCAAATTCCTCCACTGTATAAATTGAATCATCTTTGTACAACAGGGGAAGCTCTGCACTAAGAAACAGTGACACAATGGTACCCAAGAAAGACTCAAGGTGGGCAATATAAGGGACAACATACTAAATGAATCCCCAAAATCAATTGTGCCGCAGTCAAAATATTCTCACAGGCAGTTATCTCTTATGTCCACATTGGGCAATAGATTTCTTCTTGCTACATCCTTGAGATAGACAGTATCCCTTCCAATACTGTGAGCTCATTTAAATATCCCTTGGCAATGGACAAAATATGATCACTTTTACCTTTAGCTTCTTACACTTGGATGAATGTTTTGAACAAATTCCTTAATACACTTTGCACCTAAGAAATGACATTGGGTGACACCATAAATTTGGAGTGTATCCGAGATAACTCCTACATTCTCTCTACTGCATCTTGAGACATTCTTTTGGCATACTTCACAATTGAGACCGGATCCGCGACCAATTCCATGTCACCCCCTCTAGGACCTGTAGTTCCCCTCTTACATTTCCTTGTGAGAGAAAGATTGTCCTCAATCTGGACAATAGTCTGGCCTTCTCTTCTAATTTTCCTAGTGGCAATACGCTTGAGGTTGCTGCTTGGCTTATCAAATCTCAATTTAACCTGACAGGTTGGTAGGAAAAGGCATCTATCTAATGCACCTTAATGAATTGCAAGGCAATCCATTCCTAGAAAACATGGATGGGAGAGCCACCCCACCAATAGAAAACATGGGATACATGGACTGTGGTGACGATGGGGGCAACATGAGTCAAATAATAATGAAGGTAAAACATCAATAATGGTGGCAACTTTTGACAAAGGAAGTGAAAGAGTGGCCTGCAGAATGAAACCGAATGTGGAAAACTCTTGAATTGAAGGTAATGCCATGGATGAGTCCAGAAAAAACGTCACCATTTCAGTGTTTTATGAAGCTCCACCGAATTCTGAATGATCCCTAATAGTGGTAATGGCGGATAGAGTAGTGAAACCTGGAGAGAGCAATGAATGTTGTGGAAAGGATGGTGAACTATCAATTGTGGGAATGGGGGCACTATTGATATGGGTTAAGTGGGTGTGATGATAGTCCCAAAGGTGGTGGAAGTGTGTAATATCCAAAGACACTTGTTGATACCAAAGACATTGTTGGGGTCATCATTATAGTGGTGATATGTGGTACAGTTCCAAATGGACTAGAAACGATGAAAGAATTCACAACACTTTCAACAGCAACAATAGAGGCAAAAACAATGGACACAACGAAGGATGATGCAATTTCAGGTTGGGGTAACACAATAACACTTGGCAAAATTTGGCTTTTCATGACAGAGACAGGAACAGAAAATTGAAAAGTACCAAACACACTCTCCAAGCAGCCTGATTGTAGTTATCCAATGCAGATATTGTGGTATTTCCACATTGTGTAAACTTGTAGCAACCCCACCTCAATTTCTAAGTGATTGTTTTTTTATCAGGGAATTTTATGGGTAAGTGTGGAAGAAATCATGCCCACACTGAGAGGTTGGGAGGTGAATGTTGTTCTCTCCCTTCTGTGGTTGTTTGGAATGTGTTGTTGCACAAAATAAAGGTTGACGGTTGCTTGAAGACTATGATGAGTTTATTAATAGTGCAAGAAATTGTAATAATAAAAAATCATTCAATTGTAATGTACTCAATGCTATTTTGACACTGATGTGTTAGTGTATGTTATCTTAAAACTTCTGCAAATTTCTATTTAAAAACTATATGCAGATTTTAAATGAAGAATGGAAGTATGCTTCTGTATGCACTTGGCAGAAGAAGTTGCATCATAGATATTACAATGTTCCAGATTATAAGAAAGAGTTACATTCTAAAATGGTTAGGAGAGAACTGATTTTATCAAACTCTTGAAGCTTACAAAGAAAATGAAATTGGGTTATACCCCAAGGCGATTAACATGGTTGTATATATTCCAAGATAGGGCAATCCATTAGCCACCCTTAGAAATAGAACAGTATTGTTGCAATATAACTGAACTGAGATAAAGCTAAAATGTCATATTCTTTGTATAATTGCAGCTGCATAAATTTTCTATATTCTAAAATTGTAGGAAGAATAAAAATGTCAGATTTCACTTATAGTTGCAGTTGCCTGATATATTATATATTCTGAATTTGTAGGTAGTATAAAATGATAGATCTCATCTATAGTTGCAGTTGTATGAATAACTTACATTCTGAACTTGTGGTAAATCAGCATATTGTATGCATTGTGTATATAAATATAGTTTTATATACCCATGGATATAAGTGTATGTTCATTTTAACTTTGATTTAAATAACCTGATGAAAACATTTGATCTCAATTACCATAAAACAATACACATCTGATTTAAATAAATTGATTTCTGCTATCTTATTACGCGCACACACGCACGCACGCACACACACACACACACGCACGCACGCACGCACGCACACACACACACACACACACACACACACACACACACACACACACACACACACACACACACACACACACACACGTGCACACACGCACACACGCACACACAAAAATTTGTATGTATGTGTGTATATAGGCGAATATACTAAACTGAATTTTATTCATGCCATTATATACCTGATATTGTATGCATTGTGTATATAAATATAGTTTTTAATAACAAAAATAGATATAAGTTTTGGGTCAGCCAATCGGTCAGGTATGGACCAGTCGACCGTGTACTAGGTTTGAGGGAGGAGATGGCATGGCCGCCCCACCCCCATTGCTCCCCATTGCCTTTTGGTTAAGGGGATGGGGCAGCCCACCTTTGGTAGGGGAGGGACGGCCATGCCACCCCTCCTATATGATTTAAACACAAAAAAGGGGGTAGGGTCAAATCCCCACCCCCAAACTCTGTCGTCACTGTAGCAAATAAAACTCTAAACACAGCCTCAAAGCTGTATAAACTATTATACGTGTAATGCATATATTTGCAAATACACATACAATGTATATGCATGTATATACATACAGGTATATAAAGCAAATCTCTGGAGTATATATGCTATAACCAGCAAGAAAGAAAAGTGAAAACATGATTCAATGGAGAAATCCATTGATGATCATTCACCCATTTGGTTATCATTCAATGGAAACCACCTACAGATTTGAACAAGACACTAAACAATAACAAAATGTTGTGAAAATATCTTCAACCATTCAGGTGAGAAGTATAAAAATCCCTCTTAAAATTTTACTCAAGTAAAGATCTCCATAAGAGCTTAGCTCTCCCAATCCTCCTCCATTCCCTTGCACAAACCTGCAAGTGGGAGAATGGAGGCCAAAAAGAGCCTTTCTAAATTATCTATGAGAAATCAGGGCAACATTAGGGTTGCCCAAATCCTATGGCCCAGATTTGCTTAATCCTAGGGCTGTCTTTTAATCCTATATTGGCTTTTAAGTTGTGTAGGAAACCCTAATAAGATTATTGACTTAATTAGGCCTTGTTATTCTTTTAATTGCAAGCCATAGTTAGGAGATTAATTTGACCAAGAATTAATTATGAATGACAGGATGCGCAGGTTAAATTAAAGCAATTGTTATTATCTTATTGCATACATAAGCCTTATTAGCTGCACTTAGAAACTAGGAGGTGAAATTAAACTAATATATTATGCTAAAAATATTTTGAGTTCTTTTATTTAACAGTAAAATGCTTTTAAGGTCCTTTAGTAAGATAAATTTTGCTTAAGTCATTTGAGCACATGATTACCAGATTAATTATTAACCAATCTAAAACAAATTTTAAACCACCGGTAGTTGCAAAATGGAGAGCAATCTTGACAAAAATGAAATTTCAGATACCTTTCCCATTTTTCATTGTCATGTCGCTCTTGTGACCTTAGTTGTGGGTGTTTCCCTTTAAAAAAAAGTGCGCTGCATTATGTTGGGCATTACACTACAAAAGTTAACAAGGAACACAGAAAGGTGTGACATAACTAGACCAAGTTTCACACAGTTGGCATAAGAGTTCAGTCCACTCGTCCTCAAGGATGTCTTGAATGAGTTTCCAAACATCAAGGGGTGCCTCGGTGAATAGTTTTTAAGCGTAAGCCATCTTTCGATTGGAATGATGTTCTTCCTGATACTCTGAATTAGAAACAAGTTGTAAACATTTTTGTTGTTCTGCACCACCAGGCTCAAGATGTTGATGCAATAGGACAACCCAATCACCTAGCTTGTAGATTGATTGAGTTATAGAATATGCAATGGAAAACTTAACAAAATAAAACAAAATCGTGTTCAAATGCAAAAGACTTGTGGAATAATGCAACTTTTATACAATGACAAGGAAATAGGGTATGGTACATGTGTGTACAGTGTGCAGCAACGTTGAGGATGTAGATTCTCATGATTTGAAATAGGAAACATTTCCAAGTTGATTTTCCTAGAATGGAATGTGAAAACTTATGACTTTTCAAGAGTAGATGCTTGAAGCATGTAGATAATTGAGATTATCCCCTTAGGATTGAATGGCTTACAGATATATGATTACAAAAAGCAATTACAAAAGGAATGATTGCAAAACGGTTCATCTTCTACCCAAGAGGTGGTTTGCCTTCTTTTAGGTGTAATGACAAACCTTTTAAGTGTGTGGTATGTTGATGGAGTCTCTAACATGGTGCGAGTGTTGGAAATGCCACCTAGCATGACACGAAGTGGCGCGAAGGATCCATGTGTCTACAATGTGTTGAGTGTGATGTGCATCGTTTAGATGTTGCACAGTAAGATGCTTGACTTTGTACGAGCATGTGAGGGTGCTAAGGATATGTCAGTGCCACATGTTGCCATTGAGGTGTGCAAGTTGCAAAAAAACAGATTGAGGTGCGCAGAGCACCAAATACCCTTAAAAGAAGCACGGGGACATGCATGGCTACACTCGAATCAGCTAGTAGAGCAAGCGAATTCACAAGTCACAATCAATGCAAAGATTAAGGGCCTAACTCCAAATTGGAAAGTTAGTCAAATAATTTCCTTCAATTGATGCCTTCAAGAGGCCAACCATCCAACAAACTTAAGTGCCAGTGTGGGGGTCGACCTTGGCTATTTTTTTCAAAAATTGAAAGTTCCAGACCATCCCAATGACCAGGATTGGTGGAACTCATTTCCCAAAATTCTTTGGACCCCCTGCCCCTATCTGTTTATGATATATATTTATTTTTCAAAATTCAAAAACTTTAATTGTCCCTCGTGAATTTTGAAGGGACATTGGAAAAGTCAATTGGCAACCATAAGGTGAGAATAACACCCTTCTCATGAGGCAAGGTGGCAGGCTGCTAAAAGGACAGATTTTTTTCAACATTATGCCTCTCGCATGCAAACATTTATTGATATTTGTGTGTGGGAAGGATTACTTATGTGGCTCTCCTCCTGAGTTGAAATTGTTATCTCATTTAGTTTGTTCTTTTTGCAATCTTTTTCATTGCTTCATCGCAAACTGCCCCACCAAAAACAGCGATTGACGCAGACAACAACATGCGAGAGTGCGATGAAGCAATGAAAAGATTGCAAAAAGAACAAACTAAATGAGATAAAGGAATGGGAGAAGATTTCCTGAGACACATGTTGGGCTTCAAAGGGTGGAGAAACATTGAATGTGTCAATTATTCAATTCCATCCATTTAGGATGACCTTTTGTTTAAACTTTCCTCTTTCTCCCTTACTTTCTTCACCTTCCAGTTCTTGGCCAAGACACTGCTCCCACTGTTTTGTCTCCCTCCCTTAACTGACTTACATACTCTTTTGGAAGTTGTTTGTCTACCCATAGATTGGTCTAAGGTCTAAAGTGATAGAGAAATGGTAACTCAATAGGCTCTTGTGCAGTCTTTGCTGGATTGGCCCCTTGCTCGGGGTGTGAAGCAACGAAGGCAGGTTCACTTTGAGGGCAAGGATACTATTGAAGACAGGGTGCATGTTGTGGAAATAAAAAAATCTTCTTAGTTTCTCAGTGTAAGGTTCTATCAGACATTTCTTCTTCTCTACTTATCGAATTCAAGGAGGGGTATATTTGTTTGGTGAGTGATGTTGTTTGGCTGCAAAACTGAAGAGTCCTTCTCCATCTCCCCATTTTCTGCCAAACCCAAACCCATTTCTCCAAACCTAACTGCTCTTCGAGGGCAAAAGAGACCCTATAAAATTGGTGGTCTGGTGGTAGAGGAGTAGTTTCAGGAGAATAAGGATTTGTGTAATATTAAAGAAGTGTTGGATGAGCCACCTTAGAGAATGGAGCAGTTCAAGAGAAACTGGCCAAATTCCTCTAACATGGGGCTAATTTCATTGGCCCTCTATGCAAAATCGTGTTCAGCAAGTTTGGTCGCAGTAAGAATGTGGATGGAGGAAAATGCCGTAGGGATCAGGATATGTCTTATGCGGGTATGTTTTGGAGGTTCTGCTGAAATTCATTTCAAAACATAAATAACAAATTAGGACACTTAATCTAATGTCAAGTTCAAGAAGTCCTAAAATTCAATTCTAAAGAAGGGAATACATTAGGGCACTTAAACCTGATATCAATTTTACAAAGTGCTGATATTAATTGCAGAATAAATAAAGTAGGGCACTTAAACCTAAAAATACCATGATGGTGGAGCATTAAAATTCATTTTAAAAGGAGGGGAAAAACTAGGGCACTTAAACCTTACGCCATGTTCATGTAGTGCTACAGTCATTTCAAAATGAAGGAATATATAAGAGCACTAAAACCTGTGGACTGCTAATAGTCAGTTCAAAAAAACAAATTGGGCCACGTTGGACTGCCAAAACCTAATACCCTAATCTCGGAGTGCTAACAATCATTTCAAAAGAAATAAATTAGAGCAGTGAAATCCAATATCATGTCGTGGAATGCTAAAATTTATTCAATAGGATTAAATTAGGGCACTAAAAAGCCAATACCATTCTCAGAGTACTGTAATTTATTTCAAAAGTATCAAATTTTACCAGATACTACAACATAACAAACATAAACACCTGCAACCCAACTCAATTGCATACACAAAACCCTATTTCTGAGCTACCCGTGGATAATTTTTCACGGTATTGAGTAAATACCTCTACTACTGACGGTGAGGATTGAGGAGACTCCGATTTGCCTTCACTAAGTGTCGTTTCCATATTGATTGTTTGCGTTTCGATTCCTCGGTCAATCAACCAGCATACTTGAAACTTGCTGTAACGTGAAAAAAATGGCGGATGTTCCCTACATACATATATTAGAATAAATGGGAGGGAAATCGTTCTTAAACCCTTTGTTCAACTCTGATACTGGAACGTATAGTTATGAAATGGAATGAAATGGTTTTAATTATATCCACATGACAGAAGGTCTATGGCAGTGGCACCTTAAAAATTTAGTAGTAGTTTTTATGAGGCTGCTCCTCTTTTATTGTCGAATTAACTCATAAAATTTCTTCGTACTCGACTCTGTCCGTGTACCTTGGGTATTCGAGAATGACATGCTCCTTCGTTACAACTGCCCATGTATTGCATAAAACACAAGTCCTCTCTTCCCACGGTTCCCTAGGTGTTGTCCATCTTCTTGTCTCACATATGAGCTTGTGGGAGTCGGTTCTTAATTGACTCATGGTGACCCTTTTTCTCCACTTAATTCCACTCCCTATATAGGCTTTTTCATGATGCTCATACATCGGGTTGAACTTTGTAATATAGTGTTGGTGTTTCCTACTTGTTTTCTTCCTCCACGTCCTCGTTCTAAACTTTTCATTCACATAATTTTTTTGTCTTTGTTAAAATTTGGGCATTCATCTAGGTTGATATCCCATTTTTCATCTATTTGTGGTTCTACTTCATCCATGTGTTCTTTCATTTGTTCAACTCTTCATTTTTCACACACTTGAGCCATTTGTTAACCTTCATGTTTTCTATTTTTTAAGTAACATATAAGCCCGGTCATAGTGATTGCCTCTAGAGGGAAGGTACATGTTTCGGCCAAGATGATTTCAAATGGGGCTGTAGTCTTTATTATGAAATTGTTTGTTATTAGTCAATTTTGGATCTTTTTTATATGTCTTCATTTTGAACTTGTTGTTCCACTAGCCCATACCTCTCAGTCATACAACACCACCAGTGTTACAAGTAAACCAAAAAGGACCCTAGTGGTCTTTCAATCCCATAGATCAACATTCCTACACCTGTTTTGTAGCACATAAAGAGCTCTTCATCCTCCTTGTATTCTCTTCATCGTACAAGTATCTCGGTTGAGCTTGTTGTGGAAATTGAGGCCAAGATATTTGTATGCTAACACCACTTCAAGAGTCTCTCCAACAAACTGAAATTTGAGGTGTTGTTTCTTCCTTTTCACTGAGAAAATCATAATTTTGGTTTTGGCAATGTTTACCTCCATCCCCACTTCTATGAAGAATAGTTCTAAAGAATGAAAGTGATCTCTTAAACCTTAGATTTTTATGTCATTAAAACTAAGTCATCTGCATGTAATAGGAGTTTCACCACATATTTTGCCAAGTGGACCCTTTTCCCTTGAAAGTTGTTTATCTACTCCTCTAACATGTCAATGTATAGCCCGATAAAGTTAGAGAAAGGGGGCAACCTTGTTTGATGCATATATCACTCCCAAAACACTCGAGATAGTCATGCCTATGTTTTGTAATAAATAATAATAAAATTATAATTTTGTATTATACATCTTCGTTGGTGTCTTTTAAATTTTCCACTAAATATGTACTTGCAATTAATAACAAGTGCCCTCTAGTGGTTTATTCCCGTTGAAGCTCAAGTCCACATCCTAGAGATTTGGTGAAATATAGGACATTGGAGCAAGTAGAATCTTTTCACTAATTAGGATAAATTCAAGACCAACAAATATAAGAAGGGGGTCACTTCATTACTCTTCTAGTTTTGTAAGGCTAATGAGAGAGACTCTAACAATTCTCACATAAAGTAGGCTCAAATTAACTCAATTGATTTGTTTATAAATGTAACCTCCATAACTAATCACCCGCTTAAGCATAACTAATGACTTAATCACAAACTTGTAGAATAAAATCATATCAAAATTATTCTTATGCAAAAATACAAATGATATAAATAACTTGTAGGCTATTATCTCGAGGATTTAAACAAATGTAGGGGCACCTAATAAGTATGAAGCCAAAGTTACTACAAAGAGACCTCTAAAGATGTGCACAATGAAAATAGATATTTTAAAGGGGGAAGTACAACAAGCCTTGTGCAGATAATAAGGTGATCATTTTGACTTCAATCAATGCCTTAATCCATTTCCCTTAATTTGTAAGGCTTTAGCAAAATAATAAAACAAGTGAAAGGAATTGCATCATTTTACACAAGTGGTTTAAATTCCCAAAATGTAGACAAATGACTTAAATCCTTACACAAAGAACTCATTATTTATCGTAGTATCGTAACTCTAAACCTAAATTGTAAAAATACAATATTAATAAGTGCAAATGACATCGAGAATTCCACAAGGATTTTAGAACTTTGTGTTTCAACCAAATTACACGTCAAAATTCAAAACTTATAACCAAAATGAAACTTCTAATACCTAGAATAATCACATGTTTATCTTAATGATAGCTTCCTTTATTTCCGCTCTCTTATTGGACACTAGAAAAATCATGCAAATCTTTATTTTATATCTAAATTACAACATTTTTTGAACTCGAGATGCAATTATCAATGGAAAATACTAAAATAGATAAGCTAATTAGTACCTTACAAAATATTATTGAAGAGGGACGAAGAATGACAATCAAAAGATGGAAAGTCAAGAGATGGTCGATAAAGAAACAATGCCACTATGTTATACACAATTGCATAAATTTACAAAATTGGGAATGGAGGTAACTCATAATTGTGTAGAGCCAATGAGAGAGAGAGAGAGGGGGTCAAGCAAGCGTGGATTGCTCACAGAGCCCCACAAGAGACCAAGTGACAAACAACACTCCATTTGTAGTCCATATCGATCTAAGGGACTGGTTTGTTCTAATGAGAAGTAAAAATACCCTGAAAGCATTTAAGAGGCCGCACATGTGTAGCAACAAGAAATCTAGATAAAGAAGGATGGCATGTGGTAGGAGATGCCCACATTGGGACCAATCACTATTAATCAAAGAGCATTTAAAAATACTAAGAAGCAAATTAATGAAAGAAGAAAGAGCAGAAAAGTATTTGTTGGCAAAAATTTAACATGAAATGGAAAAAATAACAAAAATAAATCTAAAACTTCTCACAAACCAAACATTAATTCTCTCCAAAACTATACCAATATGAAACCCTTTAGACAAGCATTACAACATCGTGACGGATTTAAAATGAAGTTCGTATGTAAAAGTTATCGCCAAATAATGAATCATCTATAATATTGATTACACAATCAAATTCAGCAAAAATCAATTTTCTACTATAGTCCATTCAATTTTTTCTTATTCACCACTTGTCATCCTCGATTGGTAACAGTTGTTCCATGTGGCAAGATCTCATATGCTTTAACTTTAGAGGGTTGTGTTGACGGTAATGTGAAATTTCCATATCCTTTAAGCATATGGGATTATGTAATCCTAGAGCTCTCCTTTCACTAACATCGCGAGATCTATCTCCTCCTACACCTGATTTTTTAAGTTTACAATCTTGTAGCTCCTAAAGCATCCATCTCACCCCTATACTCCTCCACATGATCACTTCATTATTTACAAACTTGGTGACCATTAACAAAATAGTATTACTCCTATTATGCATAGGACCCTTTTCCTCTCACATCGTAGTAACAAGAAACTTTGTCTCTGAAGAAATTACTTATGTAGATACGACTATAAACAACAATAGAACACTAAAATATAGAGAAATGTGTTAGGAAATATTTATTAGTGCTCCATTATTATTGATATTGTAAAGAGAATAATTACGTGAGTAATTATTCACATATTTGGTTGTATTATTTGATAGTTGTGATATTGTTGTGAGTTACAACAATATCACGGATATAGGTAGATTGTTATGTTGTTGGAGCAACTTCCTAGAATATAGGAATTGCTTCTCATTATATATTGTATGACCCGAATACATTGAAATATATTGAAGAAGATAAATGAATATCAATTGTATTTGACTGTAAATCTGTAGTATTCATCTCATTTGATATCAGAGCGATTCATGGATGAGTAAATTGATAGGGGAAATTGTACTGTTTGCAATTTTCCTGAAGATATGAAGAAAATTATTATGTCAATTTAGCATACCAATTTTTTAGAATAAGTTTAGTTTATTTCTGTGGGAGGTTATTCAATTCTTTGGCTCCTATTAGATGAAGATCTATTGTGAATGTTCTCGTTCTCTGCCAGCCATGGATTTGTGAGCAGTCAATCCATAGATTCGCCTTCCAAATCTGCATGCTCTTCTGGCTTCTGTGGTCTTCATATGTGTGTATTTATTGGTCTGAACACCATTCCAATTTGCTTAGTTTCTGTGCTATTGGACAGGTCATAGCCAGACGTCAACATAACTTGATTCCATCAACGACTGTGCTCAGGAATCATTATAAAAAAACTCCACACAGCCCCAAATTCAAGTAACACTCAGTCATGAACAGCTTTTAGGTCAGGTGGTGAAATTAAATCTTGTTGGTACCATTGCAGAGATATTGAAAGCACCTTTCCAACGCATTTTTCGGTTTATAAAACGGAGCTCTGGGTGTCAAATTATCAGCAAATCATTTTGTCACTTCAATGAAGCCCGTGAGTTTTTGCAGCCATTTGTGATTGGCTAATTTTTTAATTTTTAGCAAAGACTATAGTTTGAAAAAATTAATTTTACTATAGTTTTTGTTTAATAATTGCATTTTAAGGGCAATTATTATGTTTTTAGCCAAATTAATATTTTTCTGACACCATTTTTCTGGGCCTTTGATATTTTTGGAATCCTCATTTCCTCCCGATTCCAACAAGTAGTCACATGATTAATTTTCTCGTCATTTTGAGAAAATATTTAATCATTGTGTCAATTTTATTTAAATTAGGCCATTTTACGGGAAATTGTATCCTCAATAACTTTTGCACGGTATCTCGAAATTGAGTGCCATTTTTTGCAAAAGTGCTTAGTTTTTCATTCCCATCGCATTAGTTCTAATTTCATTGAAAAATTCCAAGTTTGGAAAATATCCACTTTTTGTAGTCCTTTTTGAGCCTTGTTGAGTCATAAATGCCAAAAATAAAAAAATTTGTAAATGACGCATTATCGCTGGAACGCGACGTCTAATTTTGGGGGGTGATTATTGAGCTTCATGTCCATATTCCGCTGAGTTAGCAGCATCATGATACCAGAGCGGGGAAACGGAGGTTGGAGGTCATTTAGCGACCTCTCGTCAGTCGCCAACGACGAGGCCGCACAAATGGTTTGGTGACATTTTTGTGGTGTATTTGCCTTCAGCTTGTGTCATGTGCTTCTTGTCATTTTTTTTTCAGAGTTCCAATATCAGTGTTCCTGTTTGCAGTGTTCGTGATTGAATAAGTGGAAATTTCACATTGAGGGGGAACATGATTCCAATGTTCCATTTCCAGTATGTCATCTTTTTCTATGCATGTACGAGCAGCAGATTTCAGTAGAATTTCCTATGTTATTCCCTGCAGTGAGATATTGATGAGGGCTGATAATAGTACTTGGCACATCATGATGTGGTTGTAGGTAAACCACTTGAAAACCTTCATTTGTGGTTTGTGGTAAACCAATAGCAAAACCACCATTCTTGGTTGTTGGTAATCCATTTGTAAAACCATCACTTTGTGGTTTGTGGTAAACCAATTGCAAAACCACCATTCTCGGTTTTGGTCAACCGTTTGCAAAACCATCCTTGAGGTTTGTGATCATCCTGTGAAAATCACCAGATCATGAGCAGGTGCAAGTACAAAGGTAGGTTTTCCCCATGTTCGCACTAAGGGGGGAATGTTAGGAAATATTTATTAGTGCTCCATTATTATTGATATTGTAAAGAGAATAATTACGTGAGTAATTATTCACATATTTGGTTGTATTATTTGATAGTTGTGATATTGTTGTGAGTTACAACAATATCACGGATATAGGTAGATTGTTATGTTGTTGGAGCAACTTCCTAGAATATAGGAATTGCTTCTCATTATATATTGTATGACCCGGAATACATTGAAATATATTGAAGAAGATAAATGAATATCAATTGTATTTGACTGTAAATCTATAGTATTCATCTCAAAATGATCACATACGCAAGTAGAATGACTTATCCATGGGGAAACCTCCAAACCATACAATAAGACTCAAGTGCTCAATATGACGATCATCCACTAGTTACTAACACTTGTATATACCTTACTATGATATGCAAAGCACCAAGGCCAACCTACTAAGCATATAAAAGCATAAATAAATGTGATATGACATGATAAGAAATTATGTTAGCCACAAGTTGGCCATACATATCCCAATATATGACCTAGGATTAAGGGTGTAGCATGCCCCTCCCCTTCAAAGTAACATTTTTCGCCAATATTAGTAATCTTTAGATGTTGTTTAGAATGCTTCATCATCCCATGTTGCATCTTCAATGTCTAAATTATTCCACTTGATCAGATACTCGGTAATGAACCTTATTCCTCAATTTCTTAGTGTGTGTTTAGGATCCCTTTAAGCTCCAAAATGATGTGTCCCTCCTCATCAAGCTTAGGAAATGCTGACTAGGAAGACGCCTTCCATCCAATGAAATTTTTCAAACAAGAAACATGGAAAATTGGATGTATTTTAGTTTACTGAGGAAGCTCCAGTTTATATGCCCTCTTTGCTTCGCTAGTTTTTACAACAATTGATAAGGGTCGTAGTATTTAGGTGAAATCTAGTTATCCTTATTCCATTACTTCAAATATCGTTGCTTATATGGTTGCAATCATACAAAAATAAAGTCTCCAACTTCAAAACTTCACTCACTATGGTGTTGATCAAATTGTTTCTTCATGCGGTTTTGTGTCATTATCAAATTATCTTTAAGGCTAGAGAGTACCTCATGTTGGTGTTGAATGTGTTCTTCAAATGCTCTCACTTTAGGTTAGATGTTCAAGTTGGAAGTGAGGGATGGTAGATGGTAATCATACAATGTCAATAATAGAGACGTTTTGGATGAGGTATGAAATGAATTGTAATACCACCATTATACAAGTGGTATTTGTTGAACCCATCTCTCCTACTTTTTTTACTAAACATTTGTTTATTACCTCGGGTTGTCTATCGGATCGGGGATGATATGATGAACTACATACTAGTTGAGCACCCAAACATGAGAACAAATCAATTCAAAAAAATCTAGTAAATATAGGGTCACGATCATTGACTATAATATTGGGTGTACCATATAGCTTCTAAATTACATCCATAAAATACATGGTGACTATACTCATTGTAAAGGGATGTGATAAGGCACAAAATTTAGCCTTATTTGTGAGTCTATCTATAAACACCGTAATTATACTTTTCCCCTCATATTTTAGTAATCTCATGGTGAAATCCATGGAAACCTTTGCCCATTGCTCACTATGAATAAATAGAGGTTACATAAGACCTAGATTCTTAATAGTTTCTCCTTTATTACACTAACACACTAAACATTCTACCACATTTTTTTGGACACCCCCTTTTAACCCTTTATATAAGAATTCATGTTTAATTATGTGATAATTTTTCAAGAACCCATAATGGCCACCCATTGGAGAAGAATGGAGCTCTGAGAGAATTTAAATTTTAAAGGTAGAGTTCTTGCATAAATACAATTGATCCTTGTAGCAAAATTCACCCCCCTTCCATACATTTTATTTGAAATGTTTGGATCCTAATGGAGATTCTAAATGAAAGTGAGGGTCTCTATGTTATTCTACCATTCTAATCATTCTTGATTAACCCAATACTTGTAATATGGACATGGCATATAACAATGCTTCTATGGACTCATCTCTCTTGGATAGTGCATCAACTACCACATTTTCCTTTCCTTTCTTGTAAATGATCTCAAAGTCATAACCCAACATATTTGTGACCCATTTATGTTGTTCTTTAGATGATAGTCATTGCTCCAAGAAGTATTTCAAATTATCATGATTTGTCTTCACCTTGAAGTGATGAACCATGAGATATGGTCTTCATTGTTTGAATGGATACAGAATAGTCATCATTTTCTTCTCATACAATTTGTTTTGATAGGTTCTTACCTTTGAGTTAATGACTATCAAATGTAGTGGGGATTTCATCTTTCATGAATAATACACCTATGCCACACCCTAAAGTATCACATTCGACAATGAAGGTTTTAGATAAATCTAGGGTAGCCAAAACTAGAGTGGTACACATGGCCTTCTTTAGTGTGTCAAATGCCTAGGTTTATTTGCCATTCAAATGAAATTTTATTTAATAAAGTTGTGAGTGGTGTTGCAATTATACCATAATTATTCACAAATATATGATAATAATTAGTAAGCCCTAGAAATCCCCTAAGGTTTTTGAGGGTTTTAGGTATCTTACACCTTCATGAGAAATGATATCACCCAAGTATTCTACCTCCACGAATCCAAAAGCACACTTAGAGGGATTTTCATAAAGTTGTTGTTGTTCAAGAGTTTCCAAAAACTTATTGACATGATGTAAATGTTCCTCCCATGTCATACTTGTAGATTTAGATATCATTAAATAATATTAGGACCAAATTTCATAGAAATGGCCAAAATATTGAGTTCACCAAAATTTGGAATGTAGAGGGTCATTTGTAAGGCCGAAAAGCATAACTAGGAATTCATAGTGGACCTCGTGTTTCCTACATGTTGTTTTATGAATATCTTCGTCACAAATTTTGATTTGATGATATTTCGATCAAAGATCTAATTTCTTAAAATAAACAACACCATTTAACTCATCCAACAAATCCTCAATGACCAAAATAGGAAAATTATCTCTTAGCATGTCTTTGTTGAGATATATGTAGTCTAGACACATGTACACCTTCATCCTTCTTTCATACTATCACCACTACAGAAGAATAAGCACTTTGAAGATGGAAAATAATACATGCTTCTAAAATATCATGTACCATCTTTTCAATCTCACACTTATATAGATAAGGGTACCGATAAGGTCGAATATTGGGTGGTTAGCTTCCTAGTACAATCTAAATTTCATGATCATAATATCTTTTAGAAGGTATCACTTTTGGCATATGCCCCAAAACAATTGAGTGATCATTAATAATTTCTTATAGATATAATGGTATAATACCTTTTGATGGTTGAGATTCTAGTGAAAATAGTTGTGCCACAAACCCATTTGCACCCTTCTTAAGAATCTTCTGCATTTGATGAGAACTCACCAACTATGGAGATTTTTCCTTCATCTCGCATAGCTCAAAAGTCCTCCTTTCAAAATGGAACTACACGAACAAGTCCTAGAATTTCATATCAATAGTTCCTGGGTAGTAAGCCATTAAACTCCTAACACAATGTCTACACCACACATTGAAATGACATATATGGGTCCATATAACATGTTATCCCCCATGGATAGCTTAATCTTATGACACTTTCTGAAAAAACAAATTTACCTCCATTTGCAACCATGACCCAAAACTTTGGGGCTTTAAAGATAAAGAAATTTAGGCACAATGTTAACTTATGATTGATGAAATTGTGAGTAGTGTCATTATTAATCAATAATGTCACCATTTGTTTCATCACAGAGTGGATGACCTTAAGGGTTTATGGGGTGATAATGCACGAAATTACAAGACAATATATATTTCGTTGAGATTAATTATCCTTGATCTATGGAATCTCTTCCTCTTCACCGATTGCTTCATCCTCATCTTGTTCCTCGTCGGGCCCTTCAATATAGAAAAATTTCTTCTCAACACAATTATGTCCCTAGCTCCATTTTCTATCACAACCGTAAACATAGACCCTTTTCTTATTTCTCTTCAATTTATTGAGGATACAATTAAGCGAGTTAGGGAAGTGATTGTGTCAAAATCGAGACACTCCTTATGAGTAGTGAGAGCCCTTCATTTGACTAGATCTCTTTCCTCTACTTGACAAACAACTATCATGGATCCTAGTATTGAACTTGGTGTTATAAATTGGAATACTAAGAGGGGGATGAATCGGTATTTAATTCAATTTTTGTTTGACAATTCAACCTTCAATCAGATTCTTAAGTTATGTATCAAATTGCAATAACACAAATTAAATGTAACAATGAGCACACACAAGAGAGAGACATGATTTTTAAGTGGGAAACCCAAATTGGGAAAAACCCCACTAAACCAAAGGACTAATTTCTCAATGGTTACAAGATTTTTGAGCTATAACTCAACCAATGAAGCTACTACTTCATATCAAGCTACAACTTGATGATAAACAAGCTACCACTTGTAAGAAAGCTACAAATTTCTGATTATATTGAGTTACAACTCAGTGATTACATAAAATTTGATCACACACTTCAATTTTGTTGTTGGACAACTGATTGTGACCCTAAATTAGCATACAAACTTGCTTATTCCACCCGCATTTTCATCATCTCATCAATGCATTACCCACTTTCCATTAATCTTTGATTTCTTGAAGCATTCATTATATCCCCTCTCGTTTACTATTTCAATTACCACTGCACATTCTTCACAATACATCATTCAACACAACCATATGTATTCATTTCACAAGATTTTAGTCTCATTTTCAAGTTCTCCAAACATTCTATCTCTATTAGCACATGAATATCATTGCTATTACTCCCTATGTTCACTTGCATTAACAACAACCATTACACTTTGCACACTCACATGTTTTTTTTATTCCCTAAGACTCAACTTGACCTTTCACCTCCTTATATTTGTTCAAGCCTCTACAAATTTTTGCATTCAGTTACTCGAGCTAGCTCACCTCAAGACTAACTTTCCAACTTCTATCATTTTTGTTTCTATGCCTTTTGGAATTTTCATTATGTTTTAACAAAACAAACTCTTCACATTCTTGTCTCTCTCTCAAGAATAATTTGAGCTAGATGAGGAACTGCAAGCTTATAACTCCACCAAGACCTTTGACTTTCTTCTTCACATCGAATAAGGAACCATGTTTTATGTTTCATGACTTTTGAGTTCACAACTTCACTTGGGAACCAACCACAGTTTGGAATCTCGACTAATCTCATACTATTTTGATCAACAAAACCGACCGATGACAACCATTGTTAAGCACTTGAGGCACTAAATACACTTTTTCAAAACTCCTTTTAGCATCATGTTGATCATATTTAACTTCTCAAGTCCAACTCTTAGTAATCAAGTGAACTATATAAGATTGCCTTTGTGATGCCGGACATACTAAGCTCAATTTGGAGTCTTGCTCATATAATATCACAAGAAATCAAGCTGGTATACACCTCCCAACAAAATTCGAGCTTTTATAACTTCCTTCATACTCCTTAAAGTTAAACAAATGATGGTAGAGCTCTCTAATATCTAATAAAAGTTTTAATTTGGAAAAACACTACTTCTTTGCCCTAACACGATTGTGCAATAACACTTGTCACAAAATTATCCTTTGATTTGAAATGAAATGGTTTAATTCCTTTGTAGTAGGTTTGCAGCCCCTCCATAGAGACAAAATCTAATTTTTAGGATTTTTCATTGGTTCAAATTCGAGTTTGATGATATTTTTTTGAAAACCCTAGTTTTAGGTTAAGAGCCACCGTGTAGAACCCGAGAGGGTATTTTCAATGCTTCCTTACTCATTTTTGGTCTTTCTTTGAGTATATGCACTCCAAAAGATTCTACCAACCTAGTAGAACTTTCTGCACTCTTATCTTGTCTTGAACAATCTCCTTAGTCTCTCAAAGATCAAGGTTTTCTTTGTAAATACGTACCTTGCTCTGGTTTATGCCTTCAAAGGAAATGGAAACCCTTGATAATATTTGTTTTAAAATAAATGTCATGTATTTAAGGATTCAATTACTCAACTCAATGTGACACACTGTATACAATCACCATTTGAAGGATACTAGATATGAAGCTTGATCATTTTAGGACTAGTGTGAATTGTGCTTAAACCACTATGAACCAATTTTGAGTCATAGACTTCTTTCTTACAAACTTCCACTCATCCAACTAATCTTTTACATTTGTATTATACAAGGAATGTATTCAATCATTCTTAGATTGAATTTAGAGGGGAAAATATGGGTTTTCATGCTTCTTTAACACAACATACATGGCATTTGAAGGATCTAACAAACTTAGAGCAATATAACACTTCACCATAACAATTGTAAGATCCAAAAAGTTACCTTGGTCCTGTAAAGGATGATTAACACCTCATGAACTATAAAAACACATCACCTTCCACTGAAGAGAGATAAGCTTGGAGTCTTCAATGTGGGATTTGCCTAGTCATAACTTTGCAAAGCAAGTACATACCTATATGGTACAATCCACCCTGAGGAACACAAGAGTCACCATTTTGACTTATAGGAGGTATTTTATGCTTCTAAGTAGTGTACCTAGTTTTCACAAGTGATTTGGAATTAAATAAATCATATTATGCCTATCAATTAAAGAGAGAGCCCTAGAGAGATAAGAACACTAGTAGAAAAATGCTCATAACTTCTTTGATTCTCAACCAATTTTCTTCAAAAAAATTACAAAACTCCAAGATTGGAATGATCTTCAAAAATTCCTTCTATTATTTATCTGAAGAAGGCTCCATTTTTTTCTTGGATGCTAAGAAGATAGGGTGCTCAATTTGCATTCCTTAAAAACCAGTTTTAGGAAAACTTACATAACTTCCACAAACTTCTTGAACTTGATGAAATTTGGCATGAAGCACTACAAGACACCCCTATACACACTCCATAGGTTGGTTAGCCATAAATTTTCATGTACATCTCATACCTATCTCATTTACCTCAACATTCATTATTAGTCCTCAAAGGTAATTTTGGTGAACTTTTGAATTTTGCCTCCAGGAGCTGAAATAAGCCTTGATATTGCTCATACATGCCTTAGGAAACATTTCTAGGCTCATACCATGCTTACCTAATATTTTCTTGACCTATATTAAGCTCTCACACCTCATTAGGCTCTAGAAGTAAGCCTAAATGAGCATTTCAACTGAGACTTCCAAAAGATGACCTGAAACTCACTCCAAGAGCTCTTGCCCATGCTAACACCATCATTTATGACCTGTAGAACATCTGAGATAATCATACCAACTGGAACTCTACCTTTAGTGGACATCAACCTCACTTTGTTTAAGCTTGTATCACTATAAGACCACCACCCTGAAACCATCCTAAAAGCTCAAAGAACCAACTTGAGACCATTATACACCATTGACAGACACCTATTTGCATGAAATTTCACTCCTCCTTTTCCATCAATGCCATGTGATATCAATGACAACACCAACTAAGGCAATAAGGTTCAACACTTGGATTAAACAAGTGAACATCAAGTTGGATGTTATCCTCAAGCCACCCAAGAAAAGATAATTTAGATGATCCTTTGAGATTCCATCCACACGCAAAGAGAAATTTTGGAACTATTGAATGTAATCCTTAAGTGTCCCCATTTTTCATAACTTTTCTATTTGGATAAAATTATTTGTTGTAACATTATTCCTGTAGTGTAACTAGAGCTCATGTGTGAACATTGACCAAGTAACAAGGAGGCCGTTATTTTCTTCTACTCACACATCCATCTATACCAAATGAACTACTCTAGTTATAAATATAAGGATGTGAATACTACCTTTATCTAATCGACACTTAATGTACCTAAAAATTCTTCATTTGGTTGATCCATGTGATTAGGTCCTTACCATCAAATTTTATTGTCTCCATGTTTGGTATCATTTTTCTACCCCTTAAATTAAAACAAGTTCAGCAAATATAATCGTGTTGAATTGAAATAATGGTTAATGAGAAATTCTTACTAACTTTCTTTGGGGTTGGTAGGCCATGTATATGGTTTCGGACTAGAAATGGCTTCTATGAGTTTTAATTTCATTTTATTCAAGCCATTATATAGGGCTAATTTTATCACCATATTTAATTGTATATTGTGCACATCATACTCAAGGTGACTAATTCTATGATTTGTTTTGAAAAACCCTATGTTTTAGGATTCAATAAGTCCTCCTTTTTATTCCATGTCCTAAGTATTCTTCCATGGAGTAGTGTTACCCTTGTTTTTGCTCTTGTTTGGGGTCTTGTCATGCTTTTCTCGATTTAGGGGTTTATCTTAGGGTAGGTAGTTAGGGTTTGTTTTTATAAGGATATATGTCGAGTAGAAAATAACCACTGAAAAATTTGTCAATCTTTTTGAAATTGTAAGAAAATTGGAAAAATTTCCAAAAATTGAGGCCCTTGGAGTGAATTTATGAAAAACACTAAAATGATGATAAAAAATTCAAAATAAATCAAAAAATGTGAAAGGATAAACCTACTTGAGTGATGCCTCAAATTTAGTGAAATTTTGGTGGATAAATTCAAAACATATTTTGAGATATACTCAAATTTTTAAAAATAGGGTTTTGTCTTGATTTTGGCCTAAATTGAAGCCCTGATACCACTTGTAAGGAAATTACTTACATATATGTGAATATTAGTAGCAATAGAACAAAAACTAACACCAAAATATAGAGAAATTATCGCAATATGCAAGTATAATAACTTAGCCACTTGAGGGGGGCAACCTTCAAACCATACAATAAGACTTAAGTGCTCAATATGATAATCATCTCCTTGTTACTAAATCCCATAATATGTTATGAAAAGCACCAAGGATGACCTACTAAGTATATGAAAACAAAAGTAAATGTGATATGGCATGATAAGAGATTGTGTTAGCCACAAGTTAGCCATACATATCTCGATATTTGGCATAGGATTAAGGGTGTAGCATTGTCAAGGCTAACTTTCTCCTTCCTCGGGATAATAAAATTTTTGAACCATACTCAATTCTTTTGTTGTTTCTTGAGGCGTCTCAAAGGATGGAATTTATGACTCGGAGTTATTTTCACCTTCTTTCTAACTAATGTATTACTTACATCCTTTCGAGAAAATAAAGTTATGACAATCTTTACTTGGTTATTTTGTTGACCTTTGAGAGGTCTTTAACAATGGAATATTTGACTTTGGAGTAGCATTCACATTATTTGGAGTTTCCATCTTCTCGGTTAAATCGTTGGTATTGGTTTCCATTTTGTGCCCCTTCTTTGTGGAGATCTTATTCCTTAGATTTATCATCTTTGGGATTACGTATATGGCTATTATACCTTATGTTTTATTTCTGTGCAAATCATATTTTTGGGCTCATTTTTGGGCACTTTTTCAATCCATGACCCTACTTATTGAACTTAAAATAGAGGGGATATCATCCATACTTGATAGATTGAACCCATTCTCCATATTTAGATTTGAGCTTGATTGTCGAAGGAGCTTAGTTTCTCTTGAAATAATGACACAAAATCTATCAAAGGTGAATATTTTTCTTGCTTTGCTAACTAAATCAAAGGCTATAATCGACCAAGATATTTAGAAATGCCTTGCAAAAATTCTTCTTCCCAAAATTCCAAAGACAGATTAAGGGAGTCTAACCCAAAGTGAAAATTTGTCATTTTTAGTATTAAGATTAAAAACATGTTTCATTTTTAAAAAAGAGAGGTCTTATCTACCCATAAAATAGGGGCCTCCTACCATATTTTGGGCCCAATATTCCTTGTTTGAGAAAGATATCAACAAATATCCTTTTATTATAGTCGAGATCTCTACTTTTCTCTTAGTTTTCTAGTTCTTGTTAGCCTACTCCAAAAAAAGTAAATATTCGGACATGTCCCAAGAAACATACTAATTAAACAATTCTCAAATATTAAGTTTCCTCTATCAATAATATTTTCTAGAATGAACAAAAATAGTCCTACTTATTTATATATTGGAGAGAGGACTTGAGGGGGCCTGTTAGGAGGAGTGAGCTTTTCCCCACTAGTATTTTTGCTAATGATATGATGGATGAAACATTTCTAATATTATAATAACTTCAAAAGCTTCCCACCAAGCCTTGATTTAAAATTCAAACCTCCACTCAAACCTCCAATCATGTTAGAAACAATAGATAAACATTAAGGAATGTGACTTTAATCCCTAAACCACACTCAAGTATATTCTTAGTATTGACTTAATCCCTTAAATTTGGTAATTCATCACTTGATATTGCCAGTATTGACTTAATTCCTTAAATCATGACTTGTGCACCTATTTCAAGCCTAATTACTATATCCTAGTCCACCCTTAATCCTACTATAATACTTTCTCTCCTCATTGCATTACTCATCCACTTACAAAAATTCTCTCATTAGTCACAAGCATTCAAATTCTCTCGATCGTTTTGCCTGAGAATTTTATAGTATTGTATATCTCTTTTGGACCAAACCATTAAGTAGAACCAAACCATCCAACGATCTGGTCCTATGTGCAATATAGTCTAATTTAAGGCCACCTGATGATCATTTTATCAAACTTTATATCTTTTATGGGTCCACTATTGCTTAAGATTAATGTGAAATAATATCCATGGAACCCAATATAAACAAGTCTAATACACTCACTTATAATCCTTACACTTTCAAGAAATCCTCTAGTAGATATTACTCAAAAGGAAATAAAATATCTCCTAAAATTTACTAAAGCAATAGAAAAAATTAGGAGTGATCCCGGCATAAATTTGAAGCACAACCAGGTTCAAGAGTTAATGTTCCCAATCAAGAGCCCAAAATTTAATTCAAGCACAAACAATGCAAGTCATTACAAAGCATTATCAAATATATTTGCATTCCATATAATATCATGTCACATATCTAGGTGGAGAATTGCATGCACTTTGAGTCCTCTTCGATGTAACACTAATGTATGTGGTGTATAGATTGCACTTCAACCCATCCACTCATCTTGTCGTGGTGGTTCCTACCCAAGATTAAGGTTACGGGTTGACATGGCTGATTTCAAATAGTTTTACACATTGTCGAGACCTCATATTTTATAGTGATGCACATATCAATCATTACCAAGGGTATTGAGAATTACAAGCATCTTTTTCTATCCAAACCAAATTTGTAAACATGATAAAACGCCAAATGGTTCACTCCTGTGAAAAATGGTTTTATCCCTATGCATAGTGTAATTCTAGAATCAAAGATGAAGAATATACACAAGATTTTCAATTAGTTCATCCCTCTGTCACACCTAAATTTGTAACAATAAGAGTTTAAAAGCTAAGTTTACTCATATTATTGTGTTTTACTATATTTAGCATGTGCCATAATTGAATGCAAATTCTCTATTTTTTCACATGTACTCTCAAATTTAACTATTGGAAAATTTATTTATTAATCTGATTGCACATTCATTAACATCTAGTAACATCCAAAATTTATATATGAATAAATAGAATTAATCATTATTTCAAATTTGGGTTGCATCAATAACATTGAGTGGAGCTACGAAAAGGAACATTATTGTCGTAACTCTTGAAAAAAACTAGTTGAATTTTGTTATTTTATCTTGTTACATCACTAATGTGTAATGCACTAAGTGCTTCTATAAACAGGAAAATCAACGAGAAAAACAAAATATAAATGAAATAAACAAACAATTTTTCCTTCTCTTAGAATCTCTTGCAA
Organism: Taxus wallichiana var. yunnanensis; assembly: GCA_018340775.1. Taxonomy (NCBI): domain Eukaryota; kingdom Viridiplantae; phylum Streptophyta; class Pinopsida; order Cupressales; family Taxaceae; genus Taxus; species Taxus wallichiana. The sequence goes on along the minus strand of CM031238.1, from coordinate 256,545,579 downwards.
ACCTTGAGAATGATCGTGGAAGTGCTTAGACTTGTTTGATCTTGTAGATTTTGATTTGTGGGTGCTTTGGATTAGACTCTCCAAGGTGGATGATTGTAATGCTACAAACACAAATTTGGCTTGGACTTAACTTCCAATATGCATATATTGGATAGCAAAATTGATAGAGTTATTGTGAAATAATCCAAAAGGATTTACAAAGGGGTAAGCTTGTTCTTTTATAGAGGTTGAGTAATGGTTGGAAGTGGTTGCAAGAGTTTGACTAAGCTCTAGGTCATAATTGTAATCACTTGGGAATAGAAAGTAACCGAGTCTAGGAGTTACAAATTTCAAGGGGCAATAGACATTTGGAACGACATAAAATACATATGACAATTAAATTGCACGTACAATCCGATTACCCCCACAATTCAATGAATCTAGAAGTGGATTCCAAGTGGAACATGGAAGTGTAGTTCAAGTGGGAGTTAAGCTGAATGAGGAAGTGGAGTCGAGAAAGAGCTAACTAGGATAGTGAAGTGGTAATTAACTAGGAAAATATGTGTATTTTCCTAATAAAGTAACTAATTGAATTAGCTACAATGTGTAAAAAATTCATTAATCATTTGTTTAATAAATGATAATTAACTTAGCTAAAGATGGTGTTTTAGAATAATTTAATTAATCCAAGGGTGTGTAATATGCATGGTTAATTAATTAGATTAATCAATCGTAAGGGATATAAGCTAGGATGTGAATTAGGATAATATTGGGAACTAGTGTGTAATTTTGGGGTGTCTGCATTTTCCCTACTTTGAAGTGCTATTGCGAAGTAATAATGCTTTAAAGATAGTAGACACATGTAGATCAACAAGCGGAAAGTGGTGAAGCATTTTGATGTCCTAACAAGATAGGATGGTAAGGGAATGCCCCTTAAGCGAGTGGGCGATGCAACAAAGCGATGGACAACTGTTCGATAGGAAAGAAACAAGGGACTGTGAACAAGGATAGAAAGGAATGTGCTCGTAGCATGAGCACTCTTTAGAGAGTGTGAATATAAGAGCAACCTTTATTTTGTTGTTGCACAATAGAGTTATCACCACGATTATGAAAGAATCAAAATGGTTAACCCAAATGTGCATAAAAACACACACACACACAAACAAAAAAGAAAAGATAAAAAGAAAAACATAACCGATATACGTGAGCGGTGTAGGCATTAAGGTTATAAAGGAACCATGATGTTATCACACTACTTGTAAGTGGTCCAAAAATTAAACATCAACAATGCAACACAACTTCAAAAAAGAAGACAATTATCTATGCCCCTAATGCATGCCACAATGATGAGTATGTAGATGTAAATGCCCCCAAGGTGGGAATAGGATCAAACTGAAGAGTGGAGTAAAGGTACTCCTCATGACACTCTTGTTAGATCCAGTTGACAAATTATCGAGAGAAGTTTCCCGTGCAAAGTTATATTGTGAAGGAAAAACAATTTTGTGACTGCCCCAAGCAGAGTTAGTAATCATGCAAAGGGAAGAAAGTGTAGTGATAGTCATAAGATTGGAACGATCACTAGGGTAATAGATAAAGGTATGACTTTATCAAGATTGTGTTGAAATGTTGAAAGATTCAATTTACGGTTTTCCAATTCTAGGATTTTTATGTTAAGTGAATGTTTGTTCGAATTTTTTTAGGATTTTTCTTCTTTTTTTTTTTTTTTTTTTTTTTGAATATATGATTTTTTTATGGTTTTACAAAGTTTTAGAAAAACTTGATGCAAAGAAGAGGAGTGGCATTTTTGTTACACTTGATTTATTATGGATAGACACTGATACTGAAAACATAAAACAAGCATGTCAAACAAACCCAATATGAACATGAAGGAGCCATACCAAACTTATATGTGAACTAAGATGTAGAGAATTTTCCCTACATTAGTCTATGTAACACAAGTAAATAAAGTACAACAAAATAACAAAATGAAAGAAGTAAAAACATTGTCATGATGTTGAAAAACTGCAACAAGACAACACAATTTGCAATAACGACGTCTAATGACACTCCTAATGTGCTCCATATTGAAAAACTAGACAAATATGAAATCCCTCGAGCGATAGCTTAGAATGCGAGAGGATTTAATCGGAAGAGTGAAGTGATGCTTAGATACTCCAAAAGACACTCTTGCTAGATCCCATTGAAGTTTGATCTATATTGGATTAAAATGTGAAATCCAAGTGTGCCTTAAGCAAAGTTATATTGCAAAAGGGTAATTGAATGTCGAAAGATGATTTGGAACGATCATGAGGAGCGCCATCAAATGGAGAAATTGTTGAACTGTGTTATCCAATTACTAAAATTTGGTCAAACATTATCCAATGTTTTGATTTTTGACTGCTTTTTATACTTTTTTGATTTTTGAAGCATATTTGAATGTTTTGAAATCATATTTGAATATTTTGAAAACATATTTGAATGTTTTTGTAGTTTTAAGAAACATATTTGAATGTTTTTGAATTTTTAGAAACATATTTGAATGTTTTTGTAATTTTGAGAAACATATTTAAATGTTTTTGTAATTTTGAGAAAAAAATTTGAATGTTTTTGAATTTTGTGAAACATATTTGAATGTTTTTGTATTTTTGACTCGGTAAAAGGGTTACACAATCTGAACTCATGTTAAAAAATTGTAAGCATTCCATTCCATTGGTAGAAATGTAGATGATGTAATGATAGGATGTCTCACTCCATTCATGACTCCACATAACTAGGAAGATGCAAGGGATCATCACCGATGACCAAGAAAGACGTTAAAACAAGGTGAATATTGATAGAAAGTAAAGATGATGAATGTTAAGACACAAGGTGTATTAATGATCCATGTGAGAAAAATGTAACACATCTCCAATCAAGATTATCTGATCAATTCCAAGATGATTCCACTTTATAGGTTTTGACTAGACTTAGATCCGTAGATGGCCTACTAATTGAAAATTTTGGTTGAAGGAATTGTTGTCTCTCTTAACATGAACAACTAAATTACTTCTTGGGATGTTTTTGATTAAGCACTTTTGATTCATATTTTATAAAGGCATTATTGATTTTTTTTTGGAAGGCCCCTACAAGTTTCCCCATGCCACCAATAAGAGACAAGCGCTCGACACCAAAGACAAAATGTAGGTGAGTAAGGACATCTTTCTCCATTCCCAGTCTCATACTACTAGTAAGAAGTATGGGCTCATCACCGAAGACTGTGAAGGACAAAAGGTATAATGATTGATTTTTTCTTTTATTTTTGTATTTTTAGATTGATTTTTCCTTGTGTACTGATATTTTCCTTTTTGGGAAGGAATAATCTTCCCGCAAGTCTCAAAGCCTGCATGTGCACTAGTAGGACGCAAGGTTTAACACTGAATACTGAGATGGATGATCAAAAGGTCTAGGTAAAGAAGTTTGTGCTTTCTATTAAAGAAACAGCTTTATTTGAAAGTAGTATTTTCCATCAGTAAGCTTCAAGACAAAACCATAGGTAAAAATATCTAAAATGGTATGAACCATAACAAGGATGAGAAACACAATGCCCAAGAGGAACAAGGTTAACTTGTGTCATAGAAGGTGAAGAATGTGAAGATATGATAATGTTATGATTAAGATATCTGCCAATGGATGAAATAATTAAAATTGTTTGAATTATGAGTTAACTATGCAAGTGGCCTTCCTAGTAGTGCGGGAGAACTCGTGGAAGAAGTTTCGCTTCTCGGTTTTTGGTGTTCAAATAATGATTTAAAGAATAGTTTGATGTGGATTTTTATTCTCTTTTTATGATTTTTTAATTTTTCATAATTTTGGCAAATGAAGGTTTGCAATGGACTCATTAGGAGAGAGGTCCATGTTTATGAAAGTGGAATGGTCTTGACGTAATAGACTTGGGCGAACAAGGTCCAAGTCAAAGGATTATCTTGAAGGATTTTCAATGTATCCATGATTATAGTGGTCCTGATTTACGAGACTTGTGCGAGACAAGTTCCAAGTCAAATGAGAGAAACAAACAATTTGATGAGTTCTCGAGATACGAGACTTAAGCAGATAATGGCCAAGTCAAAGGAGATAATCAAATGATTCAACGAGTCCTAAGATACGAGACTTGGGAGGAAAAGATCTAAGTCGAGGAGGAGAGAATCAAAAGATGCGATGAGTCCTGATTTACGAGACTTAGGTGGATGGGTTCCAAGTCAAAGGAGTGAATCAAACAATTTGATGAGTCTTGATTTACGAGACTTGGGTGGAAAGGTTCTAAGTAAAGGTGAAGGATATGCTTTGAAATGCACATTCATTTGTGAGTGGAAGAATTTGACAAACGAAGGATTGATCCCTAGATGTACACCCAAGGCTCCTTATAGGTCAGTAGAGAGAAAATATTCAATGTTTCTCCCGTGAGGCAATATAATTGATTTGACAAAATATTTACAATTAAATCTTGAAAAGGTTGTATAAGGATATTCCTGGGTATACACAACTCATGGAGTGTACGCATATAGATGTCTTGACATATAAGGTTTATCGTTGATGAGATTCCTGCAAGATTAATTATTTTAGGGATTGCAGACATGGAAGGATGTGTCGTTGAAAGTGTCCAAGCTTGTTGTAGTTGTGTTTTTGTAACAAGTCTAGAGATGTTAGGCACAGGAGATGGTAGTGAAAGAATATAATCAATCTCAATGGCGCTTGATGATGAACCCTCTTCTGTAGAGTCTATAGTTATATCAAGGGTTGAAAGGAAGTCTTGAAATAAGTTCAAGTTCTTGTTTGATGGTGAAAGGTTGTTGTCTCAAAACATGTTCAAGTGTCTGTTTGAACCGTAAGAAGGAAATACAGAGAAGAGATTGATTGGTTTTGATTGAGAGATACATGACTTTCATCGTTGTGATCTTAGCGAGTGTTAGTATGTATAAGAGTTTGGAAAACATTCAACTCTTCTTGAGAAGTTGTGGTAGTTAACGCATCTTCGTTTTGTCATTGAGCTCTACAAAGATGTCTTTGTCATCAAGTAATTCTTAGACATAATGACGAAGGATTGAACAATGCTTAGTAGAATGGCATTTATCATGCGGTGGTATTCACAATATTCGATGCATTATACCACATATAATTTAGGATCTTGTAAATGGAAATATGATCATTTTAGCCTCTTTTAGTTGATGAAATACACTAGAGAGACTTTCTTCAAGGGTCAGTAACTCGACGCTTGAATTTGCGCAAGTAATGTCTTCACTAGGTTATATGATTGGATTTTTTGTTGATTGTGCATGTGTGTTGTGCACATTTCGATTATCCATGAAACTATCATTGATGAAATCATGATTGTGGTTGATGTACCTAGATTGATTGTGACAAGTGCTAGGGTTGTGATTATTGTGCCCATTGTCTTTAGAATGAGGCTTGATTAAGCATTTAGGAATAAGGGCTTTCAATTTAAGTCAAGGTGATGTTGAGTCAAGCTTGAAAGATAAATTTTGACAAACTTATCCAAGAGCTCTGCAAAGGTGGTGATAGATCCCTTTGGAAGGTGTAAGAACTAGTCCAAGGCTTTTCCTCATAGACTTCTAGGGAAAAGGCACAAGAGAAAGATAACATTATATGCCACTTCGTGAAATGTAATGAAAAATTATTTGATATGCTTTATTGGATCTGTTTTGCCCATGTATTTAGCAAAGTTGGGTGTCTTAAAATATTTTGGAAAGGGTGTGCATAAGATGTCCATATCGAAAGGGCATGAACATAATTCATTAAAATTGAATTGTTTGTGTTGTTTTTGCATACTCGAAATAGTGTCCTTCGGCATTTGTCATTCTTGAGCAAATGATGAATTGTGTGAATCCACCATTGTAATGAAAAATGGAGGAGGAAGAAGAAAGGTGTGAAAAAGAACTCAATCCTTAGCAATATATTGGTAAGAGCCTTGCATAACAAATATTCAACACAATAAAATTATTATGTGTATTTCTTTCGAATAATTACCAACATATATAGGCAAGCATATCCAAGTAAAGCTATAACCTCTCCTAATAACTCGTAACATACTCTCCTTAAATCTCTTGCCAAACTCCTATTTACGTGAGTTGTTTATTAACAACTTCACATATTACAATATTATTACATTCCATATAAATATATTTGCTCATTAATGTGAGCACTAAATATTATTTTCCTAACATTCCCCCCCTTAGTGCGAACATGGTAGAAAAACATGCACACACTTATCTAAAACATGTTTCCTGAATGTGACTCACGATCTTGATCAAAAGAAAGGCTCTCTCCTTCCACAGTTTTAAACAAGCTTACCACAAACCTTGACATGAACAGACCCCATCAACTGTCCACCTCGGGTGGTTTTTTGAATCCTCCCACAAACCCTTTCAAGATCCATGAATTGACTTACTCTGGTGCTTTTGTTCACCACTATGCTTGTACATCAAGGAATTATATAAGAATCATAGCTCGCTTATTACAAAACTACACAATAGAACACATAATGGAAATATTTCACATTACTTCCTATAAGAATCATAATTTTTATAATTACAAACTGAATGTTGTTGATCACTACCACTCGATCTCAAACAACATAGGAAAATGCCACTGCCATTGGAAGTTGCCTTTGACTTTAGTCATTTTGAAGTAGAATGGAAATGGAACATTGGTGTCATGTTCCCCCCATAATGTGAAATTTCCACTATTCATCAAACTAGGAACATTGAAAAGAAAATCATATCAAATTGCATACTATTGACTAGATCTTGTTGTCTTGGATCTTGCTTGCACATGATCACCATTGCCAATGAACGTATTCACTGACCAATCATCTTCTAACAAAGTACGGAAGTCAGAGGATCACCACAGTCAGAGGATCTCTGCAGTCATCTACTCTCCAATACAATCATTTTTCTAACATCCACACACCACACTGAAAAGATAAAAACCCAAAATAAACTATACAACTAGAACTTGAACACTCACACCACAAAAATTCCACCATAACTGATATGCGGCCCCATCGTTGGCGATTGATGAGAGGTCATTGATTGACCTCTTGCCTCTCGATACCTTCATCATCTAATTAGATGCTACTAACTCAACGAATTTGGCTTTTGAAGATCAATGGTTGTCAAGACATCGGGTAACATTGAAAATTCGTCTGTAAGGAATTTTTTTTTTACAATTTTGACAACAAGACTACTTTGACACGGACACTTCAAAAACTCAATTTTGACAATGAATCTTTATAAGATAGACACGACACAAAATGTATATTAAAATTGACTCGATATATGACATTGTGATTGTAGACACTCTTTTATGTCACTTTAATTACATTGACATGATAATTTTCTTTAAACAAAGACTTATGAAACGAGACTAACAAACTATATAGAATATTGTCATTTCAGAAAACTCACTAACTCAAACATATAAATATGGCTTGGATATTCAATTTAAACATAAAAGCATGAACATCAAAGCATAATAAAATAATGCATTTGTACTTGCATCTGACAATACAAAATGTCTATTACCACCTAAACCACAAAAAAAAACTGCACATGGGAGAAAAATTAAGATTGAATTACTTAAAGAATGGGATGGATGTATCGAATTAGTATATGAGGCACAATGATTTGAAGGCAATACTATATTCCAATGCATATTGTAGTTGTTTGCCATATTTTTTTATCGGTGTTAGAGTAAAATTTGCTTTCAATTTTCTAGCCTAGAGCTCACCGACAAGTTTGATAGCCAATGCCATGTCATCTCCTAGTACCACCACAAAAACTTGTTTGTGTTGCCTGCACAAATTACTTTTGGTGATAGGATCTCAATGTTGCTAAGGAGGTCTAATCAGCCAGAGTTCGAGAAGATCTTGACTGATGTAAAGCTTTCATCAAGTCAAAACAATGCAAATCGAATGCCCGTAATTAAAGGCACAATCAAAATAAGAGGTATAGAAATACTAAATCTATTAGAAATGCAATAAAATTCATGATGAAAATGCAATAAATAGGCCCAACACAAGTTCGGGATAACAAACTCTTTTAAAAAAACAAAGTTGAGAGAGACAAATATTTTGTATCTTTGTATGAATCATTATTATCGATCTTCAAATATAATTCAATATAACACTTTAATAAACACTACACTACACACATTCATTATAGAAGAAATCACATCACACGGGCAATGAAAACAATATGATTACCCCTATAGACAAATAATTCTTCCATCATAAGGATTTTCGCTTTTATACCAAATATTTGGTAAGAACCTTACACGACAAATATTCAACACAATAAAATTCTTTTGTGCATTTATTTTGGGAATACTTACCAAAATATATAGGCAAACATATCCAAGTAAAGCTATAACCTCTCCTAACAACTTGTAACATACTCTCCTTAAATATATCTTCAAACTCCTAATTTCATGAGTTGTTTATTAACAATTTCATGTATTATAATATTATTACATTCCATATATATATATTTTCTCATTAATGTGAGTACTAAATATTATTTTCCTAACGAGAAAAGTGAATGCTAAGATAAAAGAGGCAAAAATGTTTGAAATCTCGATCCTTATCAAAGTGAATACTAAGATGGAAACAAGATTTAAAAGATTTGATTTGTTTGACCCTTAACAACGTGGATGTTAAGATGGATGAAGTGTGAAATGATGATAGTCTACTTAACCCTTTACAATGTGAATGTAGATATGGAAGAGTTTGAAAAGATTGTTGCTCGACCCTTAACAAAGAGAATGTTAAGGTGGAAGAGACTTGGTGATGGAAAAAAATTTACTCTATTCCATACAAAGTGAATGTAAGAAATGAGGAGTGGAAAAGATTTGATAGAATCAACCCTTAACAACGTGAATATTAAGATGGATGAGGGATTTGAAAAGATTGTTAGATTTGACCCTTAACAATGTGAATGTCAAAATGGATGAAGAGAAAATGATTTGAAAGAAAAAGTATGATTATGGAACTCTTAGCAAAAGAAATGCTAAGATGGGATAATTATTGTACGAGCTAAGTGATGTGCTCAAACCTTTGAAAAAGTGAATGTACAAAGGAGATGAGACTTTGACAAGGTGAGTGTGCTCAACTTTCAAGATGGATGTTTAAAAGAGAAGAGACTTAACACAATGAGGTGATCAACTTGTAACAAAAGGAGTGTTAAGAGAGACAAAAAGGTTTGAAAAGGTTAACTCTTAACAAGGTGAGTGTTAAGAGAAATGAAAAGGGGGTGACTTCACAACACTTAACAAAATGATTTTTGCCAGGGAAGAAGAGGGGATCAAAATGTTAGTTTAGAAGACTTGACAAAATGAGTGTTAAGAGAGATGAAAAGGAATGAAAGGTTTCTTGACCCTTTATAAAGTGAATGTAAAGAGGGAAGAGATGAAAGAGGTGAGAGTGATGCTCAACTTATGGAAAATGAGTGTTACAAGAGGAGACTTGAAATCATGATGTAAAAGCTCAAAAATTAAGAAAAGGAGTGTTAAAGGAGAGACTAAGAAAGATGGTGAAGGTGCTTGACTCTTAACAAGATGAGTCCTAAGAGAGGAGATTAAATAATGGAGGGATAATACTCGAATAAAAACAAAGTGAAATTTTAAAATTAGAGGTGAAAAGATGATGACAAAGAGCTCAAATCTTGACAAAGTGAATGTGAGAAACAAGGGGAAACTGATTGATTAATGATCTCAAATCATAGCAAAGTGAATGCTTTAAAAGAGAGGAGTGAAGAAAATATTGAAGATGTTGATAATTCAACAAAGTGAATGTGAAATGTGACAATGCAAGATGATGGAATGATTGAAGCTCAACAAGGTAATGTTAAACTTAAGACTTAGAAATATGATAGATCAAGGTGATCACAATGATGATTGACCATGATAAAACGAGTATCATGATGTCAAAACTTAGATTAAAAAAGGATGATAATGCTTAAGTGCGGATACAAATGTCCATAACTCAAGACTTAGACTCATTTTTAAAGAGGGAAAATGAGAATAAACCCAAATAAGGAGTATTTGGGAAAGTAGTAAAGATGCGAAAGTGAGAACGTAAGATACGAGTGAAACACAACTCGCTAAAGTGAAAAGAGAGAAAATAAAAAGTGAAAACAAGGAGTTTTGTTAATAGATGTTTTGGCCTCTACCTTGGATTGGATTGGTTAGTGTGCGGCTTCCTAGGAAGTTCTCTCAACTAGGTGTTAGTAGTATACTCGAGTGAGCGCATTGCTTATTTCTAGTTCTCGCTTTACTTTACCCCCTTTGAAACAATGAGAAAAGATATTTCTCAAATGAATTGCATTGGGGTCGCCACTAAGGATATATGTGACTCTAATCTCACAGGTGTACTAGTCAGGTAGGATGGGGTACCCATTTTGTCATCAGTTCCCTCAATGTGCTGACTACTTTGGGGTTCTGTGGTACTCCTCAAATGAGTTTTATGGCTTAAGACAAATCACTTCCCATAGTTATAAAGCAATGGGGTAGTAGCCTTGTCAACAACACTTACAAATATAACGTGAATTTTTCATTTGATCTTGATTAAAGATGAGATTGTCTTAACCATTGTTATTTGACTAAGGAAACCTATAGTTAGTAAGTTGTTTTAAACATCATTCAAGGTAACCTACAATTAGTAGTTTAAGAGCAACCTCCTATAGAGTAGGTACTACAAGAAAGGATTAACACATTTTCCTGAGGTAGGTAGAGTACAAGATGATAAAAGCAAGCTCACCTATCTTATTTCCAAGATCACTTATAAAGCATGAGGAAAGGGCATGTGTGTGAATGGACTTTGATTAAGAAAGAAAAAGGGTTAATTCCTGAAAACACATAAGAAATGATCACATGTTTGATTTCCAAGATCACTTTGAAAGTGCGAGGAAAGAGCATACGCGTGATCGTTTTCTCGATTAGCCTCATAAAAATGAAAAACAACAACAAAACGTAAGCAAATGCCACCAAAAATGTTAGTTGCGGTGCACAAATGTTTAAACGTTTACAAAAATGCCTAAAAAGCTAAAAAAATTGACAAAAATCCAATAACACCGCAAAACAAGTTACATGATTAGTCTACATTAGTGATTTGACGGAAAAAATAACTAAATGGGCCCTAATTAAGTTGAAAAAACCCAAGTTAATTAATATCACTAATTAATTGATTAAAATAAAATACGTATTTAATTAAAATAACTAATTGACTCAAGAAAATAAATGACTTAAAGTTAAGCTAAGTAAATTGAATTTAAAATAAGAATATAAAAACAAAGACATAACCTATAGTTTTAAACTTATGTGAATAAGAAAAATAATTTAATGCAATCCTAAACGTAAGTATAAAACTAAGGTATCCCTAATTTGGTAAATGTATAAACTAACTTAAAACCCTAATGTCTAATGTGTCGTGTTTGTTTGATTTTGTTTGTTTTGTGTGTTGTTTTCTTGGTTGTAGGGCTCGACGGGGATGGTCGGGGTGTGTGAGGAGCGCGGCAGCTAGGTTGGGGGTCCCAATAGTGCGGGCATGTCGATGGCTCGACGTTGAGAGGGTTAGGTAGAATGGGGAGAAGCACAGGGGATAGGGAGCTCGGTGGTGTAATGGTTACAACACAACAATAGTGTGGTGTGCGATCGACGGTGGTGGTCGGGTGGTGGCACAACGTGACACGATTCGAGATTGAGTGAGCCGTGAGGGGAGTCGAGGGATGGGTTTAGGTCAAGCTCATCTTGGCCGAGTCGGGTCATGGGGAAAGTCGGGTGAATCGGGGAGATTTTTCGTCGGGGGGTGAGTTGGGCGGGTGAGAGATGACACGGATGAGGTGTCGAGGGTGGGGAGTTAGCTCATAGGGTAGGTTGGGGGTAGGGGAAGGGTTAGCTCAGCAAGCTAGCTCACCCGAGATGGGTAGGTAGGGTTAGGAGGGGGTGTGAGGGTTGAGTAATGAGGCTAACTCGGTAGGGAGGGAGCTAGTTCGATCGAGCTAGGTAGGGGGTAGGGTGATCTAGGGAAGGGAGGGTGGCGAGAACAGAGGCGGAGCAAGGACTGCCACAATTTTTTTATTTTTGTAATTTAAATAATAAAAATTGTAAAAATTTGATCCACCCCTAAATATGGTGGAATTACAGATGTAAACAAAATTAATTTGCTTGGTAAAGTTAGAGGGGAAACCTTTAATTGCAAAAAAATTTTGTCTTGTGATGTTTAAAACTAATTTTTTTACACTCAAATTATAATTCAGGAAACACCTCTAATCAGTTGTAAAAAAACAACAATAACAACAATATACGATTTTAGTTTTGTGATTTCATAAACAAACTTCTGCTTAGTCAAAATCTCCTAGAATGCACCCTGCAAACAATGCAGGTAAAACAACACAAAAACACACTAAAATGAAATGTTAATCACACAAATTAAAAGATTAGTAAAATGTGAAGTAGAAATGAATGAGAAAAATGGGTATGGCCCACCGAGCATACCAAAATGTAAACAAGGAAAATAAACGAACAAACATAAGATACAAACACATTTACCTTCTTTGAGAATCTTTTCAAACCTCGAGTAAGATCATGTAAGTGTTTAAACTTGTTTGATCTTGTAGATTTTGATTTGTGGGTACTCTTGATTAGACTCTCCAAGGTGAATGAATGCAATGCTATAAACACATATTTGTATTGGATATAACTTTCCAATATGTAGGTATTAGATAGAAAAATTGACATAGTTATTGTGCAAGAATCCAAAAGGATTTGCAAAAGTGGTAAGCTTGCTCTTTTATAGAGGTTGAGTAGTGGTTGAAAGTGGTTGCAAGAGTTTGAGTAAGCTCCAGGTCATAATTGTAATCACTCGGGAATATAAAGTATACTGAGTCTAGGAGTTGTAGATTTCAAGGGGCAATAGACATTTGGAATGACATAAGTTACATCTAGAAATTTAATTACATGTATAATCCAATTGCCCCACACTTCTAGGAATCTAGAAGTGGAGTCCAAGTAGAACATATAAGTGTAGTTCAAGTGGGAGTTAAGTGGAATGAGGAATTGGAGTTCGGATAGAGCTAATTAGGATGTGGAGGTGGCGATTGACTAGGAAAATAGGTGTATTTTCCTAATTAAGTAACTAATTGAATTAAATACAATGTATAAGATAATTAATTAAGTATTTGTTTAATAAACGATAATTAACTTAGCTACAGATGGTGTTGTTGGACTAATTTAATTAATCCAAGGTGTTTCAAAGACTAGAATTTTCCTCCATGATTTCTATTTTATTAATGTATGTATTATGAATAGGGTGTTTTTAAGGATACTTAGTAGTAGCATCCGATAGAAGATAATGACGCCATTGAATATGGTACCAATAAAGTACAATACGTTAAAAGTCAAAGTATAATAGGAATGTTGTAGTAATACAATCAATGGTAAAAAGTAAATATTTGTCGTAAGTGGTCCGAGTAATGTTAAAAGGGTCAAAAGTCAATAGGGTCTACATGATTTAGAATTAGAAATATTATATTTGTAATAATGACAAGGAGTGATGTCATAAATATTTTGAATATTTTATTTGTATAAAATCTAGAAAGGTGGAACCCATGTGAAATGATAAGGTTTATCCTATCCTGAAGGATAATCCTACATGTAAAGATAAGAGTTTAGGTATGGAATATGATTAGCCAGAAGAGATTTCCTATCCTATCTTATAGATAGGGTGGATAAGCCTGAAAGTGCTATAAATAGAGAGGCCACCCCCCTCATTTAGCATAGAATAAAGGGTGAGAGTCAGTATGTGTAAAAAGGAGTCATTGTGAAGGTGTGTTAAGGAAGCCATCAAAAGGTGTAACTGTGAAGTTTCTCTAGAATTATTGTTGGAAGGTAAGTGGATTTAGTAACACTCGAAGTAATTCATGGGTGAGATTGTAACAATATCATGTTTTTTTTTTTGGATTGAGGGTAAATTGAGGGTGTTTGAAAGGATCCACATCCTTATACACATGAGGATTTTGAGAGGATCCACAACCCGGTTACAATGAAGGGGACCACTTATTAGGAACCCAATCAAGCAACCATGAAATCCGAAGTGAAGATGCGGCGGCCGCGACAACGACCGCAGCAAGTGGGACAACTTAGAATAGCTACCAACGTTGGCGGCGAGAGGAGCGCCACCAGATCGCAAAGAAGCGGTAGCCACAAGTGTGTCGGGACCACAAGTGTCGCAAGCCACAAGTGTCCCCACAAGTGTCGGCCCACAAGTGTCAAGAACAAGTGTCGGCGAGCCACAAGTGTCGGCCGAGAGGAGAGGAACGACCACGACCGCAGAGAGGAGCAAACAAAGTGAGCAAAGCAGCCACCAACATCAACAGCCCGGAGGAGAAGGAGCCACCAAAGCGCCGACAACGAAAGGAGCAGCCACCAAAGATCGCAGGTAGTGAGGAGTAATCACCGGTGTCGAAGAGCAGAGTGCCGCCTCAATGCGGCGAAACCACCTCCGAGGAGGATCGTGCCTCTGGGGATTTGAAACCGGTGGCAAGCACACAACCATGTGACTTGACCGCACCACTCCCACTTCCCACTCGGCGTAACAATATCATGTTAATAATATATGTTACAGTTGTATTTTAGATTTGTCATCATTCCCTTATATCATAGTCTATGGTATTTTTGTGCTATGTTTGTTATTGTGTTTCCAGATTACTACCATCAAACCAAAGGTTGTGTATTACTGAATAATCATAGCATGAGGAGTTCCCGATGAAATATTATCACATTTTCGACTCGGTGATGACATTTTGGTTCTATTATGGTAATATTAAAAGGGTCAAAAGTCAATAGGGTCTACATGATTTAGAATTATAAATATTATATTTGTAAGAATGACAAGGAGTGATGTCATAAATATTTTGAATATTTTATCTAGAAAGGTGGAACCCATGTGAAATGATAAGGTTTATCTTATCTTGAAGGATAATCCTACATTAAAGACAAGATTTTAGGTATGAAATATGATTGGGTGGAAGAGATATCTTATCATATCTTATAGATAGGATGGATAACCATGAAAGTGCTATAAATAGAGAGGTCACCCCTCATTTAGCATAGAATAAAGGGTGAGAGTCAGTATGTGTAAAAAGGAGTCATTGTGAAGGTGTGTTAAGGAAGCCATCAAAAGGCATAACTGTGGAGTTTCTTCATAATTACTATTGGAAGACAAGTGGATTTGGTAACACTCGAAGTAATTCATAGGTGAGATTGTAACAATATCATGTTAATAATATATGTTGTAGTTGTATTTCAGATTTTTCATCATTCCCTTATATAATAGTCCATTATTGTGTTTCCAGATTACTACCACCAAACCAAAGGTCGTGCATTCTTGAATAATCACAACACAAAGAGTTCTTAGTGAAATATTATCATAGTGCGGATTGGTGATAATATTTTGTTTCGTTCCTAGGACATTCCTCGTTGGTGGATTTTTAGAGAGATATTCCCACTTAGTAAAAATCATTTGGAGGGTAGCCTTGTTTTTACCATGCATATTATTTACCGTGATAAAGTCACCTTTTATCATAAATAGTATTTACCATAGTAAAGTCACTTTTTACCATGAATAGTATTTACCACAATAAAGTCATTTTTACCATGAATAGTATTTACCACAAGTAAAGTCACTTTTTACCATGAATAGTATTTACCATAGTAAAGTCACTTTTTACCGTGAATAGTATTTACCACAATAAGTCAAGTTTTACCATAGTAAATGTAAGTTTACCATGGTCATTCCTATTTTACCACAGAAAGGTGTAAAGTCACTTTCTATTGTAGTGATTCCAATTATTTGTGCACATAAGTCTTACTGATTGTACTTGTGGGTTGGTATTTCACTGTGGTTACTTTTGAAAATGGGAAAGATTCTTGTTTTTCAGCCCAATCTAATGAAGATGCTCCCTCTTTCATTCAAGAGTTTAAACGATCTTGCATTTGTAATGGCCTCATAAGAAGGGAACAATAGACTAAAAATTTTCCTACCTTTTTGGGTGGTTCAAACTTAGGTGGTTTGAAACACTAGGTGATAATGTTAAAAACTCATGGGATTTATTAATTGAAAGTTTTCTTGAAGAATTTGGTGCACAACAGAAGTATGTAGATCTCATGATCGCGATCACAAAACTATCCTAAGGAGAGAAGGAGAAGATTAGAGACTATCATGCTCATGCTCTGTAATTAAGGAGGAAGCTCGATGCCCAAATCAAAAAGGATGTATTAGCGGATGGATTTATGAATGGCATGGATAATATCCTCTACAAACATTTAATTCTTGGGATAAAGCCAAAGATCAAACAACAAGTGAAGTATGACCACCTAACAACCCCGACCAAGAAAGGGAGATAGCTAGAAGGCAAGAAGAAAACATGGAAGAGGAGCCCAAAGAAATTGTTATTAAGGTGGAGCCTACACCAACACCTTTGGTCCAGACACCACAATCACTCTCGGTGAGCAAAACCCCCTCAGTAAATCCACTGAGTATGAGGATCTCCTTAGGAAAATGGGCCAGTTAACTATTAATCTTCTTCAAGGAAAGGAATTTAGTTCTCAAAATTCCCAAGGAGATAGAGGTCCATATATATATATATATATATATATATATATATATATATATATGAAGTTGTATGTTTTGGTTCTCACAAAAGGGCCATTATAAGTATAATTGTCTAGATAGGGCCTCTACATTTGGTACAAGAGATAATGATAAAGGAAAATCACTTGTGAATTCTTTTGATGTAGTAGATAGGAGCATAAATAATGAAGTAGATGTTCTTGTGATAAAAAGAAAGAAAGAGAAATATAACCAAGATGGAAATGATCCTAAAAATATGAAAGGAGAGACTAGTAAGAAACATAGGAGAAGAAAGTTGGGTGTGCAAGATTTTCTGATTTCATAGGGGCAAGGACCATACTCCATCTTAGAAGATCTCTCCAAGCGCCTGCAAATATTACATATGGACAACTTCTTGCCATGTCTTCTAAGAAGAGACAAGAGCTGCGAAGTGGACTCAATGCTCAATGAAGGAAGGAGGTTGAGGTCCCTGTTTTGGAAGTAGAGGCGGATTCCTATGCTCCACAAGCTGAGGCATTATGTAATGAAATTTTAATTAATGATGTCTTAATAGATGGAGGTGCTGTAGTTAATGTAATGACCGAGTTTGTAATGAATATGTTGGGTTTAAAAATTGATCGCCCCTCGACACTTGATGTCAAGGTCATTAAATAAGGGAAAATCTAAACCGAAAGGTGTTGTTTCGGATGTAGCAAAATCTATCATGGGTGTTATATGTGTGGTAGACTTTCAGGTAATGAAGAATGGTATTGTTAAGTACCTAATGTTGTTGGGAAGGATATGGCTAATGAGATTTCATGCAAGAAACTATTGGAATGAAGGATTCATGACACTTAGACGTGCCATGAGAGGGTGAAGATAAATGTGATCCCTCGACATCAAATGGTGGGACCTATGGATTCAAGTGATGAAACTGATGATTAGACATCCTCTGATTACTCTAGTACCAGCGAAGTGGATACAAAAGATGAAGAAAGTGAGGTGGATGTGTCGAGTCATGGATATCCTTCCAGTCACACCGACTCATGGAGAAATGAAATTATCTAAGGAAGAAATTGAAAATCGACTCCAACAAATAAAAATTAGTGATGCTATGATGGAAAGTGAGAAGGAATCCTACCTCTAACTCTTTAGAAGGTACATACACTTATTCACTTTTGATTACAAGGAACTCTACCAAGTAAGTTGGGTAGAACATTCTATTGATCTGGTAGATGATGTTAAGCCAATAAAGAAAATGTCATATATAATGAATCCTAATTTTTCCAAGACCGTGAAAGAAGAAATATATAAGTTGTTTGATGGATGATTCATATTTTCTCAGTAGAGAATTCAAAATGGGTTTCTCCCATTGTGATCACGAAAAAATAATGGGAAGCTACACATTTGTGTTGATTACAAGAAGCTCAACAAGGCAACAAAGAAAGATCATTACCCTCTTCCATTCTCAAACTAGATCTTGGACGAAGTAGCTGGCCAGGAATATTATAGTTTTGCAGATGGGTGCGTATAACTAAGAAAGATCAGCTCAAGACTACATTCACCACTCCTTAGGGAACATTTTCTTATAGAGTTATGCTATTTGGGTTATGTAATGCTCCAATAACAATCCAAAACCTAATGAATAGGGTGTTTAAACCCTACATGGAAGCTTCATCAGAGTATTCCTGAGATGATTTTTGCATCTATGAGAGCAAAATGGACCTCCCAAGTACTAAAATGGAGGCTACATTTAAAAGGTTAGATGAAGCACAAGCCTTACTTAACCCTACAAACCGTGTCTTTGGATGTTCTAAAGGTGTCTTATGAGGACATGTCAGATCTAGAGATGGTATTGGTATTGATCTTGATAAAGTTTCAAAAATTAAGTGGTTACCAATTTTTATGAATAGAAGTAAGTTGAGGTTGTTTCTAGGCCATGTGGGTTACTATAAAAGGTTCATCAATATTTTCTCAAAGATTTCACAACCATTAACCTAGTTCGTGAAGAAGGATGGTGCTTATGAGCCAGGAAAGAAGGTGCATGAAGTGTTTGAACAACTAAGAGAAGCTTTGGTGTCTTCACCTATTTTAAAGAATCCAAACTGGAGTAGGCCATTCATTATATATACTTGATGCTTCAAATGCAACACTAGGGAGTACTTGTTATCCATATTTTTCACCTCTGCAAAATGGACAACAAAACAGTCAAGGCATTGGTGGTTGATCGGTCAAGCGGGGCTTATAATTATTTAGTCGAAGAATTGACCATTTCATTGCGAAAAGGTTTAGATCCATATTTGTTTGTCACATGTCAACCATGCTTCAACTACTTCTTCTTTTCAAGCATCAAACTTCCTTCTTGATGCATGAAAACCATTTCGTCTGACGCCAGCGTCGCTTTTTTCCTATCACTCATCAACCTTTCTTCTTGACACGCCACAACCATTCTCCTGGTCGTGCGTCAACCACCCTTTGGTGATGCGCGTTAGTCGTCTCCCCCTTGTCACATGTCAGCATTATGTCTTCCTGTTGCACATCCCCGCCATCTTCTTGACTCGCATCCGCCGTCTTCATCCTTTCATGTGTCAGCAATCCATCTTGACATGCATCAACCTTCCCTCATTGTCGTGCGACATCATTTCTTCTTGTCATGTGATAACTCATTCCCTTGTCGGCGGTGACTCCTCCGTTTCTTCTCATGCGTCGGTTGTTGGTTCCTATCGCAAGCGTCAATAAGGAATGTCAGCTACTGAACCGAACATTGATCGATTGCATTGTATAAGGTAGCTCAACAACCGGTTTAATGAGGTATGGCACCCATGTTCACCGTGTAAGAAAAGTACCATTGGAAAACAAACCGGTATGGTCGCCCATACCTCCATACAAGAAATTAATGCATCCTTCTAGTTGGTGACCCAAATTTCCTATATATTGTAAAATATACCTCATTTTGAGAGGAGATTTTCTAGAGAGCAAAGGAACTCTATCAAAATTGTTCCAGAGCTTTTGTGAGCTAAAGGCCTCAAATTTGGGCTTATTGTAAAGGATTTTTCCTTGTGCTTATGTTATAATGGATTGTGCATGTTTCTGAGAAATAAAATTCATGTTTTGTGGCCATTTTTGCCCTAGCTTGTATGAAATTGCATCTTTTACCTTCCATTATATTTTTAAGAACATCAGACATGTATCTATCTCTTTTGCGCAGGGTTTGTAGTTTATTGTGTCTTATGAATATAGGGAATTTAATATTGTCTTAGAATTTGGTGCTTCTACTAGCCCTCTCCTTATTTTTTTCTCTCTATCTTTCACTCACTTGGATTGTCTCACCCTTTCTTGGTGCATCACCTTCACTTAGAGTAGTTTTATTTTATGCATCTTTCTATCCATGTCTCCTTGAAAGCATTAGGATAGGATTAGTTTAGCCTTGCCATTCTTTGCACTTTGGAGAATTTGGCACTAGGTTAGGAGAAGAAGTCGGATTTCTTCAAGGATTATTCTACTGCAACATCCCACAATGCAAGATAATCCTTTTGTTATGCATGTTACACTCGATTTCTTCACACATAAATCGCAAAGCAATCATGGGTGCTTTAATTTTGCATTAACATTACTCTACTCGAGCCAAAAGGATGAAAATGGGAATGATCATCCGATTTACTTTGGGAGAAAAAAATGAGCAAAGTTTGAGGTAAATTATCCTATAACTGAAAAAGAGGCTATAACCATCATTTTTGTCGTAAAGAAGTTTAGAAATTACTTGCGAGGGCAAAAATTTACAGAATGTACAGATCATCAAGATTTAAAATATATTGTAAATAATCCTAACCCATTAGGAAGGATAACAAGGTGGATAATTTTTCTACAAGAATTTGAATTTGATATTATAGATAGGCCAAGAAAGAAGCATGTCAATGTAGATGCACTCTCTTAACTCTATGATGGTTTGGGTTCATCTTGTGATGATGATGATTTCCCGTGATGCAACATTGTTATCCTCGACACAATCCCTAGTGAATACATGGATATTTGGAATTATTTGAATGAGTTCAAGTTTCCTGATGGTGTCAATGCAAAAACTAAGAGGAAGATTACTCAAGCAAGCCGTCCATATTCTATTCTGCATGGATTCTTATTTCGGATAGGGCCTGATGGATGGTACAAGAGGGCAGTTGGACATGATCAAGGAAAGGAGATAATTGAAGAATTCCACAATGTTACATGTGGATAACACTTCTTTGGACAACTTATATCAAGAAGGATCTTGGATGCAAGTTATCATTTGCCAACTCTTTTAAAGATTGTTATAACTATTGTAAGACATGTGATGTTTGTTAATCACATGGGAATTGTAAAATTCCTCAGCTCCATTATGCCCTATTCTTATACTTGGTCCCTTTAAAAAGTGGGGAATAGATATTGTAGGTCCACTTCCAACTACCCCCACTAAAATAAGTATATTGTAGTTGTCACCGATTATTTAACCAAGTGGGTTGAAGCTAGACCCTTGAAAACAACTTCCATGGATGAAGTGTCAAGGTTCATGTATGAACACATTTTCACCAAATTTAGTTGTCCATTAAAGATTGTAACAAATCAAGGAAGCCAATTTATTAATAAGGTGGTAGAAGCCCTAGTAAACATGTTTTCTATTAAGCACAAGAAGGCAACAACTTACAAGCCAAACACAAATGGACAGGTGGAGTGAACAAATTATGTATTGTGTCAAATCCTATCAAAAGACGCATCTTTGCAGATGCATAAGTGGGATAAAAGGATTCACGAAACCTTATGGACATATAGGAACCATCAAAGTGAGCAACATGATACTCCCCATTTCACATGGCTTATCAAATTGATCCAGTTCTTCCTATTGAGTTTGATATTCCCACTGTGATAGTTATGAAAAATGAAAGGATGGATGAAAGTAATTCAATAAAAGAAATATTGGTACATCTTCATTTGTTAGAGGAAATGAGGGAAACAGCGAAGGATACAAGCTATAAGAAGAAAATGAAGCAAAAGGAGTACTTTGATCAAAAGATCCTCTGGTCTCCATTTCAGGTGAATGACTTGGTCCTAGTATATGATTCTTGATACAAAAAGAGGAGGCATAGAAAACTTCTTCCTAAATGGATGGGACCCTACAAAATAGTAGTTGTGCATGAAAATGGTACATATCGCCTGGAGGAATTGGATGGTACTCCAATTAGAAAATGGGTCAACCACGACAAGTTAAATATTTTTCAGGCACCAACTGCAGATTTTCCATAATAATCTACTCCGAGGATGAAGTAGAAGCTAGGGAGGGGGAAGATGTCAGCACTAGAATTTTCCTCCATGATTTCTATTTCATTAATGTATGTATTATGAATAGGGTGTTATTAAGTATACTTAGTAGTAGCGTCCATAGAAGATAATGATGTTGCCAATACGACGCCGCCAATAAAGTAAAATATAAGTAACAATCAAAGTCACAATATAATAATAATAATCATGGTAAAAAGTAAATATTTGTTATAAGTGGTCCAGGTAATGTTAAAAGGGTCAAAATTCAATAGGGTCTATATGATTTAGAATTAGAAATATTCTATTTGTAATAATGACAAGGAGTGATGTTATAAGTATTTTGAATGCTTTATCTAGAAATATGGAACTCATGTGAAATGATAAGGTTTATCCTACCTTGAAGGATAATCCTACATGTAAAGATAAGAGTTTATGTATGGAATATGATTGACCATAATAGATTTCCTATCCTATCTTATAGTTGGGGTGGATAAGCCTGAAAGTGCTATAAATAGAGAGGCCACCCCCCTCATTTAGCATAGAATAAAGGGTGAGATTCAATATGTGTAAAAAGGAGTCATTGTGAAGGTGTGTTAAGGAAGCCATCAAAAGGCGTAACTGTGAAGTTTCTCTAGAATTATTGTTGGAAGGCGAGTGGATTTGGTAACACTCAAAGTAATTCATGGGTGAGATTGTAACAATATCATGTTAATAATATATGTTGCAGTTGTATTTCAGATTTGTCATCATTCCCTTATATCATAGTCTGTGGTATTCTTGTGTTATGTTTGTTATTGTGTTTCCAAATTACTACCACCAAACCAAAGGATGTGCATTACTTGAATAATCATAGCACGAGGAGTTCCTAGTGAAATATTATCATAGTGTCAGACTAGTGATGACAGTGTAATGTGCATGATTAATTAATTGATTAATCAATCATAAGGGATATGAGCTAGGATGTGAATTGGGATAATATTGGGAGCTAGTTTGTAATTTTGGGGTTCTACAACTTCACTTTATATAATGAAATTGTTGGTTGGATTCAATGCAAAATTTTAATAAGTATTTATGTCCATTGAAAATTGGGATTCGACAATCCAAACATATTTATTCGTATACATATAATTAATTTCTATTTGATAGTTTTTAGTAGTGGTCAAGTGCCTCTTGGGACTCGAGTCTCAAGAATGTTTAGGTATTAATAAATCCTAATAGGATTTAACATGGTACAACATCATCTAGCCATCCTAGCTATACTTTGAAAACAATACAACACAAGTATGCCATATATGCAAAGTATGGTATAGACAAGTAAATATAAATATAGGGACAAGTGTACACCTTAGAAATAGAGTAATATGCACTAACATATGCAAACATAGTATAGTTAATCGACATTGATTCATGGTTGTTAAAAATTTTGTAATTCTTAAAATAGTTGAAAATAAGGAGGTTTTTTTCTTCTTATAATCATTGATAGACCAACATATATTCAATAAATTAAATTCATGATGAATATGATAGAAAAAAATGACTATAGGTTACACATTTTGTTGTTTAAATTATTTGTTTCTATTGGATCAAATTAAAATAATTGATGCTACAAATGAATGTTATAATTACTTTTTTCCTAGGTAGGGACTAAAAAAATGCTTAGGAAAGAGCATGAAAACTAAATATGAGGTAGATAATGAGTCTCTTATACAAATCATTGAATGTTATCATTTTCTACAAGAAATTGGTTGATTTCTTTTAGGACACTACATAATTTTATATTAAAAATATGATGAAATTATATTCTTATACTTGGTATATTCTTCTTTAGAGGAAGACAATAGAAGATAAATGGAGGAAATATATTAGGTTGAGTAGGGAGAAGAGGAATAGTAATATGAGATAGATAAAAAAAGATGATATGTTATCTATGTAAAGATAAAAATTACAAAATAACATATGTACATTTGTTTGTTATTTTGGAAAGATTAATTTCTTGCCATCATTTCATATGGTATCTATTTGCACCATGACATACTTGGCATAAAAATCTTAGTATGGTTTTAGAGTTCCATGGGAGTGCCACATACACCAAATAACTAGGTGATTTCTTGTGGAAAAGAAGTTGATGTGCCACATTCCATGATGAATTGTTCATATGTTTTGAATGAGCCTAATATGATTATGTAAATGTGGGGATTTACAGGAGGTTATTTAAAATGTTTTTTTTATTAATGATTAACCATTCGTAGATTGTTTTTGGCACTTTACCTTCTTCTTTTAGGTGGAGAGATGAAAGAGAAAACCCACATAAAGATTTGTGGCCTTGGCCGAGAAGGAGAGACTATATTTGTACGTTGATAATTATGTTTGGAAGGAGAGGGAGTGAAAACAGGAGTTTATTAAACCAAGAAATGGAGAAACATTTTCTCAAGGAGGGCAGCCCAAGTCATAATTGAAGTAGATTTGGAAGACTGAAAGGTTCTTTGGTTTCTTTGGTCCCATGGAAGAGGGAGTATAACTCCTTTTCCAATATTGAGGGATTAAAATAATCAAAATTTGTAGCAATCACGAAGTCCTACAATTAAAAAAACTATTTCACCCAAATAACATTTAAATATTTCACTAAAGGGAAATGAGTCCAAGGAAAATAACTAAAATGATAAACAGAAAAGAATTAAAAGTAGGAATAAAAGTTACAATTTTGTGAGGAAGTTAACGTAGATAGCTTGGAGGGAATGAAGAGTTCCCTCAAACGTACCACTTGTACTTAGAATCACCAAAATAATTTCCTCCACTATTCCATCAATGAAAAAGTGTCCTAGATAATGGTTATGGTGATTGAAGCCATTAAAGAAGAAAACGAGCTTGGGGGAATGGTGCTTTCCATGGTAAAATAAAAGAGGATTATGAGATGGAATTGATAGAAGTTGGGAGACATTGTGAGATGTGAAATGGGTGAAAGGGATGGGATTGAAAGAGGAGATGTTATTTGTATAGACAAATGTAACAAAAAATAAAGGGTGATTTGTGAAATATGGAGGATGAGGAAGTGTTGGAAAGGGTAATAATTACAATATGAAAGGAAATATATCGTGTGAAAACATATTAGTATCCATGAGTGAGTGATAAGGGACATTCTAATCATAAGATATTTGATAATCCATTAAAATCCTCATGAAATCAAAATTTTAGTTGAAAACCAAGATTTGCCACTAGGTATGCCACTCTATTTACTTCTTTTAAGAATGGTTTATTTTGAATTCAGAAAAAACTTGCAAAAGAGAGGGTATTAGACATATAAGAGAATTTTATTTCTAACTTCTTAAATTTCATTTTTAAAAATCGTTGAATCTTACAATATAAATATCACTTTGAATTTCAAGGATGTTGATATTTTGGTCTCCACCAAACTTTATGGTGGTGAATAATACCCAATATTATGCCACATCATCGGTTTCTCTAGGAATATATATTATTTTCACTACAATAAGGTCCCAAAAATTACATCGAGAGATACATATGAACTTAACATGACCTATATTCCCCTTAAATGCTCCATCAAAATTTTACTTGGCCACACTGCGCATATCTAATGAACCAGGGGGTTTTTCTTATTATTATTTTTAATCACACCCTATTAACAATGGAATTGATTATTAAATTTATATATGTTAAAAACCAAATTTAGAGTCGAATGTTTATTTTTAAATCTAATTTCTTTTATTCAAGACACACTTAGACATTCTAAATAAAATTGGGCCTTCGAAAGTCATATTTATCTTGGTTTATATTGAATTCCCAAGAAAAACATATTAATGTCATGTGAAATATATTATTTGCCTTTATACACTATTTGAGGTTTCATTCCACTACCCAACCATTCGGGTTCTTCCCACCTACATCGGTTTGACAAGGTCTTTTAAGTGCTAGGTAAGAACAAAAACTAGCCAAAATTTGATGGATGATTTCTCACAAACCATGTCACATGGGGATATCTCATCTCCGAACCTACAAATAGGAATATGGTCCATCCATGAAAACATCTCTCTATTTCTCTCATCTCCTACTCATTTTCTCGTGGAGTACAAAGTGAATGAAACATGCCAAAACCTTTAATTTGTGTCGGTGTTAGGGTGTCTACGGTGATATATTACGATCGAAACCTCGTGAAACAAACCAACGGTGCCCAAACATATAAATGGGCTATTATATACTATCAAAAGTTTCATTGTTTTATTCAAACGCCTTGGTCCTTCTTGACTACATTGTCCGACAATGTCACTTAAGCGCCCTAAGAGTGAAAAGTATTCAAAATTTGACAGATGATATATCGCAAACCATGACACACAGGAATGTCTCATATAAATCTACAACTAGGTGTCTAAGTACACCTTTGAAAACCTCTCTTGGTTTCTCCCATCTCCTACATGTTTTCCTACACCACATCGAATGAAACATGGAAAAACCTTCAATTCGCTTCGGTGTTAGGGTGTCCAGGGTGATATTTTGTGATCAACAACTTTTAGGATGGAACCAAAGGAACCCACACATACAGTGGGCTTTGATTCTATATGAGTTTTTGTTTCACTTCCTAACCATCGTGGTCCTTCCCGGCTACATCGGTGGTGAAATGAGAATGTGTTCTTATTGTTAAAAAGAATGTTAAAAATAACATTTTCATACAATATAGGTGGTGAAATGAGAATGCGTTCTTGCATGTTAGTTTCCAATTAAAATTTGTCATCCCTCTCCTCTCTCCCTCTCTCTCCCTCTCCCCCTCTCGCTCACTTTCTCTCTCCATATCTCTCTCGAACTCTCTTCCCTCTCACATACCTCTCTCACTCTATCTTGTATATATGGATATATAATGTATATTCCTATATCAATACCATACGATCAAGTTTGAGGAGGATAAGGAGGATAAGGAGGATAAGGAGTTAGCGTGCAACCGATGAAATGGATTCACACTAAAGATCCTACAATAAAGGAATCAAAGAATCATTTTGTAGAAGATGTTAAATATTCTCTTCGCTTCAAGAATATAAATTATTTAATCAAGGCACCGACCACATGACAATGGAAGCTATTTAACACAACTAACCTACATTAATATCATTAGAAGTGATGTAAATAAATAAATTTAAAGAAAAAAATTATTCAAACACACAAAATTTAAGAATTCAACAATATACTTACAAACTATAAAACTTACGTGCCATTGTACTAATTCAATCCAATGACCATCCGGGTTCAATCTAGCCTTGAGAGTGTCGAGTATTGCTTCATGGTCAAACTCAATATATTTCCAAAGCTCTTATTGCACATCTGCTACCCCCATATTTGATCAATTAAACATTAGATGCAACAAGGTGAGAATAATGAATAATATTTTATGAGTGTCCAAGTCCTCAAATAACCACACATTAGATTTATTCATTGGGTATCTTATAATCCATTTTCCAGTAACAACCACAAACCTCGTAGGATACTCTAGGCCTTCTCCATCTATGATCGGGGCTATCAATTTCTTTTTCTTAACACAACGAGACAAATAATAATTTGTTCCTTATTTATTATTTTCTTTTGCAACAACTTCATAAACATTACCTACGTCACATTATACAAAATAGTTAATTTCAATTAACAATTCATTAATAAGATACATAACGAGATAAACATTAATTTTAACTAAACAATGCACCTATAACACCTGATTATACTAGATACAATATATGGTCAAAGTCAACTAATGATTCGATCACCGCAAGTTCTAGAGCTCGTGGAGGTCATCGATACGTATCAAATGGATGTAAATGTCTAGAACATCATTCATCGACCCACTCTGTTGACTCATACTCATCCCAAAAATACGTACCTAAGCACAAAATCATGTGATCTACCTCATATGAATAGTCCATGAACCTACGTTTAAATTTATAAAATAATGCAACTCAATAGATCGTATTAGTGTAAAAATCTTCATATTTTGCAATGGTAGCTTCTTCTACCAACCAAAAATATATGAAATGTAGACTTACCCTCATTACCTAGACCCATTGTTGAGTTACACCATTCCATGATGGGTGTCGTGTCACCAACTTTGCACCATCTTTGTATTTTAACTCTTCTCTTGCTAGGGCTCTTTCATCACATGCTATTGCACCATCATGCCCCTCTTTTCCATGCTCAAACTTAGTGAAATTATAAATATGTTGAACACCACTCATCTTATGCATCCTTCTCAACCAGTAGAACATTCACAAATTCTTGAATTGTGATGTATAATTATCTAACCATATGATGTGTTTTTGTTACTCAAATTACCATAGAATATCTCAAAGCAACCTTGCACGAACTCTGTAGAATGTGTACGATCATCACTAATATAGAAATAATACTTCCTCAAGATATTTTTATATTCCTCTATGCTTTGGGAGCATGAGTGAATACTATATGCACAAATATGGAAACCTGAATAAAGTTATAGTATTGTGATTGGAATTCATTATCCGGTCGTAGTATATAGTTATCTCGAAAAATCAACAACCGAAATAATGATATCAAGAGTAAATGTGTCCTTGCATAACCTAAATTTCTCGCTAAGCATCAAGATTTGTGTGTATACCTTGCATACTCATACATTATCTTCTATTGAAATATAGTCATAAACTCTAATACACTTATTTCTTTACCCACTAATTCACAACTCTTGCATATTAACCATACTTTTAAGTGTATGCCTCTAACTTGTATTTCCCAAAACTAACTAATTCATTTCCAATTGCATACGTATTCTCTTTGTGTATATAAATTTACAAAAATTGTAAACCACCACAACTATCACAGGGTTCATCTAAACATGATTTATTATTAAAACATTGTACTTCTCTTGAAAGAATACACTTGAGATGAAGTCTCTTGCACGATTTTGGTGAATGTTTATCATACACTCTGAAAAATATTCTCGGTGTGTAAAGTAACATATATATTCTAGAAAACAACAAAATGCACAATGAAGTCAATATGGACCCTACAACAAGTAGTGATATGAAAATAGACCGAAAATTTTACCTCGATCATGGACCCCTATAGGCCGTAAATAATTGCCGATAAAATTACTTCAAAATCAACAAAAAATAATGAAACAATTAAAGCATGTTGCACACGGGTTGATTACGGAGTTTGGCAATAGCTTACATCTCCGAGTTCTTATAGAACCGTTCCACTAGTCAAAACTTGTAAATACAATATAGTTTCTTATAATAAAACCTAATGGAACTTTAAACTTTTCTAAATAATACTCAAGAGCTTCGAAGAACACCGATGATGAATCGAGACCATCCTCCACCTTCTTGGTGCACCTGCAAGCTATGTGGCGCTATGGGCCTATTGGATAGTTTGAATAACTTCCAATAACAATAATAAGCCTATTAAAAATAATAGGTCAATATTTGCCTAAATAATATTAGGTCTTCACAACTATCAAATATGCCTTTTAAAAGGCTCTTTAAATCTCCTTCGTAGTGCATGCTGCCTCCTTCAAGCTCTTGGTTTGAGCTTATAATTTGTGTTGTGGGAGAGGGGTCGGGTCCCTTTCATATTAGTAAAGGGCCCGAAAATCATGTTTAAACATCTTATTTCTCCGTTTTACCACATAGCCAGCTGGGCTAGTGGGTTGTTCAAGGTGCGGGCATTGTGGAGGGAAAGTCGGCGGGTCGAATCCCACTCCAACTGTGCCATAGGCTTGTCTCCTTCGTTGTCAGCTTTTAGTCGAGCTCCCGCTGTGAGTTGTTTCTAAGTAGACCCCCATGAGCCATCCACGTCACCGTCGCGACCCTTGCCACGCTGCTACCAAGCCCTCGAACTCCCTCGAACTCTGTTGTGTTGTCCACTGAGTCGCCAAATCGTTCGGCCGTATCCACTACAATGTGGATTAACCGACATTGCACATGATATAGGCAAAGGAAGGCTTTATTAAGCGTTTAGCCAACCGTTTACACAGTGGCTTTGGGACACACCTCCGTTTTTCTGGCCAAAGCACTATCCAATAATTTGACTCAGTTAACTTGTCGGTTATTTGATTGATTGGCTATAATTTGCATACAAATCGACCCGAGATGCCAAAATAATAGGAGATATATGGAAACAAGGTTATGATATAACAAATCCTCTCGAAGCTAATGTGTTTTGGAGTGAAATATAGGTGAGAGGAAAATTGAATTGGAATTTATTAGACTATAAAAATTGTGGAAGTGGTAAAATCTTTAAGTTCTCTAACATGTGAAATGCCAACATGAACAAAGTAATGTAGATTCATTTTCCTGTTGTGAAGCGGTGATGTATCGTGTATAGACTTTATGGGATATCAGATTGGCTTAAGTGGGTCATTCTTGCATTATAAATAAACTCACTACTTGCCACGAGAATTCATTATAGGTCTATTATATCTCAATAACCTTGTCCTTGTTGGAATTATAATAGAATTTATGTATATATTGTTAATGCCATGTTATAGAATATATGCTTTTGCTTTGAAACCATAAGAGTAATTGTGAATTACCTTTTCAATATGGGAGACTTCAAAGATATTGCGAGGGACTACCACAATATATTCTATGGTTTGCATGGTTTTTAAATGTTTGTCACAATTAGAATTTGTTAGCCAAAGCCTTCCTAACAATTGGAGGCTTTAACATTTGGTTAAGGAGGTCTGGGATGTTCTAAAATAATAATAAAAACTTGATTCTTGCATATTTGTAAGGAATTTTTAAAAGTTATCAAGGATTATTGCTAGTCAAAGTGGCACGTCACTAGTTGTTGTTGAGAAAAGCCAGAAATAAGAACAAAAATTCCAATTTGGTGTTTTTAAATTTGTATATAATAGATAGTCAGCGCTTCATCAGATACAGAGACTTAGTTGGCCACGTATTTGGTGAGCACTCAACAAATTTAAGTTTACTTAAAACTATCTGATTTTGTTTCCTAATATGAACTTCATATTTAGCCAACTAGTTCGATTATTGTGATATCCTTCGGTTTGCATATTGTTCTCTGTAAAAGTGGTTACCAGAGGAGTTGAAATATTATTTACACAAATGTACACATGACACAAGGGATAAAATGTAGTATTTTTCAAACAATTTGCAAATCACAGATGTATTTGAGGATTTTTTCACGAGCATTTTGTCAATCTGCTAGTAGACAATCTATGGGAGACTTCAAAGATATTGCGAGGGACTACCACAAAGATATATTCTATGGTTTGCATGGTTTTTAAATGTTTGTCACAATTAAAATTAAGTTAGCCAAAGCCTTCCTAACAATTGGAGGCTTTTACATTTGGTTAAGGAAGTGCAGGATGTTCTAAAATAATAATAAAAACTTGATTCTTGCATATTTGTAAGGAATTTTTAAAAGTTATCAAGGATTATTGCTAGTCAAAGTGGCACGTCACTAGTTGTTGTTAAGAAAACCCGAAATAAGAACAAAAATTTCAATTTGGTGTTTTTAAATTTGTATATAATAGATAGTCAGCGCTTCATCAGATACAGAGACTTAGTTGGCCACGTATTTGGTGAGCACTCAACAAATTTAAGTTTACTTAAAACTATCTGATTTTGTTTCCTAATATGAACTTCATATTTAGCCAACTAGTTCAGTTATTGTGATATCCTTAGGTCTGCATATTGTTCTCTGTAAAAGTGGTTGCCAGGGGAGTTGAAATATTATTTACACAAATGTACACATGACACAAGGGATAAAATGTAGTATTTTTCAAACAATTTGCAAATCACAGATGTATTTGAGGATTTTTTTCACAAAGCATTTTGTCAATCTGCTAGCAGACAATCTATGTAACAATTGTATTTGAAGCTTTTTTCTTTGTACCTTTTTCCAGCAACACACCTCCTTAACCCCGATTCCTCCACCTCTTTTAAAATGATGCTAAGTTGTTATTACTCTTCCAATGATTGTTGCGCTGCTAAGAACCATGAAATGCTGCTGAAAATGAACATAAAACATTCAAAATGTTGGTGAAAATGAACAGAAAGCATTCCAAATGTTGTTGGAAATGAATAGAAAACATTCCAAATATTGTTGAAAATGAAAACCCCTTACACTGTTGGATGTAAAATAATTTTTTGATTCAGTCAATGTTATGGCGTCATTCAATAATCAAAACACAAATTTTTCGGATCTAGGTTTTTCGATTTTTAAAAATAAATTATGTTATATATTTTTTAAGCTACCAAAATTTCACGTTTTTTCCCTCATATATAGAAAAACAAAGAAAAGGTAAAATCATTGGGATTCCACCATATTTGGTGAACTCGGTTTTTAACAAAAAGTTGGGGAATGAGTATCAACATTATAGTTATTACATTCATTTCTAAAGAAAAACAAGATTGATGGCATTCATGATAACAAGAGCGGTGGCTCTAGATACCTTTGTCTTCAACCCAAACAATTTTGGGCCTATGCCTTGGGAAAGTTTGTGATATATTGATCTTGATTATGAATGGACGTGTCTTCCGATATCTCGATTATGGAGATTGTGTTCTTGTTTGCAAATTTGGCTTCGGATGTTGTAATGGATCCTTGGTAGATTTCTTTAATGATAAAATTAATTGTGTAAAATGCTCCCGCACTTGCCCCTGACCTTCTATAGCCAGAAATTTCTCACGGCGAGAATGTGATATGAGGGGAATTAAATGTTTGTCGAGATCTGCGGAAGCATAAAGTTCCTTGTAGATATTAAGGATCACTTAAAAATTGCAAACATTAATTGCTTTACCACTGTCCCAATCTTCGCACAACATACTTTTTATATTCTATGTTTAAACTATAGATAGTCAAAAACATTTGTAAATTCTTGATTTTTTAATACAAAAGTTCTAATATGCCTTAAAAAGATTTCAGCCAATCACAAAAGCAACATTTACTTTTCAAAAAAGAGAATAAATATTTATTTTCAAAAACTTTAGTCTAACATAATATATAACAAGCGGGTCATGTGATTGATGGGACAAAGTTTTAAAAATGAAAAGTTTGAAGCCTATATATCTCGCCTTCAAGTAGAATAATAACTTGATATACCCGAACAATGTGGATATATTGATCAAACATAGTGTAAGTAATGTGATCAACTTGCACGCACTTGCCCAATGCAATGCAAAGTAACTTCTTTGCTTGGCTCAACTGAAATTTTGGGACTATGTGGCAATGTGAATTAAGTGATGGCGGGTCACGTGGTGGCTTGAGGACCCACCACGTGGAATTTTTTTGTCAATCATATACGAAGATGAAGACGACGTGGATTGATGAAGACCGGAGGTATAAACACAAAGCATCACTTTAAATGCGATCATATTTGCCACTACTTCGTGACTTGCCAGGTTGACTCGGTCCCATCTAGGGTATATTGAAACTTTGACCACCACCAAATATGCGTGCAAAATCTGTTTACATCGTTCAAATAGTTTCCTAAAGCTCTCGAGTGATATTCCATACTATAGTGATCTTGGGAGATTTAGGGAACAATGTGTCCTCTGTATTGTCCTCTAGATCACACCTCCCCAATGGGAAAGGCTTTTGTCTAAAAAGGCTTGTGAATCCAAAATCATGTTGCTTTGAGAAGAGATCTACGTAGTATACTACCAACTCCACAATCAAACAACTGATGGCTCAATCTCTGGGATCTGTGGCACTTGGGCTCACTGCCTCCTATTGCGCCACTTTGAAATATTCAGAAGACCTCCATGCCTCTACTGTATGGTGCTAAATCTCCTTCCCGAAACTTCAACACTCTAGTTTTATGGTGCTAAGTCCTCTTCTAGACCTTAATGCTTCCATTGCGCGGTGTTAAGTCTCCTTTCTTTGTCTCGGTTGCCACATCTGTCCTCTAGGGGTCTTAAAATTTGACAATCCATGATATTTGTACTACCACGTCCATGATGATTAACTACCATTCGTATGTACAATCATAATGCCTTGACACCAAATGACGATCCAAGCTAATCTTTTGCGAGCTCTTTTTGTTGATGAAAAATATCAGGTACCATTCAGTTGTATGGCCATGATGGCCTCTTCAAAGAATGAAGATCCGACCTGATGTTAGATGCCAATGGTGATTAACTACCATACTTGTTACATGGTCACAATGCCGCTACACAAAATGAAGATCTGAATTGATACCTGCGAGCTCAATTGTCTACACAAATGGTTGACAAATCTCCAAGCTTATGAGTTAAATCCTGCTACAACTATAACAGACACTCAAAAATTTTATTAGGAGATATGATGGAGTAATCCAAATATAAATGCAAGAAAAATACTGAGTATGATGAACCTATCCCTTAGCCTATCCCACCAATCTAGACTCTAATTTCCCAATTTCAAAGCAATAAAAATATGTGAATATTTCCTTTCAACATACATCGGAAACCCACAAAATTCTCTGAATAATTCTACATGCTTTCAACAATTACAGCTATGCAAATGTAAATCTATCCAACTCACATGAGTTTACATTTTCCATATTAAAATAGAATGGAATCATCGTGGTTCAATCGGATAGATCAAAGGTTGATTCACTTTTAACTAATGGTTTAAAAACTTCTTTTACCTTATATACCAACTTTTTCTTACCATGTAGTGGATGGCTTGTTGGGTGAAGTTTCCAACAGTTATCAACCTTGTGTCCACTCATATGACAATGAGTGCAATAATTCCTCTTTTTCTCCTTATGAGGTGAGGAATTCTTTTACCATTTCTCACCCATTTGTCACGAGATTATTTTTCAGCTCATCTGGAAAATGCTTCTGCAAAAGGGTTTCCTCTTCCAACAAAAGGCTATAGAATGATTAGTACCTCCACAAATACATGCATGGAAAAACATTCATCATCTTCTGTATATCATACCCATATTGTTTTAAAAGAAAGAGTGGATCCTTAGAAGGTTTACCTTGTTTCCCAAACTTATGATTATGATAAGAAATAGGAGGTGGAATTTCATTACCTCTTCTCTAAACTTTCTTACCATTCCCATTATGTTGTTGTGCTAGTGGGGTATACACTTTGTTGTTGGAAGCTCATCTTCCTTCAAATTCTTGGATGTCTCTCCAATTTCCTTGCCCACACTAGAATAACCCAAACCTGCATAACGAGGATGATCCTCGACCTGTATTAGGTTAGTCATACCTTGGTTGTTCTTACCAAGGCCGATTCCGTTAAAACCCATTTTATCTAACAATTTAGATCCAATGCCTCTAGTGTATCTTTCAAAACCACCAAAAGCAATTTTACCTAAATCTAAATCCGAATGGGATGAGGAATCTAATGGTGACATACTTACAAAGGTATTCATCAATCATTGTTTATGCATCTGTAGTCAAGGGTCTCTCCCTCTCTACTCACCATTCTGCAATCTTGCCAAGAGCTCATCCTTGGCTTGTAATTCTAATTTCAATCGAGCATTCTCCTCTTCTAGGGAGTAATACATAGATCTTAGGAGAGAGTTCTCTTCTTGGATCTGGTGATTATAAGCTTCAATTTCCTTGAGCTTAGCCTGTTTCAACATTCTCATCCATAGTGCACCTATACCTGTTCAACCACTAAACTAACTATACCAAATTGAAGCACTCACACTTTGTTAAATTAGATCCACACGGAAGCAAATATCAAGCTAAAAATAGATCGATACCAACTTGATCGTAAAACAAACCAAAATTTTTACCTCGATCACGGACCCCTATAGGCCTTAAATAATTGCTGATAAAATTACTCCAAAATCAACTCAAAATAATGCAAAATTAAAACATGTTGCACATGGGTTGATTACAGAATTCAAATAACCTACATCTCCGAGTGTTCTTAAAGAACCATTCCAAAGAGTCAAACATTGTAAGTACAATATAGTTTCTTACAATAAAACCTAATGGAACTTTAAACTTGCCTAAATAGTACTCCAGTCCTTCAAGAACACCAATGACGAGTCGGGGACCGTCCTCCACCTTCTTGGCACACCTGCAAGCTATGTGGTGCTATGGGCCTATTGGATAGTTTGAATAACTTCCAATAACAATAATAAGCCAAATAAAAATAATAGGTCAATATTTTCCTAAATAATATTAGGTCTTCACAACTATCAAATATGCCTTTTAAAAGGCTCTTTAATTCTACTTCGTAGTGCGGACTTCCTCCTTCGAGCTCTTGGATTGAGCTTATAAGTTGTGTGTTGTGGGAGAGGGGTTGGGTCCCTTTTATACTACTAAAGGGCCCAAAAATCATGTTTAAACCCCTTATCTCTCTCGTTTTCCCACATAGCCAACTATCTTTGGTGGGTTGGTCAAGGTGCGGGCATTGCATGAGGGAAGGTATGTGGGTTGAATCTCGCTCTGCCATGCCATGGGCTTATCTCCTTGCCGTTGCCTTTAAGTCGATCCCCGTTATGAGCCGTTGTTGCATGACCCCCCAGTAAGCCGTCCACGTCCACCGTCGGGACCCCCGCCATGTTGTTTCGAGCCTTCCAACCATGTGGCCTCAAAATATTCTACGTCATCCACCGAGTCACCGAGTCATCCGCCCTTATCCAATTCAATTTGGATTAACCTACATTGCATGGGATATAGGTAAAGGAAGGCTTTATTAAGCCTTTAGCCAACCCTTTACACTATGGCTTCGAGCCATACCTCCATTTACTTTGGTCAAGCACTATCCAATAACTCGTTCATTAACTTGGTTAACTCACCGATTATTTGGTTTATTGGCTATGCTTTGCATATAATTCGACCTAAACTACCAAGGTAATAAGAGATATATGAAATCTCGAACCATATGGAAATAACTTTATATACTCGAACAATGTGGATATGTGGCTTTAACATAGTGTAAGTAATGTGATCAACTTGCCCATGCACTTGTCTAATACAATGAAAAGTAACTCATTGCTTAGCTCAACTGAGTTGGGACTATGTGGCAATGTGGATTAAGTGGTGGCAGGCCATGTGGTGGCTTGAGGACCCATCACGAGGAATTGTTTTTTTCCGATCGTATATAAAGACGAAGATGACTTAGAATGAAAAATCTTTGGAGGTATAAAATTGAAAGCATCACCTTCACACGATCATATTTTACACTACTTCGTGACTTGCTAGTTGACCCGGTCCCATCTAGGGTTGACTTCAACTTTGACTAGATACTAAATATGCATACGGACTCTGTTTGCAGCGTGTTCAAATAGTCACCAAAAATCTCTCAAAGTGATCTTCCATACTATAGTGACCCTAGGAGATTTAGGGAACGATGTGTCCTTTGTATTGTCCTCTAGATCGATGTAGTAGTATTGTTGAAATGTAAGACCTCTTGAATGACATATGTAGCGGTATAAGGTTATGGGTGTTGTCAAAGTGTAAGACCCCTAGAGGGTAGATGTGGCAATATTTACTTCCATGCAAACTATATGTTGCTGAAGTGTAAGATCCCCGAGAGGCGATGTAGTAGTATATTTCTCCTATGTTTCTAAAGTGTAAGACCTTAATAGGAAAATGTGAGAGTATAAGCGTTAGGCATTGTTAAATGTAAGACCCCTAGAGGGCAGATGTGGAAATCAAGACAAAGGAAGAAGCATGGTGGGACCATAACCCACAAGTCATAGCAATCAAACCAAGTGTCGTATTAAGGAAGTAGCGAGCTTCGGAGATTGCGGTATTAGCTGTAGAGATCTCCTCAGTGATAGGGTTCATGATCCAGGAGTGGAGGTATGAGCTTTTTGGGGACAACAAGCCTTTCCCATTAGGGAGGTATGATCTAGAGTACATTTTAGAAGACAATTTTAGAAGACACGCTTTCCCTAAACCTTTTAGAATTATCACAAGTGTGGAAGTCAACTCCGTGAGATTTTCGTGACTATTTGAACGTCGAAAACGAAGTCCGTATGTGCAAATGGTGACTAGTCAAAGTTGAAGTCAACCTAAACGGGACCAGTCAATTGGTGAGCCACGAAAAAGTGTCAAATTCAAATCGGGTGTAGGTTGAGTTTGGGTGGAACTCCGGTATTTGACACTCGATATCGACATGTTCATTGGCGATGGAAAAAAATATGCCACGTGGTGGATCTTCGAGCCACCACTTTCGACTAGTCAACCGAGTCGACCGGCTAGAGCTATATTGCTACATTGGCAAGTTTGAGTTGTTAATCTGAATTTTGCACCGAGTTCATGGGCAAGTTGAAGTATGCTTGCTCGACAAACTATAGATGATTTGAATACCAAGCTACATAATGGCATTAGCAAATTCATTGCACTGAGGGACCAAGTTACACTATGGGCGAGTTATTACATTTGTATTACATTGACCGAGATATTAACTGAGTCATGCAGGGGCGAGCTCTAGGCAAGCTATGAGCAAGTTGTTCTCAACTTGGTTAGAAATGCTTAAACATGTGGCTCGATGCCACAATGGAAGTTAGTTAAAAGGATAATTCAAAGCCTTATATCATTGGCCCGATGAATGAGGGATATCGCTCATCCCACTCAATGTGGAATAAATCGTTATCCTCACACCTCGGCAAAGACTTGGGCTCACAGCAAAGATGTAGGAGTACATGGCAGACTCGAGGTCAAATGGATAGTAGAGGACCCAAGCATGGTGGCGGCGTCGGTAGGGTCGAGCCCACGTGGCGAGTCGATGTGTAATGATTAGGATACGTGGAGTGACACGTGGATGGGTTGAGCTCGGGTCATAGTGTGGCGGCGGTGGATAAGTGGGTCGGTGCAAATGCGAGATGGGGAGGGGGATTCAAACCCGTGACACCCCCATATACTCCCAACAACTTAACAAACTCGGCCAACGAGTTTGTTGAGATATGGGTTGGTCGATAAGATATAAGAGCCCAATACGCGGCCGAGTAGGGCTATACAAAGTCCTTCATACACACTCCTCAACATCAACGAAGCATAAGAAATTTAGCTCCAAGCTCGAGGAGTATAATGAAGCCTTCAAGCTATTCGGTGGAGAATTACAAAGCCTTATAATTTTAAAGGAAAATTTTGTAATAAAGTCCTATTAATTAAATAGGCAAATATTATGAGGAGCTAAGACCTATTATTTTTAATAGGCATATTGTAAATTAGGAGTTATTGTAAACTCGCCAATAGGCCCATAGCGCCACACTACTTGCAGGTGCACCAGGAAGGTGGAGGACGGTTTCCGACTGGTCATCGGTGTTCCTTCAAAGGTTTGGAGTACTATTTATGCAAGTTTAAAGTTCCATTAGGTTTTATTGTAAGAAACTATATTGTACTTACAAGTTTTGACTAGTGGAACGGTTCTATAAGAACCCGAAGACGTAGGCTATTGTCAAACTCCATAATCAACTCATGTGAAGTGTGTTTTCATTCTTGCATTATTTTGAGTTGATTTATTTAAAAGGGGTAATTTTTATCGTAAAAAAATTAACAAACCTATAGGGGTCCGAAGTTGATTAAAATTTTTAGCTGAATTTTCGGATCAAGTAGTTCGTGAGTGATTTATTTTAAAATTAAAATATATTTACATTTCAAAATATATTTGAATAATTAAAATATATTTCTTTAAACTTATTATAACATTGTGTTTCAAGCGTCATATCCACATAATTTTTAGGATGCGATTCAAAGTTTCGATAACCAATTCTTCTTTTTAGAACATTTTTCATTAAATGAAGCCCTTATATAAGTTTTCCAAAATTCTTCAATTTTGAATTTTAACTCTTCAACTATGTATTTGTCTTTCCATGAGAGTCTACCAAAGAATGCCCATAATTCATTGTTATTGGCATCCTCAACTCTTTCATGTCTTCTGATAGCTTTCAATAGTGTTTTTTATTTATTTTTAGTGCACCACACTACTTGTTTTCTTAATTAAACCAAATTTCTTTAGAGTTATTGCTTGGTATGTATTCATTATAATTTTTACAATCAATTTTTCATTGTTGGTCTTAGATGTTCTTAGACAAAAGGTCTTCATAATGGGTCTAAATTATTTTTTTCATCATTTCAACAAACAATTGACATCTTCCTGTTTCATTTAAGTCATTAAAAATTGTTTTCCATATCTTATTAGCTTTTCTTCTACAAGTGTGTTCACCAATCTTATCACTCATTGGGTTTAAAATATTTTCATTAATTTCAAGTAAAATCCTAGGTGTTTTACGCAAAATTTTAATAAGTGATTTCAATAAACATTATTCATTTCCTAGATTTTTTCATCTTCATAATTTGGTAAATTTTGTGTGTTTTGAATAGTTGAATAGGTTGATCATTTGGTATAACATCTAAGTTTAAATTTGGCATTACATCATCATTCATTGAAAATTCATTATTTATTGATTCAATTGGTGTTTGAGGATATGTTTCACTATCAAATTCATTTGGAAGAGATGACATACCTTCACCTCCATACATTGATTTCTTTCTTTCAGGATTTTTCACTCGTTCCTTATTTTCTTGTTTTCTTATTCTTTCTTGGCTCTAGTGGATAATAGATGATCTTTATCAACATCTAGTTTATCTAGCAAAAAGAAGTGTTCAATTTCTTTTTCACACCTTTTTTCAGTATCCATCCCCTTTGTTTCTCTAGCTCCTCAATTGATTTCCTCCATGGTCTCCTCCCCATAAATTTAAAATATATACTAACAAAAGACAACCGAGACAAAAATAATGTTTTATGAATGTTAGGAATATAAGAAACAATGAAAAAAGTCAAAATATCAAACACCGACAAGAAAATTCTAGAAACAATGATTGAAAAAAGATAAAAGATATAATAAGAGTCTTCTATCCATGTAACAAACACAAAAATACTCAATTGTCATATGGATTGTCTCAAATGAATAAATTGTTGCAGAAATGTGTAGAAAAGAGTGCAGTTCACATGCATTGTGGGAACAAACTCAAGAGTGGCTTTATTTTTGTGTGTTTATACCTTTTTCTAAGAGGGTATAATGTAAGTGTGTTATAACGTGATCATTTTATGTCCGATTTGGGCTGGAAATTACCAATCGTTATGCTTGGATTTGGCTAGGATATCTAAACCTAAGGGTTGGACTGTCTATTCCATGATAGAATCCGTATTTTGCAAAAACATAAGAACCTCGAGTGTATGCCTCAATTTCTCATGTCTTATAAGACAATATTAAAAAAAGACTACAATGTCAAGCTCTGTCTTAGGTTTATGTTGATGTATTTATTTCTAAAATATGAATAGTTTAAGGTTTTGATCCTTAATTTATTTTAGTAGTGTCTTTATTTTTCGCTAAAACATGTATTTTTTTACATTAGTTTTGATCCGCTCATCCAAATTTAAAAAAATTAATCGACATGATCTACGCTCCATTCTACACAAATTTTGTTTTTCAATTATTTTTCTCAAAATTAGGGGTGTACACATAGTTATTTCATTTTTGGGATGTGTTCACTTTGAAAATTAGTAAAAATAATAATATATTCATTGAAAAATAGGAAAAATAGCGGTACCTAATACATGATCTTAGCTAACTTTATACCAAAGTGATTTGTACTTTTTTACGGAAGTCAAAAATGGGGAGGGGGCACACACACAACACTATGTTATATTTTTGACACAAAAACATAAACTTGTTGTGCACACACCACATTTGACCCTCTTAATCTCCACCATTAAAAAAATTTAATAGTTTAGAAACTAGATTTCAAGCACTACGATTCTTATTCTTATCAAATTGTCAAATTTTGAACACATGCATGCTAAGTTACTATTTGAAGAAAAACCTTTTTGATTTCAAGAAAAAAAAATGGGCACTTCTAACCCCTTTTTCATCCCCCATTTTTGTGCACTTACCCTTTTATTCATTGTGTTTTGTAATGCATGGGGTTCATCATCATTTGAATAAGCTAGGGTAACCTTAATGTCAAGTCAATAGTCATAAAACTAAGGATATGGAATGCTAGGCACTATAGGAACAATGGGTATGAAAAAGGGTTTGTAAAGAAGAAAGGACATGTATGTCTCAAGGATTAAGATCAACATCATGCTTATGCAATCGGTTATTATGAATACATTTAAGGCATTGATACTGGATGATGCCATTGCATGATTATGGTGCGTCTAAGGTTGATTTAACTAAAATTAAATCTCAATCAAAGGAATGAGATCAATTAGATAACATAAAAAATATATAAGATATAACATGTGATGGTAAACAAGTGTAAGTAACAAGAGGATAAGAGTGACTTAGCTAATAAATTGTTATATGTACTAGATCCGGGATGGAATGATCATGGAAAAGGCTAGATTTGGACCGCATGTCTTTCGTCTGGAAATAGTGATATGCAAGTTTTCTAGATAACAACCACCAAAAGAAGACAATACTAACCCAAGAGGTAGTGTTTGAACTAGGTGGTAGTGTCCTGGTCGTGAGTGCAAATCTGGTTTTTTTAGGGTCTTATCATGTCACCTTCACTTCACTTTATGTCTCTCCAACTTTGTTATAGGGTTCTTTTGTCACACGTGTACCAGTAAAACTATCCCTAGCTACCCGCAAAGATCAAGCACACATTAGATGGAATAAAATATGTATATGCTTGAGTCATACTAACCTCGATGGTCACCCCAATGTGATTGTCACCAAACATTGCACTACATTTCAAACTCAATGTAGTTCTGGTGTCTGCGTGTGATAGAATTTTGTCCTTGAAGCTAGGTTTCCCTTGTTCCAGTTGCACCAAGATAACATGATACAACTACTTTTCCCCAAGATAATGTGTGTGATGAAATTCAAAATTTTCCCTTCCTATGCAGTGAATAATGCAACCCAAATGCAGTCCTCAAGTGTTCCTTTTGCCCAAGTAGTAGATAGAAAATAATATCCCAATTGCCTAGTTATCCTCTTTCTTCTTAGAATAGTTAGTAAGTAATTTGTGTGTGTGTGTGTGTGTGTGTGTGTGTGTGTGTGTGTGTGTGTGTGTGTGTGATGATTCCTTTGCTTGAATTTTGTCATCAAAAACTAAAAAAGCTGTAAGTGATAAGTAAATTTTTAAGAAAAGATAACAATTGATGTGGTATTTTAAACATAAGAAAACAAGTCAAAGGGACAGAAGTGCCCAAAGGGGAGAGTAGTGCTTGGGTGCTTTTGTCCTCATTAGGTGTTAATGTCTGAAGAGCTCCAAAGATAAAATAGGAAGTACTGATAAGGGTAACACATTGTGATGTCCAAAATTAAAGGGATAATTCTAGAAAAGTAAAGGATGAAAGCATGGAAAGATAAAACAATGTCAATGTAAAGCAAAACAAATGTTGTCAATGTCTAGTTTTCTTTCTTAGGAATCATGCATATAATGACATACTAGAGGTATGATGTAATAATACTAAGTGCATAATTTTGTGTCTACAAAGGTATACTTATTAAAATATTATAAGATAGAGATCAATTAAGAACCACAAGCTTGGTGTGAATGGTCTTGGGGAGCCAAATACAATCGATCAACTTTTGATGGGTCTTATAAATTTTGTGAAAAGTGAGTCGGGTATGCTAAAGGTCATTAGTGGAGAAGCCAAGGTTATTAATGAGAAATAAATATGTGACATCGATTATAGATCCTTCATCTACCAAGAATTTTATTACCTAGTCTTGATAAATGACGAAACTAGTAATAAGGGGAGGATCATCAACACATAATAATACTTCATCATTAATCATACTATCCTCGGGAATTATATGGCTATAGTCTTAGGAGTTTAGAAAGTTGAGGGATTAGTGTTGTTAATGTTGTGAATTTCATGGTAAGGAAAAGGTGGGGTGGAGGGAAATTCCTTCACCTCATCAAAGGACTCCTCTAGATGATAAATATGTTACATGACGAGTTTACAATGTTGGGTAGAAGTACACATGAGCTCCATCAAAGGGATTTTACAAGTCATAGAATTTAGTTCATCAAGGAAGTTACATCGTGGCCTAGGGTTATAAGGATGGTACATAGAGGAATTATCCATTGTAGAATGATGTTTTTAAGATTGAGAAACGTTGTTTGAAGATGGAGGACTAGGCTCTTTAGAGGATATATCCATATGATATTTGAAATAAAGATCAATTGAGGGAGTGGGCTCTTCACTATATTACTCT
Organism: Taxus wallichiana var. yunnanensis; assembly: GCA_018340775.1. NCBI lineage: Eukaryota > Viridiplantae > Streptophyta > Pinopsida > Cupressales > Taxaceae > Taxus > Taxus wallichiana. The sequence goes on along the minus strand of CM031238.1, from coordinate 256,501,516 downwards.
TGGGAATCATGAGTATGATTTTGGTTGTTAGGGGAAGTGTTTTGGATTTATAGATAGGGTTGTTATGTGTAGGCTTACATCAATAATCAACCTTAGCCCATTAACATATTATGAATTGAGATAGTTATGATCATATGACACTTAAATTATATTGACAAGGTTATTCATAGGTTCCTTGTGATAGTTGGTCTTAGATTGGTGATTCTTGTGAGCTTTTAGAAAAGGATTGGTAGTGGTCATTGATAATAACATTAATTTTAAAATGAGGTTAAAGAAATAAATGAAGAGAAACCTTCCTAAGATAGTTATAATCCTCGGGGAATGATCGATAGTGGTGTAAAACTAGCGGAAAAGGTCGGGATTGAAGGAAACCAATGATTGTTTGTTAGGATGAATGATACGAGGAGTGTGAAGAACCTATAATAATTTGACATGTGACAAGTTTGGGTGGTTTAGGTTATGAGAAATAACACTTTGATTACCATTTTTTAAAGAGAAAGGTGTGATAGATTTTCCTTTTGAAAGGGATTGAGGGTTAATGACATTAGATGTTCATTTAAGGGTGCTTGAAGGCTTAGATGGTTGTTTGAATCATCACATAAGGTATTCCTACTACGTAGCATGCTCAAGAGCCTATTCCATTGTGGTGGAAGAGAAGGACCGAACATTATATTTGAGATTATGAATATGATCCCGAAAGAATAGTTGGCACAAGTTTTGATTATCAAGATGATGGTTTTCTTGATTAGATAAAATATTCCATCACTTGATGAAATCATGAGCTGATTTATTAGGAGATTGCTTTAGATTGATGAATTTTCAAAATGTTTTTTTAGGGAGGTCATGTTATTGAAACTCCACTAAGGATTGGACTAAAGTCTCTAAATTGGCAATAGAGTGTGAAAGAAGTTGGTTATACCATTCTAAAGTGTCTCCTACAAAGGTTTTTGCAAGGAGTTTGGTTGTAGCATAGGTATTGGTTTGAATCCACTCTTTATAGATGTTTCCAAAGTTTTTAAGATAGATGGATGGATCAATTGATCCATCATAAGAAATGGTAGGAGATATCTCCCTATATCCATAAAATATATGTAAAGAGCTACAATTCATTTTGTAGTGTTTGAAGAACCTTATTGCAGATTGAAGAAGTGATGGGATTACCATTACCAACTAAAGGAAAATAAGGTGTTGAGGATTGATTAATACGTACTAGAGCTTGTGTTGATAGAGAAGGCATATTGAAGATCGGATATTACATTTGAAACATGCTAGAAGTAGTAGAAGATTGCATAATGGCCATTTGATCCAACAACTTGATAATCATGAGATTATGATCAAGTGGTGGATTAGGGACATTAGAGGAAGAAGCCTTGGTGTTATTGTTTTGTAAAGGAGTTTTTGCAGATTGGTTAGGGATTTGTCTATTTGTAGGAGGTCTTACACCATTAATGGGATTTTAGTGAGGTTTTAGGGTTATTTCCTCAGTAGGACCTATATCTTGAGAAACTTTGATTAATTGTCCTTCCTTGTTGGGTGTGTAATATTCATTATTATTTAAGTTTTTAATGATATATATAGGATTGATTTATCAAATTTATACCACATTGCAATTAGATATAAGGGTGAGCCTTGACAAGATCAACCATGATGGTGCACAAGTTATAATCATGTGAGGATGGGAAGGAATATATTTAGATATGATTGACCATGGTAATATATAATGGCTAATGGATTTGATCTCGGTTAGTTGAAGAAGAGACAAGAAAATTATTGTTTCAATCTCGAAATGAAGGAATAATAGAATAAACCATAAGGATTTTGAAAAGGGTTTAGGATGACAAGGATAAAATTGAGAGGAGACATGATGGAAAATAAATGGAAATTCCAAGAAAGCCATATTTTTCCCCATATCCTAACATGATTGGCCATGCGAGAGATGCACAAGGGCTGATGTCATTAGGAAAAGAGTAGGTGTAAGGTATGTGTTGTCACGAAATATGTGTACCCGTGATAGATCACAAATTTTGGAAAACTTGGCTATCTCATAAACAACATGGGAATTTCCCTAAGGTGCGGACCTTGGATCCTTCTGAAAGACCTCCGAGAAGGTTGGCTTCCTAACCTATCTACTATAATGCTAGCCACTACTCTAACAACTAATTCATTAAATTAAAAGGGAAAAGAGAATAAAGCAAGCATGAAATAAAATTGAACATGGTGATACACCATAATAGAAGGGGATATCTCTCCTTGAGATGAAAAATAAGAGGAAAACACATTGAAATAAGGCTAGAACAAAGCCACAATAAACATTTTCTTATGTCAAATTCTAATTCTATGCATAATTAATACAATGAGATAGAAAACCATGCAAGTATATATCATACACAAGATGAAATGAAAAAAAAATGAGGCAAGATGACAAGAACATAAGCTAAAGAGTAGAAAATAGCCATAATGAACATCATATTAATTCCTAGAAATATGCACAACCTATTATAACCATTAGGAAGGAAATGAGTGTATTGCTCAAGCTCAAATAAGAGGTCTATAGTTCAAAATACCCAAAAAGGAAGAGTAACCTTGCATTTATAAGATGATCCTTTACAATAGTTTGGAGGTTACATTTATAGAATAAGTGAGAGGGGATAAAAATGACATGAAAGATTCCTTTCAAGTCTATCTACTTGGGAGGATCTGGAATCTCTCAAATATGGAAAAGATGAAGAAATTCACCCAAAACCTCTTTTGCAACATATTCCAAGGATCATTGAGGTTTACAATTATGAAATATGCCTTGATTTCCAAGAAAACACTTTGGTTTGGACATTGATCAATGTGATCCCATGAGATCAGGAGGGTGGGTGAAGTTTTGAGTTGCCACTTGTTAAAAATGTCCATGATTACCTATTAAGACCACTATAAAAACTTCATTCTTGTTAAACACATCACACAACTCCTCCTTATGGATTTTGGTAGGCCATGAAGTGATAATATCTCAAAGCATCTTTTAGAAGGAGAAAATATGCCTCTAAAAGCATCTATAACCAATTTGGGCATCATTAGAATGAGAAAATATATAAAATTGGATGAAGCTCTCCTAGATCTCCTAACCATTCTCTCTACAATAAACCTTTGAGTATTTCCTTTGAAATACCTTTCCAACAAAGATACAACTATAATCAAAATGGAGGCTTGAGTAAAAATTTATGAGGTAAAAACTAGGTTACCGCCATGCTACCATGACGTCTCCGAGCTCTTTTTTTCCTAAAAACTTCAACATGTTGATTACCTGAGGCACCATTGAAGAAGAGGGAAGTTGTTTGGGCCTTCTTTCTTCACTTAGAATTTAGTGTTCTTGATATTTCTTTGAGACTGGCTATGATAACATGTTGCATTGTCCTTGGCTCAGTTTTGAACATTTCTTGAATCCATGGAAATGGATCTTCAGGATTTGACATGATGTTGCTCGTAAGAGCACTTTCCGGAGGTTGTTGTGGAATCAAATATTGATCACCACGGGGAAGCTCTGACATTGGGGATGACATAATTGGATGATTCAGAAGAAAAATATGCGCCAATGAATCACCCTTGTTTTTCTTCACTTAGATTAGTTCAACCAACTCCCCTTGACTCATCCAACCAAAGCTCCCAGCTCACCGAGCTCACTCAACCAACTCACCAGAGAGATATGGATGGATGTAACCCGATTGATGATTTAATGATGAACTAATTAGCTTGAATCATGACAAAGCTTTAAAGCTTTTGAATTTCTTCAAACTATATAACGCTCTCTTGTCTACAACTACTTTGCCATGTGATGCCTCTACCTTGCTATAGGACATAAATTTAATGTTTCGGATCCCTGTGAAGAATGAATTACCTTTCTTGAGCTATGCCACCACCTGGAAACCCTGTGAAGATGTCAAAAAGTAGTGAGATGAAAAAAATGGAGCTTCTCGTAACTTTCTACACCCAAACAAAGAATTTCTATTTTTAGCAAGGGTAGAACTAGGACTTGCTATTTTGGGATATTTCACCTATTTTTCTCAAATTTGAACTTCTTGACCCTCCTCTCGGGCATACTCACCTCAACTCCGTTGACGATGCCTTGATATTTTTAGAAAGTTTTTATTTTTTAAAGTTACCTTTTCTTTAGCTTTTTCAGTTTTTTTGGGAAAAATTGTCTAATTTATCATCTTCATGGTTTTTTGAGTGCTTTGATATGAGAAAATTTGTTATTTTTGGAATATTTATATTTTTAGTAAGTGAAAAGACCAGATACTTACTAAATTTTGAGTAGTAGCATGGTAAAAACAATTAGTTAATTTTTTAGTTTTCAAAATTCATGGCATGGAGATAATTTTATCATCCCCACTATCCCTAGGATAGTTGGGATAGTAAAATGTGCCCCCCCCACTCTGAGCATGACAAGTGGCGGAGCATGATACGGGAGATGAGAGAAACATGCTTAAGCACTGGGGGAGAAAATTTTGATCACATGGTGAACCTGAGAAAGGGATAAAAATGGGGTGAATTTTATTTTTCCCACTATCTCTGGGACAATTGGGACAATAAAATGCACCCAAGGGTTAGAGGATGAAACTCAGCCATTTCAAATGCAAATCAACTTAGCACCCCACCGAGAAGAGATAAGGTCACACGAGGGACCAAGAGAAAGAGATGAGTGGTGGGGCACATTTTTTTCCCACTATTCCCACTATCCCCACTATCCTTGGGATAGTTGGGACATAAAACCCTCATATCCAACTGAGAAAATGACCAAGTCCCTGAATCTTGAAATCACTTTTTCTCGGAGCTCCAAGAGGTATTTTTAGGTAAAATGTTATATCATTTTGACTCCAAAGATCATTAAAATATCAATGGGATTACTTTCAAGACCCGATTCTTCCTCATTATCTAAAAAATTCCACTTTTTCATTTGGGACAACAAGGTGAGTCTGCACAAACTGATCTGCCTTGAGAAGAAACCATGTCTTGAAAAGAATTTTGTGATTCCATCATGAAGAGGGATATTAAATATTTTGATGGTTACTTGTTTGTATTTTGAATTTTCACGAGTTCCAGGATGATCTCGATGAAGCTCATGTACCATTTTCAACTGTAAGCTCCTTGACCCTGAAAAACCCACTTTCACTGTTCTTGTTCCTAAACTTCCGAAACTTTCCTAAATCTTCCTAAACTAGTTCCATTAAATTATTAACTCCTTGACACCACTCCAAAATGGCTTAGGGATTTCATATCTATCCCCAAGGATGCACACCTATCCTAGAAAGGCAAAAATAGCCTATGATGTTACACATGCCCCAATGATGATACAAAGCTCTCCAAGTGTATGTTAACATCCCGCATGCCCCGCTTAGCCTCCGCATGCTTTGTTTTTCTCTTTTCCCCTCTTTTCCTTTGCATTTTGGTCTTCAGTGATGAAACCGCCCCCCCCTTAGGGGTCGGTCTCGTGACCACCGCCTGTGGGGGCGGGTCCAGAACCACCCCCTACTCAGGGTGGCGGTCCTTCACGCATTTTCCAAAAGATGCTTTTTTAACGCGACTCACATAAATTTTCAACTTTTACCAACTTTTCTCATCCGTTTTTGCTTGTATTTATGATTTTGGTTCCCTGGAATAGTGTTTCTCCATTGTTTATAGTAAAAGAGTCCTAGTTGGAGTTACCTTTGGGTGAATGGGAATTCTATAAATAGCTGGTTTGATTACAAGCAAATGGCCCTCAAAATCTACCTCTCATCCTCTCATTTCAATAGTTTAGTCTTTCAGTTCTTGCTTAGGAATTCAATAGTTTTCATTTGTTGCATGCATAGTTAGTCTTATTTTGTTGTTTAGAAGCCACATGATCTTCTTGTTCTAGTGTTATTACTATTTCATACAATCAATTGAGGTAGGATAGTTTCATTTTCAGTCTGAAGCCATTAGAGTTGCAGGTTTTGTTCATCAAGAAGGATAGTTTCAGGTTCTAGATGTTTTGTGTTGTATGACTCACAATAAATCCCGCTAGGAATTACATAAGCCAAGCTCTGTTCTCTTGCGCTATCCCTCTCCTACTCACATTGTATTCAGTCTACATCCAAAGCTACCATTGTTCCAATACCTACTTCTATTGATGCTAGCATTACACACTTTTCTGGATTCACGTGAGCACGAAGGAACGAGGAGACCACACTGAGGGGACAAAGCCACACACAATCGGATTCACCACTATTCTACAAAATCCAGGTTCAAGCTTTCAAAGTTCTAGTTAAAACATATCAAATAGAGTAGTGAATCATTTCATTTCAGTTAATCTCACTTTCGATATTACCGGGAAGCATGGGGATTGATAGTTTCTGAGAAACTATGATTCATTCCTCACTTCTGAGGTAAGATCGGGGGTCTTTCAAATAGATTAGATCAGTTATTTGGTTATTTAGAATAGATTCACAACTACACAGGCAGGTAGCTATACTCGGCTACTTTGTTTGTTTTAAATTTTGTTATTAGCTTAGTTGTCATTTTCTAGATATTAAATAATTGCTCTTTCAATTCTATTAAATAGTTGTTATCTTAATTCTATTAAATATTCTGTCAAAAATACAAAAATAGAGAATTTATATATGTTGTGGATATACTTTACATAATTAGTTTACTTTTCTTTAGTTAGATTTATATTGTTTCTTTTGTATGACAATCACGGGACCTAGGGAGCCCAGAGAATACGTATTCGAGCCAATCGTGCCTCAACCCAATCTTGTTGCAGCAATAACTGACATAGACCAAAATCTCAGAATTCAGGTCTTCCGAACAACAACAAACCTACAAGAAATTAGCTCACAGTTAAGAGGATTAAACATAGAAGACGACAAAGCACATACATTTTGGTCAAACCAGCCAAACTACATAGATTGCCCTAATAAATATCCGCATGACTGTAGAAGGGCTTGAAAGAGAGAAAACATTCGGTTGTGATCCTTTGGTCCCACAAACTGCACGAGACAGAGACATCCTCATTGACATAGACACTAGCTTAAGAATTCAAGTTGCCAGAACACCTGTAAGGTACTCTGAGAAGATTGCACAACTTTTAGTTCTAAACATAGAGGCCGAAAAGGCATACGACTACTAGATATTAGGGATTAGGGATTGATTCTACACATGACCATAGGAGGCCCACAATGACCACAAACCTACGGTTGTGATCCACAGGTCCCACAACCCAACGGGCCCACAGGTCAATCAGACGTTGATGCTGGTTTACGCACATTAGTATTTAGATCCTCTCCACTTCCACCAATCATTATCACACAACTATCCTCACTAGACATAATAGCTAATCAAGCTAAGGATTTCTGGACTAGACCAGAGAATCACCCATAGAATCCACCATACATCCATCATCCATTTTTCATGACCCTAGTCGGGGATATCTACGAAGCACCCACAGGTTATCTTCCACGTATCCCACAACCTATAGATCGATCACGCCAGAGCTCGATATTGATTGGAGCCTTCGAGCAGTCATCCTCACCAAATGATCTATCACACCAGTTCAGGTTAGGAGGGCCTTCTTTGCCTTAGATTCACAGATTCCATTAGTGCGTGCGTCAAGACATAAGATTTCCTAACTAGTTTGTTTGCGCCCCACGTATATTCCATCCCCACCGGCTATCTCGGCATGACCTCGGGAGGTCGGGTGAGGAAGAGTTACTTGTAGATTCCCATGCTCGCTCAGTCACTTTTCCATCCATCATAAAAATTGGTGAACCCGACGTTAACTTCCTACTTAGATTCCCATGCTTCGTCTTTTCACTTTTCCATCATCATTCAATTGGTGAACCCAATGTGAAACACACAACCATTTCACCCTATCTACCTCATTAGCCTTTCACATCAGCTTTACCAACAAAATTGGTGAACCCGACGTGAAAGGAACAATTGCTTCATTTTCACCTTTCCCCTTTTAGTGTTTCATTTTCTTTCATCCATCTTCTTCTTCCCATTATTCTCATGGGTATTCATATACCCCCCGAATATGTCGGATTCGATGCATATGGCAGACCTCTCCTAGGTCTTGAAGCATACTACGATCAACTGAATAGATAGCCATCACCCTCACTCTCAGCATGGGGTGACAACTATTCAATCAACCGGTTTTCAACACAAACTCCACCTCAAAGGACTAGATATAGTTCTTCTTTCCAAATAGAGGAGTTGGATCAGCTCACTCAAACACAACAACCAGAGCCTTCAGGCTCAAATAACATGACGCTCACTGAGAATCTGGTTCATCTCCTCAGTGTTGCTTAGACCACAAATCAGTAGACAATCAGATCCATATCTATTTTTAGATGATGAACATTTAGCGCATTATGCTAGGAGTGAACAACACTCAAAGTATGTACCCACCTATAGGAGGTTTGCAAACACAACCCGAGGTCTCTTTTCAAGAAAACACCTCCATTCCTCCACCTATAGGAAATGCCCTCGGTGAAACTTGGGGCACCGATCAATTCATAGCTGGGTACCATATGCCTATACAACCTCAACAAACACCACTAAGGAAAAATACCGTATCTTCACCAAACGAGGTCATCTCAGCCTTAGTTGAGAAAGTTAGAGGGTTGGAACTTGCTCAAGCAAGTCAAAATTTACAATTCATGCAGCAGAAATTCCAATCCTCCACATCATCCTAGCCAAGTAGACCTCCTCACAGGAACAGCACATTGGGCATGCCTCCTCAGTATTCACAACAAATGCCAACTAGAACCGTGTTCTCTAACGCCACTCCAAAGGGAAAATATGATACCTCCCGGTTTAGTACAAAACAATCCATTTCTAACAATGCTCCTCCATATTTAAACATGTATTCCAAGTCACCACAGGAGATATGTTCTCTTCTCCCAGCATGTTCACTCAACCACAGGGATTTCCTTATGTCCCTGCAAATGCATACTACACCATATCAACAACCCATTCCACCTCCACCCCCTCAAAGAAACACCATCAATGGTCGAAACCTATGCGATAGGAACTTATTCAAAATATTTGAAAGAGCCCTTAGACTTCACTATACGAAGCATCATGCTTCCAAGACCTCTTCCCGATTTTCCCAAGTACAAAGGGGAGGGAGATCCGAATGCACATATTAAGGCCTATGCCACAACCATTCGAGAACTGCTCCCCTGGGATGGAGTTGTTGCTAAAATATTCCCCAAAACTTTAGAGGGCATTGCCCTCGATTGGTATTATAGAATACCTGAAGCCTCCATCCATTCATTTAAACAACTCATTTCAGAGTTCATCAAGGCATTCGACATGAACAAATTGTTGAGAACAGAATCAGGAATTCTTGCATATTAAACAAGAACACAATGAATCTGTTGCTCATTTCATCCAAAGATGGCGTACAGTCCTCTATTCTTCAGCAAGCACTCCAAACATGGATCAGATGGAACTATGTGATTTATTCCTTCATTCTCTCAACAGAGAGATAAAGGAAGAAGTCCAAAAGTTCCCACTAAGAACTTACGATGAAGTGCTTGAGAGCACCCTCCGAATAGATCAAGCTGCAATAGATAGCGGTCGCAAGGCATATGGAACAAATGGGAGGTTAATCATCCCCAACCAAAATACTACGACTTATCCTACTACCACAAACGCCAATCAAGGACCTAAAATCCTTAACAAAAACCACGGGGTCACAACAGATGGAGTAACTGACCAAGCAAAAAGGCAAATGTTGTAAATGCTCCACCACCGGTTAACAATCAACGAAACAACAATTTTACCCCAACAATCAACACAGGTGGATTTTAATCATCCACAACAACAACAACAACAACGACAGATCCAGACACAAGGTCCAAGTCAAAACTCAACTGGATATCAAAACCAAAGGCAACAAACGCAAAACTTTAATCCTAATAGTCAACGGTTTAATCAGAGTTTTGGACCACAACACATGCCAAACCAACAACCTAGGAATTACAATCCCAACTCATATTGTGGTTTCCACAAAATTCGAGGCCATGACACTAGGACTTGCCATGACTACAATAAATTCATGCAACGTTTTCCAGAGGAACAAAGACAACTTTTCATAGATATGTTCTTAGCAGATCCTGCATCACCTGCGCCAAATACTTTCACAGGGGCAGTCTCCCCTCAAAACGCACCCCTCAAGATCTTCAATGATCCACTCCCAAATCACAATAACAAAAATTAAATCCAAATGGGATGAACAAGGGTGTAATGACAGGAAACAATGATCATGAAGCCTCGACTTCACTAAATCCACCTGTCGCACCACAATTAGGAAATCAGCCACGAACCAAGATAGTCAGTTTAGTGGAATTAGACACTGAGCTACACGTGGAAGCCATAACAAGGACACGAGAGTATTCCTCTCAGCCAAATCCAAGTTACCCACTAGAGCCAGATAACATTCAACAAACATTAGTAAAACCCGTAGGTGCCTATGATTTAATTAATGACCTAACAAAGACCTTCTCTCACATCTCCTTTTTGGACTTACTGAAGAACTCTCCTACCCATAGGGCTGCTCTTTTAGAAGCATTAGGTTTAGGTCATTTAATTAACATCACTCCTCCTCCCGAAACACAAGTAAACCATATAGACTTTGATATCCACCCTCCGGGGCAGCCGATAGGGATACCGAGTTTATATTCGACATAAGCAAAATGCCAACAGACATGCTGAGATTACACGTAGAGGTGATCCAACCTTACATTTACAAGTGTGGGTTTATAACAATTACGTTAAACACACAATGGTTGATGATGGGGCAAGCAGTTAACATAGTCCCCTTCTCTTTCCTTCAAAAGCTAGGGTATGGAGAGACAAATTGTTCCACGACTCGAATACACTAAGAGGCTATGATAGCCTTAAAGCCACTTCGATTGGAACTATAATACTACCAGTCACCTTAGGACCCAAAACAATCCTCACTGAGTTTTATATTATAGATCGGAAACCAACTATAATATGATCCTCACCACCATGGATACACCGTATGAAGGCAATCCCTTCTACGTTATTTCAGGAAATAAGATTCTTGCACTTAGGAAAGATATTCGTAGCAAAAAAGGTGATCCAAACCATTCGATATACACCTAGCAGACTTAAAGAAAAGGCCAGCATTCACTCTGAGTTTGAACTCCCAACAAACCAACTTAACAAACCAACCAACTCAAAACCAGAAGAAAAATTAATACCTACAATAGAACTAGAGATTACGAACCTAGTCAAGAGCATCCCAACCCTCAAGGATGAAGCTAACATTGTAGAAACAATGTCATTAGGAACTACTACAAAAATTGTTGAGTTGCTAGAACAAGATCTACCAATTTTCCTACCATTTGATTCCACAGGTATGGGATGTACCCTAGGAGTTGGTTCTCTTCCAGCAGAGGAACTCTGCATGGTAGAAGTAACCAAAGCAGAAGAAATAGACGTAACGAATGTCCCAACATCCATCTTCCCAAATAAACATTGGACTCTCCACTTTGATGGAGCTAGATGTCATTATGGGGTTAGGGCAGGTGTGATCTTTACTTCTCCCGAGGGAAAGATCCTACCATTCACCTTTAAATTAAATTTCAAATGTACAAACAATGGCACTGAGTACGAAGCCCTCCTCCTTGGTCTCATCATAGCTAAAAGGCTCAGTGTTAATGACATCAGAGTGTTAGGAGACTCTCAATTAGTAGCAAACCAAGTCTCTGAGGTGTATGAGACTAGAGTCGAACATTTACAAATCTACAAAACAACAAGATATTAGATTTGAGCAAAGGATTTAACTTCATATCAATCAAGCAATCCCACGAGAACAAAACCTTCTCGCAGATTCGATAGCAACCTCAACTTCACGTTTCACTCCAAACAGTGAGTTGAAGACACCCATTTCATGGTATCCCTTCGTACTGAACCATTAGTAAAGAAAACGTCAACAAACCCTCTTCTAACACACATAGCTGAGAATAAATCTACTATCTTAGGTCACGTTGACAGTGATAGAGCCACTCTTGATTACCTAAATGCCTATGCAGAGTTACATCTCACCCATCACATGGTAGATTTGTCCTTAATCCCACATTCATCTTCTTACTTTGGAAATCCCATGGTAGAGCTTCCCCCACAAAAGGAACTCGACATATACGCGGTAGAGAATGGAGAAGATCTGAACTACCTCCAGCCCCCTGAGTTCGAAGAAGGTAACGCTTCTTTAATCAAGAAACATTGATATTAACATCGAACGGAGGAAGAACCAAAGATCTTGAAACTAGGATCTTCGTTAACTCTAGAAGAAATAGAAATACACACTCAATCCTCAAAGAACATCAAAAGGCTTTTGCATTTAATTATAAAGAAATGACGGAATTACACCACACATCACGGTACATAACCTCATCACCAAATCAGATGCAAAGCCAATTAAACAAAAATCGAGACCAATGAAACCCAAGGTAGCTCTCATGGTGAAGGAAGAAGTAATGAAGCTTCTCCAAGTAGGGTTCATCAAACCGGTCGATTACTCTCAGTGGGTATCTAATATCATCCCCATTCTCAAAAAGAATGGGAAGATACGCATCTGCATAGATTTCCGAGACATTAACAAGGCGTGCCCCAAGGATGACTTCCCGTTACCATCCATTGACATCATCATTGATGCAACAACTGGATTTGAGCTTTTGTCCTCATGGATGGGTTCTCGGATACAATCAAATCAGAATATCTAAACAAGACCAAGCCAAAACCACGTTTATAACTCCTTGGGGAACTTATTGCTACGCTGTTATGCCATTCGGTCTCAAGAACGCTGGCGCTACATACCAACGGGCAATGACATACATATTTCATGATCTTATTCATAAAATCATGGAATCCTATGTAGATGACTTGTTGGCCAAGGCCAGGAAGCACCGTGATCACCCGGAAGTGCTCCGCATCATTCTTTCACGTTTGATCGAATACGAGTCACACTAAACCCAGAAAAATGTGTATTTGGTGTGACAGGAGGGAAACTCCTAGGTTACATTATATCATCATGAGGGATCGATGTAGACCCAGCCAAAATCTGGGTTGTTCTTGAGATGATCCCACCATCAGATGACTCTGGCATTAGATCATTTCTTGGAAAGCTCGGTGCAATCCAGAGATTCATTCCAGACTTAAGTTTTGTTGTACATCCGATCAACAATTTGTTGAAAAAGGATTGCTGCATTATTTGGACAAAGGAATGCCATGAGGCCTTCGAAGCAGTTAAACGCTTCTTACTGTCTCCTCCCACGTTAATGCCACCTAGACCAGATCATCCTTTGATCTTATATTCACGAGCTACGGATGTCTCGCTAGCCTGCATGTTGGCTCAAGAAGACGATGATAAACATGAGAACGTGTGGTCTATTTTATTAGCCAAACGTTGCTCGATTATGAAACACGTTATACGCAGTAGAACGAGAATGCCTTGCCATAGTCTTTGCAACCAAACACTTAAGACATTACATGCTAAATCAAGAAACAAGGGTCATTGTAAAAATAGACCATTTACAAACTTTCCTCACGCAAGGGTCTTTGTCTAAAAAGGCTGGATGCTTTATAACCTTAATGGGTGAATTCAATTAACTTTTGTAAACCAAAAGTCCGTTAAGGGACAAATCATTATAGATTGGTTAGCCGACAACCCGTTAGATGGAGGTGATCTAGTAGATCTAGATTTTCCCGATGAATGCATATATTACATCAAAACCACTCCCCATCTCTGAATGTCCTTGGTATACTGATATTATCAATTTTATCATGGACCATACGTATCCAGAGGGTGCTACACACAACAAAGAAGGTGGTTACACATTATCGTAGCTAAATACGTTATTATAGAACAAGTGCTCTATCGTAAGGCTTTCGATGGAATGCTTCTAAGGTGTGTTGACACAAAAGAATCCAAGAAGATTCTCTACGAATCTCACAGTGGAATATGTGGAGGCCACTTCGGTGGTCACGCCACCACTCGCAAAATACATCGAATGGGCTATTTTTGGCCCACTCTCAAACACGACGCAATAGAGTTTGTACGCAGATGCCATAAATGCCAAGAATTTTCCCACGAGATTCACATGCCGGCACAAGCTCTACAACCAATCGCGACTCCATGGCCCTTTTCTACATGGGGCCTAGATTTGATAGGGAAATTCTCTCCCTCATCAATGGATGGCCATAACTTCATAATCACGGCCACCAAATATTTTACCAAATGGGTAGAGGCTATGCCTCTTACCACTGTACTAGGTGCCGTGATCGCCAAGTTCATTTTGAACCAGATCATTATAGGTACGGTGTCCCACAAATCATTATCTCAGATAATGGCACATCCTTTAAGAATGACGAGGTCCATGAGCTATGTAATAAATTTAAAATAAACCATCATACGGCCTCCCTATATTACCCTCAAGCCAACGGGCAAGCTGAAGCAACAAACAAGACATTGAAAGCTATTCTCTCAAAAACGGTAAAAGAAAACAAACGAGATTGGCATTTAAAGTTATATCCAGCCTTGTGGGCCCACCGAACCTCAATAAGAACACCAACAGAGCAACTCCTTTCTCATTGGTATTCGGAGTAGAAGCAGTTCTCCCACTTGAGGTTGAAATACCCAGTCTCCGCATCTCACTACAAGGGATTCTGGATGAGGAAGCTTATAGAGAGGCACGCCTCTCCCAACTAGAAAGCCTAGATGAGGCCAAGTTAAATGTTGAACAATGGCATAGAGTCTATGCTGACCGGATGTGCCAAGTATAACAAAAAGGTCTATGAGTGAGAAATATATGAAGGAGATCTAGTTCTAAGACTAGACAACCGGATCGATAAGAAAACCGTGAAGGAAGAAAGTTCCAGCCCAAGTGGTTGGGCCCATATCGAGTCATGAAGGACTACGGAAATGGTGCGTATCTCTTATGTACACTGGAAGGTGAGGAATTCAACGAAACTGTCAATTCCTTGCACCTTAAATGGTTTTACGCATGAAGCATCGACTATTTGTATAATTATATCTACATTGCATCTTCATTTAGATAGGTTCATTTTGTTCACTCATTTCATAAAATTTGGTGATCAAGGGACTTATTCTTAAGCAATTCATTACAAACTTCTGATGGTATTGGTAGAAGCATTCAAATCATACTTCTTCATTTTCATAACATCATCAACTATTTTAATCATGTCATCAATTAAAGCTAGATATGACAAAGTCTTAACGGTAGCCATACCAAGGCCTGCATGCTTGTTCTCACTTTTGTTTCTTCCTAGGATAGGTGTCTTGCCTATGGTCTATTCTAGAAGCTTCATGGTGTCACATCTATCCCGTATATAGATCTCTTTGGAAATAAGAACATACTGACATTTTGCTCAAATAAATAAGTCGAATATAGATCAAACAAAAAATTTTACTTTTACACATTTCCTTGCCCTACCAACCTTCGGTGATGAACTTGCATCTCTTACTAGTGACGTAGGGTTGGGAAAGGATGGGAATGCCCTTACTCACCTATGCCTTGTCCATGGTGATAAGCCCATGCTTCTTACTAGTAGCATGGGGCAAGGTGTAGGGGGTCCTCTTGACAGTAACGTTGAAGGTCATAAGCAAATAGTTCAAATAAACCTTTGAAATCTTGAGTCAAAAACAAATGAATCAGATGTCCAAAATTCCAAGAGAGTTCAAAACCTTGAAAACCAGATTTTGTCAACCAAGTGGCCATCTACGGATCTAAGTCTAGATAAACTACAAAGCAAGTCACATTCTAAACTATGGAGTCACTTGAGTAGGGTAGGTTTGTAGCATCCTAATTTGGTTCCACCAACTCTTTGTCTATCTCCCATCATTATCATTTCAACACACCTCATAGCTTGTGCCCTTTCTAGCTCTCGGTGGTGAGCCCTCACATCTTACTAGTTACGTGGAGTTAGGAGTGGGGCAAGTTCATCTGCTCATCATATCAATTTATCATCACATTTTGTCAAAACAAATATGAAGTACCGAAAATTGCTTATAGAAACTAAAGTTCAAGATCACATTGTGTTTACATTATCATACATCAGCATCACAAAATACAAAAAGAAAGAAAGCATTTGTGTCATTTGTTCTCCATTGCATACATTCTGAAAAGCATATAAAAACAAGAATTCTAATAAGCATCTAATATACATGTGGAAATGAATCACAAAATCCTAGACACCAAGAGTCTGGATCCAAAAAAGAAGTATATATATATATATCAAGTTTTATGTACAATGCCATCATGCGCTAGGCATGGTCAAAACACTCAATGAGCCCAAATACAAAAAATGATCATATAAACAATCTAACAAGAGTCACTACAAAAAGAGCCAAGTGGCCTCTCAACCCCTATGAGATCCCTCCAAGGTGCACGACCACGTCTAGGACTCCGGCTACGCCGGCGCTCTGAGTGCACTGAAGGCTCACGGTCCCGAATACAAGAGTCAGTAGCCTCGCTATGAGAGCGGCTCCTCATCAGGCACTCTGCAGTCCTATACCCGCTAACTCAGTATGGAGGGAAGTCACCATCTTGGCCACATGCCAGATAGGGGAAAAGACATCACTATGCCTACCAGCTGCCGAAGGCTCCCCGCATCCACCGACAACTCAGCATGAGTCTTCTCCATGGGGAGCATCAGGGTATCAATACATACCCGGCAAATCAAGTCTCGCCACTCATCAACAGTCTCTACAAAAGGAGAAAACAAATTAGAAATAATCAAAAGATAAAAACAAAAATGAACAAAAGGAGAGATAACAACTAAGGCAATCCTAGCTAAAAACAAATATTAAAAGAAGAGTGACAACTCACTCGATCTCCGGCCTCCAAGAGGGATCCCTAGGATCAGCACCTACCACAGATGCCACCACTGACTGATGTCCTCCTCCTGTGTCCTGGGGCAACATAACGATCCTACTACGGACTCATCCTCTCCACCTAGGTCCTGAGAGGGTAACTCCTCTGAGACTAGAGTCACCCTCTCCGCACTCTGCTCTGCCCTCTCGGCCTGTAAGATCTCCTGAGTGTCATGCCACTCGGATCGCTATCCTCCTCTCCACCCGACTCGCTGACCTCCATGTCCTCGGTCTCCTCCTCCGTCTCTCCCCCTGTGAACTCCTCAGACTCGAGTCTATATCAATAGGGTCATCACCGCTATGGGCAGGACCGCGGCAATCCGAAGTAAAGGTGCCTGAGGAGCACCGACTCTCTCTCGCACGTACCACCCACCTAGCTGCAATAGGGATGCTAGAGTAACAACAGTCCAACCCCGGCCTCTAGGACCTCCCCTAGCCTCCCGAACTGATCTGAACACTGGCACCACTGGGGAAGCATACCAACGTAGGCAAGGCCAAACTGCTGAGGCACTCGATCAAAAGGGTGTGTCTCTACCTTCCCCATCCTATCCACAAGCTGCCCTGTAGTAGAGCAGAAATCAAAGTGAGGGTCTCCTCACCCCACAACCCTACCATGGCCTGATAAGGTGTGGCCTCCATATCATCAGTAGTCAAGGAAGCAACTGGCTGGTGGGGTGCTCTAAGCACCGACATCTCTGTCCATCTAGCTACCCTCACGGCTCTCGGGATCCGCCACCTCTACGCCTCTCCCATAAGGGATGATACGCTCATAGACCCAACTCATAACCAAGGTCGATGGCTCAAAGACTGTCCCGTAAAGGGACCACCCTGTATAGGTCGTGGTAGGTGGTCCCAAGTATATCGGCTCCCCAGGCATAAATCCAACCATGTGCCTCAATCTGTGTAATAATAGGGGACCAACAGTAGAGTAAGGTGTCCCCTCCCTTGTCCCCGATCAATCTCGAGGCAAGGATCCCCATAATGGCCTGACGAATCAAAGGGATAGGCAAGCTAGGAATGGAACGGACCCTCACCCCTTCTTCGAACCAATGGAGACAACTACATCTCCCATATATGTAGCCCACTGAGCTATCTGAGCCCGCGACCCCGCTGTCTCAAGTGTAAGCCATCTCCCGATGATCGGACTCCCAAGATGTAGACATCCTCCAGGGTGATAGTCCACTCACCCCGACTCCCCGGAAATCGAAAGTGTTCCGATCAACATCCCAATATGAAAAAAGTCACATAGTATGTGACTAGAAGGTGCGACATGAGGAACCCGTGATATACGTAATATGCCGGCCCTCTGAAGAGTATCCTACTCAGCCTGAGAAAGTGCATCCAACACTACTGGAAGCCAATCACACTCTCTCTCATGGCTCCATCTGATGTACTCTTCCTTCTTCTACAAAACACACAAAAACACGCAAAAAAGAGTAAGTTAGTACCAAAATCACATTGGGAAAAATCATTAAAACATATGAGAATACTAAAAATGCAAAAATGGGTTCAAAACAATGTTATTTTAGCATTCTGTAAAGGACCGCCGCCCTGAGCAGGGTGGCGGTTCCATAACCGCCACTTTGAAGGGCGGTCTCAGAACCGCCACCCTGCTCAGGGCGGTGGTCATGTCCCACATTTTCAAATGGGTCACGTGCCCTAAAAATGCTCAAAAACACAAAAATGACCATTTTGACTAAAATGAGAGCCTACCCATTAGGCGTCCCCCTAAGGACACATTTAAAACTAAAATTTCAAAAATACCCCCCATGGCGAAGATTTCATCATTTTTACATTTTAGGTATAAAAACGGTAAATCGAGAAGAACTAACCTGAGATCTCGCGGTCGATGTTCCGCTCACGGAGGCATGATCACTATCTCGTCACGAACGTTTCACTATACTCTCATCAAAAACCATCACCGTGGGTCCCAGAGCTCAAAATCAATCAAATCAACACGCACAAATGAATAGGAAAATGGGCCCATTTTTATATATATATATATAACATTTTGACTCATCTTGGATGCCCCTTTTCATAGGTTTGGAGCACCGACGGAGGTAAGTTCTTATCCCCGCACAAATGGTAAGTCCTCACTTCATATTATTTTAGTATTTATTTTTCGATTTATTTTATCTATCTGCACTTGAGTCTTCTTTTCATTTTACAGGTAGCAGAATTTTGGATGGCGTCATTTCGACACACAAGACGTGTCAGGTATAATTTCTAATTTCCCATTTCAGGACCGCCATACTCAGACCCACCATTTTACGCCTCTTCATGGCTAAAACGCTTCTCCGAGGGGGCAATATGTACGTACCCAAAATTGTAAGGGTACTAGCACTGCCAGAACGATGTTACACATGCCCCAATGATGATACAGGTCTCCTCGCAAGGTGTTCGGGATCCGAAAATCTCTCCAAGTGTACGTTAACATCCCATGCCCCGCTTAGCCTCCGCATGCTTTGTTTTTCTCTTTTCCCCTCTTTTCCTTTGCATTTTGTCTTCAGTGATGAAACCGCCGCCCTACCTGGGCGGCGGTCTCGTGACCACCGCCTGCAGCAGGCGGTCCAGAACCACCCCCTCGCTAGGGCGGTCCTTCACATTTTTCCAAACACTTTTTTAACGCGACTCACGTAAATTTTCAACTTTTACCAACTTTCTCATCCGTTTTTGCTTGTATTTATGATTTTGGTTCCCTGGAATAGTGTTTCTCCATTGTTTATAGTAAAAGAGTCCTAGTTGGAGTTACCTTTGGGTGAATGGGAATTCTATAAATAGCTGGTTTGATTACAAGCAAATGGCCCTCAAAAAAAACTACCCTCTCATCCTCTCATTTCAATAGTTTAGTCTTTCAGTTCTTGCTTAGGAATTCAATAGTTTTCATTTGTTGCATGCATAGTTAGTCTTATTTTGCTGTTTAGAAGCCATGATCTTCTTTGTTCTAGTGTTATTACTATTTCATACAATCAATTGAGGTAGGATAGTTTCATTTTCAGTTTTAAGCCATTAGAGTTGCAGGTTTTGTTCGTCAAGAAGGATAGTTTCAGGTTCTGGATGTTTTGTGTTGTATGACTCGCAATAAATCCCGCTAGGAATTACATAAGCCAAGCTCTGTTCTCTTGCGCTATCCCTCTCCTACTCACATTGTATTCAGTCTACATCCAAAGCTACCATTGTTCCAATACCTACTTCTTGTTGATGCTAACATTACACACTTTTCTGGATTCACGTGAGCACGAAGGAATGAGGAGACCACACTGAGGGGACAAAGCCACACACAATCGGATTCACCACTGTTCTGCAAAATCCAGGTTCAAGCTATCAAAGTTCTAGTTAAAACATATCAAATAGAGTAGTGAATCATTTCATTTCAATTAATCTCACTTTTCGATATTACCGGGGAAGTTATGGGGATTGATAGTTTCTGAGAAACTATGATTCATTCCTCACTTTTGAGGTAAGATCGGGGTCTTTCAAATAGATTAGATCAGTTATTTAGTTATTCAGAATAGATTCACAACTACACAGACAAGTAGCTATACTCGGCTACTTTGTTTGTTTTTAAATTTTGTTATTAGCTTAGTTGTTTTTCTAGTATTAAATAATTTCTCTTTCAATTCTATTAAATAGTTGTTATCTTAATTCTGTTAAATATTCTATCAAAAATACAAAAATAGAGAATTTATATATGTTGTGGATATACTTTACATAATTAGTTTACTTTTCTTTAGTTAGATTTATATTGTTTCTTTTGTATGACAATCACGGGACCTAGGGAGCCCAGAGAATACGTATTCGAGCCAATCGTGCCTCAACCCAATCTTGTTGCAGCAATAACTGACATAGACCAAAATCTCAGAATTCAGGTCTTCCAAACAACAACAAACCTACAAGAAATTAGCTCACAGCTAAGAGGATTAAACATAGAAGACGACAAAGCACATACGTTTTGGTCAAACCAGCCAAACTACAAATTTCCCTAATAAATATCTGCATGACTGTAGAAGGGCTTGAAGAGAGAAAACGTTCGGTTGTGATCCTTTGGTCCCACAGCCAAACACATGAGACATCCTCATTGACATAGACACTAGCTTAAGAATTCAAGTTGCTAGAATGCCTGTAAGGTACTCTGAGAAGATTGCACAACTTTTAGTTCTAAACATAGAGGCCAAAAGGCATACGACTACTGGATATTAGGATTAGGGATTGATTCTGCACATGACCATAGGAGGCCCACAACGACCACGAACCTACGGTTGTGATCCACAGGTCCCACAACCCAACGGGCCCACAGGTCAATCAGACGTTGATGCTGGTTTACGCACATTAGTATTTAGATCCTCTCCACTTCCACCAATCATTATCACACAACTATCCTCACTAGACATAGCAACTAATCAAGCTAAGGATTTCTGGACTAGACCGAGAATCACCCATAGAATCCACCATATCACCATATCCATCATCCATTTTCATGACCGATCTATCACGCCATTCAGGGAGGGCCTTCTTTGCCTTAGATTCACAAATTCCATTAGTGCGCGTCGAAGACAAAAGATTACAAAACCCTTACCGTCCCCTGTTTGTGGAGCCTATTTTCATGTTAGAGTGTGGTACACCTTCTATGTGTTACACTCGGGTATTTTTACGGCGGTCCCACTTGCCGGTGAGCGAGTCAGGGGGGTTCGGTGGGGTGAAGCCCCCCTAATCGATGGGGGTTTAGAGGCGAAACCCCAAAGCAAATTTTCATGGGTGGTTTATTAACCCATGGGTAATGGGTAACCGTTATGGGCTATTTTTGGGCCCATGGTTTTTCAGTACCCATTGTTTTGATACCCATGGTTTTTTGCCCATGGTTTTGATACCCACGATTTTTGCCCATGGTTTTGATACCCACGGTTTTGTATCAAACTGCTTAAGCAATTGTCTATTTATATGGTCTTATGCATATGATACATAGACAAGCAAATGTATTGCAGATGTGTTTTGAATTCGGGTGTGAATTTTGTAGAGTTTGTTGAGCATAGCTCCAAACGGATCTGAGTATTATATTGAGAGAGTGGATGCTTGTAAAAATATGAGCAAGTGATTCTTGGTGGACGTAGCCCAAATTGGGTGAACCACTTTAAATCTTGTCTCTATGTGTTGTGTTATTTATTCTGCACTTTTATTTGAGATCTGTAATATTTTCTGCATATTAGTTTCTACTGTTGTGATTCTGTAGAGGGATTATTCCACATATTTTATCTCTTATTTCCTAACAATTGGTATCAGAGCTCTGTTTGGTTTGTTGAAGTGTTGAATCAAAGGAAAATTTTTATCTTGAGTGGGAGCTATGACAGATGATGGAAGATCTAGGATTGATAAATTCAACAGGCAGAATTTCAGTCTTTGGAAGATGCAGATGGAAGATTACCTTTATTAGAAGGATCTTTATACTCCATTGTCTGAGAAGGTGAACAAACCAATGAGTATGACAAATGCGAGAATGGGATTTGTTGGATCGTAAGGCACTTGGAACGATCCAAATTGTGTCTTGCATCTTTGGTATTATTTAATGTTTCAAAGGAAAAGACTACAAAGAACTGATTGATGCATTAGGGAAGTTGTATAAAAACCCTCTGCCTCTAATAAGATATTTTTAATGAAAAAGTTGTTTAATATGAAGATGTCTGAGAATAGTTCAGTAGTAGATCATTTAAATGATTTCAATATGGTTGTGAATATGCTAACTTCGGTTATAATAGAATTTGATGAAGAAGTTAGGGCTTTATTAATTATGTGCTCTTTACTTGAAAGTTGGAATAGCCTTGATCGGGCGGTAAGCAACTCGGTTCCAGCTAACTCGAAGTTGAAGTTTGAGGATGTTGTAGGGGTGATTCTAAGCGAGGAAATGTGAAGAAAAAGCTCTGGGGAATCTTCTACTTCAGTGGAATGTTTTGACAAAGGGGAAACTAAAGGGAGACAAGAATAGAGGAAACCGTGGAAAATCAAAAGATCGGGCAAGGTCAAAATCCAAGAGCAAGATTGTATGTTGGAACTGTGGAAAGTCTGGGCATGTAAAGAAGGACTATTGGGAGCTTCGGGACAAGAAGAAACAACAGGAAGAAAATAAGGAGGCAAATGTGGCATCGGGTAATGTATGCTAGATGCATTGATTCTTTCTTTACATAATATTAATGAATCTTGGGTTTTAGATTCAGGGGCTTCTTTTCATGCTACTCCACATAGGCATTATTTTTTTTGATTATGTTCAAGGGATTTTGGGCATGTTCTTCTTGGTGATGATGAGCCTTGCAGATAGTTGGAAAAGGTTCTGCTCGTGTTAAGATGCGTAATGGGAATACATGGCTATTGAAGGATGTTAGACATGTGCCTACATTAAGGAGAAATTTGATATCAATGGGGGCAATTGGGAAGTGATGGTTGCACTGTGATATTTACAGCTAACTCTTGGAAGGTTACCAAGGGTGCTCTTGTGGTGGCAAGAGGTAAGAAGGTTGGAACCTTGTATTTATCCACTTATAGTACTAATGATTGTAATCTTGTGGCTTCAGATGCAGATACAACATTATGACACTATAGGCTCGGTCATATGAGCCATAAGGGCATGGACATTATAGAGAAGAATTTTCCTGGATATACAAAAATAGGTTTGGAGTTTTGTGAGAACTCGCATATATGGGAAACATAAGCGAGTAAGGTTTCTCAAGGTTGGACCTACAAAGAAAGAGAGTAAGTTAGAGCTGGTGCATTCTGATGTGTGGGGCCAGCTTAGGTATCATCTCTTGGGGGTTCAAGTTATTATGTTACTTTTATTGATGATGCAATAAGGAAAGTTTGGGTTTATTGTATTAGAAACAAATCTGATGTATTGGACACTTTTGTTAAATGGAAAGCCTTGGTAGAGATTGAAACAGGTCTTAAGCTAAAATTTCTCAGTCGATAATGAGGGGAGTATCAAGCAAAGAACGAATTTAATGATTATTGTTCTAAGAATGGAATCCGCAGCAAAAGATGGTTCCGTGAACTCCACAAAGAGAATGGGGTATCAGAAAGGATGAACAGAACAATAATGGAACATGCTAGAGCATGAGGTTACATGCAGGATTGCCTCTTTCTTTTTGGGCAGAAGCGGTGAGCACAACTGTGTACTTGATAAACAGAGGACCCTCAAGTGCCTTGGATGGAGGCATACCTGAGGAGGCTTGGTATGGTAAGAAAGTTGATTATTCATTTCTTAGAGTATTTGGATGTGAGGTGTTTGTTCATATAGACAAGGATGATAGGACCAAGCTAGAGGCTAAATTAGAAAAATATACTTTCATTGGTTATGGTGGTGATGACTTTGGATTTAAATGTTGGAGTATTAAGGACAAGAAAATCATTCGATCTAGGGATGTGGTCTTTAATGAGAAATTCATGTATAAGCAATAGTTGGGAAAATAGGGAAGAATCCAAGAAAGAATATGTAGTGGTAGAGGATCTTCTAGATGGGACAATGACCCATGAATTAGTTCAGGAACCGACTCAACAAGAACCCCAAACTCCTACAGTGAGGAGGTCTTCTAGGGTAAGAAAAGAACCTGAACATTTTTCTCCTTCTCTTTATTATTTATTACTCACTGATAGTGGAGAGCCAGAGAGCTTTGATGAAGCAATGTAGGTAGATGCTAGTAAGAAGTGGGAGTAAGCCATGGATGAGGAGCATAAGTCTCTCATGGAGAACCAGACTTGGGATTTGGTGAAGCTACCGGAAGGCAAAAGAGCATTATAGAACAAGTGGGTGTATAGAGTTAAAGATGAAGGAGGAAAGAAAATATATAAGGCCCGGTTGGTGGTCAAGGGGTTTGCACAGAAACAAGGTATAGATTTTGATGAGATCTTTTCTCCTGTAGTAAAAATGACTTCTATTAGAATTGTTCTTGGAATAGTGGCAACAAAAGACTTGCACTTAGAACAGTTAGATGTAAAGACTGCATTTCTCCATGGTGATTTGGAGGAGGAACTATATATGCAACAACCAGAGGGCTATGAGGTCAAAGGTAAAGAGGAGATGGTTTGTAAACTGAAGAAGAGCTTGTATGGCTTGAAACAAGCTCCACGTCAATGGTATAAGAAGTTTGATAGCTTCATGATGGAGCAAGGTTATATTAGATGTCATTTTGACCATTGTGTGTATACAAAGAAATTTGAGGATGGAAGTTATATTATCCTGTGTTTGTATGTTGATGACATGTTGGTTGCAGGTAAAAACATGCAAGAAATAAAAGTACTCAAGAAACAACTAAGTGAATCCTTTGATATGAAGGATTTGGGGCAGCCAGACAAATCCTTGGTATGAGGATAACTCGGGATAGGAAGGAACGAAGCTAACTTTATCTCAGGAAGAGTACATTAAGAAGGTATTGGATAGGTTTAACATGTAGGATGTTAAACCGGTTGGGACTCCTTTGGCAGGCCATTTTAAGTTATCAAAGGAGTAGTGTCCTAAGACAGAGTAGGAAAGAAACCAGATGTCCAAGGTACCTTACTCATCAGTAGTTGGTAGTTTAATGTATGCTATGGTGTGCACTAGGCCTGATATTGCCCATGCAGTGGGAGCTGTGAGTAGATTTATGAGTGATCCAGGTAAAGAGCATTGACAAGAAGTAAAGTGGATCCTTCGGTATTTGAGAGGGACCATGGGGACAATTTTGTGCTACAGTGGATCAGACACCACTTTACGTGGTTATGTAGATTCGACTTGGCGGAGATGTAGACAGCATGAGGAACACGACAAAGTTATATTTACACCGTAGGTGGGACAATAGTGAGTGGATTTCATGATTACGTAAGTTTGGTGGCTTTGTCAACCACTTGAGGCCGAGTATGTTGCTTCCACAGAGGCAAACAAAGAGATGATTTGGTTACAACAATTGCTTGAGGAGTCAGGGCATAAGCGGAGGAATGTAAGCTGCATAGTGATAGTCGGAGTGCTATACACCTAGCTAAGAAATCTGCTTTCCACTCCATGACGAAGCATATACGCTTGAGATATCACTTCATCAGACAACTTTGGAGGAAGATAAGTTGAAGTTGAGAAGATTCATACCAGCTTATAATCCTGTGCAGACATGATGACCAAGGTGTTCACAAGGGATAAACTAAAGCTATGTTCACTTTGGTCGGCCTTTATGGATGACAAGTGAAGGGTCGAGAAGCTTTCTCAGTGGAAATCAGTCTCCAAGTGGGAGATTGTTATGTTTGTGGAGCCTATTTTCATGTTAGAGTGTGGTACACCTTCTATGTGTTACACTTGGGTATTTTTACGGCGGTCCCGCTCACCGGTGAGCGGGTCAGGGGGGTTCAGGGGCGAAGCCCCAAGCAAATTTTCATGGGTGGTTTATTAACCCATGGGTAATGGGTAACTGTTATGGGCTGTTTTTGGGCCCATGGTTTTTCGGTACCCATTGTTTTGATACCCACGGTTTTTTTCCCATGGTTTTGATACCCACGGTTTTTGCCCATGGTTTTGATACCCACGGTTTTGTATCAAACTGCTTAAGCAATTGTCTATTTATATGGTCTTATGCATATGATACATAGATAAGCAAATGTATTGCAGATGTGTTTTGAATTCGGGTGTGAATTCTGTAGAGTTTGTTGAGCATAGCTCCAAATGGATCTGGGTATTGTATTGAGAGAGTGGAGGCTTGTAATAAAATCTGAGCAAGTGATTCTTGGTGGACGTAGCCCAAATTGGGTGAACCATGTTAAATATTGTCTCTCTGTGTTGTGTTATTTATTTTGCACTTTTATTTGAGATCTGTAATATTTTCTGCATATTAGTTTCTACTGTTGCGATTCTGTAAGGGATTATTCCACATATTTTATCTCTTATTTCCTAACACTTACAAGTCTAACAAAAAAAACTATTATGTTTGTAACTTGGTAATCAATTTCATGTGGTGACTCTAATGTGAAAAATATACATGTACTATGAGGAATGGGATATCAAACTCGTTGGACTAGAATAACCTCCTATGGTTGAACAATAGTAGGTCAATGAGACCTTGAATCACACGAGAAATCATTATCGCTGGACCCACACATTGTATATTTTATTATCTATGTAAGATGGGACTTAATTTATGCACAATGAACTCTCCATATTAACTTAGATTGTTTTACAATAGATTTTACCACCTCTTCCTTTCTATGACCAAGTATAATGGGTCGTATGTAGAGGACCCTCCACTAGTGTCTAGGCACGTCAAGCCTCAACCTTGGGTGTCATATTTTCATAAACTAATTATAACTAAGTTGGAACTCAATGTGTTTTACAAATTGTTCCTCGAACTCGGAATTGGAAGGCCTTCTTAGGAGGACGTGTGTGCATGAAATGTTACAACTTTTAATGATATTTTTGTGCTTAATAAGACCATGGTGGGCATGTAATGAAGAGCTTGAGATGATTCCCATCGCTGAACCCACTTGCTAACCATGCGATGGGTGAATGGAAGTAAGGTGTGGTATCTGATAAAGGGGGGCACATTAACCATGATGATGGAATCCTTACCCAACAATGAACACTATTTTCCCGGTTCTCTTGAAAGTTCCACTAGCAAATGAATAAACAAGTAATAACATGTTTCCTAGGTATGTAAGCTATTTGGTTTCTTGTGTGTCTAGTGTTGATGTGAATATAAATTGTGTAATGTTATAGATGCAAAATGAATCAATTGTTATCGTGTATGAGGTAAGAATGCATATTTATGTGATCTCTTCCCCTAACAAGGAATTAAATAAGTTTTAAGAGGGTGCAAGTTAAATGAATCAAAATTTTAATCAACATGGGTAATGTATATGTGTCAAGTTGTACTTGTGTAGTATGGTGAAGGAAAATTAGACATTGTTACTTGTTTACTAAGAGTGTGTAAAATAAAATTATAATTTAGCCTGGTTTCAACTATGATTTTAGTTGATAAAATGGTGGGCATGATGAGACTATTATGTTTCATCTAAAAATTTCCATTAAGCATAATTACCAAGGTATTAAGACCTTTATGTGCTCTAAAATGAAAACATTTCTTGAGATCACCTCAAATGTAGTGAACATATTACCAACACATTTTCAAGGCACTATAAATATGATTTTATTTAGAATACCCCTACAAATTTCATTCTAACATACTAAACTACACCATTTGGAGTAAGACAAAGAATCCTCACTAAGTAGGCAAGGTATGAGGATGGTAGTAGTGATCAAACATTTGTATAAATTAATAGATTCATCACATCCACTCACGTAATGTAAACGGCTTTTCAAAGGATCATAATCCCAAGAACACCCATAGAGAATTCAAAGGATCATGCACAACCACTTATGTAATACAAAGGATGATACTTGTCCATTTATATGAACCAATTGCTTAAGAAAAATAACACAAGGTTAGAGGAATTCAAAGATGCAAGGACACCCATTCATAATACAAACACTATTGGATTCATTAAGATTGTAAATTTATATTTTGCTGATGTAAAGTAAAAAATAATACATAATAGACATTCTCGAGATGATTTTTTTAAATTACAATTTGTTATTTTGTCTATGAAGCTCACATGTTATATTGAATATCCATAAGCTACGAAATCCAAGGTTTCTCCAATTTATCCTAATGTGCCAAGAGTCAAGCCATTTGTCCTCCCTAAATTCTCCAACATTTCTCCATTCTATAAACATCACTAAAACAATGTCAACCCTAAAAATCCATGATTGAACACCATCATCATAATATTTGCCACTAAGATTGTTAGTTTAACCCTCTTCTCTGGGAAAGCTATAAAAACGAATTGGGCATTTTTTATTTGTCCAATAAGAGGTACTTGTTTGGTTTCCATAGAGTAATAATGCCTGAAAGGTTTGGTAACAATTATTCCTAATGCATGAGCTACCTTGGGAGACATAACGTTTTCAGAAGCTCTCAAATCAATGATACAATTATTGAGCTTGAAACCATTAATAAACAAGGACAAATAGAAAGGTTCAATCTTCCGAAATGAAGAGGTAGAGGGTAAATTGTTTTGGAGAAGGGGAGGTGTAGGGTCGGGAAAGGATTCCTTTAGAAGATATTTGTGGAGGAACGCCATATGTACTCTTGAAAAACTTGATCACCTCTCAAACTGATTATGATTAAATGAAGATACTCAACTTATGACATTTGAATCTTGGTTCTTTTTGCATGATCGATAATGTAAAATGCGGAGTATGGAGAAGTTGATGAAGTTGAAGGACCTTCATTATTTTTTTATACAACCATGGTATTGGTCTTAGGAATTGGGGAGGAAGATAAGGTGGAAGGAGGATTTAACTTCTTTATAGGAGTCTTCTCTTTTAGTTGCACCGATAAAAGAGTCCCTCTTCATATAACATTTGGAATTGGAATCAAATCTTATTTTTATTTTTCCTTCTCTTTAAGACTGTCTTACTCCTGATTTTGTGACTAGGTGAAAACAATGAAATATTGGTTATTCA
The DNA here is from genome assembly GCA_018340775.1 of Taxus wallichiana var. yunnanensis. Lineage (NCBI taxonomy): Eukaryota > Viridiplantae > Streptophyta > Pinopsida > Cupressales > Taxaceae > Taxus > Taxus wallichiana. The sequence goes on along the minus strand of CM031238.1, from coordinate 256,472,060 downwards.
TATCATTCACAACATCATCATAACCATCTTCCTCATATTCCAGATACTTGATATTAGAGTCGTTAACCAGTTCATCATAAGACTCATCTACATACCCATCTTCTTCATATGCGTCATTTACTTCCTCACGAGCTTATTCTCTTTCTTCAAACATCTCAATAGTTATAATAATGGGAGGGGATTTAATAGATATCCTTGGTTGAGTGGTTGGCAATCAGTTCTTGTCCCTGGAGGATGTGTTATTAAAGTTCCCTCGCAGGATATCCCTATATGGAGTGGTTGACGTGTTCTAAGACATCGTCTTATTTGGTGTCATTAGATCATTTTCCAACTTCTAAATCTTGGGATCAGTTTTACTTTGGGAAGTAATCTAATTTTTTATATTTCAAAGACTCTCTTCTCATCTTTCAGGCCATAATAACATCAAATTTGATTTTTGTAGCAGTTGTTTAAGCAGTAGCTAGGTTCAAGATGCGTGACCTTCTTAATAAGAACCCAACTTAAAATAGTTAAGCGTTGATGAAGAAGTAATTTTGATTATTTGGATTAGGCATAACACACTCAGGAATATTATGGATTAGTTTGTTGAACTTAGTAATAAAATCACGCATGAGCTCATGCAGATATTTCTTCATCTGTTTGAGTTGTGCTGGTAATATGTGTGTATCGTCTACTGGCTCAACACCTCTATACTAATAAATATCTCTATAGAAAAAGGATTCCTTGCTCTCTATACTAATACAGAAGTTTAAGAATGAAGTTATGCCCTTAACATCAATTTTCATTTTTTTCCTTTTGTTGTTTCTACCTTTTTGGGTGAAGGCATTGAAAAACAATAATAGATTTACATAAACACTAAAATTGATATCATTATCATAGATTCAATCTCAGACTACACCTTTAAACCAAACATAGTGTCGAGGCTTGTTTAAAATTCATAATTAAATGATGAATTAATGTGCCTCTCAACCTGCTGCCTAAGTGTCCTTTGAGTTAATTTTTGATATATCCTTAAATTACTTTGAATTGATATTTAGTGTACTTTTAATTGAGAGTTAGAGTCCATTGACTTGTGGCCATTGATAAGCATTAATAATATTTAGTTATCTTTGTTTAATATATAATTCTTTATGAGATTTAAATGCATTTGTTTTCCAACTCTTTGTTTTGCTCTCAAGTCTCAAGTTATTTTGAGACTTAAGCGAAACACAAAAGTTGGAAAACAATTAAACTATGTTGTTTTCCGCATGTGTATCTAATTTATTTTAAATAGATAATGAGATGATGTTTCCTAATTTACATATTGTAGTGTATTTAATTATAGATTCATAGTTGATAGCAAGGATCATACAAATATTTGGGTACTTACAAATTGAAGTGACAAGCAAAAATTTTAACACCATTATTTTTGTGGTAAAAAAATTAACAAAGGAAAAAATTGGGAGGCATTTCGCGACTAGTTTTCAAGGAGATTATGAAGCTACAAGTTTCATGCAAAGTATTGTATCAAATAAGATTGTGAAATTTGTTAGAAATTTATGGAGGGTGTTATGAAAGAAACTAAAGTTGAGCTATAACTTAATTTGGAATATAATCAACAACCTTATGGACAAACAAGTCATAAATACTGCGTTTAAGAATTCTCTTGAGATGTTGATTGAAGGTAAGCTAGGAACATGTAACAATATTATGATGCAAGTCACATTCACATATAATAATTCAATTAATAGAAGCACACGAAAGACATCATTCCAAATTGTGTATGGGTTGTTTCCAAGAGAATTTGTAGAATTGTATGAAGGAGAATAAAAATAATAAGTGTGGATGTAAAATATTCTTTAGAACATATGGTAGACGTGCATGAACAAGTGTATACAAAATCATAGAAGAGTTCAACGTAGTGTAAGCAATGTGCGACATCACGTGAAAAGAAGTGGAACATTAAGTTGGGGAATGGTCTTAGCACACTTTCGAGAGAGAAATTTCAAAAAGGGGCATATAATAAATTGAAGTTGAAGAAGATTGGACAATGTGGAGTGTTGCAAAAATTTGCAAGGAATGCATATGATATTGAGTTTTCGAGGAGGAGTAGAAATTTACCTATTTTCAATGTGGATTTTTTTCTATATCATGAAGTGCAAGATGGGGAGGAAGTAAAAATTCTAATTCTAAGTTTGGAAGAATCGATTAGAGAGCATAGATTCTAGAGAAGGAACAAGAGGAGGTGGAAAAAATAATTGACACAAGGATAAATGAAAAGACAAGGGACAAAAAGTATAAATAATACTTAGTCAAGTGTAAGGGTCATGAGTTGAGGATGTGACTTGGATAAGTGTATTTGGAGATGAAAAACATGGCATACCACCGGTAGAGTCATAAAAAGGCTAATATAAGTAAGAATGCACAAGTTTTGATTATGTCGGGTCTTTCCTGGTCTATTTTATGTAATTCTTGTTTGCACATATGTTTATAATGTTATACATCTTCTGTAATCTTACAAGTGTTTTGTTATTTTGTGACTAAATTTATCTTTTATTTGTAATTGTGCAAGGTTTTTGTGTGGCTTCCTCATCGTAAATAAGTTTCCAACTTGCAAGTGCATAATAAATTTTTATAGTGTTGTACACCATCAATAAGCATGTAAGTAATGCTATTTTATTTTACACCTACCATATAATGTGTATATATATTGAAAAGGTCCACACAGTTTTCATATGCACACAAATGCCTATAACAATTCAAGATGACATCAAAATTTCAATGTTTGGCACAAGAGTGGTTTGTTGACTTCTAAATATTTCATCATTTATGAGGCATGAAGATTAGTACCCAATATATTCATGTAAATCCATCAAGTGCAAGGTGTATAGTACACAAGAATTCATCAAAAGAATCCATAACATAGTCTTGTGTAAAGGAGTAATCAACACGTAACTTATCAGTAGTGCCCACCCATGTGGGACCCAAACACATGACCAAAATACCAGGATATTTTTGTGACTCTAACTTACAAGATACAACTGAGCGACACCATAAAGACTCACAAGAGAGTGCACAACACCACATGTAACATTTACACCAACATGAAGAACATGCAATATCACGATGACAACAAATGTAACCAACGTCATACTTATGTATGTGAACAAGTATGAAACCACAACCCAACCACAACATGTACTTTATGACTAGATATGACCCACACTGTCACATTTTCAGGTTTAATGCTTTATTGTAATCATATTACATTTTCAGTTCAAAGGGAACTTGACATGAACATACTTTTTCTTCTTTCTCAAGATTGCATTTCCTTTTGTTTCGTTTAATAAAACTTAAGATGGTTCCATTCTAATTGCCAATTAAAACTCCCTTAAATAACGTATAGGTCTTGAATCATTTATCATGTAAGCATATATTCTTTTTTTTTGGAATTGAGGGTAAATTGAGGGTGTTGAAAGGACCCACATCCTTGTACAATTGAGGATTTTTTGAGAGGATCCACAACTTGGTTATAATGAAGGGGACCACTATTAGGAACCCAATTGGAGTAACCATGAAACCATAGTGAAGATGCAACGACCAATGACAACGACCACAACGAGTGGGACAACTATCAGTGATGGAAGTGAGAGGAACAACCACCAATGTCAGTAGCGAGAGGAGCAGCCACGACAGCAGCGAGAGGAGAATCAATAGTGAGTGGAGCAGCCACCAACATCAACAACGAGAGGAGAAGGAAGAGGAGGATCCACCAACAACAACAACAAGAGGAGCAACCACCAAAGTGTCGGTAGAGAGGAAGAGACACCAAAGTCGGCGGTGAGGAGTAACCACTAGTGTTAGCACGAGCAAAGAAGCCACCTCTAGCGGTGAAACCACCTCCGAGGAGGATCGTGCCTCAAGGGGATTTGAACATGGGTGGGCAAGCACACAACCATGTGACTTGACCGCACCACTCCCACCCCATCGGCTGATGTAAGCATATATTCTTATTCACAAGGATACACATTGTTTATTTCATTTTAGATTTAACTTATAACAAGCACACTTGATCACACGAAGAGAGTGAACATAGGTTTAAAGGATATGGATTCTATATTTTGTTTTCTCAAAAAGTCAACATTTTTTATAGACAAAGTTGACTAAAAGTTTTGAACACCAACAACATTAAAATAAGGACCCATGCTTGAATTCACTTCCATTTGCACTCAAGGACTCTCTACGTCCAACTAAAGGTCAATTTTGGAGTGGTTCAAACACCTTTATCTCACAAACATCCAAGTTTTACTTTCTTTCAACAACTGGCACCTCATGAATGCAATTTAAATTCTAAAGGTTATTAACAATTTCATTCACCTTAGACTCTAATTGTCGCAATTGAGAACACAACTTGGACAACGAGACCTAATGCAAATCACATCCGTAACTAAACCTTCTAAGAGATATCTCAACAAACATCTCCTATTTGAGTCACCCTAGACTCTCCAAAACACTCACGTACAAGAATTAATTAACCTATAATAATTTTGAGCCAAGTTTCTTTTGAGATAATTGACAACATGAGGGAATCACCACATTATGTGGTTTACCAAAGTTTGATTGATCACAATACACGGAATGGTAATCACCTTCTTTACTTTCCCTTATTATCCCATACACATACCTTGATTAGCCCTTCCAAAGAGGCTTGGGATCAGATGGCCATTAAAAAAATGTTGTTAAACATGACATCATTCATGTCGCAAGGTGACACTATACTATTAACTACCACAACATTCACACTTCCACATGCACAAGAAACCCTTTTTTGGTAAACGACACACAAAAATTCAATGCTCAAGGGTAACCTTCTCAAGGGATGTTAGGTTAGGGTCAAACAAATAACTTTTAAAATAACCTCCTAATAGAGGTCAAACAATAACCATTCATATATATGACAATTTCTTTTCTTTTGAATTTTTCGAGCATTTTAAAAAGAAACACACAAGGATACATGATCATCACTTTCACATAGGAAAACATTATAAATGGTCATTTCATTTTCAGTTAAAAATGTACATCTACATTATTAGCAAGATATATGCCTACAATCAAAATTACTCCTAGAATAGAATGTCCCCACCTTTTTTAAGACACCAATATAATATAATCTCTTAATTATAACAAAATAACCAATAGATAACATTCATGATAGTTATAATAGTTTTGATACATCTATTTAATATTACAAGTATATTTGGCAGCTTGTTTTTGCAAAATTTAATCTGAGATGGATTTTTCCCCTTACCTGTCTTCAGGCTTGGGAGCAATGGGACTCTCCGTTTAAGCATTGTGTGGTGAAAAGATTGTGGCAACTTGTTCTACCCCACACTATGTGGAGAATTTGGAAGGCTCGTAATGATAACATTTTCAGAAACAATAGACAGGCTTGTAACAAAGTCTACAAGGAAATTATCATTGCTTGTGCAAGATAATATTGCTAGATTTAAACCCCCTAAAAATAGACTTTACCCGGAGAATGAAGAATACATCCTGACTGATTGGAATATTGACACTGTCAATAGGAATAACAATGGTATTGATAGAAACACAGTCCGATGGATTAAACCTCCCACTGATTGGCACAAGTTAAATTTTGATGGGGCCTCAAAAGGCAATCCGGGAGACTCTGGAGGAGGGGGAGTCATCAGAGATCAAAGAGGTTATTTTGTTGCTACTTTTTCTGGGAGAATGGGTAGGCAGACTAATCATTATTCCGAAGCCCTGGCGGCTCTTTGGGGTATAAGACTTGCCAGAGATTGTAATATTCCAAATATTATAATTGAAGGTGATTCTCTGAATATCATCAATCTTTTAAATAAAAAGCAACACCCCAGCTGGTCTATCAAGGATTTTATTGGGGAAGCTATTGATATATGCAAGAGCTTTGAAAATGTTCAAATCACCCACACCTATCGGGAAGGAAATAGGGTCGCTGACAGTTTGGCTAACTTCGGTGTTAATAATTCCTTTCAAACTTGGCTTAGGGGGGACGTTCTGCCCGCTCAAATCAATAAAGCCATAATCATTGATCTACATGGCAGTGAAAATCAACACTAACGGCTGTAATTTGGACGCTAATGTGCGGATCCTCAAAGTACATTATGATGACATCACAAAAGATATGGATGATTGATGTGATCATGCGTATGGGATGGACTGTCATCATTTCTTGGCATAGGAGGAAAGCCGAGGAGCGGGAAATAATAACAAGTATAGCATAATAATTAAACCTGCTTTCACGGAAAGGAAAGATTCAAATACCAAAATCAAAGCTCTGCCTGTCCCGCATAGTGGTAGCTTTTTTACCGTTGAGAACAGGAAAAGGAGCAGAGGAAACATGGGGGGTCCACCTTGCAAAACTGAACCGACCCACAATCCTGCGTGGAAAGAGAATACGGAGCTTTGGAATTACCTACAAATCGGGGGCCTGTCTAATTTAATTGAAAGGATTCAAGGCTTCGACCAAGACATTTCTATCAGATTCACCCAGGGATGGAAGAATAGGATTGTCAAATACAGTAACATGGAGATGGAAATCACGGAAGAGCTCATCGCCCAGATCACGGGCCTCAGCCTGGAAGGCACCAAATTCTTCAATAAGAAGGTGGACAGGGAGGTGGAGACCAAGAAATTTCTGGATGAGGGGGAGAATCTTGAATTCGTGACTGATGGCATCAAGGTGGCGTCGATTCCTGAGCCTTTTGCTGAGCTTGCCAGGATGGTGGTTAGGTATGTAACCCTTGAAGGAAGATTTGTGACTATACCTCAAAAGCATCTGATATTTCTAAATCACTTTCGTAGAAATAACATAATCAGCTTTCCTCACTATTTGATAAACTCACTGGAGAAATCAATTAGGGAAGTTTAGAGCCACTCTAGGGCTGTCCCTTTGCACCAGGGACTTATCCTCCTGATCCATCGCCACTACTCTAGTTTCCCCCGTGAATCCTACCCCACCTCCTTCCTCCTCCATACCTCCACCTGCTCGCACCACTTCCACTCCCCCTGCTGAAAAGAAAGAGTGAAGCTGCTGCTTCCAGCAAGAAAAGCAAGAGCATCAAAGCTAAAATCCCTGCTTCCCAACGGGTCCTAAGGAGCCACAAAGACCTGGAACTTGCTGAAAACCTCCTGCATATTAGTAAACCGGTGGAGGAGCCCAAGGAGGAGGAATTGCTGGATAGAGTGGACAGATTAGAAAAGGAGATACAAGAGCTCAAAGGGACTATAAAAAATATGGAAAGAGCTAAGGGAAAAGGGATTCTTCAAAGTGATGAGGAAGAGGGGGTTATTGCTGAAGTCTTCAAGAAGTTACAGTCCTTAGATGGCAGATTGGGGAATGCTAAAAGTCACAATGACTGCATATTGTCTGCCCTCAAAAGCATTTATAATTTCATTGAACAACATGTTCATAGTGTCTGCAGTTTAAGTGGGGTTAATGAGGACATTTGGGGCCCTAAAGAGAAAAGGGATATTGCAATTGCTCAGGTGGATATGCAAGACTCCTCTCAGGCCACTACCATTGCCTTCTTCATGTCGCTGCAGGCTATCAAGACCAAGATTGACAGGGCTATCAAGTAACGGGTTCTTTGTGATCTTGCTCTTTAGTGCGGTTCTTTGTTATCTGGTGGTTCTGGCACTATTTTTTGCGGAGCTCTATATGCTTGTTTCTCTTTTGGTTTCTTTTTGATCTTTTCTGCTTCTTTTTGGATCATTGTACGTTTGGATCCTTTTTTCACTTATATTGTCATATTTGGCTGTTGAGCCCTCTTTGGTTGGTAGTTTTGCCCTTCTCTGGGCTATTTTTCTCACCTTTACTATCTAGCTTTTGAGCCCTTTTGTATACAGGGTATAGTCCCTTCAAAACTATTTTCCCTTAATAAAAATAAAATATTACAAGTATATTTCAACGATATCCCATATTACAAAAGCACAAGAAAAACTACCATTTTCTTCTGGTCTCACGTCCCCGCAACTATCAGCATAGTCAACAAAATTGCTAGCATGGCATCGAATTACAATCAAACATGATTTATGTTTTCACAATTTTATAACAATAATGAAACTATATTTATCACACTTCAAAGGAGAGTAAGAAAATACAATTTCCATTTCATTTCATTTTCAAGCCAAGGAGAGAGATAGAGAGAGGAGAGAGAAAAACACCATTTTTCCACAATCAGTTTCTTAACAAGAAAACATGTCAAAAGAAAGTTTCCTATAGTCATGTATTCATGTTTACAAGGTTTCTCTATCGTTGTTTTTCTTGGATAAGTTCATATGAAAGTGTTGTCATGAGTTTTTGCAAGAGAAAAATTCAAACTTTAAAGCATGACAACCACAACCTAATTTTAAAAGTTTTGCTTGATAATCATCCTGAGCCCTCCTCTAGATCATCATATCCCCCGTATCATTATTTTCCTACCCCTCTATGTGGTCATATTTGTTGTGTCATCATGTCCATTGGTGATTAAGAGATATTGATTAACTAAAATTAAATATATGGACCAGTTAATCTAAGCTATGAACAACTATAAATAAAGTAAATAGATGTTGTAAATAAATGTAAAGATGACCTAAGAAACTATGTAAAAGAAATGGTAACCCTAATGTGCAAGAGAGAAGAGGAAAGAAATCAACTGATTTGATGATCTCATGGGACCGTGTCGTAGAAATGAGCGGAGGAACATGAAACATGAACGATTGTGCAAAGGTACCGAAAAGGATGGATCTGGGTTGATTAGTTGGACTGGAGTACTTGGAGAGGGACCGAGGTGCCTACATGCACTCTGGTTTGCGTAAATGGGCACCTTGGTTTGTGCAATAGGTTCATAATTTAGTTTCACAATTTCGGAAGGTGGTCTAAACCCTCGTTGTGTGTCACATCAAATTTACCGCACTACGCTAGGTGTCTTGATAATCCAAGATGATAGATAGACCTGCAAAAGACCAAAATAAGTATTAAAACCTTAAAAAAAGAATGCAAATGAATGGGTCGGACTGACCTCAACTTCCATAACAATGGGCTTACTAACTAAGCATTGCACTACATTTCGGACCCAAATGTAGTTCTGGTGAGTGTGTGCATAATGTGCCCTAGGTGCTCTTGTGTTAGTCACACTTTGTGAAGTAGCGAGAAATAACTAGATGTAGAAAATGTAATAGAATGTGTGCATGGAATAGAATAGAATCCTCCCCTATACTTTGTGTGTGATGTAGATGACCTAGCCTTGTGCCTTGTGATGGAGCTATGTGGATGTAAATGATCTCCAATGCAATAGATGGATACAACTCTAGATGGATGATAGTAGTGATTAATGCTTGGTCCCTCATTATTGTCTCATAACTTTATATTTATAGGGTTATCTTGATCTAATTTCATAATTAACCTAGAAATGGTCGACCACAAAAAGATAAAGATCTAAAATGGCTAGAAAGATCCCAAAAAGTGGCGGGAAAGTGTGAAAAGGACCGAGGCGCCCAAGATTGCTTGGGTGCCCTGGGCAAATCGAGGCTAAAATAACACAAAGTGATGAAAGATGACTTGGCATATGGGCGTAAGAGGTTGAGAATAAAAAAATAAAATAAGATAAGATGGCCAAAAGACAAGGGTTAATTATTATTATTTTCACTCAAAACCTTCTAAACATTAGTATAAGACTGGGACTAAATAATGTCTAAAGTGTAAGATTTTGTGACTACATTTTGCCCCCACTTTAAGTTGGTGAGCGAAAGCTCTCGGTAACATAAAGTAGATAGAGACGCGTGCTTGATTTTTTTGAAGATTGTAGTAGAAAATGTGTTGATGGACTAGACAAAGCATGGAATGACAAAAAGATGGTGGAGCGAGGAAACCAAAGATGAAAATGTGCAAAAAAAGTGATGAGAGTGAACCTAGGCGTAGACGCATGTGTAGTTGCATTGTTTGTATGTGATGTACATGCATGGTTAGTATGGCATGTTCTCGTCGTGAAGTGTTGTTGTTAACATCATTGTTGTTTTTTTTTCCCCCATTTGATTGCTTGTTTCTCATACGACCGGACCTGCAAGGAGAAAATGATCAAGTATTCAAATATGTATGTATGTATGTGTAAAAACGCAATGTGAAAGACACATGTAAAATTATGTAAATGTAAAATATGCAAATAAAAGAGTGTAAATGGAACATGTGCACCTAATCCATGTCGAGAAAGAAAGTGTAGAAGGATATCCTTAATCGCAAGTTTTTGGGCGATCTCATGCCACCCCTCGCCAAAGAAGTGTAGGGAGAAAGCTGAATTATTCTCCTTCCTGTAACTAATTCCCTGAATGTGTGTGAAGATATCTCTGTACGTCTTGGTTTTTTGGGTGATCTGATGCCACTGGTCGAAGTAGTGTAGGGAGGCACACCCATTGTAACCTCCAAGCCTGTAACTACTTCCCATAATGCTAAGGACAACCATGTCCTATAAAATTTGTTGTGTATGGGGTTTATAGACTGTTTGAACCCACTCGTTATATATAACTAAACCAAACCGATGTAGAATCTTTGTGTAGTGTGTAGAAAACCCCCAAATGATGCCCCCTCTTTGGGGGCACATGCGATGTCGCTGATAGGAGAAATGTAGCCCCAAAAGAGGACCAACCGCATGTACTCTAAAACTCTTCCCTGTAGGGGAAAGGAATGCACTTGGTAGAAACCAAGGCATGCACAAACAAGGATGGCTAGCCAAAACAAGTGTTAGTATGAACAAGCATGCATGTAAAAGATAGTGTGTAAGCTATGTAAATAGTGTAAAAGCTACCAAACAAAGTAATGTAAACATGTAAGAAGACAAAATAAGCCACACAAAGCGGGTTGCAAACATGGGACATCACTCACGATGTCACAAGACACGCAAATGCCATCATGGCCACAAACAACAAACAAGTGTGCACACCAAACATAGGGCAAGGCCTGCATACAAAAGTAAACAATAACAGACAATGTAACAAACAAATATGGAAGCAAATATCCATGCATAACAAATGTTGCACATGAAGCACCCGTTAACATGTTAGAAAGATAAATAGTATGTCAAAAGCATGTATAACCAAGTAATGTAAAGTGTTAAGTACAAAATGAAACAATAACACCTAGAAGAGATGAATGTGGATGCCCCCAGTGACCAGTGTAGGAAGGGTAGAAGGCGAGCATCCATGCTACATGTAAGAGACTCTGTATCTGTGATCACAACTAGAAAAAGATGTGAACGTGCATGTGTGGATGATATAGATAAATTACATACAAGTAATCTAACTAGCATGTGTAATAAAGTGACCATGAACAAGCAAAAGTAAGCAAGAGTAAGAGTAACCAAAGTATGTAATATGTTGTGGATGGATGAAATGGAATGAAAAATGGAGTGATAAGGGCCACATGCCCCCGAGTGAATGGAAGTTTATGCAGTGAGGTTCATTTAGTTTTCCCCCTCAGTAGTCAAGAATGAACCGTAAATGAGAGTGTGTCATCAGGAAATGGTCGAAGTGTGTGTTGTGTCTAATGCATTGTGATGAATGTGTATGTGTATTGATGAGATGCAACCTAGAAAAGATGATATGTGTGTGAACCCTATAGCTGAAGCATATATCATGACAAAATGAATGTAGGAGTGATGATTTAGCCTAAGCGTATATCACTATAAGATGAATGGATGAGTGATGATTTAGCCTAAGCGTATATCACTATGAGATGAATGGTAAAGGAGTGGTGATGTAACCTAAGGTGTATACCACTACCAGATGATAGGGGTGATGATTTAGCCTAAAGTGTATGTCACTAACCTAGAAATGTCGCATGATGAAAGGTCGAATGATAAATGTGTGATGAAGAGAAGGTCCATTTGATTTGTAAACCCTTGGCAATCGAGTATGGACCAAGGAATTAAAGTTCTTCATAGGGTAGTGAGTGCAGTGCGTAGAAGAATATGTAGTATATGTAATAATTATGATACATGACCATATGATGTGTGATATGAAATGTATAGGATGTAATGAAAAATGCATAGATAGACTAGTAGTGTGAAATGTGCACTATGTGATGTGTATGATGAGTAGTATATAATGTTAGATGTAAGCAGGACACATGTATGATGAATACGAGTATGATGTATGGATATGAAAAGATGGAAATGGTATGGACTAAATGTAGAATGTATGACGCAAGACGTAAAACACGATGTGTGGTGTCTATAGTGCAATGTGTGGGGTTCATGTGTAGTAATCCCTCAATAGTAAAGTGTGAACCGAAGCACAAGAGTGTGTCATCGGGTAATGGCAATGTTAAAGTACAAATGATGAATATGCCTATGTGAGGATATGAATGTACGATAATGCAAAGATGAGAGATAATCCTATGTAAATATGAGGAGGGGGAAATAAGTGCAATGCCCCCAAGTGTACTATGATGATGGAGATCTATGCAGTGATGCAAGAGGTGTCATGCCATTGTGGGAGAGTGTTTTCTGTGTCATGATAAGAGAAAGGACCAACACAATGGTAGGCTGAAGCAACAGTAGGACCATGTGATGGTGGTGGAATTTGAAATGTGTCTTGTTCATTAGTAGGAGTAGTAGCTTTGACAAAAGTGATTGGTTTTAGCTTATGTGGGGTTGATGACACTTTGAAGACTTGATAGGAGAAGAAGGTGGACTGATTTTGAGAGGTGGTTGTGTAATTTCACTTGGTAATGTTGTGGATGACTTGAGAGGAGGCCAAGTTGCACTAAGTTTTAAAGGAGGTTGATTGTAGATGACTTGAAAAGGGGTGTTGTTTCAGTTTTAAGGGGTGGTTTCTTAGGCGGTTCTTGAATTTCCTTATAAATTATGACATGATCCTCATTAGACATAGATAAATCAGATTTAGGAACCCATTGAGATGTAGCATTTGTAGATGGGCATGCAACATAATGTTGTGCAATGAATGAGATAAAGCCTTGATGCTCAAGATGTTTAATTCTTCGTTGTAAAGCATAAAAATCATTGTCATTATGCCCATTGAGTCGATGATAATGGTAATATAGACGAACTTGATATTTTGCTATCTCGATAAGAAGGATAGTAATGAGTATGCGGTAAAGTGATCAATTGATGACTAATGAGCTTAATAAGAATATCATGTTGTTTAATATTATGGTCAAATATGAGAGGCTCTGGTAATGGTATGACTTGAGGTTCACTGATGTCAGCACATGTAATAGACATAGACTCAATATGTGATGTAGAAGGAGAACAAACTGAGATTGAGAGGAATGCCCTTAAGATGTTGGATTTTAGATTTAAGAGATGTAATCATGGATTCCATAGACTAAAATTTATCTTGAAATAAAGAATGAAGAGCTTGAATGGATTTGCAAATAGATTGATTGGATTTGGAATCAAGGGAGTCCTCAAAAAGATGACCAAAAAGAACATTGACTTGGGTAGGAAATATGTTGATAGGAAGACACATAGTCTCTAGGGTTTTTTGAAGAGCGTCTTTACAAGATGGGTGCATTTGAATCAATTGAAGCAAGGAGACTTGACAGACATTATAAGCCATGATAGAAAAGATGAGAAAATCCCTAGAATGAAGGTGGATTCAAGATCGGGTTCACCAAAATGATTAACTAAAATGTACATATATGGACTAGTTAATCTAAGCTATGAACAACTATAAATAAAGTAAATAGATGCTGTAAATAAATGTAAAGGTGAGCTAAGAAACTACACAAAAGGAAATGGTAACCCTAATGTGCAAGAGAGAAGAGGAAAGAACTCGATGATTTGATGATCTCGCGGGATTGTGTTGTTGTGATGTAAATTTTTCCCGATTAATAATCCTAAAATTAAAGAAATACTTTAGCATATCTAGGTGAGGACTATGTGTGGCTCAAGTAACTCCTAGGTGATACCAAAGATTCAACACCTCAAGCTATGACCACATTATCAGGAGGAAATATGTAACAAATAATCTTCTTGCCCTGGTCAGGAACCATCTTGGGTTATACTCAACATACCCCAGTTAGGACACCCCTCTAAAGTGCCCCTCTCCAATGCCCACCACTTTCCTTCACTCGGTATCACATAAAAATTTACATGAGCACACATTTTCCTATGGGTATTAAATCCCCACACCACATATTTAAATAATTTTTATCGGGTAGGTTTTTCAACCAACATACCCGTTCAAAACAACTTTAATTATTTACTTACCAATATTAATATATTTTCCAAATGGTACCCATTAATTACCCTTCTCAACACATTTGTGTTCGAGAAGTTATTTTTATTTTATCCACCCTATATTAAAGGGGTCCTCAAATATATAAAATATTTCATGCTCTCCCATTCAAAAGTCTTCCTCTTATTTATAATTTTCAAGAGGTGGTTACAAATCATCACACCTATTCATTACATATAATATTACTTTATTATAATTAATAAACAATTCATACCCATTTATGATAATCACTCTTTTTCTTTTATTAACTCTTTATTTACCCATGTTACTTTAGGTTGTTTATTTTATTTATTACATATTACCCCATGGGTCTCAATATTATTATGTTTTAAATTTATTTCTTTTACTTTAGAATTCAATCCTGGGAAAAATAACTTTAGAACACTCATAATAATTATTTTCTTTTTATTAAATAAATAATGTTCGAACTTTGCCTTGTGGGGAATTTGTCACATGAAAATCATAGAGATGACTAGAGGAACAAGAAACAAGAAAATATGTGCAGAGGTCCCGAAAAGGACGGATCTGGGTCTTAGCTGGACTAGAGCACCTGAGAGGGACTGGGGTGCCTACAAGCGCTTTGGTCTGCATAATGGGTGCTCTGTCTCAGTGAAACATGTTCAAAACCGAGTTTCATAGGTTCGATAGTAGTCTCAAACCCCGGCTATGTGTCGCATTAGATTTGTTGCACTGCGCTAGGTGTCGTTGATAATCCAAGATGATAAATAGACCTACAAAAGACCAAAAGAAGTATCAAAACCCTAAAAAAGAAGAATGCAAATGAATGGGATGGAATGACCTCAGTTGTCACAAGAATGGGCTTACTAACTGAGTGTTGCACTATATTTCAGATCCAAATGTAGTTCTGGGTGAGTGTGTGCATAATGTGCCCTAGGTGCTCTTGTGCAGTCACACTTTGTGAAGTAGTGAGCAATAACTAGATGTAGAAAATGTAATAGAATGTGTACATGGAATAGAATAGAATCCTACCCCTATGCTGTGTGTGATGCAAATGACCTAACCTTCTGCCTTGTGATGGAACTATGTGGATGTAAGTGATCTCCAATGCAATAGATGGATGATAATAGTGACTAGTGTTTGGTCCTTGTTAAGGTTTCATAACTTTGTATTTATAGGGTTCTCTTGATTTCATTGCGTAATTAACCTAGAAATGGCCGATCACCAAAAAGATAAAGATTTAAAGTGACTATAAAGAGCCCAAAAAAAGAGGTAGGAAAGTGTGAAAAGGATCATGGCACCCCAGTACTAGCCTGAGCACCCCAGTCGAGGCTAAAATAACGTAAAGTGACGAAAGTTGACTGGGCATATGGGTGTAAGAGGTTGGGAATGACGAAATAAAATAAGAGAAGATGACCAAAAGATGAGGGTTAATTAGTACTTTCTTCACTCAATAACCTTTTAAACAATAGTATGAGCTCGAGACTAAATAATGTCTAAAGTGCATGATTTTGTGACTACAGATATCAAGTCTATTCATGCACTTGGTAAGTACAAGAAGTTGGGGGACAAAAAGTGGACATGAAAACATGAAATACACGTACTATGATCGTGGGTTATTTTCTTCGAGCTCGTGCATATCCGAACCTAAAATTGTGATCGTGGTCCTCTGAGACAAAAATAATAGACCTCCGACCCCCATTTTCCCATACGAACCGTGATTTCTCCCCCACTATTGGCACTCGCGCTTTGAATACCCCCTGTAAATTTCTCTTCAAACTTCTGGATCACGAAATTTTCAATGATGCCACCAAGACGAAGAGGTAAGCCCTCAATTTTGATCAAATTTATTGCATTTTAGGTTTTTTTGTGATTTTCATGGATTTTTCAATTTTTGTGTCTGTATACAATTTATTTGTTTTTTCAGTTGTTGCTAGCAAGGTGGTAATCCTCTAAACCATCCAAATATTCCTCCAAACCATCCAAATATTCCTCAAAACCCTCCAAACATTCCTCAAAACCCTCCTCTGAACGTTCATCCACCTCATGTGGCTCCTTTTGTCCCCACAAAACCAATAGGAACACAAGGTGATATCGTTGGAAGAATTCGACAAAATAAAATTTCCATTGATAACCTTATTCAAACAAAAAGACAAAATCATGCCACAAATCCATCTCGCATGACTTTGGCTAAGACACTAGCAAACATTGATTGGCGAAGTCAACTTTGCAACCAACCAAATAGACAGATGGAATACCTTTAGAGCTGATCAGTAGGAGTTGGTATGTAGATAAATTATCCCATGTGGCCGTAAAAGACAAAAAAATGCAAAAGACTGCATTTGTGCATTATTTATTGACCCGAGAACCAATGCCCCCGTGACTACTTGCAAACGGTTCCCAATCCATTAGTGCCACGACGACCGAATCAAGAATTTTTTTGGGACCAATGGTGGATGGTTTTTTATTATCCACCATGTAACAACAATGAGGTTCCTCTCTATTTTTGAAGAAATTATATTGTGAGTTTGTGCTTAATGAGGTTCCAAATTATTTTGAATTTTCTGAGTTTTATGGGTGAGGAGGTGGATCTATACAAGTAGACTAGGTGCATGTGTTAGTCAATCTAGGATCCCCCATGCCCCAAAACCACCATCAAGCTTCGGTTATCCCTCCTACAGTGAAGGAGGTTATGGAGATTGACACAATACATGCATTGAGGGAGCTCACTGACACTCTAACCCAACATAGTAGCTGATTGCATCTAGTAATGTTGGTGGAGGCGCCATTCTAGGGCACCACACCATTGCGGATCATGTGGTGCCGTATGCACTTTGCGGGTGAGACATCATTCTTTGGATCATACGAACTCTTTTTTTGAATGATATGATGGCATATGTTTTTGGAACTAGTGCAAATGATCCTAGTATTTCACAGGTAAATGTCAAATAAATAATATATATACAAAATTTTATTTCATTTGAGATTTTAATATATATGTATTTGATTACGTCATACATACATGTAAAAACTAATATTTTTTGATTTCGAGATAAATGAAGAGCTAGTGAAGGACACATCCGGTGTCGACATGCTAGCTACTATAGTTGGGCATGTTACAGATATAAGTTTCAAGTTACTTACATTTCAAAGTTCATTTGATTGCACATTTATTATTAAATACACATTAATGTTCATGTATAGTGTTTCACGTGTACATGTACATATTAATATGTTTATCTTTTATACGTAGGAGCCTAGCGAGTCATCATTTGCTTTGGGCACTGAGGCTACTGACATGCCTCACATGACTTTTATGCAGTTAGTTTCTCTTTACATGTTGTTTCTAATTGTGGAATTCTCTAGTAGTTTGCAATCACATAACTCTAACCAATACAATTTGATCATAACATTAAGCTCTTATGATGCAAGGGTTAAGTGAACACTACCCTAGATATACAAACTCTCCTTTTATCATGATCATGGACACTTACCTCTATGCTACATGTTTCTAGAGAACTCCATCTCTAATGATTTCTTCATCATCCCTTGTCTCTGAGGATCTCTTTTAGCTTCTTATGATGTATGCATAACTGACCTTGCCAACATTGTTAGTTATATGCATTCTTTATTAACCCTCTTCTCTCTAAACAATAAAGAGATGACAATATGGGATAAGTTACCTACACTTCTAAATATATCATGGGTCCCTTGGTTCATGTTTATCACCAATACTCCCTATGCAATTCTATACACCCAATCTCATAGTATATCTGTTATTCATCAAGTTTCTCTATATTTGCATTCTCATGTACAATGGATATAGCTTGGTGAGGCCTAGAACCAAGTTCTACATACCAAATACATTCCACATCTTTAATGAATTACTTCTTGAATATGCTTATTGCTCTCTGTTTTAGGCCTTATTGCTACTAGTCCTCTTCTCATGCTAATACTCATGTATCTCATATTTTTCGGCTTGAGCAGAGGAACATACATACAATCCATTCAAAAATAATAATTTAAACAAAATTCACACAAAATTTTATCTACAACATAAACACATGTCTTCCTCTTTCATTAATTGGCTCTATTACATCTTGATCCTCCATATATCATCATCAAATCCCTCGAATAGCTCCCTCTTTTTCTTACTAGCCTCCCTAGAAACCTTATTCTTAGCTCCTTAGAGAGCTCAACAACATCTAAATTTGGAGGAGGATAAAATTACATCCCTACATGCTCTCCACATGTTCTAAATCCTATTTCTTTCCTCTTAGTACAACAATATTGCCTTACTTAGGCATAAACAACTATCTCACTTATACACCTAGTTGTTACATTGAAAAACATAACCTCTTTTACAAACATATCCTTTATCTTTACACCCACATTTGCATTTGAATAAAAATTCCTCTTGCAATCTTGTGTTCGTATCAAAACTCTACCAAATTAATATGATTTACATCATTGTCACCTATTGAAGGATATAAGTTTCTAAGGAAGAAATTTTCTCATACCTTAAACACCATTCTCCTAGACAATTTTCAATTAATGTTGATCTACATGTTGTTTGTACAACTTATGACTCCACACAGACTCCTCCCTATATGCTTACTATGGAGGTTGTTGTAGATGCTGCCACAACATCTTCAGATTTACTAACTCAGTGATCTAAAAACCCAAAGTAAACTTGCGCACACACTTAATATTTTTCTTCTAACGATTTTTAATGAAAATTCGACATTACGATCTTTTTGTAATTTTAATAAATAATTAAAATCTGCAAGTACTGTAAAAACAAAGAAATAACAGAGAATTTCATCAGTGAAATTGACACACAACATGATAACGGAGTTTGGCGATTGAGGCCTACGTCTCTCGGGTCCAATGAATGGGACCGATCTATTAAAATATTGAAAATAAATCTTTACAAATATTTCTATAAGAATCTAACCTTCTCACAGTCTTCCTCTACCAAAAATAACACTTGGTTGCCTTTTACATCATCTCAAAATTCCTCTCCTAGCTCAAGTTATAAGCTTTACAATAATAACACACATCCACGAGATCAATGCACGTACAAATAACACATACCCCATTTTATACTTGCTTCACACCTCCGCACGCATTAGTTGGGCACCTATGCTTATACACCGACCTGGTTCAACTCCTCCAAAGTGCACTTGTTTTACCCTTTTGGGATTTTAATCCCACATTCAACGCTGAGGGGTTAGGGAGGCATTTAAATAGGGGGCAGTGTGCATTATTTATTGGATTAAGAGCCATTTGGGTTGCCGAGGGTTATGTGCCCATGTGTAATGCGCCAAGTTTGGGGTGAGCTGGTTTGTGTGGCCGCGTGGAAGGCTAAACATAGAGTTGGAGGGATTAGGTGGTTAAGTGAGTTGACATAGGATTTAATGCATGGCGATTAGGCATATGCATTGGAATTTGAATAGTTTAGTGGCCAATGTGGAGTGATAAGGGATGTGACTCGGTGGATAGGTCAACTCGGTCGGTTGAGTCGGGCTATCCACTCGAGCCTTTACAATGCAATACCAAATATATCCCACTTTTATCAAATGAATATAGTATGAAGTAAATATATACAAAATATATGCAAGGTTAATATGAGAAGGAGGCCAAGACACCCCTCCATAATCGAGTGTGTCGAACCTGGCTGAGGGTTCCCACCGAGAAAATAGCGGGGCCTACTCGTCTGTCGCCGAGTGTCCAAGACCAAAGTTAAAACAAAAATTTTACCCCTTTGCTCATATTGTCCACATGTCACATTTTCGTTGGTCCACTTGGTGAGCGTACATGCGTTCAACTTGCATGTAGTCCTAATTTTTCTAGTTGCCTGAAAATTTCAATGAGCCATAACTTTTGCGTGTGTGCTCCGATTTCTGTAACCAAAATATCACCAGAAATCTTGAATTTTTCTCCACACAATGAAACTACCCGTAACTAATTTTGAGAAGATCTTAGATCAATATTTCTCACGAGGATCACTCAGTACAATTTTTCAAATTTGTTAAATTTTGACGAATGTTTTTTTACTACTTATCTATAATATCAAATTGTACATGAAAAATTTAATTTGAACTATTTATTTGTATGTATCCTACCCTTGTGAGTCTATCATTGGCACCGCAACATGTTAATGAATAATTGATAGGGATTATGAGATTGCGGTAATATTTCACATGCATTAAAATTTCTAAGTTTCTAAATTTTGAATGTATTTTAAAAATTTGGTTGTTAAAAACTTGATGTTTATGAATGTGCAGGCTAAGTTGCACGCCAACTTAGAGATGGCTAGGACCACATGGATGAAATCCATAGTGGCATCTCCCTCCATGACATCCACAGGTCATGGACATGCTTATACTATTAGGGCCAAGAAAGGGATGATGTTTCATGGTTAGATTCATAGGACCCATGTCTAGATATGTATGCCATCTGGTTATAGTTCATGATTGTTCATAGTCCATGTATACAATGTTATACGACTGTGTGTGGTCCTATATGTATGACACACTTAGTTTGATACATTATTCTTATATTTTTAGAGACATGACACACTTAGTTTGATACATTATTCTTATATTTTTAGAGACGTGGCACACTTAGTTTGATACATTATATCCATGTTGGTTTTCATAACCATATTA
This sequence comes from Taxus wallichiana var. yunnanensis, assembly GCA_018340775.1. Classification (NCBI taxonomy): domain Eukaryota; kingdom Viridiplantae; phylum Streptophyta; class Pinopsida; order Cupressales; family Taxaceae; genus Taxus; species Taxus wallichiana. The sequence continues at coordinate 256,451,151 of CM031238.1, read as the reverse complement.
CTTCTATGTTTGATTTGATTTCATTGCACATGATATACCTCTATGTTAGTTTTCATAACCATATTAATTCTATGTTTGATATAATTTTATGGCCTTGATTATGTGACCATTATCCATATCATGCATGTACTTATGATGCTCATTGGGAAAAAAACTGCGAATGATTTGCTTATGATTGTCATTGTTATATTTTGAGGACTAATATTTTTGTTTAAGAGATTCAAGTGTGGAGTTATATACTATGGTTTTCCATAATATTGTAGATATGGACCATGTTATGAACTACTAAGAGGTTATTCTTATGATATATGATGTTATGTTATATAATGGTTTTGAAGGTTCTTGGGTGCAAGATCATTTTTTGTTCAAGAGATTCAATTGTGGAGTTATATCAATTTTCTTATTTTAAGCACATGGTTAACACACTCCAAAGTGGGACAAAATGTACACAATTAAAAATGGTCTTGAGGGATTTATTACAAGTCATTTTATATGTTTTTAGTGTACTTACAATTTATTTGTTAAGTATTAGTCTAAATTAAGTGTTATTGATGTGTGTAATAATAAGGTCCTAATTTGAATTCACTTGTTTAAAAAAATACATAAACATTGTATCATAGTTGACACAAGATATGAAAAAATATTCTTGAAACTCTATTTTGTATTTACATGCTTTAAAAAGAGATCAAACAATCAAATTTAGAGTATTTACATGGTAGTGTGTTTACCTTATCGTAATATGTTTTGCAACTAGCTCACACCGTTTAGACTCCTTTCCATCTTTCAATTGGTATGGTACTAATTTATATTTATTAAACCCAACTAAATTATGTTCCATTGCACCTCCAATTTTCTCATGGATACAAATTTCTAATTTAGGTAATAAGGTACCATAATTTCCATCTAAACAATCTTGACTATAAAAAAATTGTCCAACTTCTCTTTCACAAAATATCGTAGGAATGAAATCCTGGAAGATATTGGTGGAACTTAAACACCACATTCTGGTAACATAGTTTTATAATGTAAATAAGAATGAATACATCGAAAATTATCATAATGTATTGCAAATTCCACATGTTGCCTATAACAACAAGTGGTGCGAGCGTGGTTGATTTTCACATAGAATGGTTTCAACATTTCAAAAAAATGTTGAATAATTTCAATTCCGGATGCTCTGTTCAACTTATGAAAAAATTGAGTTTGAGTCATATCTAAGAAATTCTTTGGATGTGGTTCATGATTAGTAGAACCAACTCTCCATTTTACAACATCTCGTGTATTAGGTGAAACTCTAGTGTTACCATGCCAAAATTGAACAACTTCTCTTATAGCATCAAATATATCTTTGTCTTTACGTGGTGCTCTAGTAGAAAATGCCCAAAAATCAGTGTTATTGGGTGATTGAAGGATATTACACCTTTCAATTGCTTTTATTAGAGTTTTTGATTAAATTTCAACATTCGGCTTATTTGGCTAATTAAACATGGTTTTTTGGTTGGTTCACTTATAACATTAGTAAGCAAGTACACGACGACACATGAAATTATTATCCCTTGTGTGTCTCTTTACACCAATAGTGTGATATGCATCATGTAGGTTATCAATAATTGCAGAGGTTTGACCACGTATATTAGATGTTTTCAATCCTAAGGTGTTTAATGTAGGTCTCATTTTATTCAATTTTATCAAACTAACCAACAACTAACATATTTGAGAATCATTTAAAATTTCAAAATGATTATTCCAAATTTCAAAGGCTTTTCTTCTTATTTACCACTCATAAAGTTTTTCGACATTGGTTTTAAAATTTTCTCATCAATTTCAATAAAATGATTAGGTCTCTTTCATAAAATCCTAGGAGGTGTTTTTGCCAAATTTTTGTTGTCTACAATTTCAAAATGAATTTCCTGATTCACATTTTCATTGTCTCCTTCAATTTCAACATCAAATACATCATGAGTATTTAATTCATCTTTAACATTGACAATAAAAAATTTACCTGGTTCCTCATTGTTTACAATAATAGGGGTTGAAGATGAACCTCTTTTTGATTCACGATGTTTCCGCATTCGCTCAGAATCTTTCAATATTTTTACCTCTAATTCCTCTAGTTTTTTTAATTATTAATTTCCTTTTTTGACTTCGTTTCTTGTCTCCCATGATGTTTCAATCGATGTAGGCCAACTCCAAATGATGCAGGCACCTTAAAAATACTAAAAAAATAGCTTCCAATGACAAGAAAAAAGAGCAGGTGGCATAATTTCGTAGAAATTGCATACAGTCAGTCGAGAAAATAAAATCACATGGTGAATTAGATGTTGGTATCCATGTAAATATGATTTTAGTAACCGTGATCGTGATTCTTTTGATACACGTCAATTATAACCATGATCACGAGTTTATAAACTAAGATCGCGATTCTTCTTCCGTATCATCAAATATGATCCTCAAGGTTTGGGAAATATTTTTTTTCTCGAACCGAGCTTTGGGAGGTCATTATGGCGTGATAAAGGCCAAAAATTCAAATTTTCTCTTCCACGGACTTTAACCATGCTTTGAAAAATTGAAAACATGTCACAAAAATAGTACCATCACGTAGAGGAGATCATTAGCTTTATAGAAAATTGATTTTAAAGTGAATAGAATAAGATAAATATTATTTTATAATTTTTACTAACGGTAGGTATTTAAGACACTTTTTCCCATGAATGTTCATGTCTATGTTTAAGACTCAGAACTTTTGTTTTACTAGTCAAAATGTGATAAAACCTATACCATCCCAAGCGTCGCAAAATTCTATACATGTTAAAAAAAGTATTTGATTTCGATATTTTTTGATGTAGTTATGGTGGGAAAATAGAAAGTGCTCCATTTTCTAAATTTTTTAGACCACTTTCATGGAAAAAATCATTAAAAAAATATTGCTCGAAAAAATACAAAATAAAATCCATCCCAAGATAGACAACGACATCTAACTTTTCACTAAAGGAAAAAAAAAAACAAGTTTTGGTCATCCAAATCATGGAAAAATGGACTACAATCTTATAGGTTTTAAAAAAACCAAGTCATAGAATTTTGAGTGTTTAATATAGCTAAACTTGTTCATTTTTAATTTTTTTAGTAGTTTAGAAACTAGATTCCGGATGCTACAATTCATATTTATATAATTTTTTCTAATTTTGAGTGCGTGTATTTCTAATAATACCTACAAGTTGAGATTTAACTATTTTTGGTAATACAAAGTCCACTTATGACCCCTTTTTTCCCCAACTTGCTGCACTCACCCACTTCCAAGATGAGATTCTTTAAGACATGCTCTTTGAGAAGCTTAAGAGAGGCTATTTTCTAGTCTTCCTAATGTTGATGCGCACTCCCGGAGTAGAATGAAAGGCATAAAATCATTAAGGAGGTGTATCAGAGAGATAATAATGTTGTGTAATTGATTTTTGAAGAATCTGAAAGTTTCAGAGGTTTTGGGACAATTTCAACAAAAGTGGGTTTTGGAGGGTGAAGTAGCTTGTAGTGCACAAACAACCCCTAAGCTTCGGGGAGTGATTCCGCGAGCTCTGTGAAGATTTGGAGGCCTTACAAAATATCGTCGAAAGGTAATTCAGAGATCTAAAGGATGGTGGTCACACATTTTTCACAAGACTCAAGTAATTATGCTCACAACTAGATTTCAACACGCACAACCTATGATCCTGATGAAAATTCCTATTTTAGGAGGTTTCAGGGAGAATCAAGGTATGATACCCATCCCATGGTTTAAAAAATTTCATTTACAGTTAATTTCATATAAAGAAGTGTGGGAAAAGACCTTCGTACACACAAATTATGCCTCCGTCAAGTTGCTCCACAAGGTAAATGAGTTAGTCATTTTTTTGTGGACACATGTCAAGCCTAGGTGGTGGCACACTTTTTTGCACCAAGCATGCCAAAGGTTTGGGAATTTTGGGACAAAAATTGCGCCTAGCTCCCATGTAGCCCCCTAGACCATGATATGACCTCCTTTGAGCCCAAATAGCCCAGTTAAGCCTCCGTGCACTGATTTCTAGCCCCCAACCTCATCTAATCATGGAGTGCCAAGTGGACCAATAAGAGAGGGGTACAATTTTGTGCACCAACTATCCCAAACTTTTGGGGCGGTTAGGACACAAAAATGTACCCCTCCCATTTTAGCCTCTGGTCACCCACATGACCCCAAAAGTTGCTAAGGAGCCTTTTTCTAGCTCCCCTCTTCTTGACTTGAGAAAATCACGAGATGGAAAGTGGACCAATGGGAAGGGGTAAATTTTTTTACACCAACCATCCCAAACATTTGGGACAAAAAGTGCACCCATGCCCGATGAAAAAAAACTGACCTTTTTCATTTCTACTGCTGCTTCTGCTACTTCTTGTCCGTGTGTGCATTAAACCTTGATGCCAAAATATTCATTGAAATTGTTTCTACCACCTCTATGTTATCTAAAGCTTGAATAATCCATTAATGGCTACCATAACACAGCAACAAAAAAGGTGGCGAGTTATCTCTCCACTTCTCCAGGTTCTAGTGGGTGGAATCGTGTGAAAATAGGAGGAAATGATCCTTGAAAAATCTAGTTTCATGTGAACTAGTTTTCACGCCATGAAGTCCCTATTTTTAGGGATATGGAGGAATGATTTTTCATCAACATTCTACCATGTCACATGAAGAACATGCATACTTGTAGGTTTTATCTTCGAATTCATGAAGATCCAGACGAGAAAAACCCTTGAAATTTGGAGCAGAGCACCCCAATGAGAAGTATAATTTCTTAAGATCTTTTTCATTGCAATCTGACACACCACAATACACTTTCTAAACATAGCATATGTTATGCCCCTCCACACACTAAAAATAGTAATTCCACTAAATTACAAGATTGGATCACTTAGGACAATAAAAAAGGTGTAAAATGGTAAACATGTCAAAATCGACAATTTTCCCAAAATAGTAGGTCTAGGAAAAACAACTTGCTAAAAACAAAAAGTTGCTAAAAATAGCAACGCATTAGCAACAAAAGAGGATGGAGCATGCCGAAGGTTCAAAAGGTGAAATTGGAGCAAATAAGGTGATATGTCCTAAAATAATAGGTCACGGTCCTACCTACTAAAAATATAAAGTCTTCATTTTGGGAGCAAAAAGTTGAGATGACTCTATTTTCACTCATCTTTCCACTTTTTAGACTCTCCACAATGTAATGGGATGATATAATAACTTGAAAAAGGGATGAAACCTTCATGTGGATATTGGAAACAACATCTTGAATTCAACATTGTCTAGAAGCAAGGCTAAGCATCGCTAGCAACAGGTGGATCCATCATCATCTCTTGGTGAGCTAGGTGATTTGAAATAAGTTGGTCGAGGTAATCTCAATGAGATAAAGAAGTTCATCAATCAATTTTCAAAGAGGATCATTGTGAGCATTTCCCATTTCCATCTCAAGCCCACTTTGGGATGTCTTGAAATAGTGTTTCTAAACACTCACTTTGTGGCCCATGGTGTTCGTGCATGATCATCATCGAAAGGTATTCTATTTACCAAGTTTCTCATTCTCAATGAAGTTAATGCACTAGATATTGAAGAAACTAGTAAACTCAGAAATGCTTTGGAGGGTTTATGCTACCTCAGATGCGATGTGATACAAGTGCAAGATGATCAAATGAAACGTGTAGATAAGACTGAAAATGATATTGATTAGATAGATTTATGTGAGGGTGCCAAAAAAATGTCGGCTCCAAGAAGCTTTTGGATTCCTTTCGCGGATGTCAACCCCCGTTGTTTAGAAAGAATGAAATAAATCAAAATCCTGTAGATAACATGCATAAACAACAACACCACTAAATCTGAAAATGATTAAAACTTATTTAAAGCTGATTCGATTGAAATAACTGTAAAATAAAGGTTACTTGGTTAGGGTCAACGATGACCTAGATCAGTAAGCATGCATGTCGATTTACAACTTGGGAGGATGGATATGAACCTAGAGATAAAATATGTAGACCTGCAAGGTCCGAATGCAACCTGGAAGCTGATAAAGGTTTGTAAGTGTTGTAAGAGGATCTGTAAAAAACCAGAGACAAAAAGGTAGGAAAAAGGATAGGAATGGAGGATTTGGACGGATTATTGGATGAACAAGGCTCGATCAATGACTAGGAGGGATCGACGATGATCATATCAGATAAGTACAAAGCCGAGGATAAAAGGATTGATATGACAACCTGCAATCAAAGGAGATGTAGGAGAAGGTTGTTGAGTGTTCCTTGTATGTTGCAGAATCTGCTTTATACCTGCAAAAGGTTAGGAACAAAGAATATGCAATAATATGATAGATATACCTAAATCCAGATAGCGATGATGAGAAATATCATGAAGGATGATCATGAGCGATGCAAACATGTCAAGGGATGTTCAGAAGATCTATAGATGTATCAAGAATGCTTAGGCACGAGGATGGATGCTCGGGTTGCAAGGCTCAATTTTGTATGCATCTGATTAAAGAATAGAAAGAAAGCACTTAGCTTTATAGGGTCAACGACGATTGGGCTAGGTCACGCCAACTATAGGGTAAGTTTCTCCAATGGGAGGATTTTTCTACTTTTGGCGTGATTTTGGATTTTTAAGAGTTGGTGGATGCTTTAAAGCATATAGGCGGGAAGATGATGAGATGTGGGTAGTTAGGGCATAAAAATAGATGGGAGAAAAGCTTAGAAAAGAAAGGGGATGGATTTAGGATAAAAACATCCTAAATAGAAGGTAGGTTAGGGAAAGATAATGGGTATTAATTAATTCATAGGAATTAATTAATTAATAGGAATAAAGATTAATATGGATGGGATAATTGGGCATGTAAGATATTTAAATGATTAATTAATTAATTAATGTGGCTTAATTAATTAATGGGAATTAGATGGACGTTTAATTAAATAAAGGGTATAAAATAAATAAATATGCGCACGTGGGTGATCAGGGGTATAGATACCAAATTTAGGTGTCTACATCTTCATCAATGACGGGGTAACTTCAACCTTGGGAGAATTTCTTATTTCCCCTCCTCTCTCATTTTTTCCCCTCTTTCTTCTATCCCCTTTCTAATTCTTTGTTGGGCATAATCATTGTATTTTGTCTCATTCACTTAAGTGACTTCATGAAGTTACATTGTAAAAGTCCCCGTAATTTCTAAAAGGGAACTTGTTTCTCACTTCCTAGGAAGATGAAAAGTCACGAGTTGAATGAGACCATGAAGAGTCATGTGGGGGTAGGCGAAGAGTCAATTCACATTGCTATAAATTGGGATGGATTCTCCATTCCAAAGCATCATGAAGTTTAGAAACTCTTGGTAGTAATTGTGAATTCTTATAGCTTGATTGAAGCTTTGTACTCATCACTGCACATGAAATGAAAGCTACTTTTATTCCATTTTCCCTTTCTCATGTTTCCTCTTTTCCCTCTTATATGCACTTTGTAAGCATGGTGATTAAAGAGAGATTTGTATCTTCGATGAATGGGCCTCAGAGAAATGTGTGTCTATGTGGGTTTTGTTTGTCTCATTGATAGCTTCATTGTTGTTTTCTTCTATATTGAATGTTGAACTACTCTGCATTACTTTCAGGGTGTGAACTCTACAATTCACCTACTCACAACAATAACCCCCTTTCCTAATTTCTCTCCTTTTCCTCTCATCACTGTGATTTCCTCCCTTGTACTCCATACAAACACTTTACCACATATTCAAAGGAGTGTCCTTGTGTGATCCCTCACCTATTTGGCAAACCAACAAAAATTAGTTTAGGATTAGAATAGTTACATTCAATAATGGGAGTTGCAAAATTCAATGTAGAGGGGCGTAGCCCCGTGAACATTTGTGGAGACAAATAATTTGCCCAACTAAAAAAATTTATCACCAAAAAACAATTTTCACTAATTAGTCACAAGTTTCCAAAAACGTTGAATTTAGACAAGTTGCACAAAAATCAACATTTAAAAACCATCTTTAAGACTCAAACAACCACGAAAACAAATTCCCACCTACTCCCCTATATATAGGGAAACACTCAAAGTTGACAAAACCCAAAAATAGAAAATATGATTAAAATGGCGCTTGTCTTTCTAGAGCTACCAATCTTAAATACACTTAAGCGGCCTTATCACCCAATGACCGGAGACCTACAAAATCTATCAGGAAAACTAGCTCGCAAGACACTTTTATCCAAATTGATGGTTTGTAGCAATTTTTTCATAGAAATATTAGAGGTATGCAGTAGCTAAAATCCGTTTCGACACCCAAGGCCAAAACAACGGGTCAAAACCAAACTACATTTATAAATTTTAGCAGTTGTTTAAAGCTACAAATTGGGTTGTTGGGTTCCTAAATGCGTAAGGAAACAAGGTCAAATGGACATCTAAAGAACAACCTAGGGTTCGGTTGAGCACTCCACATGATAAGGTACATAGCTAAAGTTTACTTTTCTCATTTCAAGGTTTATAAGGATATTTTATGCCTCATTGAAAACATGTTTTTATTTAAATTTACAAGGTCGCCAAGGAGTAGTTTTGAGCTAACATTCAAGTTTAAAACTGCCACCGCATGGCTTCCGTAACTGGTACTAATATCAAAGTTTTTCCAACCATCCACGAGGAAAATGGGAGTAGCATTTACATTCATGGTTACTAGTATGGTTTCATACAAACAGAGGAAAATATTTACTATAAAAAGAATACATCTTGTTTAATTCACCCAACAATTGTTTCTCTTTATATTGTTTTATAACCCCATTTAAATTGAGAAACAAACAACGATAAAATCATACAAGAGGGGTAAGATGACTATTCCTGGATTGAGATGGGGAGTGACCGAAGAAAAAAAAGTATGTAGTTGAGGCTATCCAAGCATTTCACAAATAATTTGCATGCCTTGAGAAAGTTTCCACATTTTGCAAACATATCGATTGAGGCATTTGCAACTACAACTGACAAAAATTCTCTATCCATTATGCTTAAATGGATGTCCAAATGTTGATAAAATCTTCCCATCTTGGCACATACAACATGGGACATTAGAAAGGTCCAACACAAAAAATTCCACCTCTATCAATTCATCCACTTCTTGCTATTTACCCATTCATAGCTCAATAACTTCTTCACAAGGATATACTCATTGTTGTACAAAATTCCAAGCAAACTATCTATGATATTTGTCACAATCTCTATAAGTTGTTCCACTCCCATGCTTATAAAAATTACCCTGCCAAGATTAATCTCTTCACTGTTACTAGAATGAGAACTCAACAACAGAGACATTCTATGCTTATAAAATAGGGACATGATGCAGTTCTACCAAAGGAAGCACATCAGAAAAAACATTCTACCCCAAAATTTTCTTAGAAACACTCTCAGTCTCCACCTTCCAACTGCAAAACACTAAGCAACAACCATTGTTATACTTAATGTATTTTATCTTCTTGCAAAGAATCGACACAAAACCCGAAAATTTTGTAATTCTTTTTCTTGGAAAGAGGGTGGCACAAGCCCCAAGCTCCAAAATAAATTTAGAGAGATTTTATGATAACAATTAATTAATTATAATTATTATTAATTTAAATGAGAACTCTTTTATTGTGCTCATTTCATGATTTATTTAATTGTTTTAACATATTCTTTAACCAAAACCTCAACCGCTCCTAATACACCCCTTATTTAACACGTATATATCTTCATTGACAAATATGCAAAATTCTTTTTTTTGATATCATAAAACAGATTGATTAGGAAAAAAGCTACATACATAGCTCAAACTCAAACCTCAAAATGCTCTTGAGTTGAAAGGGTTGAAGAATAACAAAGTCATCACACGAGTCGAAGGCACGAAGATATCCCTAGTCCGCGAAGGACAACTTCAATGTTACCCTCTTTATTTTATTATCACCATAGTTTAAATTTATTCCATTGCCAATTTTATTTACGATCCCCGTGTCAATGGTCAAAATGAAAACTCGACATGAGCCCAACCTTCAATGATCATCATGTAGTCCTTGGGCAAGGGTTCCAAATGCATTTAATCAACAACTGAGATATGTTATCCCGATCCCCATGACACATGGGGATTGATGACAACACGAGCACGGAGGGGAACTGCACTTTTAAGTTTCAAAATGCAACATTGTTGAACAAGATGACATGAAGCTCACCTAACTCATACTCGTGTAGTTCAACAATTTCACCTACTCATACTCGTAGTTGAACAAGTTGACATGAGCCGACTCAAGTGCATCGGGTTGTACTATCATTTGGGCCCTATCTTGCATAATGCATTGGGGTGTATTTGGTGTCATGTGGGACACTTATTTTTTCAAGATAATATTGTAAGGTGAGTCTTACGTTTATATAACATGACACTATAGTTATGTTAGGGATGAATTTGCACAATAGGAGAGATATAGTTTGAACTACGATCAATTAAGTGTGTTTATGTTTATGAGTTATATTTTTAAACACCTTGTTTTAGCAAAGAAAAATAGAACAATCTTTTTTTGTAATGTATCTTAGATTGTGAGATTATTGTGTGTGTTATTGCCATGTATTTTCCTTTATGTTGAATATGTAGACACTATTTTTGCACGTTGTCCCCTCATTCCGCATTCACTCCTCTTTTACTATCATCTCGTACACTCATCCTTCTTGTCCTATTCGTAAACACTTATCCCTCTTAACTCTTATTTTTGCCTCATTATAAACCTAGCATTATTTAACACCCTTCATTATCCTTTAACCCACCTAAGTACCCATTAATTATTTTAATCACCCTACCCATTCCTAGCATTAATATTATTAATATTTTATTATTTTATTACCCATTTCCCCCCCATTTAATACCCTTAAATATCTCACCTACCACTCCCTTTAACTCCCCTAACTTCTCCCCACACAAATCAGAGCCATTAATTAGGCCGCCACCTCTTTTCCCGCCATTTTAATCCCCCTTTTTTTGAAATCAAATCTAACTTGATTAATAGTCTGCTCCATTGCCGACGACTCATCCGGTCGCCGTCGACCCTATAAATTCACCACTCCCTCTCAAACAATTGAAAAACTTACACTCTCGGGTATTCTTGTGTGCTTCTTGCTACATCCTTCATCTTCCATGGAGCTACATCACACCAATTGGCATCAACTTCACCACCATTTGCATGTTATCATTGAGGTTTCACATGTTTTATAGTTCATTTGGATATCCTTTCTTACTTCTTTTCTTTTGTTTTACAGTGTTTGTAGGTCCCCAGAGCTCTATTCATCTATTCAACAGCCCCGATCTTTAGCATACCCATTTCCCCATCCATTTATCTTGTTAAATCTCAAACCCCGATCCGATCACCGTGACCCATCCTCGATTACCGTCCAACCCACCCCGTGTTTACCTTGATCTCTGTCTATACCAACATCTACCTCTATTTCAAAGCCTCACCTCCGTGCTCAGAGCACTATATCTCAACCATCTACCTATCTATCAACCATGATTTGGTTTTCTCTTCCCAGATCATCGTCAACCCTACCAACTCCCACATCAAATCTGCTTCCTATCGACCGTTCCTCATCATCATCTCTGCACTAGATCCAACATCTCAAGTTTGATTCTAGTTATGTCCTTTCGTATCCTTTCGATTAGTTCGCACTAGTCACCATCGACCGTATTTGAGTCGTCGACCCGGTCGCCGCGACTCGCTTTAGGTTTGGTTTGTCTTTTAACATCTTTCTTATCATATTATCATTTCGTTATCTCTAGCATATCGATCTTTATTCCATATTGTTATTTGCATCCTTCATCTATTATCGCTTATACATTGTTTTATCAAAATGTGGGTTGACATCCATCCTAGGAAGTTGTCGCTTTCCCGGGACTGACCTTGTCAGGCAACCCACCATCCTATTTTACTAATCTTTTTCTATCAACTTCTCTTTGTTGTGTAGGTCATTGAGCTCGCAGAAAGAGTTTTCTTTTCGCACTCGTACTTTCATCATCACCATCGTCATCTATATCAGGAGGTAGTCTCAAACCCTCCCATAGTTTTGAGTTACTTGGTTTTCTTGTACCGCTTTTGCATTAACTTCTAACAGAGGAGAAATATTGTAGAACAAAATCAATAAAGTTCTCGAGCCCCATTTCATTGTGTTGTATTGCATTTTTATACATAATCTTGTTTTGTATTCTAAGGTCTATGTGGTATAAGGCCTCTCATAATTAAAACGCTAACTATGATTGCATCAAAATGTCAACATGAAATTTGGCATCCATTTGATTGTCATAGAACATTTCAACACTATATTTGATTGTTAGTCATATTTTTTTCCCTTTTTGCTTGGAGAAGTCATCTCAAAAACATAATATCTTAGCCATACGGTGGAGTTTGACGCCTATTTTTTTCTCGTAAAGTTTTTTTCGAACCGATATGTGATAATTCATGGAGAAGTTAATGGAATTATCAATCAATGTGATATGTGAAAAATCTAAAATATACCTTGGCATTTTTCATATAGATATATTTAAGATATATGTACTAGTTTAAAATTCAATTACATTGAGAGACATCCCATAATCACAAAGTGGTTCTTGTGGTGGAGGATTGTAATATTTTTGAGCTAACAATTAATGGCCTACCTTAAAATTGATGTCCATTTGATAATCGCAAGACAATTCCAACCTTAAATTTGATGTCTACTTAGAAGTTTTTTTCCTTTTATCTTGAGAAGTACATCACACAATTTTAATATCTTAGTTATTAGGTCGAGTTTGGAGCCCCTTTTTCTCTAGAAATATATTTTTAGAATGACATAGTGGCACAACTAGATTGAGCCCATATGTCACCGAGTTAGTGGAAAATTCGCAAAGAAGGTATTTGAGTTATTAATCAACGTGATATGAAAAAATCGAAAATAATTTTTTTGAGATGGATATCTTTAATGTTTTCCAAATAAACACATTTAAGATATCTATACCAACTTTCTATTTGTTAAATTCAAAATTCAAGACAAAATTTAATTAATGTAGGCTTAAAAAAGAATAAAGTTTAAATTGTAAGCTTATTTAATGACTTGAAGTCAAGAACTGTCACATAGGACAACCCCTCTAACCTTTGTGTGGAGCGCAAAACATAAATCCATAAGGTGTAGAGTGTACAAGAATTCATTAGAAGAAGCTAGAGCACAATCTTGTGCAAAATCATAATCAACACATAAATTTCGAGTTTTAAAATACAACATTGTTGAACAAGGTAACATGAAGCTCACCTAACTCATACTTATGTTTATTGAGCCGACTCAAGTCCATCGGGTTATATTATCATTTGGGCCCTATCTCACATAGTCCATTGGGGTATAGCTAATGTCATATGGGTCACTTATTTTTCAAGGTAATATTGTAAGATAGGTCTTGCATCTATATAAACATGCCACTATACTTATGTTAGGGATTACTTCTACATAATAAGAGAGATGTAATTTGAATTACTTGATCAATTAAACATGTTCGTGTTTATGAGTTATATTTGCAAACACCTTGAGTTTTCAAACAAAGATGTAAGGATATTTTTGCAAAATGTATCTTAGATTGTGAGATTGTTGTGTGTTATTACCATGTATTTTCCTTTATGTCTAATCATTGAAGTTCCGAGCCCCATTTCATTGTGTTGTGTTGCATTTTATGCATAATCTCATTGTGTATTCTAAGGTCTACGTGGTCTAAGGCCTCGCTTAATTAAAGCCCCTAACCGTGATAGCATAAAATGTCAAATTGAAATTTGACATCCATTTGATCATCATATGAACATTTCAACACTACATTTAACGCTCATTTGATCGTCACAATTTAGATTTATTTCTTTTTGCTTGAGAAGCCAATTGTAATATCATAATATCTAAGCCATATGGCGAGTTTGAGCCCGTATTTTTCTTAGAAAGTTTTTTCGAACAAATATGTGATAATTCATGGTGAAGGTAATCGAGTTATTAAACAATGTGGTATGTAAAAAATCCAAAATAGATATATGTACTAGTTTAAAATTCAATTACATTGAGAGGCATCCTATAATAATAGGCAATTGTGGTGGTGGAGGATTGGAATGTTTTTGAGTTAACAATTAATGGGCTACCTTTAAATTGATATCCATTTGATCATCGCAAGACAATTCCAACCTTAAATTTGATGTCTATTGGATTGTCACTCGTAAATTTTTTTCCTTTATCTTGGAGAAGTCGGACACAAAATCGTAATATCTTACTTGTAGGGTGGAGTTTGGAGCCTCGTTTTCTCTAGAAATATTTTTGAAAACGACATAATGGCACAACTAGATTGAGCCAATTTGAAGGAAATTCGCAAAAAAAAGGTATTAAAATTATTAATTAATGTGATGTGCAAAAATCTAAGATAAACATTTTGAGATAGAGATTTTTTAATGTTTTCCAAATAAATACATTTACGACATCTATACCCACTTTACGTTTATCTAATGACTTGAAATTACATAACTCTAACATTAGGCGACCCCTATAACCTTTGGGTGGAGCACAAAGTGCAAATCCATAAATTGAACCCCCACAAAACCATTTTTAAAAAGGTTCGATGGGAGACAAAGCACTCACTGAATGAAAATGATGGGAAGGGACAATGGACACACCACTTAGCGGAAAATGTAGTGGCACTCCTCTTATGTAATCATTCCTACCTAACCATAGTTGGGCACGTAAACTTTCCCTAGAGCGAATAAATGTTACGCCGGTCAAGGACAGGCTCATTTCAATGCAACGCAATCGCCTCCCAAACCATAGGAACTCCATATATTCCGCCAACATGCTTTCACAGGAAAAACAACAGAGACGGAAAAACAAGAGAGAAAAAGAGAAAAAAGGGAAGAAGAAGAAGAACACTGATGGAAGGAGGAAGAAGAAGAACCAGAGCGGCGAGCTGCGTGGCGTCGCTGTTGGGGATTCTACTGCTGTGTATTCCGTCTGTTGACGGAGATTTCCAGGTGGGCAGCAGGGTGAGTATTCCGGTGCCGCCAGCGTACGAAGAGGGTTTCGAAGCGCGGGCGTTTATAATGCAGACGGGTGCCGGAGATTTGCCGGCGTTCAAGCTGGCGCTGAGCATGGAAGCGAGGGATGGCATGCATTTGTGTGATCTGGAGGTTGTGCAGGATAATTTTGTGATGTGGAAAGCAGGGTGCAGGGAAAAATTTGTTCCTGTTGACGTCTGTGTTATTCGTCTGACAAATGACGGAGATCTGGTGGTGTCTGACGGGAAGGAGAACGTGGGGTGGAGTGCCAATACTTCTCGCCACGGTGTAAAGGCAAGTGAATACGAACTTGCGGTGGACTTTATAATATTTATTGTTTTCAAGTACCATTACAATATGAGAGATCAACCTAAAATATTGTGACATTTATAACAAGATATTTTTTTAAAGAGAGATTATTTATCTGAAAGAGACATTCGTATACTTGTAATGGTAATTTCTAAGTTAGAATGTAGAAATCACACCCCAAATGTATAATATTATAAGCTCTTTTATTTTGCCATCATTACTAACGTGGATAAACCCTTGTCGTGTAATTTTATCTTTTTGATTTGTTTCTTTTTATTCATATGTTAGCAATACATTTTAACATGGTATTTTATTTTAATTATTTGTTTGTGTGTATGTAACAGTTTATTCAATTAAAACGTAGCGGAAATTTGGTTTTGCGCAACGAGTTCAAAGTTATGGTGTGGCAGAGCTTCGATTTTCCGTGCGACAAATTATTATGGGGACAAAAATTAAGAAACAACCAACAATTGCTATCACCTAGAAGCGACTATTCTCTTTCAATGCGTCACAATGAGCTAGTTTTGCAATGGCAAGGTGTGAAGTATTGACGACAACGGTGGACAACAATAACATTGACCATGCTCAAATTAGCACGCGGGAATCGAACTTTGGTCCAACACTTCTCTAATTGTTGTGGTGGGCCCTTCCTCATCTTCCGGGCGCCATTTTATCGTCCTTGATCAATATGGTGCATTTAGCATGTACACTTATGGCCCTCCATGGATTCCTGTGTTTGTAGCACCGGGTGGGCCATGCGATAAACCGAGAGATTTGTGGTCCATATGGTGTGTGTATAGAAAGTGTTATTCTTTATTAATAAAAATAGTACTAGTTCATTTTCATGTTCATGTTTGCCTTACTTTCACTCGACCTCTCTTTCCCAAGGTTGCATTGTCCCTATGTCGTTGACACTTGGTTTTGCTCCAAGTCAGTTGAGCTCCTTGAGTTGAGGGCTTTGATACCCCTTTGGTAGGACCCACTAAAAATTTGTCCAAAGTAAGGCATGTGCAACCGCATGCATGGAAGATCGCACATGTGTCGCCGCCACGTCAACCAATTCCTCGGTATGCTACATATACACTTTGTTAGGAAGCATTCAAGGAAACCTTTCAAAAGAAAGGAATTAAAAATGTTTGTGAAGGTTCCAAAAGGACTTAAAAGTGAAAGTGGCAAGGCAAGGAAGATACACTTGTTAATTTTGATTTTGGGAGCTTTTGTTGATATGCTTGCCCTTATTTTGATATGTGTTGGAATATTGTACTATTTGTATGTATATAAGAGAAAGAGGAGGGAATCTTCTCCACCACCTCAAACCTAAATATATTTACACATAATTTTTATCATCAAATATCTCTGTATGTTTTAATATTTTTTTAGTTATTTCTTAAGTTGTTTTTTAAATCAATAATTATTATGCCATATAATAGTAGGACAAAGACTTAAATAAATTTATTTTTTTCTAGCTCTTAATAACTTATATGGCTACTTTTAATTGAGCATGATAAACATATTGAATTAAGATAAATAATATTTAATTAAATAATTAAACATAAAGAGAAATGATGGCTCTTAGTTAATGCTTCGCCATTAATGGTTTTAAATCATTGATCATTTAATTAGGGCAACTTCAATATATTGATATGTATATATTATTTAATATAGATGTTGTAATAGAATTTGAAACTCGATTTAGAATTGATGTTAAAATTGTATGAATGCATTTAATAGTAGTTAAGGTTGTACAAACGCTCATGACAAGCTATTGGGAACATATAAATGCTCCTCGTTAGGGACTATTGGCTAAAAATAATTTTTAAGTATGTTCTCATGCTTCTACTCATGTATCTCCTTTCCCTAAATTTACGTCCCGACTCTTTTGATTTGAAAATGGACAACATATTTATTGAGCGTGATTCTATTAAGGCTTGGATCACTAGTTTGCATTATCTAGTACTTTAATAGTGACCTCACAAAATGAGATATGCTAGGAATTTATTGTAACATGGTATTATATTTTGATTTATTTGTTTATGTACCTTTAGCAATGATAGTGAAGATGTTGTAATTGAAAAAAGTGGAGATAACACAATTAATGATGAATACTATTCACATTGAGTTCAATAGAATGTATGTTAGTCAAGATTGTCAATATATAATGATCCTCTCCCTAATTTAAAATAAATGTATAAGACCATACTAGATCCGATCCAAAAGTAATATATAACACATTTTAGGTAGATCTAAAAGAAGGTAATCCACATTCAAAATCATATATATGGTGTGGGTCTATCCGGATCCTTAATGGCAATGAGAAAAAGTTAGTAGCGATGAAAGCAATAGTTATCCTATGCTTACGGTTATAATGCCATTTGGTGATAAACAAGAGCCATAAAAGGAATCATAATGTAATAGATAAAAATATGTTATATTATCATATCTAACACATGATACAAGTGGAATAATCAATCAAACCAGATAAAAGAAAAAGTATGGGGTTATAAATACTTATATTGGGAAATGCCGTTGTCGCATTAATCCCCTAGGATTGTGGTACATTGTGGGAGATTATTGTCAATGGAATTCAACAAGGGTAGGAAGAAGACCTAAGTAAACCAAAGTTGAGGATTCCAAAGACTAAGGTAGACCTTGATGACCCAACTACTATTCTTGGTGCTCTAGCGACCTACTACTCCAATGACGATCTCTAAGTGTAAGACCACTAAACCTTAAAAACTTTTAGAAATTTAAGTGCATATTTGTGAGCAAAGTTAGAGTAGAGTATTCAATGGTGCTCTACTACATATAATGCAAAAAAACATTGAAGTTTGTGTTGAATTTGAGTTGATTCGTGTTTCATGTTTTTTTCCATTTTCGACGTCGTTTCCAATACAAGTATGATGCAAATACTATGATGCAAATGTGGCATAAACATGACGCTATTGACACTATTAGTGTCACAATTGCATCACTATAACCCCCAACTTCGAAATAAAAAGGTTTGGCCCATCCACACATTTTTTTACTATAGTTAAGTACATGTGCTCTACCAAATCACAAAAATAAGTACTCTAGAAAAATGTCGGGGGTTACATGCGGAGGAGAAGGAAAAAGGAAAAAAGAAGAAAATAGAGAAATAAGGGTATGGAGGAAACGAATACACACAACTTTTGAAGAGAAGGAAGAACAAGGTAGAAATAAGAGAAGAGAACACCTTTGGAATGATGTAGAAGAGTATAATTATTGTAGGGACAAAAGAATAGAGGTATGTACATAAATTTTATTGTAATTTTTGGTATAGTTCATAGATTTATTTTATGGTGAAAAATTTAAATTTTACATACAAAGAAAATCATAGTGATAATAGCCTCACGCTCATGTTCAAGTACACATTGACGTAAGATCTCATCTCTGCCCATCTTGTACAAATCTCCACCAATCACTAATAAAGCGTTGCACGTATAGGAAGCTACTTTTTCTCTAATGTCTTCATTCCTTCAGGTGTTACTCTAGTGCGCAAAAGCATGGATATATCTTCCAAATATGTGGGCAAGCGGTCCAACATAAAAGATGCACAACAGGCATAATATCTTCAATGCTCTACACGTCCTCGCTGAGAATTGATTCTTGATAAGTGGTTAGGACCTGAATTTCTCTTTCTGGTTTGACCATAATTGTGAAATCAAACCCCGAAAGAGAAGTATCCACTCGCAAAGCGCCTTGTAAAACAAGCTTGTTGACTAAGCATTTCAATGTCGTATGATATGTATAGAAGATAAATGGAGTTGCCAACAAGTACTTTGTCTAAAATTGTGAAGCACGTAGATCATACACAAAGCTTCGTGCTCATTGTTGTATAATTCTATTTTGCGGGTGTCAACTTCTTGCTTGCAATACAAATGGGATGATCCACATTTCTTCCCCTAGTTGCGCCAAGATTGCATCAATCAACATGCCGAGGCATCAACATGTGCATGAAATGGTTTGTCCCATGAAGGAAAGAGAAAATTGGTGCAGATGGTAAGCCTCTCCTTTAATGTCTCAAATGCCTACTGTTGTGTGTCACCCCAATAAAATTTCCCTTTATCTTTGAGAAATTCCTCCAAAGGCACAACAATATTTACATATCCCTTGATAAACTTCCTGTAGTAGCCAAGTATGCCCCAAAAATCTATGCACTTCACTTTGATTTGTAGGTTCTTCCAAACCCAAAATCATAGCTATCTTAGTTGGGTCTACCAATAATCCTTCTTTGCAAATAATGTGCCCAAGCAAAGTTCCAAAAGGTGTAGCAAAAATACACTTCTTAATGTTAAGAGATATGTTTAACCACTCAAACATGAGCCTCGATTGTCACAATGAGCTTTAAGCACCTCTCAAACATGAGCCTTAGATTCATGTCTTGTACAATGAGCTGGCACATTTTTAACAAGCCCATCAAGAGTGAAAGTGGTCTTCTCATGGTCCCAATCATCAAAGTACATATGTAAAAATATTATGAATAAAATCATGGAAGACATGTATAATATTATGCGTGAGATGGACACTATGGCACACATTTTTAGTTAAGTCTAAATTAATTATATTGGGTAAATGGTGGCCTACATGGGAAAATTCCCACTCCTATTTAAAGGATGTGAAAGTGGTCTTCTCATTAAGTCTTCTACTTGGTAAGGTTTATTGGAGGTGTGCACCCTGGTGACATCCTCCTTCCTTAAGATAACCCTATCTATAAATTCTCTCGGAATAGATCTCACACCCATAACCCCTTTATCGATTTATTTATGCCTTACCATGGTAAAGGTGGGAAAGGGATCTATGACATATGAGGCATTGGAAGTTCTCAGTATTTTTGTCTACATAGTTCATCTTCCCTCAAATTTTCAGATCCGCCCATCCTTTTCATACTAATAACCATAAGACTAATCCACTCGTTGGACTCTTCAATTGGTTACAATAAATCTAGAATTTATTTCGGTTTATTGAACATCTTATCAATTTCTTCTTTCACCTTGATGCTTTCAGAATTTGGGTTTATCATCAGTAAAATCTTCCTCAACAGTAAGTTTGTGCACCTTCTTTCAATTTTATCTTCATTTCACCTAAAAAGGATGCACAAACTTTTACTAGTATGGGTTAGCTTTTAACTTCTCTGGGAAATTGCAAGATCCATTGGATTGGGATTGGGAAAATGTCTTACGCATTTTTTTGAGAGAAGCTCATCAAGATATTTGCCACCTCTTGTTCGACTAGTAATCCCAAAAGAAGAAGAAGAAGAATGATTGATGATGAAGCTTCTTTAGGCTCATCTTTTCGGTTTGAAGGTAAACCAATAAATTAACTTCATCAATATGGATTTTCACAGTGCAAGGCCAAGCATATCAAGGAATCTCAGGATGGTAAGCATGGTTTTGAAGATTTAAAGCGCGGATAAATGTCTTCTCATTCAGATTTTTATGCTTTAATCCATGACCTATGCATATTGCACCCCTCTTAGAAGTGGCAATAATATTAATTTTCAAGTTGTCCACTTCTTCACCCTTTTAAAATTCTCCTTTAAGATGGTGAGACCTAATTGGATGTCTGATGAACATGATGAAAAATTAAAAAATAGTTTCTCTACTCGAGAAAAAGAAATGTTCAACAAGTTGGAAGCCCTAAAAGAAAGTCGAGGAAAAGTTCACCAAGTATACTTTGCAATATAGTCCCCACATTCATGACTATCACACTATCCCCAATAGTGATACGCTACACTGGAATCAATGGAACAATAATTATATGACATGGAATCACAAGAATAATAATTATGGATATGCATGGATGCCGAGAAGGAACACATATGGACCAAGATGGAACCGAGATGGGCATAATGGAGTATGGAATCATGTTTGGAGCAATCATCACCATGGTAGAGGGATTTCATATGGGTGGTTGGATAATCGAACCTCACGCACTCATTATATGGCTTATTAGAAAAATAATCAAAGGTTTGAACAACACCTGGGATATGGTAATATAATATATATGGGTTGATGGAGATGCCGACATGTGGCACATCTCATGCCGGGATATAATATTATAATGTATATGGGTTGATGGAGATGCTCTTTCTTCAATTTAGCTCATGGACGTAATTATATTGGGTAATGGGTCACCTTACATTGCATTAGCCCATCCTATTTAAAGGATGGAGTATATAACTTATGTATGAGTTGAGTCTTCTACTTGGTATAGGGATGGTGGTAAAGCCTTCCTTAGAGCTTTGCGCCCTACCTAAGGGTCTTATTTTGCATATATTATTAGATCTTGGCCCCATATATCTCGTGTGGTGTTATCTTACGCAATTTATCGAATTATATGCAAGGTTCTTATCACGATATCTTACCATGGTATTCAAACCCCTAGATGTGCGATAGGTACATTTAAGTTCTCTGAGTAAATCGATGGAAAAGGTGATTCTCACTTTTTAGAATTAAACCATTCTTCTTTCAAAAATTTGACTATCTCTATGTGTAGCACCTTCTTTCACTTCATTTCACCTAAAGAAGGATGCACACCTTTACTCCATGTCCTCTTGAAAGCAATCCAGCGCGTAAGAGCTCAATATTTTCCACCTCTTGTATAGTAATCCAACATGTTTTTAGGCTTCTTTAGTTCCACCTTCATTCTTCCATTGGCTTCCCATATGCAATCCATGACGCACATAAAGTATCAAGTTTCCTTCTTCACCTTTATAATTGTCTTCTTGTCTCTTCCTTGTTCGTACCTAATCGTTCACCAAGTAATTCCAACATAGTCCCTTATACTATCACACTATCCCCCAAAGTGATACTCTTCATAATGTGAGAGCCTCACGTATAGGTGGCTTATTAGAAAAATAATAAAAGGTTTGAACAACTTCATCATCTCATGCATGACATTTCTCATGCTCATCAGTAGCGAGTCTCTTTCTTCATCATCCCATTCAGCGTGACTCGTCCTAGAACTTAATTTCACGCCTTCGACCTTCTCATATGTGCCATGGGTCTTAGTTATCACAAACAATACTTGTAGTGTTCACTTTTTCCATTCAACTATCTCTATTGCACGCCTTCCCATTGAAGTACGCCTTCATTTCGTTGGTTCAACGACCTCGGGCTCATGCCTTGGTATAAGCATGTGTAATCATCCAGTGACTCGTCCCTTAATTCGCGCCAACCTTCTCGTATGTGCAAGATCTTCCTCACTTAAATGCTCAACGATGAAGTACACCTTCATTTGTGCAGCTTTGGCCTCGTAAGTTCTGTTAAGATCTTCCTCACTTAAATGCTCAACATATGGTGTAGCTTTGATAATGCACTCTTTATTTTTCTCAAATATGATATAACCCTTATTGAAACAAAAATCAACATTATTTGCATAACACCAAGGCCATCCAAGTAATGTTGAAAGTTTTTGCTTCAGTAGCTCCAATACCTCAAAGTCTCTAGTAAAATTGGCTCCTTGAATGGTAATGGATGCATCCTTCAATACCCTAATAGGCATAGCCCTAGTTTTGTTTTCCATATACAACACATTGGAAGATGGCTGCAATTTTGGTCTACCCATCTAATTCCATGCATTCGGTGTCAACACATTCACCTCCACACATATATCTATCAAAATATTTCTTACCAACTATCCTTCAATTACTTGCATCAAGTGTAATCTCTTTGTCAAATTCATGATTATGTGGTGACATGTTTGCATGTTTTATCTTTTTCTTGCGCTCAACTTTGATGCTCGGTAATTTCTCACGTAGCCATTCCCCTAGTAGTGGGATGATATTCTCTTGGCGCAATTTCTTACACACCTCCTTTAAATCATCCATGTCCTTATGTGGGAGCTCAACATTCTTCATATGCTCTCTCGCTCGCGCTTTGCTCCTTCAAGCATTGTATTTCACCCTGCAAATCTTTGATGATTCCCATAATCTCTTGGTAGAATTCCTTATGATGTGATGTGTGTGGATACTTGGCATGCTTCCTCCTCGTGATGAATGGCTTGGCCTTTAGATGCTCACACACGCGTGCCGCCTCGATGCACATTGTGACCATCATGGGTTGCAATTCTAGATCAGGCATCTTCTTAGGCATCCATTGATCAACATTTACGCAATGTACCTTGATCATCCCCACACCCTTGTCCTTCTTCTTGTTTTTACTCATGTGCTCATATAGGTCTGAGCAATCCTCTAACTTATGTTGCTTCCCACACCATGAGCAAACTATATTCGGGACAATCACGTTGATAATGATCAAGGGACCCACAAGTGTAACAAGTTCCTCGAGCGAACTTTCCTCTACCACCACCATGACCTCAACCTCTATATCCTCCTCGAAGCCTCCATTCTGTTATCCCCATTGTTGCGCCCTTCATTATATTGTCCTTCTTGCTCCTTTGATCCACTTGCCACACTAGTTTGGCGCACTCATGTCTCAATGGCTTCATGGATATGATCGATCGATCCGAAACCAATGGTGTCATGGGTATGTGCATTGCAAATCTTACAATACATGGACACATTATTTTGAATCGTGCATTGCAAGAGGGGACAATTCTGGACATCATGGTCCTTGTGAAAGATTTCACAATCTAGTAACAACGCGCACACCGACTTACACAGAACAACTATCCTTAGTACATCCTTCAACTTCACTATTAGTGCACAATATACCACTTTACATCTCATTTTTGAGTTGGTAGAAGCTTGTCGAATTATTTTTCCATGGATGTAATCTATGCCTCTAAAAATGGGCTTATTCCAATATTAGCACTTCCAACTACCTCAATGTGCAAATTTGCTTCCAAGGCCTCACGCAGATCCACATATGTCTTATGGGATAACGCCCTTCCGAACGAGGCCAACAATCCTCTAATGAATCACTATTCATGAGGACTTGGATGAATATCATAAGACAATTTGGACAACAAAGTTTTAAAACACACATCATACTCCCTCACGCTTTCATACAAACCCTGCTTGATATCCTTGAGCGTGCTAATGCTCTACTGCTCAAACTCCAGAATGTGAAACTCAACCAAAAACACAATGCACAAAGCATTGTAATCCACCACAGTCTGATGTGGGTCATATTTCCTATACCAACTATGCACGCGCCCTTGAAGCATGGTGGCAAATTGGATTTCCTTCCTATTTGAGGCTATGAATTTGATTGGCTCTAACTTTAAAGCAAAAGTGATGTCAAAGCCGAGTTAAGTAAGGTGACCCCAAAACCCTACGAAGCAAGCAATGAAGTAAAGCACCATCAAAAATGTGTAAAATAAGAAGGTGAAGCAAACAAGAATGCGGGGTTTGCGAAGTCGCTTTACTTCATAAAGTAATAAGTAAAGCACTTCCTAAAGTGTGAAGTAAAACAATTCAAAAGCCTATAGAGTAGAAGCAATGAAGTAATGACACGTCTGAACTTTGATTGGCCCTAACTTCTCCACACTCCATCAAAATGGACAAAATTGTACACAATGGAATTGTATTTTCAAGCTCTTCACCATGAAACAATACAATATGAAAAGTTGGTGGGTGGAAAATGAAGAAAAATCTCTCGAGATCAAATGAACACTTCTAGGTGGGTAAAAGAAGCATTAATGGAGGCATGGGCATGTTTTCTTCTCCAAAGTAAGCTAGAGGACATGTAGGGATGGGGTTTGTAGGTTCACCATGATGTTTTACACCATTTAATGACTTTTTTTGGTGGATGGGAGTATAAATTCGGGATTCTTTCTTTCTCTATTCTCTCATTCAAGTCTATATATTGTAAACTTCTCATTTTTGAGAAAAAGGATATTCCGGGATGTGGGAAACTCTACCATTTTTATTTCTCAACACAAATGAGCCGCAGCCATCTCGTGGGCCTACCAAGTGTTCTAATGCCCTCCGTGCATCAAATGTAAACATACTATTGCAACATTGAAGCAATAAAATTTGTGTTTTGTGGTGTTCTTTAAACCCTTGCTCATGTTTTATTGTATTTCCCTTGCCTCTCCATTTTTCTGTTGCATTATGTGCATGTTTTGTTCATTTACAAGTCTATTTGTTTGTGTTTCATGGGTTTAGATGGTGAATGTTGACTTGGGACTATGTCATAGCTATGCTTTGCCTCTCTCAACTCCATTTTCCTCTTCTTTCTCCCTTAACCAAGATATCTCCACCCCCTTTTTTTAGTGCTATCACCTCTGTTAGTGTAGGATTTCCCCTTTTCATGTTCTCTCTCTCCTTGGTCCTCGTAATTGGTAGATTAGGATTGATAGTTGCATTTCTTTCATTAGGAGTAGTTTAGTGCTAGGATTAGGTAGAGGAACCAACCTTCTTTGGAGGTCCATCTCAAGTAGCAAGTCCCACAACTTGAGAGATGGTCCAATGTTACCCAAAAACACCGGTTGCTCATTCACACAGGCATGAAAATCGGAGGTCATTGTTTTTGGTGATAACAATTTTGTTACACTCGATGGGACAAGTTTGAGGAGGAATACATCTTCATCCCAATAGGTTTTATGTGTTCTTGTTGAGATCTAGCCTTTGGAGGCACATTTCTAAGCACATATGACAACTCCACTGATCCATTCCATCCATTTTCTAAGTTGCAAAACCTTTTCCCCTTTCCTTTAATCCATTTCCATCCATTTTTATTTTCATATCTTTTATTTTCCTTTCATTCATGAAGTTGTGCAATCATGAATTCATTTCCATCATGGAATTCTCATTTGCAGTAGTGCCATTCAAATCCATCTTCAAGCTATTATAACACACCTCCAGATCAGTTCTATGAGCGAATCTTAATCATTATGCATATCCATATGAGCAAAGTGTAAATCAGTTTGGTTATTCATCAAACTATGAAGTTGTTTAAGAGTAGGAGTATGCAGATTTTGGAGGCCATCCTACACCTAAGAAGACTTTGAAATCAAATTTCAAGGATTCAAGCAAAGATGGTAGGAAATCAGGGAGCAACTACAAATACTACATGCTAAACAACTCGGCCTTAAGAAACACTATCCATGGGGAGATCCTATGCTTAGTTGGTTTAGCCCAGAGCAGAAGATTGAGGTAATGAAGGAATCCTACCCTCAAATGGTTGATTTTATTGCATCATTGCTAGCATTAGAGGCTAATAAATCTAAGGTCAAAGAACCCTATCAATGGGATGTTCCTAAGCCTTTACCATGTTAGTATCCAATGCCTATACCTTACCAACCACCTAAGCCTAAGGTTGAAACCCCTAGCTTCCCACATGCTGCTCCCATTGTGGATTCCATTTCTCCATCCTCTTATCTTCCACCCCACCTTCTATCTTCTCCCCTTTCTCTTCCAAAACTCCATCCCCTCCACAATAAAATGTAAAACATTCCCTCCATCACAAACAATGCAAAAACCATTTGAGACCCAACCCACCCCTCCTTTTGTTTTCCCAAATCCATTTTAAGAAGAATAAAATAAAAAAATTAGTCGAGGAGGGTAGAATTGGAGGAGCCTAGAAAAGAATAACTTGTGCAAAATTTGAAGAATTAGGTTGCTAAGTTCAAATTTAGTCAAATGCCAATGCTAACTAGGCCTTCAAAAGAGGTTGGAGTTGAAGAACAAGTGGTGAAAATTGAGCAAAAGAGCTATAATAAGAAGATGATAAAAATCCTTGTGTTATGAGTGCGGTGTTCATGTGTATACACAAAACGATGCACTTTAGATATTATTTTGTCCTTGGTCTCATACTATTATTTAGAAGGATTTTGAGTGAAGATAGTACTAATTAACCCCCGTCTTTTGGCCATCTTCTTCTATTTTATTTTTCCATTCCCGACCTTTTACACCTACATGCCCAATCATCTTTCTTCACTTTGCATTATTTTAGCATCGATTGGGGCGCCTGTGGGTGCCTTGGTCCCACCATGGGCACCCCGGTCCTTTTCGCACTTTCTTGCCACTTTTTGGGCTCTTTATACCCATTTTAGATCCTTATCTTTTTCATGGCTGGCCATTTCGAGGTTAATTACAAAAATAGATCAAGAGAACCCTATAAATATAAAGTTATGAGACCATAATGAGGGACGAAGCACTAGTCATTACTATCATCCATCTATTGCATTGAGGATCACTTGCATCCACATAGCTCCTCTATCACAAGGCACAAGGTTAGGTCATCTACATCACACACTATATAGGTGGAGGATTCTATTCTATTCCATGCACACATTCTATTGCATTTTCTACATCTAGTTATTTCTCGCTACTTCACAAAGTGCGATTGACATAAGAGAACTTAGAGCACATTATGCACACACTCACCAGAACTACATTTGGGTCCGAAATGTAGTGCATCGTTTAGTTAGTAAGCCCACTATTGTTACGGCAAATGAGGTCGGTTTGACCCATTGATTTACATTATTATTTTTTTAGGGTTTTGATACTCCTTTTTTGTCTTTTGTAGGTCTTCTATACAACTTGGATTATTAGGGTCATCTGAAGCAGTGCAAAGAACTTGATGTGATAGATAGTGAGGGTTTTAGACCATCTTCCGAACTTGTAAAGATCAATTCCAGATCTTTTGCAGACCGACTAGGGTGCCATTTTGTAGACTAGAGCACTCATATGCACCTCGGTCCCTCTCTAAGCGCTCCAGATCCAGCAGAATCAACCCTGATCCATCCTTTTCAGAGCTCCCGCACGATCATTCATACTTCGATATTTTCCACCACCTTTGCACACGGTTCCACAAGCATTTTCTATTCAGCTGAGTTCTTTCCTATTCTCTCTTGCACATTAAGGTTCTTATTTCCATTTTTTAAGGGTTTGAGTTATCTTTACATTTATTTACAACATCTATTTAGTTTATTTATATCTGTTCATAACTTAGATTAACTAGTATCCATTGATCCATTTTTAGTTAATCATTTTGGTGAACCCAACGCTTTCATGCTTAGGATCCTCATCTTTCTTCTATTATGGTTCGTAAAGTTCCTTAAGTCTTTTTATCCGATTTACTTAAGAGATATCCCCATTTCCAGGCTCTTTTACAAAATAGCTAGACACCATGTATCTAGATGCCAATACGCCTCCGCAAAAAATCAACCCTATATTCAATCGTTTATCTGATGACCCTAGTGATCCTCCATCTAATCAACCCCTATTAGAATCCATCCAAGCTATACATACTTTGTTCCAAGACAAATTTCAGGCCATGGAATCCATTATCACATCTCTTAAATATGAAATTCAACAACTTAAGGATGCTTCTAAATCGCATGTTTATGCTCCTTCTACATCTTATATGTAATCTATGTCCACTACATGTCATCTAGTTGAACCTTAAGACATGCCATTTCCTGAGCCTCTCATATTTGAGCATAATGTTATGCCACATGACATTCTTATTCAACTCCTTAGTCATCAATTGATCACTCTACCACCTACTCATTACTATTCTCCTTATTGGTTAGAAAAATATCAAGGTCGTCCATATTGTAATTATCATCAAATTAATGGACATAATGATAATGATTTCCACACTTTGCCATGAATAATCAAACATCTTGAGTGTCGGGTTTTATCTCATTCAATGCACAACATTCTATGCATGCCCATCTACAACTGCTATACCATGCTATGCGGCTACTAGTGAGCCTCCTAATCTTTCTAAGGAAGTTCTAGATGATTCTCTTATTCATTACATGTTTGATATTAACAATCACTCACATGTGCATAATGATTCTTCTCCTAGTCAAACAAATACCATAGTTCCATCACATGGTTCTCATATTTCTGATATTGCTTCTTCTCCACTTAATGCACATCACACCACTTGTTTTATTATGCACCTTCTTCAAAAGACAAGCACCGCCAAAGCTTCCACCATTCAAGCTTTCATCGCAATCCTACTCGCCTCTACTTTCTAATCATTTTGTTAAAGAAAATACCCCTCCACTTAAGTTGTTTGCACCATGACATTACCAACTCAACGCCTCATCATTTTTTAAGGAAACTAATCCTTACGTGGATCCACTTAGTGTCTTTTGACTAGACTTCCATCGCTTACATACTTAGCGGCATAATATTTACACTCCCCCACATTCTAGCACATTTACATAGTACTACCTCACACTCTTAACACTTATGCATACTTTATCTTAGCATCATCTCATCTTGCATAGTCATACATACATCATAGAGTTGTCATTACCCAATGACGCACTCTTGTGCTTCAGTTCACACTTGACTGTTGAGGGATTACCGCACACATGAACCCCACACATTGCACTATAAGACTTGCACACTACATCTACTCATATATTACACGTTATACACCATACATTCTATCTTTCATCTACAACATTTTGACATTTACGCATTTGCACATCTTACATCATACTAGTCCTCATCATACATACTTGCATCTTGCACTCCATACTACTCCTTATACATACTACTTTTAGTATACACCATACATTACATATTATACATCGTACATTACACATTCTAATCATCACATGGTCGTATTTCATCATTACATATAATGCATTGTCTTCTACACTACACTCACCACCCTATGACACACTTTAGTTCCTCGGTCCATACTCAATTGCTAAGGGTTTACAAATCAAATGGACCTTACACTCATCACACATTTACTATTCGACCTTTCATCATGTGAAATTTCTAGCCTAGTGACATATGTTTTAGGCTAAATCGTCACCTATTCTATCATTTTGTAGTGGTATACACCTTAGGTTACATCACCACTCCCTCTTTTCATCTTGTAGTGATATACGCTTAGGGCTAAATCATCACTCATCCATTCATCTTATAGTGATATACGCTTAGGCTAAATCATCACTTATACGTTTATCATCCGTGATATATGCTTCGGCTATAGGGTTCATGCACACATCGTCACTAGGTCGCATCTCATCACTACACCTACACATTCATCACAACACGTTAGAAACAACACACACTTCGACCATTTCTCGATGACGCACTCTCATTTATGGTTCATTCTTGACTACTGAGGGGGAAAAAAATGAACCTCATTGCATACATTTCCATTCACTCGGGGGCACGTGGATCTTATCACTCCATTTTGCATTCCATTCCATCCATCCACAACATATTACATATTATGGTTACTTTTACTCTTTCTTACATATGCTTGTTCATGGTCACTTTATTACACATGATAGTTGGCTTACTTGTATGTCATTTATCTATATCATCCTCACATGTGTGTTCATGTCTTTTTAGTAGTAGTGATCGTAGATACAAGTTTCTTGCATGCAAAGATGGATGGTCACCTTCTACCCTTCCTACCGCAATGGTCGCTGGGGTATCCAAATTCATCTTTCACAAGTGATATTGTTTCATTTTGTACTTAGCACTATACATTACTTGGTTATATATGCTTTTGACATACTAGTATCTCTCTAACATGCTAACGGGTGCTTCATGTGCAACATTTTTTATGCATAGATATTTACTTCCATACTTGTTTGTTACATTGTTTGCCACTATTTACTTTTGTATACGGGCCTTGCCCTATGTTTGGTGTGCACACTTCTTTTTTTTTTGGCCATGATGGCCTTGTGTGTCTTGCGACATCGTGAGTGATGTCCCATGTTTGCAACCCGCTTTTGTGTGGCTTTCTTATCTTCTTGTGTGTTTACACTACTTTTCTTGGTAGCTTATACACTGTTTGTGTAAATTACATATTGTATTTTTACATGCATGCTTGTTCGTACTAACACTTGTCTTTGGCTATCCATCCTTGTTTGTGCTCCTTGGTTTCTACCAAGTGCCTTTCCCTTCCACCTACAGGGGTAGAG
The DNA here is from genome assembly GCA_018340775.1 of Taxus wallichiana var. yunnanensis. Lineage (NCBI taxonomy): Eukaryota > Viridiplantae > Streptophyta > Pinopsida > Cupressales > Taxaceae > Taxus > Taxus wallichiana. The sequence goes on along the minus strand of CM031238.1, from coordinate 256,419,933 downwards.
TTTTAGAGTACATGCGGTTGGTCCTCTTTTGAGGCCACATTCTCTTATCAATGATGTTGCATGCGCCCCTAAAGGGGGGAATCATTTGGGGTTTTTATAGTTTACACTTTGGTTTAGTTCATTGCATTTTTTTCCCCACTTGGCATTGTGGGTTTACATATGAGTGAGTTCAGACCAGTCTACGAACTCCATGTACACAACAATTTTATAGGACATGGAGTCCTTAACATTCTAGGAAGTAGTTACAGGCTTGGAGGTTATAGTGGGTGTGCCTCCCTACAATATTTCAACCAATGACATCGATCTCCCAAAATTTAGGATAGTACAAAGATCTCTTCACACACAGTTCAGGGAAGTAGTTAAAGGTTGGAGGACACAAAGCATTTCCTCCATATACTTCTTCGGCATATGGCATCGGATCGCCCAAAAACATCAAAAGTACAAGATATTTTTCTATACTCTTTCTCTTGACATGAATCAAGTGCACATGTTCCATTTACACTTTTTATTTTACGTACTTTACTTTTACATGTGTCTTTTACATTGCGTTTTTACACACATATACATACATATTTTACTACTTGATCATTTTCTCCTTGCAGGTCCAGCTGTATGAGAAACAAGTAATCAAATGGGGGAAACAACAACGACATCAACAACAACACTTCCCAACAACACACAATATACTAAACCATGTAGGTACATTATACACATTAACATCAACACACACACGTTCCACCCTAGGTTCACTCTCATCACTTTTTTGCACATTTTCATCTTTAGTTTCCATGCTCCATCATCTTTTTGTCATTCCACACTTTGTCTAGTCCTTCAACACACCTTCTTTGTTACTCTACATCGACATCAGGTATGCATCTCTATCTACTTTATGTTACCGAGCTTTCCGCTCACCAACATAAAGTGGGGGCAAATGTAGACACAAAATCATGCACTTTAGACATTATTTAGTCTTAGTCTCATACTACTATTTAGAAGGTTCTTGAGTGAAAAAAATTTGAATTAACTCCCATCTTTTGACCATTTTATTTTATTTTATTTAGACATTCTCGACCTTTTACACCTACATTCCCAATCATCTTTTGCCACTTTTTGTTATTTTAGCCTCGATTGGGTATTGGGGCACTGTGGTGCCTTGGTCCCACCAAGGGTGCCATAGTCCCTTTCACACTTTCCCGCCACTTTTTGGGCTCTTTCTAGCCATTTTAGATCCTTATCTTTTTGGTGGTTGACCATTTTGGGGTTAATTATGAAATTAGATCAAGAGAACCCTATAAATATAAAGTTATGAGACCATAATGAGGGACCAAACACTAGTCATTACTATCATCCATCTAGAGTTGCATCCATCTATTGCATTGGAGATCACTTGCATCCACATAACTCCATCACAAGGCACAAGGCTAGGTCATCTACATCACACACAACATAGGGGGAGGATTCTATTCTATTCCATGCACACATTTTATTACATTTTCTACATTTAGTTATTGCTCACTACTTCACAAAGTGCAACTGACACAAGAGCACCTAGGGCACATTATGCACACACTCACCAAACTACATTTGGGTCCAAAATGTAGTGTGCCTCACTAGTAAGCCCACATTGTGGCAGGTGAGTCGTCTGACCCATTCATTTTTTTAGGGTTTTGATACTCCTCTTTGGTCTTTTGCAGGTCTTTTATACATCTTGGATTATCATCTACATCTCAAGCAAGATGAACGAACTTGATGTGATAAACAACGAAGGTTTCGAGACTATCGCCAAACTATTAAAGATCAATTCTAGTGATTTTACACAGACTAGTGTGCCCATTTTACATACCCGCAGCACCCGTAGGCATCCCCTTCCCTCCAGTGCTCCAGTGCCGGAATAAACCTAGATCCATTCTTTTTAGGGCTCCTGCATAGTCATTCCTACTTTTAGATTTTCCAGTCACCTCTGCGACATAGTCCCATGAGCATCTTCTATTCAACTAAGTTATTTCCTCTTCTCTCTTACACATTAGGGTTTTTATTTCCATTAGTTTAAGTGCTTGAGTCATCTTTACATTTATTTACAACATCTATTTACTTTATTTACAACTATTCATAGCTTAGATTAACTAGTATCTATCTTTCCATCTTTATTTAATCAAGTGTTCATGTTGGAAATATATTCTCGAGAGGTTGTTGGGTTGTCTCAAGTTGCAAAATTAGTAGAGGAAGAGGAATCAACTTAAAATACAATTAGAAAGGAGCACATGGAGGATGATGTCTAAGAGGAGTGTGCTCTAAATCATGACAATGAAGAGGCTGATTTTTATCGACTTGAAGGATTACATTGGTGGAAAAGAACCTATTGAACTCACCAATTTTGCTTCCCCACCACCTGTCTTTCAAACCAAGAGATTCTTGTTGTTAAGGCCACCTCGGACTTGAAAAGGAACAAGGATTTCAAGTAAAGGTTGATCATTCTCTCGCCACTTTTCACGAGAATCAACTATGAAGGAGAAACTCCCAAGTGAGTACTAAACTTCAACTAGTTGCGGTGATTCACCTAGAGCCCCATTAGATGTTGTAATCAACCATAAGAAGTTTCATGTTGAGGAGGATGATGACACCATTCCCAAATCATTCATCAAGGAAGAGGAAGAGTTGTTTATAGAGGAAAAACAAAATTCAAATCAGCTTGCGCAGCACACTCAATCACAAGGAAAAGAAAGAGGATGTTCCTTTTATCTCCATTAATGGGGTTATATGAAAAGAGGATGGGAAACTTCAAGGATTGGATAGGGCATAATTAGATATTTGGCTTCATTACAGCCAAGGAATGAGTCACAACTAGTCATTCTTGCTTCAAAGTATGAGGAAGAACTTCAAAGTCCTAAGGATCAACTGCAATACCTCACAAAACTGAATGTAGAGTAACTAAAAGAGGTATTTCTTTTGTTTCCAGTTGATACCTTGGTGATTAGGGTGAAAAATCAGCTTCACGTTAGTTTTTCATTCTCATTGTTGACCATGTTCAGTGCCAAATCAGTCACATGGTCTCAATTTGTGAGGGAAGACAACTACTTCAACTTGTCGGGTTGTAGGATTTGTTTGAGTTTCCTTTGCCTTGCGTTAGAGTAGATTATGTAGGTTTGTTTTCAACGAAGAAGTATTTGTGCACACTCTGCATGTTTCACTTGAGACATGTATGATATTCCTCTTTGTACATAGCTTCTATATTGTTGTTGCTCGCATCGTACATTTTGGAGAGACAATGTTGGGAAATTAGTTCTTTTCAAGAAATTCCAAGTGTATCCAAATTAACATGTCATCCGAAACTCTGCATACTTCATCTTTTCCAAGAAATCAATTCGGTTCAATTCAACTCTTCATACTTGCGTAAATCATATTTTGGGACAACTTCAAAGCTTCATTTTTTCAATCACATCTGGTCATTTGTAAAGGGAAGTAGAATTTCAGATTCAAACAATTTTCCTTTTGACCAAAACTCGAGAGAATTTCTTATGAAATGATGGAAAGTTTGAAAGCAACAATCAACGTTAAGGTCCAAACAATAGTGCTTCAAGAGGATCCAAGGGTAGAATTTCAAGTTTAGACTAGTTAATGGTTATCGGGATGACTCCATGCCCAATAATGATGCTTCAAGGCCACCGATTAACTCATATAGTGGGAAGATTTCCCCGTGATTCACCAAATTGTTATCCATTTTTACACCCTGACAAAAAAGGTAAATTTGAAAAAATTGGACTTAAGTGCTTCACGAAGGTTTAATGGGAATATGGAGTTTCACGTAATTTTCATGTTTTTGGGCATTTGGAATTATTTGGAAGGTTGCGAAAAGGTTGCTTCGTTGCGGTTGGAAAAGTACCCACTTGCTCAAAAGTTCCAAAAATCCCTAAGGAGCTATGTGTAGGCTTCACTTTTGAAGTATTAGGGTTTTAAAGCTATTTTAACTTCTCAAAAGTAACTAAGTAAAGTTTTCTGAAAACCTAATTTATCTTGTTGCCTTTTTTGTGTTAAAATGAAACGCTTTACTTTTAAGGAGTAAGCGATTAGAGTAGTCCTGCAAACTTGATAAAAAAATAAAAAAACCTAAGATACACAAAGGGTGAAGTAGTAGTGTTACGAAATATGATGCTACCCTACTGCTAGTCATAGGAGGTTGCGTTGAATGCGAGTAAAACAATGCCTAAACCCCGCGAAGCTAAGTAACCCAAAAATTGCATAGATAAGAGTAAGGAGCTTTGCGGAGTTGCGAGGGGCACTTACGAGAAGTAAGTGTGGCTCACAAATGCAAGTAAATTCAACACCAAAAACCACAAAACAAGAAAGGTGTGAGGGAAGTAAAGAAAGGCCAAAACCACACAAAGAAGGAAAGTTGAGGAGCTTTGGGGAGTTGCTGGGGGTTATTGATAAAAGGAATGATAACCATATCATACCAAGCCAAAAAACACATGCTAATCAAACATTGCGATCAATAAGATGAAAGTAATTTGCTAGATTAATTTTACATAAAACCTTTGCAAACAAATGAGCAGCAATATCATATATTATTATGGAACTCAATGAAATACAATGAGAATGAGCCTTGCTTATATAGGCAAGGAATAAAAATCTAAGAACTAGTCAAGGTCGTAGATCAAGCCATAAATCATGGAAAGAACTAGTCATCAAAGAACTAGTTAAGTCCATAGATTTATGAGAGAACTAGACATCAAGGATCTAGTCAATACCATAGATCAAGGAAAGAACTAGTCAATACCATAGATCAAGGAAATAACTATACCTAACAACTAGATAATATCCCCCTAATATCTAAATAAATAAAAGGAAATATCCACACACATAAGTGGGTAATGATAAATACAATAAAGGTAAATAAATTACATAGGTGAACATAAGCTAAGGTAAATACCTACTCTAACACCCATCTTCAAGTGAAGCTAAGGGCCAAAATAAAGTGGCATGTCCACGTATGAGTCCCGACAACTAGGCTTGATGAGTTACTCATGTATAATATATCCATGAAGAAATATCAAACCAAAAGAAGGAAAGAATCCTGCTTTAGAAAGAAAGAGAAAGAATAAGAAGGAGGATGTTCTCACGAACACCCCCCAAGAATAACTTCCAAAACCCAAAGCATTCCACGCAACTCAAGGTAGCGAGGTGATGGAAAAGGCTTCTTAAATATGTCCATGAACTTTCTGTTGAGTTGGAATGTACTCCAAGGAAAGAACTCCATCCTAAATGTGCTGACGAATGAAATGGATGTGTATCTCAATATGCTTGGTCCGTTGATGCTCAACTAGGTTGTGAGAAATGTGAATTGCACTTTGGTTGTCACACCAAAGTATAGTCAATGAATCTTGTGGGTATCCAAACTCTGTCAATAACTAGCGAAGCCAAAGAATCTTGCTCACTCGCTTATAATCGCTGCCTTTTGTACTCTACCTATGAAGATGAAAGTGAAATAACCTATTGCTTTTTGCACACCCAAGCAACTGGAGAAGAACCAAGACATAAAATATAGTTAGAAGTGGAACTCCTGTCATCAATAGAACTTGCCCAATCTGAATCTTTATACCCAACCAACTGAGTATAACCCCTAGTGTAGTGTAGGCCAAAGTGGGAAGTGCCCTACAAATAACACAAAATCCTTTTAGCATCCTGTCAGTGACTACTATGAGGAGAATGTGCAAACCGAGATACAAGCCCTACTACAAATGAACTATCAGGGCGAGTATGGGTCAAGTACATGAGACTCCCAACCAACTGCCTATATAATGTAGGATCACAAAGTGGTGTGGTACATGTGGAAGTAAGAGTAACTCCAAACTGAAAAGGAGATGGACTTGGCTTGCAATCAACCATATCAAAGCGCCTAAGAAGATCAAGGGTGTATTTTTGCTTTGACTCTAATGAATCCTGAATCTGTCCTAAGAAATTTACAAACCAAGGAAATAATGCAATAACCCAAGATATGTCATGTCAAACTGTGTAGAAAGAGCCCTCTGAATACTCTAAATGTGGGAAGAAGAGTTGCCAGTAAGTAACATATCATCAACATACAAGACAAGTATCACAATATCCTCACCAACATGTTGGAGATACACTTTGTATGATCGAGTGACAACAAAAAAACCAGTAGATAGAAGAAAAGAATCCATCTTCTCATACCAAGCCCGAGGGGCTTGTTTGAGACCATAAAGAGACCTTCGGAGCCTACAAACAAGAGAAGAATCCTAAACAAATCTAGCCAGGTTGCTCCATGTATATTTCCTCTTGTAGATCTCCATGTAAGAAGACACTCTTCACGTCCATTTGGTATACGAGTCACCCTTGTGATGCATCAATAAGCAAGTACAAGGCGTACATAATCCATCTTGGCAACGAGTGCAAAAGTCTCAGAGTAATCAATACCTTTAACTTATGAAAAACCCTTTGTACAATACGAGCCTTATACTTTTCAATGGACCCATCATTGCGTTTTGGTTTGGTATACCCACTTACACCTAACCATATTTCTTCCTTTAGGAAGAGATACCAAATCCAAGTATGATTCTTCATCAAAGAAGAATACTCAATTGTCATCGCATCATCCCACTCTTGTATCCCATGAGCCTTTGAAAATATTGTGGATCCTTAGAAACTTCTGACACAAAATTCTAGAACCTGTAGAATGTGCGTGATGATGCCTAGTGGGTGGAAGATCCTCTATGAAAGGTGTTGCCTCGAAACTATAAGTATGAGCCCACTTAGGCATAGTGAAAATATCAGTGGGAATAAGATCCTCAACGAAATCTATAACCTCCTCAAAGAAAGGATCCTCAAGATGACATGAAGGAGGCATGGAAGAAGATGAATAATCATGAGGAGTCAAGCACTCATCAAATTGAACATGTGTTCGAAAAGAATGGTATGTGTATCAGATCTAAAAGAAGATAAGCTTTCATGTCCTCACAATACCCTACAAAGATCAAGGGTTTACTCTTCTTATCTAAATCTTTCATTTTCTTCTTTGACACAAAGGCCCAAGCTTGGCTCCCAAAGACTCGAAAAATGTGACATATGGCTTAGTGTTGGACCAAGCTTCCTCTAGAGTCAAATGCTCAAGTGCTCTTTGTGTGTGTGTGATTTTGAAAGTAGTTAGCACAATTAATCTTGCCTCTTCCTAATAGATAGGAGGTAAATCTCTAGAATGCATCATACGCTTAGCCATTTCCTTTAAAGTTCTATTCTTCCTTTCGCTAAGTAATTTTATTGTGGAGTATGAGGAACAAAATGTTTGGTGAATAATGCCTTGAGTTTCCAAAAGGTCAAAAACTCATTGTTGAAGTACTCCCCCATTATCATTACGAAGGTTATTTATGCTACTAGAAGATTATTTTTCACCAAAGCCTTGAAGACTTTGAAGTGTGAAAAAATCACTTTTGTACTTGAGAAAATAAACCCAAGTACACCTCGAGAAATTATTAATAAACGTAAGTGCATACTTAGCTCCATTGAAAGATGGGGTAGGAAAAACCATCAAGTCACTATGCACAAGCTCAAGTGGTGAAGAAGCTCTCTTAGACAAATTCTTAAGAAAATAATCTTGGTGTTGTTTCCCTAATGCACAACCATGACAAACTCCCTCAAGACAAGAAACTCTAAGAAGATCATCTACCATACCATGAGTGCTCAACTCCTTCAAATATCCTGTAATTGAGATGTCCAAATCTTTCATGCCAAAGCTTACTCTCGAATCTGCATGAAAACCAATCATGTCCCTATAAAGAAGTGTCATAAAACCCTCAAAGTGATATAGTCTAGAACTATGATCAATAATACCCTGAGAACTAGTGAATGGGGCTCCAACAAGGTTCGTACTTCTGCTTGTATGTGGTGTAAAAGTCATTGTTTTTCCTTGATCGAAATGACAAATTTGACATACAAAAAGTAAATTTGTAGTGATGTTAAGAACATATAGTGCATCTTGATATCTGCCACCATCAAGTTGTATATTGATGAGGCCATAAATTACCATTATTTTATCCTTCCAAGTTACTTTTGAAAGTGGATTTAAATATAATCTAGGAACTTATAGTTTGCTTAAAATAGAATATAGAATATATATATATATATTTTATTCTTTATAAATATTTTGTTGACTAATCCTATTGATTATTTGTGAAAAGATGCAAAGTCTTGTGTATGTAGGCCATAAAGGAAAGATAATGTTAGTATTGGGAAAAGTGGAATTGATCATGAATAGTACATTTAAAATCAAATCTGATTTCATATTCAGATTCCTCTTGAAAAATTATGCAAGTTCAAAAAAATCATCTCAATCCGAGGTCACATGCAAAAGTTATAGTTGTTTTGAGTTAGTTAGAACTCACAGAGTTCCTAGAACTTGCAGGTTTAGTTCCGAACTCATAGATTTAGTTCCAAAACTTGTATCAATTGAATGAAAGTTAGTTCTGGAACTTTCAATTCATGGACAAATCAGATTTAGTTCCAAACTTGCAAAATTAGTTCAAAACTTGCATAAAAGGAATGACAACTTTAACTCCTAACTTACATCAACGAAATGACATTTTTAAGAGGATTGTAAAAATTCAAATATTCTAATGGAAAATATGAGAGATGTTTTTTTTCATAGCAATGTGTTTAACAAAAACCTCATTCATATTTGTTACAGGTTTTACCAATCAAGAGAGATCTGACTTTAATGAGTTGCAGTTCGAGAAAACATGTATCAAACGAGCACTAAAAGTTCCATAAATAGAAATAGAAAAGTCAAATGGAAAATATGAGAGAGGTTTTTGTTTATAGAAATGTGTTTAAAAAAACTCATTCAGATTTGTTACAGGTTTTACCAATGAAGAGAGATCTAACTTTTAGTAAGTTGCAATTCGAGGAAACGTGTATAAGACGAGCACTAAAAGTTTCATAAACAGAAACAGAAAATTCAAATGGAAAATATGAGAGAGGTTTTTGTTCATAGAAATGTTTTTAACAAAAACCTCATTCATATTTTCTACAAGTTTTACCAATCAAGAGAAATCTAACTTTTAGTGAACTGTATTATGAGGAAAAAGCGTATTTGACAAACGTCAAAAGTTCCACAATAAAAACAACAAAGTCAAATGGAAAATTCAAAAAAGGTATTTGGTCAAAATAATATTTTGAGGAAAATTCTTCTTCCAATAATGTAGAGGAATAAAATCATTATGATTCTTGTTACCGAAAAGCAAGGAGAAGATTTGGGAGCAAATCTTCCTAAAATAAGTGAGATAAGATTTGACTTCAATAATATATCTCTCTCCATATTTTGTGGAGATGGAGATCTTAGTTGTTAGGATTGGAATAAAGATAAGATTATATTATATTTCCTAAAATAAGGAGTTGGTTGGATGCATAAATTATAAATGCAACCTTCCACACTTAGATATGTAATTTCTTTTCCCCAAGTAATTAAGATATGTTCTTTCTTTTCAATATTTGAAGTAAAGTTTTTTTGCAAGTTTTGAATTAAAAGTATGAATTAAATCCTCTTCCAAGGAATGAGTTGAGCACTCATTCCAAGGAAGATAAATCAATGTGTTAATGTTTATTTCTTTATTTATGCAGTTTTCCTTTTGTTTTAAATTTCTATTTTTTTATGTTATGTAATTTCTTTATTTCTCGCGAGTTTTCTTTTTGTTGTGAATTTCTATTTTTTTATGTTATGTAATTTATTTTGTGAACTTGCAGTGTCATTTCCTCTTTCCTTTATTTTCAATTTATCAATTTCAATTTATGCAAGTGTGCATTTCAATTCATGTAAGTGTGTTCCTTTCATACAAACTTTATTTCGTAAGTGTGCTTTTTAATTTTTGCTGTGATTTATTTTAAGCAAGTTTGTATTTAAATGATTTATTTTCCAAGATCTTCTTATTTTAATGCATACATTCTTTTGACACCAACCTAGATTGCCATTATTAATAGCGAGGATTGATGACCCTCATCATTTTTTTGCCGTTCTTGGGACACGGTCTTTATTAGGAGATTCGAGTTCTCTAAAAGAATATTCTAGTGACAATAGAATACCTTTTAGTAATTCTGTGACAGGAAGAATTTGGTAAGTAGTTTCTTTAGACTTTTATTTCCTGCAAGTAGATTAAAATTTCATTTCTGTAATTAGGAATATTAAATTGTAAATATCTCCCCACAAACTAACTCTGTGTATAAGAAAAATGACTGTGATGTTTGATCAAGAAGGTATAATGGTATGAACAAAGAATTCAGATCTAAAAATGGTAGAATATGATATTGAATCTAGAAGTAGATCTAGTTGATGAAATATCATATGTCATTCTTGATAACCACCACCATTTCCCCTTATATCAACTAATAGCTCAGTGATCTTATTACACATAACCTTAGTAAAAAACTGACTTATCCAATTTGTAATAATGAATTGGTAGCATTTCTAATTAACTCCATCCATATTCAGGAATTTCATTAGAGCCAAAATAAAAACCCAATCATAAATCTACCCATCCAAATTAGTTTTTCATCCCATAATAAAATTCAATCCCTGAACCATATCCATTAGAAAAATTTGTTTTCATGTTTTTCAATTTCTTTATTTTTGTATATGCTTGTATAACGTTAAGAAGTAATTATGGTGAATATCAAGGAATTTTTTTTTGCGTACTAACATCTAAGGACTAGATCTATAGGAATTTCTAGAGTTATTCTTGATATCAACATGCAGATTTTGGAGCACCAACAGTATCAGCTAAGAGCATGAAGATTTTGGAGGGACCCACAGATACCTTCAATTTCTCTTTTAACAACTCTCCATCTCCTGAGATCACTAGTCACGGGATTTGAAGATTACTATGGTGTTTCTGATATTGCACAATTCAAGATGGGCTTTGAAGACCTAAAAATTGTCTACACAATTTTTGGAATCTTTTTGGAGTTACCAAGTATGTAAAAATGTTTTTATGAGATCTCAGACATTGCTTCCTATTTTACACAAGTTGTACTTTGATGAATATAGTCTGATGATGGATCAATTTTTTCTCTAATCCTTCTCATGCTATCATTTCAGCAAAAAAAAAAGAAAAAAGAAAAAAAAGAAAAAGAAAATAAAAAAGCTTTGATTGGAAAACCAGGTTGCTTGAAATCAAAGGTAAAAAAAAATCAAAAAGCTTTGATTGGAAAACCAACTTGTTGGCCAATCAAAGGTAAAAAAATTTGATTAGAAAACTAACTTGTTGCCAATCAAAGGAAAAGGAGGCGGCTCTTCTTCAAAGGAAATCAATAATTACCTGGTGGCTTTCTTCTCGGCACTATTTGACCATGTTAACAATAGGATGACAAAGACAACTAGAGGTATGATCAAGTTATTTTGTTCTACTATTTTATTTTTAAGCTTTCTTGTAAGTTTTTTTATACAACTAGATCCACTTTTAAAGATTTCCAAGGAAGGCAAGATAAAATTCATATCTCCCCTACTTATATGAAAAATATGTGCACCTCTTTGCAATCAAACTTTTTGAGTCTAATTTATGGGCAGCCATAAATAAACAACATGCATGAGGACATGCATGAGTTTAGGTGTGGGAGAGAAGGAGAAACATGAGCTATAAATTTTGATATGAGACACAACAGAAAGAGATTTACACAAGAACCCATTGTAGAAGAAAGAAATCAAAAGTAACGAAAAGATCAACACAAGAACCTATTGTAAAAGAAAAGAAATCAAAAGCAATAGAAAAATATCCACACAAGAACATGTAAAATAAAAGAAATCAAAAGCACCAAAATAAGATTCACACAAGAACACATTGTAAAAGAAAGAATATCAAATACAACAAAATGAGATCCACACAAGAACTCATGTAAAAGAAAGAATATTAAAAAAAACAGCAGAGGAGATTCACACAAGAATCTATTGTAAAAGAAAAAAATAAAAGCAACAGAAAGAGATCCATAAGAAAGTGTTCTCAATGCAGAGAAGAATCTAAGAATATGATATAATAATGTAATGCATGACACATGCATAAGATTAAGTGTGGGGAATGATGAGGCCAAAATTGGCCATAAATTACCATTATTTTGTCTTTCCAAGTTACCTTTGAAAGTGGATTTAAATGTAATCTAGGAACTTATAGTTTTCTTAAGATAGAATATAGATATATATCTTGTTCATTATTTATAAATATTTTGTTATCTATTTTGTTGACTAATCCTATTGATTATTTGAGAAAAGATGCAAAGTCTTGTGTATGCAGGCCATAAAGGAAAGATAATGCTAATATTAGAAAAATTATAATTGATCATAAATAGTACATTTAAAATCAAATATAATTTCATACTCAGATTTCTCTCAAAAAATTATGCAAGTTCAAAAAAGAATCATCTCAATCCGAGGTCGCATGCAAAAGTTATAGTTGTTTTGAGTTAGTTGCGGAACTCATAGAGTTAGTCTACGGAACTTGCAGGTTTAGTTCCGAACTCACAAATTTAGTTCCAGAACTTGTATCAATTGAATGATAGTTAGTTCTGGAACTTTTAATTCATGGACAAATTATATTTAGTTTGGAACTTGCAGATTTAGTTCCGAACTTGCATAAAAGGAATGACAGCTTTAGTTCCGGAACTTGCATCAACGAAATGAAAGTTTTGGAGGGATTGTGAAAACTCAAATATTCCAATAGGAAATCTGAGAGAGATTTTTGTTCATAGCAATGTGTTTAATAAAAATATCATTCACATTTGTTAAAAGTTTTATCAATCAAGAGATATCTGACTTTTAATGAGCTGCAGTTCAAGGAAACGTGTATCAAACGAGCACTACAAGTTCCATAAATAGAAATAGAAAAATCAAATAGAAAATTTGAGAGAGGTTTTTGTTCATAATAATGTGTTTAAAAAAACTCATTCAGATTTGTTACAGGTTTTACCAATGAAGAGAGATCTAACTTTTAGTAAGTCAGTAGTTCGAGGAAACATGTATCGACGAGTACTAAAAGTTTCATAAACAGAAATCGAAAATTCAAATGGAAAATATGAGAGAATTTTTGTTCATAGAAATGTGTTTAACAAAAACCTCATTCATATTTGCTACAGGTTTTACCAATCAAGAGAAATCTAAATTTTAGTGAACTACATTCCGAGGAAAAAACGTATTTGACAAGCGTCAAAAGTTCCACAATAAAAAAACATAGTCAAATGGAAAATCCGAGAAAGGTATTTGGTCAAAATAATATTTTGAGGAAAATTCTCCTTCCAATAATGTAGAGGAATAAAATTATTATAATTCTTGTTACCGAAAAATAAGGAGAAGATTTGGGAGCAAATCTTCTTAAAATAAGTGAGATAAGATTTGACTTCATTAATATATCTCTCTCCATATTTTGTGGAGATGGAGATATTAGTTGTTATGATTGCAATAAAGATAAGATCAAATTGTATTTCCTAAAATAAGGAGTTGGTTGGATACATAAATTATAAATGCAACCTTCTACACTTAGATATGTAATTTTTTTCTCCAAGTACTTAATATATGTTTTTTCTTTTCAATCTTTGAAGTAAAGGTTTTTGCAAGTTTTGAATTAAAAGTATGAATTAAATCCTCTTCCAATGAATGAGTTGGCCACTCATTCCAAGGAAGAAAGATCAATGTGTTAATGTTTATTTCTTTATTTCTGCAGTTTTCCTTTTGTTTTAAATTTCTATTTTTTTTTTTGTTATGTAATTTCTTTATTTCAGAGCTTTTCCTTTTGTTGTGAAATTCTATTTTTGATGTTATGTAATTTATTTTGTGAACCTGTAGGTGTCATTTCCTCTTTCCTTTATTTTCAATTTAGCAATTTCAATTTATGCAAGTGTGCCTTTATTTTTGCAAATGTGCATTTTAATTCATGCAAGTGTGTTTCTTTCATGCAAACTTTATTTTTGCAAGTGTGCCTTTTAATTTTCGCAAGTGTGATTTATTTTATGCAAGTTTAGTTTGTGTTTAAAGGAGTTTTTTTCCAAGATCTTCTTCTCTTAATGCATTTAGTCTTCGGACACCGATTGACATTATTAATGGCGAGGATTGACGACCCTCATCATATATCACCTTTTCTTTTAATAGAAGAAAGGAAGAATCTCCAACCTCAATTTTAGAAGTAGAAATCAAACCTAGAGAAACAAAAATACTCCTTGGAAGAAGTCATGTGATGAGAAGCACCAGAATCTATAACCCAACTATCTCTGCAAGTGGTATGGTGAGACCTCCCAACAACATTAAGTGCTTTGCCATGCTGATTAGAAGGAGGTGGTGTGGAGATATAAATTTTGTGTTTCTTGATTTGCATCTTCTAAGGCTTGCATTCACTTATAACACCTATGTTCTTCATGATTACTACCCCACAAAAAGAGCATGAACATATAGACTTATTCTTAGATTTAGAAGACTCCTTGGGTTTTGAGTTGTTTTCTTTGGGTTTAGGATTATTTTGAGATGAAAAAGGTGTGGATTTGGTTTTACTCTTTGATTTTCCCTTGCCCTTAAGATTAGATGCAACTAATACCTTTTGAGAGGTGGAAGACTCAAGGTGAGACAATTTGGATTCTTCCCTAGTAATTCTTTCACAAAAATGTTTCTAAGTTAAACATTTTGAATGTGTCACCTAAGGCATCCATACTAGAGAAAAATGTAGAAAGCAAAAGTTTGGAATGGTCCTCTCAACTTGGATAGAATCAAGTAAACATATTCTTCATATTTCTTATATCTTCCACTCCTCTTCAAATGTGTCAACAAATGTTTGAACTTGGTAAGATAGTCTATGATTGTTGGAAAATCTTCAGATTAAGAGAGGTGATCTCAATATCAAGTTGCGTGGCTCTCATATGATCCACCTTACGAAATAAATTCTCCAATTTCTTCCAAATTTTGAAAAGAGAGTCACATTTTTATAAATGAAACAAAAGACTATCACTTACATAAGTTCTTATCAAACCCATACACTCATCAAATTTGCAATCGTACTCAAAATTTCTCATATTTTCTAGTGAACATTTGTTGTTCTAAGAAGAAAAAGCCCATAATCCTTTCCGCTTAATTATTGTTTCATTATTGGTTTTCATGTGTGGTAATTATGTGTTGTTAATGAGTCAACATGATCTAATGTAAAGTAGATAAAGATGACATCCTAAAAAAACACCAAAAGAAAGAAAGAACCAAACAATGCAACAAAGACCCCCAAACAATACAACAAGAGCCCCCCCATATTTTGGCACTTTATAATGAGTGCGTGTTACAATATGACACTTTATAATTATAGTGTGATTCCTAAAATAAATATTTCCAATGAAAAGAACATAAAAACAAGCACTTTTACAAAAAGGCACTCAAAATTGAGTTACCAATGAAAATATACAAGTTTTTCAATATTATGCTCTAGTATTTATTTTAGTTGCCACTACAATAGAATAAAATGCTCTTGTCTTCACCACACAAATAAAATGACCTAGTAAAAATACTATTTCTAGAATGTGTTGAAAATGTCTTTTGCCTTCCCAAAATAGTATCCTCACGAATTTTCTGAAATAGAAAATAATGCATAGCCACCGGTGGACCCCTACGAAAAAGGAAAGAAACATCTTTTTGAAAAAGACATCTTACACGTAAACCAAAAATGCTACACCGCAATAAAAAAACCAAGGTTAGATATCAAAAACCCAGAAAACCAAAAATAATACTTGTTTTCTTGTTGTTTGGCGCGAATCTCGAGACGAACCAAGACATTTGCTTGCAACAACAAAAAAAAAAAGCTGTCTACCTCCAAAAATGTCCGAGTTTACAGTCGATCTTAGGGTTTTACCACCTTCTGAATCCAATAGTTACCTCCATTTTGCATAAAAAAGCACACAACAAAAAAATACAAACAAATCCTGAATATATGAATATTTAAAAAAAAGCTTGCAAAATGAAACTTACAGACAAATGTCAATAACAATCTCCTGCTCTGATACCATAAAAGGAATGATTACCATATAGTACCAAACTAAGAACACATATGTTGATCAAACACCACAATTAATAAGATGAAAACAATTCACTAGAATAACTTTACATAAAACCTTTATAAACAAATGAGCAACAATATCATATATTATTATGAACTCAATGAAATACAATGAGAATGAGGCCTTGCTTATATAAGAAATGAATAAAATCTAAAAACCAGTCAAGGTTGTAGATCAAGCCATAAATTATGGAAATAACTAGTCATCAAAGAACTAGTTAAGTCCATATATTTATGAAAGAACTAGACATCAAGGATCTAGTCAATACCATAGATCAAGGAAAGAAGCTGGTCAATACCATAGATCAAGGAAAGAACTATACCTAACAACTAGATAATATCCCCTAATATCTAAATAAATAAAAGGAAATATCCACACACATAAGTGGGTGAGGATAAATACAATAAAGGTAAATAAAGTACCTAGGTGAAAATGAGATAAGGTAAATACCTACTCTAACAACTAGAAGTAAGTGGGACTTGAAAATGCGATTAAAGTCATTCTCAGTAAACACATAAAGGGTGAGGAGGAGATATTTGAGTGAATTCGACGGCTCTAACTTCAAAGAAAAATGATGTCTAAGTCCGAATAAAGTAAGGTGACTCAAAACCTGCGAAGCAAGTAATGAAGTAAAGCCCATGAAAAACACGTAAAACAAGAAGGTGAAGAAAACAAGAATGCGGAGGTTTGTGAAGTCGATTTACTTCATAAAGTAATAAGTAAAGCACTTCCTAAAGTGTGAAGGAAATTAGTCCAGAAAGCCCATAGAGTAAAACAATGAAGTAATGGCACCTCGAAACCCGATTGGCCCTAACTTCTTCCACACTCCACCAAAATGGACAAAATTATACTCGATGGAATCATATTTCCAAGATCTTCACTACGAAACAATAAAATATGAAAATTTGGTGGGTAAAAATGAAGAATAATCTCTCAGATCAAATGAACACTTCCGGTGGGTAAAAGAAGCATTAATGGAGGCATGGGCATGTTTTCTTCTCAAACAAGCTAGAGGACATGAAGGGATGGGGTTTGCAGGTTCACCATGATGTTTTGTAATCATTTAATGACTTTTGCCTTTGGGTGGGAGCAAAATTTAGATTTATTTCTCTCTCTTCTCTCATTCACTTTTATATACTGTAAAATTCTCATTTTTGAGGAAAAAAAGGGGATATTATGGGATATGGGGAAACTATGCCATTTTTGTTTCTCAACACAAATGAGTTGCAAGCCTTCTTTTGGGCTTAACATTAGGATTAGTTTAGTGCTAGGATTAATTATAGGAACCAATCTTCTCTGGAGGTCCATCTCAAATAGCAAGTCCCATAACTTGAGAGATGGTCTAATGTTACCCATAAACACTAGTTGCTCATTCACATAGACATGATAAATTGAAGGGTGTTGTTTTATGGTGATAACAAGAACTTGTTCTAGATATTGGTAATCATGTCTCTCATAGTGTCCCCAGGTCACTCACCTACTATGAGTCGACCTCCATTCCATTTCGATCTAGATTTTCTTAAAATATTATGTTTTTGGGAAAGTTCTAGGTTCAAGGACAACGTACGTATGACGTTTGGCATTCAGGGGGATGTTAGTGATATGGTACGCCATAGGAATTATAGGTTTAAATAATTTTTTGGAGTTGGTCTATTTTGGCAACCGAGCCACTTGTTTTCATCTTTTCCTTTTTGTTATTCATTTCTTTATCTTAGCATTAGGCCTTTTTTGTTCTTAGGGTAGGGCCCTGTCAAAAACCTTTACCCTTAATAAAAAATATTATAATTAAAAGTATGATTATAATAGTGGTGGTTGTGGTGATGATGATAACGATCGATGACGATGATGACAAACAATGATGTCGATGGTGATGACGATGACGAGGACACCGATTATGATAATGACAATGATATTGACAAGGAAGACAAGGAAAACAAGGAATATGATGATGATTTAGATGATATTTAACTATACACACTAAACCGAAAACCCTAAACAAAACCCTAAACAATAATGGATATATGTGAGTAACAATGAGACTTACAAAAATTTTACACCACAAACCAAAAATACTCATGATAAAGATAAGTATGATGATAACGACGACATTTTTATGATGATATTACTATAATAATGTTAATAAAATAATAATAATTATTTGTATTTTTATAAATTGTAATAATATTATTAAAATTAGTAATAAAGTTAATATTGATGATGACGCGAGGACAACGAAGATGACGATGATGATCAGTGGTAGTGATGATGGTGATAACAATGACTATGATGATGACCAAAATGATGACAATGATAATGATGATGATGACAATGCAAATAATGATGAAAATGACAATGAACACAATGACAACGAGGAAAATGAAAATGGTGATACAAATAATGATGGTGATAATGATGACAATGAAGGTAATCAAAGAAGAGAATTTTGTACAAAATTTTAAACATCTTTAAACATGAGACATATCAAGCTTAGAACATTGTATTGAATATGCAACTCATAAAAGCTAAACATGAATGCTCAACACTAAACACCTAACAACAGTAAATCATAAATAATAAACCATAAATCCTAAATACAAAATCTAAACACTATACATTCAATCCTTTCCACAAACCCTAAATGTAAACATGACATTAGGTTTTTAAACACTAATTTATCACATTGAATAACAATGTAAAAATTTATATGACATCGTAAACTATAAATTGTAAACCATAAAAACACAACCCTACACACTATATCATAAACCCTAAACACTTAACATAAAATAATAATAAAAACCCTAAACACTAACTAAAATTTCAATACTAAATAATTAACATAAACCTTTGAGCCCACATAACACAATGAGGGAAGCGTAATTGACAACACAAAATCTTAAATGAGCTTAGTATTGTCTTTACAAAGTTACATCAAGGTCATTAGGGTTTACAGATTCATTCATGTTAACATTTTGTTTATGGTGGTTAGGGTTTAATTTCCCTGTCAAAAATGCATAGTTATGTGACATTGTGGACCGCAAAATCTAAACACCAAACACATAGCTCTATAAATGGTTTGGAAATTGTTATGGAAAAGTTAACACCTTTAACACTCATTTAACACAAGTAGAACTCTGTCATACGCCGAACATCAATGGGTCACGTTGAATAATGTGAATGCTCCTATGAAATCATTAATCGTAAACCATATAGCTAATAAATAGAGAACACTCTAGATGTTGAGAATGCTATTAAATAAATAAACCACCTTAAACACTCGTTGGACATGCAAAGCTCTCACTTAGTGCCGTAAACACTAACATACCACCACGATAATGGTAATAATTATAGTTTTATTTGTAATAATCATAATTATAATTTGAATAATAACTATATTTATTGTTATTTTAATAATAAATTATTATAATTGTACTTATGATTATTATTAATATTATAATTACAAATATAGTAATAATGATAATAATAATATTTAAATTTGTAAGAATTAAATTTAAAATATGAAATGTTAATTTTTTTAGTGAATTTATATATATTATAATAATTAAAATGAAAATTATTATTATTAAACTTAATTTTTAATAATAATTTAATTACTATTATATATTTTATAAATTTTAATTATAAAACTTATTATATTTAATATTTTATAAACAAACATATTATTTAGTTTATTAAGATCCAAATATCAAGATGTATTATTACTTAATCGCATGTCTACAATGCAATGTGAACTGTTAAATATATGTTATTTGTTTTTTAGGGATAGTTATTACTTTTGTAGTTGATTTTGTTTAAACTATGGGTGATTGATTTTGTAAGTGTAGAAATATAGATGAACCACTTCATTTAAAAAGTGCAAACATGAGGTCTAACCCTTAAAACAATTCAAAATGCAAAAAGTGATATAATGTACAAAGCTTTGGATGGAAACAACTATAAATTGCATGGTTCTTTCTCGGCATTTTAAAACTATAGGTATTTGTATGCATATATAATGAAGAAGACATTAAAAATGCGTTGTTGTTGGTTTTCATAAAAATGAGCAACAATAAAAAGGAAAAATTGAACATGTATGTTGAAAAGTGTAATTTTGTAAGTGTAGAAATATAGATGAACCACTTCATTTAAAGGTATCATCTCTTCATTTCAAACTTGTTACAAATTCATACATATACATTTACAAATCTCATATCATGAATGGTAGCGTTTAGCAGACTATTTTATTTGAACTTAACATGAATACATGAAGACTTTCGTGCATGTGCAGATTTTATATCATGAGTGGTATCATTTTGTGGCCAATTTTTTTCGCTCTAAACATGAATACATTTAATACCGTTTTGGATTGTTACTTACTTTTGTGTAATTGTGTTAGTGTTGCATCGGTTGTTTTGTTGGTCTTTTGTTGAAAAAACCTTTTTTGTACACTCGATAAGGTGTGTGATTGATAGTGGTAGTTCATCTTTCTGAAAATAGTATTTTGCACTCCCTTTTTCTATTTCAAGTTTGTCTTCATCTGAACAGAGCAATTGTACACAATTCAAGTAGAATTGTACAAAAGTGCATAGTAGAAATCATAATACCATTTCCTGTGAAATAAAATTATTTGGGTGGTGCCAATATACTTGCCACTGAAGGTGCCAAATGCATGAAACCAAATTCCCTGCTTGCTACCCTGACAATCAAACCTTGTTTTGGTCAGGGAAAACTTTTTATTTCATCCGGCTATACAACTTTGCAAATTCATCTTCTCCGAAGCTTAAGGTCATCATATTGATAAGAATATGCAATGAAACTTTCTTGAGGTCTTCCCCTGAGATTAATTAAACAATTGCATTCATGTGAATAAGTGCATTGCATGAAGGAAGACAAGATAGTCTTGGTGTTGTTCCTTGTACAATCCAAGAACTCTTTCAACAAGTTGCCTTGGATAACGCACTTCAACCTTCACCTTTACATATAGCATGGTTGAAGTTTGAATGCTATGCCTGCAAGATTTGCTTGTACATCGACCGAAAAGTTTACAGACCCTTCCCTAAAATGGTACATACTCCTATCTTCATTTTCATAGTCTGCTATTGTACATTTTTCAGGATCAGACCTTTATTCATTACAAGATGTGGTTTAAAATCATGTGCATGGCTAACTTTTTTGGTATTGGTTTAGTCTTTCAATTCAAATGAATGCACATGGAGGAGTGGAGATTGAGACCCTGAGGGAGGTTGTGGTGAGAGATTTCAACGAAGCAATTCAGTGGTACCACATAGGCAATATGAGGAAGATCTACTGCATGGACCAATGCCAATGAAGCTTTAAGCAGATCACATTGGTGAGTTGCAGTAAATTTTATTATATTTTCCTTTTCTGCCCTTCTGGATGAACATATCAAAATATCAAGGAATGAGTTCAATATATTTTATGACACATTTTTACTTTCAGAATGAATCAATAGAATCTGAAGGAATGGATTGTAGTATATTTTAGGAGGCTTTGTTTACAGATATCTAAATGGCTGTCCATAACATGCAAGATTGAAGACACCGATAACATCAATAGTCTTGGCAAGAATTGTGTGCATGTGCTTCACCGAACAAGTAACAAGATTATTATAATTGACTTGACAAATTTCACAGTATGGGGATTTTGAAGACGAAGAAAGAGGACACTTCCATATAAGGAGACAATGCTTCATAGATTAAAAATTGTATTATGGTGCTCAGTATGTAAAATCCTGAATCTTTTGTGCTCTTTGCCGAAACAAGCTTATTAAATATTCCACACACTTGACTCAGTCACCCTTCTTGACTCAGTTCTTGGGGAGACTTTTGTAAATATGCCTGCAATAGCTATCCAAGAGGAGGAATATCAACTTTCTTTTCCAGGTTTCAAAGAAAAGAAAATTCTAAAAATGTAGCATGTAAGTTGGAAGAAGAGGAGTTGGTTTTATCTCAATAAGCTGAGCCAATAAATGAAATGTGTATGGTACAAATTTGGTCACATTGTGAACCAAAATAGTTTGTAAAATACAACACAGATTTGCTTCAAAACTTGCTCTCTTTACTAGGATCTTCTGATAAACTGGAAACTAACTTGAACAAAAAATGATCGAAAATGGGGTTTTTGGATTCTTACAAACTTCATTAAGAATTCTTATTAATCCTGTGAGACAAGCAATTCCAAAAACCCTCATTATACATTTCATTACATAGGCATTCTCTTGGGAATTTGGAAATTTAAGTGCATTGAACATAGTGGTCATAAGAGGTTGCACAAATAGATTGATGTTTGAGTATACCGAAGCTGGTTGTCTTCCTTAAAAATCAACAATTGCTCAATGCAATTAACAACATAAGAATGGATAATTCAAATAAAATAAATCTCATTAAATGTAGAATCAAATTCTTGGGAATCTGGTAGTGGAAAGATGTGATAAACTTCAGGACATCCATTTTGAATAATTTTTGTGAATCGAGGTTTTTGTTTTTAATTCTCATAGACATAACAAAGCGTTTGAAATTTAATTAACAAGATCAGTACTTATGAAGCTCCAGAGCTTATTTAGTTGACAGGGAAATCACCAATTATATAGCACAATTCTTCTCTTTCGGGTTGAGAACAGGATTAGTAGTGTATTTTACCTACATGATCTGTATATGCATTGAGATCATAGCCATCACATGCTCCCTATAATGAGTTACAAGTATTTTTACTAAGTCACAAGCAATTCACGTTGTCATATCAAGATAAGTGCCCTCAATATCTCTTCTAATATTTTCCACATGGTTCATCTCGAAGAACTCCTTGTCCTCCTCCCTGATCATGACATTGGATGCCACAATACTCTCAAAATCTGTCACAAAATATCCAGGCCACTAAACAATGTATGATGCACACTCTTTTTGACCATTGTCAAGAACTTGATGACAGTTACAACGAATTCAACTCGAGTAGGAATGATGGAGATTCATTAGAAAACCCCAAACAATAGAACAAAAATCCTTCGAGGATACCTGAAACTCCTCTTCACTCTTTGCCATGGATGGCCACTCTTAGATTGTTGACAACTCTTTCCCTCCTTTTCAACAAACCCATTTTGAGCATATCCTACAATCATTGCAGTCCATGAGACCACATTTTTTTCAGGCATTTTGTAGAACACTTCACATTCACTTGGTAGATATTTACGGAAAGTGTGGAATCGTGCACTTGGTGTGTGTCTTTCTCAACTAAATGCCTGAATAAATGTGGTTTCATTGTCTACACATAAAATACAGAGTCAACACTGGAATGTATTGTGGGTTGATAGCCTTATGGGACTGTATATGCCATTGCCCAACTGTAATTTAGTATATGCATGCCCTCGCAATCGAGATTGAGAGAGCTTTAATCGTTCTCCAATCCCATGCAATGCTAGTTCCATGCTGTCACAATTAACATCGCCCATGATATTCTCAAACATTTTGAAATTTATGCTACTTTTGGGCACCCTCTCTGCCGTTGCACATTGGTTGTCGCTGTTTCTCATGGGCTGTCGATGTTTCTCATTGGAATACTGAGCACATGGACGTGAGGGTTTTTGCAACGCCTCCACAATGTCCTTCAACAAGCAAATTAAGATTGAATTGTCGTTCATTTCTGCCATTCCTCGTCCACCCTGCAATTCCACAATGCAATGTGCAATTATACCATTCAGCATTCACAATGCAATGTACTAAATTTAAATGTACTCAACAGACTGCACTCTATTTTGGACTGAACACCTACTACTATAAGCTCTTAACTGATTAATTTGGGCATCATTTGAAAAATCCCCATTTTCATGGTTTAATCGAAATGGCTTAAGACATCTGCGTGGAAGTTGAAATCAAAATCAAAGGCGTGATTTTGATGTGCCCTTTTTTCAGCAGAGAAGAGTGGAATCCGTCAGAAAATGTGGATATGACGGACGCAGTGTGGAGACTTGCCCTGCCGCTCACAAGTAACAAAGATTCTGAAGGGCTACTTTGCAGATTCAAGTGCGTGTGTTCGAGGAGGAAGGGAGCTGTTTTCATAGGAACTCATCTGCACTGGAGTTTATTACATAACCAAGATGTGTTTCAAGTTCATGCAAGGCAAATGCTGCTACGATTCATGTAAATTCTCCCGCGGATTGCACGAAGCTCAGAAGCCCTTCAAAAATAGCAATGCCAGGAAACGCAGACAGTGAATGTCACAGAGCCCGAAGCAATAATGACAGCATAAAAGAGATGCCTTACACAACAATGGTTTTACATCTTTTCAGGATTTTAAGAGACGCCGCATATGTTATCACTGGAAGGCGACACAGACTTGCTCTTATGCATCCACCGTCGCGAGCAGCTGAGAAATTTAGGGCATGAATTTAAAAACGTCAAAACGGCTGTCAAATTTAACATCATTGTAGAAACGTCCGGAGGTCCTTTACCATAGGGGAACGCCCTATGCGTAATTATTTATTATAACTATTATAATAACTAAATAATAATTAATTAACTAAATTATTATCCAATAATAATAATAATAATAATAAAATAAACAAACCTATTATTTAGTTTATTATAAATCTAAATATTAAGTTTTAATATAACTATTATAATAAATAAATCATAATAAATTTACTAAATTATTATTTTATAATAATTTTTCTTAAAATAATAATAATAATAATAATTCTAAACATAATACTAATAATTATATTTATAATTTTTATTATTTATAATAATAAAGAATAAAATATTAAATAAATGTTACATGTTAATAAACAATTAGATTTTGTTATAATTTTTACCTTTTTATTAATTTAATAATAAAGTTTGTTATATTTAATATTTATAAAAGCTCTATTATTTTTTATGTTTATTTTATATATTTTAATTTTCTATTAGATTAGGTAATAAGCAGTGATCGGCTCTCAGAGGCCTTACAATAAAAGATATATCGTGGAAGATCCCAACAAGAAACAAAAAGAGAGACATGACAAAAAGAGTTAACCATGCTTAACTCGAGAGAAATAAGGTCTAAAAAACCAACAATCGATGGAGCAAAAACAAACAGTGCACAATAGATAGACACAATCCACATTTAGTCGCCTAAAATTCCAGACCAACAAACTAAGAAACTAAATTATCTTGTGACACTTAGGGGGTTGTCAGAGTACTGGTGGGATCCTCCTGTTGATGCTCGCGCTTTAGATTCTTCCGAGTCACTCTCCCGCCTTCATCATCCTCGAAGTTGCTCAATCTAATTTGGAATTTTCTTTTCTTTAGACCCGATTCCACAGTTTCCATCCTTTTCCTCATTTCCTTGACCGAGTTCTCTCTCGAGACTTCCCTCTATATTTTTTTCTGTAACATGCATATATTTTTGGAAGCACCAATGCAATCAATCATCCCATCCCTCATGTTTGAGTTAGCCTCTTCCATCGCCTACACAATCATCTCCAGATGCTGCATTCTATTGTTTAGTTTCTCATAATTCTGACCCTCTTCCTCGTAGGATATACCTTTCCCCTTAGAGGGCCTTCATTGCCACTATCCTCCAAAACCCTAGTCTCATAATCCCCACATCCTTGTTTTGGGGACCCTTACCCATGTGCATCTTGTCCAAGCACGTTGCCAGGTAATATCATCTCAAACCCACTACCGTGCAACCTCCTTAGGCAAAATGGGTTTTCTATTATGATACAGAAGGAAAATAAGCCCTTCATGAATGGAAGACTCCAACTTCTTGTTATGAAAATCCCTCAAAGAGACTGACAGTGACATGTATAAAAAGAAAGGGATAGTCAACATAACCCGATGTCTAAACATACTTAGAAGAGATAAATGTTGCGTGTATATCTTCTGAAACTTTCCTTCAAGAGTGATATACCGCATAATATGATAAAAACATATTTTCACACCCCGAGAATATAATACCTAACAATTCCATTAGTAAGAAAATAAAATCTTTCCTTACCTTTAAAAAAGGTGTTGATTTCATGGTCTCTGTGATTCTGGTCTTTTAATATCTTAAGGCTCTTAAGCATGTCCATGGTCGTAACTTTGGACAATAAATTTCTCCGACACCTCCAATTCCATCCCCTGAATAACAAACCTTCCATTATTCTAGGCCTTTCCGAAATCCATGGTTAGAGAGGGGTCACGCCCTTTCAACTTTGAAATATACCCCCTGAAGCTCCCAATTCTAAGCATATGCCACATCGAAGGATTATTAACAATAAGACTATGACTCGAAGGTTTGACACAAACTCTATCTCCACCCATGGCTTCTTTGTTTACCCCCAACACCAAACCAATCACACAACAATTACAGCAAATCTTGAAATGAATGAAAATCCCGTATTGATTCCACAACACTTAAGCTCCCTACCTTGACAAGCACAAAAAGTGATATCCCTCGTGTGACAAGTAACAATTACATTATGACCATGTCATGGTGAATAATATTATTAATTGAAAAGGGGATTTCATCTCCCTTCACCCAAAATTTTAAATCATTACAAGACACTCCTAAGTTAGTCAACTTATCAGCACATTTATTACCATTACAGGGAGTGTGTGATACTATAATTTTCAAATGCTTTAAGATGTTCCCTAACATCCTGTAAAATATTTCCAAGTGTCCAGTTATGAATGATATTCCTTTTAAGGGCATTCACAATGAGAAATGAATCACCTTTGATTTGAATATGTCTAACACCCTTCTCCTTGGCTATGTTAACCCCCAAAATAAAGCTCTAGCCTCTGCCACATTGTTGCTTTGAAGTCCCAATGGCCCAACATATGCAAGAATCCAATCACCCTCATGGTTTCTAATAATCCCCCCTCCTTCACCTATCCTAGGTTTCCTTCAAGCACCATTAAAGTTCAGCTTAAGCCAATTTTCCTCTAGTTTAGACCATTTAATCACTGGTTGAAGCACTTTAAAATTGGGAGGACTAAAGGTGAACTGTTTAAGGACTTCAGACCTGCCCTAGGACAAGAAGCTTTAATATTTCCCTTTAAAATTTTAATGTTTTCTTTGCTGGAAGAGTACAAACGAGTATTGACCTTTTTGATATTAGCTTTATGGTTTCTTAAAATAATATCATTCCTAGCCTTCCACAAACTCTAAAGGAAGTGGGGAGTGCCATCTTCAAGCAACCACCAAGATATGATATTTGAAAGGACACTCCCATTGCAAAAAGAAGTCAATTATGGTGTTAGGTTGTAATGAATGCATTTGAAACATCTCCATTATAGAAGAAAAGACCACTTGAGAAAAATGACACAATAAAAAAATATGGTTAACACTTTCCTCCTACTTGCTACATAAAGGGCATCTACTGGGAATAACCATGCCTCTCTTCCTCAGATTATCCACCATAAGGATCTTATTTTGGACTGCCAACCAATATAAAATGTTAACCTTGAGTATGAGATATTTCACCTAGAGAAAATTTCAATAATTCTTTTGACGAGTCTTTAAAATTTAGCGAGATATGCGGTTTTGACCGTAAAATTTCCAAACTCCTCTTCTTTCCAAATGTCGAATCTTCTTGATATTGGAATCTAGGAATATGAAAATTCTTGATTTTATTATTAATTTCTGTGAAGGGTTTTAAATATCCATTATAGTCTGGGGAGGAACAATAGTAACCCATTTAGGCCCCTCATTACTAGCATTCCAATAGTCTTGAATCCAAACTTTACTAGTTTCCTCCAAATACTGAGAAACAATTTTCCATGGCTCTTCCATAGTAAGGGGTTTATCCTCAATCCAACAGTCCTACCAGAAGGAGATTCTATTTCCTTCCCAATGTTCCATTTAATACCCTTACTCAATATCTCCTTGGAAGCCACGAAGGATCTCCAGAATGTGGAACCATTAGGAAGATCATTCTACATAAAGAAAGTTTCCATTCTACCTATATTCCTTAGATATTTCTTTATGATAATTTCCACCCAAATTCCATCTTCTTTGATTATCCTCCAACCAACTTTGGCTATTAAGGATTCATTAATTAATTTGATATTCTTCAAACCCAAGCCCCCATAATTTTTAGGTCTAGTGATTGTATCCCATGCCACCAAAGGATATTTAAAGTTTTCCTCCGCTCCAACCCATAGGAACACGTTAATCCAAAATTCACCCTCAAGGTAATTTTGATAACATGCATCAAATTATTCAGTCCCGAGCAAGTAAGATTGATTTGAGGCCCAAAATCATGTTTTTCGGGGTCCCCTCGGCCTTTTTCTAACTCTCCCATCCAAGAAGAAATCCCAACGAGTTAGAAAAATGGGAAAAAAGCAAAAAATAAGGTTACAGGACTGTTTTAAAGCATTTCGGGTCGTACTGAGGTTCGTCGTACCAAGCTTGGGGCCGAAAAAGCAAGAAAATCAGCTAAGTCTTTTGTCCCAGGCAGTCAGACAGTTGGGACATCGGGACGCACGAGACACGAAAAGACGAAATGGCCGAGAGAAGGAAAAATGTCTAAGTCTTTGTTTCACGTAGTTTGGGACATCCAGGCTAAAAGTACGCGAGGGACGTGAACTTGCCGATTCGCCGAAAGACAGTCTATTTCGGGTGGTTCGGAGATATTTGTCCTAGGCAGTTTGGGACATCCGGGCCAAAAGTACGCGAGGGATGTGAAAATCTAAAAGAGCCACCAATGAATGGAATCTCACCACGTGTCTTCACCTCAAATAGGAACAAGGAAGCCCAAATCGGCCGAAGTAGGAGATTTTCGTTTGGGACATCCGGGCCAAAGGTATGCGAGGGACGCGTGGGACGTGAAAAGGTGAAATGGACTGAAAAGAGACAAGGAATCCTGCGGATGAATCAGAACGTGCCACATGTCAGAAGAGGAAAAGTTGGAAATTTGGCTAAGTGTTTCACCAAAAATCCAAAAGGAGTGTTTTGGCCCACTGCCCTGGCCAACGAATCAGGTCATGCCATGTGTCCAAGTGGCAAGAAATTTTCAAAGGATGAGCCAGATGAACCAGAGCCTGACACATGTCATCCAAGTGGCGGAGCATGGGGAAAATTTGAAATTTTTTCCCAAAATGCAAAAAGAGGTAAAATTCAAATTTTTTCCCCGATCCGTTTTGGGCCTGTTTTTGCCCTAAATCTTCAAATCGCCATATCTTTCGATCCAGAGCTCGGATTTTCACGTTCTTTATATCAATGGAAAGCTTGGTGAAATTATCTACATGATTCTAGGGTCAATCTTGCATTTTGGTTCAGTTTGGAGAGAGAAAATCAAAAAACACCTCTGGCACGTGATAATGGCAAGAAATGACGTTTCAACACCCAACTTAAATGCAAAATACGGTTCTCGCCAATTTTGCTAGGGTTCTCACCTACCACCATAATGAAATGCATTAAATGCAAACCTAGAAGTGGTTGGGGTGGATTTGGATTTCCTCTCTCTTCCCTCTCTCATTCTTCTTATAAATTGTAAGGAGGGGCTTCTTTCTAAAGGTTGGACATTCTTGTTTTGCCCCTCCCTTCTTCTCATTGGCAGTGAATTCATGGAGTTCAAGCCTCCCATTTAAAAATGTAATGCAACTTTTCCTCTTGGCATTTTGTAGTGTATTGTATCAATCTTTGGAGCAAAGTAATGCATGTCTCGTGGATGATTTTCAACCCTCTCTATGTTCATTTGCATCCTCCCGATCTTTCACCGCAAATTTTGTTATTTGTGCATGATCTTGCATCACATTTTAATGATTTGTGTTTATTGGAAAGATATGTGTTCTTCATTCCTCGCATCACCTTTGTTAGTTTAGGTTTATTTTTATGCATCTTCTTACCTGTCTCCTTCGTGAAGTTAGATAAGGTTTTGAGTAAACCCTCTACATTTTCATGTGCATCTCGAACAGAGGAATAAGAACCATCCTTCTCTGGGGATTCCTTTCTCATTTTTGCAAGTCCCACACTTGGAGAAAGGATTCAATGTTGTGCAATCACATTGGATGCTAGTATGATCAACCTAGAAATCTGATCAACATTCAGGGGGTCTTTGTGATTACTGCACTAACGAACCATTTCTAGATCCTTTCCAAAGCATCAATAATTTTTGTAGGAAATTTAAAGAGAGACATAACATAAATAGGGATTCCTTGAAGAGAACTTTGAAGAAGTTGAATCTTACCTGCCTGGGTAAGAAGAGCCCCTTTCTAGGTGGTAATCTTTCTATTAACTCTCTCCAACAAAGTGTTCCAAATAGAAGGATCCAACTTCTTATGGATGAGGGGCATTCCCAAGTAGGAATTTGGGAAGGTTTTGATTCTACATCCAAGAATGTGAGCTAATTTGATTTGAAACTTCTCCTCCACATTTATAAAAAGAAAACACTTTTATGAAAGTTAACCAGCTTCCTGGAGACCATCTCATAGTCCTTCAACACCTTCCTATAGTTAGAGGCCTCTTGGATAGAATATTTCCCCAAAAGGAAATTATCATCCACAAATTGATTAAGACAAATAGGAGGTAAGCCATTAGAAATTTTAATCCCTTGAATGAGGTTTTGAGATAAAGCTTGATTAAATAACCTACTCAAGGTTTTAGCTATGATGATATAGAGAAAAGGGGAGAGGGGATCACCTTGCCTCAAACCACACCCCGCTTGGAAAAAACCTCCACGCTTGCCATTGACAATAAAAGAGAAGCTAGCAGTGGAAATACAAGTCATTACCATATTGATGAAGAGGTCACAAAATCCCAGCTTGACCATGATAGCCCGAAGGAAGGACTAGGAGACCCTATCATAAGATTTTTGCATATCTAGCTTGACTAACATATCTAATCTACTAAAATTCTACACCGAGTGAATGGCCTCTTCAATAAAGCATGATGCTATCTAGGATTTGCTTCCCGGGAAAAAGTCTCCCTAATTGGGAGAAATGAACTTTGAAATCACCTTCCTAATCCTATAGGAGATGATTTTGGTGATAAATTTATAGTTGGTGTTACATAAGATGATAGGTCTGAAATCCTTTATATCCTTAGCTCCTGTCAATTTAGGAATGAGAACCAGAAAGGTATTATTGATTTGTTTAAGGAGGTGCCCAGATTTGAAGAAGTCTTGGACCATTTCCACCACCTCCTTCTTAACCACTTCCCAAAAATGTTGGAAGAAAAAAGCTAGAAAACCATCTGGTCCTAGAGATTTATCTAGTTCCATATCAAAAATAACAAACTTGATTTCTTCTTCACTAGGAATAAGGGAAAGATATCTTATCTTGATGTGAGATAACATTCTGAAATAACTCAAGAGCCTTGTTCCAAGTAACAGTCTCTAGGATAGGTCCTGGGAGAAAGAGGTCCTTGAAGTAATTAATAATAATTTCATTGATTTGATTCTCATTTTGGTAAGTTTGCCATCAAACTTGCCTAATTTCATTAATTTTAAGAAGGTTTGCCTTTGTAGTAAATTATTATAATATTTTTAAATAATTATAATAAATTATTATTAATATTAAAATAACAACAAATAAATAATACAATTTTTAATATTAATGTAGACACCTAAATTCGGTATCTATACCCTTGATTGCTGAATGTGCATGTTTATTGAATCCACCCCCTTATTTAATTAAATTCCCACTTTAATATCTATCACCTTTAATTTATATTAATTAATTAAGCTTCAATTAATTAATTAATCAATTAGTCCACATCCTTTGCTTCCTTTCCCTAATGGAATTTCTATTTCCCATCCCTATGCTTTTTCTAACCTATCTTTATTACCAAATCACCTACACCTCATCCTAAAACATCCTCTTCTTCCTAATGATTTAAAGAATTCAATGCTATCCTTAAAAATCTTAAAATCATACCAAAAGCGAAAAATCCTCCCATTAGAGAAACTTTCCTTAAAATCGGTGGTGACCCATCCCAGTCACCATCGACCCTATAAATCTGAGTGCTTTCTTTCCATTCATCATTAGATGCATGCACATACCCCAACTTTCTTGTAGCTTGCGAGCTACTTCTCATGCCTAAACATCTCTCATGCGATCACGGACCTCTTGGATCTCCTTCCATTTTTTTGCATTGCTCGTGGACATTCCTTTATGAGGTTATCATCATTTGGTATCATTTTATGCAATTATTATCATATTATGACTTGCCTTGTTTGCATCTAACATTTTGAAGGTCCGAAACAATCAGGATTCCATTATTAGCCTATTCTATCAATTTTTTATTCTTTTACGTTATCTCGATCCATCTTGTTTCCCTCGGCCTTGTTCAACACTACCTAGATCTCCATTAACCCGGTTCTCTACGATCATCCCTTTTGTTTCAGATTCCTTTTAGTGCCTATTTCAGCCCTTGCATTGTTTTAGACCCCGAATATGTCATCCTGCTTCTCTGAACCTATCTGGTTTTCAGCCCAAATCCACCTTGATTCTTGTTACCTTGTACTCCTTTAATTTCCTTGCCTCAGACCTCCTCTACAGGTTGTTTCCAGTATCTACAAGCCTCTATTTTGTCTAACTTGCATTCAAATCATCCAAATCTACATTTACGAGATGTTGCTCCATCCTTCGCCTCAGAGTTATTGTTGACCTACCTTTGCAGTCGGGTTTGTCATCGACCCAAACTAGGTACATTTAATTTGTATTTCATTTCAATCAGATCAATATTAAATCAATCATAATTAATTTCAGATTCTGTAAATCCTTTATTTTCTGCATACTTTCAGTTTATCTTTACTTTGTATCAATTTTGTTTAACAATGAGGGTTGACATCCACTAAGGAAGTTAAACGCTTCTTGGGTCTGCTTTGTCGAGAAACCCCCACCCAAACCATCTAATCATTTTCCTTTCAGCGGGTCTTATTTGCATGTTTCATCTAATTTGTAGAGCAGAATCCAACATTACTCAACACCTACATCACATCACATATCGAGCTAAAATAAAATCCTCCAACATTTCTGAGTTTGCTAGTTTCTTTATTAGCTAGTGCATTAAGTTCATTTAGAGCGAGAAACTTAGTAAACATTCATTACACACCTGGTGGGACCACCCTTTTGGTGATTTCATTCTTTTATGTCTTCCATTAACACTATAGCTTGAGGCTCCCCTTTGTTGCTTGTTCGTGTTAGTTTTGTGGCTGGATCACCCATTGCTCAAGAGTGAAAAAATAGGAAAAACATTATCTAGGTGTTCCTTTCTTTTTCCTATTTTCTCCTTTTTGCATTGTAATTTTTTGTTCTTGTCTATGTCCTCATAAAATATCACACTTCATTTTGGGCTTTAAAAAGAACCTAGTTTTTACATCTTGCTTGCTTATATAGTTTAAGTAGGGGCTTAAATTATTGCATATCACATCTTATCACACACAACCTAAACCACACAAATCAAATTAACACATTAAAACATCCCTTACCTAGTTTTTTGATTGGGATTTCATCACCCAACAATAAGCCGCCTCAGACATTCCCTAGCCATAAAAACCTAAAACCAAACATAGTTTACCTTCTCCTAGGTTCCTTCTATCCATCCCCTTTTATTTTCACACTTTCTTAAATAAATTAAGAACATAAAAAGAATCTTCTATTTGAATTTCTTGGGTAAAACTTGTTTCATGCTTGTAGTCACTCATTTAATAGCCAAAAGGATGGAACAATATTTGGCTTCAAATAGTTCCTTATCTCAACAAATGTCCTCTCAAACAATTACCTCATATGTGCCCTTGATTACTTCTTTCATGAGCACTCAACCCTCATCAATGTCTCTCACCCAAAACCCCTTGTTCACACTACAACTTTAGGTGAGACTAACCCATTCTTACACCATCAATATATCTCATCTAGGCCAGCTACCCCACCATCCATTCGATCAGAGTCTTTTGGACCTCCTAAGGTCCCTCTCGGTGATACCATGTTCCAAGAGCTCCTGGATGCCAATCTAGTGGCACTCCAAGATTATATCCTTAGGAGATCAACTCAGATTCCCTTAGATGGTCCACCACTCCAACAAATTTATCCTTATCAAACCAATCCCCAAACTACCCAGTTTGTAGTAAATGAGCTTTCTACAACCCATCTTGCTTCCTCTTCTACCAATCTCCCATATCATCAAACTACCCGAGATAGCCACACCTATCCCCAACAATCTCCCAATGATCAATAAGACAATCAACACTACTCTTCCCCTCACCTCTTCAATCACTATTGCCACTAGTATCCCTAGCCAATATACCCAAACATCAAATCCCTTATCTGGACAATATGACCTACTCATATCTAACACGACCATCGACACCTCCCAACCCCTTTTCATGGGTAGCTTTACATTACTCAAGATCTAACCCCTTTCAACCCATTCATACCCACATTCCCACTCAACACTTGCTGTAATAACCTACCCAATCTCAACAATCCTATCATGTTCCCATCTCCCAGAAACAATTCTTTCAACAACCACCTTTTCAATCACAACCCATGGTTTATACTCACCCCAAAAAATTCCTCAAACACCCACACATTCGCAAGCTCATCAACAAACTCATCTGACCACTTCTTACATACAACCACCACCTCTCATCCCCCAATAGAATCTTTTAATGAACCTATGTAGGATCTTGTGAATATGTTAGCCAATCTCGAAGCCGCTACTTTAGGATCCAAGATATCATTATTATATAAGAAAATATGTAACAAGCCTATTCACCCATATGTACTGATTAAACCGTATCCTCTACACTAGGAATTACCAAAATTTTCCAAGTTTAACAGCAAAGAGGACCCACAATAGCACCTTCATGCATTTAAGTATGCATGTTATCTTATCGCATATGATCAGGACCTAATGCTCCATACCTTCCCCATGTCCTTGGCTGGTCCCATGTTGGATTGGTATAATAATATACCCATATATTTGATAATTTCCTTCTCTCAACTCGTGTAACTATTTTTGGAACACTTTTCAATTAACATTGAGTGTAAGATAACTATCAATGATCTTTACACTATCCAACAGTTTGAGGACGATTCCATTGCAGACTTCATCGCGTAATGGCACGACATTATAAACTAGTTATCCTTCCCTCTCTCATAAAATGACCCCATCGATCCCTTTTCACGTTCGTGTGCGAAGCATATATCTTTTGTTTTACAAATCTAATCCCGAACCTTTGACAAGGCCTTCACCATGGCTCGCAATTTTGAAACACGTGCCCTCGAGAAGAGCCATTTAAAAATGAAATCAAATAAACTCAAACATAAATGTACTAAATCATCTAGACCAAATGACAAGTGAAAGGCAACGCGACCAATGCTATGTAATCGTTAAATGATCTCCCGCATATACATCTAGCACATTGACTCAACAATGAGTTGTTTGACCAATGCCTAACTACACTCACCTCGGGGATTCATATAGTACAATATTTGAAAAATTGATGGCAATAAACCTTATTAGAATTCCTCTTATCTAACCAATTGATGAGTCTAGACCGAAGCCCGTGTGTGGTATCATGAAGACCATTACTACAAGTACCACCAAGTCTGAGGACACAACATAGAGATATGTCAAACATTCAAGGATTTAGTATAAAGACTCATTGATCAGGGTGATCTTCAAGT
Organism: Taxus wallichiana var. yunnanensis; assembly: GCA_018340775.1. Classification (NCBI taxonomy): domain Eukaryota; kingdom Viridiplantae; phylum Streptophyta; class Pinopsida; order Cupressales; family Taxaceae; genus Taxus; species Taxus wallichiana. Next base: position 256,384,246 of record CM031238.1, on the reverse strand, counting down.
AGACAATCCAAATGCTTCACCTAATCAACCACTTGACATCTTTAAACAATTGTTCCCAAATCATATGCTAGCAAAGCCAAGCCACCACTTCTACTACAACCCAAGCACCCAATGCTCACACTATAAATACCTTGAGCACTATTGAACATGAACCTATCCCATCCACAACCTCCTCTCCTTCACCGTTGATCATATCCATCCCTTTGATATCCTTCCTACATCTATTGTACCTACATTTATCTCAATGTCCATTCCCACATCTACGACTACTAGAACCCCATTTGCAAATATATCATTTATGCCCTAGAGACATTAATAAAGCAACCATTCCAACCTATTTCCACATATGGCGTTGGTCTTTTATCAACCCCCTTACCTATCATATCCACCTCACCATCTACCTCATATATTCCAGCAGGCTTGACCACCTCACTTATATCCATTCCACTCTTTCCCGTCATACCATCCTTAGAAGATACACCATTTCCTCCTCACATTCCTTTACCCACATTGACTATTGTGGTCAATTTTGTGCCACCTTCTTCTTCCATGCCAATTTCATCATTTGAGGAATTCTTAAAAGAACTTTACCTTGTAATGACCTTGAATGTTCCTTCCATGTCATCAACACAATCCCATCAATCTCCACCTTCCATAGATCACCTCAGACAAATGTTGTTTCCTATACCCAAACCAACCATAAAATTACCATTTGACTCCCTAGTTAAGGTTTTTGTCACTCCTCCCAAGGGTTCATTTCACATGCAAATCTATAATCCCTCCTAGAGTTAAACCATCCAATCCAAAATAATCTATTTTAGGACCACAAACATTTCAACCCAACAATCCAAAACCGCTTAACACTAAAACACCAATAAACACAAAAATTGAATTCAAACCACCAAAACATCAACATACTCGGATTTTACCCCAAACTTCCAAGATATCTCACAAGGCATATTTTAGCACTTTAGTTGGATCATATACCAAAATATTCTAACACTTACTACAAACCTCTACAATCACGCTTCCACCTATCAAGGCCTTTGACCCAAAAGGAAAGAAACCTTTATGGTTCAATTCCAACCTTATGTGTGCCTTTCATCGTACCCATGGGCATGATATTGAACATTGTAGAGTGCTCTAGGAAATTATCCATAATCTCATTGAAGAGGAAAGACTTCTTCTTGGACTAAGTCAGTCCCTTCCTTCCATATCTAGTCTGATATCTTCCATCTCATCTTCAAGAGATGACTCTTCTAGGGGTGGTCCCCTTTGTTCATTAATGTTGTTCGGGTGACCACTTGATCTAGCTCACGTGATCGAAAATTGAGCTTCAAACCAAAATCCAAGACCTTCGTCATTATTCCTCCTCCTAAGGAGTTAACCACATCATCAAAAACAAAAGTTTCCATTTTATCACCCCTAGGCATATTAAACAAAGTATCATCAGAAAAATTCATCAATCCCTAGTCAAGATGTTGCTTTATGAGATCATTCAAAGCTCGACAGACCATCAAAAGGCTCTAATTGAAGCCTTAAAGCGTATTCCCACATCCGGTGAGAAAGCTCAACCCTTCGCGTCTCTCGTAGGAGCACTTACTACTTCTGCTACTATCTCATTCGATGATACAAAAATTCTAGACATCCCACCAAAAGAGCATGATATTTCCCTCTTTATTACGGTTAGGATCAATGATACATTCATTCAGCGATCCATGATCGACAATGGGGCGAGCATTAATATCATTTTGTCACATACTTTCAATCAACTCAAGATCCTAAGCGAATTTGTTGCCCAGGACACCCGTGGTCCTTCGTAATTTTAATGATTCCATTTCTCTCACCTTGGGAATAGTCGTTCTTCCCATCCATTTTAGTGAAAATCTCATCCATGAGATCTTCTACATCATTGAAGGGGAATTTCAATACAATGTTCTCCTTGGACGACCATGGATCTACGCCATGCGTTGCATCCCCTCTTAACTCCATCGTTCCCTTAAATATGAACACAAGTGAAATATTATCACACTCCCTGGGGATGCTCCTCCTTTCTAAGGGTGCAACATGACCTATAGACTAAATGATGTACTCGTTCTAAGAACAATCCATCTGCACTTCGTCCACTAGCTTAGTCATTCCCTCATCCAAACTCCCTAACGGTGAATCCCTGGATAATGTAATGGACAAACTTATGATGGGGGAGTATAGTATCCTCACACTCAACACTCTTCCCGCTCTTCACCATATCGGTAAACTTTGATCAACTTGACGTTGGGGATGTTGTTCCCTTTGGTCCACCACATCTTTGTACCAATCTTATTTATGGTGGTTTTGATACCCCCTCTTCCCATATCAATGATATTCCACATGCCAAACCTTATACCGGTGGCTTTGGTTTTCTCAACAAACTATCTTTTCTTATACCTATGTCAATTGTTGCACATGAAACATATTTGAGCTAGGATGTTATGAGAATGACACACAAGCCTTATTCCAAATCAATGTCGTAAACCTCAAAATTTTTTTGGGTTAGGATACAAGGAGCACTCCTCTGAGCCCATTCCACCATCTGAGATACTCATGGACATGCCTCCTCCACCTCCTTTTTTCTTTTCTGACTTTCAAAGACATGGACATACCTTCTCTACCTTCTCCATATTTTCCAACCCTCGAAGACATGGACATGCTTTCTCTACCTTCCCCATCTCTTCTAACTCCTAAAGACATGAACATACCTTCCCTACTAGATCTTGAAGACATGGAAATGGATGACACCATTTCTATTGCTTGCAATTTTTCTTTTAGTCTCCACCATAACTTTGGGACCAATCACCTATTAGTGTGAAAATCAGACAAGGTCCCTTCCCCTTTGCCATCTGGACATGATAGAAGAAGACTCTCCTACCATTAACGTCCTTCAATGTGCTGATGATGATGCCATTATTTCCCACATGGGGTAGAATATTCTTATCTTCAAAATACCTTGCCATCCAAAACACCTGATCTTCTCAATGAAACCACCATTAATGTTAATATTGGGACTCCTATGGATCCTCACATTCTCAAAGTGGGTCAATATATTGATCCACACAAACTAGAATCTTTCACCACATTATTTTCCCATCATAGCTAGCCATTTGCTTGGTCATATTCAGACATGCTAGGTATTGACCCTTCTATCATTGTCCACAATATCGTCACCTATCCCAATGCTAAACCGATGAAGTAGAAGCTTCGCCGCATGCATCCTCATGTTTCCCTCCTTGTTAAAGAAGAGCTACAACACCTTCTTTCTACCAATTTCATCATCCCCATTGACTATCCTTAATGGGTTTCCAACATTGTTCCCATCTCCAAAGCATCGGGAAGCTTTAGATATGTACTAATTTTTGAGATCTTAATCTCGCTTGCCCTAAAGATGAATTCCCTCTTCCAAAAATTGATCAGCTTGTGGATCTTACCGCAAGTCATGAGATGATTTATCTCATGGATGGTTTCTCTGGTTATAATCAAATTCTCATCACACCATAAGATCAACACAAAACCTCCTTTATCACCCCTTGGGGGACCTTTTGCTATCGTGTCATGCCCTTTGGTTTAAAGAATGCCAGTGCTACTTATCGTGGGCCATGACTTATATATTTCATGATATCATCCACAAAAACTATAAAAGACTATGTTGATGATATTTTAGGAAAATATAAGCATTGACATGACCATATTTCTGTTCTCAAAATCCTTTTCGAGTGCCTCATTTGTTTTTGTCTTCATATCAATCCAACCAAGTGTGTATTTAGATTCTTAATGGGAAAAATCCTTGGATTTTTCATTTTGTTAGGTGCATTGATGTTGATCACATGAAAATTAAGGAAATTATTAAAATTCCTCCTCCCAATTTCAAGCAACTTCGCAGCCTTTAAGTCCGCCGTCAATCTGTCCATCGTTTCATCTTACAACTCTCTCGATTTTTGTCAACCTTTTTATCACCTCATTCGAGGACATAGAATTCAATTAGGATCACGATTGTCGAGGCCTTCGATGACCTTAAAAATACCTTCTATTTTCGCCAATTCTTACACCTTCACGTGAGGGGGAACCATTTTATCTATACATATCTACTACTAATCACACTCTAGGAGCCATGATAACACATCGTGATGACCAAGGTCATGAGAAGGCTGTTTATTACATTAGCCACACTCTTCATCACTTTGTGAAACCCGCTACACTAAAGCTGAAAGGCTATGTTGTGCTCTCTTCTTTGCTACATATAAGCTTCAACATTATATTATCAATCAAAAAATTTATGTCTTTACTAGCTTTCATATTTTCAAGCCATTGCATTATAAACATTATCACAATGATCACGTTACTCGATGGATGATGCTCATGACAGAGTTTGATCTCAAGTTTATTTCTTGAAAATCCATTAAGGGATAAGCTATCATAAATCAACTAGTAGAAGTGCCTCTTCCTAGTTTGCATCTTCCTCATGAGCAATTTGCGGATGAATCCATCAATCACTTCTATCACGAGTATGTCACTCTAAAATTCACTTTTTTCTTCGATGGCTCTAAGTGTTAACAAGGGGGAGGCAATCGACGTTGTTCTCATTCCTCCTGGGAAATTCCTATTCCCTCGCAAATAAACTAAAATTTGAGTCTAAAAACAATATGATAGAGTACAAAGCCCTCATCTTAGATCTTGAAACCACCACCTTCATAGGTGTTCAAGTCCTCTACATATATGGAGACTCGAATCTTATCATTAAACAAGTCACATGTGAGTATTAATGTAAAAATGTTACCCTTAAAAATAGTGTGACATTGTTCATCCTCTCCTTGAAGATTTTGACTCCTACACTATCTAAGTTAATCCATGATCGACCGATCATTTCGGTGATACGATGGCGTCCCTTTTGGCTCATATCTCATGGAAAACATATGAGTCTAAGCTTCATGTCATTGTTCATCACCGTGATCAACCTTTCCATGAATTACCCCAAGTTAATCTTATTGAATCTAATTCATCAGACCTTTGGTATTCTAAAATATTTGATTATTTATCCCAATCCATTATTCCTCCTAATCTATCCAAAAATGTTAAGAGGTATTTTATTCAAAGGATGACCACTATGTGATCCTTGGCGACATTATTTATAAATGTGGATTTGACGGTGTTATTCTCTAATGTCTTAAATCCCATAAAGCCTCTCAAGCCATCCAAGAACTCCACAATGGTATTTTTGGTGGAAACTTTAGTGGCTTATCCATTGGTAAGTGGGTTCTTTGTCTTAGCTATTACTTGGCCTTCCCTCAATCATGATTGATGTATGTTAATAAATGTGAAAAAATTCAACAACATTCCAATCTTATTCGTATTCCTAGTCAAGCTTTGCAATCGGCTTAGGACCTTTGGCCATTTTTGCAATGGGGTCTCGATCTCATTAGCCTTATTAATCCTGTTCTTCATAGCAACATCATTCTATCATCACTACAACCGAATATTTCACTAAATGGGTGGAAGCAATACCACTTACCTCAACTAAATCTAGCCCAATCATTAATTTTATTTATCAACACATTATCTACCGCTTCGGCATTCCCCACAAACTTGTCATGGACAATGGAAATTCCTTTAAAAACAAATATCTCAAGAAAATTTGTAACACATTCAACATTCAACTCAAATTTTCTTCTCCATATTATCCACAAGCTAACGGCCAAGCCAAAGCTACCAATAAAACTCTTTAAAATATTCTTGCTAAGACTATTGATCAAGCAGTCGAAATTGGCATCTCTAGCTCCCTTTTTCTCTTTGGGCCTATCACACCAACATTTGTACCTCCACGGGATACACCTTTTTCTCTTATTTATGGTTCTAAATTTGTCCTTCCTATTGAAGTTAAAATTCCATCTTTACGCGTGTCTCTTCGCGACTTTATTTCTGATGAAGATTATCACCAAGCTCATTTAACATAACTCGATTTGCTAGATGAGAACATCCTTATCGCTCTTTAACACCATCATATTTATCAGGAGCACATTAAATTTTCTTATAATAAGCACCTCAAGGAACACAAGTTTAATGATGGTGACCTCGTCCTTAAAGAAAATCAAAATGTCACTACTATAGAAAGGAGCCAACATGAAATTTTTTCCCCTAACTGGATTGGACCATACATTATTACACACAAGTATGGGTCGGGATCCTATTATTTGGCCTCCCTTGATGGTAAACCAGAAGTGGAACCGCTTAAAAACTACATTTCCAACTATTATACTTTGTTAACATGTCTACCAGTGTTCTTCGCCATATCTTTAGACCATTCTCTATCTCAACCTCTTCCATCTATCATTGTGATGATTTGGAATTATGCGGTCTTCCATCATTTCCCAGATGTGACCTTAAATATGGATACCACAACTCGCCCATAACATTTTACTTGTGGATAGGTTCACCCCTTTGGTGAGAACTTTGCGATCATTACATCCATCACCTTTTTATTCACGTATTGGAACCATGCAAAGGGTCCAGGGGTGTCTCTTGTACATTTATTATCCCCTCCTAAGTGGTCTACTTAGCTAGTCCCAACTCTTCCCCATGTAAATTTAAAAAAAAATCATCATGGATTCTCTTGTCAAAAACAAAGTTATCAAAATAGGTGATCTCTCGAAGGAAACCTATTTATGTAAATCAAAATAAAAGTAAAAATCAAATCAAAATAAATAGACCAATCCCTCAAAGGATGACTATCATATTATTCTTGCCATCTATATGTATTGTATAAAGTAGACCATACCCTTAAAGGATGGCTACTCCTTATAGCATTTGAAGGCTTTTTGCATTAATCAACCTTTCATTTTATTAGCATCCTAAGAAAGCTTCCCATATTGATCAAATTTCTTCTAGTAGACTTCCCACATTGATCCATTTGCTCTTTGCCCTTCCCAGAGTTGGGGCACATTTTTAGGGAACACCATTTTTGGAGAACCTTTTTCCCTTTTTACAAGCACATCTCAAACTCCTTTATTATGTCAACATTAGGTTTATGAGTTCATCTCATATTTTGTTTCCTTATGTTCTTTTATATAACTAACTATCATTGGTTATTAGCTAACATCGATTACGTAGCATGTGCCTTGGATCACCTAGAACCCCCATTGTTTACCTCCAATGCGATTGGAGGCATATTTTCCTTGCACATTCCTTGATATGATGTGGAGACATTTATATCCATAGGTTGTTATCATTAAGGTTGTGTCTTATCCTCCTCCTCATTTGATCTTATCTTCTCTTTCTCATCCTAAGTCCCACTAGGCCATACATATTTCCCCTTTGGGACACTCCTCTTAACCATTCATTTCTTTAAGTCCATATTCATGGCCATACTCATCTTTCCCCCCAGGGAATTTTATTACGATATTCAAATTATCCCTTTTTGGGCATACATTCTTTTTCCAAAGTCCACATTTGTGGCCATATTCTATATTCTCCCTTTAGGGAATTCTGTTTTCATATTCCAAATCCTCTCCTTCTCATTTCAAAGTCCACTTTTGTGGTCATATTCACTCTTCCTTCGGGCATTTTATTTCACAATATTATTCAACTTGTGCACAAAGCCCACCTGGTGGCCATACTTTTCCCCTCTTGGGGCATATTTTTCACTTTTTGCCTTTGCGGCCATACCTTCCCCTTTGGGACATTCCTTTCCACCACCCATCTTTTTCATTTTTACTTTTGGGCCGTATTTTTTCTCTCCTTTAGGGGCACCATTATTTTGTCCTCATGGACACAAATATTTTCGATTGATTCCTTGTGTATGAAGGATTTCACATAATTTTCTCATATATTTGCACATATTTTGATGACTTGCCTATGAACCATTGGTCGTTGTATCCCATTTCCGGTGAGACCGCAATTGTCCTCTACCGATGTGATAGTGAAGTCACCGTTTCTCGATATTATGATCCTTTTTGCTTGGGGCATCTTGGTTGTACTTTCACCCTTCTTTTCTTCACCCACCTACTCTTCATCAAATATATTTTTCAAACACGTCATCAAATTCACTTAACATCATTGATCCCTCGTTTGAGGGGGAACTCCTCATCTACCTTCCATCAATCCTCATCCAACTCTCACCATTTTTTTCTCATTACTTGCTAATCCAAACCACTCAACAAAAAGGGGCAAAATGGAGACACCTAAATTTGATATCTATAGCCTTGATCGACCGCATGCACATGTTTATTAAATCCATCCCCCTTATTTAATTAAATACCCACTTTAATAGCTATCACCTTTAATTTACATTAATTAATTAAGCTTAAATTAATTAATTAGTCCACATCCTTTGCTTCCCTTGCCCTAATGGACTTTCTATTTCTCATCCCTACACTTTTTCTAGCCTATCTCTATTCCCAACTCATCTACACCTCATCCTACAACATCGTTTTCCCGCTTAATGCTTTATAGCATTCAATCCTATCCATAAAAACATAAAAATCATGCCAAAAGCGAAAAATCCTCACATTGGGTAAAATTTCCCCGAAATTAGCGGTGACCTAGCCTTGATCATTGTTGACCCTATAAATTTGAGTGATTTATTTCCATTCATCATTAGATGCATGCACATATCCTAACTTTCTTGTAACTTGCAAATTGCTTCTCGTTCCTAAACATCTCTGTAATGATTACAAACCTCTTGGATCTCCTTCTAGTTTTTTTACATTACTCGTGGACATTCCTTTGTGAGGTTATTATCGTTTGGTATCATTTTTTGTAATTATTATCATATTATTGCTGCCTTGTTTGCATCTAACCTTTTGAAGGTCCAGAAACATTCGGGACTCCGTTATCAACCTATTCTATCAGTTTTTCTACTTGTAGATTCTCTGATCCAACTTGTTTTCCTCGACCTTGTTCAGCGCTGCCCATATCACCATTGATCTACCCAGGTCATCGCCGACCTAATTTGTTCCATCCCTTCTGTTTCAGATTCCTTTTAGTGTTTGTTCCATCCCCTGCATTTTTAGATCCTGAATTTGCCATCTTGCTTCTCTGAATCAATCTAGTTTTCATCCCAAATCCACTGTGATTCTTGTTACCTTTTACTCCTTTCATTTCCTTTCTTATGACCTCCTCTGCAGGTTGTTTCTAGTATCTATAGGCCTCTTTTATATCTAACTTGCATTCATAACATCTAGATCTACATTTACAACTGTTGTTCCATCCTTCTACCTCAAGTCTCCATCGACCTGCCTCTACATAACCTCGGTCACAATCGACCCACCGGACTAGGTGCGTTTAATTTTTATTTCATTTCAATCAGAACAATATTAAATCAATCATAATTACTTTTAGATTTTATAAATCCTTTAGTTTCTGCACACTTTCGGTTTATCTTTACTTTGTATCAATTTTTTTAATAACGAGGGTTGACATTCATCGTGAAAGTTAAATGCTTCTCGGGTTCGCTTTGTCGGAAAAGCCCCACCTAAACCATCTAATAATTTTCCTTTCATCCAATCTTATTTGTAGGATTCATCTAATTTGCGATGCGGAATCCATCATTACTCAACACCCACATCACATCACATATCCGAGGTAACATAAACCCTCCAACATTTATGAGTTTACTAGTTTCTTTAGTAGCTAATGCATTAACTTCATTAAAAATGAGAAACTTGGTAAACAATCAATAATATTATTTATAATAAATAAATAATATAAATTGAACATTAATAATATTATTTATATTTTTTCATTAATTATAACTATAATAATAATACAAAACAATTATTGAATTAAAATTTATATTTTTTTGTCTCATGGATCGTGTCTATACTCCGTTCCGTTCTCCTAACCCTAACCCTAATCCCCTGCAATGTTGTAATGATGACTTGTCCTTGTGCTATAATGGGTTTGATTCTCTACCACCAAACCCTTCAGCCTTTATTTTCCAGAGTTTGGGTGAGGTTTTCTTATCAGTTTACAAGAATGAAGTTGGCGGCGACCTTGCGACTCAACTTTGTGTCCTTGGTTTCCTTCGCGAGAGATTTAGTAGGGATTAGTTATTGGCATCGATGGGGGCAATGGGTCTCAATCTAGGAATGCCTCTTGTAAAGTTGGTTCAATTTTTTTCTCGTGACGGTCCTCTTTGTGGTGCTTGAGGGGTTTGGATGTCGCCTTCCCTACTGCAACCGGGTATGTGGTGGTGGTGGCGGTTTGTCTACCTTGTGGGATGTATCCATTATTTTTGATAATCAGTTCTCCTTTGAGGGATCTGTTGATTTGAATGGGAATGTGCCTAAGATAAATTTGGTGCTTGGGTAGGGAGTGTGAATAGGTTACCAACCTCGACTCTATCTCAAGTCGTTCCCCTTTTGAAACATTCCTATGTTGTTACGATTAATGGTCCACCCCACCAGGCACCAATCCACTCAAGGAGGATAATAGCTCTCCCTCGGTAACCTTTGGAGCGCGAGTGATTGAAGCTGAAAAATTCACCGAGAAAATATATGATCTACCATTTTAATGGTCTATGGCTAGGACTTCTATTGCTTTACTCTTGGATCTCCTCAAATTGACAACCTATCATGGAAGGTAGAGTGGATATTTATCCATGCGCTTAGAGGTTTATTTATCGTGGTGTTTAATATGATTGAAGACAAATATTTAATCTTTTCTAAGTTACGGAAACTTAGAATCATCTTTAACTCATAAAATCGTGGTTTCCTTATTTTAACCCTATCACTAAAACATTTAATGTCAAGTCCGTTTGTGTTTGGTTTCCTCACCTTCTACTCCAATTTTGGGGGAGGAGAGCCTAATTTCGATTGGAAATGCTTTGGGGAGATGTTTGGATATTGATATTAAAACTGAATTTTACACCCACACTACCTATGCTAGTATCCTTGTTGATCGGATACGTCGGTGGACCTACCGACTTCCATGGAGCTGCGGGTTTTGGACATGATTTGGACCCAATCTTTGGACTATGAATTTTTACCCTTCACATCTAGGAAATGCTTTTCCTGGGTCATTCAACTTCGAATATAAAAAGCATGAAACACAAGGTGAATGGGAAAGTTTCTTAGTGGAAGGATTCTCAACCTAGTATGTTGGTTGTGGGGAGTGATCCCGATTCTTCCTCGAGGTTTCGAGAGATGAAAGAGGGTGAGCTTGAACATTTAGATGATATTCCCGATTATCCTTTTATTTTGAGGGTTGAGGTGTTAGATTTTGTATGACTTGAGAAGAAGTCATCCCCTTCGGGATCGACCTTTGGTTGCTGATAAAATTGGTATCTTGAATATGGGTACAAATGATGGGAATAAATAGATCTTTGAAATCATGTTCTTGATCCATACGATAACCGCCCTTTGTGTTTTGTTAGGCGGGTGTATTAGAGGTTTGGAGTATCTCTTGAGGAAGGTCAAGTGTGTTTGATCGACCTCTTTGGAATGTTTTTTTCCTCTTCTGTTCCTTCTTGGACTTGGTGTTTGGGTGGTGTTTGATTTACTTCTTTTACGGTTTTGGACCATGCTTCACTTGGTTTCATGTTGTGCTTTGACACCTATCTTTTGATTGTACAAGGTTCTTGATCCCTTCAAAATCACTCTTTTTACCTTATCTAAAAAAATTATATATTTTTTGAATTAAAAATATTAAAATATAATTTTTTATTTTTTAGTATTTTAAATTTTAAATTTTTATTAAATATTTTGATTATTTTTTAACAAATTTTTGTGATTTTAATTTTTAGTTTTTTTAATCAAATTTAGTTTTTAAATTTTTATTAATTTTATTTTTTTATTAATTTAAATTTTAAATATTTCTATTAATTTTTCTTTTTAATAAATTCTTCATTGTTAATTTTAATTAATTTTTATATTTTTTATTACTTTTTAATTTTTTAATTTTTTAATTTTATTGAATTTTTAATTATTACTATTTTTTTCCTTTATTTTTTCAATTTTTCTAATTTCTAATTTTTTTTTTTATTTATTGGTAAAAAATTTTATTGGATTATAGCCCAACTAAATTAATACTTAACAAAAAAACCCGAGAACATGTTAGTCTCAAATTTAAACAACCTTTTCGGTGTTGCTCTCATAATACCAAAATTACATTATATCAAAGTAAAAACAAACCCATAAACACTAAGTGTCCTCCTCGAGAGAAGGTGGAGCTCACAACCTCATGCGACACCTCAAGATCCACCGAAGTTTGAGCTTTCTCCTCCAGGGACTAGTGCAAAAGTAATTCTTCCAATCGAGAGTCTTCAAATTTATCATGTATGCCTAGAACAATGCGATGGCATCCAACTTGCAACCCTACGGTTGATACTTTCCTAGGCACGAGATTTAGAAAAATTCCAAATATGCTCTAATGCTAGACTCACATTGAAACCCATTTTCTCAAGATCCTCGTGCAAAGCAAAGGAATTGCTTGCCCCAAACAACACAATTTGCACACCAATAATTTGCGCAACCTTCAGGGTGTCAAGTTGGGAAGTAGATTGGCCAGTGTCACCCATCACCCGAATTACTTCTTCCATGTGCGCATTTTCCCCAAGTCTAGCAGAGAGTTGGGCTCGTAACAAGTTTTTAGCCATCCAACACAGAAGACGAGGGTCCTCCACGCCCTCAATGAGAGTGTTTTTCCATAATTCCATGGCCTCTTTTGCAGTTATTTAAGTGTCTTTGTCAAGCAGGTGGTAGCATTCAACAACTCACGTAATTTCAAATCATTAACCAAACCCAAAAATAAAAGTGCACATCATCCAGAGAGAAATGGTGGATCAGATGATCATCCATTTCTTTGATAGTGTTCTCCGCAGTCTTTTTCCCCCACTCCGCCTCGTGCACTTAGCCGGACCAACAATCCCCTTGCCTTTCTCCATTGGACTGAACAAACCAGAGACTTCTTCACAAAAACGGTTAGACAAGCTCCACCAAATGCCCTGAATTTCCTTATAACCCTTCTCGCATGCAAAAACCATAAAGAAAGAGTGTGCGAAACTAACTCGATGCATGCCAAAAAATCATGAGGTGAGGGGAGTTAATGAGAAGGACAAGCTGGGATGTCCTTTCAAGGCCACCACCGATTGCCAATTACTATTTTCTTGATTAAGTAAATCTCCCATTAAATCAATTAGATCTTTGGGTTGTAAAATAATGAGTCTTTGGGGATCTTTCTTAATGCTTCTATCCACTCCAATGTTAGCTAGTTTTTCTGCCACTTTATTAGTGCTACGAAAGATGTGTGAAATCTAGAGGGGCTCATAGAGAGCATGACAATCATTCACAATAATGGAAAGATGCCAATTGTTGACTTGACATTTCTGAACCACATTAATAATGACCCGAGTCACCTTCGACAAGGAATTTCTCCCACTTTCTTTGTTTCATAATTGAGAGGCTACGCTAAAGAGATTTGGCCTCAACATAATTGTTAGAGCATTTCTGAGGGCTTCAATGAAGCCCAAGATAGGTGACTAGAAGAGCTTTGAAAATTCCATAAACCCCGTCTCAACTTGGGTTGTTCTTGACAGCCCCATCAAAATTTAGCTTGATGTACTCACCATTAGGAACCTCCCAAGAAGAGGTTCTGTGATTGTTGCTTTTGAGTCCAACCCCTTTATCAGGGATACCAGCCAACGTATTATTCCAATTGAGAAGAACAATGTTGTCAGCAGGGAAAATCTTACCTGATTTGGGAGGCCAGACATGAAGAAGCTCCCTTAGTAAAGAGAGAGTATAGGATAATACAACTTCGTGCCTTTTTTTTTCATTAGTGAAAATCATGCATTTTTTTAGCCAAACATTCTAACAGATGGAAATAGGGAAAAATTGCTAAATTTGAAATAGAGGTTTTGAGTGTGTGCAACAAAACCAACAAGCCAAAAGATCCTTAAGGGATTCAGGGAAGACAAAGTTGAGGTTGAATTTGCAGAGAAGATGTCTCCAAATTTGACTAGTAAAGTCGAAGTGAATCAAAAGATGGATTGTGTCTTCCTCTTCCTTTAGACATAAAACACACCAAGAAGGTCCTTGAAAGCCTCTTTTTCACAAATTATTTTGAGTCAAAATTTTATCCCAGTATGCATTCCAAAGGAAAACATTAAATTTGGGGAAGCCCATGTTTGAACCAAACTTGCTAATGAGGGAAAGAGGTAGGACCCCTCCCATCAACAATTAGAGCAGCGACGTAGCCATCTTTGACATTGTAGTTTCTAGTTCTAGCACCCATCCAAACCAGCTCATCACATCTGTTGTTGAAGTGGAAAGGCAAGAGGAGATCCATCGAACCTGCTTGACCCCAGCCAGATGGGTAGGAACCTGAAATCCCACCACCCATCCTTGGAGGGATTGAAATAATCTTTGACCACGACACCAATATTGCTCTTGCACCAGTCCATTAAGTTTCTAAGATTGTTTTATTAGCTAAAGGCTTGTTCAAAATCAAAACATCCATCCGTAAGTGTGTCAAAGTTCCTTTTCCAACATTCCATCTTAGCAGCAGTTTGATAATTCCCAAAGAACTAGTCACGAGGTTCCAAATATGAGAGCCAATAATGTGGTTCCAAGTGCTGAAGATCCTTTCAGGCTTCATATTGTCCAATTATTTTCTCCTAAGAATAATACTCCATTGGGTGTCTTTTTCTTTGTAGAGTCTCCAAACAAGTTTATCCCCAAGAGCCCGGTTCATTCTTTTATTTATTATGAATCCAAGACTCCCCAGGATTTGGGCAGACAAAGGTTTTCCCATTTAATAAGAGGGAGATTCTTAGTATCACTTGTTCCACTCCACATAAATTTAGTTTGAATTGACTTTATACAATTTACAACTTTGGAGGGCATAAGAAGAACTGACATCATATAAATTGGAGTGGCTTGGGTGTAAGAAGATATCAATTGAATTCTTCTAGCAAAGGAGAGCCACTTACCTTTCTAGCTGTCCAGCTTCCTTAAGATTTTATCAATGGTGGAATTCTAAAGGTTTGATGAGATTACGCCTTGGAAAATTGGGATGCCCGAGATAGCGTTAGGGAAGAGAGCCGAGTTGATTACCAAAATTTTGCAAATCATGATTTGAGAGGCTTTATTGGTGTTAGCGAAGAATTTTTTTGATTTTCTTTTATTCACCAATTGATTTGAAGCAACTTCATACAAGACTAAATCTTTCTTGAATGTCTAAGCCTCATATATGGAGGCTATCCTGACAAAGACTAGTGCCATCTCGCAAAATGGAGGTGAGTGATTCTGGGAGCACCATTGGCTATAAGCACATTATAAAAAGCTCTAGAATTTTAAAGGTACGTAAGCCATCTACATTGAAAGAATCTACCATAATAATGAAGAGATATGGTGAAAGAGGGTCACCTTGAAAAAAACCCCGGGAGAAGTCAAGAAACCAATCGGTTCACAATTGATGAGGACAAAGAATTTAGGTAAGATAATGCAAGCATAGATCCAATCGCTCCAAGAAGAGGAAAAATCAAAATTTTCTAGAATAACAATAATAAAATCCCAATTGGCTTTGTCAAAAGCTTTGGTCATGTCGAGCTTAATAAGCATGTTCCCAGAGTTTTGCCTTTTAGCCGAGTGAATGAGTTCATGGGAAATGATGACCCCATCAAGAATTTGTTTTCCAACCACAAAACCCCCTTGCTTGGGTGAGATGATCCTCATAAGGATCCTTTTGAGATGATTGGCCATAACCTTTGCAATTATTTTGTAAGAAATGTTACAAAGAGAAATAGGTTCATAGGAATCAAAGTACCTTGAATTTTCTGACTTAGGGATGAGAGCTATGAAAGTGGTGTTGAAATTATTGAGGATATCCTTTGAGGAGTAGGATTCTTAAACAACTTCAACCACATCTATTCCCAATATAGTGTTGAAATTCTTGAGGATATCCTTTGAGGAGTAGGATTCTTAAACAACTTCAACCACATCTATTCCCAATATATCCTAGAAGGCTTGATAGAAAATAGTAGGAAAGCCATTCGGTCTAAGAGCTTTGTCGGGTTTTAAAGATAAAAAATAGATTTAACCTCTTCCTTAGAGACCAAATTTGTAAGCATAAGGTTTTCATCATCATTGATCAGCCTAGGAATTCAATTGAGAATTTGGTGTGTAGGCGTAGATCCATCAAGTCAAAAATTAGAAAGGAGATCTTTAAAAACATTTTAGATTCTTCCCCACATTTTTTTGAATCGACACAATTTCTCCCAAGGGGAGAGATACTAGAAATCCTATTCAAATTTCTTCTTGTTATGGTTGTTTTATGGAAGAATCCAGAGTATTGTGATCCCCTTCCTTGAGCCATTTTATTATAGATTGTTGCTTGTAATGAATTTATTCCTAAAGGAGAATCTGATTTAGCAAGTTGACTAGATATTATTCTTCCTATTTTAGTTCTTCATGTAACCCAACCTCTTGGATATGCTTCTCAATAGTAGCAAGATTGAATTAATTCTCTTCTTTTTTAAAGATGTTCCCAAAAGTGAGCTTATTCCATTCTTTTAACTTGAATTTCACTTTTTTAGCTTGCCAACAAGCTTGTACATTTTGAGCCATCAATATGAGTATTCCACCATTCAGCCATGAGGGATTCCAGAGGAGGATCTTTAAGCCACATGAGTTCAAATTTGAAAGGTCTTCTTGCCGGAGGAGCAGAGGGAGATATTGTCAATTGAATATGATAGTGATCATAGCTCACAACCCAAGAGATTTTGGATTTGATCAAAATACTTTATTGAATCTAGTCCTCACTGAAGAGGAATCTATCCAAGCATTCAGCTACATAGTTTCCTCCAAGATTTCTATTCGTCCAAGTGAATTTCTCATTTTTGGGAAAGATGTCAACCAATTCACAGTCCTCAATAAATTGGGAAAATTTGGAGGCATATTGGGTGATGAAACCCAACCCTCCAATTTGCTCGAGAGAAGAAATGATTGAATTGAAGTCTCCTTCAATATCCAGAGAAAATCGGTACGAGATATTTGATACTTTTAAAGATAACCAACAAGTTTCCTTAGCAATGCTGCTTTGAGGCTCATAAACATTATAGCAAATGAATTTTAGAGGTTGATCAAGAACTTAAAATTCAATAGCATGCCAATTGATACAATCATCAATCAATTGGCCAGAGACTTTGATATGGTTCCAAAGGATGTATAAACCTCCCGAAGCACCTATCATGGCATCTCAAGAGACATATTTGCTATTTTTACACAAATTCTGAGAAATGGAGCTGAACTAAGAAGCCTCCATCTTTGTTTCTTGAAGAAGGAGAATGTCTAGGTTCTTGGAACTAATAAACTATTTTAACATTCTTTTTTTGTGCGGGGGTTGAGCCCTCAAAAATTCCAAGAGAGGATTAACATTAGGAAGGCTTAGATCCGTCACTGGGGTGACCAGCCCTAATTGAGTTTTCTTACCTATTTTGTGAGAAGAAACTTCATTTTTGTGCCCTTTGTCCTCAGGGGTGACCTCCCTAGTGCACCTCGGTTTTCTTTGTCCATTGTAGGGGATTTCAAAAGCATTTTTGGGATTCCCTTTTGACTACCTTTTCTAATGTTGATTCCGGCTTCTTGATTGTATGAATTCGAGAGGGGGCTCCTCGACTTACCTTTGCCAATTTACTAGCTTTGTGGAAAATTTCAGATTCCTCTATTTTGCTATGATCCGATTATAAAGAATGTATTTTAGTTGATCATGAGTGAAATCTTCCTCTTCACTAGTTGTCTCCTCATCCTCTTCGAGACTCCATAATTTCTCCATCTTTAACACCCACCTCAACTAGGACAACCGCTTGAGCAGAGCCAGGTTCTTCGACAGGAGAGGAGTCCTCAAGGGTATTCAAGGCATTGAACTCATTTTGGGTGGGGACCACAATGGTTCTAGCCAAGTCAGGGTTTTCCACCTTGTTCCATTTATTTTTAGCATTCTTCTTCTTCTTTTTGGGCTTAAAGAAGCCATTATCTTCTGAAGTCTCTGTTTTCTTCATTTCTGAGCATTGTTGTGCAAAGTGACCATGTTTGTGGCATTTCCTACAATAGAACGTGACATTTTCATAGTTCGATATTGCTTCCATTTTAAGTTTCCGATTGGAGACAGATAACACTTTGGCGCGAGGTTTTGTTATATATCCAAATTAACACAAGTCTAAAGCATACACCACAAGGACCCCATTTTCCATTGGTTTTGTAGTGCAAATGAATTCCCCCAACGTGTTGCCCACCTACTCAAAGGTTCTTTCACACTAGAGTTTAGTAGGGAGGCCATATAGGTGGATCCAAATTAGAACTTTGGTTAGGGATTCAAAATTAAGGTTGAAGTTTTTGACCTAGGGTTTCATGAAGAGATTAGCTCTTCCCATGAACCAGGGTTCAGATCTGAAAATTTCATCGCGATCAGTAGAATTTTCGAATAAGACTTAGAAGAAGCCTTGTGGAAGGAGCTTAATTTGGCTCCGAGAGGAAATTTTGAAGAATTTTGCGAGATAGTTGAATAGATCACGCGTCTTGGCAAGAAACCGATGAACTTGCAAATTAGGGCACCCTTCGAAAGAATGGTGATCGAAGAGTCCACATCTGCATCATTGATATGGACAACCGAATTTTAGTAGCCTCTGGGAGAATGCTATTAAGGCCAACCATAAAGACCGAAGTAAAAGCTCGGGGGACCCGAGCCCCAAGAGGTAGTCAACAAGAGAGGATTGGATGCGAGTGAGGAGCGATTAAAAAAGCATGTACCATGATGGCTACTTTCAATTTTTATTAATTATTAAATTCTAATTTTCATTTTTTATTAATTTTAATTTTTATCAATTTTTAATTTTTATTATTTTTTTATTTAAAAAAAAAGATTAATTTTTGTTTTATTTATTTTTAATTTTTATTACTTTTTAATTGCTTTTATTAATTTTTATTGATTTTTAATTTTTAATACTTTTAAATTTTAATTTTTTATTAATTATTATTATTTTCAAATTTTCAATTTTTGAATTTAACAATTTTTTATTTTTATTTTTTATTTTAATTATAATTATTTATGTTTATTAATTTCAATTTTAAATTTTAATATTTATTTATTTTATTAATTTTAACTCTTAATTTATAATTTTTACTACTTGTAAATTAATTTTTCATTTTTTTATGAATTTTAATTTAACTTTAATTAATTTTTAATTTTTTAAATTAATTTTTAATTTATTTATTTTATTCATTAATAGTTATTAATAATTATAATTTATTATTTTTATTAATTCTTAATAATAATTAATTTTTTTTTTTATTAATTTTAGTTTTTATTTTTTTAAATTTTTAATTTTAATTAATTAATTTTTTAATTCTTATTGCGGTGAGAGGTGCTCCTACAATGGCAGATGGGGTTGTAATGGCACAAGTGGTTCATTTTTGACGAACATTTAAAAAGAATTAAAAATTATGAACCAACATTAAAACAAAAACAATTGTATGGGGGTGGGTGGGTGTGCCGACCCACCCTCGGCCGCCATATCCCCACCGCCGCTCCTCGGCCGACAACCCCACTCTGCCGCACTTGCACTCTTCTCAGTGACCCCACCCTCATCTCGCCATCCCTACATCCCCAATCCCTTCCTCCACATCCTACATCCCCTTCCTCCACTACTACCCCAATCATACCTACATCCCCTTTCTCCCTATCTCCCCCTCACGCCGATTCCCCATCACTTTACCTCCTCATTCCCTCCATCGCCGCCTCCACATGCACACACAACACTCCAAAAAAAATAAAATGATACTAAGGGCATGGTCTCATGGAGGAGTTTGGGCTCCTATTTTCTTGCAACATAAGGTCCCATGCTTATTTTTAAAGCCGCCTACGGGAAATATTAGAATCTAGGCCTAAAAATAGGAGCTCCACTTTTTAGCCCCTAAACTTAAGAGGTGGCTACGGAGGGGTTGGGAGTTTCGTCCTACGATTTAGGGATGATAAAATCCAACATGCATTCTTGCCATTATTTTTTGGTGATTATAGAGAGAAATATGATTTTATTTTCCTACAAATAACCATTAAAATCTAATGGGATCCTATAATAAGTATTGTTAAGGAAACTAATAAAAATCATGGGACCTTAAAACTGTTGAATATTTGAACAATCACATTGAAAAGAAAACACCGAATATAATATTCAATTTGGGAATCATCCGGGATATTTTATTATGTTGAGAGCTATTACATTTATAGACTTTTCCTTCTCCATCATACAAGGAGATAGACCTCATCTTGAAATCCCCTAAATCTCTCAACAACAAATCCCTAACATGTCTCCTTCAATCTCTAACACCTCACTAATAGTGAGTTGTTCTCACAACTCACGTACAAATGTGTAATAATGTTTTATTACACACACACTCATATTATTTTAATTTCTAATGTTCACACTAACAATATATTTTTCCTAACAAAAACTACTAAAATGATCCTAATTTTTCTCAAAGAACACCTTTGCTGAAATATTTATGAAGGCCCCTTCCATAGGACCATGCTCTAAGCCATCTTTGAAAGATATTTTAGGGCTTAGGTAATGTATTTTAGAGTTAGGGTAGTATTTTAGATTTAAATAAAGGAGATGATATTAAAATAAGTCATCTTTAATACATAAGATGTTATAGGTAGGAAAAATTTGGGGTAGGTAATAGGTGGTAATATTATATAAATAAGATTATTTTAATATAAGTATTATGTAATATAATGTTAAAAGTATTAGGTTAGATTTATTTTATAATATATATGTAGTATTAGATTTCATAAACTATAATACATGTGTTATAAAATATATAATAACATACATTATTATTAAATATAATATACAATATAGAATATATATATATAGAGAGAGAGAGAGAGAGAGAGAGAGAGAGAGAGAGAGAGAGAGAGAGAGAGAGAGAGAGAGAGAGAGAGAGAGAGAGAGAGAGAGAGAGAGAGAGAGAGAGAGAGAGAGAGAGAGAGAGAGAGAGAGAGAGAGAGAGAGAGAGAGAGAGAGAGAGAGAGAGAGAGAGAGAGAGAGAGAGAGAGAGAGAGAGAGAGAGAGAGAGAGAGAGAGAGAGAGAGAGAGAGAGAGAGAGAGAGAGAGAGAGAGAGAGAGAGAGAGAGAGAGAGAGAGAGAGAGGTTAGTATAGTTTATACACGTATAATATTTTGTTAGATTTTATCTTGACATACCTATCTTAGAAGATTGATGTAAAAGATGTTGAGAGGTATCATTGTCGAGGTGTCTATTCCACTTATTTGTAGATTCAAATTTAGGTTCCTTGAGAATGATACCTCTTGGTGTCTTTTTACAAATATTTTTTAAAGATAGGTATGCTAGTTGATTTTATTTTTGTATTTTATTAATTTTAATTTTTAATTTTTTATTACTTTTTAAATTTTTATTAATATTGTACTTTTTAATTTTTATTAATTTTTTTGGAAAAGGGTAAAAGTGGAGGTTTTGAGAGGACCCACAACCTCCTAAAAAAATCCTTAAAAGGCAAGATAAAGTAATTGTTGTCATGCAAATGTGCAACAAGAAAATTTCCAATTTTTAAGCATGACAACAATACCCCTGTGTCAATTTTTTCAAATTTTACCTTTCCAAGACACCCTAGGTCTACCCATCCTTAACACCAAGCCTTACTTAGTCCATGTAATGGTCCTCAATTGGATTTCCATACAATTCCGCTAGGTGATTTAGGAAATCAAATTCATTCCCCCTAGGTGATTTTATGAATTTGTGAAGAATGCCAAGTTTTGGGCAGTTTTGGGAAGGGCTACCACTGGCCTTCCCGAGACTAGTGCACCCTGTGGAGTGAAACGAAGGATAAAAATCACCATGGAGGAGTATTAAAGTGCTAAAAATGTTTTGGAGTTGATTTTGGAAGATTTAGGGAAGTTTCGAGGTTTTGGAGCCAATTCAACAAAGCGGGTTTTTGGCCTGAACGAGCATGCGTCATGAAAAGGGACCTGAACTTCAAAGAAAGATTATGGGATCTCCATAGTGATTTGGAAGCCAAAAATTACCTATGGAAATTATTTTCAATGCTCTACATGATGGAAAAAACGGACTCCTCGAAACCCCATACTTTCTTCTAGGCAGCTCATTCTTTTGGCACAAAGCTAGAGGTCTCAAGAGAAAGGATCCATTTGGAGGTGTTTCATTCATAATTGAGACTTGGGAAAATCACCTTTGTTCTCAAAATGAATTTTAAAGTAAAAATCATATAAATAAGTGCCCAAAAACTCATCCGGGAGCTCAAGATATGGCCTTCACAAGTCAGCTCTCAAGGTACACTCTTCGACACTTAGTCAAATTTTTGATGGGACACGTGGCAACTTGTGGTTAACGCACATTTTCATGTTCCCTTTTTCCATTTTGAAAAGGAAAAAGGGGACATAAAATTTCAACCAACCCTTTTTAGCCCACAGAACACCAATGTGACCTCATGGATTGCCAATTTAGCCCTCGGGAGCTAGTTAGAGCCTTTTCTCTTACTGCATGGATGATCGCCAAATGTCGTAACTTGGCGCAAAGTGGAAATTGATGTCCCTTTCATCACTTTAGAAAAGGGGACACAAAAATGCACCCTCCCCCTCATTTCCACGTGGTTTCTCATATGACCAAGTCTCAACCTATATGAGGAGAAGGTAGTGAAAATAAGTACATGATCTTCGTTGGATGATTGCGCGATCTCCATAAGGAGTTAGGAGGAAAAAATAATCTTCGGAAAGTTGAGAAGATCCTATACATGATGGAACATTCCGATTTTTAAAAAAACACTTTGTTTTTCCTAGGTAAGTTCATTTAAAGTGGGAACACTTGGTGATCCCAAGTAAGAATGTCATATTTGAAAGAGTTTAAAGAAGAATCAAAAGATTAGACCCATTACTAACATTTTCCATGATCAGATGAGGATTAAACATTAAAAACACAAAAAATTGCAAAAAGAATGGATTGAAATGGTGAAGAAATGATTTTTTTGAAAAAACCCCCAAAGTCACCAGACGAAGATTCATTCATATCTTTCGAACCGTTCAACGAATTGAGATGTCATCTTTTGCAGAATTCCTTATTTTTCAAGATGATCAAGATGCAAAAAACGGGAGGTCAAATAATGCCCTAAATCATTTGTTTCATAAAAAACCTCATTTCATGCCCTAGCTCACATTTGTTAGATTTCTCGACAATCGACAGATTGGATCAAGCTAAAAACTTGCACACGGACTCTAAATGAAAAAATATCACAATGGAGATGATTTCATTACGATCGCAAACAAAAACCAAACCCACAAATTTTGATCTCCATTAATGGCTGCCATGGCAGCTTCGTGCTCAAGCCACCGCCAGGACAAAATCAAGTGAAATTTGGAGGAGAATATCGTGACGATGAGCCAAGTCTGAAAAAATGTGATCCATCATGAACCAAACACCAAAGACCCACTTTTCAAAAAAGTAAGATTTCCTACACAAGTTTGCTATTTTTGTTTAGTTGTCATCAGAAGTAGTGATAGAAAAGATAGTGTGCATCGAAGATGATCATGAGGTCAGAATGATTGTTCAAGCAAAAAATAGTGAAAATGACCACTTACTAAAAATAGTAAGTATCCCGTATGAGAACTTGCTAAAAATAACAAGTTGCATTCAAGGGGGAGTTTTGGAAAAATGATATGTAGGGGGATAATCATTTAGGTCTATATCACCATTTGGGGTACAAAGAGGCAAACTCCCACACTTACCAAAAATAGTAATTTACCTTGTCTAGATATAGTAAGTGTCAAAGAATCATGAAATCTAAGTTCATGAAGGGGCACTATTCACTATCATCAAAAATATACTCATCGGTCTTCACCGCCACCTGCTGTGTATGAGTTTAAATTATCAATGCATCATGTACAAAGGAGCCTTTACGATCATTGTCGATAAGGGAAACATATTCAAAGGTATTCAAAGGAATGACAACTTTTCACGTAATATTCGGAGATTTTTCCTCATTGTTCAAAGGTTCACAATTCATCATTTCACTGGAGCATTTCACCGATTCATCAGTGGAAGAAAGTTGATCTTCATTGGAGACATACTATTCTTCATGCTTGAGCATATTATTCCTTCTCCTTCTTCCTTTATCCTTCTTCTTTCTCTCTCCATTCTAATTCTTCATTGGGCCTCATCATTATATTGTCTTATTCACTTAAGTGACTTATTTTAATATTGTAAAAGTATTTTCTCAAAATTATAAGAGAAATAATTAATTTATGGAAAATGAAAAGTCACAAGTGGAATATGGAAAACAAAGAGTCATATGAGGGAGGTGAGGGGTCAATTAAAATTGTTATAAATTGGGATGGCTTCTCCATTCCAAAGGATTCCAAATTTTGAAGAACTCCTACTATGTAGCATTGTGAATTGTGATAGCTTGGTTGAAGCTTTGTATTCATCACTACACATGGAATAAAATCTACACTTCTTCTATTTATCTTCCTTGTTTTTCCTCTATTTCCCTCTTGTATGCACTTTGTAAGCATGGTGATCAAAGAGAGCTTTGAATATTTGATGAATGAGCCTCGAAAACTTTGTTTTTATGTGGGTTTTATTTGTCTCACTAACCACTTCATTGTTTCTTTCTTCTATATTGGATGTGAAGCTTTGTAATCTAATTACGACAGTAATATTCCTTAACTAGTATCCCCCCTTTCTCCTCAACGCTATAACTAACTCCCTTGTAATCTCGTATAAGCACTTTGCCATAGGTTCAGTGAAGTGTCCTATGTGATCCCTAAGCAATTTGTCCACCCACAACATTTAGATTAGGATTAGGATTAGTTACATTAAATAATGGGAGTCATACCATTCAATGTAGAGGGCGTAGCCCCGTGAATATTGGTGGAGACAATTGATTTGTCCACCTGAAATTTTTTCTCACCAACAACAATAAAGTGACATAGAGAGTAAGCCACCTGTAGCAAGAGAGTAGGCCATCAAGACACAAAAGAAGAATAAGAAGAGAGAAGAGAGAAAATGGAAAGGCTGCAACACCCATTGCCACAACTGTAACCAATTTACACAGTAGGATCACATACATGGGATTGTAGTTTCATTTTAGGGAAAGAATAAGCATTCTTTTTTCTTTTAATGACTGTCCAATCGTCACTCCTATTAGGATCCACATTTTCATTTGTGTGAGTTGGAAGCCAAATCTCAGAGGAAGCCAAAATACCATCATTGGGCTTCTCAATCTTAGAACTGATTTTAGAACAATCAGTAGCAGCTCCCAGAGGAAGTGTCAACGCATGATCCATAACAACCCCAACAACCGTCGCCAGAGGGGTAGCAACCAGTGATTGGGTCTTCTTATTTTCTAAAACCTTTTCTTCGTTAACCTTTTCCGAATCATCCGTAGGGGAATTAGGTTCATCTTCAATAAAAAAGGTTTTGATGAGAATCCTTCCACCAAGAGACCTTTTCTTTTTAATTTCTACTTTATTATCGACATTTGAAGCAAGATGCACTAGGGAATTTTTTTTTCTGCATTTGAAGGGAAAGCCTTCATAATCAAGAGGTTGTGACCAAACTCTATCAAGGACTTTGAGGTCAATAGAAGTAGGTAGATCAAGCGAGGTATCTAGATCCACTAATATCCGAGCAAAAGTAGTGTGAGTGTAGAGCTCCGTTTTGGAATCAATGGATAAAAATTTCCCAGAGCATTGCCAATAGCAGTCAAAATTTCCTCCCCAAGGCGTGGCGGGAGATGAGGTAAATGAATCTATACCGACTTAACATTGAAAGTGGTGGTGAGTGGATTGAAGGTTGGAAACCACGGTTTCATTAGCAGGTGATGATTATGTAGTTCCCAAATATTGGAGAGGATAGAATCCCTATCTTTACCAAAGCTAAAAGCCACAATAAAAAATCCCCTTGCACATGGGTAAATGTCAATCCTACTTGAAACAAGAGGACGCTAGTTTGTAGAAATCCACGACTGAAGGAGTGGAAGACCAGGCCAGAGTCTATTGAGGCGACGGATCAAACCTTGGGAGGAGAAAAAATCTTCAGCCTCTAACACCGAATCCCCAATGGAGACCAAAGGTGTGGATTTAGCAGCAAAGAGGGGTTTAGAAAATGAAGTAGCCGAAGTTGTAGCATAAGAACGCTTCCCAAAAGTGGAATCAAAGCCCACCTTTTCAAACAGAATCTGTTGAAGGGAAAACAATGTCTCTGCTACCATTAGAAAGGCCAATATCACCGAGAAGAAGAGGAGCTCGAGGGGCTTGAAGAGCACCATCAATAGAAGGGCATCGATGCCTACAGCAGCCACAAAAAGGGGGAAGAACTATCACCACTCAACCTAAGCCCCCAAAAATCTCGAGCACCGACCCACGTACAAAATCGGCCACCATTGATAGAAACATTGCTCTACAAACCCCCATCACGAATGCATAAGTTTAGAAAAAGGTTTCCAACAATCGATATTGGGAAGGAATACGGGAAGAACCATTGTATCTAATTAATATATATTTAATTAATTTTAATTTTAATTAATTATTAATCTTTATTGATTCCAATTTGTAATTTTTATTAATTTTAATTTTTAATTTTTTATTAATTTTATTTTTTAATTTTCATTAATTTTAATTTTAATTGTTATTAATAATAATAATTTAAATAATTAAAATTTCAATTTTAAATAGGCCTATCAACCTCATAATATCACCTTTAGTGCTATCGTTAGTATATTCATAGAATTGGATTTTTTATTCACTCATAAATATCAATAAAAGGTTATGGAAACACATGGAAGAGGAAGAAATCCTTTTCAGGATCACTTAATAACCATGTCAAATATATGCAATTAATGATCATGCAACTCATTAATAATACTATCACAATCACACATCAAAATGAGCCATTTGTGGAACGATTTTTTTTTTTGAAAATTGATATGGGTATATTTCTTCAATTTAGTGACTTGAATTTGTAAACAACAATCACAAAACAAAAAATTGTAATCAAAAATATTGGAATCATTGGTTTTTGTGCAAATATCTAAATACATATGGAATCTTGGTTGGTTTTTTGAAATAAATAGTTATTGGTTTTCTAGATATTAGAATCAAATATTATTGTGGAATTATTTAAATAGGAACCTTGGTTTTTTTCTAAAATATTTATGTTAAAATCTTTGATCAAAAACACCTCTCACAATCTCATGTTTAAATAAGTGAAGAGGTAGTTTTTATATTCTTCTCTCGTCACTATATTTTGTTTGAAAACTTAGATGAAGTTTAAAGTTTTGGGATGTTTTTATGTATATTTTATTAAAAAAAATTGTTTTAAAGATATTTATGCATATTAATTAGTAATAATTAATTGTAAACAAGTTTTAAAACACCATACAATCAAAAAATTAATGGCTAGTGAGTTTTTCCTAGGTTTTGGTGGGTAGCTGATTAGAAAAATATATGTCACTCCTAGATTACAATATATATTTTTGAGGAAGTAATACAAAGGTTTTTATTATTGTAGATATTATCTTCTTCATTACTGAACTTTATTAATGAATATATAAGATTTACATAAAAATAAATTTGGAAACCATAATGTGCATAGAATCGCATATAAATTCTAAAGAGTCTCGAACACATAAAAATAAATTTTATTTTTAGATTTTGATGAATAATTATTCACACTCATTAGATTTACCATTTATTTAATTTAGTGTAATTAAAGATAATTGAAAAACATAATGACATGGAATGTAGAAATGTCAAACCATCCATAATTTTTGGTTGACGGGCTAGGTGGATGTCAAATTTCATCCCTTTTTCTCTGCATTTTTGTATGTGCTTCTAATAATATTAACTTTTTCAAAGTATTTATTTTTGTTCAAAGAAGAATTGGGATAAAAATGCAACTTTCACATTTTTTTCTACGGGCCAAATGAATTTTAAATTCATTAATTATGAGCTTATAACCTATTACTAAAATTATGTTATGTCTCGTGTCCAACTAATTTTATAAAAGGATTGCATATGTCTATTCAAATATAAAAATACTACCAATTGTACATGTAAGTTGCAAACTACGTCCTTGAAGAGTTGAATGTAAAGTTAACGGGGATTGGTTTTTGGCTAAAATGTATGTGATATTAAGTTTTGTAAGGTTTTGTGACAAGGAGAACTGTGTTGGACATGTTTCATTGTTGTTGTCATTGATGTCAAGTAGCATTGATGTCAAAGGGTGTCTTGGTGTGCATAGGTGAGTGCATGATGTTTTCATTGATGATCATTGATGTCAAATAAGGTGAAATGAGTGAAGGTTGATTGGTAGTGTCATGTTTTAGTGAAGTAATATGGTGTCTAAGTGTGATTGCATGTTATTAATGCATAGTTCATACAAACAAGGTGTAGTGTGTGAGCTCTAGAGGTGGTAAAAGGTTGATATAAGGTATAACATAGTCGAGAGAGATGTGCCAAAGGTTTATGAGTGTCTACAAGATGGAGAACATGTCGGTTCGGTATGAAATGGGTTGAAGCTAGCCATTCTAGACCTAGTCCTAGACCTCATGGATGAATAAAATTAGTCCAAGGCAAGACAAAATTATCATGTGAGGAGTGTTTTCAGGTCCCATAACATGTGTGGAAGGTGTAAAAGGTCATATTTCATGTGTATAGTGCATGTTCAAGGTCCTATTGAAGCAAGACATAGAAGACAAGGCAAGAAGGCATGGGAAAACCAGGTAGCATGATGAGTTTAAGAGGTAGCTAAGCATGATTGAGCATTAGGGATTATAGAGGAGGTCATCCCGAGAGGTGCATGCAAAGTTTCATGTTAGGAGGTTGATGAAAAAGCATGAAAATTTGTTTTGAGCTCTACCGAGCTCTCAAAATGCAGATCATTCCCATCTTGATGGTCAATTTTGAATGCTCACCCACATGTGTGTACTTTGCATGGGGACCTAATATTTTTGTGGATGTTAGGGAATGAAGCTAATAAGGTTTTCCAAGTGGAATCAACTCATTTGGTTTTCAACATTTTATGAACCATTGTTAAGAAGCCAAGTGGGTTTAAACCCTCATAAAACCCTAGTCTTGTAGCGATGGAGAAAATATGAAGAGTTTGGCCATGAAATGACTTGGGAATGTTGGTTTGAAGGTTCAGGATTATAGAGAATTCATCAGTGCTCATTTTTGTGGTGGTGGCATGCTCCAGGTGTGATGGTAAGCTACAACAAAACCCTTATTTTGTGAATATTTGTAGGTACATGTATGGATTGTAGGGTTCATGAAGTGAAACCAATCAATTCATCTAGCTTGGGATGTGTGCTAAATTCTCATGAATATATTTCAATAGGTTATGTGGATAAAATTAGTGAAACCTTACTCACAATATTTCCTATCTCTAAGTTTCTAATAGGATCAAATCTAGTCATGGAGGTCTAAGAGGTGTTTGATGGAAATGCATATTTTAGCGGTAATATTTGAGCATGGATAACTTGTAGAGGTCCCATATGATGTGTTTGAGGTCTTAGTTTGATAAGAAGTGGTGTTTTTGGCTTAATCCATAATGGCCTAATCAACCCTATTAGGCTTACCAAGAATGTGGATGGAACATGTATCCAAGTGTGGATTTCTCGATATACATATGTATTTGAGTCTTTGAGGAGGTGTGTTAGAATTCCATTGAAGTGTTTGAAATGATGATAGTTCTTGGAACTTTCCTTTAAGGTGTTGGATCTTGATGAGTAGATGACTGGTTCTTGATACCTAGAACCAGGTTTGAGCAATTTATGAGATGCAAGAATTTTGGAGCCTTATTCTTCAAATTAGTGGTTGACATCAGTTGTGTGAGTTTCATGAGGATAAGATCTCTATGAGTCTGGGTTGTCACAAATGTCCCATCTATGCATTGGTAGGATGTTATCTTTGTTGATACATGGGAAAGCTCGGCCTAACTTATGACCTGCTCTGCTCTCAGCCTATCTCTCTCTAGTATCACAGGATGTAGTCTGAGCCTACGTCTGCTGATATAGGCTCGTCACCTGAGCCATATGTGCTGCCATCTACCATATCTGCTAGAAATGGATGGCACCATCACCTCCCTCACTCACCCCTAGGCCAAAGCCTAGTCTCTCTCTATGAAATAGCCCGATGTAGCTACTGCTGTAGGGTGGCTATCTATACCATCGACCGCACCATAGGGGCCTCTCCCTTTTCCGGTCTAGAGGCCTATCCCTCCTCGTGTAGTCTAAGCATGGAATCATGCATGTGCTTGTCTTGGTCCCTACACCTATACTGCACCCTTCCCATCATGCGAAAACCCCTCAAATGGATCATCTGGGTCCCGAGCTGCCGCATCCTCCCTCTCGTCACCAATGTATAGAAGCTCGGTGGTGGCCGAGTGCTCGCGCCCATGCCTCATCCGAGAATAGTCAAATGATGAGGTAAAATAGTGGTGTACCAATCCATGTAATCGGCGTAGTACTCGGGTCCCGATCTATCGAGTTATGTCCCATGCCTATGGAACCACCCGTAAGAAGCGGCCTGGCTCGGGGTGCATGTATGCATGTCCCGATGGTCTACTTCTCGACATCTCAGCAGCATACCAAAAATATAGCTTGTGGAACCCCTTGCACCTTGCCCAGCTATCACTGACATCGGTCTACTCTATATAACTCTATGATGTAACTACGACTACCTAGAAGGAAGTGATCCACTACACAAACAATGAGCTCTGCTCCATCCTCTGGCCACTGTATGTACTTGTAAGGCCTCCATATAATGTCTCTATATAGCAGCTCGTTGAACTCTCGTCGATAATGATATAAGTTACCTAGGTTCCCTCGTATGTCGTCACCTACAAAAACCCAAGCCATGTATGTCAGCTCCTTCGGGACTCGGACATGTAATGCACCTACAGGACACCCGATAGCTATGTGGTCCCAAGACCAAATCTATAGTAAAGAGGCAGGCCCCACCGTCTTCTTGATAGTGGTATGTAATTAGGTGCAAGTCCCAGTATAGATGTGCCAGTATGCACTGGCCCCAACAATAGTGCTCGCCACTGAAAATCCCATGAACTAATGTCATCAGACCCATAGGGAAGGATGTCCTGGTCTTATCAATGAGCAAAACCCACTAATAAGTGACATCACATATAACGGCCCCAGTGCAATGTCGGATCAGCTATGCACTCGTGTAATGAAATTGTCATGCCATCGTGAGGTATCTCATCATGATCAAACATGTCACCGATCGCGCCTTGATCCGCCCAAGTTTGATCATATACTCGATCATCAAGCCTACGATAGGTACGTGGAGAATTTTCCATATGTCCTCCAGAGTAACTGTCATCTCTCCGGTCGGGATCCTAAAGAATTGGCTCATCCGTGCCATTGCTCAGTCAATGTGGTTAGTAGACCATGTTCCAATGTGATAGAAGGAATCCAAGATACGGGGCCTAGGCCCACCACCTCTAAAAGTATAGCCATTTGCGTTGATCTCATTGGTGCATGTTCCCTCTCTAGCTCTGCTATGTGCGTATGTCGCTCTCGCATCTGTATCACGAGAAACCATCTCTGTAAAATCATTCCATTTTTCAGCTACTAACATTTCTTCTAAGTTCTACCTATCATTCTTTAGGGTTAACCCAAAAATCCTAATTTTATTCTAAGTGTCATCATTTTTGGAAATTTTTATATCTCTCCTCCATCTACTCCATGTGCCTGCATGCCCTTTAGGGCATGTATGCACCCCATGGCGTGTGTGCCCTCCTTTTGGCACATGCACGTGTGTGCATCCCCATGGTTGATTGCACCATTCTTCGTGTGCTGCATGCGTGCGTGCGTGCATACATGTGCACTATGTGTGTGTGCTATCATGTTGGTGCTTACACGCGTGTGCATGCACATGTGTTGTGTGTGTGCTATTATGGGGTGGTATTTGTGTGTGTGTATATGTCTCTTGGTGCTTGTGCGTGCACATATATGCTTCAAGGGCACTGTGCCACCATTGGCGCACTTGTGCCACCATTGGGGCACCTGCGCCCCCGCGCATGTGCAACCTTACCCTAATTTCCTACTTTTAGCATTAATTATGAAATTAATGAAGAGGGTTAGGTTACTCACAAAGATGCCATCATCCGCATGTCAGTTCATACCCCCAAACTGTGTCCACTCGTCTCAAGCGGTCTCGTGCTCTCACCATCGTCCTCGTCACTGTTAGAGTCTCGCGGTAAAAACTTCGGTAGCGGTCGGTAACAAATGAATTGGTCATAGTGATTTACCCCTGGGTGGGTATATTAAGCCATTTACACCGATCGTGATGCATGGAGGCTTGTTTTGACCGTTGTTTTCTCTTCTATTCACCGTCAAATAATTATTTTTCTTTCATTTTTCATCGTGTTGGGGCATTTTTTTCCGTCTAGTACCCCTTTCTTCTCACTAGGATAATTTTAATTGCTCCTAGGTGATTTTTCTTCTTCTCCATACTCTATCGAATAATTTTTTTAAAATATTTTTTTAATTAATTTTTCAATTATACGGGGACATTATTTTTCACCTGTTTCTTCTTTCTTCCCCATGGGGCATTTTATTTTGCATTTAGGCACTTCATTTTGATTCTTCTATTTTCTTCTACGCATCCACTGTCCACCACATTTTAGACAAAATCCAAAAAAGTCAAAAATTCTTCACAAAATCTGAAAAATTAGAAAACTTGCAAAAATAGGTAACTTGCTTATTGCGGCTGAAACTTGTGTCTTGCACATGGTATTCTTTCCGTATCTTACTAGTTTGTTTCACATCTTCACCAATCAACACAAATTTTAGATTGCATTCACAACCATTCAAAAAGCTCACTACTTGCTTTGTCTCATACTTTAGGGCACATCTCATTGCCTGGTGTTGTTTCGTTGTGCACAAAGCTTTCTCCTTGGACCCAATGTCCATTATCATTTCCCCTTGCATGTATCCTTTCTTGGGGCATCATTTTTAACCCTTGTCATCAATCACGAACATGTGGAACTCTTCATCTTGATAAAAAAACATTTGTACAACCTGTCTTGACCATTGTTGGGTTGGATATGTGTGTTCGTACTTGTTTTCCCTATTAAATGAGCTTGTTTCCTTCTCATATTGCATTGCATTTTGTATGTTGCATGGAGTTGGTGTTTTCAGCAATGGACAATTGTTCGTAGTATGGATTTTCATGCCATTCTACTTTTTCATATGCTTATATTTTTAATAAGGACTGATGACGTAGATCTTTTGGCAATATGATAGCACTAAAGTTGTCCCAATGCAAAGGATGAAAGCTAGTTCTTCTCTCTAATTCTCCATATTTCTTCTACATCACCCTCCTATCAACATTATTCTTCTACTTCACCCGGGCATCCTGATCCTCTCCTTTCTTCTATCCATTTCTCACCTTTTTCGATCATCGATCATCTTCCTTCATCACCCCATCGACACTCGAGGGGGCATCTCTCACTTCTACTAATTTTTCTTCTACCCCTTCAAAATTTTATCCGTCTACTATCTTTGAAGTGGCTTCGTTTATGCCACCCCAAAGAAGGGAAAATGTAGACACCTATAATTTGGCTTTGAACAATTTAAATACTTAAATTTTTCTAATTATCCCATTTCCCACAAATTGACTAATTTCTTAATCCTTCCTCTGTCTAGACTAATTAATTTAGCTCCCCCTTTCATTAAATCAATAAACCATTATTTCTTTGATTTAATTATCTTCTATATTCTAAATCATACTAACTATTCCTCTAAAAATATTTAATAATCTTACACACCTATTAATGAATCACTTGGATTAATTAATAAACCCCTTTATCCACATGAGTCACTAAAGGACAATCTAAACTCTCCTAAAGTTAACTTAACCCTTTCTAAACCCCCTTATCCACAACTAACTCAACATCTCTATTATCCCACATGCAGAGGGATGTAGAGATTCCTCTATCCATTGGGCTATATAAAGATCCCTCCTCCTATCTTTACACTTACACCTAATTCTTGAGAAAACAAAAGAAAGCATATAGTACATACAATATAATCCTTTTTTCATCCTTAAGCATTTCACCATTAGAAGAGCTAAACCTCATTCTTGCATTTCATCCATTTAAGATTTTGGGTCATATAGAAATAATCAAAGTGGTCTTGTAGCCATGCTTTGATGAGCTTCCATTCCTAATCCCTTAAAGATCAAACAATTAAATTTTTTGCCATGAATCTACATAGGTTCAATTTAGTTGTTTTGGTAATCTAAAGAGTAGATGTTTTGATAATTAACATGTTAGTTTGATTTCCATTTCAAAGTTATGATGCAATAATGTTGTTATTTAATCTTGCTTAGCTCTTAACGAGATGGTGTTTAGATTTTGATTTAACTTTGTTAATTAAGACTACTAGGTGTTAGTTTTAATTTTCTTAACTTAGTTAAACAAAACCATGCACACATTTGGCATGCTCGGTGGGACCGATCCTTAGTCCCTTAACATTCTAGCTTTAATTCTATTGTTTTTGGCTAACCTTTGATATACACATATGGTAAATAATGTTCAATTTCTTAGGATTTTGCTAGTATTATATGTGTAGGTTCTCATTTAGAGCTATCATTTTAATGGGTTGTTGTCAATTTCGAGCTAACTTACTAAAATTTGAAGTGTTGTGAGATTTTGGTGTCTTTGGATTTACTTTGATTACAGGAGGGGTGCAAGCACACTAAACTTGGTGCATACACACTAACCCTAGCATAGGCACCTCTCGTGTGGCGCGAGACACCTTGTCGGAGTTTGTGTCTCTATTTGGAAAACCTTGCATAAATACCCTAACCCTGGTGTAGGCACACTAACCATGGCGTAGGCACATCCAATCGGGCGTAGACACTATATTCGTATTGTACCTTTAATGAAGCGAGAAAACCTATAAGGGCTAGCGCACACGCCCTAACACTTGGTGCATGCACCTCTCGGGTAGTGCGAGGCACTCTGTCAATTTTTTTACCACTTTTATCTACCTTAGGCGCACATACCCTAACCTTGGTGTAGGTACCTCTCGGGTAGTGCAGAACTCTACAAAAATTTGTACCACTTTTATCTACCCTGCACACATACCATTATACTGGCATAGACACCTCTTGGGTGGTGCAGGCACACTGTGAGTATGAAAAACAAAGAGGGGAATATCTGCCCTGACTTGTGCGCACAAGCCTAAACAGCACGCAGTGCCTTTTAGTTTTCTCAAATTAAAGTGTTAAAGTGCTAACTTCTTTGTAGGTTTTATCTAATTAATGCCTATTTTTGTAGGGTATGTTTACATGCTTTTGTTAGACTAGATAGACTTTGCATGCTTGCTTATAAGAGTAAGGTTGTGTATGCTCTTCCCTCGCGTCCTTTGGGGCGATCTTGGGAATCAGAAACGATTCTTAGGTCTTTTTTCATTTTGAGAATGTTGAGAATGTCCTAATTGAGTAGAAATGAGTTAAATTGGTGTGTTTTGAATTGATTGTTTTCCATTTGGTATTTTCTTGGATTTTAGAAACGTCACGTATGCTCTTGTTACGCCCTTAACCTATTTCTTGTATTAGGATATGAGTAGCCGACTTGTGGCTTACCATATCATTTTATTATATCATTTATACTTTCTCATGCTTAGTAGGTCAGCCTTGGTGATGGCCATAACATATGAATAGTATATATAGGGGATTGTAGGTAGTATTTCATCATCATTGGAGTATTTGAGTATTATTGTATGGTTTGGAGGTTGCCCCCTCGAAGTGGCGAAGCTATTATAATTGCATATTGAGATCATTATTCTAGAATATTGTGTTATTTGGTGTTATATTTCTACTCATGATCTGAATTATACAAGTAATTTCATTACAAGTGGTATCAGAGCTGATTTGGGCCAAAATTAGGGCAAAACCCTAATTTTTTGTTTCCACCATATAGTGCTAACCAAAGTGAATTGGTTATAGATATTTTTACCAAAGTTTCAAAACATTTCAAGTAAGGTTTCTTAAAAATTTTAGACTTTTTAAAATTTATTTTGCAAAATTTATTAAGAATTTAGTGTTTTTCATAAAATTGCTCCCTAGGGTGCAAATTGTGGAATTTTTTCAAATTAGTTACATTTTCAGAAAAAAAAAAATTTATTTGGGGTTTGTTCTTCAAGTTTTTTTATATTTGGCCTAATTCTTATCAAAATATGAAACCCTAAAATTTGACCGTGATCCCTACATCCTACTATTTTGGGGCATCATGGCGGGGCCTTCCACAAGAGGAAAAAGAATCCCATCACTCTGGGTAAAACACCAGAAAAGGATGAGATAGTATTTGAGGAGTTGGAGATAGAATATATAACTACATATTCCTCAGGGTTAGGGTTTACTTTGACAGACCATAAAATAAGCCAACTTGAGTTTAACCTGAGAGACCTCGAATCTAGGGTGGCCAACAAAGAAGATGTGGATAGGATTGGACAAAGATTGGAGGATTTCATGCAAAAATTCAGTATGCATATGATGGGTAATCATACTTATGTCAATCAAGGTGGATCCTCAGATCAACATAATAGACACATGAGCCAGAGTGGTTCTTCGAGTGTGCACAATCCAAATACGAGCACTCTGCAGGCCCGTACTATGTTTCCAAAAGTGGATATGTGCAAGTTTGATGGAAAGGATCCACTCAATTGGATCAACCAAATGGATAATTTCTTTGAACTACATCATATTCCATTAGGAAAAAAGGTGACCATGGAATCTTTGTA
This sequence comes from Taxus wallichiana var. yunnanensis, assembly GCA_018340775.1. Lineage (NCBI taxonomy): Eukaryota > Viridiplantae > Streptophyta > Pinopsida > Cupressales > Taxaceae > Taxus > Taxus wallichiana. The sequence goes on along the minus strand of CM031238.1, from coordinate 256,347,422 downwards.
TCTCAAACTTGACCAATTCATCTAGTATTGATGGTTATGTGCTCAAAGGAAGAAGAGTGGTCTCAATGTTACATGGACAATCTTCATTGAAGAGTTGCAATTACACTACAGTTCTAGTGTGTCAGATAATTACTTAAGCCAATTATAAAGTTGAGACAGATAGGATCTGATTAAGGATTACATTCATCACTTCCAAAACCTTTCTCTTTGTGGGTGGAAAATATTACTGAAGAGAATTTGAATGACCTATTTCTTGGGGTCTTAAGGATCACATTGAGCATGAGGTGTGTATGTTTAATCCTCAAAAGGTTTTGATTCGATGATTATGGCAAGAAGGGCATATGAGAAAATTTTTTCAAGTAGGAGACAACATTTCACTTATACCAAAGATCGCAACACCTTGGCCCCAACACTCCCTTGGCCAATTAGATTGACACCTCAACAAATTGAAGAAAAAAGAGAAAAAGGGTTATGTTTTAATTGTGACAGTAAATTTGGACCCAGGACATAAATGTGCTGAAAATAAGTTGTTCTACATTGATGGGCCTAGTGAAGATGAAGAGAATAATGAAGATGCAGAGTTAGAGGTCTTGGTTGAGCCAGAGGAGGAGTCAGGAGATCCTCAGCCAATGATCTCATGCCATGCAATTTCAGGTATTAGCACCCCCAAACCCTAAAGGTGGTTGGATTCTTAAAAAATAGAGGGTCACAGTGTTGATTGATTCAGGAAGTACTCACAACTTTATCAATCATAAGTTAGTAGTGCGCCTAAATTGTTTCATTTATCCAACTCTTGAATGTCAAGTAATGATTGTTGATGGAGGTACTGTTACTTGTTCTGGAAAATTCCATAGCATTAAGCTTTCTATGGGAGATTACATACTAAATAGTCCCATGTATGCCATTTCTATGGGAGGAGCAGACATTGTGTTAGGGGTTCAATGGCTTACCACTTTGGGAACCATTGAGATGAACTTCCAAGACTTGTTCATGTGATTTCACTCTGAAGGAAGGAATTTTGAGCTAAGAGGCTTAAGAGCAAAGTCTCCACAAATAGTAAGTTCTCATCAGATGCAAAAAATGCTAAAAAGGGTGCAGAGGGATTTGTGGCACAACTCTTTTCATTGGAGGCTCATCATTCTAAGGACATTATACCATCAGATATGCAAGTAGTGTTGGATGCACACTCTATTGTATTTGAAAATATACCAAAGGGATTACCTCCAAAGAGAGATCATGATCATGCTATTCAATTATTACCAGAAGTAAACCACCTAACATCAGAACTTATAGGTACCCATATGTGCAAAAGAGTGAAATCAAGAAGATTATACAAGAGATGTTAGAAGTAGGAATCATCCACCATAGTCAGAGTGCTTATTATTCTCCAGTAGTGATGGTATAGAAGAAAGATGACATGTGGCACATGTGTCCTGATTATAGGGAACTTAATAAGTACAAAATCAAAGATAAGCTTCCTATTCCTATTATTTATGATTTGCTTGATGAGTTGCATGGTGTTGTTTAGTTTACAAAGCTTGATCTTCGCTCGTGATACCACCAAATTAGAGTTAAGGATGAGGATGTTCATAAAACTGCCTTTTGGACACATGAAGGCCATTATGAATTCATGGTAATGCCTTTTGGACTCACAAATGCACCTTCTACATTTCAAAGTTTGATAAATTCTATTTTTAAGTCATTCCTACGAAGTTTGTCTTAGTGTTTTTTGATGATATATTAATTTATAGCAAAACATGGGAGAAATATTTGCATCATGTAAATAAGGTTTTGGAAACCCTTGAGCAACATCAAATTTATGCAAAGCCCTCTAAGTATTCTTTTGGACTTAAGGAGGTTGAATATTTGGGTCACATTGTCTCTCATGAAGGGGTTAAAGTGGATCCTAATAAGATTAAAGCCATGAAGGAGTGGAAGGTTCCAAAACCTAAAGAATCTACGAGGATTTTTAGGGCTTACAGTGTTATTACCGAAGATTGGAAGGCATTATGGAAGCATAGCTACACCTCTCACAACTTTATTAAAGAATGACTCCTTCCATTGGAGTGAGGATACAACCAAAGCATTTGAGCAACTAAAGGAGGCCATTTGTACCACTCCGGTCTTGACTACTCTAGATTTTTTCCAAAACATTCATTGTTGAATGTGATGCATCAGGGGTGGGTATGGGGTAGTTCTCATGCAAGAAGGCCATCCTATTTCCTTTTTGAGCTGTCAATTCAAAGGTAAGAATCTTTCCAAGCTGAATTATGAGAAGGAAATGCTAGCCATACTTCATGCAGTAAAGCAATGGAAACCATATCTCATAGGAAGACACTTTAAAGTGAAGATAGATCATGATAGTCTAAAATACTTCTTGAGTAGCATTTATCATCTGAAGAACAACAAAAATGGGTCTCCAAGATGTTGGGATATGATTTTGAGATTATCTATAAGAAAGGGAAGGAGAATGTAGTTGCGGATGCACTATTGTGGAAAGATGACTCAACTGCAACCTTGTTATGTGCCATGTCCATATTACAAGAAGATTGGATAGATGAGGCAAGGTTTGAATGGAGAAATGACCCAACAAAAAAAACCTCATTCATCATCTCCAGAATGATCCAAGCATGTTTGAAAAATTTGTATTGAAAGGGGATGCTTTATGGTATAAAGATAGATTATACCTATGTAAGAACTCCACTCTTAAAAATAGGATTCTATTTGAGCTTCACTCTTCTCCAGTAGGGGGGCACTCTGGATTCTTGAAGACTTATCATCGAGTCAAACAAGATTTCTTTTGGGAAGGGCTCAAAGGGGATGTCCAAAAATTTGTGGCAAAATGCATGGTTTGTCAGCAAAATAAGGGTGAAACAGTTTCGATCCCCGGTCTTCTACAACCTCTATCTATTCCTAGCCAGTGGTGGGAAGAGGTTTCCATGGACTTTATCATAGGATTTCCTAAATTTGATAGAAAAAATGTCATCATGGTTGTGGTGGATAGACTCACCAAATATGCTCATTTTTGTGCCTTGGCACACCCATTTGTTCTGCAAGCATGGTAGCAACAACCTTCATGGACATAGTTCAGAAGCTTCATGGGACACCGAAGATTATAGTAAGTGATCGAGACCCTATATTTACTAGTCATTTTGGACTGATTTATTCTCATGTTTGGGTACTCGCTTAGCTCATAGCTTTTCTTATCATCCCCATCGATGGGCAAATAAAAAAGTTGTAAATAAGTGTTTGGAGGATATCTCCATTGCTTTACGTCTATAAACAAGCAAGATGGGTCCAATGGTTGCCACTTACCAGAATGGTGGTATAACACTTCCTTCCATACTTCATCTAAAATGTCTCCTTTTTTGGCACTCTATGGGTACCATCCACCATCCATCACATCATAATTGAGAGGACAACCATGGGTTAGAGCAGTAGAAGAACACATTCAACATCAACAAGAGGTCCTCTCTAGTCTTAAGGAGAACTTGGCCATGGCACAAAACTACATGAAGCAACAAGCTGATCAACATCGCACGGAAAGGCATTTTGAATTCAGTGATTGGGTTTTTGTGTGGTTATAACCATATAAGCAAATGTCTTTAAAACAACAATAAAAGGATAATAAACTTTCACCGAAGTATTATGGCCCCTATCAAGTATTGCACAAGATTGGTACTGTAGCATACAAATTAGAACTTCCACAATCAACCAGAATACATCCAGTATTTCATGTTTCTTGCCTGAAGAAAGTAATTGGATAGAGAGTATCAACCCAAATAGTGTTACCTGAGATCGATGAGGAGGGAGGGTCATCTTGGAACCTGAATGCATCCTTCAAACACGCACTAAAAGATTGAGGACACGGGTTATTACTGAGTACCTGATCAAGTGGAAGAATATAGACAATGAACATGCAACATGGAAGATATGACATTCCCGCAACAACACCTGAGCTTTTCAACATTGTGGACAATGTTTCTTTGAAGGGGAAGGGCATGATACACCCTTAACCTATTGCTTGTATTAGGATATGAGTAGCTGACTTGTGGCTTACCATATCATTTTATTATATCATTTATACTTTCTCATGCTTAGTAGGTCGGCCTCGGTGATGGCCATAACATATGAATAGTATATATAGGGGATTGTAGGTAGTATTTCATCATCATTGGAGTATTTGAGTATTATTGTATGGTTTGGAGGTTGCCCCCTTGAAGTGGTGAAGCTATTATAATTGTATATTGAGATCATTATTCTAGAATATTGTGTTATTTGGTGTTATATTTATGCTCATGATTGGAATTATACAAGTAATTTCATTCCAGCTCTTCTCTTGTGTCCTTGGATGATCTTGATAATCATAAATGATGTTTATTCTCTTTATGGAAAATTACTAACTTTGTTATGTAGAACCAAACACATGATTTCCAAAGAAAGGTGGAGTAAAAAAAATCAAACTACTAACACAGTTGTCGTGCATGTTGCCAAAAGGTGTTCAAGCAAAACCACATCAAACTAAAAAAGATAAAAAGAACACCATATTCAAAACACTATATTACAGGTTTTTGAAAAGGGTACGTGTCTATTTTCTCAACTGGAACATAACCCCTTTGGCACAATGCCTTAAACTACAACAATGGGGGTGGTACTAGGAACCCCAAAGTAGTCCACGCAAGAGGGAACCTTGTGGACAAAATGGGAAGTGCTCCGCACTACCTACTTGACTAGTATTTCCTTGTGAGTTAGTGTTACTAGTTGTTCGCATAACGACCCCAAAGAGATTACACTTGGACACACTAGTTTCCCTTTGTGCTCGAAGGGGGTCAAGTAAATCCAAGATAATCCCAAATTAGTCATTACAATTTTTTGGGTAAATTGAGCTCACTTAAGACAACTTTGTAACACTTAGGATGAGAGAACCACCTAGGAATATATTCTATGGCCAGGAGCCCACTTTGACCATTTCAAAATAGTGTTGAGTTCTAAGTCATAATTCATCATAAAATGTGGGAAGCGTTACTTTTGCTTAGTTTTTCACTTGCCCTAAGGTGAGGTGAAACTCTGCCAAAGTAAGGCCCCCATTTTTCACCAACATTTTTGATCTATTTCCTTCACTTTATTTTGACACTTTGTTGATCAAAAGAAGAGTGACTACCTTTGCGTTATCAATTGATTGTTTCTACCACTTTTTTGTCCATTTACGCCCATCCATGTTTGCGGTTGGGTAAGTTAAATGTCTAAAGTGTGTGGAGACATATTCATATCATTGGTAGCCTTTGTGATCTTGATACCCATGTTAGGATCATCATCATAGTTAGGCGTGATTCATCACCTTGAAATTCCTCGAAAGGTTATTTTGTTTGTATCGTGTCATTACAATCTTGATATTTACGTCTTGTTTCTTGTAAACTTGACCTAAATATCTGCATTGTAAGGTTACGCTATACACATTTTAACAATTCTTAGTTATACTATAAGATTTTAGTTTGATTCCATTACTACCTCGATTTTGAAAAGTGCTATGTGATACCACTTGTGTGTGTTATATCAATATCATCTTGATATCAATACCTTTCTTTCTCATGAAGTTTGGTTAATATATCTTGGTGACATTGTTGTGTCACTCACAAATTGTAACTAGCACTTTTTGGGATATAGGTATTAATTGAATTTGAGCTTGCTTCTAGTATACCTTGTTAGGAGGTCACATTAACTTCTTGTTATTACTTACGTCTTGTTCATTTCCTTGAACTCGACATAAGTAGGGACATCTTGTTAATTATCTTACGACACCAACTACCTTTTTGAAACAAACCTAGGAAGTACTTCATTTAATTGATAGGCTTGGTACCAAATATTGTGTCACTATTGACTTATCACTTTATCACATTGGTACTTTAACATTTATACTCATTCATATTCTTGACATTATTTTTGCATTTCACTTAGGTGTGGTCACAAGTTTTTGAACACATTCAAAATATACCTTAGTGAAACTATTGCACATCATGGATCTTAAAACATGATTAGGGCTTAAAAAGTAAACATTAGAAGCACATTAAGCGCAAACTTGGGAAGCCTCAAACAAACAAGGGTCAAACCCTTTTATTGGTCATGATCTTGGGCCTTTATTTTCCGTAGAAAAAGAGATAAAATACATGATAGATCATAGTGGTGACAAATTGGAATCCCCACATGTGGAATTTGAATTTGACCCCACCTTGTTAGATGAATTCCTTTTTAGAAACAAGGATAGGGTGCTAGCACGAGTTGTAGAATTGGGAGCCAAAATGCCCACTGAACATGAAACAATCCCACCTACAAATAATGCTAATGACGAGGAGTGACCTCTTATCAACATGGATGATATTTTAACACATGGAAATGTTTCTACCTCCAACGTGGGAAATGATAATGTAGTGGGATATAAGATACCTTTCATTAAAGTGCCATGTGAAATTAGGATAGAATAAGAAAATGTTGAACAACCTCCACAGTAGGAAGAAGAAGAGGAACCTTTGGAAGAAGAAGTCACTATTCAACAACAAATTAGCAACCTTAGTTGAAAATTAGCCTTGTTAACCTCTCATGTACAAAAAGAAGCAAACAAGAATGTCCAAAATACAAAGCCTAAGGTTAAAAACAGTGAATTTCATAGGGTAAAACAAGGAGGGGACAATATAGAGTAAAGTCAAGTGTATATACCTACTTCCCCCACTAAAGAACAATTACTCGCATAAGAAGTGCAATCTATGAAAGTGACACTCATGAAGCCTTCAAGAGAGAAATGTGGGGAGCATAAGAAAATATCAATATGAAGAACTATGTCCCCATCCATTTGAAAAATCTATGACACTTCAACCTTTCCCTAAAATATTCGACATGCCAAAATTTGACAAATATAAAGGAAAGGGAGACCCACAAGATCATGTAAAGGATTTTTATATGGCATGTCAAGAGGTGTCCTATAGCAATAATTACCTCATATGACTCTTTCCCAAGAGTCTAGGAGGCCAATCCTTGGAGTGGTTTACTCTGCCTACCTCGGGGTCTATTTTTACCTAGCTAGAACTAGTAGAGAGGTTTGTGTGACACTTCTCATACAATATAGAAAGTGATATCACCATAGTAGACTTGTGTGGTACCAAACAGAGTCTTGACGAGACATTCGCTAGCTTCCTACAAAGATGGAGAGGGATAGCTAGTCACTTCCCTTACGCATTCCCTAAAAAATAGCTGGTAAGTATCTTTGTGCCCAATCTAAATCTAGACATCACTTTCCACCTTCAAATGCATTGTGTTTGCACTTTCGAGGAGGTCATTGAAAAGGGCGTTCAAATAGAGAAAGCCCTTATTGCCAAAGGAACACTTAAGTCACAATCTAAAGATAACCAAAGTGTTAAACTTGTAGAAAAGCTGAAAATATTCAACAAAAACAAGAACGTGGTGGGAGACGGGATCAAAGATTCCAAACATGTATAACAGTTCAAACTGTCAACCTTTTAAACTGACCAAAGGACCTATTCAACCACCACCTAAATGGAGAATGTTCACTCCTCTCAATGAGCCTTTGTCGGTCATTGAAAAAATTGGATGCAGCTCACATGGTGACTCATCCCATGACATAACCCTTTGATGACAATGCTCTAAAACCATCATGGTACAAAGAGCATGACTATTGTGAATTACATCATGTTAAGGGAAACAAAAAACAAATTCCTATGAATTTGTCACTACATCCAAGACCTCATTTACAATGGGGAGATAGAAGTGGACAACCCGGAAAAAACTCAGACGCCCAATGAAAAGATGGGGATATACAAAGAACCATTCCCCAAACATGGTAAGTTAGAGGAGCCAAAGACGGATCGAGGAGAGTCATCCTAGAGTTATAAAGCAGAAAATTATCTATATACCAAGAAAGAAAACAATCATTATGATTCACTCATTGGATGTATTTTCTCTCCTAGTGACCATGTGAACACCATTCGAATCAAGGGAAAGGATTGCACTATGGTAATAAGGCATGCCCGCCTCATGATTCTTGAACCTTCTCTGTCAACCCCACAAAATGGTAGGTACAACCTCTTAGAAAAACTTGAGAAGATGTCTACTAAGATTTCAATCTTGGATCTTCTCAAAATATCAAATGTACATAAATACATTTTGTACCAAACTCTTCAAGGGTCAGGAGTGCCACTAGAAGTAGATCCTACACATCTTTAGGTTGTAGTAGCAAACATTGTACCAACTAAGCACATTTCCTTTAATCATAGGGAGATCCCTATTGAAAATCCAATGCATAATATCCCCTTGTATATTGAGGTATTTGTTACCCACCAAAAGATAAAACGGGTGCTTGTGGACAATGGATCAGGATTGAATATATGCACATTGAAATTAGTTAAGCAATTGGGACATACCGAAGAAGACCTCGAGTCAAACATCATTACCATAACCGCTTACGAAAACGTGGAAAGAGAGTTAGATGAGAAAATCACATTACCCATGGAATTCAGACCCACTTTCATCACACAAAGTTTCATGTCTTGGACTTGGAACTCCCATACAATATGCTTCTAGGTCCGACCATGGATTCATGCCATGCAGGCCGTGCCATTAACGTTACATCAATGCATCAAACTAAAACATGAGGGACACACGATCACGATACAAGGAGATCTAGAGCCCTTCACTCACTACAGAGATCTCAATAGTTTTACATGTAAGGGTGCCTATATGTGTCCCTCTGCTGATATAGTTGTTCCTCTTTAATCCGAAGCCATGGAGTCCCGAGTAGATTCATATTCCCTCAGTTCTTGTGCCAGTGGTGCCTCTACATCGAATTCACCTTTTGATTCATGGGAGATGAATATTCTAGTATATGGTTGTGGAGAGTATAATGTGCAACAAGCCATTTTAGTTTCAGACCTCTCATTTTCACCTAAAACTAGAGGTTGACCCAACTATCATTTCAGGTGGTCTAGAGATGTGCAAACTATTGGGTCATTTGTACTTGGAGGCTTGCTGGGTGAAGAGAAATTATTGGATCCACCTACGACTTGGGTCTCAGAAGATACTCAACCAACTTGCTACCAAACCCCTACATATGAGAAATCTAGTCGAATGATGTATTCCATGGGCTATAAAGGTCTAGGATGTGAAAGGAATGAGCAAGGAAAATGAGAACCAGTTCCTCTCCCATATTTTAAGATAGAAAGGTACGACATCGACATTCGACCCTATGGGTCACGCCCAATGATCAAGATGCCACCTATTCTGAATGTGAAGATAGCTTTGACTATTTAGATAGCGATACATATTCCCACTATAGCTAATATGAGGATATTTCCTCCATGAACTTGTTCATGAATACCGCTGTCCTCACCATAACCCCTATGGAACCTACACTTGACCTTGTTTACCCTTGCCTTGTTGAATGGGACCAACAACATCATATGTCACTAGATCTATTTGAAAATGATGAAGCTATTGCATAATTCATGGGCATTCAGGATACAATCCCCATTGGAGATCACAAAAAGGGATTCTATATTGACTTAGATACCTACACCTACTTCGGAGAGGAAGTTGAGCTTTGTGGTCAAAAAATTTAAGAAAAAGAGGGAAAAATTTCCAATGAAAATCCTCAGCAAAAGTCAAAGTCCAAGTCACACAGTGAAAACCTCTTTGAGGCGTTGGTAGAAAAATAGGTACAAAAATCAAAGGACAATAAAAGTGACCACACCAAGGATGAAAATCTTATGGAGACATCCTTTGACGAAGATATCAACCTTCCTCCCGATCCCAAATGTATGGAGGATTTGTCAAAGTTACTGGTATAAGAGACTATGTATGTAAACATTGGCACATAAGATGACTCGAAAATAGTCAAGTTGGGAGTTTCACTCTCAGCTCAGGAACATAAAACATTCACCATGTTGCTGCGGAAATTTATAGATGTGTTTGCATGGTCCTATAAGGATATGCCAGGATTGGATCTTGCTTAGATCGTGCACAACTTAGTTGTGCACGTAGACACTAAGTCTAGTAAGAAAAATCTTAGAAAGATGCACCCGAGGGTGACTCTCCTAGTTAAGGATAAAAATATTTCTTGTGGTAGGATTCATTCCACCCATTGATTACTCAATGGATATCTAATATCATTCTGTCCAAAAATCTGTTGGGACCAGAATCGCATAGATTTTAGAGACATAAATAAGGCATACCCTGAGGATGATTTTCCATTACCAAATATTGATATGATTGTTGATTCATCCACAAGATATGAAATGCTATCTCTTATGGATGGATTTTCAGGTTACAATCAAATCAAGGTAGCCGATGAAGATCAACACAAGACAAATTTTACAACTCCTTGGGGTACCTTCATTGCTATCGTGGTAATGTCGTTTGGTCTTAAAAATGTAGGAGAAACCTATCAAAGGGTGATAGCAGTGATTTTTCATGATATGATCCATGACATCATGGAAGAATATGTGGACAATATCCTCATGAAATCCAAGACAAGAGAAGATCACCCTATTATTTTGTGACATATCTTTGAATGCCTACAAGAGTACAAGGTCCATATGAACCCAAAGAAATGTGTATTTGGCATGTTATCAGGAAAATTGCTTGGTTTCATTATATCGGAAGGGGATTAAAGTAGATCCTGCTATTACTGAGATGCCTCCTCCCAAAAACATTAAGCAACTGCGTAGCTTGCAAGGAAAAGTACAAGCTATTCGTCACTTCATTTCCCAACTCACCAAAAAATGTCATTCATTCACTCACCTACTTAAAAATGATGTTGTCTCTTTATGGGGACTAGAGCAACAAGTAAGCCTTCTCCCTGCTTAAGTAATACTTGGCCAATCCACCTGTCCTCATGCCTCCAACTCTTGGTGAGCCACTCCTGCTTTATATCTCTACTACTCAATTTATTATTGGTGTCTTGCTCGCCCAATACGACCTTGGTCACAAATAAAAAATAGTATACTACCTCAGTTGCACTCTCATCTCTTATGAGCTCAACTATCCCCAAATAAAAAATCTTATTTGGATGTCATTTTTACTTTTCAATTTTTTTTTCCATTATCTGTTAAATACCAAAACCAAGCTTATATCAAAAGTTGACCTGCTTAAATACTTATTGTCTAAACCCACCCTTACCAGTAGAATTGATAATTGGATCATTTTGATAAGCGAATTTGACATCAAATTTGTGCACCAAAATTGGGTCAAGGGACAGTACTTGCTGATCAATTAGTAGAAGCACCTTTACAAGGAACTGAACCTGAATCTGGATCTGCTATATGCCTCATTACTGTACATTGAAGAATCTATCATGTGGCAGGTACACTTTGATGGATCTTTTACTTTTCATGGTTCAGGGGCAGGTGTGGTCCTCATTACTCCTTCTAGTGATCCCATACCTCAGGATTTTCACCTTGGTTTTCCTTACATGAAGAATATTGCATAGTATGAGGTACTCATTGCTTTGGGATGAAGCTCACCATCAAATGGGACATTCATCATGTTAAGATTGTTGGTGACTCGCAGTTAATCATCAAGTAAGTTAATGATGAGTACAAATTTAAGGATGAGAAACTCATCCCTTACAAGAAGATGGTAGAAACTCTAAAAGAGTATTTTGTGTGCATCACATTTGAATAGATTCCAAGAGAAAAAAAGATATATAGATGCTATGGAAACCATAGGTTCTATGCTCCACATTTTGCCGAAAAGTAATGACATGCCATTCTTTGTGGAAAATCTACGCTAGCCTGTGTATGACATGCCAAAATCCTATCTGGATTGTGATGTTGTTGGTCCCAATTCCCCATGGTATGAGCCCATCTTCACCTACCTTAAAGACAACACATTCCCTCCCGACATCTCCCGTTCCAAGAAACAAATCCTAATTCACTAGATAGCCCGCTATACCCTTTTAGGAGGTATGCTCTATCATCGTGGCTATGATGGGAATCTATTACGTTGTCTCGATATGCGATGGATTCAGTCCAATAAATTAAAGAGGTGCATGAAGGGATGTGCGGGGCCCATACTAATGAATGGTTCTAGCCAAAAAATTGTTTAGAGTGGGCTACTATTGGCCTACCATGGAAACCGACTACTACAACTATGTAAGGAAGTGTGTACTTTGTCAAAAGTTTGGAAATTTCATCCATGCTCCATCACAGCCATTGTAACCCATCATCACCCATGGCCATTTTATAAATGGGGACTTGATTTAACAGGAAGCTTACCCCTACTTCATCTGATGGCCACACCCATATTATTATAGCTACTGATTACTTTACCAAGTGGGTGGAAGTTGTCCCTTTGACCTATGTAATGGGTGCTCATATTTCCATGTTCATCATGAATCATCTTATTTTCCAGTATGGCATTCTTGCAGCCATTGTTATTGATAACGAAAATAATTCAAGAATAAAAATATAAAGGATCTCTATCATCGGTTTCAAATAAGGTTAAAATGGTCTACAGTGTATTATCCCCAAGGCAATGGACAGGCCAAGGCCACTAATAAGACTTTGGTTCGAATCATGGAGAAGATGGTAAGTAAGACAGGTCATAATTGGCATTTGCAAATCCACCTAGCTCTTTGGGCTTACAAGACCTCTATTCGCACTCCTACAGGTGTGACACCATATTCCCTGGTATTTGGAACGGAATCTATCATCCCGTTAGAAATCGAGCTTCCTTCCCTACGAATTTCTCTTAGGGATTATCTGGATAAGGATGAAGATTACCAAGTGGCTAGACTAACAGAGTTAGAACTCCTAGATGAGAAGTGCATCCATGCCTTAAATCACCTTAAAGTGTATCAAAATAGAGTTTCTCACAACTACAACAAAAGAATCATACCTCGTCAGTTTGAGGTTGGTGATTTGGTCATGAAGGAAAATTAGTTCAACACAAGGGTAGAACGAGAGAAGAAAGGAAAGTTCGAACCACATTGGTTAGGACCTTATGTTATCGTGGCCAAGTATGGCACAAGAGCATACAAACTTGCCCACCCCAATGGTGATGAGCTCCGCGAGCCCATGAATGCCATGCACCTTAAGTGGTTCTATGCTTAAACATGGTGTGAAAATTAGAAAAGCAAACCAAAAAAATCAAAGTAAAAATGATCAAAATACAAAAAAAATTAAATAAGAGAAAAAGAAAAAGAGAAAACAAGTCATCCATAAGTGAAAACCATGCAATTTTGGCACTTTGGATAGGTCCTTGGGTGAAAACCGGTTTCGGCACCTTGGGAGGATTCATTGTTCACAAGCATCTTGCATCTGGAGGGTACTTTTACTTAGCCTAGGGCTAGTTCCGCATCTGCATCCGAGATTCCCTGTGAGCCTAGTCTTGTCAAGCCTTGATCGAATTTTCTCCTTTTGTTAGTTTGTGAAGGGATGGTCTTTGTCTATTCCCCATCTCATGCTAGGGGCACTTCTGTGACTTCACCTTCCTGTTTATAAGTGCGTGGCATTTTCCCTTGTATATTCCCCGTCTAACGTTGGGGGCATCCACGCTTTCTTGGTTACTGTGCATAGCTTTGGAATATGTTAGAAAAACACAAAAACATTAAAAATGTTAGAAAATCAAAACAATAGAAAATTGTTTCACAAAACTCTAAACAATAGAAAATTGTTTCACAAAACTCTTACAAAAAAATTGTTTGCTTGCAAAATTATTTCTAAACAATAGAAAATTGTTGCTTCAAAATTTAAACATTTGTAAGTTGTTTCTTAGAAATACTTTGTTAACATTCAAAATTATTTCTTGTTTACAAAACAATATTACAAAAACATTTGAAGTTTGTTTGCATGATTATATTATTTCTTGTTGTATTGGTTCATTATTTTCTTTGTTGCTTTATTGTGTTTGTAAATTTGTATAGTTTGTTATCACATTCAGATATACTTTCCCATTAACATCATCTTTTCATGTTTAGGTCAATTTATTCTTTCTTATACATTATACATGTGTTTGCAGCTAATAATCGTGAATCATATATCATTATTGTATTGGTTCATTATTTTCTATCCCCCACAACATTTAATTGTGTTTTCCTATTGCATGTGCATCTTTTTGTTATCACATCATCATATTTCCATCACTATCATCCATAATACATACATGCAAATGTAGTCATCAAGAATGACATCATATATCATAGACAAAGCTAAAATGTATCATTATATACATGAATGCTAAGCTAATAATCACATATCATATCCTCATCTAAGGCGTAAAGGATATAAAAATATTAAAATCTATCCCTTCACACCCATATAATTATATCATCCCATCCTTTAAAATCTAGCACATTACATGAGCAATACACATTTGATATCATCTACCCTCGATCTATCATATAAAATCAAAGAGCACATATGATACATCAAACATAAAGATACATATGCATGCAAATGTAGTCAAAACAACAATGACATCCATCATTTCATAACACGTGTTAGGTCCGTAAAATGTCCATCTCTATATACATGTGTGTGGTATATACCGATGTCCCAATAGATATATACATCACTAATATACATCAAAAATCCTTCATCTCGAGGCGTCTATCTCTCTCAAAGAGGATGATATACATCGATCAAAGAATACAACTTCCTTCATCAAAGGAATATGTCAAAAATGTTGTACATAAAGAATGTTGTACATTGAGCACAAGATGCTCATAGCCTTCATCAAGAGGCACATGTATCAATACAATATGGATTAGGGGTGACTCAAGCCCTCGATGGGCTGGCTGGTCTTGTCCCGTGGTGGAGGAATAGTATGAGCACTGCTTAGTCCCACAGGATGCTCCCGTGGCTGCTCCACTAAATCCTAAGGCCTCTTTGACCTCGTCGCTCTATTCGACTACTAGCTATAAGAAGGTGTCCACCACTAAACTCGAAACTACCTCATAATATAATGATCTGTAATAGGATGCTCTACCCTCTATTGTAGTTAGATCTCTGTGAGTCTAGGCTTTCACCGCTATCCCATCTGTGTGTCGGTAGGATGCTATCTCTGCTAATACACGGGAAAGCTCGGCCTGTCCTGCAACCCTCTGCTATCAGTCTATCTCTCTCTAGTATCATAGGTTGTAGCTGAGCCTGCATCTACTGATATAGGCTCATCACCTGAGCCATCTGTGTTGCCATCTGTCGTATCTGCTGGAAATGAATGGCACCATCACCTCCTAGCCATCCTGGGCCGATCCTCGTATCTCTCTACTATAGCCTACTATAAATGCTGTTGTAGGGTGGCTATATGTACCATTGACTACACCATAGGGGGGCTGTCCCGTGCCGGTCTAGTGTGCTTATCCTGCTCACATAGTCTAAGCCTGGGAATCTGTGCATGTGCTTGTACTAGTCCCCGCACTGTGATGCACCCTACCTATTATGTGACAACCCCTCAAATGGATCATCTAGGTTGTGAGATGCTACATCCTCCCTCATGTCACTACTATATGGAAGCTTTGGCGGTGGTTGAGTGCATGCTTTGCCCCATGCCTCATCCGGAATAGTCAAGCACTGAGGTAAAATAGTGGCATACCAACCCATGTAATCAATAGTAGTACTTGGGTCCCTAATCTATCGGGGCTAGGTCCAATTCCCGTGGAACCACCTGTAAGAAGCTATCCCTAGCTCGTGCCACTTGTATGTGCGGTCCCATGGTCTACCTCTTGGCATCTTGGTAGGCATACCACAAATTTGGTCATGGAACCCCGCACTTTGCCCACTGCACCGACATTAATCTACTTTTTATAACTCTATGATGTAACTAAAGATCCCTAGAAGGAAGTTCTCCAATGTAAAAACACTAAGCTATGCTCCTTCCTCTTACCACTTTGTGTTCCCGTAAGGCCTCCATATAATGTCTCTATCTAGCAGCTCATTGAACTCTCGTCAATAATGATATAAGTTACCTAGGTGCCCTCATATGTCGTCACCTACAAAAACCCAAGCCATGTATGTTGGCTCCTCTAGGACTCGACATGTAATGCACCTATAGGGCACCCGATAGCTATGTGGTCCCAAGACCAAATCTGCAGTAAAGAGCAGGCCCCACCATCTTCTAATGGTGGTATGTAATCAAGTGCAAGTCCCAGTATAGATGTGCTAGTATGCACTGGACACCAACACTAGCACTCGCCACTAAAAATTTTGTGAACCAATGTCATCAAAGCCCATAGGGAAGGATGTCTCGATCTTATTAGTGAGAAAAAACCACTGATAAGTGACATCACATATAATGGCCCCGAAGTGTAATGTCGGGTCAGCTCAACACTCATGCAATGTAACTATCTTGCCATCGTGAGGTATCTCATCATGATCAAACATGTCATTAACCGCCACCGATCCACCCAAGGTCGCTCGTATAATCGATCATCGAGCCTACGATAGGTACACGTAGGATCCACCATATGTCTTCTAGAGTAATCATCATCTCCAATCGGGAGCCTAAAGCATTGGTCGTCGCTGTTCGACCACTCGGTGAATGTGGTCAAGACCGTGATCCAAAGTGATAGAAGGCATCTAGGATACGGGGCCTAGGCCCATTGCCTCTAAAAGTATCGCCACTTTGCACGCCGATCTTGTCGGTGTATGCTCCCCTCTAGCTTTGCTATGCATGTATGTCACTCTCACATCTATAGCATGGGAAACCATCTCTAGCAAAATCATTCCATTTGTCAGCTACTAACATTTCTTCTAAGTTCTACCTATCATTCTTTAGGGTTAACCCAAAAATCCTAATTTTCTTCTAAGTGTCATCATTTTTGGATTTTTTTCTATCTCTCCTCCATCTAGTCCATGTCCTTGTGTGCCCTTTAGGGCATGTATGCACCTCATTGCATGTGCGCCATCCTTCTCGGTGCATGCACGTGCATTCATTCACCTGTGGATGCTTGCGCCATTCTTTATGTGCTGCGTGTGTGCACATACATGTGCACTATGTGTGTGCGCTATCATGTTGGTGCTTACGCATGCTCACACATGTGTTGTGTGTGTGATATTATGGGAGTGTATACACGTGCACGTATACATCTCTTGGTGCTTGCACGTGTGTACATACACTTTAAAGGTGTCTCTGCGCTACCATTGGGGCACTTGCACTTCACAAGCGCGTGGTTGCGTAACCCTACCCTAATTTCCTATTTCTAGCATTAATTATGGAATTAACAAAGAGGGTTAGGTTACTCAAAAATACAACATCATTTGTGTCGGGTCGTACCCTCGAATTGTGTCCGCTCATCTCAAGTAGTCTCATGCTCTCACCATCGTCCTCGTCACTATTAGAGTCTTGCAGTAAAAAATCGGTAGTGGTTAGTAACAAAGGAATTAGTCACGGTGATTTACCCCCTTGTGGGGTATATCAAGCCATTTTTCACCGGCCGTGATGCCTAGAGGCTTGTTTTGACCATCGTTTTCTCTTCTATTCACCGTCAAATAATTATTTTTCTTTCATTTTTCATCATGCTGGGGCATTTTTTTCCATCTAGTACCCCTTTCTTCTCTCTATGATAGTTTTTATTGCTCATAGGAAATTTTTCTTCTTCTCCACACTCTATCAAATAATAATTATTATTTTTAAATAATTATTTTATTAATTTTTCCATTGTACGGGGACATTATTTGTCACCCGTTTCTTCTTTCTTCTCCCTAGGGCATTTTCTTTTGTATTTAGGCACTTGATTTTGATTCTTCTATTTTCTTCTATGCATCCACCGTTGTCCACCACATTTTAGCCAACATTATATATATATATATAAATTAAAAATCCAAAAATGAGGCAACAATTCTCCACAAAATCCTAAAAAATGTAGAAAACCTGTAAAAATAGGTAACCCACTTATTACACAAAACTTGTGTCTTGCACATGGTATTCTTTCCATATCTTACTAGTTTGTTTCACATCTTCACCGATGAACACGACTAGTGGATCATCGGATTCACAAAGCTCGCTACTTGCTTCGTATTTACTCTAGGGCATATCTCGTTACATGGTGTTGTTTCATTGTGAACAAAGCTTTCTACTTGACCTAGTGTCCATTATAATTTCTCCTGCATATATCCTAGCTCGGGGTATCATTTTTAACCCTTGTCATCAATCACGAACATGTGGATCTCTTGACTTGATAAAAAATTTTTGTACAACCGTCTTGACCATTATTGAGTTGGATATGTGCGTTCGTACTTGTTTTTCTTATTAAATGAGCTTGTTTCCTTCTCATATTGCATTGCATTTTGTATGTTGAATGGAGTTGGTGTTTTCAGCAATGGATGATTGTTTGTAGTATGGATTTTCATGCCATTATACTTTTGTCGTATGCTTATATTTTTAATAAGGACCGATGACATAGATATTTTGGCAATATAATAGCACTAAAGTTGTCCCAATGCAAAGGATGAAAGCTCATTCTTCTCTCTGCTTCTCCATATTTCTTATACACTCATCCTCTTATCAATACTATTCTTTTGCTTCACCTGGGGCATCCTGATCCTCTCCTTTCTTCTATCCATTTCTCACCTTTTTCAATCGTCGATTTTCTTCCTTCATCACCCCATCGACACTCGAGGGGGCATCTCTCACTTCTACTAATTTTTCTTCCACCCCTTCAAAATTCTTGTCATCTACTATCTTTGAAGTGGTGTCATTTATGCCACCCCAAAGAGGGGCAAATGTAGACACCTATAATTTGTCCTGAACAATTTAAATACTTAAAATTGTGATAATTATCCCTTTCCCTAAAATTGACAACATATTGTCAATTATGCTCATCTTCTCTCATCGTTAATTAATTACAATAATTAATTAATTAAGTCTTGTATTCAACAAATACCCTAATTAATGACCTTCCGTTAATTCATCCTTCCTCTTGTCTAGACTAATTAGTTATTATTAATTAATTTAGCTTCCCCTTTCATTATATCAATAAACCATTATTTATTTGATTTAATTCTCTTCGATAGTCTAAATCATACTAACTATTCCTCTAAAAATATTTAATAAGCTTACACACCTATTAATTAATCACTTGGATTAATTAATAAACCCCCTTTATTCACATGAGTCACTAAAGGACAAGCTAAACTCTCCTAAAGTTAACTCAACCCTTTCTAAACCCCCTTATCCATAACTAACTCAACATCTCTATTATCCCACATACAAAGGGATGTAGAGATTTCTCTATCCATTGGGCTATATAAAGAGCCCTCCTCCTACCTTTACACTTGCACCTAATTCTTGAGAAAACAAAAGAAAGCATATAGTACATACACTATAAGCCTTTTTTCATCCTTAAGCATTTCACCATTAGAAGATCTAAGATTCATTCTTGCATTTCATCCATTTAAGCTTTTGGGCCATATGGAAATAATCAAAGTGGTCTTGTTGCTATGATTTGATGAGCTTCCATTCCTAATCCCTTAAAGATAAAACAATCAACTTTGATTTCCATGAATCTACATAGGTTCAATTTAGTTGTTTTGGTAATCTAAAGAGTAGAGGTTTTGATAATTAACACGTTAGTTTGATTTCCTTTTCAAATTTATGTTGTAATAATGTTGTTATTTTATCTTGATTATCTCTTAACGTGATGGTATTTAGATTTTTATTTAATTTGTGTTAGTTTTAATTTTCTTAACTTAGTTAAACAAAACCATATACATAGTTAGAATGGCACACATACGAAAGTGAAGATGTGACATGCCCCAGTGATTAGGTGGGAGTATTCAAAGACAAAATCTTCACACATAGAAGGGGATCAAGGCCAATATAAAATAGGTTCAATCATGAGGGAGCAAGGATGTCCCCAGCATAAGTTGGCCAAGAAACACATGAGAGAAAGGAAGTAGAAAATTGTCTTATTAAAAGGGGAAAAAGGTGCCTGCAAACATGGAAAAGAGGACATCTGATACACATGGATGTTCTAAATGATTTTCAAAGAACAAAGGATGCTATGAAAATATTTAGAAGGCGGTTGATGAAAAAGTGATTAGCCCAAGGTACAAATCATGAGACAAGACATGCATTAAAGCAAGAGTTTGAACAAGGTCCAAAAAGTAACACTTGATAACATACTAATCCTGTTTACTCATTGAGATCCCATGTGTGCACGTGGAAATGAATTACCTCTTGAAGGAAAGATTTGATAGATAGTAAGTGAAGACACTAGCCAATGTGTAGGAATGATTTAGTTTGAAAGGTGATTTGTGAATGGATAGTGGAATGAGATCCGTACATTACTCCCCTTCTAACTAGGTGTCCATAGCCTCGATGAAGATGTATTTGATTCTAATCACAAAACTTCTCTCGCCGCTTAGGCATCCATAGCCCTAGTAGAGATTATTAGAAATACCCTAAGAGAGTTATATATCAATTTGCTTTTTCTTTTAGCTTTTGCTTTTTGATTGATTGATTTTGATTCTTTTGCTTTCTGAAAACTTATTTCAGCTCTCTTTTTTGATAAGGGGTTAAGAACCACTGATGGCTTGATGGAAGGATTTGGAAGTGATTGTGATGACGACATTGGCTAGTGTCAACAAATACACCCAAAAATTCTTCCCAATAAGTTTATTATATGTAGATAGTGATAGGATCTCTAAGAGGTCAGTCGTTCTTTAATTTACCAAGGTTATGAAAGACCAAGGTCAAACGAATACCATAGAGATAAATGTCACAAAATGTGTATGAAATAAGCTAACCAAAATATCATCGAAGGGATGAAAATGGTGGATGACTTGTAGAGGAATATGAAAGAAATGGAAGAAAGAACATCCATGTGTACACAATACCTGATTGCAATGTTTCATATTTTTACCTTTGATTTTGTTTTTGTAATGTTTTAATGTTTTCTATATTTTTTTGGAACTATTTTATGATTTTTTAGAATTTTTTAGTGTTTTGGGAGATTGGGACCAACCATGTCACTCTACGTGATAGGATCCAACAATGATGTTTGTGATTTCCTTGATAAGGGATACTAAGCATGTTTGTTTATCAAGAGTGATATTATCCCTGATCTTGATGATCATGGTGAGTTCACACTCAACAAATGACTGTTATTTGTTTTGAAACATGGGTTTCGTGTGTGGGAGCTTGAGTTCCATATCCATAGGTTTTTGAACTTTGTGCCATACTTGATGGATATGTTGGTGTGAATTATAGAATCATGTTTGATTTTGAATTTTATAATCGTTTGAGTTGTTGGGAGATTTGGAGCTCTTTGGAGTTTTGATCTTAGCTTGATAAAGAATTTTTTAGGTTTCTTATAAGCTAATGCTTGACTTTTCTGATCCCAAGAAGTGGGAGGAGAACATGGACATTTAGAATTGATATGAGAAATGACGATGGGCTTGCCACAATCATTGGTAAAAGGAGAATGTGATGGATGAAAAGGATATGGTCCAAGAATTGAAGAAGATGGGATACCAGGAGGCGAGCCACATATAGAAGATGGAAGGCTACTTGGATGTGGCCCCAGTATAGAGGAAGAAGGGTTACTAGGAGGTGAGTCATAGATAGAAGATGATGGATTGTTAGGACACGACCCAAGAATAGAAGATGATGGGCTACCAAGAGGTGTCCCATAGATAAAATAAAATGGTGGGATATTAGGACGTGCCCCACTAATAGAAGACAAGGGGCTAGTTGGTTGTGCCCCAATAATATAAGGTAATGGGCTACTTGGAGGATACCCATAGATAGATGATGAAGGGAAAATTAGAGGTGGCCCATACATATAAGACAAGGGGATAGTTAGACATGCACCAAGAATATAAGATAGTGAACTACTTGAAAATTTCCCACAAATAGAAGAGGGGGCTACTAGAAGGTGATCCACACCTAGACAAAGATGAAGGGCTACTTGGTGTTGACCCTATAAGATATTGTGATTGAGGAATTGTGATAGACAAAGAGTGATTGGGTGATGAGAAGATAGGCCATGGATCAATGTAAGACCCTAGAGTTTCATCACGTAATGAAGAATGTGAAGATGGAAGAATAAGAGGAGGATCAAGTTGGATGATGCTCTTCCTCCATTTTTTAAGAAAGGAATTAACCTTTTCCTCACATGTATCCTTTCTCCTTTCTCGTAATATGCTAGAGGAATATCTTCGTGTTCCCCTATAAATGTCCCGATTGTTTCTTCATTTTGAAAGAGATCTATCAATATGAGTTATTGATCGACCACTTGCGGTTGATTAGAAGAAAGAGGTTTAATTAGTGTGGAGACTTAGAAGATGTTTGATGATGATTAATAGAAGAAGATGCAGAGATAGATGTCTCGGGAGTAGAAGAAGGTGGTTTGGACCTACTTATATGATGGTGTATCATCTGTAAACTAGTAGGATTAAGTCCAAAGTATGCGATTTTGCACCCATGGGTCGATTCAGACATTTGAATAGAAGGAATTTGAGTCACACAAATCTTCAAAGAAGGAAGACTTCATGGGGGTGATATATGAAGAAGGTCATGCGAAGAAGGGGAGGACTATGATTCAAGAATCACATTGGATGAATAATAACAAGGGTCTTGTGAAGAAAGAGGGGACCACGATTCAAGAATTGTATTATATGTTTGATTGGAGGGAATATCTTCAAAGGAAGAAGACATCATTGAGGTGACTGATAAAAGGGGTCTTGTAAAGAAAGGGAGGACCGCGACGTAGGATTTGTATTAAATGTATGATGAAGAGGGTCCTACAAAGATAGGGAGGACCATGACGTAGGAGTCACATTAGATGAATGATGAAGATAATTTGTGGCAAAAAAATCTTTAAGGGAGGAGAATGTTGTTTAGGTGATTGATAATAGAGGTCCTGCGAAGAATGGGAGGACCGTGACTTAGGAGTTGAATTAGATGAATCCAAATAGTAGTTTGGATCCGAATCATCAGAAGAATCAGAGGAAATATTTGGATTAGAATCCTTAGAAGAGGAAATGTTTGGATTAGAATAAGAAGAAGATTGGGGGAACCCGAATAATAATTTGGATCAAAAGTGTCCAAACCATACCACCGACTATGAGATGAAGGTGGGGAATGGGTTACCCAGATGGGTTCTCTAGTGTGAAGAACCAAATGAGGTTTGGTCATGATGGGTGTCATTTGATGTGAACTCCAAAACTTTGATTCCTTATTGTCGTATGTATAAGAGACCTTGCGATAATCATTCATTTTTGGCATGTGTTGGGTTCAAATGTCTAGACCTAGATTGTATGATCAAACTTATTCAAAGTGAAGAAGGTTTCATGTTGATTTGGGAAACATAACAAAAAAAACTAGATATTTCGTAAACATGGGGATGTTTGTGTGATTTTCCAAAAGGGAAACTAAGGAAAACATACATCGTGATGACTCAAGATTATAACCCAAAAAGTTTTGGAGGTGTAAATGTCAAGGATACAAAGGAAAGATTTCCTATGTTTGATTGATGTAAAAGTTGCTTGATAGGAAATATTTTTGCCAAGGTTTGAAATATGTGTTAAAAAATGATCATGAACTTAGGTAAAAACAAGAAGATCAAGAGAATCAAAGACCAAAGGATTGTCCTAGAAATGAGATTATAAGGCAAATAAACACAAGGAATAATCATGTAGGTTCAAAACACAAAGCCAAATTAATGACCAAAGAATAATGAATGATAAAGAATCAATGGATCAAAGTGATTGTCTAAATGGATAAATCAATGTGACAAATGAGGCACAATCATGCAAATTTGTTAGTAAACCAATCAATCAAATGGAGTAATTCCTAAGTGTCCGATCAATCAATAGTTTGATGCATAAGATGACAAAAAATGTCACCACTTATGCCAAGTTCAAAACGAACAAGACGTAAGTAATAACAAAAGGTTGATACGATTTCCAAACAAGGTATACTAAAAGAGAGTTTAGATCCAATCAAGACCTAAATCTCAAAAAGTAGAAGTTACAAACATGAATGATGCAACAATACCACTAAGATACATTAACCAAAATTTATGGAAAATTAAGGTATTAGTATCGAAATAATATTATTACGATGCGCATAAAGGTAACAACAACACTTTTCAAAATCAAGGTAATGTTTGAAGGAAAACTAAGGCTAGAGTATACCAAGGAATTGTTACGATGCATGTAGCCTAACATTACAATCTAGACATAAGTATAAAAAATTGTGGCGATACGATACAAGCAAGATAACACCTCAAAAGAGAATCAAGTGATGAATCAAGCCTAACTATGATGATGATCTTGACTTGGGTATCAAGATCAAATAGTTACCAATGATACGAGTACATGCCCACACACTTTAGACATTTAACAACCCAGCCAAAAACATGGATGAGCGTAAATAGACATAAAAGTGGTGACACCATCAGTTGGCAACACACGTGTGGTCACTCCTCTTTTGATCAACAAAGTGTCAAAAGAAAGTGAAGGAAGTAGTACAAGTGGGGATGAAAAATGTTGGCCTCACTTTGGCAGAGTTTTACCTCACCTTAGGGTGAGTGAAAAACTAAGCAAAAGTAATGCTTCACATGTTTGTGATGAATGTTGGCTCTTTACAACAATGATTTGGTCAAGTTGGCTCCAAAGATTGAATGGATTTCCTAGGTGGTTTTCTCAACTAGGTGTCATAAGTTATCTAAGAGTGATCTCGGTTTGCCAAGGTTTCCTAAGGATTATCCTGCTTTACTTTACCCCCTTCAAGCACAGTGGGCAATAAATGCATCCATCGTGTACTCTCACTGGGGTCCGATACGAATAAATTTGATGCTAAATCTCATATGTATACTAGTCAAGTAGGTGTATGGAGAACTTCTTGTTTTGTCCAAAAGGTTCCCTCTTGTGTGGATTACTTTGGGGTTCCTAGGACCACCCCCATTGTTGTAGCTTAAGGCTTATGCCAAAGGGGTTATGTCCTAGTTTTAAGCGGACAAGGCGTACCCTTATCTAAACCTGCAAATCAAGTGTTTTGAATGTGGTGTGTTTTTTTATCTTTTAGACTTAATTTTGTTTAGTTGTTTTCCATTTGGAAACCTACAACACACATGTGTAGTCGAGAAAATTTGTTTTGAAACTCCTTTCTTTACAAGCGTTTTTAGGTCCTACACTCAAGCATTAGTAGTTCTCCAAGAAAATCACATTATTTAAAAGAGGATTAAGAGTTGCTTTTGATTCTCAAGATCATCTAAATATTCAAGAGAAGATCATACACAAAAATAATCCAACTAAAAAGTAAAGGAAAGCTTTGCAATTAATGAACCATACAAAAATCTTGATAAATATTCATTCCCTTAAACCAAAAATGAAAAATGAAGTTTCCAATTAACAAAATGTTAGAAAATGAAGACTAAAGTTGTTTTTGATTCTCAAGATAACCCTAAGGTGCAAGAGAAGAGCATACAAATTTTTATCCCAACTAGATAGAAATGGAAAACTTCAAATCAAAAGACCATAAAAAAATGCTTTGTAAAATGTTCATTCCCTTAAGCAAAATGAATAATCAAATTTCCAAGTTAATCCAAATGTTAAAAGATAGAGATCAAAGTTTTTTTATTCTCAAGATCACCAAAAGGTGCAAGATAAGAGAATACACAAGCTTTTTTCTAAATCAAGTAAAGCATGGAAATACAACATTCATCAAAACATTAGACATGTTAGAAAATGATTTGTTTTACAATAAAGGGAAAGCTTGCAGATTATGTAAGTATAAATCCCAAATTTATGTTTTCATTGAATAGTTCACTTCAATACCTTTCCAACGCAAAAAAGGAGTCATTTTGAGTTTGGGAGAAAAATTATGGCCTTCGGAAGATGGGTTACACATATGCTCTTATGCTCACGGGTATGCACTTAACATGTACCCAAAAATGTCAAAAAAATGTCCCTTAATCTACAAAATGGTCACATTTTTCCAACCAAGATTTAATTTTGACAACAACCCATCACATTAATATATGAATAGAAGACTCAATGCTATCAAACATTAACATTCATGATAAAAAAACTTACATTTTTAAGAAATTGACAAAACTAACATGTAGAATGTTGAAAAAGTAAGCTCTAAAAATGAAAACATGATGAAATATTGAAATTTTCTCACCAAGATTCAATTTTGACAGCAACCCACCACATTAATATATAAATATAAGACTCAACACTATCAAACACTAACCTACATGCTCAAGAATTTAAGATTTTCAAGAAATTGACAAAACTAACATGTAGAATGTTGAAAAAGTAAGCTCTAAAAATGAAAACATGGAGAAATCTTGAAATTTTCCCATTAATTCCAATTTTGACAACACTTCACCTCCTTTATACCTACAAGGAAGAATCAACACATGAAAACTCAACAAAACAAGTTAAGAAAAACAAGTTATGTCAATATATGCAAAAAGAGGGTTAGTAACCAAAATTGAAACTTAACTACAAAAATTGAAATTAAGTGAAAAGGAAAATAGAGTAAGCCCCACCGAGTAATGCCAAATGTGTTCATGTTTTATTAACTAAGATATAAATTGAAACTAATATCTACATAGGTTCAAAAGAAAATGCTAATTAAACAATGAACCATCAAGATAAGAGCTTAAAGGAAATGCTTCTTCAATGCATAAATGAAACTACATGCTAAGCTATTTCCCACTCTCTATGATTTCTAATTTAAACTATGAACCTATGAAGAACATAAAAATTAAAGTGGATTGTTGCTTGATCTCAAGGATTGAGAATGGAATCTCACCAAGAATGGCTACAAGGCCATTTTAGATCTTCCCATATTACTCAATTTTGAGTGAAAGGATGCAAGATGGAGAAGCTATTTCCAACAATGGAGAATGAATCAAGATCAAAATGCTTATACTTTGAACTATTCAAAGCATGGTGCAAAAAGAAAGGTAAGAAGGAGGGTTCCTTATATAGCTTTCTGAAGAGGCAAGACTAGCAAATTGATGAATATGGGATAAAGGTAAAACAAGATTAGGAATGGATAAGGTTGCTTTATAAAAGGTAATCTTGATTTAAAAGAGTTTAATTTGTCATTAGTAAGTCATGGGAGTTGGGGGATGTTTTAATTAATCAAAGGTGATTAATTAATAGGTAGAGGTAAGCTTATAGAAGCTAATTAGAGGAAAATTAGTATGATTTACGGGATGTAAGAGAGGAATTTGATCTAATAAATGGTAATTTATTGATTTAGAGTTGTGAGTGTAATTAATTAATAATAATTAATTAACCCAAGTAGAAGTGGATATTAATTAATGAAAGGTCATTAATTGACATCCTTAATGATAGGAAGGCTAATTAATTAACGAAAGGTTGTTAATTAACAAATATGAAGAGGAATGTTAGCTAATTAGCGGAAAAGTGCTAATTATTACGGAAATGACGAGAAATATGATAATTAGTGCAATATTAGAACTAAAGCCTGCATAAGCAGATTTTAGGTGTTTACAGTATCCTTATGTAATTGATGATGCATAATCACAGTACTCTTGGTTGTTTTCAATTCAAATGTTTGAGACAGTCGGTGTGATTTCATAACATGGAGATTTTCCCAAAGTGTGGGACTTTACAATCGGAAAGCTATCTAGAGAAAGGACGACTTCCTATTCTTGTATCTATCATCACTCACCCAATACAAAGGAACTATTCTAAATCCTATCCTTAATTTTCTAAGGAGATAGGGAAGAAGGATGCAAGCAAATTAAAACCTAATCTACGGAGGTGATGTACTAATAAGGAATGAAGAATATTTTCCTTGTGTCGAGATGAAAATCAAAAAATTGAAGAGGATGAATACACACCACATATCAATTACTTGCTATGAATCCATTCAAAAGTAAACAGAAACCACTTAAAACATGTAACACAACCTAACATGCACAAATAACTAGAGATCGAGACGAGATGAAATGAACAAAGAGAGGGCTAAAACTTATCCATAGATTCGTATTATTTCTCCAGGAGTTGATACAATACATCATAATGGCCAAGAGGCACAAATCGCATTACAATTTGAATGGGAGGTTTGAAACTCCACAAAATTCCTTATAGACAAGAAAAGAAGGGAGAGGCAAAGCAGAATTATCCAACATTGTAAAAATTCCCCTCACAATTTATAGAAGAAGAATTTTGAGAGGAGAGAGAAGGGAAGAATCCTAAAATTGCCATCAAATCCTTCTAAAATCATCACCAAATCTTGCAATAGGCATGGCTGACCTACACACTCCATCTCCTTGCTTTACTTCACCTTACTATGGAAAGAAGGAGGCCTAAGCCCTCATGATTCACCTAGTATGGCCTCTGACCTGTATTCACCAACTCCATTGATGAAACCAAATTACCACCTAGTACTATATCTATTCTTGAGTTTTAGATATCTAGAACCTCCGAAATAAAAAAATGACATTCCCATGTTGTAGAGATTGCTCTCAAAATTCTAACGACTATTCATTTGCGAGAATTGGACATCGGGCTCAAGATATGTAATTTTGGAGTCTGCGAACTTTATAATTTTGGGGTTTACAAAACCTTCGAAAATCCATTTTTACAACTCCATTATGCCCCATTGCAAAGATTTCTCTCTCAAATTTCCAAAATTATAAGTTTATTGAAAATGGCCAAGAACTTTGAAAGTTATCTAAGTTTTAATGCGGGTATGATTTTAGGGTTTCTATGCTTTGCCTCAAGCTTTATCGAGGTACACTATTCCACCACCGAGCCATGTCATCACGCTGAGATTCTTTTCTTTCAATTCTAACTTTGGACTTTGTGCATATGCCACCTCAAAATATGCTCGAATTTCCACATCACTAACTTTTCATGGTTTCCAACATTAACTCAACAAAGTTTGATTTTTCATTGGGTGGTAGTTGCATCGTTTGGGCTTTTAGCCCTTTAGTTTTTGGGTTTCTTGATATGCCCATTTTTGGGCTTTACCCACTTCCAACCCCAAAATCCATTCCCAAACCCACATAATCCCAAAGCCCGAAGCACCCTAACTATCGAAACCTCCTCGCCATGCCACGTCACTCGTCCATTTAAGGCTTTCACATTTTCAAGTTTTTGGGAGGGTGAGTTATTTTTTTGTTTCTTCCACGGTGAGTTCCTGAACCTCATAATGCTGAAAGCCCAAACTTTGGGTTTTCAAGTTTTGGATCTTTGCCTACCAAACTCGACTTAGCTCAACCGAGTTGTCCCCATCCATTGTTCCAACTCTCTGCCCCGAAGCCTCCACTCCTACCTCGTTTGAGCTTGAAACAAAGCTTCCTCCATGCCTTAACAGTAGATACTTCATTCCTCATGCAAGCTCGGTCCTCTACACTTCATCAATGCTAATCCTTTGAGCTTGGCCTCCTCTCGACCTATCAACCCTCACACCACTTGTCCTTCACAAATTTTCCTCCTAAATCCTCTCGTGAGCCATGATTTGAGTTGATCTCCCCATGAGCTTGGTCCATACCGAGTCCTTTTCAACTTCATCCCCAACCAACTTTGTGTGACTTTCTTGGTGCTCCGAGCCCTCATGCCTCAAATATCCCGAGCAGGCTCCTTGTCACATCCATTTTGCTATGACGAGCTCACGAGCTCCTTCCTTGCTCATCTCGCCAAGTAGCTCGATTGAGCTACTCGGCAAGTTACTCCTTTGAATTCCCACTAATGTAGACACCCTACTGCCTCACCGAGCTACTCACCGAGTATCTCGACAAGCTATTTCTAGTTCGGTTGGCCCTTCGAGGCCTCGAAATGCATTTTTTTACCCCGAGGCTCGATGTCTTGGATTTTTGGGATTTTTTTCTCGATCTAAGAGCCTAATAGGAATGAGCATGGTAAGTTTTGAAGTTTTCACATTTTTTTCCCATTTTTCTCTTTCAATAGGATGTGGGCACGAGTTGGTTAATTTTTCCCATGGGGGAAAAATAGTCAACAATTTGGCAACTCACGGGGACATCTTCCTACTAGATGTGCTAACTAATAGCTTTAGCATATCCATTGGGCACATAGTTGTTGTATTCCCACAACCCGATCATGAACCTATTGATTTGAAAATTAGAAACCACTCGTACACCGCTTGATCTACTTTGTCACTTGTACTCTCAATTTTCATAAGAAAATATTAAAAATAAGGTTTGTGAGAGTAGAAAATCATCTTGACTTGAGATCTTTACCTATTCCTCTCTGTGACCCTATTATGCAGACTAAAATGGACTGTCCCAAAACTTTATTCTCAAGTATTAAGCACACAACTGATGATTACTTGGCGTGTATTGCATGCCATGGAGTTTTGAATAAGACAATTTTAAATGTTTTACATCATGGAAATCTATTAATTTTCTCTTTCTTCTAAAATTTTAACTCTTCAACATGTTCTTTGGAGGTTGTTTCCCAATTTGGTGGAGGCACTAAAATTTCACTTGTGGTTGGTCTCGAAGGACTTGAAGAATGAAAAATCATTAAAATAAGTCATTAATCATGATTTTAGTTGCTCTGCATTTGTTTTCTTTTAAAACTGTAACTGTTCCCACAAGTATGAACCTTCTCCCCATACAACACTTCATTTGGGAGGCATACGAGAACTACACAATGATATAAGTTAGGAGAAACAAAAATTTTACCCAAGCACTTAGGGAAATGAAACATGTCCTACAACAAGACAATGTGTATACGTAATTAGAAGAATTCAAAAGCCTAAATTAATATGTACAAGGGTGAGATTTTTTCCTTTCAAGGTAGATATGTTTAAGATAGATCCTATTAACTGGAATTATAAGTTCCTCTTCCTCCAACAGAGACGAATTGGAAGGAATTGCTGATTTTACATCCTGTAAACATGTAGGGGCCACTCCAAATGACATCGAACTTGGAATGCCTGCCCAATTTTTCCCGATCTCGCATCCCACTTTAGAACTAGGTATCCCTCCTAGAAGGTCCTTTTTGGATTTCTTATCAAAGCACCTTTTGACTAAGGCCTGATCCTTCTCCATCATTTGCACGTGTTCTCTGATTTCCTCCAATTCCATCAGCTCTACATACCTAGCTTCCATTGGTTTAGAATCTAACAACTCCAATTGCTTCACGAGCTCTAGAGTGGGTAGCTCCAATGATATAGGTAGCCCTAATTCTTTCCCATATACCAAATTATAGGGAGAACTACCTGTTGACCTCTTTGGCATTATCCTGTCAGCCCACAATGCTGATTTGAGCTTGGTATGCCATGTTCTTTGATTTTCATCCGAGTCCCGATGATATTCAACAAGTTCTTGTTTGTGGACTTTGCATGTCCGTTACCTTTGGGGTAATAATTAGAAGAAGTGCTCGGATAGATTCCATTACGACATCCCATTCTATGATCTTGGAAACTAGGAATCCCAAGGCATTGTCTAAAATGATAGTGGATGGTACATTAAACCTTGTGACTATTCCTTTGTAGAAGTCCAATATAGTAGACTCGTTTTCTTCCTTGAGAGCCACCGCCTTGGTCCAGTTGGGGAAATAGTCCATTTCCATGAGAATCCACTTGTGGCCCTAGTTTGAGTTTGGATTGATGACCTCAATGAAGTCCAATCCCATTGCATGAATGGTTGGTCAACTAAAATCGAGATGCAATGGAAGTACTTCTAATTTTTATTTTCTTGTGAAATATACACATTTTTTTCATTTCTTGATCTAAGAGTAGTAATCACTTTGAACACTTGTGGGCCAATAATAAACTACCTTCATTATTTTGAGAGTTGTCACCCGTGGAAAAAATGACCTCTTGCCTCTCCATTGTGAAAATCCTATAACACCTTCTCAATTTGACTGTCCAAAGCATATCAAAAGAATTCCATTGATTTCCTTCTTAAACAAGACACCATCAACAAGCACATATGGAATGGATTGTAGTTTGAAGTGTCTCCTCTTTGATTTGGTCATTTTTGGAGGGTATAGTCTTGTTTTTAGGAAGTGTATCATGTTGTGAGTCCAACAAGGAATGGACACATTATCATTTGCTTGCTCCCGATCATCTGTAGTACCAACATAGTTTCTTTTCCATCACCTCGCTTCAATCTATTGACTTGAGGAAAGTTGTTCACATATCCCTTTTTCACTGAATAATCTTGGTGAATTTGATATTAATTTCATAGTCCATGACATGAGTGATCCATCCTACATGCTTCTCATTCAAATGCTTGTTCATAGAAATCCTTGATTCCTGCATGTGACACCAACAATTGGATCTTGTTGTTCAAGACTAGGTCCTTGAATTTCTTTAGGTCATGCTGATTACTACAAGAATGTGCTTCTCAATAAAGGAGTACCTAATTTCATAGTCTTCCAAACTTTGACTGAAGAAAGTGATTGGTTATTCATATCCCTCTTTGTTTTGCTACACTAGGATTGTGAAAATCGTATCCAACCCACCGAAAGCATAGAGCATGAAATACTTAGAAAAGTTTGGATTGGTGAGAGTTGGAGCTCGAGATATGACTTCTTTGATTGCTTCAATGATTCCTTTCATTTTGTATTCCCCTTGAATGCCATGCTCTTCTTTAACATCAATGTTATTGGTTTCACAAGAGTGACAAAATTTGGTACAAACCTGCAGAAAAAATCAATTCTCCCTAGAAAAATCAAAGAGTCTTCTTCTAGCTTGGCAAGGGCAATGCTCAAATTGCTTCAACTCTTTCTGGGTCATTATTCAACCCTTCCTTTGACATAATATGGCCTAGAAGCTTACCTTCATGAGCCAGGAAAATGCTCTTCTTTGAGTTTTAAGAAACTTCAAACCTTCTACACCTTTGAAATACCTATCTTAGATGAAAGAGGTGATTTGCTATGTTTTTTGAGAACAGGGTGATATCGTCAAGATACACCAACACTATTTTGTTGATCAACCCCTTGAATTCCATGTCCATCACCATTTGGAAAGTAGCTCTGGCATTTGACAGTCCAAATGACATCTTCTTGTAGGCATAATTGTCCCACTTGGTGGTGAGGTCTATCTTGAACTGGTCTTCCTCTTTTACCATTATTTGATTGTACCCTGAATACCTGTCCAAGAGAAAATATTTATAAGTTGGCTACCATTTGTAGGATTTTCTCCATTGAAGGCAACGTGTAATGGTCCTTGAGAGATGCCCTATTTAGGTCCTGAAAGTTTACGCACAACCGGATTTCCCCATTCTTCTTCCTGATTGGCACTAAGTTTGTAACCCATCTAGAATTCTCGATTGGAAAAACTCACCTCTATCATCTTGTTTAGCTATTTCCTCATAAGAGGCTCAATGTGTGGGTTAACTGGTCTTTACTTTTGCCTAATGGACTTAGCATCTGGATCCAGTTCTATTATATGTTGTGCTAACTTTGGATTGAATCCTCACAAATCTTCATAGCTCCAGGAGAAAAATCTAAAAATGTTGGAAAAGTTGTACGAACTCATATCTTTCTTGTTTAATGGCCAATTTACTAATTTGGAGTGTTTTACCTTCTCCTACGAAATTGGATCTGAATCCTCTCCTTTGATTTGTATGTTGGCTTTTTCTTTCTAGAATTGATCATTCGGGTTGAATATGGACTCCAATATAACCAAGCCTTTGGGAAGCTTATTTGTCCAAAGCTGCACCACATGATCCCCATACTACTGCTCCAATTTATCCCGATTCCTAGTTGAGAATTATTCCTCCTCTTGTAAGAAATTGACAATCTGTGGTCATTCTCAAATACATGCTAGCTTGTGTTACTATCTCGGAACTAGTGGCCTTATAATCACATGGACATGGGGATGCATTCTATCTTTTTTGATATTGTCCACCACATTGAAAGTTTCCCCAACCGTTGCGAGCCTATCCGCAACTTCATTCTTCTTTCTATGTATGGATTCGATATTGAATGCTTCAAAGTCCTTGATGAGATCCCACACCTTGTTTTTGCATCTCTTTAAAAGATCATTCTTTGCGACATGTTATGCCCGACTTGATTTATGATCAGCTAAATATATCCGAATACTTGTAAGTTATTTATGCCTTTTTTCTAGCCCAATGAAGTCCATGGATTAGAGCTTCGTATTTTAATGTGTTGTTTTAACATGCAAAATGAAATCTAAAAGATGAATAGTACTTAACATTTTGTGGAGACACTAACATTTCCCCTCCTCTTGATCCTTGTTTGCTTCTTGAACCATTAATTTTTTTACCATACCTTGTTTCCATCTTTATCTTCCGGCTTGGTGAGGTTGGGAATGGGTGAATTCTCTTCATGTATGTAATACACTCCTAATTATGCTTCATGTATTTCCTTGTATGGATCAAAAGTATGTCTTTTGTTAGCCCAATCATCAAGTGTTAAATATGGAATATTACCCACTTTGGTCCTGGGACTCTAAACAACCTTCTTGATCAAATGTGGAACAATTTGCATTGATTGGGCTTGGTACGTGAGGCTCGATGTGAAAGTGTGCAATTGGATTTGACCTAATGGTTTCCTTGGCCCCATACCTCATCCTAAATAGCATGTGAGACCAATATGTAGATAAGTACCCACCAATATTAGCCGTGAAATCTCATAGTAAGCATAAGGCGAAGAGTGGTGGAAGATCAATCACAGATACATCCTACAAAACCATGACATTGGGGTAACATGTAGTGTTAGGATCAATTATCTGATCACTCTAACTATCCCCGCTGCCATCTTTTCCAATTACACTAATCCTTTTAATACTTGGCTCATATTTCAAGCCCAATTGATTGACTATTTGCTTTGGAATTAGTGAGCTACTTGTACTGAATCAATCATGCGGTTGTGCACTAAATTATCTCGAAAATCAATGAGAGATAGAAAGGTGGAGGCTTCAATTTTTTTTCTTGTTTACCTCCTCTTGTTTGCACAACATTAGTCATAACTTTCTCTTTATTCCCAAGTGTCTCTTTTGAAGCAAACCAATTAACCATTGAAGCTTGCAAAGTATCTTTGTCCTGGGATTTCTAGTGACTCCCACATGGATATGTTCACATGTGTTTTCTTCATCTGCTCTATGATGTTGAAAAGAGATAGACTATATTTTTTCTTCCCCTTACTTGGCACAATATTTTATAGATCTTGAATAGGCACATGTGCTGCTGCAATGGGTGCCTTAGGCTGATTTTGCACATTCGGGCTACACTTGTCTTACTAACACCTTATGATGTGAAAGTGGGTTGAGAAAAATAGGGTTAGAGGACTGTCCTTCCTCTATGTTCCTCTTCTTTGACCTTGTGTTAGCAACTTCACCCTAAAAACAAGGTTGGTTAATTCCATAAAAATCTTCCACCTATCAATTCACCAATGTAGTTTCCATCTGAGGGGCTTCCTGTGTGTTTTCTTATTATTGATTCTCCTCTTCAGTTGGCTATTGAGACATGTCAATGGTTTGAACCATCAAGGCCTGATTTACTACACCATTGAAACAAGTAGATTGGTTTTGTGGTAGGTTGCAATGATAACACCATTCATATTCTTAAGCAATGTTGTTCTAAGTTGGGACCAAGGTTCTCGATGTCGAACTTGCATTCAGATCATATGGTCATAATTACCTGACAACTTGAGGTTGTCCTTGGTTCTGGTTTTGGTTTGTAGCTTGAAATGATGGCCTGTTTGACTAAAAAGGAGGCCTATTTGGTTGAGTTTTAGGCTAATAAGGCCTAGAAATATGAGCCTATTGTTTCTTGATAGCAACAAACTCACTCCCGAAAGCTTGCTGCACCTTGACTATTTCTTGTTGCCTTTTTTTCTATTGCTTGCAAAGCCTTCTTAAGTTCTTGGGTTTTAAATGATTGCTTGAAGAAGTGTAAGCCTCACTATTGATTTGATTTCTTGGAGTTAGAAGAAGGGCTATTTCAGGTGCTTGAATTGTCATAGGAGTTCCCATCTCCAGATATAAAGGCATTGGTGGCCTTAGTGCTAACTTTCCAGCTTGAATAAGGCAATTTTAAGCTCGATGGCTATGTCATAGGTGCCGAGTAGTGTTGTTCATCCCATGGACTATATCATCATTGTTATACATGAATTTAGAGTCCTTAAAAAGTAGAGGAATAAACCTTCTACTGCTGGCCTCATGGAAAATGGAATTCGGTCCCATGATTGTTGGAATCAGAAATTGAAATCAGTCATCTAATTATTAGGATCCCTCTTTATGGTTATTAATTATTCCAATAAAACAAATTTTCTCCTCTTTCTCCAAATTGATTGCATAGGGCTATGCATATATGATCCCAATTTTTCATAGATCCTTGCTATCAAGTTCCTAAACCATTGCAACACCTTGCCTTTGAATGAGAACGTTAGTAAATTGACTGCAACATCTACTTTATTTATTTCATGAATAGTGCAGATGTTACCAATGTCTTTATATGATCAACATGAGTTGTGTGATTCTCACCAATGAAATAAGGGATATTTTTAGTGCTGCCACCGGGATAGGGTTTTGAGCATTAAGTGCCAATGGGTTGCTTCCTATAAAGTGAACATAGGGATTTGGTGGCTGCAGTGCTGATGTTGATGTGCCATTCTTATCGGATGAAGAACCTATTTGTTTGAAGGAAGGGTCTGCTGGGTGGAGGTGTAGATAATGCTCTACTTAGAGGAGATGGTGATCTCTATGGTCTTCTTCCTCTTGTACCTTTACATAGAGATAATTGTAAATACTCAAAATTACCTTCCTCTCTTACTTGTGAATGATTTTGGATCCTTCTCATATACTTGGAAAATTTTTGCTGCTACACCATTGAATTCTATTCCCTTCGAGTCTCCAAGTGTGTTGGGGAATGAGCCTCAAAAGGATAGATTTTTCCAAGTCACACACCAAACATGACAGAATAAAAATGAAAACTTTGAAGGACCTATATTTTTGATATTTGGAGGTTAATTTTTTTAAACTTACAATCCCAAAATCCTAATATGCAAAGATCTCAAAATTGAAAACCCTTGAAAGTTTGAAAATGAGGGAAACCCCAAAATCTAAAAGTAGGAAACTTCCAAGTCCAAATTTAAAAAGGTTCAAAATTGGAGAACTCAAGAAATCCAAAATCTCGAAATGGAAAAAAATCAAAAATTTGTAAAGTCAAAATTTTGAAAAACTAAAAATACCCTTTTGAATTTTAGGCTCCAATCTATCAATTGGTGAAATTTGGACTTGTTTTGAGAATGAAAAATTCAAAACTAGTTTTAGAACTTTGCTTGTGAGGTGAAAGGTCTGAAATTGAAAACTTGCAATTTTCTAAGTTTGAATTTCTTGAAAATGCCTTTAAAGCTTGTGGAAAAGACTTCTTGTCCCACTAGTCATGCCAAAACTATTGATGCGGAATCAAAACACCCTTGATTGTTTGCAATTCGAAGGATTGAGATAGTCAGTGTGATTGCATAACATGGAGCTTTTCCCAAAGTGTGGGACTTTACAATTCTTGAAATCTCTACGAGAGAAAGGCCAACTTCCTTTCCATGTATCTATCACCATTCACCCAATACAGAGGAACTATTCTAAATCCTATCCTAAATTTTCCAAGGAGACAGGGAAGAAGGATGCAAGAAAATTAAAACCTAATCTATTGGAGGTGATGTACCAATAAGGAATGTTGAATATCTGCCTTGTGTAGGGATGAAAACCAACAAGATTGAAGAGGATGAATACACACCATAGATCAATTAATTTCTATGAATCCATTTACTAGTAAACACAAACCACTTAAAACATGTAACACAATATAACATGAAAAAATAACCAGATATTGTAATGAGAGATCAAATAGATGCAATGAACACAAAGAAGGCTAACACTTATCCACATATTTGTATTATTGCTCTAGGAGTTTATACAATACATCACAATGGCCAAGAGGAAAAAATTTACATTACAATTTAAATGGGAGGTTTAAAACTCCAAATAATTTCCTTACTGAGACAAGAAAAGAAGGGAGGGGAAAAGCATAATTATCCAAGATTGTAAAAATTCC
Organism: Taxus wallichiana var. yunnanensis; assembly: GCA_018340775.1. Classification (NCBI taxonomy): domain Eukaryota; kingdom Viridiplantae; phylum Streptophyta; class Pinopsida; order Cupressales; family Taxaceae; genus Taxus; species Taxus wallichiana. The sequence goes on along the minus strand of CM031238.1, from coordinate 256,309,423 downwards.
CCTCCTTACAATTTATGGAAGAATAATTTTGAGAGGATAGAGAAGGGAAGAATCCCAAAATTTCCATCAAATCCTTCCAAAATCATCACCAAATCTTGCAATAGGCATGTTGACCCGCACACTCTATCCCCTTGTTGTAGTTTTCCTTCTTATGGAAGGAAGGAGGTCCATGCCCTCATGATTCACCCGGTATGGCCTCGACATGTATTCACCAACTCCATTAATAACACCCACCTACCACATAACATTGTAGCTATTCTTTCATTTCAGAGATATAGAACCTCTAAAATCTCAAAAATGAAATTCTCATGATGTAGAGCTTACTCTCATGATTCCAACGACTATTCATTTGTGAGAATTAGACATTGAGATCAAGATATGAAATTTCGAGTTTAGCAAACTATGTACTTTTAGGGTTTACAAAACCTTTGAAAATCCATTTTTAGAACTCCATTATGTCCCCATAGCAAAGATCTCTCTCTCGATTTCCGGAAAGTATAAGTTTATTGAAATGGCCAAGAAATTTGAAAGTTATCTAAGTTTGAATGTGGGTATGATTTTAGGGTTTCTATGCTTTTCCTCAAGCTCTATCAAGGTACACTATTCCATTTCCAAGCCATGTCATCGCGATGAGATTCTTTTATTTCAATGCTAACTTTGGCCTTTGTGCATATGCCACCTTGAAGGATGCTCGACTTGCCACATCACCAACTCATTGCGGTTTCAAACATCAACTCGACGAAGTTTGATTTTGCATTTGGTGGGAGGTGCATCATTTTAGGCTTTTGGCCCTTTTGTTTTCAGTTTTCTCCCCTATGACCTTTTTGGTATTTACCCACTCCCGAACCCCAAAAGACATTCTGAACCCACATACTCCGAAGCTCGAAGCGCCCGACTCCCGAAACCTCCTCATTGCGCCACGTCACTCACCCATTTTAGGATTTCACATTTTCACGAGGGGTGAGTTATTTTCATTTCTTCCACTTTGAGTTCCCAAACCCCAAAATTCCGAAAGCCAAAAATTTTGGTTTTCATGTTTTGGACCTTGCCTAATGAACTCGACTCACTCATGAAGTCACGCCCAATCCATTGTCCAAGTCACCACCGATGCCTCCACTCATACTGTTTGAGCCTAAAATAGAGCTTCCTCCATGCCTCAACAAGTAGAGCCTTCATTCCACCTATGAGCTTATTCCTCTACATTTTTCCAATGCCAAGCCTTTGAGCTTGGCCTCTTCTTTGACATATTGACCCTCATGGCTGCTCACCACCGAGTAAGTTTTCCTTCCGAATCCTATCGATCCATGATTTGAGTCGATCTCCCCACGAGATCGTACATACCCGAGTCCTTTTCAACTTCATCCCTAGACAAATTTTTGTGACTTTCTTGGTGCTCCAAGCCCTCACACCTCAACTTTCCGAGTGGGCTCCTTTCTATGCCCATTTCCCTTTCGCGAGCTCGATGATCTCATAGATCTCACCACCGAGCTCTTTCGACTTGGCTTATTAAGTAGCTTGCCAAGCTACTCGGTGAGTCACTCCTTTGACTCCCCACAAATAAAAACCCCCCGACTAGTTGATCTAATCATTGAGTAGCTCGATGAGCTACTTCCACGGCTCGATTGGCCCTTCGAGGCTTGAAATGCAATTTTTTTACTACGGGGCTTGATGTCTTGGATTTTTGGGATTTTTTGTGAGAGCCTAATAGGGATGAGCATGGGAAATTTTGGAATCTTCACATTTATTTTCCCATTTTTTCTCTTTCAACCGGATGTGGGCCCGGGTAGGCTAATTTTTCTTGGGTAAAAATAGTCAATCAACAATATCTTATATGAATGTGTAATGAGTCTAAATATGTTTTAGATGACTAAACTTACATGTTTATATGGTCCTTTTCCAACCTATGAGGTATTGAGTCATGAATCATTTATAAAAGTGAGTTGTATTAGCTCATATGAGCTAGAGGATAGAATGGATATGTGAGTGAGCAAGATGAAATGTGTGAAGACGTTAGAGGGATCTAGATAAGAGAAAGGAAGAATATGAGAAGATGAGAATGGGATAGGAGAAGAATCTATAAGGTCACTTTATTTAATCAACAATAAATGGTGCATGTACAAATGAAGGAGAAGAACTTGTGTTTTGAGAAGTGTATGAGGTGTATGAGCTAAACAAGTTGATCACAATTATTTGGTTGAGAAACATGAACATCGGGTGATCTTAATATATTGATGGATAGGTAGGTAATTGGTAATATTAGGGGGTTGGTGCCTCCTTATAGGGTTGGTGCTCTATTAAAATAGGGGTCGAGTGCTCCTTGTGGGGCTAGTGCTCTACTAAACTAGGGGTTGGTGTTCCTTGTGGGGTTGGTGCCTCACTAAAGAAATATCTTGTCATATGTAATATTCACACAAGTCCTTTGTGTTGAGTAATATATATAGATCTTTAAAGGGTTTTCTTTCCTTTGAGGGTTTCCCACTTTATATCTTGTGTCATTGTGTTATTCTCTTGTTCATGTATGATTATGTTTCATGATGTATAATGGTTAAGATGAATTATTAATGAATAACTAATGAATCGTTGATGGATTGCTAAGCATGGTTTACAATTGTGCATGGTTTACAATTCTGCATGGTTTACAATTCTGCATGGTTAATTGAATGCAAGTTTTAAAGGACTGATTCACCCTCTCTTAGTCATTTTGACTCCAATAATTAGTATTAGACAAAGGTCCTTTTGAAGTAAGTTTAACTACTTAAAGGAGATCCTTTGAAGCACAAAAATAGCAAGTCAATAGTGTGGTTCCTCTTTTAGAAAAGCTCCTATGTTTTATGGGTCAAAATATGATCTTTGGAGTATCAGGATGAGAACTCATATCATGTTTTTGGGATGTTATATATAATAGTTAGTTGTGAATGGATACACCATTCCTCAAACCCCTCTAACCGATGCTAGAGGAATGAAGGCTAATAATTATAATTATATAGATATGAATGCTATATTGCGTTGTTTAGTAGAATCAAAGTTTTTCAAGGTGATACGGTTTGCTACGGTGAAGGCTATGTGGGACAAGTTGAATATCATTTATGAAGGTGACTCTAAGGTAAAGATGGAAAATCGCCACACTTATACAATTTAGTTTGAAAGGTTAAAAATGAAGGAAGAAGAAACAATTGTTATATGCCTTATTAGAGTATATCAAGTGGTCAATATTACCATAGGATTAGGATAATAAGTGAAAGAAGATGTGGTGGGGAAAAAAGTGTTGAGATCATCCATTCAAAAGTTTGATGTAATTTTTCAGCCATTGAAAAAGCCAAGCACTTGAGTACATTGATGATGGATGAGTTCTATGGTATTTTGAAACCCTATGAGATGAGGACCATTGAAACAAAACCTATCAAGAAGGAGGTTATATTCAAAACTAAGAAGAAGATAAAGGGTAAGAAGGTTTTAGATGGTAATATTTCTGATTTTGATGATGATGAGTTGATTGTCATGTTTGCTATAGATTTGAAGACCGGTTTAGGAAAGTATAAGGTTGAGTTTCCCTTCAAATGTTTCAATTGTGGCGAGATTGGGCATTTTGCAAATAAGTTTCCTCATAAGAATGAAGATGATGAAAACATGATGGAGATCATGATAAGAGATCTCACATGTCTGATAAGAGTAAGAAGAGGTTTAAGAAGTTTGAGAACAAGAAGAAGACCAAGAAAATCTTCTATTCCAAGGAATATTGTTGCTCATCAGAGATAAGTAGTGATGATGGTTTATCTGATTTTGATTATGTGTCTGAACATGATGTTTATAGGTGATGAAGTACTATTCATGGCCAAAGGTGCTAAGATATATAAAAGTGAAGACTCAATATTCGTAGGATCTTGCATACTTTCCGAAGAAGAAGAGAGTGATCTTGAAACCAAGATTATGTGTGTTCAATAAGAATGGAAGCATGTTGAGAAGAATAATAATAAAATGATAGCACAAATAAAGGAATATGAAGAAAAGATTCTTGATCTTGCGGAGAAGTATTAGATGGAAACCGATAAGTTTGATGAGATTATCAAATGTTTAGAGAGTCGATGGATGCTATAACTATGTAAGCCTAAAACCCAAAGATGAAGAGTGCATCAAGATTAAAAAGGAAGTGGTCCCACTAAGTGTAGAATTGTCTCAAGAAACTGACAATGAAAAGTCATTCCAAAGGTTTGAGAACATCTCCAAGGATCTAGATGATGTCTTATATAGTTAGATATCTAGAGGAGATAAGACTTGTTTAGGGTTCAAGGAGAACCTTAAAGGAAAATAGGTTATGAAAGAAGATTCTACTACAAGAAAGGAGATTACCTATTCAAGAGAAGATTAGATGACAAAAAAAAAAGAAAAGATTAGTTAGGAAACCCAATGCATCAAGGTATGAAAAAATATTAATGGTTATTGTTATAGTTGTAATGGTTTTGGGCATAGAGAAAAATATTTTATAAGGTAATTCAACCATGAATATTCATGGAGCAGTGGAAGGTAGTTCAATTCATATCGGATAAGAGGTAAGAATGAACTTGTGTGTTATATCTGGAATCATGTTGGAAACATTGCTAGATATTTTCATCATGAGCTACCTATTCGGATATAAGAAATGAAGATCCCATAGAGCTAAGAGACCCTTTGTTTTCTTTTTGGGATTAGCACACATGTTGTATAGATAATATATCAGATCTAAGCATACATGCAATAAAAATGAATATTCTACCAGAAGAAATATACAAAACAAAAGATATAAATCAACACCATATTTAGTGTGGTTCACCTAGTGTGGATTACATCCACCAAGAAACAAGCCAATATATTATCCAAATATTTCAGAAGATATACAATGAATATTTACAATCTCCCACACCTCTCACGATGTAAAATATTTTCTTTCTCTCAATCTTCTCCTCCTTCTCCAAGAATTCTCTCTCAAAATTATTTTCACAATAATAATTAACTCTCTCTTTTAACCCTATCTTTCTAGCTTATAAATACCTTATACAAACTTAGGGTACTTAAAAATGCAATTAAAATCAATAAATATGCTTTAATACTAAAATTAGATCTAATTCTTGTGAGTTAAATAAAACACTCACGCATAGGTAACCGATATCGTCTATCCCTAACTGATGATGATTCCTACTTTCCTGACTGATGTTGGTCATAGGTGACCGATGTCGGTCCCTTCATAACCGATGCCAGTTATTGTGTTTTCCAACAAGTTGATATAACATGCTAAATTGAAGTAATTGAGCTCCACATCTCAACAATCTCCCACTTGGAGATAAATTACTACACTATACCTATACAACATCATCCTTGGATCCTTTCCTTAGATTTGTTTTTTCCTCTTCAAGTCTCAAACTCGAAGACCAATAGAAGTGGATTGTTGCTCCAAATTATCTTTTGCTATTGGCTTCATTAGCATATCCACAAGATTTTTACTCATATGAATCTTCTCCAGTTTCAACTTCCCATCCTCTAATACCTTGCCGTATGAAGTGATATCTCAATTGAATGTGTTTCATTCTAGAATGAAACACCCAAGTTATTTTCCAAATGAATTGCACTTTGACTATCACTTGAACAATTTGTAATCATATTTCTCCTTTCCCAACTCTTGATGAACTTTGCTCATCCATATAATCATTTTCTAGCCTCTGTAGCTACAACATACCCTTCCTCTCGTAGTAGACAAAGCCACAACCTTCTAAATCTCGATATCTAGCTAATCGCTTCCCACCTATTATGAAAATATATCTAGTAGTGCCCCTTCTACCATCCAGATCTCCATCCATATCCGAATTAACATAGCCACAAAAAAATCTGAACCTCCATAGCATGAATGCATGCTATATGTCCCTCTCAAATACCTGAGTATCCATTGGACTGCTTTCCAATGCTCTTTACCTAGATTGGCCATAAATCTACTCACAACTCCCACTACCTATGTAATGTCTGGTCTGGTATAAACCATAACATACATGAGACTCTCAACTTCAAGCATATGGTACTCATGTTATGTATTTGACCTCTTCATGTGATGAAGGAAACAAATATTTGCTCAATTTTAAGTGTTCAACCATATATGTATTTACAAGTTTTAGATTCTACATTTTAAACCTTTCTAACACCTTGTAGATATAATCCTCCCGAGACAAATACAATTTCTTGTTCTTCTGTCTATGTGTATTTGCATGCCAGGATTATTTTTGTAGCTCCTAAATCCTTAATAGAAAATGTGTAAGCTAGATTTCTTTAAGCTCACCAATGTCCTACATACTAGATCCTGCAATAAGCATATCATCCACATACGGTAAAAAAAATAAAACAACTCCCATTTTCAAGCTTCTTGAAATAAAAAAATGGTTAGATTCACATCTCAAGTAACCATCCTCATGCATGAAACTATCAAACCTCATGTACCATTTCCTTAGAGCTTTCTTGAGCCCAAATAAGCTCTTTTTCAACTCTGCACACTAATTTCTCCTTACCCTTGACTTCATACCCAAGTGATTGCTGCATATAAATCTCTTCATCCAAATCACCATGAAGGATATCATCTTCACATCTAATTACTCTAAATGCAAATCACCTATTGCAAATAAAATCAATACAAGATATGAATAGATTTCATAATTTACTATAGGATAATCTATTTCACCAAAGTTAATACACGATTTCTGTTAAATCCTTTTATTACAAGGCTTTGCCTTGTACCTTTTCTATCCACCACTTGTTTTGCAATGTCCTCTTACTTGCTAACAACTTAACCAAATCCCAAGTTTGGTTTTGTTCCAAGGAGTCCATCTCCTCATCCATGCCATGCTCCCACTGAACGTGGGTCTCATCCTACATTGCTTCTTCAAAAATTTCTAGTTCACCATTATCAGTCAATAATAAATAAGATAGAGAAGGTATAAATATTTTTGGAGGTTTACCTACCCTTCGTGACCTTCTCACAAGAGTTTGGGGTACCGGAGGCTCATTTTGAACCTCCTGGACATTTTTTTCCAAATTCGATTGTGATTGACACCACCACCTATAGCCAACACACGGTTTGCTAATCGATGCCGGTTTGGCTCTTTTTTAACTCGATACTAGTTCAGGTTGATGATGTCGATCGGGGTCAACTAACACCAGTTATTATGTAACCATGTAGGTATTAGTTTTAAATCCGAGAGTTCATTTTCATTCACAAACTTCTCAACCAGTTCATCCTTGGGTACCAAAATTTGATCCTTGTACATTCTCTTTTCATTCCATTTAATGTCACGATTCCTAATAATCCTAGAATTCTCTAAATCCAAAAAATGGAATCCAAAATCACTAGATTCATAACCAATGAAAGTTCATCTCTTGGATTTTGCATCCAACTTTTTCTATTTTCTTTATCAATATGCACAAAATATTTTAAAATAAAAAATTTAAGAAAAGAAAGATCTACCTTTTTTTTCGGTCCAAGATTCCTCCAAGTATTCCTCCATTTAGTGAACTTGAAGGCCCGCGGTTAATCAAATAAACTTGTTGTATCAACTATGTCTTCCCAAAAATGCAAGGGCAAATCCAACGTGTATCCTCATACTTCTAGCACATTCCATGATTTTCATGTTCATTATTTATGCAACACCATTCTCTTAAGGTGTTCTTAGAACCATCATGTCTCTACGTATTCCATTCACTTTGAAAAATAATAATTGAAAACCTTATTATAGTATTCACCACCATTATCGGATCTAAGACACTTTAACTTTGAATTTGATTTATTCTCAACAAGGGCTTTCCATCATTTACAAGTATAAAAACATCAGATTTATGTTTAATACAATAAACCCATACCTTTCTTGTAGCATCATCAATGAAAGTAACATAATCTTGGGATCCTCTATGAGAAGCTACCAGGATGGTCCACACACATTTGAGTGTACAAGCTCCAATTTCTACTCCTTCTTAGTTTCCCCAACTTTGAAAAATATCACTCTCTTTTTCTTTCCAAAGACACAATGCTCACAGAAATCAAGATCTAAATATTTCAAATTTGATAACTTACCCTTAGACTTTAAGATCTACATTCCTTTTTAACTCATATGGCCCAACCGATTATGCCACATGCATGCATTTAAATTTGAAGTAGATAATACATATAAGGAATAAGTAACACATGTATATAAATATAATGTTCCTACCATATTGCCTTTGCCACAAAAAGGAAACCTTGGTGAATTTCCAAGAGTCTCATTGTGAATGTAACCATGCAACCAACTTCACCTAGTTTCCTTTCGAAATAAGATTCCTTCTCGAGACTTGGCACATGCCTCAAATATTTTAATACCCATGTATTTCCATTTTATAATTTTAGATAAAATTTCCCTTTACCAGTAATACTACAAGGTTCATCATCACCCAAATAAATATGCCCAAAATTGCCCTGGACATAATTTCTGAAATAACCCTTATTAGCGGTTGCATGGAAAGAAGCTCATGAATCTAAAACCTAAGATTCTATTCTATTATCCAAAGAAAGAATAAGAGCATCTTGCATTACCTCTGCTGCCTCAAATATTTTAATACCCATGTATTTCCATTTTTAAATTTTAGATGAACTTTCCCTTTATCGGTAATACTACAAGGTTCATCATCACCCAAATAAATATGCACAAAATTACCTTGGACATAATTTCTAAAATACCCCTTATTAGCAAATGCATGGAAAGAAGCTCATGAATCTAAAACCTAAGATTCTATTCTATTATCCAAAGAAAGAATAAAAGCATCTTGCATTACCTCTGCTGCAATATTTTCCTCTTTACCTTTGTTTGGGTGTTGGTTCTCTTTATCCTTTGACCAACAATCTTTATTTGCATGTCCTTTCTTTCCATAATTCCAACAAGTAATTCCCTTACCTCTAGATTTAGATATGTCATTCCTTGACTTTGATTTCCCATTATTCTTACTCTTAGATCTCTCCTTCGCATGCCTCTACTTTCTACATTCAAAGCATTCCCAAATGATGATTCCTCTATACTTTTCCTGTGAATTTCTTCATTCAAGATTATACTAACCACATCATCAAACTTCAAAATATTATTAGCAGATGATGTATTACTAACAACCATTACCAAGTTATCCCAACTATCGACAAAGAACATAAGAATAAGAGTTCTTTCACTTCATCATCAAATGGAAAATCAACTGATTTTAACTGATTTATAATAGATTGGAAATCATTCAAATGACTAGATGTAAATCCACCTTCATGCATCTTAGAACTAAATAGTTTCTTCATCAAATAAACTTTATTTGAAGCACTATGTTTTTCATATAAATTAACAAGAGATTTCATTAACTCTATCGTAGATGTCATACGTAATATTAGAAGCCATAGATGATGCTAGGCTCAATCTTATATATCCCAAAGATTTTCTGTCAAGAATCTTACATTATTCATCACTCATCTTCCTAGGTCTAGAATTTTCATCCAATGATAAGTACAAATCTGTTTGATACAAATAATCCTCAATCTGCATTTTCCATAATTGATAATTTCGGCCGTTAAACTTCTCTACCTTGTATTTGTTTTCTTCTGCCATTTATGTAGCTCCCACTCAATCAAAAACCCTTTTTGAGTAAATATGTCAACACACAAAACCTCAAACAAATATTTGATACCAATTGTTGGGATTAGCACACAGGTTCTACAAATAATATATCAGATCTAAGCATACATGCAATAAAAGTAGATATTCTACCAAAAGAAATATATAAAATAAGAGATATAAATCAACACCGTTTAACATGGTTCACCCAAGTGTGGGATACATCCACCAAGAAACAATCTAATCTATTATCCAAAGATTTTAAAAATTATACAATGAAGATTTATAATCTTCCACGCTTCTCATGATGTACAATACTTTATTTCTCTCAAGCTTCTCCTTCTTCTCAAATAATTTTCTATCACAATTAATTTCACAATGATCATTAAATATCTCTTATAACCCTAGATTTATAGCTTATAAATACCTTATACAAACATAGGGCACTTAGCCATGCAATTACAATCAATAGATTTGATTTAATACTAAAATTAGATCTAATTCTCGTGAGTTAAATAAAACACTCATGCACGCGGTGTAACCATGTCGGTTAGCCCTAACGATGATGGTTCCTACTTGCTCGATCGATGCTTTGGTCATAGGTGACTGATGTCGGTCCCTTCATAACCGATGTTGTTATCTTTGTGTTTTTATGCAAGTTGATATAACATGCTAAAATGAAGTAATTGAGCTCCACATCTCAACATTTTCTTCACTTATAACAATGTTGGAAATATTTTAAGATATTAAAAATGGATGTATGATAGGAAGGAATATGTAAGATCTAACCATGTTGAGAAAACAAAGGAGGAACTTAAAGCAACTTGCTCTAGTCATGATGAGCCTATTAATCAAATAATTTTGTTTGCTATTGAAGAACCTCAAGAGCTCTTTCTATCAACACAAGAAGACTACCAGGTGGATGATGGAGAGATGAAGACAAAATAACCAAGGAAGTGGATTCTTAAGTTTGGTGACTTGTTCCATATGAGGATATGGGTGTTTGGCATTACTAAATATATCCAGTTGAAAGGAGTGCCTCCACTATGCTTCATGGAGAAATTTTTTTATCTGTTGAAGCATGATGATTGCTTGACATATCTATGATTGATAGATGCCTTGAAATATTTTTTTATGAATGTCTACAACAAGAATGAAGAATTATTATAGCATTATTAGGAGACAAAGTCTAGATTTAACAGTTAGCATCTAGGTAAGAATCAATAATTGAGGCATGTTGGTATCTTGAATGTGTTTTAAGAAGGTTATTAACATGGATGAAGTATTAATGCCATGAGAAGCTCAAATGAACTATGTTTTTGGTCTATCTTGTGAAAATCATGAGGTCATGTCCATCATGGAGGTATGTTGAGTGAAGCTATCTGTCAAATCTGAGAGCAGATTGTAGGTTTAAGAGAAGTATATTGCCATAATGAAGAGATGACACTACTGGAGTCAATAAAAGGTATGTTTTTATCTGATTTATGTGTTAAGTTTCTAGCAGAATCAAGAATATGGTTAAAGAATGCATTTGAGAAGTAGGATTGTAGTTTTTTTGAAGTTTCTTGAGAAGACATGCATTAGTTCAAGGGGAGAAATGATGTTTTTAAGGTTTGTGAATATGATTGAATGTAATGAAGCTAAAAGGAATATGTTTGTGATAGTTCTTTTGTTACAAGATGGCATGAAAGTTCAAGGTCTATATCAACAAGATCTAGTGCATCAAGTTGTGTTGTTGAAGGATGCTTGGTCAATCATGTTTGTTTATTAGCTTAAGAAGGAAAACAAGTAGGTTTGAATCAAAATTTAAGGTACAAGTTCATTCAAGATAAGTGAAGAAGATTTTATTTCATTTTGTATGATGACTTGATTAGACCATCAAAAGCATGAAGGGATGTTGCATGATATTGAAGGAGTGAGTTTCATATATGATTCAAGGTAATATATATAGGTCATGTTTCAGTCTTGGTTTCATTTTATGTCATGATAAAACCTAGTGTTTCTCTAAGAAGGACTGTGTATTCAGTCAATAATATAGATTGTGTTGTGTGGAGACCATTATGTTTTCTCATTTATGATGTTGGTAAGTGATAGTCTTCAAAAAGGGTAGGATGTACTGATGACCTATTTGGTATATTTTTATAAACATTTGACATGTATTATACTTCATGAAGAAAAATATTCGGGAAAGAAATTATTTTATGTCTAATCGAGCATGAAGAACAAGTGTTTAGGACTTGAAATATGTGATGATCAAAAGACGAGTTTCAACTAATGAATAGTGTTCCAAGAAACTATGAGGATAATATATGTTGCTTCAATGATTCTTGTGAGCCATGTGTTGCATTTTTGGGATCAAGATGAGAAAAATATTTGTAGTGAAGGAGACAAACCTACTCAATAATGTCTCCAAGGTTATAAAGAGCATGATCCATGGGGGAGTCATTTCCATACCTAGAAATAGTGATAAAAGAGGTATGAAATAGGTGTTATATTGTGTTTATGAGATGTAAGAGGATGCATCATCTCAAGGGAATATTAGTCATGAATGGTAAACAATCCCAAGGTGAAGAAAACAAGGAGTATGACTCTTAGAGGTTTAGTTCCATGGACCATTTGCATCATTTTTTTGTCAAGAGAGTGAGTACAAACCAAGGGGGAGAAAGTAAGTTTAGATGCATTTTTGTTATTGTTTCCATGTCAAGATGTTATAACATCATTTTCATAGATGTCAAAGGGGAGAGTGTACTAAAAAAATAAAGAGATCCCTAGAGGAGTTTGCATTTTTGGTTTTCATAAATGTTTTTGAAGATGGTTTCCATTAGTGACAAATGGTAGATCGTTGAACATGTGTCATTGTTAATGTCATTGGTGTCAAGTAACATTGATGTCAAAAGGTTTCTTGGTGTGTGTAAGTGAGTGCATGATGTTTTTATTGATAATTATTGATGTCAAATAAATTCAAATGAGTAAAGGTTTCTTGGTACCATGTCCTATTTTGATGCGGTAGCATGGTGTCTAGGTGTAATTGCATGTTATTGATATATATTTCAAGCAAGAAATGTGTAGTGAGTGAGCTCTAGAGGTGGTCCAAAGTGGATACGGTGTCTAACATGGTTAGAGATATACATCGAGGTGTATGAGTTTCTGTAATATGGAGAACACATCGGTTTCAATATGGCATGGGCTAAAGCTAGTGATTCTAGGCCTGGTCCTAGACCTAGTGAATGCATGACATGATGTATGAAGTAAAAAGGCCCATGCAAGAAAATGTAAGAATGTTAGGAGTTCTTTTAGGTTTCATAACATGTATGGAATGGTGTTAAAGGTCATAGTTCATGTGTATAGTGCATGTTTAAGGTCTTATTGAAGGAAAATATAGAGACAAGGAATAAGGCATGGTAAAACTAGGTAGTAGGATGAGTTTCAAATGTATCTAAGCATGAATGATAATTAGGGATCATGTAGGTGGTCATCCCATAGGTGTATGAAAATGTTTAGGTTAATAGGTTGATGAAAAATCATGAAAAGTTGTTTTGAGCTCTACCTTTCTCTCAAAACATTCATTTCTAGTTTAATGGTCAATTTGGAATGCTCACCAATACATGTGTGATTTGTATGGGGACTTAATATTTTTATGGATGTTAGGGAATGGATCTAAAGAGGGTTTCCAAGTGGAATGTTTTTTTGGCTATCATAATTTTATGAACCATTGGTAAGAATCCAAAGGGGTTTAAACCATCCTAAGACCATAGTCTCGTAGAGATGAAGAAAATATGACAAGTTTGGATATGTAATGACTTGGGAACATTGGTGTAAGGTTCAATATTGTAGATAATTCATCATATCTCATTTTGGTGGTGGTGGCATGCTCTAGGTGTGATGGTAAGCTACAAAAAAACCTATGTTTTGTGAATATTTGTAGGTACATGTATGAGTTGCAGGGTTCATGAAGTGAAACCAATTGATTATTATAGCTTGGGATGTGTGCTAAATTATCATGAAGATATTTAGATAGGTTATGTGAAGAAAATGAGTGAAACCTCACTCACAAAGTGTTTCCTATTGCTAAGGGTCTAAGAGGGTCAAAACTAGTCATGGAGTTCTAAGAGATGTTTGATGGAAATGCATGTTGTAAGAGTATTATTTGAGAATGAATAGCTTTGTATATGTCCCATATGATTTTTTGGGGTATTAGTTTGATCATAAATGGTTTGTTTTGGCTTAATCCCTAATGGCATAATCAACCCTATTAGGCTTGCTAAGAAGGTGGATGGAATAGGTATGGAAGTGTGGATTTATTAATATGACATATGCATTTTAGTGTTTGAGAAGGTATGTCGGGATTTAATTGAAGTGTTCCAAGTGATGATAGTGCTTAGAAGTTTCCCTTGAGGTGTTGGAGCTTGATGAGTAGATGACTAGTTCTTGAGACCTAGAACCAGGTTTGAGTAGTTTCGAGGTACAAGCATTTTGGAGCCTTATGCTCTGAATTGGTGGTTAATATGAGTTGTGTGAGTTTCTGCTTAGATGAGAGATTTATATTGATGTGTCATATGTGCCATGATGAGGTGTTTTTGTATGAACCAACTTATTTTTGAAGACCTATTTTTGAGTATTATCAACATACTTAAGTGAGTTTGGAAAACAAGGTGCTTTGGTGTGTTATTCCCTATTTTGTGGTATTCCATGGTGTTGGTGAGTTAGTTGGGATCATGTTGCATTAGTAAAAGTGTCAAAGAAGTCTTGAAAACATGTTTTGGCATGAGAAATTTCTCCCTTTTGAAGATTTATAATTAAGTTCTTGAGACCTAATTGATGGAGCTTGTCTTATGGAGTGAGTCATGATGAAGATGGATATCGCTAAGGTACTTGTGCTTGTAGATGGTTTTGAGAGGTTATTACTTTGAAGTGTGTGGAGCTAATGGAGTCTTGGTGGTTTTCTCATGTTTTGTTTAGGTGTTTTCATTGACTTAAAATAACATTAATGACAAATTAGATGATGGAGTAGGGTCAGATGATGCTTAGAGTAATGATGTCATGGAGATTCAAGTGTGTTATTAGTTAAATAAGCTAATTCATTGAGAATTGTTTGTTCTAGCAAGCCTAATCAGGTGACCTAGCTAGCATAGGAAATGGTGAATGTTGATTATATCTTCTTGATATATTGAGGAGCATGGAGAGCATGATTAGAGAGTGTTTATGCACTCACATGAGTTTCAGGGTGTAGATACATGTTGATGACCAAGTTTCAGGTGCTCATTTGGACCAGGTATGGGTGTTAGGAGGTATGAGATTGAGTTGTGGATCTATATGAGCTCATGGAATCATGCCATGATGTCATAAAAATATTACAGGTATTTTAGGGCCTTTTGGAGAGTTTCTATGATGAGTTATGATGTTATTTCAATTGAATCTAACCTGATTAAACAGTGTAAAACCCTAAGGGATAACCATGCAAATGAGATGAGATGGAAATATTGAGAGATATTTTTGACATGATGATTATTTGAGATGTTATTAGGATGTTTCATGGAGGTGTGAGATAAATTTGGTTTCATTCAAGACATTTTTGCAAGTTATGTTAGTTTTGATGAAACAGGGGTCAAGAAGAAGGTCATTTCTAGATCAAATTGCACCTTCTAATGCTCACCCTAAATTGTGTGATTTACATGGGACCTTGTGGATTTTAGGGATGATTATACATTGATTCTATAAGTTTAAAAAAATAATGATGTCATTTCATCATCGCATTTTTATGAACAAATTTTAAGAAGGTAAAATTTTTTTATGTCCTTGAAACCCTAACTCAAAAGTGGTAGGAAATTAAATGATGATAATTTAACAAAAATTATTTATAGTGAATGGATGATTATTTTATTATGTATAGGAATCATCTAGGTTTCTAGAAAGCTATGGTAGTTCTTGTGGTGATGAGTGGATCCCACTCAAATAGTCCTATTTCTAAAGAAGTTCGGTTTGGGACAAGGTTGTCCAAAAGGAGTTACAAAATAAATTGATATAGTTTTTAGAATATGATTTTTATTTATGTACATGGTGGTTTTAGGTCATGATGATGCATAAATATGGAAAATTGTGCCCTATTTATGAAGGCTAGTCAATGGGATGTTTTTGGATAGTTTGAAAAGTTTGCATAGATGAGCTTGGTTGAAGGCCTTACAATTGGATTTGGAAGGATTTAAAATAATTTATGGAAAGGTGATTCAAATATATCTCCAATGGCATAATTTTTGTCACATGATGAGTTTATTTGATGTGGTTTCTAGGTCAGTTTATGGAGATGAAGGTTTCTTGATTTTTCGAGACAAGACTACTTTTCTTTGAAAGATTGCGTTGATTGATGCATGAGAGGATTGATTTGATGATTTATAAAACCTTTAAATATAAGAGGGACAAAGGTTGTTCATAATAAGGATTTTTAGGTCTTGGAAGTATCGAAAAGGGTGCAAATTAACGAGTTTTCAAAATTGGTTTTTGGGCACCCTATTTTGGTGAAGTATAAAGTAGTCATGGTTTGTGTATGTTGATGTTTAAAGAGATATAAATTTATTATGTGTTATAAAGATTATGATATTTACATAGAATGGTAACATGCCATATTTGAGATCATTATGGGTGGTCTTGAGGTCTAAAGGTGAAATCAGGATGCTAGAAGCAACTGTTTTGTGAAGGAAATGATCCAGTGATCCAATTTAATGAAATATTTGATTGGTTAAAGTAAATGTGTGATAATTTATGATTTATATATGTTATATTACTCATTTTTGGATAATTATGGAGAATTAATAAGCATTTTTTTGTTATTATTGGATTTTTGCCATTCTAGTGATGGGGTTTTGAGGAATTTTGGTGTCAAGGTGAGAGGTTTTTGGCATGGAAATCCTATATGGGTCAAATTTGAATGTTTTAATGATTCATATGGTATGTTTTTAAGTTGATATGGTTAAACCAAAGGAGGTAAACAAACCTATTTTGAATTTGAATCAAGAAGAGCCTATAAAAGTAATCTTTTGGGTGCAATTTACAACTAGTTGAGAGAGCATGAAAAGTGTAACCTAGGTGTGATTAATTTGCAGGTTTTAAGGAATTTTTTGAGATATGAGAAGGTTTGTGATAGGTTAAATAATTATAAAATTAGTTTTTGCAAGGATTTGATGCATTGAGAGTGTAGACACCTAAAATATGCTTACACTTAGCATTTCATCCAATTCAATCGATTAACGATACTACGTTAATTCCCCATTCTTCGCTCCATTCTTGGATGCCCATTTATGACACCTTATTGGTTGTATTCCTCCTATAAATCATCTAATTGGTTAATATATCTCTTATTAGCTAAACATTCCTCCTTTCTAGTTCTCTCTAGAACACTTCTATTGGCTTCCTAGGTTATCTATCAGTCACAATTGGTTATCCAGACCCTACCAACTCTCAATGAGTTTTAATCACTTGCTAATCAATTTTAACTAGCCTAAACCCTATTTAAATAGCCTAAACCAATCTTAACTAATCCTAAAGCATGTTTATCCTAATCTAATCTAAAAGAGCTTTAGTCTCACATGCACCCAAATTCTAAACTCTCCCAAGTGGAAAACTATAAATAGAAGGGTCACCCCTCCCATTCGAAATTACAAATTTACTTTGTCAAACACTTTGGAAAGGCATTAGAAACCATTTGTGATAGCTTTAAGCTATAGAAAATTTGGATCTTGACCATAATCCATTGTTAAGAGCTCCTCCATCTTGCATCCATCCATTCCAAATATAGTTAGTAAGGGAAGATCTAAATATTGGCCATGTAACCAACTTGGAGAGACCTCTTCACTATGTTTGGGAGTAAAAACACATAATTTGATTGCTTAGGATCTAAACTAGGTTCAATTTTAATAAGCTTTCAAAGAGTAGAGAGTATTCTACATGTTAGTTTTTGATGTTTTTGTCAAAGTTATAATACTTTTATGTTAGTTTCTCTTGTTTAGCTCTAATCTGATGGTGCATGGTTGAGTTAGCAAAGCTTTGAGGTTCTTTAGCCTCACTCCATAGATTTTGCAACTTTCCATTGCATACAGAGAGCTGAAGATTGTGTAAGTTTGCGCAGATTGAAGACATAGGTTTTGAAGGAGTGTGAGTTAAATTTGTAATATCCATTAGTTGTGGCAAACAAACTCATATATATTCATCATAAGGTGGTTGAGTAGGTGCTTGATCATCTTGGGGGTTATTTCCTCCTTTTGGAGTTACTTCTTAACAAAACTAAGGGTTGGTGCTCCTTGTGGGGTTGGTGCCTCACTAAATTTGAAACATATCAATATAAAGATTGTGTTTTAGTGGGTTTTATTCCCCATGAGGTTTTCCCACTTATATCTTGTGTTATTGTGTTGATTCTCTTGTTCATGGTTGATTGCATGTATGTTATTTGATGATGTGCACACATTAATGGTTGGATAAGTGGTTTGTGATTTAAGTAAGTAATATGAAATTAAATTTGATTTGTAAGGACTAATTCACCCCCATCTCATTCCATTGTGATTCTAACAATTGGTATCAGAGTAGGTCCTTTTGGAGAAGTTTGATCACTTGAAAGGAGATCCTTTGAAGCAAAAAAATGGCGAGTTAACAAAGTGGGTTCTCAACCAGTAAGGCACCTTTGTTTGATGGTGTGAATTATGTATTTTGGATTTTGAGGATGAAGACTCATATTATTTCCCTAGGGTTTGATATTTGGGAAGATGTGGAGAATGGATATAGTCCTCTTACCACTACACCAACTATTGCTGCAAAAAAAGCATGTAGTGACAACTCAAAGGATTTTAATGATATCATATGTGGTCTTGGAGAATATGAAATGGGAAAGGTAATGCACTAAAAATAAATAAAATAAACATGGGAAAATCTTCAAGTTTTGTATAAAAGTGACTCAAAGGTAAGAATTTCTAAGCCTTAAACTTTTAGAAATAAGTTTGAGAGTCTCAACATGAATTATGATGAATCTATTACTACATATTTACTAAGGGTTGACAAGGTTATCAAATTCATGAAAGGGTTAGGAGAAGATGTGATGGAAGTAGTTGTTCAAAAGGTTTTGCGATCACTAACTCCTAAGTTTGATTCCAAAGTGTCTATTATTAAAGAGGCCAAAGAT
Organism: Taxus wallichiana var. yunnanensis; assembly: GCA_018340775.1. Lineage (NCBI taxonomy): Eukaryota > Viridiplantae > Streptophyta > Pinopsida > Cupressales > Taxaceae > Taxus > Taxus wallichiana. Next base: position 256,290,634 of record CM031238.1, on the reverse strand, counting down.
TTGACTAAGTTGAAGATGGATGAGTTACATGGAACTTTGACTGCTTATGAGATGAGGGTGGTTGACTCCAAACCAGCCAAGAAAGAGATAGATTTCAAAGTTGAGAAGATGAAAAAGGATAAGAAGAACAAATTTGATGATGTTTCTCATGAGTTAGGTGATGAAGAACTATTTACTATGGTTGCTAGAAGACTACATGTTGGAACTGTAAGTACAAAGGAAAAATTCCTTTTAAATGTTTCATTTGTGGCAAGGTAGGTCACTTTACTTGCTAAGTGTCCTCATAGGAATGAAAATAAAGATGATGATGATCATGAAAGTGGTCATGAAAAGAAAAATAAGAAGTATAGTAAAGAGAAGGAGTTCAAGAAGTTTGATTATAAGAATAAGGGTAAGAAGAGTCTTTATACCAAGGAAGAGGTATATTCCTCTAAAGCAAGTAGTGAAGATGATGGATTTGACTATGATTTTGAATATGATAACAATGATGTAGGTGATGAGGTCATATTTATGACAAAAGAATCTATGAGATCATCTAGAGGAGGTTATACTTTGTTTGATGATTTCATAACATATTATTGCAAAGAGATAGAATGAGAATAATATGACATAACGATTGAGTTGGCATGTGTTCAATCAGAACTGGAGCATGTTAAAAATAACAATAAGAAATTTACATCTCAAGTAAAGAAGTATGAGGTAAAGATTCAAGAACTTGAGGAGAAACATTGGGCTATTACTAAAAATCTTGATGAAATTGTGAGAAAGTTAGAGATGCAAATGAGTAACATGAATCTTAGCTTACAATATAAAGAAGAAGAAGTGATCATCCTAAAAAATATCTATCAGATGTAGTAAGCAAGGTAAATTATTATCATAAATTTGAAGAAATTTCCATGGATCTTGATGATCTCTTGAGCAATCAGAAAGTAGGAGGTAATAGAGCTAGTTTAGGATTCAAAGTTGAAGTCAAAGACAAAGAAGTAAAGAAAATGGACCTAGTTTCAAGAAAGGAAGTAGTGGACCAAACACCAAGAAAGGAAATAAGGTGACAAATACCAATGAAAATGAGATGAACAATCCTATTAGACAACCAAATGCCTCATGGTATGGAAGATCATTCCATGGTTATTATTATACTTGTAATGGATTTGGTCATAGGGAAAAAGAGTGTAGAAATCCTAAAAGAGATGCTCATCTATGGAGGGACAGTAGGAGTGAGAAAGCTAAGAATGTGGTATCCTACAAGTGTAATGAGGTAGGTCATATTGCTCAATTTTGTTTGTAATGAGGTAATGCAGATTTGAGTGATTTGGCTAGACCGGTGCACATGGAGAAGGAAGGGGGCACCGGGGTGCTTTGGTATGGTATATGGGTAACTTGGTCTATGTATATTATTAGAAAACCTTCTTTGAGGTGTCATAAGAGGTTCTCACTTATTCACATTTTGTCATTGTAATATTGCCGAGGTTTTTGTAAACTCGCAATGAATAAAGCTCATCTGAAAACCCTCAAATAGACATGAAATCCTAAAAAAGAAAGATGCAAAATGAGGGGTTAGACTATCCTCAACCGCCACAATGATGGACTTACTACTGAGAACTGCCCTACATCTTAGACCTAATATACTTTTATGTGTGTATGTGGGGAATTGTACCCTAGGTTACTCTTGTGCGTGTCACACTTGAAGTAGCGATCAAGTAGCTAGATGTAGAATGTAAATAATTAGTACATGAAAATAATAGACTCCCCTCTATGAAGTGTGATGCGGACAGAACCAACCTTTCTCCTTTTGATGGAGCTAGATGGATGTAAATGGAGCTCTAGATGCCTTGATGGATGTAACCTTAGGTGGTGATAGATAGTGCTTAGTGCTTGGTCCCTTATTATGATCACATAAATTTATATTTATATGATTCCTTCACTTGAATTTTGTAATTAACCCTAAAAAGTATGACTACCAAAAAGATAAGATGCTCAAACAACTAGAAAGGACCCAAAAAGTGTGAGTAAAGTACAAAGAGGACTGGGGTGCCTAGAGGGGATGTGAGCACATGATGCTTGACGTCTTGGATGGGTGCTCATGTCTAGAAAGAGAAAAAATGAAGTGTGAAAAGACACACTGGGCTAGTAAAGGTGCAAGACTAAAAGTAGCAATATAAAGCAACAAAAGATGGACAAATACATGGGTTGATTAGTACTTTTCTTACTTAAGAACCATATGAATTACCGTATGCGATTGAGACTATATAATTACCCAATGTGCATGATTTGTTGGAACATAATGGTTAAGTGGGCTGACCACCCCTTAATAAATATGGGTCCAACATTATACTATAGGTTAAATATTTAATAATATTTATATTTCTATTATTAAATATTTAAACCTCGGAATATGTGTCAACCGACTTGGTTGAAAAGGTGAGCTGGGAGACATACCTGATCACTTCATATAAAAAAGGACTTCGAGTCATCATTTGATATATCAGAGAAATATATCAAAGGTGTGCAAACCAATATTAATTGATTTGGTTTTTACCCTTGTGATTAGGGTTAGTAAGGAGGAGGTTTCTACTGGATGTAATTAGGTTCTCTATAATAAAGGTTAATTTTCACAGTGGTTTTTTACCTAAAGGTTTTCCACTATAAATCTTGTGTTTTGTGTTATTTTCATTATGTAGGATTTTATTTAATTATTATGCAATATAGTTTATTAATGTGATTTTATTTATTCATTTTAATGTTGCATAATATATTAATGTTTAATATTTAAGTTGATTAAACCCGTTGTCGTTCAAATCCACAAATTCCAACATGGTAACAGAGCTTGGGATGATTAAATAAATTAGATCAAATATTTTAGTATTTAATTTGTATGAGTTTTTCAACCAATTCGAAAGGGTATTTAAAAGTATCAGATCCCCTTTTTTCACCCCTAATTTATTTTTCCACAAAATTTGTGTCATCTAAAATTTTGTGTGCTTTGTGAAGACGTGTAATTTGTAGGAAAAGAAGATATCTTGTGGTGGACCCCCACTTCAAAACTCTTGGTAAAATTTTTAAGGTTTTTCAATTTTAAATCCCTAATTTTTTCAGTGGAGATGTAATATGATATGATTCTTACTTTCATTTACATTTGGAAATTATATGGAGCATTTCCGTTGTTCTAACCTATGAAAACGTAATTTAAATTATTTGAAATGATATTTATTTTGAAACTTCTATTTAGTTTTAGCAATAAAATTTTATTTATGTTTCAAAAGTGGTGTGTGCAAGGAATTGTCATTCTCGAAGTGGAAGTTTATATCAAGAAATAGACTTCACAAAAATATCAAGGAAATTAAAATTATTAATTTAATTTCACTATAGTTGTACACGTTGGTCATCAAAAAGGAACTTCAAGAAGAGCAACAGTTAGGGGACAAGAAGTCCCTCCTCTTTAATGGGAGAGGTTCCCTTATTCAGAAACGAACCTATTTACACATGTACAAAGCGTGGTTTCACTATGGAACTTGGATATCATAAAAGTGTTTCCTAAATAGATCACCAATTACAAAAGGACAGAGGAATGAAAATGCGAAAATAAGCAGAAAGGCACCATCCAAAATTATAGATGACAGAATAATTCCTTATGCATGCAAGAATACAGTGAATTGGAATAAGATCATTTGTACTTACATTAATAAGATGAAATTTGAAAAGACACACAGTTCTATGAATAACATCTACAAGAATACAAAGCTTCTCAGCATAATGTAGACAAATGATCTAACTATATTTAATGGACAACTTACGAATAAAAAGGAATCGGATAGACAAAGAATGGAAATCCTTCTGTATTGATTTCTTTACACTTTTATAAATAAGCCAAGTTCTCCCCCAAAAATGGCGAGGAGAGGCCATTATATAGTTTACAAATTAGTTATCCTTGGTAACTACTTCTTTTAACTAATGTTTAGTTAGAGGGCTGCTAATCGCAATTACCCAACTAATTACATTAAATCCGAGAAGAAAGTAAGAAAAGAGAAGAATCGGGGAGAAGAAGAAAGGTGATCATGAATGAGAGGGGCCTACCGACTTTAGGATCTCTTTGTCTGAATCTTTTCAATGCCTCTGCTATGTCTCTGTCTCGTGGGACTGATGTGTTGGCAGTGGATTGAGTCCAAAATCTGAGGCACTTCTCCATTTCTTTATCGAATTCGACATGAGTATGATAATCTTTATTCGCCTCCTCAATAGCAGACCCAGGAGAGATCAGATCTCCTTTATCTTTTATTTGGAAATAGACTCCTCCTTGAACAAATTCTCTTTGACAAAAGCTCAATTAAACTTTGATTTCTTGTAAAGAGAGGCACACCAAGTCTCATCATGGAGATGGAAATGTATATCCTTGAAGGTAGATACACTAGAGTCTTGAAGGCCTCACCCTTTTGCCGCCTATTTCTTAACTCTCCCAAATCCTCCTCCAAAGACACTTGATTTTCCATTCCATTATGTATACCCATGACTTTGACAAGTTATCTTTTGCATCATCGAAGACCTTGCTTGCCATCAAAATATTTTCATCACTGTCCCATAAGGCGAAGGTCTACTATACTGACTCCTCTAGAGTTTGAGTTCTTTATCTATATTCCCAATAGTGGAGGAGAGCTTCGTTTTGCAAATTATTTACCTTCTCATTGAGTTTGAAGGCTTCTCCAATGAAATTCAATCTGTAATGAGCATGTCATTCACCATGGCCTCCATAGCCCTTCCATAGATGGAATATTTGTGCATATCTTTGATACTCTTCACCTCATCATGGCTGAGAATCACAGGTGGTGGAAGAGTAGTCAGTGGGGTAGGATCTAAAAATTTGTCCTTGGACAACAGTGACTTGATGAAACTTGTAAGAATCTGGGCCTGCTCCTCCAACTGCTCTATGGTTTGTTGTCCTTTCTCTACCCTCCCAATGACTCTAGTGACTGTTTCCTAAAGATTGTGGATCTCACCTTCAGGGGTAGACTCTCCCATGGGAATTCTTGAGAGCTCAAGGTTGGATGCTTGCAAATCTTGCTCTGGCTTGTCTACCTTAGGCTTGGCTATCTCTAGGAATTGTTGGCCCTGAGCATCAGACACTATCCTGGAGGTAGTTCTGGCTTTTTTGGCATGAGTAGGAGGAGTAGTGCCTAATAAGGCCACCACATCATCAAAATGGTCCCGAAAACTCGGGAGGAATACTTTGTCTTCCTACTGTCAACAAGAGGCTGCACCCATGCAAAAGAGGAGGAGGAAGAAGCAAGTGGGGCAAGAGGACCAAGAGACAAAGAACTCATGGCACCCAAGGTTTGCACTGTTGTTGCCTCTAGTTGGGATATGAGTGGAGCGCTTGGGGCTTCTAGTACAGAGGAGTCACTAGCACCCGAAGCTCAATGTGCTTTGGACCTCCTTTCCTTTATCCATGGGGGCTTCGGAGCACTTGTAGAGACTGGAACTTCACTATCCTCTCTTTCAATGAGAAAAATGATGTTTTCTGGGCCTGAGGGCAACTCCGTATGGTTAGGGGATCTTCCTTCACAGGCTCCTTCTTGACTTCTCTGACTTTCTTTTGGTATACCTGGGTGGATGAGGAAGGAGTGGAGACTGTGGGACCTTGAGTTGACGAGGCGGGGGGTCTGCATAGGTGCTCTCGAATCAGGTGATAATGCCTCTTTTCTTGGTGTTGAGGTGTCTTTGGAGGACTCACCTGAGTGCCTTCTGAGTTCGTGAACTCTCCTATCAAACCAGATTTTGGTTCTTACCAAGACGGGAGCTAGGATTTCCGCGAGATCGTCCTTCTCCTTTTTGAACCAATCCAAATCCTCTAAGGGAGTGTGTTTGATCATATTGTCATACTCATATGAGTATAGGTCAGAATTATCATCCTGTAGCCCTTCAAGAACTTGGTACAGATTAAGCTCTTGAATTAGTTGAGAAAATCTGCCATAATGCCTCCTTTTTGCTTCAAAATCATCAACACAGTCAACCCAATAATCTTCTGTGTCTGCCCTATGATGATAAGTGATCTTGATGTTCTGCTCAATAAACTTCTTCAAGTCAAAACAGGTTCTTGGCCTGAAGAAATGGACAGTGATGGGAGCTAGGGCTCTTTCTATGTTTTGTGCATCTAGAGTCATTTTGCAGGTGTAGTTTCCCAAAGTGATGGGGAAGTGCAAGCCAGTAATTTTCTTATCCCTGCAGGTTCTGTGCAACTTGTCCAATTGCCTGCATACTTCTATTAAGGCCATTTTATCATTGTAGAACATGGGGAGTTTGAGAGGGGTGCTCTCATAGCCAGCAAGCCTTATAGGAAAATTTTCTAAATTGGATGAAGTAGGCACCGTAGTGCGATATCAGATTCATAGCTTCATCAGAAAATCTCCTCATTGTCGCTCTCTAGAAGCCTGACAATGTACATGGTGAAGGCATCATTCACCCTTCTGAAGTTGCGATTGCTAGTTTCCAAGGTGAACTGAGGGTAGTAGGCATATACGGGGTCACCCTTGTGAGCATCAATGTATGAGAAGCCAAACCATTTCCTTGATCTGCTACGAGTATACATCAAGTATGAAGTCATATAGAACTTCTTGGTTTGTTGTACATTGGATAGCTGCTCTGCTAGGTTCATACTAATGATCTCTACCCAATTGATATTCTGAGTTCCTTCGCACACCATATTGATAAGTGGGCACATCCAGAAATGGAACTCATTTGTAGAGGGTAAGCCCATGACCCGAGCCAGTAGGATTATAAAATCTGACAATTCCTCATTGAAATCTGCACGGAAAAGAACCTTGGATAGACGAGATGCCCCTTTTTAGGGTTTTTAAGCCAGGACTTCACCACCCGCGCCTTATATTTCTCATTGTCCTGATCAAAGAGGGCTTGTGCCTGGTTTTGAGAAATTACTATAGCATTTTCCATCTCTGGAATTCTTAGGGTAGTGCCAATGGCGGCAGCGTCAAGTTTGGCGATGAGTTCCCCATGCACATTTGTCAGCTCACTCGAATCAGGGTTGAAATGAGCACCGTAGGAGAGTACTGTATCTGCGCATTACACCGAGATAGGGAAACCACCGGCGAATGCCAAACCACTATCATGAATCATCTGTGCCATAGGTGAAGGGTTCACGTCTGTCATTCTTGCCCAAAAATCTCCAAAGTCGAGGTGGCGAACCTCACTGTCCCCGATATCGGGAATGACAGACTCGAGCGGTGAGACTTGCTCCTGGCCTTGGAATTTAATCTTCATGTTGTTAGCAATTTGAGGAGCCAAGGTTGCAATCTAGACTCGGGACGAAATTACAGGGGAAATGAGTATGCACGTAGAAATTTTGATCGCAAAGGTATGAGCAATGGATAGCAAAAGCGTAGTGTGCAAAATGCATAGGGGACAGTTCATTATATAGCCATTTGGGAGAGAGAAAGACAATTAATGTGCATTAAATACACACCTACCAACTTGGAAAGCAATATATTTGTGAAGAGCGGGAAAAATTAACTCGAATGGCCTTTGGTTCATTTGGGACACGCGGGACACGAAAGTGCGATTCGGCCGATACGGGCGATGCGGGAAAAGTATGCACAAATGCTTCTGGGACATGAGGGATGAAAGTACGTGGAGTACGCGATTCGGCTGAATCAGATGAAAAGGGAACAATGAGTCCGGGTGAACTTGGGACACTTGGGACAAAAAGTTCCGATGGGCCCAAAAGAAATAGACTTCGGGTAAAGCGGCCGATCGGGAACAGAGAGCCCAAATGAACTTGGGACACTTGGGACAAAAATGTCCGACAGGCCCGAAAATCACACAAAATGACCCAAAAACGTAGATTTTTCCAATTTCTTGACTTTTCACATTACCAGGACAACAGAAAAGACATTTAACTTCAAAATTTTTCAATTTTCAACTTCTCAAAAGCAGGGGAATTTTGAGTGGACAACAACTGGCTCCTTCTGGGGATGACTTGGCATAAGTTCAAAGAATGAGACAAGGCAAGAATTTAGACAAACTAGGGGAAGTAGACTAGTACCTTATCCATTGGGCCACGAGTCATCAAATCAAATCAATACAGAAGACAACACACCAAAACAAAGAGAAGGAAGGGGAAAAGCAAACGCTATACAGAATATACAAAAGGACTTCCTAATCACCTATGACTTAAACAATTTCAGGTACTACCCACTATAAGGAAGTGGGAGAGAAGAACCATCCATATAATCAAGGTAAAAATAATTCTTACCAGCAAAGTTCCTGATCTTGAAAGGTCCGAGCCAAAGGGAATCAAACTTGCCATGGCTGCCACGAGGTTCATGCCTTTTATCCCACAATAAAACAATGTCTCCAACTTTGAAATCTCTGAACCTGGCCTTTTTATCAAATAAGACCTTTACTTTCTGTTGGTGGGCAGATATCCTATCAGCAACTTTCAATCTGTCCTCATTCAATTTGTAGAGGTACATGATCCTCTTATCCAAAGAATCATTGAAACTGGTGTCTTCAATGGCCTTCATTAGATGCAAGGCTGGTAGCTCCACTGTTACTGGAAATTGAGCTTCCACTCCATATACTACCTGAAAAGGAGACATCCCAATGGCTCTCTTAGGTATGATCCTATCTGCCCAAAGAGCATCATAGAGTTTCTTGTGCCAGTTCCATTGGGACTCATTAACTAATTTCCTTATTATAGCCACCAGATTTTTATTTGTTGATTCTGCTTGTCCATTCCCCTGAGGATAATAATCTGAGGAGTGAGCCAGGGAGATGCCATATCCATAACAAAAATCCATCATCTCGGTTGAAGAAAAATTTGAAGCATTATCTGTCATGATCTTGTTTGGCACACCATACCTTACCAAGATGTTTTCTTTGATAAAACTACATACTACTTCTGAAGTAGTACTCTTTACTGGAATGGCTTCTACCCACTTGGTGAAATAATATGTGGCGGTTAATACATGGGTATGACCAGCACTAGAAGAGGGATTAAGTGTCCCAATGAAATCTAAACCCCATTGTTGAAAAGGCTCTTCAATCACAACTGGTTTAAGGGGCAAAGAGGCCAACTTGGGTCTACCCACAAAAGTCTGACATGCTTCACATTTATCAACCCACTTTGATGCATCCCTGAACAAGGTAGGCCAGTAATATCCTCCACGAAGAATCTTATGAGTAGTAATAGTTGATGAGTAGTGCCCTCCACATGCCTGATTATGAAAAGCAGAAAGTAGCTTCTTCTGCTTGTTCCTTGTCCACACATTTTAAAAATCTCCCATCCAATCCACGCTTAAACAAGGCATTTTCCCACAAAACATATTGGGCTGACCTTAGTTTAACAACTCTCTTTTCTTTGGTAGTCAAATGAGAGGGGCACTCCCCATAGGTGAGAAAATGTGTGATATCAGCATACCATTCATCGATTGAGCCAAGAAACAAAACGGTAGGAAGATCAGCCTCATCCTCCAGTAACCCATGTCCAGCTCCCTCAGCAATGAGCTCACACAGGCCTTTTCCACGAACGAGCTTAGTTGGTCTGATGTCAATGTCATATTCTTGGACCTTGGCCACCCAGTTCCCTCTCTTGGATCCGAACTCCTGTTGTGTGAGAATGGACTTGATGGTTGTATCTGGTACAAATACTGTGGAGTGAGAATTAAGAATGTAAAAATGAAACTGCTTGACAGCTTTAACCACTACAAAAGCATGTTTCTCCATTATGGTGTATCTTAGCTCATGATTTTTTAGAATGTAGCTCATGAATGCAATTGGGAGTTCATGATCATTAGAATCTTTTTGAGTCAGAACAGCAGCCAGGGTGTTATCTGTGGCATAGCAATAGATAATAAAATCTTTGTTGAAATTTGGACATGCTAAAACAAGAGTCTTAGCAATAGCCTTTTTAATACCTTCAAAATACCTTTTCCTTTAGGAGACCAACCAAACGTCTGTTTTACTTTTCATCATTTGAGAGATATTCAAAGTTAGCTCTACAAAATCAGGGATGAATCTCCTCAGAAAGTTAATCTTACCAAAGAAAGAGTGCACTCCCTTCTTGCTAGTTGGAAGAGGAATTTGCTGAATAGCTTGAACTCGCTCAGGATCAATTTTTATACCATCTTTGGAGACAACGTGCCCCAATAATTTCCCCTCCGTGACACAAAAAATAGATTTCTTAGGATTTAAAGAGATCCCATGTTCTCTACATTTCAAAAGAACTGTTTCCAGGTGCTGAAAATGATCTGTCCTTGTTTTAGAAAATACAGTCAAGTCATCAAGGTATACGACAATACACTTCCCTTTCAAACTTCCAAAGGCCAAGTCCATAGCCCTTTGAAAAGTGGCACCGGCATTAATGAGCCCAAAAGGCATCCTTTTGTAAGAAAAGGTACCCCAAGGGGTAGTGAAAGCCGTTTTGTGTTGATCTGCGGTATTAACTTCTACCTGGTTATATCCTGAGAAGCCATCAAGCATAGACAACATTTCGGATCCCGTTACTGCTTGCAAGACCTGATCCATCATGGGTAAAGGATAGTTGTCCTTTAAAGAAGCTTGATTCAGATTCCTAAAATTGACACAGATGCGGATCTCACCATTTTTCTTTCTAACAGGCACAATATTGGCAATCCATGTTGAATGGTGAATAGGAAAAATGATTTTGGATTTTAATAACTTCTGTATTTCCTAAAAATGGTGTCAGCTATCTTAGGATTGTATTGCCTCTGTTTCTGTTTGAAAGGATTAATTCCAAGTTTGAGAGGGATAAAATGCTGCATCTCCTTTGGTTGAAAGGCTTTTAAATCTTCATAGGAATAAGCAAGGACATCTTTATACTTCTTTAAAAGATTAATTACCTTCTTCCTCTCATCTGGTGTACAACATTTTCCAATGTTCACGAGTTTAGGATCAGTAGAACTCCCAATATTAACTTTGTCATATTCAGCTGATTGTTGAGGTCCAGTAGAAGCTTTAAACTTTACATACCTATCGTGTTTGTCAAACAGTTCTTCTAAACTCACCAATCCTTTTGGAATCTTGTTTCCTTTGAGTTTGATACATCCATCCTGATCTGCCTCTTCTTCTTTGACGACTTCTTCGTTAAAGGGCACACTTTCACGAGGCAAATTAACGCTTCCTTCAAAGTACAACTGTTCAAAATTATCCTTGAGTTCTAAGAAAGAAAGTAGGTGTTGATCATCATTGAAAACTTTCCAGTTACTTGTATTATCAGGTACACTGGGTCTATGGATCATCTCAATGGTAAACTTATCTTGAGAGAAGTCAGGATGAGGTATAAGCAATGACCCCGAGACTGCTAGTGAATCAGCCCTGGTATTCTCCTCCCTAGGCACTGCTTCGATGGAGAAGGCATCAAGAAATTCAATGGAGTCCCAAACCTGATTCCTGTAATGTTTCAATCTTCTATTCTTTACCTGGAAGAGGTTTCTAACTTGCTTGACAATCAGTTCCGCATCTCCACGAGCTAGGAGATTCTTCACACCCTGTTCTTTTGCCACATGAAGCCCGAGAATGAGAGCTTCGTATTCTGTTGTATTATTGGTATTTTCAAATTGCAACTTGAATGAGAAAGGATGAATGCTTCCTTCAGGTGACACCAATATGACACCAGCTCCAGAACCAGCTGAAGAACAACTTCCATCAAACTCTAATATCCAAACACCATTAGGATCCTTAGGTGATACTTTGGGGAGTTGGATTTCTTCTGGAGACATAATCATGTAGTTTCCATGCCCCATATCCTCATAGAGTATTTGTGCTTTGGGATCATCTATTTTTTGTACAATATACTCAGACTGCTTCTCAGGCAACAACTTCTTCATTTTCCCATTAATAGGTATGAGGGCATGTGACCAATCCATTTGAATTTCTCCACCCACATCCTTACAGAAGTTCCTACTTAGCAGCATCCCATATGAAGGAGGAATGTCCGCTACTAGGATAGTAGCCAAAACTTTCTTCTCAGGAAAAGTAGCAAAAGCCACTTGTGCATCCTTAATTCTTCTCGACCAGGGGCACTTCCTTACTCTCCATGGAATAACAAGATCCGTAAGTGTGTGTGAGAGTTAGGCCTAAGGCATGGGCTACTTTGGCAGGCATTACATTGTCTGATGCCCCTGAGTCTATGATGCAATTACTGAGCCTATGGCCGGCTATAAGGAGTGTCACATAGAATGGTTTGATTTTGTCATTGGGTGAGGTGACAGTGGCTACCAGATTGGGCTGTGGTGCAGAAGATGGAGTGGGTAAAAGGCCTTTAGAGGTAGTTTTAGAATGAGAATTGACAAAGTGAATCATTTTAGCAAAATCCTTGGGATGGGTTTGATAATATTCAGCCTCTGAGATTTGAACCTTAGTCTTTTTCAGGTGATCAATAATATCGAAAGACCCAGAAGTGAACGGGCTATCATCGCTTGGGATCCTAGGCTTATCAGTTTTAGGAGAAAAAGAAATAACTTTAGTAGCAGAATTGATAGGACTCACCTTTGGTGTGGATGAAATGGGGATAGGAGATCCTCTTTTTGCAATTACAGGGATAGTTGTCGGCTGCTCCTTAGATTTTTGGTGGGCTGCATCACTTTCTCCCTCTGATTTGTCTACTCTCGAGTCATGACAACGTATGATTCACTATTCATGTCTGCTACTACTTCATCATAATCATCTCCTTCATCAATGCCTTCAGTGGTGAAGAAATTAACTCGAGATCCCTCAATTTCTTCCATTCCATCATCAACTTCTTCAACAAATTCTTCATAATCTTCATTAACCTCCTCATCCTCTGGTTCTTCAACTTCACATGTTGTATTGATAGGACTTTAATAGGAGGTCCTTGGCGCTAGCCTTGTTTGAGAAACAGGAAAATGATTTCTGGGCTGAAAATTCCTCCTTGGAACATCTGCATATGGAGCATGCTGAGCCAATTGTTTCTTAATGGCGATGAGATCATTTGCAAGTTTTTGTACCAATGGATCAGTATTAGGTCCAGGAGTGGAAGAGGAGGAAGGAGAAGACTTAGATCTAGAAGGGTCTCTCCTCAACTTTCCCGACATGATTAAATCATCTTCAACACTAACAACAAGAGTTTGATCCTCGGCCAATGTTGCAAGATTAGCCCTTCTCAATGCATAACTAACTTCAGGCAATTGGGCATTTAGGAAGAAGCACTTTTGGATTTGATCTACAGGTTGAGTGTCTGGTGGAATTTTGTTAATTAACCTGTTGAATCGAGCCACAAATTCTCTCATGGGCTCTTGTGATTCCTTCTTTATTTGAGAAATTTGGGCTAGCAAAGCATGCATGTCTTCTCCCTGGTTTGAAATGGTTTTCAAACCTAGTTCTCATCGTGTTCCAGCTAGTGATAGCTCCGGCCGGAAGGTGATAGAACCAATCAGCAACATTATCTTGTAAAGTCTCAACAAAAAGCCTTACGGAGACGTCTTCATGTTCAACTCCCAGAACTCCACATGCAACTATGAAGGCCGCGATGTGTTCATCAGGATGTACCTTGCCATCACCCTTGAATTTAGGAAAGTTCTTCCGATTACCTCTGGGTAACTCATGCAAAGGCTGAGGAAGGGCGAGGGGCCCAACACGATGGCCCCAAGGCAATGGTACTGCCATTCTTGGAAAAATGGTTTGAAGGGGAACTGAAACACCAGCAAGAATCAGAGCTCAGATTAGGACTGATTTGCTCTGAAGGAATACCACCCGTAGGGATTCTATCTTTGACAGGAGGAGTGCTTGTTGAACGGGCCTCTCTATTTGTCCTTGCGGAAGGGAAAGGAAAACCTGCTTGTTCCAAAAGCTGAAACTGAGAATCTTCAATACCAAGGGCCCTTCTCCCTCGAGTAAAATGTGGAGTCACCAGATCAAAAGATGATCGATAAATGATTATGGAACTGGAATACGATTCCCCAACGGAGTCACCAAAAAAAATTGTTGTTTGTCAAAAAGGAACTCCAAGAAGAGCAACAGTCAGGGGACAAGAAGTCCCTCCTCTTTAATGGGAGAGGTTCCCTTATTTAGAAATGAACCTATTTACACATGTACAAAGCATGGTTTCACTATGGAACTTGGATATCATAAAAGTGTTTCCTAAATAGATCACCAATTACAAAAGGATAGAGGAATGAAAATGTGAAAATAAGCAGAAAGGCACCATCCAGAATTATAGATGACAGAATAATTCCTTATGCATGCAAGATTACAAGGATTGGAATAAGATCATTTGTACTTACATTAATAAGATGAAATTTGAATAGACACACAGTTCTATGAATAACATCTACAAGAATACAAAGCTTCTCAGCATAATGTAGACAAATGATCTAACAATATTTAATGGACAACTTACGAATAAAAGGAATCGGATAGACAAAGAATGGAAATCCTTCTGTATTGATTTCTTTGATTTCTTTACACTTTTATAAATAAGCCAAGTTCTCCCCCAAAAATGGTGAGGAGAGGCCATTATATAGTTTACAAATTAGTTATCCTTGGTAACTACTTCTTTTAACTAATGTTTAGTTAGAGGGCTGCGAATCACAATTACCCCAACTAATTACATTAAATCCGAGAAGAAAGGAAGAAAAGAGAAGAATTAGGAGAAGAAGACAGTGATCATGACTGAGAGGGGCCCACTGACTTTAGGATCCGCTATCTGAATCTTTTCAATGCCTCTGCTATGTCTCTGCCTCATGGGACTGATGTGTTGGCAGTGGACTGAGTCCAAAATCTGAGGCACTTCTCCATTTCTTTGTCGAATTCGACATGAGTATGATAATCTTTATTCACCTCCTCAATAGCAGACTGGAGAGAGCAGATCTCCTTTATCTTTTCTTTGGAAATAGACTCCTCCCTGAACAAATTCTCTTTGACAAAAGCTCTGAATTGAGCTTTGATTTCTTGTAAAGAGAGAGGCACACCAGAAGTCTCATCATGGAGATGGCAATGTATATCCTTGAAGGTAGATACAACTAGAGTCTTGAAGGCCTCACCCTTCTGCCAGCTATTTCTTAACTCTCCCAAAGCCTCCTCCAGCACCTTGATTTTCCATTCCACGCTGTATACCCATGACTTTGACAAGTTATCTTTTGCATCATCGAAGACCTTGCTTGCCATCAAAATATTTTCATCAGCCTGTCCCATAAGGCGAAGGTCTACTATACAGCTGCTCCAGAGTTTGAGTTCTTTATCTATATTCCCAATAGTGGAGGAGAGCTTCTGTTGCAAATTATTTACCTTCTCATTGAGTTTGAAGGCTTCTCCAATGAAATTCAATCCTGCAATGAGCATGTCATCCACCATGGCCTCCATAGCCCTTCCATAGATGGAATACTTGTGTATATCTTTGATACTCTGCACCTCATCTTGGCTGAGAATCACAGGTGGTGGAAGAGTAGTCAGTGGGGTAGGATCTAAAACTTTGTCCTTGGACAACAGCGACTTGATGAAACTTGTAAGAATCTGGGCCTGCTCCTCCAACTGCTCTATGGTTTGTTGTCCTTTCTCTACCCTCCCAATGACTCTAGTGACTGTTTCCTGAAGATTGTGGATCTCACCTTCAGGGGTAGACTCTCCCATGGGAATTCTTGAGAGCTCAAGGTCGGATGCTTGCAAATCTTGCTCTGGCTTGTCTACCTTAGGCTTGGCTATCTCCAAGAATTGTTGGCCCTGAGCATCAGACACTATCTTGGAGGTAGTTCTAGCTTTTTTGGTGTGAGTAGGAGGAGTAGTGCCTAATAAGGCCGCCACAACATCAAAATTGGGTCCCGAAACTCGGGAGGAAGAATTTCTCTTCCTACTGTCAATAAGAGGCTGCACCCATGCAAAAGAGGAGGAAGAAGAAGTAGGTGGGGCAAGAGGACCAAGAGACAAAGAACTCATGGCACCCAAGGTTTACACTTTGTTGCCTCTAGTTGGGATATGAGTGGAGTGCTTGGGGCTTCTGGTACAGAGGAGTCACTAGCACCCGGAAGCTCAGTGCTTTGGACCTCCTTTTCTTTATCCATGGGGGCTTCTGGAGTGCTTGTAGAGACCGGCACTTCACTCTCCTCACTTTCACTGAGAACAATGATGTTCTCTGGGCCTGAGGGCAACTCCGTATGCTTCCTTAGGGGATCTTCCTCCACAGGCTCCTTCTTGACTTCTCTGACTTTCTTTTGGTATACCTGGGTGGATGAGGAAGGAGTGGAGACTGTGGGACCTTGAGTTGATGAGGTAGGAGGGGTCTGCATAGGTGCTCTCGAATCAGGTGACAATGCCTCTTTTCTTGGTGTTGAGGTGTCTTTGGAGGACTCACCTGAGTGCCTTCTGAGTTCGCGAACTCTCCTGTCAAACCAGATTTTGGTTCTTACCAAGACGGGAGCTAGGATTTCCACCAGATCATCCTTCTCCTTTTTGAACCAATCCAAATCCTCCAAGGGAGTGTGTTTGACCACGTTGTCATACTCATATGAGTACATGTCAGAATTATCATCCTAGAGCCCTTCAGGAACTTGGTACAGGTTAAGCTCTTGAATTAGTTGAAGAGAAAATCTGCCATAATGCCTCCTTGCTTCAAAATCATCAACACAGTCAGCCCAATAATCTTCGTCTGCCCTATGATGATAAGTGATCTTGATGTTCTTGCTCAATAAACTTCTTCAAGTCAAAATAGGTTCTTGGCCTGAAGAAATGGACAGTGATGGGAGCTAGGGCTCTTTCTATGTTTTGTGCATCTAGAGCCGTTTTGCAGGTGTAGTTTCCCAAAGTGATGGGGAAGTGCAAGCCAATAATTTTCTTATCCCTGTAGGTTCTATGCAACTTGTCCAATTGCCTGCATACTTCTATTAAGGCCATTTTATCATTGCAGAACATGGGGAGTTTGAGAGGGGTGCTCTCATAGCCAGCAAGCCTTATATAGGAAAATTTTCTAAATTGGATGAAGTAGGCACCGTAGTGCGATATCAGATTCATAGCTTCATCAAAAAATCTCCTCACTGTATCACTCTCTAGAAGCCTAACAATGTACATGGTGAAGGCATCATTCACCCTTCTGAAGTTGCGATTGCTAGTTTCCAAGGTGAACTGAGGGCAGTAGGCATATACGGGGTCACCCTTGTGAGCATCAATGTATGAGAAGCCAAACCATTGCCTTGATGCTGCCAGAGTATACATCAAGTATGAAGTCATATAGAACTTCTTGGTTTGTTGTACATTGGATAATTGCTCTCTGCTAGGTTCATACTAATGATCTCTACCCAATTGATATTCTGAGTTCCTTCACACACCATATTGATAAGTGGGCACATCTAGAAATGGAACTCATTTGTAGAGGGTAAGCCCATGACCTGAGCCAGTAGGATTATAAAATCTGACAATTCCTCATTGAAATCTGCACGGAAAAGAACCTTGGATAGACGAGACGCCCCCTTTTTAGGGTTTTTAAGCCAGGACTTCACCACCCGCGCCTTATATTTCTCACTGTCCTGATCGAAGAGGGCTTGTGCCTGGTTTTGAGAAATTACTATAGCATTGTCCATCTCTGGAATTCTTAGGGCAGCGCCAATGGTGGTAGCATCAAGTTTGGCGATGAGTTCCCCATGCACATTCGTCAGCTCACTCAAATCAGGGTTGAAATGAGCACCGCAGAGAAGTCATGATCTCATGCATTACACCGAGATAGGAAACCACTAGAAAATGCCAAACCACTGTCATGAATCATCTATGCCATAGGTGAAGGGTTCACGTTTGTCATTCTTGCCCAAAAATCTCCAAAGTCGAGGTGGTGAACCTCACTATCCCCGATATCGGGAACGAGACTCGAGCGGTGAGACTTGCTCCTGGCCTTGGAATTTAATCTTCATGTTGTTAGCAATTTGAGGAGCCAAGGTTGCAATCTGGACTCGGGATGAAATTGCAGGGGAAATGAGTATGCGTGCAGAAATTTTGATCGCAAAGGTATGAGCAATGGATAACAAGAAAGTAGTGTGCAAAACGCATAGGGGGCAATTCATTATATAGCCATTTGGGAGAGAGAAAGATAATTAATGTGCATTAAATACACACCTACCAACTTGGAAAGTAAGATATTTGTGAAGAGTGGGAAAAATTAACTCGAATGGCCTTTGGTTCATTTGGGACACGCGGGACGTGAAAGCGCGATTCGGCCGATACGGCGATGCGGGAAAAGTATGCACAAATGCTTCTGGGACATGAGGGACGAAAGTACGTGGAGTACGCGATTCGGCTGAATCGGACGAAAAGGGAACAATGAGTCCGGGCAAACTTGGGACACTTGGGACAAAAGTTCGACGGGCCCGAAAGAAATGGACTTTGGGTAAAGCGGCCGATCGGGGAACAAAGAGCCCGAATGAACTTGGGACACTTGGGACAAAAATGTCCGACAGTGCTCGAAAATCACACAAAATGACCCAAAAACGTAGATTTTTCCAATTTCTTGACTTTTCACATTACCAGGACAATAGAAAAGACATTTAACTTCAAAATTTTCAATTTTCAACTTCTCAAAAGTAGGGGAATTTTGAGTGGACAACGATACCAAAGAAAATTAAATTATTTATTTAATTTCACAAAATTGGTACTATTTATTTTGTATTTTTTATATTTGTTAATTCCCTTTTGTTTTCTTCGTCTATGAACTTGCTTGCATTGAAAATGGAAAATAAATCTATCTCGGTTTGCACTAACATGTCTTTGATAAATTGGATAAATTGAGGTGAATTCAGATCCATTATTTGACATAATTTTAGGTAAAATCACCCAAAATTGTGTAAAATTCACCATTCTAGAAATACATAGGAAATTTTCACTATGTTAAATTTGACGGTCAATGACCATCATGGCAGACCAAAATAAGGCGAGAATGACGATCGTTTTAGATGTAAAATTTAAACTAGCCGATCTTTATCTACATTAACACTTTTCAGAAATTTGAAGTTGTGCATTCTTAGGGGTTTCATCTTCACTTCTATATGGTTAGAAATTTTTTATGATAGGTTTGGGGTATAATGCTAGAGCCCTTTATAATGCGGGTTATTATTTGATTATGGGAAGTTAATTAGTATGCATTTTAATGATAGAATTAGTTATGATCAAATAGTTTCTTTAGATCTAGTTCTATTAATATTGTTATGATCAGATTTTAAAAAATTAGTTATTTAATATATATATATATATATATATATAAAAGTATATATATATATATATATATATATGTCAAGTTTTTTTATCATATTTTTCAAATATAGTATTGTCATTTTTATCAAATTGGGGTATGTTTTTCAGGTTTAGGAAATTTGAAAGACAATGGCATCTAGTTTATTTTTCCTTGATAAGTCCTAGATCCTAAATGGAGTAAATTACAATATTTGGAAGATCAAGGTCAAATCGAGAACTTATGGCAAGAAAATCTAGATGATTGTTTCAAGGGACTGAGCATGCACCCACCGATCGTCAAATGCATAAAATATGAATGCATTCTCATAACGTACACATGAGGCTCTTTCTATGATCTTGCGCTATATGAAAAATGAATATCTTCTACACATTGGTAATATCAAACATCCTAGTGAGGTATGGAAACAATTAGAATCCATGCATGAAGGTACACACTTGTCCAAAATTATTAAACTTGTTTTAGAATTGCTTACGACTCCTATGAAAGGAGATGAAAAGGTAGTTAATTTATTAGCCAAAATTAAAAATATCAAAGAACAATTATATGGATGCAATTGTGACTTAATTGGTGAAAAATTAATCTATTTTATTGTTCAATTAAATATACATGAAATATTTAGTAATTTTATTTCTATCTTAAATTATAAATATCAGAATGAGGATGAATTGCCAAATTTGAGTACTTTGAGTTATCTTATGATACATGAACTTAGAATCTAAGGAGAATTCCTCACAGGCACTTCTTGCTCATAATTCAAAGTTCAAGTCTCACAAGCCCTATTCTGATCAAAAGTTTAGATCTAATACTAAATATTCATTTGTTGATAAAAAGAGTTTTACTTCTGAACATTTGCATTTAAACTTTAATGGTTAATGTCACAAATGTGGCAAATTTGGCCATAAAAAGGAAAAGTGTAAATCTAAGAAACCTATCCATTAAAATTATAAATAGAATGTCACATCTAAATATAATTTAAGAAAAAAAGATAGTTCTAATGATGCTCCTAAAACTGTTGTATTATATGCTACTTTGTACTCTTCCTCAAATTCTGAATGGATTCTAGATTCAGGTGCTTCAAATCATATGATTGGTATTTCCAATTCTTTATTTGATGTTATGAAAATCAATGAACATGTGTATCTTGGTGATAACTCATCTTTAGAAGCAATAGAGAAAGGAAAATTAAAATTTACAAATGGTATTTTGAATAATGTTTTATTTGTTCCTAAGCTTAAAAATAATATTTTTTCATGTTCACAACTAACTCATGATGGTTTGTCTATTCAAATTTTGAAGGATACTTGGTACATCAAGGATAGTAATAATAATATAATTATGAAGGAATTCAAAGAAATGGACTGTATATTTTTGATGATTTTTCTTCTGCATCTTGTTATGTATCTCAAAGTTTGAATAATTCAAAACTATGGCATGAAAGGTTAGGACATGTCAATTATCAAAGCTTGTATGAAATGTCTAGATGTAATCTAGTTAAAGGTTTGTTTATGTTGTCTTCAACTCACGATGCTTGTGAAGGGTGTTTACACATGAAAAAGTGCTAAACCCTTTCACTTACATCCTGAGGAGAGTTCCTCTTCACCACTAGAAATCATTCATAGTGATGTTAGAGGACCTCTTGAAGTAGCTTCGTTAAATGGTTCTTTGTATGCTATGACATTTATTGATGATTTCACCAGATGATTTGGACATATTTTCTTAAAAATAAATCTGATGTATTTGGAAAATTTAAGGAATTTAAAGCATCTATTGAAAATTCATCAAATTATAAAATTAAGAGGCTTAGAACAGATAATGGGGGTGAATATGTTAGCAAGGCATTTGAAAAATTCTATATTGATTATGGTATTAAAAGAGAATTAACTTCTCCCCATTCTCCCCAGTCTAATGGTGTTGTAGAATGGAAAAATAAGACTATTTTAGATATGGCTCACATGATGCTTCATTTTGCTGGTCTTCCCAAATTTCGTGGGTAGAAGCAATGAACATGACAGTCTATATCCTAAATAGGGTTCCTACAAAGTTATTCACCATTTGACCCCCTTAGAAAAGTGGTCAAATAAAAAACCTGATGTATCACATTTAAAAGTGTTTGGTAGTCCTGCCTCTTTATATATCCCTAAAAAGAAAAGAAAGAAACTTGATATGACTTATTTTTCTTGTATTTTCATTGGATATGGTATTAACACTATAGGTTTAAGGATTTATGACCTATTAAAAGGGAAGTAACTGAAAACCACAATGTTGTTGTTTTGGAAAAATGTTTTTGTTCATCTACAAATAGTAATGATATTCTTAATTCTATCAATATTTCTAATGATGGTTCTGATATTGATAATGAAAATATTGTAAATGATCATGATGATGTTTCTTATGTTGATGCTATGGATGTTTTTGAATCTCATGTCTCTCTAAATAAGAAACCAATATGGGCTCAAACTGTGTTAGAAAGTTCTAATCCTATTGACCTTAGGAAAATGACTAGAAGCCATCATACGTACCATGCATTAATGACCTTGTATGAACCTGAGCCATAGATTTTTGAAGAAGCTTCTCGGGATGAGAAGTGGATCAATGTAATGCAAACTGAATATAATGCCTTGATTCAAAATCAAACCTGAGAGTTAGTTCCACCTCTAGAGAAAAGAAGCATTATATGGTCTAGATGGTTGTACAAAGTAAAATATAATGTTGATGGTAGTATTGAAAAACATAAAGCTAGACTTATTGCTAGAGGTTTCACTCAGAAACTTGGTATTGATTATGTTGAGACCTTTTCTCATGTAGCTAAGATGAGCATTGTTAGGGCCTTGTTTTCTATTGCTTCTCAGTTTGGGTGGGAAATCCACGAAATGGATGTGAAAAATGATTTTTTGAATTGTGATTTAAAGTAATTACATGTCTCAACTTAAAGGATTTGAAGAAAATGGTAAAGAAAACTATGTTTGTAAGTTGAAAAATATTTGTATGGTTTAAAGCAAGCTTCTAGAGCTTGGTATGTGAAAATTAATGCTTTCTTTAAATAATTAGGTTTTGTTAATTTTTCTTCTAACAATGATATATTCATTAAGCAATAAGGTTCTCACATTATCGTTGTATGTATATATGTTGATGATTTTCTTATGACTAGTGATAGTCTTGTTTTAATTCGTAAGATTAAAGAAAAATTGAAACAATACTTTGAAATGATTGATTTAGGTCTCTTACATCATTTTCTTGGCATGGCTATATTTCAAGATAAGAATTCTATTGTTGTTTCTCAAGCACAATATGCAACCAATGTACTAAAAAGTTTAATATGATTGATTATAAACCAATTTCTACACCTATGGAAGTTGGAATAAAACTTGATCCTAAACCTGCATGTGAAAAAGTTGATCCTACTTTGTATAAGCGGTTAGTTGGTAGTTTAATTTATCTAACTATAAATAGAATAGATATTTCCTCCGAAATAGGAATTGCTTCAAGATTTATGCAGAACCTTAGAAAGATCATTGGAATCTTAAAAAAGAATTCTTAGATATATTAAGGAACAATCAATTATGGGTTACATTATAATAAGGATGAAAATGCTAACTTGTATGAATTTTTTGATTCCGATCATCTTGGTGATGTATTATATAAAAAATCTACTTTGGTTATGTGTTTAAATTTGGTGCAGTGTCATTGCTTGGTGCGAAAAAGCAACTAACTATTTCTATCTCTTCAACCAAGCTGAGTATAGAAGTGCAATTGAAGCTACAAAAGAGGCTCTATGGTGAAGAGTTTATTCATTGAGATAAATATGAAGGATTAAAGTAGTGCTCCTTTTTTTGAGACAAACAAAGCACCATAGCTCTTGCACATAATCCAGTATAGCATCATATAATGAAGAACATTGAGATACATATACACTTCATCCATGAGAAGGTGTTAAGTGGTGAGATATATCTCAAGTTCGTGTTGATTGAAGAGCGGGTTGTTGACATCTTCACAAAGCCCCTGAGTGCTGCAAAGTTTTGTCACTTTTGTGAAAAAATTGGATTGTTAGAGTTGCCATTGAGGGGGTGTGCATGAAAATGTCACCTCCTAATGGAACTTGGTATTTGTAAAATGAAAAATGCATTGTAATAAAGACCTTCAGGCAAATGTAAAATACCTTCGGGAAAGTGTAAAAATACTTTCGGGCATGTATATACCTCCTCAACTTATTTTTTAGAAAGAAGTGTAAAAAGACCTTAAAGGAGGTTTTCAGTAATCTCTTTAGTGCTATTGAGTTTACTGGTAAACATCTAGTGTAAACATATGGTAAAGGAGGTCCTTGGTTATAAAATGATCTTATATGCTTGGTTTTAAGTAAGATTTTATGAGAACTTGTCAGAACATGTAAAATTCACAAATCATACTTAGCCACTGATCATGGGATGATTGTTGGGATTCTAAATCCTTTTGTACCAAAAGGTAACTTGAGTATGATGAAGGTGTTCTAATTCCTTCAACCTATATGCTAGCCTAAAACCTTTATGGTTTAAGGATTGTAAATCATGTAGTTTACCATGGGTAGGTAGTCTATTAGCATATGTTATCCCAATTAAACATTAAGGGGAGTGTTAGAACATAATGGTTAAGTGGGATGACCACCCCTTAATTAATATGGGTCTAACATTATAGGTTAAATATTTAATAATATGAAATATATATATTTCTATTATTAAATATTCAAACCTTGGAAAATGTGTCAACCGACTTGGTTGAAAAAGTGATTCGGGAGACATACCCAATCACCTCATATAAAAAAGGACTTTGGGTCCTCATTTGATATATCAGATAAATATATCAAATATGTGCAAATCATTATTAATTGATTTGGTTTTTCCCCTTGTGATTAGGGTTTGTAACCTGAGGATGTTTCTACTAGATGTAATTAGGTTCTCTATAATAAAGGTTACTTTTCATAGTGGTTTTTTACCTTCAGGTTTTCCACTATAAATCATGTGTTTTGTGTTATTTACATTATGTAAGTATTTATTTAATTATTGTGAAATATAGTTTATTAATGTGATTTTATTTATTCATTTTAATGTTGAATAATATATTTATGTTTAATATTTAAGTTGATGAAACCCGTTATTATTCAAATCCTTGAATTCCAATGATTTTGTGTCTACATTTTCTCCCACTTTATGTTGGTGAGAAGAATACTCGGTAATATAAAGTATATAGAGATGCGTACACTGATATCCATGTAGATTTATGTAGAAAGAATGTCGAGGGACTAAACAAAGTGTGGAGTGATAAAATATGGAGCATGGAGACTAAAGATGTTAAAGTGTAAAGAGTGATGAAAACAAATGTAGGGAAGAAACATGTGTGTAGATGCTGATGTGTTTGATGTACCTATTGGTGTCGATATGTATGATGTTGAGTAATTTATTCCCATATGGATGGACATGAAAAAGAGAATATGATAAAGTAATCAAATACACATGTATATGTATAAAAAAACATGTAAGGAATATGTAAAAAATGTTTAAAATGTGAAAAAGGAACATGTGCACTTGATCCATGATGAGGAAAGAGTGTAGAAAGGATCTTATAGACGATGTCGTCGATGCATGCGATTTTTCAAGAAATCTCATGCCAATTTAATGGAAGAAGTCTTGGAAGAAACCATTTGGTGTTATCCTCCAACCTTTAACCACTTCTCAAACCGTAGAGATATATTGTACTATCTAGTTTTTTAGGTGATTTGGCATCATGACAAGTAGTATAGAGAGGAAGGTATGGTGTTATCCTCTAACCTTTAACCGATCCTTGAAATAAAAACTAATGCGAGATGATTTTTACTAATGCATATGCTAAGGAAAATTTTCCCCTGTAAAAGCCATTGTGTAGAGTTTTTACACTATGTTGAACCCAATCATTGTGTAACTACCCTCCGGTTATAGGTGTTCAGGAAAGACATCATTTTACTAAGGACCCAAGTCTAATTATGAGCCTTGAACTATGTTTTACTATACCGTAATATGTTGTGTTGTGTATACTATGTATGGGATGATTGATTCACCCAAATGATGCCCCCTCATTTGGGGTGCATGCGGTGTGTCGCTGAAGGAGAATGTGGCCCAAAGGAGGACCAACTACTGAAACTGTGCCCTGCAGGGGGAAGGGGATGTGCTTGGTAAAAACCAAGGCACATGCAAACAAGTGGTTGGGAGACAAGTCTTAGTGCAAGAAAATAAAAACATACATGTATAAGACGAAGTGTAAGATAAAAAATAGTGTGTAAGCTAGAACACACAAGAAGAAAATGTAGGCCATGAAAAATAGGTTGCAAACATCGGACATCACTCACAATATCGCAATCAAATCAAGGCCAATGAATCTAAAAACATACAAGTGTGCACACAAGACAAAGGACAAAGCCCGAAAACAAATGCATACAATTAAAAGAAAATACAAGAAATGTAATAAATAACCATGGTGGCAAGTGAATCTACTGTAATTTTGTTTTTTTGCACATGCGTACTCGTTAGCATGTTATAAAGATAAAAGGTATGTAAAAAGTGTGTATAATTGATAAATTAGTGTGCTATGAAACAAAATGAAATAATAACACGTAGTGTATGAAAGTGGATCCCCAGAGCCACCGTGGAATTGGTACTAAGTAATGTGCCAAACATCCAAACTATGTTTAATGGATCTGTATAATCTACAATCAAAACTAAAAAGAAAGTGAATGTGCATGTGTGTATGATAGAGATAATGACATAAAAGATATCTATCTAGCATGTGTAATAAAGTGAACATGTACAAGTAAATGTAAGCAAAAGTAAATGCAACCAAGATATGAAATATACTATGGATGGATGGAATGGAATGCAGAGTGAATGACGGTGGCTGCATTACCCCAAGTGAATGAAGTTATATGTAGTGAGGTTCATTTGTTTATGCCCCCTTAGAAGTCAAGAATGAATAGTAAATGAAAGTGCGTCATCGGGAAATGGTCGAACTATGTGTGGTATACAACGTAGTGTGGTGAATGGGTAGTGATGACATGCGAAATAGAGATGAGGTGTGAGAATGTGTGATGATTTAGCCTAAATTGTATATCACTAAATTATTTTAGATGAAGTGATGATGTATCCTATAATGTATATCACTAAATGATGTAAGAGAGAGTGATGATGTAGCCTATAACGTATATCACTAGATGATGCTAGAGAAAGCAATGATATATCCTATGGTGTATATCACTAATCTAGGAATGTCACATGAGAAAAAATATTGAATGGTTGAATGTGTGAGTGTGATGAGGTTCATTTGTCATGTATACCCTCAACAGTACAGTATGGACTGCGAGACTAGAGTGCGTCATTGGGTAGTGAGTGCAACACTTATATGTAGATGTGTAAAATGTGTAATAGCTGCCGTGATGAATTTTTTTTCATGTGATGTGTAGAATGTGCAATGTGTAATATAGAATGTCTAGTATGCAATGCAAGATGTGTAGATGATATAAGTATGGGAGTGTGAAGGGTGTATGATGTAAAATGTATAAGAGTGTAGTGTGTAGAATGTTTATGATGTGTAGGTATGTAGTAGATGTAATATGTATGATGTAATATAATGTGTATGTATGTAATGTGTAGTGTATATTGTGCTTTGTGTGTGAGGTTCATGTGTATAGGATGACCTCAACAATCAAGTGTGAACCGAAGCACAAGAGTGTGTCATCGTAATGACGATGTTAAAGTGTGTGTTGTGAGGGGATGTTGAATTGTAATGTAGTAAAGAGGTCATATATGTGTTTGTTGAGTAGAAAAGGGAGGGGGAATATAAGCATTATGCCCCCAAGTGTGTGTAAGATATGAATGATCAAGTGATGTCATCTAAAATATCGTCATTATCAAGATTGAATCCAAAAGGTGTTACATCTAAAAATTCATAAGCAATAGTGTTAGGTTGATCATGTAAAGAGCCATTGAGGTGTAGGTTATACATGCCCATAACATATTCCTCATCAGTGAAAGGAGGTAATGGGCATAGGTAAGCATACCAATGAGTGATATTTTTTTATAGCCAAGAAAGGAGATATTGAAAATGAATACACGACCAAAGGGTATAGGAAATGATATATCAATATGATTAGGGTCTTGTTTTCCCCCTATGTAGGTGAGCCAAGACTTCCCTAATGTAAGTGGAGAAGAGCAAGAAGTGCATGAAAGGTAGATTGTGAGATGGAAGACACACATACCATAAGAAGCTGGAAATGGTGATGAATCCATGATATAGATGAGGATCATTAGTAGGATGATAAAGGTCCTCAAAAGGGAAACCTAGTTGAGCCAAACCATTATGTGAACATATAGTGACATCACAATTAGGGTCAAATGGAATGTGCTCCCAATAAGAATCATTCATGAAAAACATGCATGTGAAAGGAGGTTGTACCGATGGAGATGGCGTATGTGAATGTGGAGGATCTAGAGTGACGCCCGATGCATGAACAAGCCCTTGATAAGGAATCATGGAAGCTATAGAGGTAGGGGAAGATATAGATGTAGTTGGTACAAAATCTATCATGCAAATGACACCGTCAAGTGTCAGTAAATGAAGTGGTTTGTCTATAGGTTGGGGTTCATATGTAGAATCATTTTTCATGGTGGGAAGTGTAGCATGAGGATCAATGTTACAATATTTGTATGGATGACGATAAAAAAATAGTATACTCGATGCCTTCAGGTATGAGTTTGACACAATGATGTACTATATAGGAACATATTTCATGACATGAAGCCATGTCTTATCAAGTAAACAATTATATGAAATTAGAAAGTCAACGAAAAATAATACAATGTTAAGGGTTTTTCACCCTACAATGATAAGTACAAGAATGTGACCGATGCATGGATGTACATAACCATCATAGGAACAAAGGGAAAGACATGATGGACTAACATTGGCGGTGGAAAGACCGAGATTTTCAAGGAATGACACTTGGTCATAGATTGAGTTCATATCCATTATCAACTAAAGTACGCTTGAAACCCACATTATAAATGAAAATCATGATATGAAAAGCTAGATCATTTTCAAAAATAGTGAGATCAACATGAGGATTAGTCGGAATGCAATATGTTAAGAGAATGCATTAACAAAGTATTGATAAACCGAGTCTAGATGTATATCGGAGGAATGTGAGTAGTAGTGAGGAGATGTTGGACTATATGTATTAAATTAGGATTAACAAGAAATAAATCATTAGTTGAGATACTAATGATGATAAGATACTAAAAATATGAGAAATGACAGAATGAGGGTCTTAGGAGTGCAATGATTGAGTATGGGTTCACTAAATGATTATGCTAAAATGTAATATGTTAGCCTAATCTAAATGCTATAGTAGCATTAAATAGATGCATAATGAAATACATAAAATAACCCAAGATACTAAGAAATAAATAAATAAAACCTAAGTGAAAATAGGGTTAGAAGAGCCTTAGTTAATTCAAAGAGGTTGCTGGACTATGTCACATTGGAGACTAGATGAACAGGAGTGGAGGACCCTCTCATGAAGCCTAAAAAATGTAGATCTGAGTGATTTGGATGAACCGGGGTGTTTGGAGAAGGATGGGGATGCCTAGGGTGCTATGGTCTAGTATCTAGGCATAATGGTTTGTGTATATGCTCGAAAAAACCTCATTTGAGGTGTCACAAGAGGTTCACACTTAGTCACCTTTTTTTCGTGTGTATGTGTTGTAAGATCATCAAGGTCATTTGTAAACTTACAATGAAGAAAGTACCTGCAAAACCCTTGAATAGAAATCAAATCCTAAAAAGAAAGATGCTAAATGAGGGTTCGTATTGTTTTCAACTACCACAATGATGGAATTAATACTAAGTTCTGCACTACATCTTAGATCCAATGTATTTCTCTATGTGTGTGTGCGCGGAATTGTGCCCTAGGTTTCTCTTGTGCTTGTCACACTTGAAGTAGTGAGAAAGTAGATATATGTAGAATGTAAATAATGTGTTCATGGAAACAATAGACTCCCCTATAAATTGTGATGTAGAAGAAGTAGCCTTTGTCCCTTGTGATGGAGCTAGATGGATGCAAATGGATCTCTAGATGCCTTGATGGATGTAACTTTAGATGGTGATAGATAGTGCTTAGTGTTTGGTCCCTTATTATGATCATATAACTTTATATTTATATGATTCCTTCACTTGAATTTCATTATAACAGCAAAAAAGGCTGACTACAAAAATATAAGATGCTCAAACAAGTAGAAAGTACCCAAAAAGTGTGAGTAAAGTACGAGAGGAGTGGGGCACCTAGAAGGGATGGGGCACGACACCGGCATCCTAGGCTGGTGCTCGAGTCCAGAAAGAGAAAGACTGAAGTGTGAAAAGACAGATGGGCCAAGAAAGGTGTAAAACTAGAACTAACAATAGATAAAAGTAACAAAATATGGCCAAATACATGGGTTAATCAATATTTTTATTACTTGGGAACCATATGAATAGTAGTATGTGATTGAGACTAGATAATTACCAAAAGTTTGTGATTTTGTGTCTATAACCAATGATATATTTTATCTTAGTGGGGTTACTTCAATGCCTCGAGATAGACATGATGAATCCAAAGAGCTTACCAATGAGAATGCCATACATGCACTTAGCGGGGTTGAGACAAAGAAAGTATTGGATAAGACGGGAAAATATTGTGTCAAGGCCAACAAGATGATCCTTACATTGTTTATATTTCCCTAAAATATCATCAACATAATCTTCTATGGTTTTGTGGATAAGATCATGGATATGTATGTTATAGTGCATTGATAAGTGGGCCCCACATTTTTAACTCTAAAGGGAATAAAACGGTAATGAAAGTCCCCAAGGTGTGATGAAGGAATTTTTATGTTGATCATCGGTGAAATGAGAATTTGGATATAGGTGGAGAAGACATCCATAAGGAGAACATCTCGTGGCCAACTGTTAGATTGATGAGATGGTCGATGTTTGGAATAGGAAGTCATCTTTAGGAAAAGCAAGATTGAGATCCGGAAGTCGGTGTAGATGCATAACATTCATGAGGCTTTGGTTATGGGTAATGTGTTAGATACCCATTATGGATAGTCAATGGGTATGATACAATTAGTGGAGAGTAGACATTTTAAATATTTTTTAATGAGAAGATCTTTGATAGGGTGCATTCTATGTAGCTTATGTTTGAAAATTTTAGCGTTAGGATAGGTGACGATATTGTGGATAGAAATATTAGGATCGAAGCTTGGCATATCACTATATAAACATGTAAAGGCTTGACAATGTTTGGACAGCAAGGTGGTGAAGTCATTTAATTCTTGCGAATCTAAAAATAGACCAACCTTAACTATGTGAGGTTCATGTGAAGTCCCCAAATTAAGATCGATAGTGGATTCATTGAGAAGTGTCGATGTGTTAGGTAGTAAGGTTTTTTAAAGGAAATGGTATTCTTCTCCCATGTGCGATAAGATGGCTTGGTCATCTTGGCATTGAATAATTTCATCGGTGGATGAATCTTCTTCTATCACTTCAAGCCATATAAGAGAAAGTGTTTTATTATCATGATTAGTTTTATGAGTCAATGGTCCTAATGTAATAGTATTGACTAAAAAAAGTTTGGGTGGGATGGAAATAGTGTCATTTGTATCCATGGGATTGTCATGTGGCGATGAGGAGGATGGTTCAGGTTCTATGATGGATTTATATGTGGTACGTGTGGAGGATTAAATAGATGGTTTCTCAAACCTATCTCGTATTTTTCATGCGGTTTGAGGGAATGTTCGATGATTAAATCATGGAAACCTTGTGTGTTCATCTAAACTTTGCAAAGATAATTAACATAGACTAAAATCTAGTATTCTAAAGAGCTAAGCTAAAATATAACATGGAACCATCATGATCATAGCTTATTGGAATGCTCAAATGAATTAAACATGAAATTACCTATCTAATTACAAACATTCCTACTTAGTATGTATGATTTCCTTTAAAATGGACCTATGAAGATCACAAGCAATCAAATTTGTGTTGTTGCTTCAAGATGGTGAAAGGATCTCTCTAAGAAATGGCTACAAGGCCATGTTTAGATCTTCCTTTACTAACCAAGCATGAAGAATGGATGCAAATAGATGATCAAGCTATTCCAAATTAATGGAGAAGGCTCTTAAATCATATGTTTTATATGAGATACTATTCAAAGTATGGTGTAAGGTGTGAAGGTAGGAGCTTGGTCTTTTTATAGCTTTCTATTTTGGAATAAGCTTGAATCTCAATGAATGTGAGATAAAGGAATAATAGGTTTAGACTTGTTAAGAATTCTTAGAAGAATTGACAGTGACTAGAACTCATGGGAGTTGAGGGGTTCTTTAATTAATCAACTAGGATTAATTAATAGGCTAGAATAATATTTTTAGGCTATTTGGAGGTGCTTTAGGAGGAATTTGATATGATATGAAGCATTTGAAAGTGAGATTTAACCAATAAAAAGGCTTATTGATTAAGCGCATTGTTAAAAAGGCTTAATTAGCTAATAATAGTCCATTAATTGATTCAAAGAGGATTATAACTAACGAAGTGTCATTAATTGGCATCGAAATGTGATAGAAGCTAGTTAATTAATGAAGTGTCGTTAATTGACCAAAATAGAGGGAAATATTAGTTAATTAGTGAAAATGATGAGATAGAGGATAATTAGTACCACTTTAGCATTAAAATTGTGGAAGCAAATTTTAGGTGTATATATTTCCCCCTCTTTGGGGTGGCGTAAGCAAATACCACTTCAAAGATAATAGACAATTATAAAAAGAAAAATTTGAAGAAAAATTAGTAGAATGAAGGATTTCATCTTGATTATTGATGGGGTGATAGAATAATTTTATTAACGATCGAAAATATGGGAAATAGATAAAATAAAAATGATTTTTATTGCCTTAGGTGGAAGAAAATTTGATAAGGATAAGACATGATGATGAAGAATATGGAGATAAATTTTGCATCCAGCTCGTTCAATACACAACTTTGTTTCATCACTTCTCTTAAATGATCAACATCATCGACCCTTATTAAAATGTACGCATACAACAAAAGTGTAAAATAACATGAAAATCTATAATACTAACATTTGTTCATTGATAAAAATTCTTAAATCCATGCAACATACATAATGAAATGAAATACGAGAAAGCAAACAAGCTAACCTAACAGGTAAATAAGTAAAAATAAACATACTCAAACAAAAATGTTCAAAATAGTTGCACCAATGTTTTTATTATCAAGATCTAGTTCTCGAATGTTCGTGTTTAACGACAAGGGTTAAAAATGGTGCCCCAAGAAAGGATACATGCGATGGGAATGCACGAAGGACACATGGGTCCTATGAAAAATTATTCGGATAAATAGTACAAAATGCGATAGGAATGCCGACTTTGTTAATGGAGATAGATCAAAATGAATCATAATCATTGGTCCTATGTTTTGTAAAAATTATTTTGAGGATGATGCTTTGATGAAATAGTACATGCATTTTACCAATTTTTTAAATTTTTTGAATTTTACAATTTTTTTCGGAGTTTTGAAAATTTTATTTTTTTGGGTTTTACCATTTTACCAATTTTTTTGATTTTTGTGAATATTTTACCAATTTTTTGGATTTTGTAATTTTTCTGAAGCTATGTACAAGAAAAGGGATAACATGGATGCCCCCAACAATCTTAACTCTCACAGAGGTATGTGCACATGAAAATTAATTACCTCTTGTTAGATGAAGATTATACAAAGGAAAATATTCACACACAAAAGTGTGGATAAGGGAATGATTTATTTTCAATATGTTGATTTTTAATGGATAGTGGAAGGAGAGCAAACATCTATTGTAAGTCCGCTTCCAAGAAACACATCCATAGCCTTGAAGTGAAGATATATTTCAATTTTCTCAAACATGGAAAAATTTATCTACTACTAGGATCTATGTCCAATTAGAAGAACAAAGAATGTTATGAAAGGAACTACCCCAAATTTCTAGAGAGTTATATATTGATTTGATTTTTGCTTTTTAGATTTTTTTCTGGACTAAAACAAGAGTTTGAAAACTTATTTAAGATCTCTCAATTGTTTCTCATCGAAGGGTGCACATAAGAATCACTTATGGATTGATGGAAGAATGTGTGAAGATGATTGTGATGATGAATTTTCAAAGTTGGCTAGTGTCTAACAACAATACATCTAAAGATATTCTTCGTCAAAAGTTTATTAGATGTCCAGATAGTGATTAGGATCTCTAAAAAGAGGTCATATATGTTTTATTTTTGCTTTAATTTTTTACTTATTTAGGGTGGTGAAAATCACTAATGGTCAAAGAGTGTGGAAGTGATATGATGATTGGCTAGTGTTAGACAAATTATTATAAATGTGATAGTGAATAAACTAACCAAAATATGGTGATCGAATACCATAGAGTTTATTAAAATGGTGGTAAACTAACCATTCATCGAAGGGTTGAAAATGGTGGGTGATTTCTAGAGAAAAAAGGGGAAGAAAGAACATCCATGTGTATCAATACCTGATTGCAATCTTTGATTAAGGTTTTTTAATGTTTTAACGTTTTCTCATTTTTTGTATTTATTTTTGTTGAAACCGGGACCAACAATGTAACTCGGCATGATAATATCCAACAACAATGTTTGCAATTTCCTTGATAAGGAGACTAGGCATGTTTGCTTATCAAAATTAATATATCTCCGATCTCGATGATCGCGGTGATCTCATACTCAATAAATTACTGTGATTTATCTTCAAACATGGATTTCGTATGTGGGAGCTTGATTTCTTTATCCAAAGGTTTATGCACTTTGCACTATACTTGATGGTTACGTTGGTGTGCATTTTTAATCATGTTTTGATTATGAATTTTATGATCGTTTAAATTGTTAAGATCTTTAGAGCTCTTGGAATTTTTATCTTAGCTTAATGAATAATTTTTTTGATTTTCTTATAAGCTAATACATGACTTGTCTGATCTCGAGAAGTGGGAAAAGAAAGGGGACAAGGAGGATGCACGAAAGGATATGGTATAAGAATTGAATAGGATGGGCTACTGGAGGTATCCCAAAGGTTGAAAATGAAGGGATATTAGGATTTTTCCCAAGTATAGAAGATGATGGGATAATCTAAGGTGTCCCATAGTTATAAGAGGATGAAAGGATGCTAGGACGTGGCCCAAGAATAGAGGATAAAGGGATACTCGGAGAAGACCCACCAATATAAGATGGAGGAATACTAAGACGTGGCCCAATAATAAATGATAATGGGATACGAGGAAATGGCCCACAAATGGATGATGAAAGGATACTTAGAGGTTGCCCACATATAGAAGAAGATGATGGGATACTAGGTGGTGACCTAAGGTGAGATTGTGATTGAGGAATCGTGATCTATAAGGAATGATTGGTAATGAGAAGATAGGCCATGGATCAATGCTAGACCCCTGTGTTTCATCATGCAATGAAGAATGTAATGATGGAAGAACAAGAGTATTAATTTTGATGATCTTAGTAGTTTCCTCTATTTTTTGACAAAAGGAATCAACCTTTTCCCCACAATATGTGAACGTATCAAAGTCTAGAGAGAATCCTTGCTTGTAATCCTCTAGAAGAATGTCATCATGTAGCCCATAAATTATTCGATTGCTTCTTCATTCTGAAAAGAAATCGATTGGTATGGGTTGTTGATCAACCATAGGAGGTTGATTGGAAGAAAGAGATCCAACAAGTATGGAAGATTGATTGATAGAAGAAGATGAATCAAGAGATGAAGTATATTTGGATTGAGAGGTTTGTGAGTGGCAGAAGATGGTATTGGTTTACCTATAAGATGATATAGTGCCGGTAAATAAATAGGATTGCATAAAAAAGTTTGTAGATCACGACGTAGGAGTTAACTTGGTTGATTGATTGGAGGGACTTTTAGTCACAAAAATATTCAAAGGAAGATGACGTCATTGAGGCAATTGATAAAAGGGATATTGTGAAGAAAGGGATGACCATGACCTAGGAGTTAAATTAGAGGAATATTTTAGATTAGAATCCTCGAAAGACTAAGGGGAATCAAAATAATCGAAATCATACTACCGAATATGAGATGAAGGTGGGGAAAGGGGTAACTGAATGAGTTCTCTAGCGTGAAGAACAAAACGAGGCTTAGTCATGATGGGCATCTTTTGATGGGAATGCTGAAACCTAGGTTCCCTATTTTTGTACGTATAAGGAATCATGTGATAATTAGTCATTGTTTACTTTTTGGGTATAAATGCCTAGACCTAGATAGTGTGATCAAACTCCTTCATGGTGAAGAAAATTTCTATGTCAATTTGAGTAGCATAACGGAAACCAACTAGATATTTTGAAAATATGGGGATGCTTGTGTGATTTTCTAAAGAGAATATAAATAAACCGGACATAGTAATGAAACAATTTTGACAATCCAACAAGGTTTGGTAAAATAAGTTGCAATTATACATGTAAAAAAGTTTGATCAAAATTGAGCAACAAAAAGGATACAAAGGAAAAATTTTCCATGTTCAATTCGATTTAAGAGTTTCTTGATAGGAATTTATTTTTATAAGGTTTGAAAATGTGTACATGTACATGTGAACCTAGTAAAAAGGGATTGGACCCTAACTTTTGATACCCTATCCTTGTGATAGAGGAAAAAAAAAAACAAGGTTTCTCTAAGGTTGGTTTAAAATGGGACCTAGGAAAAACAAAGTAGCGTAACAATGTGAAATTATCACAAATATTATCAATCAAAGGTACAATTCCAAAGGCAATAAGTCCAAAGGAAATATTCACCAAGGAAACTAATGAAAAAGAATGACACACTATCAAAGGTACGTGTAGAAAAAAGTATCTAGGACACAATAATCAAGTACAATACTATGATCCAATCACAAGAATAGTTACTCCCTATATTTCTCAAGTATAGGTTTAGTGTAAATAGTGACAACACAATATCACTACTTAGGTCAAGTTTAAAATAAACAAGACCTAAATACTAAGAAAGTGTTGACATGATATCCAAACAAGGTATAATAAAATAAGTTTTAGATACAAACAAAAGTCCAAGTTTTGAAAATGGAGGCTACAAATGTGAGCAACGCAACAACACTATTTGGACACGTTAATCAAGATTTATGGAAAAAGAAAGATTTTAGTATCAAAATGATGTTACCACAATGCGAGCAATGTAACGACAAAACTTTTTCAAAACTCAAGGCAATGTTGGGATCAAAACTAAGTCTAAGTATATCAAGAAGTTGTTATTTATGTGAGCAATGTAACAATACAACTTAGAGACTTAGATCAAGTTTCACAAAGGAAACAAGACATAAGTATCAAAACTGTATTGATATGATGCGAGAAACGTAAAAACTCAAAGGAAGTCAATGATGAGATAACATAACTACGAAGAAGTCTCGATATAGGTATCAAGATGATGTCTACTAAGATACAAATATGTATCAACATACTTTCAATGCTAATTATCGCAATCATAATAAGGAAGGATGCAAGTGGGTTCAAAAGTGGTGGACACAATATTTGATAGCACTACGTATGTATGTTCTCTTTTCTCCCAAAATGGGCAATAAGAAAACAAAGGATTAGACTAAGTGGTGATGAAAAATACTTGGCGTAAATTTGGCAGAGTTTTTCCTTATCTTAGGACAAGTGAAATACTAGGAAAAGTAACACTTTGGTGAATTTATTGATGAAATAACACACGGTTTAAACTTTAATGGACTCTCCCCTTGTTCAAATAACAAGGTTTTGGATCCAAAAAAAGTTGTCACGTTGTGAGATCTCTTTGGAACATGATGGATAAAGTCAAGTTGGCTCCAAGCCAAAAATTCCTATTAGTTCACTCTCTAGGTGTCACAAACTATCTCTGCGAGTGTGGTTTGCCAAGAAAATCACAAAGATTAATCAAGGAGTATCCCAAATTTAAGTTACCTCCTTTTGATACAATGCGCAATAAATTACGTTTAATTATATCGCACCGGGGTCGGGTGAAGGTAATTTTGATGCTAATCTCACAAATGCATACTAGTAAATTGGGTAGCGGTGCACTTCTTGGTTCATTCACCATTTATCTTAAGGTGTGAACTACTTTAGGGTTCC
Organism: Taxus wallichiana var. yunnanensis; assembly: GCA_018340775.1. Lineage (NCBI taxonomy): Eukaryota > Viridiplantae > Streptophyta > Pinopsida > Cupressales > Taxaceae > Taxus > Taxus wallichiana. The sequence goes on along the minus strand of CM031238.1, from coordinate 256,253,203 downwards.
TGGGGTAATCCTCACAATGAGTTTTATGACTTATGCAAAGATACTTCCCCCAGTTCAAAGTGGACAAGTTATAACTCTTAACCAAAACCTATAAATACAATGTGTTGAATAAAGTGGTGTATTTTTTATCTTTTAGATTAAGAAATGAGATTTAGTACACCATTGAAAACCTGCAACACATGTGTAGTTATATTTTTTTAGACCCTAAGTCTTTGAAAATGTTATATGGTCCTATACACAAACGTTAGTAATTTTCCAAGAAAAAAATAATAGTTGAAAGAGGATTAAGTGTTGTTTTTTTTTCTCAAGATCGTCCAAGGATGCAAGAGAATAACATACACAAAAAATAATCCAACTATAAAATGAAATGGAAAAATTGCAATTATTAAACCATATAATTGCTAGATTATTTGTTCATTCCTTGACCAAAAATTAAAGATGAATTTTTCCATTAACCAAGTGTTAGAAAATCAAAAATAAAAGTTTCTTTTGATTCTCAAGATCACCCTAAGGTGCAAGAGAAGAGCATACACAAAATTTTAGCCTAACTTGTATAAAGCATGGAAACATGATTTTCATTAAAGCTTATCAACATGTTAGAAAATGACTAGTTTTCTAATAAAGGAAACCATAATTTTTCTATAAGTAAAAACCCTAAATTTATGTTTCCATTGCATAGTTCACCTTAATACCTTTCCAATGCAAAACAAATGGATTCATTTCAAGTTTTGGATAAAATGTTATGGCCTCCGGAAGATCCTGTGTATGTGTTAACTCGGCTTACGATAGTGCTCATAGGCTTGCATGAATGCACGGGGTCAAAAAGTATCACATGAGGGTCAAGCAAAGAGTAGCACAAAAGGTTCAAGAAATAGTGGATGAGGGTCAAGAAATAGCATGATCCTATATCAAAAAACATAAAAAAGTGCAACACTAGCGCGTTAAGAAAAGTAGTTACATGAGACAGTTAGCGGTAGTGCGAGATTTCTGTAGATCATCAAAACATAGGAATTTTTACAAAAAATGTCAAAAAGCTCCAAATTTCATCAATTTGAATCAAATTTGATAGCACCTCACTTCCTTCGATCCTACAAATATCACAAAAACAAAGTAATCCTAACTAAACTAGTTAGAAAACTCCATATTTATATATAAATGCAAAAGAGGGTTACTAAATCAAAAACTTAAAACTAATATAAAAATATTGAAATCAAAGACAAAGGACTAAGAATACATCCCACCAGTGTCCCACCGAGTGTGCTAAATGTGTTCATCTAAAATTTACAAAGCTAATTAACATAGACTAACACCTAGTAGTCTAAATAGCTAAGCTAAAATCTAACATGGAACCATCATGATCATATCTTATTGGAATGCTCAAATGAATTAAACATGAAATCACCTATCTAATTACAAAAATTCCTACTTAGTATGTATGATTTCCTTTAAAATGGACCTATGAAGATCACAAGAAATCAACTTTGTGTTGTTGCTTCAAGATGGTGAAAGGATCTCTCTAAGAAATGGTTACAAGGCCATGTTTAGATCTTCCTTTACTAAACAAGTATGAAAAATGGATGTAAATAGATGATCAAGCTATTCCAAATTAATGGAGAAGGGTCTTAAATCATATTTCTTATATGAGATACTATTCAAATCATGGTGTAAGGTGTGAAGGTAGGAGCTTGGTCCTTTTTATAGGTTTATATTTTGGGAGGATCTTGAATCCCAATGAATGTGGGATAAAGAAATAGTATATTTATACTTGTTAAACATGCTTAGAAGAATTAACAAGTGATTAAAAAATCATGGGACTTGGGGGTACTTTAATTAATCAATTAGGATTAATTAATAGGCTAGAATAAGCTTTTTAGGCTATTTGGAGGTGATTTAGGAGGAATTTGATATGATTTGAAGCATTTGAAAGTGGGATTTAGCTAATAAAAGGGTTTATTGATTAAATGCATTGTTAAAAAGGATTAATTAACTAATAATAGTTAATTAATTTATTTAAAGAGGATTATAACTAATAAAGTGTCGTTAATTGGCATCTAGAATGTGATAGAAGCTAGTTAATTAATGAAGTGTCATTAATTGACCAAAATAGAGGGAAACATTAGTTAATTAGCGGAAATGATGAGATAGAGGATAATTAATACCACATTAGAATTAAAACTATTGAAATAAATTTGAGGTGTCTACACCTTGTTCATGACGTTTGAATCCAAAGCCTTTAGAACATACTAGTGATACATCTTTGCAAAGTCTTGGTTATACAAAAATTTGAAGTATGATATAAAAGGTTTAACATGATGTTGATAAGTAGGAAATGTGGAGGGGTGGTTGATACCTCTGTAGACAAGATTTTTTTTTCAGTGTGGTGGGACGTAGGAGATGCCATCTTCGATGTCGGTTCCTTTATGGGTTATTTATCGGGCCTTCCGCATGTCTTTGCACATGAAACAAATTAAATGTGGGGAGACGATACCCCCTAGTGAGACATGTTACATGAAATCATCAAAGGAAGTTTCATATAGTATCATGGAATGGATGAAATGGTGGAGGATTCATTAGAGGATCCCAAGATTTATTTGGGAATGAGCATGTCATTTGGGATATATGTCATGTGATAAGCCTTCAAAGGATTTAGATCGATAGGAGCTGTAAAGGTCGACCTTCATGCTCATAATTGATACATCGATGGAGTTTTGATGGAATACAATACATAACGCATATCCAAGGTCATCCTAGCAACATATTATAGTGGAAATCTCCTTCTACTAGATAGAAGAGTTCAGGGAGATTTTTAACACCGAATTTGAGTGGTAAGATGACTGTTTTGAATATGGGGGAAATGGTGTCATTGAAAGCTCATAGTACGACCGATATTTGGGAGATGATAGTGTTAGGTAATTAAAGTTGATTAAATTTGTGTGATGACATAATGTTAATATTGGCACCATTGTCAATCATAACCCTATTAATGAGGGTGTCATTGATTTTGGAAGTGATGAAGATTGGGAGTTTGTGGTCCTATGGTTGTAATGATGGTATTTACGAGCTGTCAAAGGATATAACAATGGATGTTTTGAGTGTACCAACTAGATTTAAAAAGGTTGTGGATCATCTAAGGGAACTGATATGGATTGAAGTGCTTTGATCATGGATTTTCGATGTGAAGGTGAGGTTTATACAAGCTCGTAAAGGACATCTTAACTGGAGCTTGGTGAAGTTATTTGATGAAAATATATTACACTAAGGTGGTGGTCTATGTATAAGGAGTGGAAGGGATGGGTAACTTAGCCTTAGTGTGAGGTGATAGAGTAGATAACTCGAGAGTGAGTGGAATAGAAACTTTGGACTTATTTTGATCAGTGGTGTTAGGTTCGTGGGTACGTGTTCTAGTGGTGATATGTACTGTGTCAATTTGATGAGGAGGTGATTTTTTGGAAGAGTCCCCATTTTTGGTGGTCATGAGTGTAGATGATGATCTAGGTGTAGTGATTGTGGGTATTTTGTGAATGTTTTTGATGTTTATGATTCGGAGGGAGGATCACTTTGTTTACAAGGATTCTTATAGAAATATGGATCGATTTTCAGTCCTCTATATGATATCTTTGGTGTGTGGTGATAATCACAAAAGGCTTAAAATTTATACCAGAAGGATTCCACCCTCGAGAGCTAGACAACTTAAGAGGAGGTAATGTTATGATTGATTATTGAATGATCCTTTCAAGGATTAATGTGTAATGTCCTTTTGAGGAAGAGGTTGAAGGAAGTGGTGATTTTTATGACGGTAGAAGCATTGAAGGGATTTTTTTCTATATGGTATGGTTAGGTGTTTGGCAAGGAATTATTTTGGACTTTGTGATATTGACTAGGTAAGTTAGATGAGGGTTGTGTCCCTAGAATGGAAGGTAAGGGTTTTGTTTTTGTATTGAAGAAGTGATATGGTGATGTGTTATGATTTTTATCTTCTTAGATGAAGGGGTGTGTGGTCATGTGATAGGTATTTGAAGCTTGTGTAGATAATTTTAGAAAACTGTACAACTAACAATTAAAACGTGACCTTTAGTCGCACTTGACCTCTTAAAGTCATGCCGGACAACCGATATGGAATGAGTGGATGGCTATATGTAGTGAAAATAGGTGAATGTAATAAACAAGTTATCAATGCAATATAATGTCCTCTACGAAAACCAAAGGTATCTTATCGTCAAGGGAAATAAATTCCTCTCTAACCTGAGTGGGTGTGATAGAACAATCAAGAAGAATAAACACGTGTAAAATTATATCAATTTTAGTGTGTGAGATTCTCTCAAATGGTTGGAGAATGCATGGAAATTTTCCTTCCTTTTACTCATAGAAATTTCCAGACAAGGTCATGTAAATACTAGAGAAAACGTATGGATAAGGACAAATGAATGGGCACTAGTTACGCACTGGGCTAGTTACTTAAAAATTTGTAGACTTTGTCATCTTCTTCATCGACAACGTTCAATTGTGATGGGTGGAAGTGGTGAAGATCTAAAGACCATAATCCATAGGCCCGTATCAATGTCAGTCTCTAAATATGTTGTTTTAGGTTAAGGAAATCTAGGATTGTACACTTCTTCTCTAGGTTGTTGTGGTCCTTGAATGGTCATGTGTGCATTTGTGCAATTTAATCTATGAAAGAAAATAATAGGATAATATAAATAAATAAAATCTAACTATGTTTTTGTATTTTCCAATATAGAATAAATAAAGAAATAAATAACAATCTAATCTACTTAAAAGTAATATTTTTTCATTTTTGGAATTAACAGAGGAAAAATGAAGAAATGAAGAAATAAATTACCTCTAATTCTAATTAACAAATCCTATACAAATAAATAGTCGGATGTAACTATTTATCTATGCAACAATATATTTAATCTATCCTAATTAATTCAAAGATTTTTCCAATATGTAATTGTGGAATTTTAAATCCTCTACCTACCTCAAAGACATAGGAAGAATTGAAGCTTCTGAGAAGATTTTCTTCCCTGTAACTTCTGGATAGAATATGAGAAGATTTAATGGAGACCACAATTTGGATCAAGTTGTAATTGTCTATAGTTCTTTATGCCCTTAACCTATTGCTTGTATTAGGATATGAGTAGCTGACTTGTGGCTTACCATATCATTTTATTATATCATTTATACTTTCTCATGCTTAATAGGTCGGCCTTGGTGATGGCCATAACATATGAATAGTATATATAGGGGATTATAGGTAGTATTTCATTATCATTTGAGCATTTGAGTCTTATTATATGGTTTGGAGGTTGCCCCCTCGAAGTGGCAAAGCTATTATAATTGCATATTGAGATCATTAATCTGAAATATTGTGTTATTTGGTGTTCTATTGTTGCTCTTAATCTAAATTATACAAGTAATTTCATTACAATAGTGATACAAAAACCTTCCTCCAAATATTATTCCCTTACAAACCCACACGGATAAGCAGGGAAGGATCTATCACAAGAAGCTTTTATAGAAGAAATGAAATATTTTGAAAATGATCTATCTATTACAACGATTGAAATGGAAATGAATTTTTCTAGTCTAGTAAATATGTGTGCGTAAAGATTCAAAAATAAAGAAATGAAGAAACTAAATAACAAATCCAACACAGAAATTACAGTGTTGAGGAAATGCCAATTGTGGTATCACTTTGTTTCCCCTTAGTTATATTTTCCAATCTTTTGTGTCCACGTGAGTCTAGGGAACTGGGAATGTAGAGGAAACAAGAAGAAGGTGTTGGAGCAATGTTGGCTTGCAAGTGGTTTGGTATCAATGCAGGTAGAGGAAGAACAATGTAAGAGAATAGTGACTAGTTGTGTGGTCTCTAGCAATATTTCAACAACATAACAATACAATTCATGATAAAATTCTATGGCCCTTTGCTTAAGAAGAAGTGGTTGTTTTAAAGAACATAAGTTGGGAAATGGTCTAATCCATTTGGTAGCAATGGGATGCCCCATCACAATAAGGAGGGAAGTTAAACACTCAATCAAAAATTAGAAGTGGAAGAGGAGTTTGACACAAAGAAGAGTTAAAAACATGTGCTAAAAGTGAGCTGGAGTGGGTTAACATGCATCCAATTCACACATGGAAAGTTTCAGACAATTCTTATGAAACCACCACTCTACACAAGGTTGCGGTTATGTAACTACCACTTAGGTAGGGCGGAGGTTGTGTAACCACAACCCAAATACAAGTGGCGATTATGCAACCTCCACGAAGGCATGTCGGTGGTTGCACAACCGCCACCCAAACAAGGCGGTGGTTGTATAACCACCACCTGTGCACGGTGGTGATTTTATAACTAATGGTCAAAACTAAAGGAAAAACAATGCCGAAAGCTACAAAAATTAGGAAATGGATAAATAAGGTAATCTAAGCTACAAATATGAACTAAAAGAGGTAAAGGGGCTCAAACACCTTTAGAAAAGTCATGAATAATCATTGGGGACCTTTGAACCATTTTTGACAATTTAGCACATGAAAATTTGGGTGTGTACATATTTCCCCCTCAAAGAAGTGGCTTAGCCTTGAAAAGGCATTAAACGTAGAGTCCAAGTATGGAATTCCTAAAATGGGGAGTTATAAGTTATTCCCGACACACTAGTGTGCCAAAGTGACGTCGTCTAAGCTCCTTCTTCCTACAAAAAAGAAAACAAGACTCAAGTGTAGATAGACATGATATCGAAAAATAAATAATAAACAAAATGACTTGAGGACTTACCATTTGCGCAGGGATAGAAGTATACATGCGCCAATGCTCCAACCCTGCAAAGCACACACACTCAACACAAAGTTAAAACAAAACATATATATATATATATATATATATATATATATATATATATATATATATCTAAAACCATTCATTTTCAAATTCATTTGTACTTTCCCTCATAGTGATTTTGGAGCTTTGGATTACCTTTCACCTTTTTTTGAGTATGAATATAATAAAATTGAAGAGTATATCGATGTGATCATGAACCCGTAGTGAGAGACCTAACGGATAAGAGAAAGGTTAGTATTTTGCCTTTGTTTATTTTTTGTTTTAAATGTTTTCTAACTCACCGTTGTTTGCTTTGTCTTGCAGCCACTAGTGACAGTTGGTGAGATCTTATTCGTAAGATCTTGGTTGATACCTTGCTCATCCCTACTGGGAAGACCCGAGAGGATATTTTGACATACATGGGACAACCGTTATAGGTTGGATGACATACTTGATGTGTTCTCACTTGTTTTAAAGGTTGCTTAGGTCATGTATTGCCAAAAGATTGAGCTTCTTGCACACTAGCTTGCTGAGAGGATGGCGAGGTGGAGTCACTCCCATAGTGAGGCCATGGCTAGTGGCAGATCACATGGTCACTCTCATTACTCAGTGCATGGAGGCTCCCATTCACACCATAGAGCCACAACAAGAGCCCTAGCTGCACACCTTCTCGAAGGTTCCCATAGGGAGGGATAGGCATTAGGCCTTTATTGTTTCGATGTCATTTTGCGAGACATATATATGATTTTTTTTTTGTTTTTTCATGCTCATTGCGAGATTTTTGACCACACCCTGAGTGTGACGGTATTGTATACATAATTGAATTATTATGGATATATATAGATAAATATTTTTATTCCAATAATTATTGCGTAAGAGTTGACTCATTGATGGTTTATCTTATTTGTGTACTCTTAGATGCTCATAATTCATGTTGTTTTTATATGCTTTTTGGATGCATGCTATGGATGATGATATGCTAACAAAATGATTTATTTTTGTTGTTTTGTTTTATATGATTCTTATGTAAACACAATGTAATATGAAACTTTGGGTTTCAAATAATATTTAGTACTTATATTTTATTGGAAAAATGTGGTGGATGTGATATGATAAGGAAATGAACCCACTCCACTTATAACCCCATATAACTAGTAAGATGTGAGGGTTCAACACCAAGAGCTAGAAGGGATGCGAGTTGTATGATTTTGATGAATGGAAGTGATAAGAGAAAGACAACATTTTCACAAAAATCCAATTAGGAACCTACAACTACCTCTGCATATAGTTTACTACATAACCTAGAATTTGATTTTCTTGCAATTTTATCTAGACTTAGATCCATAGATGGCATCTTGATTGAAAAAATATGATTTTAAGGTTTTGACTCTCTTGGAACATATACATCTAATTCACTTTCTTGGGATTTAAAATTTCAAAGAAATTTTTATTGAATGAGTTGCTTATACCTTATTGATTTATTATGAAAGGACCTTACACGATGGAAAAGTGACATGCGAGCATGAGAATCTACAAGTAACTCTTCCTTGCACCCGACCTCCCAAGGTCATGCCGAGACAACCGGTGGGGATGTAATACACATGGGATGCGAGATAAGCTAGTTAGGTAATCTTATATCTTCAACACGCAATAGCGGGATCTCGTGAATCTAAGGAAAAGAAGGCCCTCCTACCTAAACCAATGTGATAGATCATTCGGCGAGGATTGTTGCTCGAAGGCTCCAATCAATATAAAGATCTACCATGATCCAATTTATGGGTTGTGGAATATGTGGAAGATGACCTATGGGTGCTTCGTATATGTCTCCCAACAAGGTCATGAAAATGAATGGCTAAATGTGTAGTAGATTTTTTTGGTGTTTTATGGACGATTCTCTCGGTCTAGTCCAGAAATATTTAGCTTGATTAGCTACTATGTTTAATAATGATAGTTGTGTGATAATGTTTGGTGGAAGTGGAGAGGACCTAAACACTAATGTTCACAAACCAACGTCAACATTGGGTTGATTTGTAGGCTCGTTAGGTTGTGGGACTCGTGGATCACAACCATAAGTTTTTGGTTGTTGTGGATCTCCTATGGTCATATGAAGAGTCAACCCCTAATTCCAAGTATCCAGTAATCGTATGCCTTTTTAGCCTCTATGTTTAGAACTAGAAGTTGCATGATTTTCTTGGAGTACCTAACAGTGTTCGAAACTTGGATACGTAAACTAGTGTCTATATCAATGAGGTCTCCCGCATCCAGGTGGCCTAGGACTAGTGGATCACAATCGAATGTTTTCTCTCTTTTAGGTCCTTCTACAGTCATACAAATATCTATTAAGGAAGTCTATAATTTGGCTGATTTGACCAGAACGTGTGTGCTTTGTCGTCTTCTATGTTTAATCCTCTTAACTTTGTGCTGATTTCTTGTAGGTCTATTGTTGTTTGGAAGACCTGAATTCTGAGATTTTGGTCTATGTTAGTTATTGCTTTGTGACAATATTTGGTTGAGGCATGATTGGCTCAAAACGTATTCCCTAGGCTCCCTAGGTCCTATGATTGTCATACAAGATCAATATAAGCCTAATCTGAAACGAAATAAACTAATTATGCAAAATATATCTACTAAATATATCTACAACATATATATATCCTCTATGTTTGTATTTTTGATAGGATTTTGAATAGAATTGAAAGAGCAACCGATCTAATACATTTAGAAAATGACAACTAATCTAATAACAAAATTAAAACAAGCAAGGTAGCCCTGGTAGCTACTTGCCTATGTGTAGTTGTGAGTTTATCCTAAATAACTAGATAAATTGATTAACTTAATTGAAAGATTCTCGATCCTACCTCAGAAGTGAGGAATGAATCATAGTTTCTCAAAAACTATCAATCCCCATAGCTTCCCCGGCAATATCAAAAATAAAATTTAACTGAAATGAAATATTTCACTACTCTATTTGATATGTTTTAACTAGAACTTTGATAGATAAAACCTAGAATTTACAGAACAATGGTGAATCTAGTAGTGTATGATTTTTTCCCCTCAGAATGATCTCCTCGTTCCTTCATGTTCACGTGAATCCAGAAGAGCGTGTATATGCTAGCATCAACAGAAAAATGTATTTTGAACAATGGCAACTTTGGATATAGACCGAATATAATGCGAGTAGGAGAGGGACAACGCAAGTGACAGAGCTTGGCGTATGCAATTCCTAGCAGGATTTATTGTAGGAATATAACACAAGTGTACCGAGAGATTCTAGAATCTACCTTCTGTGAAGAACATAACCTATAACTCTAATGGATTCAATCTAAAAATGACACTACTCTCTCTAAACTAATTTGCATTAACAATAATGAATGAGAATGAAGCAAGAAGATCGAATGGCTTCCAACAGCAAAGGAAAACTAGCATGGATGCAAAAATGAAAACAAAATGAGCTCTAAACAAGAAATTGACAGACTAAAAATGGAAATGAGAAGTTGAGGGGCCATTTGTTTGAAAACAAACCAGCTATTTATAGAATTCCCATTCACCAAAGGGTAACTTGGAATGGAACTCTTTTACCATTAAACAATGAAGAAACACTATTCCAGGGAACATAAAACATTAATACGAGCTAAGGCGGTTGAGAAAAGCTGGTAAAAGTTGAAAAATTATGCAAGTCACGATCAAAGGAGTGTGTTGGAAAATACGTGATGGACCGCTGCCCTGAGCAGGGTGGTGGTTATAGGAATGCCACCCGGCAGGTGGTAGTCATGAGATCGCCACCATGTCAGGGAGGTGGTTTCATCATCAAAGGACAAAAAGATAAAAAAATAAAGGAAGAGGAATAAAACAAAGCACAAGGAACACAGATAAAGAATTTAGGATGTTAACATATACTTCGTGAGCTTCTTCCAAACACCTCACGAGGTGACTCGTATCATCATTGGGGCATGTGTAATATCGTTTTGGTGGTACAGACCCTAAAATTTTGGGTACGTACATATTTCCCCTCGAGAAATTATGCCCGACATGCCCGTGTGTCGAAATGTCGCCATCTCGAGTTCCCGCTGGAAAGAGGACTCAGAGTGCGAGATAGATAAAATAAATCAAAAAAATAAATACTAAATTAGTAACGGCGCCACAAGACGGTGCACGCCAATAATGTGGAGTACGGTAATAGTCAAAGTACAATAGGAATGTTGTAAAAAGTAAATATTTGTCGAAGTGGTCCGGTAATGTTAAAATGTCAAAGTTTGGGTAATTAGAGAAGTAGGGTCTACATGATTAGGAATTAGAAATATTATATTGGTAATAAGGACAAGGAGTGAGGTCATAAATATTTTGTGTATTTTATTTGTAAAAAGTCTAAAAATGTGGAACCCATGTAAAATGATAAGGTTTATCTTATCTTAATGATAAGCTTACATGTACAGATAAGAGTTAAGGTATGGAATATGATTCGTCAGAGGATTTCTTATCCTATCTTAGAGATAGATGGATAAGCCTGAAGTTCTATAAATAGAGAGGCCACCCCCTCATTTAGCATAGAAAGAAGTAGTGAGAAATATCAGAGGAAGTGTGCGAAGGAAGCCATCAAGCTTAAAGGTGTGTCAAGAAGCCATCAAGAGGTGTAATTGTAAAGTTTCTCCCATAGTCTTGTTGAAGTATCTCATGGGTGAGATTGTAACAGTTTCATGTTAATATTATAATTTATTTTGATATTTCAGATTTGTCATCATTCCGTCTTATCATAGTCAATGGTATTCTTGTGTTCTATGGTTGTTGTTTTGTTTCCGATTACATCCACCAAACTAAAGGTCATGTGCATTAGTAAATAATCATAAAGACGAGGAGTTCCCGTGAAGAATTATCATAGTGCCGGATTGGGGTGATGACATTTTGGTTCCGCTGCGACCATTCCTCGTTGGTGGATTTTCTCGAGAGATATTCCCACTTAGGCAAAAATTAATCGAGGGTAACCTTGTTTTTACTGTGCATAGTAGTTACCATGGTAAAGTCATTTTTACCGTGAATAGTAGTTACCATGTTAAAGTCATTTTTGCCATGAATAGTAGTTACCCTGGTAAAGTCCTTTTTGCTGGGAATAGTAATTACCGCAGTAAAGTCACTTTTTACCGTGAATAGTATTTACCGCAAGAATTTCACTTTTACCGTGAATAGTGTTTACCACAAGAAAGTCGCTTTTACCAGTAAGTCAAGTTTTACCATAGTTTACCGTGGTCATTTCTATTTTACCGTAGAAAGGTGTAAAGTCACTTTCTAGTATAGTGATTCCAATTATTTGTGCACATAAGTCTTGTTAATCAGACTTGTGGGTTGGTATTTCACTATGGTTACTTTTGAAAATGGGAAAGATTCCTGCTTTTTTCAGCTCAATCTAATGAAGATGCTTCTTCTTTCATTCAAGAGTTTAAACGATCTTGTATTTGTAATGGCCTTATAAGAAGGGAACAATGGACTGAATTTTTCCTACCTTTTTGGATGGTTCAAAGACTTAGGTGGTTCAAACACTAGGTGATAATGTGAAAATTCATGGGATTTATTAACCGAAAGTTTTCAAGAATTTGGTGAACAATGAAATATGCAGATCTCATGATCGAGATCACAAAGCTATCCCAAGGAGAGAAGGAGAAGATAAGGGATTATCATGCTCGTGTTCTAGAGCTAAGGAGGAAGCTCGATGCCCAGATCCTAAGGAAGGACTAGCGGATGGGTTGATGAATGGCGTGGATAATCTCCTCTCAGTAAGCACTTCATTCTTGGGATGAAGCCGAGATCGACAACGAGTGAAGTATGACCGCCTAAACTACCATCAACAAGCAAAGGAGATTGCAAGAAGGCAAGAAGAAAGCATGGAAGAGGAGCCCAAAGAAATTGTTGCTAAAGTAGAGCCTACACCAGCACCTTTGGTCCTGAATCCACAACCACTCCCGGTGAGCACAAATATTTCTCCTAATACATCTACCGAGTATGAAGATCTCGCTCAAAAGATGGGTCAGCTTAACTATTAATCTTCTTCAAAGGAAAGGAATTTAGTTCTCAGGGAGGAGATAGAGGTCCAAAAAGAAATATTTCTGAAGTTGTTTGTTATGGTTGTTATAAAAAGGGTCATTATAAGTATAATTGTCCAGATAGAGCTTCTACATCTGGTAAGGGAGATAATGATAAAGGAAAAGCACCTGTGAATTCTTTTGATGTAGTAGATAAGAGCAGAAATAATGAAGTAGATGTGTTTGTAACAAAAAGAAAGAAAGAAAAAGATAATCAAGATGGAAATGATCCTAAGAAGATGAAAGAAGAAACTAGTAAGAAACATAGGAGAAGAAAGTTGGGTGTGCAGGATTTTCTGATTTCACAGGGGCAAGGACCATACTCCATCTTGGAAGATCTGTCCAAAAGGCCTGCAAATATTACATATGGTCAACTCTGGCTATGTCTTCTCGAGAAGAGGCGGGAGTCATGAGGTGGACTCAATGCTCAAGAAGGAAGGAGGTTGAGGTCCCTGCTTGGAGGCAGAGGCAGATCCCTATGCTCCACAAGCCGAGGTATTATGTAATGGTATTTCAATTCATGATGTCTTAGTTGATGGAGGTGCTGCAGCTTAATGTAATGAATGACCGAGTCTCAGAATGAATATGTTGGGTTTAAAATTGATCGCCCTTCAACACTTATGTTAAGGTCATTAAATAAGGGAAAACTAAACCAAAGGTGTAGTTTCAAATGTGGCAATATCTCATTATGGGTGTCAGATGTGTGGTAGACTTTCAGTGATGAAAATGGTACTGCATGCACTCCAATGCCGCTGGGAAGACCATGGCTAAGGAGAGTTCATGCAAGAAACTACCGGAATGAAGGTTTCATGACACTTGGACGTGGTAGAGAGAGGGTGAAGATAAACGTGATCCTCGACATCATAAAGTAGAACCCGTGGATTCAAGTGATGAAACCGATGATCGACATCCTCTCGATTACTCTAGTACCAAAGTGAAGTGGACACCAAGATGAAGAAAGTGAGGTGGATGTTTCAAATATGGATATCCTTCCACCACACCAACTCATGACCCCATAAAATTATCTCAAGAAGAAGTTGATGATCGTCTCCAACAAATAAAGATTGGTGATGCCGTGATGGAGAGTGAGAAGGAATCCTACCTCCACTCTTTCAAGGTACATACACCTATTCACTTTTGATTACAAGGAACTCCGTCAAGTAAGTTGGGTAGAACATTGTATTGAGCCGGTAGATGGTGCTAAGCCCATAAAGCAAATGCCATATAGAATGAATCCTAATTTTTCCAAGACTCGTAAAAGAAGAAATAGATAAGTTGCTTGATGCAGATTCATATTTGCATGGAGAATTCGTAATGGGTTTCTCCCATTGTGATCTCAATAAAAAGAATGGGAAGCTACGCATTTGTGTTGATTACAGAAGCTCAATAAGGCAACAAAGAAGGATCATTACCCTCTTCCATTTTCGATCGATCTTGACGAAGTAGTGGCCAGAGTGCTATAGTTTTGCGATGGGATATAAATGCTACAACCAAGTTCGTATAGCAGAAAGATCACCAAGACCACGCTCACCACTCCTTGGGGAACGCTTGCTTATAGAGTTATGCCTTTGGGTCAGTGTAATGCTCCAAAACATTCCAAATATTTGATGAATAGGTGTTCAACCCTACATCGGGACCTTCATCGAGTATTTCTCGGATGATTTTTGCATCTATGGGAGCAAGTCGACCACCCGCACTGTGATGGAGACAACATTTCAAAGGTTAGATGAAGCACAAGCCTCACTAAACCCTACAAAGTGTGTCTTTGGATGTTCTAAAGGCGTTTTGTTAGGGCATGTCAGATCCAGAGATGGTATTGGTACCGATCCCGATAAAGTTTCAAAATCAAAGATTTACCATTTCCTATGAATAGAAGTAAGTTGAGATCATTTTTAGGCCATGTGGGTTACTATAGAAGGTTCATCAAGAATTTCTCAAAGATCGCATGCCCACTAACCCAGCTTCTTGAAGAAGGATGTTACTTATGAACCAGAAACAAGGCGCATGAAGCTTTTGACAATCAAGGAAGCCCCGTGTCTTCACCTGCTTTTGAAGAATCCAGATTGAGCAAGCCATTCATTGTGTACACCGATGCCTCGATGCAAAGCACTAGGTAGTACTTTGAGCCAAAAGGATGAAAATGGGAATGAACATCCAATTTACTTTGGGAGCAGCATAAATGAGCAAAGGCATTGAGGTAAACTATACCAGAATCGAAAAAGAGGCTCGCTATCATTTTTGTAAAGAAGTTTAGAAATTACTTGCTAGGGCAGAAATTTATAGTTGTAATGATCATCGTGCTCAAATATATTGTCAATAAGCCTAACCCATCGTGAGGATAGCAAGATGGATAATTTTGCTACAAGAATTTGAATTTGATATTATAGATAGGCCAGAAAGAAGCATGTCAATGCAGATGCACTCTCTCGAGCCTATGATGGTTTAGGATCATCTTGTGATGATGATGATTTTCCCGATGCAAAGATTGTTCTCCTCGACACAATCCCTAGTGAATACATAGATATTTGGAATTATCTCAATGAATTCAAGTTTCCCGATGGTGCCAATGCAAAGACTAAGAGAAAGATTACTCAAGCCACCGTCCATATTCTATTCTCGCATGGAGCATTATTTCGAATAGGACCTCGATGGACAAGACAAGAGGGCAAATGGACGTGATCAAGGAAAGGAGCTGCTAGAAGAATTCCACAATGGTACATGTGGAGGGCACTTCTCCTGACAACTTACAAAGCAAGAAGGATCTTGATGCAGTTATCACCGCCCACTCTTTTTAAAGATTGTTATAATTATTGTAAGACATGTGATATTTGTCAAACACATGGTAACCGTAAGACTTCATCACCCATTATGTCCTATTCTTCCCTCGTCCCTTTGAAAATGGGGAATAGACATCAGAGGTCCACTTCCAACTACATCACGCCAAAATAAGTATATCAGAATGCCACATTATTATTATTAACCAAGTGGGTCAAGCTAGGCCATCAAAAACAAATTTCCATCCATGGATGAAGTGGCAAGGTTCATATATGAACGCATTGTCACCAGATTTGGTTGTCCATTAGAAATTGTAATGATCAAGGAAGCCACTTCATTAATGAGGTGGTAGAAGCCCTAGTCAATAAGTTTTCTATCAAGCACAGAAGGCAACAACATACAAGCCAAGCACAAATGGACAGTGGAACGAACAAATTTTGTGTCAGTGTCAAATTCTAGCAAAAGATGCAAATTGCAGTACATAAATGGGATAAAAGGATTCATGCAAAGATTGTGGGCATATAGGGCAACATCAAAGTCAGCAAAGATACTCCCATTTCAAATTTTCCCATGGCATTGATCCAGCTTCTTCCTATTGAGTTTGATATTCCCACCGTGAGAGTTATGAAAATGAAAGGATGGATGAAAGTGATTCAAGAAAAGAAAGGTTGGTACATCTTCATTTGCTAGAGGAAATGAGGGAAATAGCAAAGGATACAAGCCATAAGAAGAAAATGAAGCAGAAGGAATACTTTGATCAAAAGATCCGATGGTCTCCATTTCATGTGAATGACTTGGTCTAGTATATGATTCCGTATACAAAAAAAGAAGACAGAGAAAATTTCTTCCAAAATGGATGGGGCCCTACAAAATAAAGAAAAATGCATGAAAATGGTACGCACTGACCGGAGGAATTGATGGCACTCCCATTACGAAATGGGTCAACCACGACAAGTTGAAGATTTTCCAAGCACCAGAATAGTCTACTCCGAGGACGGAGTAGAAGCTAGGAAGGGGGAAGATGTCGACACTAAAATTTTCCTCCAAAATTTCTATTTCATTAATGTATGTATTAGGAATAGGATGTTGTTAAGTGTAATTAGTAGTAGCGTCCGATAGAAGATAACGGCGCCGTCAGTACGGTGCCGCCAATAATGTGGAGTACGGTAACAGTCAAAGTACAATAGGAATGTTGTAAAAAGTAAATATTTGTCGTAAGTGGTCCGGTAATGTTAAAATGTCAAAGTTTGGGTAATTAGAGAAGTAGGGTCTACATGATTAGGAATTAGAAATATTATATTGGTAATAAGGACAAGGAGTGAGGTCATAAATATTTTGTGTATTTTATTTGTAAAAAGTCTAAAAATGTGGAACCCATGTAAAATGATAAGGTTTATCTTATCTTAATAGATAAGCTTACATGTACAGTATAAGAGTTAAGGTATGGAATATGATTCGTCGTAGTGGATTTCTTATCCTATCTTAGAGATAGATGGATAAGCCTCGAAGTTCTATAAATAGAGAGGCCACCCCCTCATTTAGCATAGAAAGAAGTAGTGAGAAATATCAGGAAGTGTGCGAAGGAAGCCATCAAGCTTAAAGGTGTGTCAAGAAGCCATCGGTTGTTGTTTTGTTTCATTACATCCACCAAACTAAAGGCTGTGCATTAACAAATAATCATAGCACGAGGAGTTCCGTGAAGAATTATCATAGTGCTTATGGATTGCCGATGACGGTTCTAAACCTACGAAAGGGGAATTCAAAATGAGTCAAAACACCATATATATATATATATAATGGGGTTATTTTCCTATTCATTTACGTGTGTCGATTTGATAGTTTTTGAGCTCTGGGACCCACGGTGACAGTTTTCAACGAGAGTATAGTCGAAACGTTCATATCGAGATAAAGCAATCATACCTCCGCGAGCGTAAACCTCGACCTACGAGATCTCAGGTTAGTTCTTCTCGATTTAACATTTTTGCACCCAAAATATAAAAATGATGAGAACTTTGTCGTGGGGGGGTTATTTTTAGAAATGTTAGTTTTAAATGTGTCTCTTAGGGGGGTGCCTAATGGCGTGCTTTTGTTTTAGCTAAAATGGTCAAATTTTGCATTTTTAAGCATTTTTAGGGCATGTGACCCATTTGTAGTCACGGGACAGGACTGCCACCCTGAGAAGGGTGGCGGTTACAAGACCACCACCTTTTAAGGCGGTGGTTAAGGCCGCCGCCCGCTTAGAGCGGTGCTCCTCTACAGAGTGTTAAAACAACACCAGTTTGAGTTTATTTTTGCATTTTTAGTATTCTTACTTGCTTTAATGATTTTTCTAATGCAATCTTGATGCTAAATTTCTTCTTTTTGTGTGTTTTTGGGTGTTTTACAGAAGAAGAAGAGTACATTAGATGGATCCAAGAGAGGGAGAGTGATTGGCTTCAAAGGTGTTAGATGCTCTCTCTCGAGTGAGCAGATACTCTTCGTGAGGGCAGGTATATTGAGGATCGCATGGGTCCCCACATTACACCTACCACCACATACTATGTGACTTATTTTCTTTGGGATGAAAATCGAACACCTTCTCGATTTCCGTGTGTTAGGGTGAGCGGACTATCATCCTAGAGGATGTCTACCGCATTTGGGAGTCCCAATTATCGGGAGGACACTTTCATTTGATACAACAAGATCCATCATAGCTCGAGTGACTTAGTGGGCCACCTATATGGGAGACACAATTGTCTCCACTAGTTCGAAGAAGGGGGTGAAGGTCTGTTCTATTCCTGGCTTGCCCATCCCTCTGATCCGTCAGGACATTATGGGCATCCTTTCTTCGAGATTGATCGAGACAAGGGAGGGGATACTTTGCTCTATTGTTGGGCCCCCATCATCGTACAGATTGAGGCACATGGTCAGATTTATGCCTGGGGATCCAATATACTTGGGACCACCTATCACGACTTATACAGGGTGGTTCGATTATAGGGATAGTCACTGAGCCATCCGACCTTAGTTATGAGTTGGGTCTATGAGCGCATCATCCCTTATGGGAGAGGCATAGAGGTGGAGGATCCCGGGGCCGTGAGGGAAGCTAGATGGACAGAGATGATGGTGCTTAGAGCACCCCACCAGCCAGTTGCTTCCCTAACTATTGAGGATATGGAGGCCACACCTTATCAGGCCATGGTAGGTTTGTCAGGGGGCGAGATACCTTTACTTTGATTTCCTACTCTACTATAGTGCGGCTTGTGTACGTGACAGGGGGTAGAGACACACCCCTTTGATCGAGTGCCTCAACAATTTGGCCTTGATTATATTGACATGCTTCCCCGGTGGTGCCATTGTTCGATCAGTTCGGGAGGCTAGGGGGTCCTAGAGGCCGGGTTGGACCGTTTTACTCCCTGGCATCCCTACGCATCCAGGGAGCGTGGTCCGCGCTGAGAGAGAGTCGATGCTCCTCAGGAACCTTTACTTTGGATTGCTGCCGGTCCTTCCCATAGCAGTGATGACCCCATTGATATAGACTCTGAGTCTGAGGAGTTCACAGGGGGAGAGACGGAGGAGGAGACCAAGGACATGGAGATCAATGAGTTGGGTGGGGAAGAGGATAGTGATCCCAAGTGGCATGACACTCAGGAGTTCTTACAGCCGAGAGGGTGGAGTAGAGTGCGGAGAGGGTGACTCTAGTCTCAGAGAGTTACTTTCTTAGGACCTAGGCAGAGAGGAGGAGCCCATGGTAGGATGCCATGTTGTCCCAGATGTAAGAGGAGGACATCGATCGGTGGTGACATCTATGGTAGGCGCAGATCCTCGAGACCCTTCTTGGAGGCCCGAGATCCGAGGGAGTTGTCACTTTTCTTTTGATATTTGTTTTTAGCTAGGATTACCTTAGTTGCTATCTCTCTTTTTGTTCATCCTTGGTTTCACCTTTTGATCATTTTCTAATTTTTTTTCTCCTTTGCTTATAGAGACTATTGATGAGTGGTGAGACTTGATTCGCGGGTATGTACTGATACCCTGATGCTCCCCATGGAGAAGACTCGTGTTGAGCTATCCGTGGATGTAGGGGAGCCTTCAGCAGCCGGTAGGCATACTGATGTTTTTTCCCCTATCTGGCACGTGGCCAAGATGGTGACCTCCCTCCGTACCGAGTTAGCCGGGTATAGGACTACAAAGTGCTTGATGAGGAGGAGCCGCTCTCATAGCGAGACTACAACTACCGTTCGGGACCGCGAGCCCTCAGTGCACTCAGAGCGTTGGTGTAGCCAAAGTCCTAGATGTGATCGTGCGCCTTCTGAGGGATCCCATAGGGATTGAGAGGCCACTTGGCTCTTTTTGTAGTGACCTTTGTTAGGTTGTTTATATGAGTATTTTTGTACTTTCCTCATTGAGCATTTTGACCATGCCTAGTGCATGATGGCATTGTACATGAAACCTGATTATATATATATATATCTCTCTCTTTGGATCTAAACTCTTGGTATCTTGAATTTTGTGACTCATTTTCTAAATGTGTTTTTAGAATATTTGCTTTTCATGTTTCCGTAATGTATGCAATGCATAAACAAATGATAGTAAATAGATTGTTTTACTTTATATGTTTTTTACAGTGTTTATATGAGATGATACTAACATATGGTAGTACTGAAATTTTGAACTCTTTAGGAAATGTTTGTGATTCCTTCTTATATTGGTAGAACATGATGAATGCATAGTGATAAAGAGATGAACTTTCCCCAATCCCAAATCCATGCAACTAGTAAGACGCGAGGGCTCAACACCAAGAATTAGGAAGGGAACCAGTTTTATGAGTTTGATTGAATAGAATGATGAGAGATAGAAAAACCAAGAACAAGAACCAAATTTGGACCTACACACCTACCCTACTTAGAACTACTACCAAGCTTAGAAGGCCACTTACTTTTCAGTTTATCTAGACTTAGATTCATAAATGGCAACCTGGTTGACAAAATCTGGTTTTGAGGATTTGATCTCCTTGGAATTTGGATATTTTCTTTTTCTTAACAGAATTTGACTTGTGTTTCTTAGCATACCAAGATTTTTAGTTTGTGTGACTAGACCCCCCACACCCTACCTCACGCTACTAGTAAGAAGCATGGGTTTTTCACCAAAGGCAAGACACGGGAGTAAGGGCACTTCTTTCCTTTCACAACCTCACATCACCAGTAAGAGATGTGGGCTTATCACCGAAGGTTGATGGGGAAAAGAAGTGTGTAAAATAAAATATTTTGTTTGCTTGGTGCTTTTGATTTCATTTGATTTTGACATTTTGATCTAAGACATTGGGACATCCTTTCATTCCAAGAGATTTTAAGAGGGATAGATGTGACACCAAGAAGCTTCCAGGGATAGACCGTAGGTAAGGACAACTTTACCTAGTAGAAAGAAAGAGCAAAGCCAAGTATGCAGTCTTGGTATGGTTTCTCACAATGTTTGTCTATCGAAATTGATTAGAAGATTTGAAATTTTTTGATGATGTTTGAAGAGATGTGATATGAATATTTTTGCCAATATCTTCAAAATTTTGTAATAGTTTTTTTAAGAGTAAGCTCATGAACTATCATTTTTACGAAGTGGACGAGAATGAAGTAGCTAAAAGATTGATGCAATGTAGGTAGCTATAATGTAATAGTAATGACTTTGATGTTTTATGCGTAAAACCACTTAAGGTGCAAGGAATTGATAGTTTCACCAAATTCCTCACCTCTAGTGTGCATAAGAGATATGCACCATTTCTGTAGTCCTTCATGACTCGATATGGGCCCAACCATTTGGGCTGAAAATTTCTTCCTTCACCGGTTTTCTTATTGATCTAGTTGTCTAGTCTTAGAACTAGATCTCCTTCATATATTTCTCGCTCATAGACTTTTTGTTATATCATTAAGCACATCCGGTCAACGCATAGGATCTATGCCATTGTTCGGCGTTTAACCTAGCCTCGTCAAGGCTTTCTAGTTGAGAGAGGTGTGCCTCCCTGTAAGCTTCTTCGTCTAGGATCCCTTGTAATGAGATGCGGAGACTGGGTATTTCAACCTCAAGTGGGAGAACTACTTCTTCTTTGAATACCAGTGAGAAAGGAGTTACTCCTGTTGATGTTCTTATTGAGGTTTGGTGGGCCCACAAGGCCGGATATAGTTTTAAATGCCAATCTCATTTATTCTCTTTCCGTTTTGAGGAGAATAGCTTTCAACGTTTTGTTTGTCACTTCAGCTTTCCCATTGGCTTGAGGGTAGTAAAGAGAGGTCGTGTGATAGTTTATCTTGAACTTTCTACATAACTCATGAACCTCATCGTTCTTAAAGGACATGCCATTATTTGAGACAATGACTTGTGGGAAACCATACCTATAGATAATTTGGTTCATAATGAATTTGGCAATCACCGAACCTAGTACAAAGTGGTGATAGGCATGGCCTCCACCCATTTGGTAAAATATTCCATGGCTGTGATTATAAAATTATGGCCATCGAGTTGATGAGGGAGATAATTTCCTATTAAGTCTAGACCCCAAGTGGAGAAGGGCCACGGAGTCGCTATTGGTTGTAGGGATTATGCTAGCATGTGAATCTTGTGAGAGAATTCTTGACATTTTTGGCATTTGTGTACAAATTCCACTATATCATGTTTGAGAGTGGGCTAAAAATAGCCCATCCGATGTATTTTGTGAGTGGTGGCGTGACCACTGCGAAGTGGCCCCCACATATCCCACTGTGGGATTCATGAAGAATCCTCTTGGATTCTTCTATGTCGACGCATCTTAGAAGCATGCCGTCGAAAGCTCTACGATAGAGCACTTGGTCTAAAACAACATATTTAGTGGTAATAATGCATAACCGCCTTCTTTGTTGTGACGTGGAACTTTCTGGGTATGTATGGTCCATGATAAAATTGATGATATCAGTATACTAGGGACATGTAGAAATGGGGGTCTGGTTTTGACAAAGTATATACACTCATCGGAAAGTCTAGATCTACCAGCTCACCCCCATCTAGTGGATTGTTAGCTAACCAATCTGCAATGATTTTTCCTTTAACGGATTTTTGGTTTACAAATGTTAACTCAAATTCTCCCATTAGGGTTATGAAATGACCAACTTTTTTAGATAAAGATCCTTGTGTGAGAAATGTTCATAAATGGTCTATCTTTACAATGACCCTTGTTTCCTGGTTTAACATGTAATGTCTCAAACATTTTGTTGCAAAAATTATGGCAAGGCATTCTCTCTCTGCTTGTGTGTAACGTGTTTCATAATCAAGCAACATTTGGCTAATGAAATAGATCACGCATTCTTGTTGGTTATCATCTTCTTGAGCCAGCATGCAGGCCAATGAGACATGAGTGGCTCATGAGTATAGAATCAAAGGGCGGTTTGGCTTGGGAGGCATTAGTGTGGGTGGTGAAAACAAGAAGCACTTAACTACTTCGAAGGCCTCGTTGCAATCTTCAATCCAATTGACGCTATAATCTTTCTTGAGTAGATTGTTGATTGGATGAATGGAAAAGCTTAAATCTGGGATGAACCTTTGGATTGCACCGAGTTTCCCAAGAAATGACCTAATTCTAGACTCATTCGAAGGTGGGATCATTTCGAGAACATCTTGTATTTTGGTCGGATCAACATCAATCCCTTGTGAAGATATAATTTATCCTAAAAGTTTTCCTCCTATTACACCGAACACACATTTCTTTGGGTTTAATGTGACACCATACTCAATTAGTCATGAGAGGATTATATGGAGCACCTCCGGATGATCACAACGCTTCTTGGCCTTGGCTAACAAGTAATCCACATATGATTCCACAATTTTATGGATAAGATCATGGAATATATAAGTCATTGCTCACTGATATGTAGCGTCGGCATTCTTAAGACCAAATGGCATGACAACATAACAATAAGTTCCCCAGGGAGTTATAAATGTGGTTTTGGCTTGATCTTGTTCGAGATATTCTAATTTGATTATACCTCGAGAACCCATCCATGAGGGACAATAGTTCAAATCCAGCTGTTGCATCAACGATAACGTCAATGGATGGTAATGAGAAATCATCCTTAGGACAAGCTTTGTTAATATCCCGAAAGTCTATACAAATGCATATCTTCCCATTCTTTTTGAGGATGGGAACAATATTAGATACCCATTGTGAATAGTCAATGGGTTTGATGAATCCTACTTGGAGAATTTTTATTACTTCCTCTTTTACCATGAGAGCCACTTTTGGCTTCATTGGTCTTGACTTTTGTTTAATTGGCTTCACATCTGGTTTAGTGACAAGATTATGCACCGCAACTTGTGGTACGATACCTATCATTTCTTTATAATTAAATGCAAAAGCCTTTTGATGTTATTTGAGGATTTGGGTGTGTATTTCTATTTCTTTCAGAGTTAGCGAGGATCCCAACTTCAAAATTCTTAGTTCTTCCTCCATTCCAATGTTTATGTCAATGGTTTCTTCTATCAAAAAGCGTTACCTTTTGAAATTCAGTGGGGGTGGAGGTAGTTCCAAGCTTTCTCCATTTTCTATCTCGTATATATCGAGATCCTTTTATGGAGGAGACTCTACCGTGGGATTTCCAAAGTAGGAAGAGGAGTTTGGTATTAGGGAAAGATCAACTATAGGGTGAGCACGGTGTAGCTAGCATAGGTATTTAGATATTCAGAGTGACTTTATCACTATCAACATGATGTAAGATAGGAGATTCATTCTCAACTGTATGTGTTAGAAGAGGGTTCATTGATATTTTCTTCACCAATGGTTCAGTACGAAGTGATACCTTGAAACTTGTATCTTCCAACTCATTACTTGGGGTAAAATGTGAAGCTAAGGTTACTATTGAATCTACGAGAAGGTTCTATTCTCATGGGATTGCCTCAATGGATATGAAGTCAATCCTTTGCTTAGATCTAATACCACTGTTTTATAGAGCTATAAGTGCTCAGCTCTAGTCTCATATACTTCAGAGACTTGGTTTACAACTAATTGTGAGTCTCCTAACACTCTGATGTTATTAATACCGATCCTTTTGGCTATGATGAGGCCAAGGAGGAGGGCTTCGTACTCAATGCCATTGTTTGTACATTCAAAGTTCAACTTAAAAGCAAAAGGTAGGATCTTTCCCTCAAGAGAAGTAAAGATCACACCTGCCCCGACTCCATAGCGACATCTAGCTCCATCGAAGTGGAGAGTCCAATACTTACTAGGAAAGATGGATGTTGGGACATTCTTTACGTCTCTTTCTTTTGTTTTGGTTACTTCTACCATGCAAAGTTCCTCTGCTGGAAGAGAACCAACTCCTAGGGCACATCCCATACTTGTGGAATCAAATGGTAGGAAAATTGGTAGATCTTGTCCTAGTAACTTGAAATTTTTACGTAGTTCCTAATGACACTTTTTTTACAACATTAGCTTTCTTTCTTGAGGGATGGGATGCCCTTGACTAGGTTTGTAATTTATAGTTCTATTGTAGGTATTAATTTTTCTTCCGGTTTTGAGTTGATTGGTTTGTTAAATTGGTTTGTTGGGAGTTCAAACTCAGTGAACACCGATATTTTCTTCAAGTCTCTAGGTGTATGTCAAATGGTTTTGGGTCACCTATTGCTACAAATATCTTTCCTAGGCGTAAAAATCTTATTTCCTAGAATAACATAGAAGGGATTGCTTTCATGCGATGTATCCATGGTCAACTGAGTATCATATTATAGTTGGTTTCCTGATCTATGATGTAAAACTCGGTGAGGATTGTCTTGGGTCTTAAGGTGACTGGTAGTATTATAGTCCCAATTGAAGTAGCTTTAAGGCTATCATAACCTCTTAGTGTATTTCTTGTTGTGGAACAATTTGTTTCTCCATATCCTAGCTTTTGAAGGAAAGAGAAGGGGACAATGTTAATTGCTGCCCCATCGTCCACCATTACACGTTTAACGTAATTATTGTAAACCCACACCAGAAATGCAAGGCCGGATCGCCTCTATGTGTAATTTCAGCATCTGTTGGCATTTTGTTTATGTCGAATATAAACTCGGTATCCCTATTTGGCTTCCCTGGAGGGTGGATATCAAAGTCTATGTGGTTTACTTGTGTTTCGGGAGGTGGAGTGATGTTAATTAAATGACCTAGACCTAGTGCTTCTAAAAGAGCAGCCCTATGGGCAGGAGAGTTTTTCAACAAGTCTAGAAAGGAGATGTGAGAGAAGGTCTTTGTTAAGTCATTAATTAAATCATAAGCACCTATGGGTTTTACCAACATTTGTTGAATGTTATCTGGTTCTAGTGGATAGATTGGATTTGGTTGAGAAGAATATTCTCATGCTCTTGTTATGGCTTCTATGTGCAACTCAAGATCTAACTCCACTAGACAAACTATCTTGGTTCGTGGCTAATTTCCTAATTGCGGTGCGACAGGAGGATTAAATGAAGTTAAGGCTTCGTGATCATTATTTCTTGTCATTACACCTTTTTCATCCCATTTGAATTTAATTTATTATTGTTATTGTGATTTGGAAGTGGATCATTGAAGATTTTAAAAGGTGCGTTTTGAGGGGAAACTACCCCTGTGAAAGTATTTGGCATAGGTGTCACATAATCTGTTAAGAACATATCTATGAAGAGTTGTCTTTGTTCTTCTAGCAAACATTGCATGAACTTATTGTAATCACGGAAAGTCCTAGTGTCATGGCCTTGAATTTTGTGGAAACCACAATACGAGTTGGGATTATAACTCCTAGGTTGTTGGTTTGGCATGTGTTGTAGTCCAAAACTCTGATTAAACTGTTGACTATTAGGATTAAAGTTTTGCATTTGTTGTCTTTGGTTTTGGTTTTCATATCTAGTTGAGTTTTGACTTGGACCCTATGTCTGGATTTGCCATTGTTATTTTTATCATTGGGGATGATTAAAATCCACCGCATTGATTGTTGGGGTAAAATTGTTGTTTCGTTGATTGTTAACTAGTGGTGGAACATTTACAACATTTTCTTTTTTAGTTTGGTCTGTCACTCCATCTATTGTCACTCCATGGTTTTGTTAAGGATTTTAGGTCCTTGATTAGCATTTGTGGTAGTAGGATAAGTCGTAGTGTTTTGGTTGGGGATGATTAACCTCCCATTTGTTCCATATGTCTTGCGACCACTATCTATTGCAGCTTGATCTATTCGGAGAGCACTCTCGAGAACTTCATCATAAGTTCTTAGTGGGAACTTCTAGAATTCTTCCTTTATCTCTCTACTGAGAGAATGAAGGAATAAATCACATAGTTCCATCTTATCCATGTTTGGAGCGCTTGTTGTAGAATAGAGGACTGTATGCCATCTTTAAATGAAATGAGCAACAAATTCATTGTGTTATTGTTTAATATGCAAGAATTCCCTGATTCCTTTTCTCAACAATTTGTTCATGTCGAACGCCTTGATGAACTATGAAAAAAGTTGTTTAAATGAATGTATTGAGGCTTCAAGTATTCTATAATACTAATCGAGGGTGATACCCTCTAAAGTTTTGGGAATATTTTAGCAAAACTCCATCCCAAGGAGAATTTCTTGAATGGTCATGGCATAGGCCTTAATATGTGCATTTGGGTCTCCCTCTCCTTTGTACTTGGGTAGATTGGGAGAGGTCTTGGAAGCATGACGCTTCATCTAGTGAAGTCAAAGGTTCTTTCAAATATTCTCGAATAAGTCCCTATCGCATAGGTTTCGACCATTGACGGTGTTTCTTTGAGTGGGTGGAGGTGGAATGGGTTGTTGATATGGTGTAACATACGTACTTGTAGGGGTGTAAGGGAATCCTTGTGGTTGAGTGAACGTGCTTTGAGAGAGAGAACATATCTCCTGTGGTGATTTGGAATACATGTTTAAGTATAGAGGAACATTTCTCAGAATGTGTTGTTTTGTGCTAAGCGGGAGGTGTCATACTCTCAATGGAGCGACATTTGAAAATGTGGTTCTAGTTAGCATTTGTTGTGAATACTGAGGAGGCATGCCCAATGTGCTTGTTCCTGTGAGGAGGTCTACTTGGCTAGGATGATGTGGAGGATTGGAAGTTCCTGCCTACATGAACTACAAATTTTGACTTGTTTGAGCAAGTTCCAACCCTCTAACCTTCTCAACTAAGGCTGAGATGACCTCGATTGGGGAAGATAAAGTATTTTTCTTTAGTGGCGTTTGTTGTATATCTTGAGGTTTTATAGGCATATGGTATCCTGCTATGAATTGATCAGTGCCTTGCCAAGTATCACCAAGGGCATTTCCTATAGGTGGAGGAATGGGGGTGTTTTCTTGGAACACGACCTCGGGTTGTGCTTTCAAACCTCCTATAGATGGGTACTTATTTTGAGAGTGTTGTTCACTCCTAGCATAACGTGCTAAGTATTCATCATCTAACAACATGATATGGATCTGACTATCTACTAATTTGTGGTCTAAGAAACACCTGAGGAGATGAACCAGATTCTCTAGTGAGCATCATATTGTTTGAGCCTGAAGGCTTTGGTTGTTTCATTTGAGTGATCTGATCCAACTCCTCTATTTGGAAAGAAGAACTATATCTAGTCCTTTGAGGCGGAGTTTGTGTTGAAAACCGGTTAGTTGAATAGTTGTCACCCCATGCTGAGAGCGAGGGTCATGGTTGTCTATTTAGTTGATTGTAGTATGCTTCAAGACCTAGGATAGGTTTTCCATATGCATCGTATCCCAAAATATTCGGGGGGTATATGAATACCCATAGAATAATGGGAAA
Source organism: Taxus wallichiana var. yunnanensis (assembly GCA_018340775.1). NCBI lineage: Eukaryota > Viridiplantae > Streptophyta > Pinopsida > Cupressales > Taxaceae > Taxus > Taxus wallichiana. Next base: position 256,224,793 of record CM031238.1, on the reverse strand, counting down.
GAGCGAAGGTGGATGAAAGAACAGAAAGAGGAAAATTAGCTTGTTTCACATCGGGTTCACCAATTTTGTACGATGGAAAAGTGACATACGAGCATGAGAATCTACAAGTAACTCTTCCTCGCACCTAACCTCCCGAGGTCGTGCCGAGATAGCCGGTGGGAATGGAATACACGTGGGATGCAGATAAGCTAGTTAGGTAATCTTATATCTTCAACACGCAATAGTGGGATTTGTGAATATAAGGCAAAGAAGGCCTTCCTACATGAATCGGTGTGATAGATCATTCAAATGAGGATAGCTCCTCGAAGGCTCCAATAAAAATTGAGCTCTGTTGTGATCCGATCTATGGGTTGTGGAATACGTGGAAGATGACCTGTGGGTGCTTCGTATATGTCTCCCAACAAGGTCATGAAAATGAATGGCTAAATGTGTAGTAGATCTTTTTGGTGTTTAATGGACAATTCTCTAGTCTAGTCTAGAAATATTTAGCTTGATTAGTTGCTTGCGTTTAATAATGATAGTTGTGTGATAATGTCTAGTGGAAGTGGAGAGGACCTAAACACTAATGTTCACAAACTAGTGTTAATGTTGGGTTGATTTGTAGGCCCGTTGGGTTGTGGGACCTATGGATCACAACCGTAAGTTTGTGGTTGTTGTGGACCTCCTATGGTCATATGAAGAGTCAACTCCCGATTCCAAGTATCCAAGATTCATATGCCTTTTCGGCCTCTTCGTTTAGAACTAGGAGTTACATCATTTTCTTGGAGTACCTAACAGTGTTTCGACAACTTAGATACGTAAACTAGTGTTTATATCAATGAGGAGGTCTCCTTGTCCTGGTCATGGGACTAGTGGATCACAACCAAATGTTTTCTCTCTTTCGGTCCTTCTACACTCATACGAATATCTATCAAGTAGTTTATAATTTGGCTGATTTGACCAAAACGTGTGTGCTTTGTCATCTTCTATGTTTAATCCTCTTAACTGTGTGCTGATTTCTTGTAGGTCTATTGTTGTTCGGAAGACCTGAATTCTGAGATTTTGGTCTATGTCAGTTATTGCTATGACAATATTTGGTTGAGGCACGATTGGCTCAAAAACATATTCCATAGGCTCCCTAGGTCCCATGATTGTCATACAAGATCAATATAAGCCTAACTAAAATGAAATAAACTAATTATGCAAAATATATCTACAACATATATATATTCCTCTATTTTTGTATTTTTGATAGGATTTGAATATAATTGAAAGAGCAACTAATCTAATACATTCAAAAATGACAACTAATCTAATAACAAAATTAAAACAAGCAAGGTAGCCCGGTGTAGCTACTTGCCTGTGCAGTTGTGATTTTATCCTAAATAACTAGATAGCCGATTAACTTAATTGAAAGATTCTCGATCCTACCTCATAAGTGAGGAATGAATCATAGTTTCTCGAAACTATCAATCCCCATAGATTCCCGGCAATATCAAAAATAAAACTTAACCGAAATGAAATATTTCACTACTCTATTTGATATGTTTTAACTAGAACTTTGTGATAAAAACTTGGAATTTTTAGAACAATGGCGAATCTAGTAGTGTATGATTTTTTCCCCTCGAATGATCTCCTCATTCCTTCGTGTTCACGTGAGTCCGTAAGAATGTGTATATGATAGCATCAACGAAAAAAGGTATTTTGAACAATGAAAGCTTTGGATATAGACCGAATATAATGTGAGTAGGAGAGGGACAAAACAAGTGACAGAGCTTGGCGTATGTAATTCCTAGTGGGATTTATTACGGGAATATAACACAAGTGTACCGAGAGATTCTAGAATCTACCTTCTATGAAGAACATAACCTGTAACTCTAATGGATTCAATCTACAAATGACACTACTCTTCTCTAAACTAATTTGCATGAACACCAATGAACAAGACTGAAGCAAGAAGATCAAATGGCTTCCAATAGCAAACAAAACTAGTAGGGATGCAAACATGGAAACAAAATGAGATCTCGAACAAAAATTGAAAGACTAAACAATGGAAATGAGAAGTTGAGGGGCCATTTGTTTGAAAACAAACCAGCTATTTATAGAATTCCCATTCACTAAAGGGTAACTTGGAATGGAACTCTTTTACCATTAAACAATGGAGAAACACTATTCCAGGGAACATAAAACATTAATACAAGCCAAGGCGGTTTAGAAAAGCTAGTAAAAGTTGAAAAATTACGCAAGTCGCGATCAAAGGAGCATGCCATAAAACGTGTGAAGGACCGCCACCTGAAAGGTGGTGGTAGCATAGGACCTCTGCCTTACGGTAGGGTGGCGCTTTCATCACCGAAGGACAAAAAGCTAAAAAAGGGCAAGGTAGAGGAATAAAACAAAGCACAAGGAACATGGATAAAGCATTTGGGATGTTAACATATACTTCATGAGCTTCTCTGGATCCCAACACCTTACGAGGTGACCTGTATCATCATTGGGGCATGTGTAACATCGTCCTGGCGCTAAAAATACCCTATAATTTTGGGTATGTACAGGACCCCCTACATCTTGCCCCATGCTACTAGTAATAAGAATGGGCTCATCACTAAGGAAAAAATGTAGGTGAGTAAGGGAACTTCCCTCCTTTCCCAACCTCATGCCACTAGTATGAGGCATGGGCTCATCACCAAAGATTGGTAGGGAAAGAAGGTGTAATTTTATTTTTGAAATGAAATATTTTTGCATTTATTGATTAACGTATATAATTTTTTTCTTAAAAACTTTGAGCTGTGCTTTTGGGAGAGAGAGTCAGTAGCATTACCCCTAGTCTCAACGCCACGTAACTAGTAAGATACGAGGGCTCAAACCGAAGGATGAGATAGTAGAAAAGTGATCCATGTAAAAATGTTTAAAATTATTTTTCTACCAAAGAGGTTTCTCGAGGAGAGATGTGACACCAAGAAGCTTCTAGAACAGGCTATGGGAAAAGACACCTAAGCTAGAAGAAAAATATGAGTAGAATTAAGTATGTAGGCCTTGGTAGGATTAGTGTCAAAATTTTCTTGAAATGATTAGAAATGATGATGATAATACTACGGATATTTTAAAAATTGGATTGAATGTTTTGCCAATGTTTTTAGAAATTTGTGAAAGTTTCTTGAAAGATAAGTTCTTTGGTTACAATTTTACAATATGAACCGGTGGATGAAATGAAACATAGATGTAATAGTGTACATGTGGAAATGTAGATGGAATACATGTTGAAATGTCTAAGGTGAAGAGAGTTGGAGGATGTCAAACTCCTCACCCCAAAGAGTACAAAGTGAAGAACTCCTCACCTCAAGTAGCTCAAATTCCAAATGAACCCCTGGTTTCTTTTTGAGATTTTCTAAGTGAAGATTAAAGGTTTAAGATCTTCCTAAGAAAAATACCTTCCCCAAATGGAGAAATCTAACCTCTTGAAACAAATTCAAAGGGATGGCATTTATCTGGTGAATCCATGGTCTACCAAGGATCATGTTGTAACTCATTTCTCTGTCAATGATGTAGAACTCCGTTAAGATCATTTTCAGGCCAAGGGTGATAGGAAGAACTATGGTTCCAATTGAAGTTTCCTTTAAACTATCATACACATGAAACATGTTTGTTGTATAGAGAGCAACTAGTCTCCATGTACCCCAAATTCTGTAAAGAGAGAAAGAAACCAAATTCACCGCAGCCCCATCATAAATCTAGGATCTCTTAATGTAATTTTTATAAACCCATACTTGTAGATATAGAACAGATCCTTCTGTAATTTCAACATCGCATGAATCTTTCTTATGTAAAAGAAAACCCGGTATTCTTATCACCCTACCCCCGGAGGATGAACATCAAAATCAATATGATTTATTTGAGCTCTAGGAGGAGGCATGACATGAACTAGATGACTAAGAACCAACGCATACAATAACACAACATGATGTGAAGGAGAATTATTTAGTAAATCTAAAAATGATATGTGTGAGAAGGTCTTGTTCAAATCTGAAATTAAATCATAAGATCCTATAAGTTTTGAAACTATAGGGGTCTCATCCTATGAGAGAATGAGAGAGAGGAGGTTTTAGAATGTATTCCCTTGTTCGGGTTGTCACGTTGACTTTTGGTTCAACTCGATAGAATCGAGGTTGGGAGAACCTCGATAGTTTTGGAAGTTGAGGATTCATGATCATTGTTTGTAATAATAATGCCCTTCTTTATGTTATGAGGATTTACCTTGACATTTTCAGGATGCATAGGGAATGGATTCGTATCCAAAATTCACCCCCAAGGTAAATTTTGATAACGTGCATCAAATTCTTTAGTCTCAGGCAAATAGTTTGAGTCAGGGCAAAAAATTCATGTTTCTAGAGTCCCCTCATATTTGTCTAACTCCCCTGTCCAAGAGGAAGAGAGTAAGTTCTGAGAAAATGCGAAAAAGGGTTGCGAAAAGGCAAATAGGTCGATCCAGGAAAAATCATGAAAATTGGCTAAGTCCTGCTCAAGGTCGCCTCTGGGACGTGTGGGACAGAAAAGCGCGAACCGGCCGAACCGGGCGAAATCAGCACAAACAGTCCGAAAGCGCAGCAGGACAAATGGGACAAAAGTACGCTAAAGGGCGCGAAATGCCGGTTCGATGACTAACTGCCGAGAGGGACGATGCGACGTTTGGGTCAAAAATACCGAACCGCCGATTCGGCCGAAATGGGAACAAATGGTCCGAAAGCAAATGGGACATTTGGGCCAAAAATGTGCGAACCGGCCGAACCGGGCGAAAAGAGTCGAAACAGCCCGAAAGCAAATGGGACGCATGGGACAAAAAGGCGCGAACCCAGTGGCCTACTAAATCAAGCCTACAAAGAGCTTTGTACATGCAAATGGGACAAAGGGACGCGTGGGACGCGAAAACCCGAAGGAGCCGAGGACCAATCAAATCATGACACGTGTCACAGGAGGAAAAGTCAACGTTTGGTCCGGAAACTTCAAACGGCCATAACTTTTGACTCCGAGCTCCGATTTTGATAAAATTGGACTTTCGGAACGAGCACGACGCGTCCTCTACGCCACGTAAAACTGGATTTCTTATTTTTAATGAGGGTAGATATATTTAAATTAAGGAAACGTGTTCGGCTCCAAAGGAGTAAATGCTCTTTCCCGTCAAATGACAGAAAAACGCTCTAGCTTTTTCTCAACAAAATCGCACAAAATTGGTACCGTTGGAATCGTGGTTCCGAGCCCGACGCACGAAATCAAGAAAATCCAGATTTGATCAGAAATTGATTGAGTTTTTAAGAAAACGTGGCCGGATTCGAATGCAGTGTTTTATTTGGTAGTTGGAGTGCATTAAGAGGCATGGTCATCATTCCTTCTCTGCTGCAGCACATGGGACAGTATGGGGGCCTTTAGCAAGTAATGTATAACCATTCCACTTGAATTTAATGCCTCTTATAGGTGGTTGAAGGACAGATTTCGGGATTTCCATTTTCCCTCCTCTTCTCCTTCTCATTTTTTCTATAAATTGGAGTGTTGGGCTCATTGTAAAGGGGAGAGTTTTTGGGTAACAAAGCTCACAAAATTGCTTTGTGAAGCCGCAGTGTGTTGCAGGCCCTTTTAGTGGACTCCTTGCATGGTGATCCAGCCCTTACCTTGTAATAGATCAATCATGCATACCAGAAAGCAATAAAATACAAGTTTGTGGATGTATCTTCCCCTTGTGTTTTCTTGCATTCTTCTTGCCTTTTATCTTTCTAAAAGAATATTGTGTCTTTTATTATGTTCTCTGGGGTTCATTAACATTGTGTATGCTTGGAATATTGTTGTGAATGCATTTTTGCTAGATTATGGTGAACTGTCATCACCTCTTCTAGTGTGCATTTTGCCTCTGTATTTCACACATTTGGAGATTACTCTCCCACCCTCCTTTTCTGGTGTATCACCGCTTTAGTGTAGGCTTTCATTTTATGCATTCTCTTTCCCTGGTCCCTTGGAAATTTAGATTAGAACAAGTTAGCTTATCCCGCATTAGAGTAGATTGTGGCGGGTAGTTTAGGAGCAAGAACCACTTTCTCTCGGAGGTCATCTCAAGCAACAAGTCCTGAACTTGGAGATAGTACCCATGTTATCCAATCACACTTGGATGCTTAGAGTGATCAAACTAGAAATCTGATCAACATCCAGGTCTTTGTGATTCGGTGATAACATGATCTCAAAAGATGCTTAGGTGTGATTTTGAGGAGCTACGGGTCTTGTGTAGTTTGGCTGCAAATTTGTTTTAGACTTTACCAAGAACATATCCACAAAGAGTTGCCTTTGATTCTTGGGGAGTCTTTGTAGGAACTAATTGTAATTTCTACAAGTCCTAGCGTCATGAGCGAAAATATGATGTAAATTGAAATATAAGTTAGGATCGTAGTTGATTGGTCTTTGATTTACGCATCTTGTTGCTTTGTTGATTATAACCTCTATTGTAGTTTTGAGGCTAATTGTTATAACTATGATTCATTTCGCCTTTGCCTGAAGTGTTGGTATTGGTTCGGGTCTTGGGTTTGATTTTTCCGAGGAGGGGGAAGGTTCACATCAACTATGTTGACCGAGAAAAAAATGTTAGGGCCTTTTTTATTGCTCACATTATTTTTAATGTTATGGTTGTTAGTGTTACTATTGTTCATAAAAGTAGTGCTCTTTGTTTGATCAACAACACCATTCATGGTAGCACCATGATTACAATTCAAAGCCTTAGGTCCTTGGTTGTTGGCTCCATTTTTTGATGGTTTGTATTGTTTTGGGTAAAGGATACCAATTTCCCATTGAGACCACAAGTCTTGTGACCACTATCAATAGTGGCTTGGTTGATTCAGTAGCATACCTTCCGATACTTCATCATAACTACAAAAAGGAAACTTATGGAATTCTTCCTTAGTCTCTCGATTGAGTGAGTGAAGGAAAATATTGTAAAGTTCCATCTGGTCCACGTTAGGTGCACTTACAGAGGAGTAAATAACTTGACTTCATCTTTTAATGAAATGGGAAGAAGATTCTTTTTACTCTTGCATAATATGTAGAAAATCCCTTATTCTCGTTCAAAGTAACTTTTTCATGTCAAAATCTCTGATGAATTTCAAACAAGTTGTTTAAAGGAATGTATATAAGCTTATGGAATTTGATAGTACCGATCTAAAGCGATTCCCTCAAGATTCTTTGGGAATATTTTAGAGGCTAAAAATCCAAAGGAAGAAATTATCTAATAGTCATAGCATAGGAATTGATATGAGCATTTGGGTCTCATCCCCCTTAAATTTAGGAAGATCGAAATGAGTCCGAAGCATGAAACCTTGTTTGGTAAAGTCAAGGGGTTCTTTCAAATACTCGGTGTAATTACCCATTTCATAATATTCCACCATTTAAACTCCCGATGAGGAGGTGGAGGGGGAGTTAGATAAAAACTACATTGTAGGCATTGATTGGAACGTATAAATCTCCTTGATACAATGTATAAGGAGTAGGGAAGGGATACGGGTCCTTATGGGTAGAATTTGAATACATATGCAAGTAGGGTGGGATGATACAAGAATATGGACTAGCGAGCATGAAACTAGGGAATGTCACATTTCCTAAAAGTGGCATTTGAGAACACACTTCGACTAGCCCTTGTGTAGGATAAGCTTAAGAAGGATGAGGACCCATCCTTAGTGTGTCATATCCTATGAGAGGATCACTCGTATTCATTTGAACCGGATAGCCTTGTTGTATATGAAGTTACATTGGTTTTTCATTGGTGGGGATGTATCCCTTGTTATCAACTAGATACCACATGTTTTTCCCTACTACATGAGTTGGTTGCGATGATTCAACACTCTCTATCTCTTTGATCCTTTCCACTAAGGTATAAATGACATCATTAGGAGAATATTGAGTTTCATGTGTAATAATCAAGTTATTTTCATTATGTTGAATGTATCACATGTTCAAAGGTTGATCAACCTCTATTATCTCATAATTGATGCGGTTTGAGGCATAACTAGGGGAGGTTTGCACATTTTTTTATAATTGTCATCCCATCTAGAAAAGGAAGGGGATTGTTGTGGTTAAACATTGGTATAATATCTATCAAATCCAAATGGCCCACAAAAATCTCTACCAGACATATTTTGGAATGTATAAAATACCCAAAGAAATAGGGGAATAAATGGAGAGGTGAGGCAATAACCATGAAAGCAAAGGAGATAAGAAGGAACTATTCCTTCACATTGGGTTCACCAATTTGTACGACCAAAAATCAACATGTGACCTTCAGTCACAATCAACCTCCCAAGGTCGGTCTGGGACAACCGATGTGGAATGAGTGGATGACTATATGTAGTGGAAATAGGTGAATGTGATAAAAAAGTTATCAAAGAAATCTAATGTCATCTATATGCACCAAATATATTTTCTCATCAAGGGAAATAAAGGCCTCTCTAACCTGAGTGGGTTTGATAGATCGATCAAGAAGAATGCACACACATAAAATTCTTTTTATATTAGTGTGTGAGAATCTCTCAATCGATTACGAAATGCATGGAAATTGTCCTTCGGTTTTCCTCGTAGAAATTTTTGGACAAGGTCATGGAAATACTAGAGAAAATGTATGGATAAGGACAAATGAATGGGCACTAGTTACACTTGGGATGGCTATGCCAAATTCATAGAATTTGTTGGCTTCTTTGTTGAAAATGTTTAACTATGTAATTGTGATGGGTGGAAGTGGTGAAGATCTAAAGACCATAATCTAGAGGCTCGTAACAATGTCAGTCTCTAATTATGTTGCATTGGGTTGAGGGAATCTAGGATCGTAAAATTCTTCTCTAGGTTATTGTGGTTCATGAATGGTCATGTGTGTATTTGTGCAATTTAATCTATGAAAGAAAATAAAAGGCTAATCTAAATAAATAAAAGCTAACTATGTTTTTGTATTTTCCAATATATAAGAAATAAAGCAATAAACAACAATCTAATCTACTTTAAACTAATCTTTTTGTATTTTCTAGCTTTTTGGAATTAACAGAGGAAAACAAAGAAATGAATAAATGAATTTCCTCTAATTCTAATTAAAAATTCTATACAAATAAATAGTTGGATGTAACTATTTATCTGTGCAACAGTATATTTAATCTATCCTAATTAATTCAAAGATTTTTCTAATCTATAATTATGGAATTTTAAATCCTCTGCCTACCTCAGAGACATGAGAAGAATTGAAGCTTATGAGAAGATTTATACCTCTATAACTTCCCATGTAAATATGAGAAGATTTAATGGAGCCCAAAATTTGGATCAGGTTACAATTATCTGCAATGATACAAAAAAAACTTCTTTAGATATTATTCCCTTAAACCCACATGGATAAGCAGGGAAGGATCTATCAGTAGAAGCTTCTATAGAAGAAATGAAATATTTTGAAAATGATCTATCTATTTGCAATGATTGAAATGGAAATGATTTTTCTACTCTAGTTAATATGTGTGCATACAAATTCACAAATAAATAAATGAAGAAATGAATAGATGAAGAAATGAATAAATAAAGAAACTCAATAACAACCCCAACCTAGAAATTATAGTGTTGAGGCAATGTCGATTGTGGCATCACATTTTTTCCCCTCAATTATATTTTCCAATCTTTTGTGTCCATGCGAGTCTAGGGAACTGGGAATGTAGAGAAAACAAGTATAAGGTGTTGGAGCAATTTTGGCTTACTAAGTGGTCAGTATCAATGTAGGTAAAGGAAGAACAACGTAAGAGAATAGTGCTTGGCTGTGTGGTCTCTAGTAGGATGTCAATAGCATACCAATAAAATTCATGATAAAATTCTCTCGGCCCTTTTCTTGAGAAGAAGTGGTGGTTTAATAGAACACAAGTTGGGAAATGGTCTAAGCCATTTGGTAGCAATGAGATGCCACATCACAACAAGGAGGGGTAGTTAAACACTCAATAAACATTTAGAAGTGGAAGAGGAGGTTGATATGAATCAACAAAGCTTAAAATCAACTCAATCAACCCAATAAAATGTGCTAAAATTGAACTAGAGTGGGCTAACACGCGTCCATTTCACACCTAGAAAGTTTCAGACAATTCACATGAATCCACCACTCTACATAGATGGCAGTTGCTCAACCGACACCCAAGCAGGTGGTGGTGGTTATAATCACCACCCAAGTAGGGTGGCGATTATGCAAAACCACCCAAGCGAGGAGGTGGTTATGTAATTGCCACTCATGAAGGGTGGTGGTTGCATAACCGCTACCCAAATAGGGCGCTTGTTGCACCACCGCCACCTAGACAGGGAGATAATTTTCTAATTAAAGGCCAAAACTAAAGGAAAAAAATGCGTAAAAGCTCCAAAAAGTAAGAAACAAATAAATAAGGTAATCTAAGCTATAAATATGAAATGCAAAGAGGTAAATGGGCTCGAACATCTTTGGAACAGACATGTATCATGATTGGGGACCTTCCAACCATTTCTAAAAATGTAGCATATGAAAATTTGGGTACGTATAATGACATGATCATCATAAGATATTTTCAAAATTTGTAAAATGTGTTCCTTTTGTGAGGCTTTGAAGATATTGTAGATGGGTTTGAAGAGGTCGACAAGATGAGGATAAAAGTGCTTTATTTTCAGTGACATGATCATGGATGTGTTTGATTTAGTGGGTGTTTTGTTTGTTGCTTTTGTGATAGAGTTAACGATGGATGGTTTAGATGGGGTTCTATAATGGGATTCTCAGATGTTATTAATGAATGATCTTTGATGTATTTATAGTTTGATGAGAATGGATGATATTGGATTTTGGTTGACTGGTGGATGGGGAGTGATTTGGGAAGATTTATTTTAAAACATCGAGGCTTTGATTTTGATGTGCATTCGGGTTATCTAGTTGTAGCGTACCTTTGTCGATAAGATCTTGTAGGGCATTCCTAAAAAAATGAAACCTCTTGATGTCATAGCCTTTAACCCTATGGTATTTACAATAATCATTATCTTTATACCAAGAGGGCTTTGAGATGGATGTATTAATAGGATGGATGGGAGGAAGAGTGATCAATATAGGAGCTAGGAGTTTGTCAAAGAATCCACTATAAGTTCCATGGATATATGTGTACATGTGTTGAGGATGAGTGCATTCGGAGGTAAAACATTATTTGGAAGTAATCTTTACAACTATTAAGAAATAAGGGATAAAATACGTAGAACTTTCCCACACAAAATTGTAATAGTAGAAACTAATATGTAAAAAATATTACAAATCTGAAAATAAAAGTTCATAATCAAAGAACACAACTCAAAGAGACAATATTTAATGTGGTTCCCCCAATTTGGGCTACGTCCACTAAGAAAAATTTGCTCATATTTTATTACAAGCCACCTCTTCTATTAATACAATACCTAGATTTGTTTAGAGCTATGCTTAAAAAATATATGGAATTCGCACTGAAACTCACACACATCTACCATGTACATCAAACCCTACTATATGCACAAAAATCACAAAAAGGAAACTAACTTCATAAGAATTTTATAATACCATGGGCTAAAACCATCCCATAAACCGATGGGTCAAAAATTCCACCCATATGAGAAGAGAACGTTTCATAATTGTGGAAATTGTATAGAAATATTAGTGTACAATCTTCAACACTTCCACACATGAAAATAGGCTTCACAACATAACAAAACCATTGTGTTTACTGATGTTTTCAATTTTTCATGGCTAGAGGATGGTTTAAATGAAGACTCAGGTTTTGGTTTCTTTGATCTAATTTTAACTCTACCATCTTCGAGAGAACAGAGCTCGATTTTGTGAGCCATAGTAAAGGATTCATCAAATGTTTGGAAATATTGGATTTGTAGCGTAGATGAAATGTGGTTGACACAGAACGAAAACAACTCGATTAATTTGGTCGTGGATAGAAAATGATAGTTTGTTAATAACTCCCCTCCACCAGGGTGACAAATTTGGTGATGAATTTTCTTCGAATTGTTTGATGGCATATAATTCGATAATAGTGATTTTATGCGTGATGTTGATTAATAAGTGTTATAGGAATTGTTGCGCGAGTTGAGCGAACGAGAAGAGTGAGTATTAAGGAATGTTTTTATACTAGTCTAAGGCGGCTCCAACTACGAGACATGGGGAATGTCCTTAACATGAGGTCCTGGTCATGTGATAGAAGATAATAGGCATGTTGGAAGGTTCGGATGTATTGTTGTAAGTCTTATTTGCTATAGATTTTATGATCTTAGGAAGTTCCTAGTGAGGAGGGTAGGATTTGTATGGTACAGATGGATGAATGGGTTCATTGCATATTTTTTCATAGGATAACATATTCTTAGGACCTATAAAATCAACTTCAAGGTTCGATATTATGTTCATAAATTATTGCAAATGTTCATTTTGTGGAGGTTGTAGGCGGGGGATAAACAACGAAGGACTTGGTTGATTGTATGTAGATAGGTTTGACTATTGGTATGGTTGATATTGTGAAGGAATATTATGTTGGAGGGGGATGTTCATGGGAATACTATATGTAGGTTGTGAAGTTATGGGTTGTGAGGATTGAATATATTGATATTGAAGGGGCATGGATGTATTCGAGAGGTTGTGATTGCTGTGGTATGTGTTAAAAAGGGATTGATGTGTGAATGAAAGGTTGAGATTGTTGTGGTATATGTTAAAAAGGAGTAGAGGAGTGGATGAGTGGCTGGGATTCTTGAGGTATATATTAGAAAGGAATGGAGGTATGAATGAGAGGTTGGAATTGACGAGTTCGTATTGAGAGGATGTAGGGATCATGAATGATTGTTATGAGGGATGAACACTAGAAATAGAACTTGTGTTAATGGGTGATGTTGATGCCGGATAGACATAACTACATTTTTATGGTTGACGTAGGTTTTTGAGAGGAGATAAGATGAGATATGTTTAATGGGATGGATGTTGAAATTATAGGAGGAGTTTGGATGGTAGAAGAGACTAAAGGATTTGATGTGGATGAAGTCACGTTGGTGTTGTTTTGGGACAAAATGGAAGCTAATGAATGGTATGATTAAGATGATGATTTATGATTGGTAGTATCCTAAGAGGAAACCACATTGAGGTCAAAAGTGATGCCATGGGGTTTAGACATTTTTGATTCATTGGTAGTGGGATAAGGATGCACATGTTGGATGATCACTCATGGTTAGGATTAACAAGTTGAGAGAATTCATATGAGGTGTTGGATATAGGGGGTCATGGTTTAGGTGTGATTTGTTTAAGATAGACACCTTGGGAAGTGAGATATGTATTGAAGAAAATAGGGTTTGAATATAATATCTCAAAAAATTGGATCCCCACTATCAAAGAAATGAGGACTGGGTGGATTAGGTATTTCGGATGAGGCAAATTGACTGCTTTAGGGGAATGTGGGGTTCTTGAACATGTGGTCGGGGTAATAAAGAGGCTTAGTATTGATTGATTACACATGTAGCATTGTTAATGTATGTTAGAACATTTTCTATAGAATTTTGGAAGTTGTCTACCATGTTTTCGAGTTTTGTAGATGAGATTGTTGTCTAGTAAAGACCATTAAAGAAAACAATCACCTAAAATGGAAAATAAATCTAGATTGTGGGTTAAAAGCAAAAAAATCACATAGAAGAATTTTGATAATATTGATTAATTAAAAGAAGATGTAGATTTTGATGAGGACACAAAACAAAAATGAAATTCTTATAAAGAAAAATAAAATAATTTGTACTTGTAAATGCTTGCTTTTTAATCTTTATATATATATATAGCACATATATAATGCAACAAACAAATTCTCCCAAGACGAAACCTGCAAGTGTTAGAAGAAGATAGAAAATATGGAGAAAAAATATGTTAAGGTCAAACTAACTAAGTAATAAGAAACAATCTATGCAGATCATCAGCGAATTAAAGTAATCACAAACGATTCATCAAAATCACTAGCGATTTGACTAGATCGTTAATGATTACGAAAATAAGGCCTAAGATAAATATAAGATAATATTTAATGAAAATTAATGGGAGTGGGTCCAATCAGGTGTGCCAAAATGTACTAGAGAGTTTCTTCTTTCCTATTTTAAATTAATAAAATGAAATAACAAAACTAACTAACCTTGTAAGATGACCAGAATTACCGATGCCCATGATGATTAATGTTGATAATTTATGGATGAAACACTTCTCCTTTCACCAATTAATAAACCTATAATCAGATACAAAAATATATTAGATAAAATGTGTAGATGAGTTTCTCGGAAAAAAAGGATTCTAGGAATCGAAAGGGACTTCCTTGGAGGATGTCATCTCGTTTTTAAACAAGTGAATTTTATAAAATGATAAAAATGATATGTATTGAAAAAGATAGATAAATGGTGGATAAGAGGTTTAGAATAAATATATAAGGGTAATTTATATGTATCTTCAAATGTGAACAAGGATAATGTAGTGGCTATCTGGATGACTTTAAAATAATTGCACCAATAGTTGGCTATTTCTTGTTGGATCTTGTGGAGGAATTCAAAATGATCCTCACTATCTTCAATGTTAGTTGCAAATCAGATGGGACAAAATGTGGGATCATGAAGGATGTCACATTTCTACCAAAAGAAGGGTTTTTGAATAATTAGAAGGTCGTAGATACTCCTAATAGGATGTGATTGGCGTGGAAATGTCATCTAAAACAAAGCCATGCTTGCAAAAGACAAGTTAAATATAGAATATTGATAAAATTTGATAAATTGATTGAAATATGTTGATATATATATATATATATATATATATATATATATATATATATATATATATATATATATGCAGGTGGGTGATTTAAAGGAATCATAAATGATTAGAAAGAATCAGGGGTGATTTAAAGGAATCACCGACAATTCTTGTGAAAATTATTATTTTTTCTAAAAATATTTTAATTAAAATAGAGAACTAAGTTGGTTGTTTTTTTTAATTATTTTTCATATCTCATGGAATAATAACAATAAAATGATGACAAAGGAATACCTTGTGATGATGACATAGGTTGAATAATGTGTGTATATCCCGGATGAAGTTGGTGAAGCTGATTGTTGATCTCTCTGAAGGTATGCTTTGAGAACCCAACCATGAAAAAGTGATATGTGAGAGCTTCTTGAAGAGATATTTAGTGCTATGGATGATGCTACTTATTTTGAGGATATCCATAGTGATATGGATTCACTACTTGACAGAAAACATGATGTAAGAACGTGTAAAAGAAATTTTAAGATCCCCTAAATGAGAGTGAAAACTTCTATTTATAATCGTTGGCGATTTGTTAGAATCATCGGCGATCCAGAAATTAAGGAAAACTTTTAGAAGTGGTTAAAACCACTTCCTAAATGGGATTTTTAGGTAAATATGTGAGGGAAAATTATTGTGAAGAGGTTATATAAGTTGGGGAGGTTAGAATCTTGGGGTATAATGGCATAGGATGATTTGAAAAATGGTTAGGAGGTTTAGGATGTAAATGTAATTTAGGAGTGGTAAAAAGTGATTTTACGGATGAGGGAGATGACTTAGGATAGTGATAAAATGATAAGTTTAATATTTTAATGTGTGTATGCGAGAGGTTTGAGGAAGTAGGAAAGTGAAAAAAACCGGTGCCTACAACAAGTGGTAAAAGCCCCAACATGGTCATGAAAGTTGTGACCAAACCCAAATTAAGGCACTATACAAGTTGAATACCCAAATGCAAAATACGAAACCAAAGACATCCATTAAAACAAAGCTTGAGAAAAGTAGAAGCATGACCGCCCAACAAAAAATTGTAGAACCTCCACAAGTTTCCGAAATATACCCAAATGCAAAATGAGGGACAAATTTTAGGGTCTTTCCCTAAGATGAGATAGGTTAACCCGAGTATATTAAGTTAATCATGGTCAATATTTTCTTGTTTCCCACATAGGTGAACCTTTAGAAATAAAATTAACCAATGATTATTTGTAGGGGAATGCTATAATTATTACAAACTTTACATACGGGGAAAAATGATGTTATTATGTATGTGTTTAAACCAAGCAAACAATTCCAAGCCATGCATGTAATCTAAAATAGGAAAGGATACACAAATAACATTTTCTAGATAAGACAAGCTAAATTTTTACCTTAAAGATTCCAAAAATACCTTAGCCAATGCTAAGTAGTCATACACATTACCTTGGAATTTGTAAAGGAAGTTGAATGAGTCAAATAGGTGGAATTAGACCATGCAAAGCATATTTTTGGCATTTGCAATCATGCACATTATTTTTTGGAGATTGTATTTTTACAAGTGGACTAGAATTGTGCATGTTAAGCTAATATTAATTTTTCTCTAATTAGATGAGTCTAATTTTGGTTTGGGTTGTGCTATTTTTGGAGAAATTGGAAAAATGTTTCCACTTATACCTTGCTTGTGCAAGTATTTTGAGGGCTCATTGTTAAGTTGCGTCTTAGACCATGCCAACTTGTAATACATCGCCTAATTATAGAAATAAAGAATAATTTCCTCCAATTGTAGTTTTTAGAAGTCTCATTACAATAGCTTATGGTATGTTATAGTTAATTTATTATTTCCTTTGCATGCATATACTTTTGTCAAACACCTCATTTTAGTTGTTTTGTAATCTTTTACATGTCATATTAAGTGCAAATTTAGTTCCTTAATCAACTTGGAAGTGGATAGAACCAAAATATTCTCTCCTTTGTTTACTTGGAAGATTATGTATGCATTTACTTGAGTGTTAAAGCTAATAAATTAGCAGATGAAGTGAACTTTGTAGTTCTTAATAACCTCAAGTAGTGTGTCTTTTGTAATTTGAGTTTCCAAATAATTGGTGTATCACCTAATTTTGCATATTTTCTGTTAAGTTTATGTTATTTCTCTCCCTCAATGTGCCGGAGAATTAATTTAGGTGATCTACTGAGGAACTAGTCTTCTCTGGAGGTTCTCCTCAACTTGAGTCACCCACATCTTAGAGGAGTTCCCATTATACTTGGCTAACGTCAAGAGTTAGATTACATTTCCAAGTCAAGTGTGTACTTTGGACCGATAACAATTTTTGGCATGCCTAGTGGGACATGAATTCATATTATTTTTTGCAGGTGTTCCATAACATCCTGGTCTATATTTTCATAATATTTCTAGGTTTGATTTCTGCTTGGTGAAATTTCAGCCTTTTAGAGGTATTTTTAGAACATATCTGGTTACTTTGTTGGTCGAAACAACCCATTTTCATAAGTAGTAGGCTTTTTTTCCCTTTTCTCCATCTTTTATGAGGTCATGCAATCATGATTCCCCATTTTCAATAGTAGTACCATCCAAATCCACCTCTTTTTTACCCATATCCTCCTCTAGATAAATATTATAACCCTTATCATAATGAGTATGCTCATGACCCAAACCTTGCTAATCAAGTATGGTCATCATTATAATCATTATGTTGTTCAAGAACAAGGTTATGTAATATATGTAGGTTATGGAAGCAATTCTACACAGGAGGAAGATTTTGAAAGCAGTGTTCAGAAATTGGAGCAGATGTGGCAGGATGCCAACGAGAAATTACAAATTTTGCAAGCTAAAATTTTGGTTTGGATCATCCCTGTTAATGGGGGGTCTTATACCATGTTGTTTAGCCCACTATAGAGGTTTGAAGTAATAAGTAGCTCTCTCCCTTAATTGGTTGATTGTATTATGTATTTGCAAGCATTAGAGGATGATAGGCATAAGGTTGAGGAACCTTGTTAATGGGATGTTCACACTTACCTTCCCCATAAAAATCCAATTCCAATTACTTATCAACTACTGGAACCCAATTATCAAATTTCAAGTTTTACTGTAATTTTGCCCCATTCCCTCCACAAGTAGGTTTTGATTGCCTTCCATTTTTATATACACTTCTAAATCAAGTTCAAATCCAACCTATCCATCCTCCATTCCCAAGCTCGATTTGGGAAGGAAACAATTAGAAAATTAGTCAAGAGAGGCAACCAGTTCAAGAAACTAGTAGGCTGGAATTTAAGAAAAATTTGTAGGAATGGGTTTCGAATTTGAGAAAAATTTGATTTTGTAGTAGGAAAAGAGTGCAGCAAAGAGGTGGAGGTTTTAGAGTATCAAAATATAATGAACATCAAGTAAAGGGTAGGAAATTTTTTCTCCAGTCTCTTAAGCTACAAGGTACAATTGATTTTTTAAATAAGAATATAGAGGATCCTAAAATTCAGATCAACAAGCTAGAAGTTGTATCATATTTTGGTATATAAAATGATCCATTGATAGTTTCTAATCTAAGAGGAAAAAAATATGTTCTTACCATGCATGCAAATATGCCCATAAGTAATCATGAAACAAATTTGAATAAAGGAGATTCTCAAATCTAATCAAAAAGATCAACAAATATAGAGTTGTTTCATGATGAGGCAAAAAAATATTTCAGCCTCGAAGCCTTCCTACTAGATGATGAGGATGTTAAAATGAAAGAGAAGGTGGAGATTTCACAGGAGAAGGATGATGTAGTGGGATGAAAATATCTTCATTACTCTACATGCTTAGAGATTACTGTAATCCTAGAAAGTTGCGATGATACATGAATGATATCACTAGTCAACTGCAATGTACCAAGAAGAACATCAAGTTTACAAGAATGATAGGTTTGAATTTTCCAATGTCATGGTGGGTCATAATGAAGAACAATAAGTTGACATATTTACAAAATTAGTCATGATAGATGAGGTACAATAGTTTAAAGAAGCATAACAACATTCTTTTCAACCTCAAATGTGCTAAAAAGGAAGAGGATCTAAAGAAAATAGGGCGATCGAGAAAGGATAGTTTTCTAGATATAAGAAGACCATGTCCAATCCGATACTTGGATGGTTTGGGTTCAATTTCAGTAGTACCAAAATTGTGCTTGATTTAGAGCACAAATATGAGCTTAACGTTATCATAAGTTAGCCCCAATAGCTCTCAAAACATATTGCAGATCCGAAAGAGGTATTCATCATTTTTGAACTAATATTTTGAGAAAATTTAAGGTGTAAATCAGGTTTATACCTTCATGATGTCATCCAATTTTCAAGATGATCTCATGGTATCATTTCATAAGAAAATGAAGCTATTTCTCGCTTCTTATATTAGTATTTGTTTAGCTTCTCATTTGAGCTGGCTAGAGTGGGTTAGTACAGGTTTATTTTCTATAGAATAAGTCCTTGCGCATACTTTGCATGCTTCCCATTGAAGCGTGTATGATTTTTTAGTCTCGTTAGGAGTTATTTCTTTCCTATAAGTGCATTTTTACATAGGTTTTAATTGCTTTTTAGTTTTTCATGGATGATTTTTAGTCTTTATTATTTCTTCTTAGCCTTTGACATGCATGGTCAAGCTTAGAAAAGGGTTACGATTATTTTCATGGTTAAAAGTGAGTAGATTCGGGGTTATTAAAGATTAGCGAAAACCAGTTCAACAAAATTGCCAAATATGTTGACCATTTTTTGTCATCATCGAGTAGGGGTATACTTTTTTTTTTAGGTTTTCTCACGTTCAATGGAAAATTGGGCGGACACATAGGAAAACCAACAAATTGAAGTGTTGTTTTAGGATGTAATTCCATGTATATGATGCCATTATAGGATATCATCTTCACCAAAACCATGCATTAGCCATGGAAGACTATGCGGGGCTTAGGTGGAGATGGGAATGACAACACACATGAGAAACCACATACTAAACCAACAAGTCAAGTTAAAAATTTAAAGTATAAAAGGAAATTACAATTGCATGGGTGATCATTTGCTTATTTATCGATTTGATTATTGGAAAAGGTACAAAAATTTACCATTTATTCCTTATGATTATACATAGATGTTTCAAATAGCTAAGTTTCCATATGTTCATTTAATTATGTAATTATTGCAAGATAAAGGAAATAAAAGACAACTTATTGCATTAACATTTGTTTATATTCATAAGGAAATATTTCTTTTTTTTTTTCACACAAGCCATGAGAAATAATAAAGTAAGGATGCAAATAAATAAAAAACAAAAATAAAAAGAGAGAAGGGACTGTCATTTCTGATGATTGAATATCCTTTTATTCTACTTTTAATCCACCCTCATCCACTATCGCTTCACATACTTGAAAAGAAGAAAAATAAAAGGTTGATTAGAGCTCAAAATCATCTTCACTCCATTTTATTTCAAGCTTATAACGTATGTGCATCGTAAGAGAAAGTCGTAGGAAGTAAAAAATCATGCTATCAGTTGCAGATCTAAATAGAGTAAGAATTTTTCATGATGTATTAAATTTTCAATCATGATATGTTCCACAAATGATAGTCATCTCATGCAATGCAATTTTGCAATGGTTCATTAAACTCTTAAGCACATTTAATGGCTCTAAGATCTAAACAATTATGAATTTGTAAGATTCATCAAACTTTCAAGATATATCACAAGCAAATACATATTTTAGAAGGGTTGTTATGCATGTTTCAAAAAGAAGAAATTGTGATTTTCGACAAGGATTTATGTCATCAAATCAAGATGAGTACAATTTCTTCAAGACAATCATAGAGTTTGGAGAAAAGAAGATTTTGTAGAGTGTTCATGATTTTCTAAGTATGGATTTCAAGACACCACAATGGTAGCACTACGATTAGCAAGAAATTCAAAAGTAATAATTTAATCTCAACAACATGATTTTCATGAAAAGAAATTGTAGGTTCTCATGATATAACAAAAAGTACAATTTTGAACAAGATCACAATAAGTGCTTCAAAGTGTGCTACCACAAGGATTTTAGAACACATTCATAAACCTTCAAGGTCTTCAAAAGATTATAGATTTCATATTTTATAAGTTTCTAGTAAAGATAGGAATCATCAATTTTCAAGTAAACAAATGAGCGAGGCTATGGAGCTTCAAGTTTCCAATCTAAAGGACAACTATGAATTTAGAAAAATATCAGTTGATACAAGAGCTTACAAGCTCCAACAATAATGGATTTCACAGGGTACAATTTTTAGATGTTTCCGATTTATAGCTCCATCGATGTTTCATGCAATACCTTAATTATACATTTCAGATGATCAAATAAAAAAAATATTTCAAGCTCCGAAAATGCAAATTTTTAGATTTGAAAAAATACAATTTTTTCAAGAGTAAATCAACCATCAATCTAGGAGGTTATTTGAAATGAAAATGAAGGATAATCTATAGCCACTTCAAGGTAGCAAAAGATGTTACATGTAATTCAAAAGTTACACAAACAATCTCATGACAAGGAAGAAACATGGTCATACAAACAAGTTAACCATGGTCCAAATACTAATCTTCCCAATCAAGATGAGTCATAGGTCATAAGGAATCCCATAATCACAATCACCAAGCTCATAACCCTTATTTCGATATAAGGTAATGTAACTCTGGCTAGATGAAATACATATCCTGAAACAAATTTGATTAATGTAGATAAATATGAATATAACAAAGTCAAAGTGCTTACCATAAAGGAGTGAAAAACTAGGTACTTGAAGAATAAAGATGAGATGATAAACCACACATAATGTGTTAACTTTCGGTCCAGATCTATGCATAATAGGCTCGAGCTAGCTTGTGGGACCCAATACATAGTTCAAGCTTGAGATAACGAGTTGATCAAAGATCTTAGCAAGTTGAAATATGAGGAGCATAGTGATCTCAAGCCAAATTAATTTACAGAGAAATAAACCATACTAATCAAGCAACTCAACCCAAAAAAATAAATAAGTGAGTCAAAACATAAGGACAAGTGGCCAATGGATAGATCTAAGAGGTTGAGATACAAACATGTCGAGCCACAAACCCAGTTTGATTTGGACTCACAATGGTCGATTTGGATTAAAAGTGCCTAGTTAGGATAATTGAGAGAGCTTGACCTTGAAATATGACCACCTAGATCTATCCAAACCCAACTTCTCCAAAAACAAAAATAATCCACGTGGAATATGCATTAAAAGCCATCTCAAGTGCATAACAAAAACAAATCCATGGGATTTGAAGTAAGATCAACAACTCAAATGCGAGCCACGTAGATAAAACTTCGGATTTGAGATGCTAAGATGAATGTATGGGATAGTGAGTAAAGATCTCATTCTCGACACAATCCCTCTTTTCCATGAGTTGAGATCAAGCAAAGTCCACATCAATGCAAAGCTAGCTAGATTGAGACCCATAACCAAGCTAAATACCTCATAACCAAGTTCCTTAGGTGCAAAGATTTAAAAATGGTAGAGTTGAGCTATACTAAAACCCCATGCAAGTGATAAAATCTCCAACATGGCCATGATAGGTGAGATGAATCACAAATAAAGGGACTACATGAGTTGAATACAAGTTAGGGAGGTTAAGAGGTAAAATTATTGCGAAGAGTTTTTATGAGTTGGGGATGTTAGGAGGTTGGGGTAAAATGGGATAGGGACAATTTGAAAATGGTTAGGAGGTGTAGGGATGTAAATGTAATTTAGGAGTGTTAAAAAATGACAGATGAGGGGGTGATGACATAAGATAGTCATATAATGATAGGTTTAATATTTTAATGTGTGTATGCAAGAGGTATGAGGGAAGTAGGGAGGTAACGAAAACATGGTGTCTACAACAAGTGATAAAGTCCCTAAGATGGTCATGAAAGGTGATACGAAGCCCAAATCAAGGCATTCTAAAAGATAAATAACCAAATGAAGAATACAAAACTAGGGACCCCCATTAAAACAAAGCTCAAAAGAAGCATGACCACCCAACACAAAATTACGAACCTCCACAAGTTTCCATAATATACACAAATGCAAAATTGTTAGGATAAAATATTAATTATGCATTATATGATCTATTATTTAATTAATTTTATTAATTAAATAATCATATGGTTATATTATAAACCATAATATAAATGTAAGTTGTTATATGGTTTTAAACCATACTTGTCTTTTTGTCTCACAGGGATAATTGTTACATTTATTTATGCTTCCCGGATGTATTATTGGAAGCAGTTGTAAGTATGGTTTTACCTGTGCAACATATTTGTTTGTCTGCACATTGCTGTCCAATATGTATAAATATTGCAGCACTCCATTGTAATGGTTAATCAATTTCACATTAATAAATTATACAGGCTTCCGTCCCTATTTGTGAAATTACATTTGGTACCAGAGCGAATTGAAGCTCCTGGCAAGGTTGGAGAAGGTTGCAGAAGAAGGAGAATTCATGGAGAAGAAATCTGCAACAAAAGGAGAGCCGTCTTTGCCTCTGCGAGCTTCCTGTAACCCCCGCAAACCCACAACCTCTTGTTCAGATTCCTGTGTTTTTGAACACAATTTTTTTTTTGACTGTGCACTCAAAGACAGAAAAATTTGTTGCAGGTATAAAGAATTAAAAAATATTTTTTTCCCCCATTAGGGGTTTTGTCTCTAATTTAGAGAGGCTATTTAGTCTCTGCTACATTTTAGCAGACCACTGGATTTGGAGGTCTGTGCATATGTGGACCTGTATGTGTATGGATTTGTGAAGTCTGAATGAAGGAGATCTTGTTGTTTAAATTGGGGATCCAAGTTGCATTTGCAATTGTGTAACCGTGTTGTACCGAGTCACATCTGGCTGTGCAAGAAAAGTCTTGCATTGACAAGGACCGAGCTATGCTCATGGTGCATTGACTTCTAAGCAAGGTGAATCAAAGTTGGAGGAACAACTCCCCATCAAGCTGTGAAATTTTTCAAGCCTGTACAGCAAAACGAGACCTCACATATAATCGGTGGAAGAATAACGTTGGGCGAGTCGTGCTCTTTATGGGACGAGCGTGCTGGAGTGTTTATTGACTACCAAGTCATCCCCCAACGCATCCCCTGCGACCTGCAACTTGCATGCACAAACAACAGTAGAGTTAAAGCACTACAAAACAGTGCCTTGGTCTTCAAGCGAGCCTCCTCCCTCCAACACCGACCCTGCATAGGCCGTTAAACAATCTGCGACCTGCACAAAAGCTAGAGGAGATATCAAACAATCATACAAAGGCAAACAAAATAAGATATAAGGCGGCCAAAGGAAAACCAAAAGAAAATGGAGATAAAAACACCTCAAATCCATTTAAGGAGGTAACCCTAATCCGCACTCAACAACAAAGCCACGTGGGATTCATCTAGGTCGCATTTTCAAAGGTATGCCGTTTTTTCATATACTTTAAATACAAGTTTGTTCATTCCTACATCAAGCGCCCTTAAGTGGCCAAGTTGGATAGAGGGAAAGCCTTAGAAGTGGGAGGTGCATGGTTCAAATCCCACCCCCAACTTCACATTTTGCATTTGGCAGATTTTTTGGTGGAACTGCTAAATTTAGCAAATTTTTTGAATTTAGTTATAACTAACTAAATTTAGCGGAGAAATCCCTAATTTAGGATTATTTTTTTCTCCCATTCGGCCTGGTTTTTCATTTTGGACATTTTTTGCAAAAGGAGACCCATCTAAAAATTGCATTTTCAGCTATTTTTTTGCAATTTTTAGCATTTTGGGTCGTATTGGGCTCAGGAGGCCACCAGGACCCTAAAAAAAATTTTTTTGCCTCATTCAAATTGTCTAGTTTTTGAATGTAAATTGTATATCACATACATATTGTACTAATTTGCAGTTTCCATAGTCAATCGCAAACTTTGTAAATGCTCAAAAACTCGCGAGAATTGTAATAAAAAACAATAAAAAAATTGGTTCTCAGAACACTCACGAGATCCTGATCTCATTCGTAGCGTTCGGTATATATCGATGCCTCTAGGAAGTGCTTACGGGTAAAGACGTCGTGACTACTACTGCACTTAATGCCTAATATAGCTGCAACAACTTCATCTGGGCATCGTCCCTATAAATCGACGGGGAGTAATAAGGTCACAGTGCACACACTATGAACCATCCCATCCGTCTCGTGAACGATTACAAGACATAAATCAGGTGAGAAACTATCCAGTATATAGCAAAGTTACGCGCGTATGAGGATATTTCTTTGAGCCGGTGTCAATAATCACACAGACCCCATAAATACTTTCTTGGTACCATGTATTGAATTCTTTCATGTACGTTAACGCCTCTTTCACGTACCATCACCGGGTATATAGAAAGGGCGAGCTTCTTCCACGTACCAATGGGTATATCGAAAGGGCACGTATATAGAAAGGTTCGGTATATCGGACTGATGGTATATAGATTGGGAGACCTAATACCTAGAGTGATAAGAGCCAAACCCTGTCAGTGATCTCTGCAAAATGGGCACCAATGCCCCCAAATTTTTTCTTCCAGATTCACAATTGCTCAGAGGAAGCAACTATGCTGCATGGAAGACAAAAATAAAGACACAACTTGAGTTTGAAGAAATCTGGCCTATTGTGACTGGTACTCTAACCAGATCACCAACTGATACAACACAACAACGACAGTTTGATAGAGTAGATCAGAAAGCAAAACTCATCATCTTGTTTGGAGTGTCCGACGATGTGCAAGCCCACATTCGAGATGCCACAATAGCAAAAGAAGTGTGGGATAAGCTGAGCACAATATATGAGGCCAAGAACAAGAATGTCATACTAAATTTGTAGAGTCAGTTACATACATTGAAGTTCAAGCAAAATGAGAAAATTGAAGCTTTCTAAGAAGAGTTGCAGAGTTGAGGGATTCACTTCTAGCCCTAGGAGAAGAGGTCAAAGATGAATCTCTCGTTCCCATTGTTCTGAGAGCTCTCCCTTCTTCTTACCACATTTTTGTCACAACTCTAAACTTGTCAGATACGACAATTAGTTTTGACAAGCTGGTAAACCTACTGCAACAAGAGGAAGCAATGCACAATAAGGATGATGAAGAGGAGAAGGCACTTGTCTTCACATCAAAAATGGAAAGGAAAAGGTAGAGGAAAACCTAAATCCTATCAGAAGTCCCAACATCAGAATCAGTATCATGGGGAAAATCAATAGAAGAAGCAATGTCCAATTTGCAAAAGAGGACATGACTTAAAAGATTGTTGGTATAACACTTATAAGAAAGGTTCATCAAGAAACTCTGGACCACAACAACAACAATCTTACAAGGGACATTCTAACAACTATCACGGGCAGAAAAAGGGGAACTGGAAAAGAAGACCCCACCAAAGAAGGTAATATTGTTGAGCAACAAGAATAAATGATAATGAAGACTTCTTGTTCAATCAAGTGAACCATCCACGTCATCTAGTGATGTCTGTATGTTGATTCGGGACCCACACGACACATGACCACCACGAGACTAGTTTATTTCAATGAAGGACACGCCATCAAAAAATCATGTTTCGTTGGGAGATGATTCTTCATATACAATTAGGGGATTGGAAACATTTCTCCACCCTTGTTCACGCAAATGCAGACTATCAGATGTCCTATATGTCCCCTCAGGTTGACAAAGAATCTTCTTTCAGTTAGTCAACTCCTAGATCACAACCTGAAAATTGACTTTGATAGTCAATCCGGCAAGAAAACGTGTTTGATTCGAGATAAATCCAGAGGCTCGAAAATAATTGCAAAAGCCTCAAATGTGGGACGTATGTTTCAACTTGATTTCATTCACAAAAACGATCAAGCACTTGTGGCTAAAAACTCCACCTCAGCACAGTTGTGGCATCGGAGATTTGGTCATGTAAGTTTCAAATATCTCGAAACACTTCACCGCTGGTGTAATATGGTACATGGGCTACCATCTCTTCAGAAGGATACAGACAAGTGTCCTCACTGCTTAGCAGGAAAACAACACAGAGTTTCATTCCAGAGGAGTACATTCCGAGCTCATGGTAAACTTGACCTGGTTCATACCGATCTTTGCGGTCCACTGCAGCCAAGTCATTCTGGGTTCCAGTACTTCATGCTTTGTGTTGATGACTATTCACGAAAAATGTGGATTTTTTGTCTTTGCAAGAAAAGTGAAGCGTTTGAAACCTTCAAAAATTTCAAAGTAGCAGTTGAGAAAGAAACTGGTCATCACATCAGAACTCTCCGCTCAGATCGAGGGGGGGAATTCACCAGTGATGAGTTCAGAGACTACCTACAAACTCACGGGATTCATTGAAAAATTCCTCCTCCTCACACACCGCAGCAAAATGGTGTTGTTGAGAGAAGAAATCGTACTATCATGGAAATGGTGTGATGCATGATCGATGATTTTGGACTTGCAAAGACATTTTGGGTAGAAGCAACAAAAACAACAGTGTATTTGTTGAATAGAGCACCCACAACTGCTCTTGATGGAATTACACCACAAGAAGCATGGTCAAAAAGGAAACCATCCATTGCACACCTTAGAGTATTCGGTGCAAAGAAAGCATGCACATACCCAAACAGAACATAAATAAATTGGACATGAAGTCACAAAAACTCATCTTCATTGGGTACAGTGAAGAGACTCTTGGGTATAGATTGATGGATCCTAAGACCAGAAAAGTCTACACAAGCAGAGATGTTGAGTTTTTCGAGAAGAAGGAAGTAGAGACTCCTCCTCCGGACTCACATGATGTAGATTTTTCACCCATTGTAAAATTGAAGCTAATGTGCCCTCGAAGATGAGAGTGATGATGGGGATGATGGTGTTGATCGAGATAGAACCACAATCCATGGGAATAGTTCAGCGTATGCCTAAATGGTGTACAAGTACATTACGAGATGCAAGATTGGATGCTCCATTGGATACATCCACCCCTCGGACCACGGACTCATAATAAAGCAAGATAAGAAGTTAAATTTGCTTTGATGAGTAGAGTTATTGAATCTGATGATCCCTCTATAGTCCAGGAAGCCCTACAGTCAAAATCTTGGAAAGATGCCATGGATTTATCAATTAGTGATGAAAAATAACACTTGGCAACTTGTTGATCTTCCACCAGGGAAGAAACCCATTGGATGTAGATGGATATTCAAAACTAAGTACAAAGCAAATGGGACAATGGACAAGCACAAAGCAAGACTTGTAGCAAAGGGGTACGCACAAAAAGAAGGCATTGACTATGAGGAGACATTTGCTCCCACAGCTAAGATCAAAACGATCAGGATGATCTTCTAGCTTCTAGCTTTCGCTTTGGATGGAAAGTTCACCAAATGGACGTAAAAGTGCCTTCCTAAATGGATATTTACAAGAAGAAGTCTACATGACTCAACCTGAGGGATATGTTGTACCTGGTCAAGAAACAAAGGTATGTAGACTCAGGAAATCTCTGTATGGCCTCAAACAGGCACCTCGGGCATGGTACATCAAGATTGATGAGCATCTCGTATAACATGGATTTGTTAGAAATCCATACGATCCCAATATCTACCTCAAAAAGCAAGGGGGGAGATGGTGATTGTTGTTGTCTATGTCGACGATCTAGTCATCACTGGTAGTTCAGTGAGGATGATCGATGCAACGAAGAAAGATCTTAATCGATCGTTCGACATGACCGATCTTGGGCTGATGCACTATTGTCTTGGATTAGAAGTATGGCAGAAAGAGAATCATATTTTTGTTTCTCAGATGAAATATACCAAGACTACGCTCAAGAAGTTTAGGATGATGGATTGCACACCAATTGCTACACCTATGGAGAACAAATTATAGTTATCTCGTTCAGATCCATCTCCTAAGGTAAGTGCCACTCTCTATCGGCAGTTGATTGGGAGTCTCATTTACCTGACCTACACTAGACCATATATCAGCTTTGCAGTGAGCTATCTATCTAGGTTCATGCAGGAACCTAAAGTTTGTCATTGGAAGCAGCAAAGCGCATTTTGAGATATCTCAAAGGATCAATGGATCTTGGTCTAGAATACAAGAAGAATGAAAAATTCTTCTTGACTGGATATTTGGATTCAGATCATGCAGGTAACATTGATGATAGAAAATCCACTTCTGGATTTGTATTCTTTATGGGATCTGGACCAATATCATGGGGAAGTAAGAAACAACACTTTGTTTCTTGCTCTTCCACGTAAGCAGTATCGTTCTGCAGAGAAGTCATCTCGTGAAGCAATTTGGCTCGTCACATACTTGGAAGGACTTGGAATACCACAGGACAAACCAACCACCATGTATGTTGACAATGAAGGTGTTCTCAAACTTGTTTGCAATCCAGTTTTTCATGAGAGAACAAAGCACATTGAGGTTCAGGTTCATTTCATACGCGAACATGTGTTGAAGCACAACATTCAGCTTCAATTTTGTCCAATTGCTGAACAACGAGCAGATATTTTCACAAAGTCACTTGCACGTGACAAGTTCGAGTTGTTCAGATATTTCCTCTCCTCATCTCTTCAGACAATGCACAATTAAGGGGGGGAATGTTAGGATAAAATATTAATTATGCATTATATGATCTATTATTTAATTAATTTTATTAATTAAATAATCATATGGTTATATTATAAACCATAATATAAATGTAAGTTGTTATATGGTTTTAAACCATACTTGTCTTTTTGTCTCACAGGGATAATTGTTACATTTATTTATGCTTCCCGGATGTATTATTGGAAATAGTTATAAGTATGGTTTTACCTGTGCAACATATTTGTTTTTCTTTGTCCAATATGTATAGATATTGTAGCACTCCATTGTAATGGTTAATCAATTTCACATTAATAAATTATCAGATTCCATCCTGTTTGTGAAATTACAAAAACGCAGGGACAAATTTTAGGGTTTTTCCCTAAGAGGAGTAGGTTAACTCGAGTATTTTAAGTTAACCATGGTCGTTGTTTTCTTGTTTCCATAGGTGAATCTTTAAAATAAAATTAATCGATGATTATTTGTGGGGGAGTGCTATAATTGTGACAAAATTTACATACGAGGAAAAGGATGTTATTATGCATGTTTTAAAACCAATTAAACCATTCTAGCTCATGCATGTAATCTAAAATAGGAAGGAGAAAAAATAGCCTTTTTTAATATAAGACAAGGTGAAATTTTTACCTTAAAGATTCAAAAATACCTTTGCCTATGCTAAACAACCGTACACATTACCTTGGAATTTTTAAAGGTAGTTGACTAAGTCAAATAGGTGGAATTAGACCATGCAAAGCCTATTTTTGGATTTTGCAATCATGCACATTATTTTTGGAGATTTTTGTTTTACAAGTGGACTAGAGTTATGCATGTTAAGCTAATATTGGATTTTTATCCAATTAGATGAGTCTAATTTTGGGTTGGGTTGTTATATTTTTGGAGCAAGTGGTGAAAATTTTACACTTATACCTTTCTTGTGCAAGTGTTTTGTGGGGCTCACTATTCTGGTCATGTGCTTAGACCATGCCAGTTTGTAATGCATCACCTATTTGAAGAAATAAAGACTATTTTCCTCCAATTGTAGTTTTTATAAGTGTGTTACAGCAGCTTATGGTATGTTTTAGTGAATTTATTCTTTCCTTGCATGCATATAAACTGTCAAATACCTCATTTAAGTTGTTTTACAAGATTTTACATGTCATATTAAGTGCGATTTATTTCCTCAATCAGATTGGAAGTGGATAGAACCTAGATATGCCCTCCCATGTTTTATTCGAAGCTTGTGCATGCATTTTGTGAGTGTCAAAGCCAATCAATTAGTAGATGAAGTGAACTTTGCAGGTTTTAATAACATCAAGTAGTGTGTCTTATGTAGTTTGAGTTTCCAAATTGTTGTTGTATCATCTAATTATGCATATTTTCTATTAAGTTTGTGTTGTTTATCTCCCTCAACCCCACCGAGAATTATTTTAGGTGGTCTACCGATGGAGCCAACTTTCTTTGGAGGTTCTCCTCAACCCGAGTCACCAATAACTCAGAGGATTTCCCATTGTATTGGCCAAAGTGAAGAGTCATATTGTATTTCCAAGTCAAGTGTGTGTTTTGAACTAATAAAAATTTTTAGCACGTCCGGTGGGACACAAATTCATATATTTTTGTAGGTGTTCCATATCATCATGGTCTATATTTTCATAATTTTTCCATGTTTGATTTTTGCTTGGTGAAATTTTAGCCTTTTAGAGGTATTTTTAGAACAACTCAGTTACTTTCTTAGTCCAAACAACCCATTTTCATAAGCAATAAACCTATTTTTCCATTTTCTCCATCTTTTATGAGGTCATGTAATCATGATTCCCCACTTTCAACAGCAGTACCATCCAATACCACCTCTTTTTTACCCACATCCTCCTCTAGATTAGTATTATAACAACCCTTTTTACAATGAGTATGCTCATCGGTATGTGTATCATTATAATAATTATGTTATTCAAGAACAAGGTCATGCAAGATATACATAATATGTAGGTTATGGAAACAAATATACATAGGAGGAAGATTTCAGAAGTGTTTTAAAAAAATTAGAGTAGATGTGGCAGGTTGCCAACGAGAAATTACATTTTTGCAAGATAAACATTATGGTTTGGATCAATCTTGTCAATGGGGAGGTCCTATATTGAGTTGGTTTATCCCATAACATAGGTTTAAGGTAATAATTAGCTCTCTCCTTCAATTAATTGATTGTATTATGTATTTGCAAGCATTAGAGGATGATAGGCATCTGCAGCCCAATTACTAGATTCCAACTTTTTGTAATTTTTTTCCCCTCCCCTCCACAAGCAGGTTTTGAGTGCCTTCCCTTTGTACAAACATTGCCAAATCAAGTTGAAATCCAGCCTAACCATCCTCCTTCATCCCCAAGCCCAACTCGGGAAGGTGATAATTAGAAAATTAGTCAAGAGGGGAAACCAATTCAAGAAACTGACATGTTGGAATTTATGAAAAATTTGCGGAATGGGTTTCACAATTTGAGATAAATTAGATTCCATAGTTTGAAAAAAGTACAACAAAGAGGTGGACTTTTCAAAGAAGAAAAATATAATGATCATCAAGTTAAGGTTAGGAAAAATTCTATCCATTCTCTTAAGATACAAGGTACAATCACTTTTTTGAATAAGCATATAGAGGATCCTAAAATTTAGATCAATAAGTTGAAAGTTGTACCATCTTACAGTACAAAAATGATTCATTAATAGTTGCTAATTTAAATGTTGTTAATTTAGAGGGAAAAAATGTTCTAACCATGCATGCAAAGCTACCCATAAGTAATCATAAAACAAATTCGAATAAGGGAGATTCTCGAAGATCTAATATGAAGAAAGATCAACATATATAGAGTTGCTTCATGATGAGGGCAAGAAGATTTCAGCCTCACAACCTTCCTACTAGATGATGAGGATGTTAAAATGGAAGAGAAGGTGGAGATTTCACATGATCGGGATGATGCGGTCGAATAAAAATATCGTCATTACTTGCATGCTTAGATATTGCTACAATCCTAGAAAATTGCAATGATACATCAATGACATCACTAGTCACAACAACGTACCAAGAAGATCATCAAGTTTATAAGAATTGTAATTTTAAATTTTCCAATTTCATGGAAGAACAAAAATTTGACATCTTTGACAAATCATTCATGATGGATTAGGCACAACAATTTAAAGAATAAGGAAAACATTCTTATCACCTTCAAATGTGCTCAAGAAGGAAGAGGAAAGAAATAAAATAGGCGTAGATCTGAAAGGATAATTTTCTAGTTGAAATAAGACCATGCCCAATCGAGATACTTGGATGGTTTGGGCTAAATTGTATGAGTACCAAGAGTTGTGCTTGATCTAGAGCACAAACATGAGCTTCATGTTCTTAGAAGTCAACCCCAATGTCTCTCAAAATAGATTACATATCCAAAAGAAGTATTTATCATGTTTTAGATTGATATTTTGAGAAAATTTAAGGTACAAATAAGGTTTTCATCTTCACCATGTGCTCTAATTGTCAAAATGATTGTATGGTCTCATTTTCTCGGAAAATAAAGTTATTTCTCGCTATATGTATCAATTTTTTTAGCTTCTCATATCAACTAGTTAGAGTGGTTTAGTACATGTTTATTTTCTATAGAATAAGTTATTTTACACACTCTACATACTTCCCCTTGAAGCATGCAAGATTTTTTAGTATCGTTAGGAGTTATTTTTTCTTCTAAGTAAAGTTTTGCAAATGTTTCAGTTGTTGTTTTTTAGTTTTCATGGAATACTTTTAGTCTTTATCAGTGATTTGCAGCCTTTGGCATGCTTGGTCAAGCTTGGAAAAGGGTTGAAAATTGTTTATCATGGAAAAAAGTGAGCAGATTCATGGGTTTTGTACTGATTAATAGGAAACCAATTCAACAAAGTCGCCAAAGATGTTGACCATTTTTAGTCATCATTAGAGTAGGGGTATAAATTTTTTCATGTTTCTTAGGTTCGGTGGCATATTGGGCGGCTAAATAGGAAAAATATTAGCTTGAAGTGTTGTTTTAGGATGCAATTCCACACATATGATGCCATTCTATGATATCATCTTCACCAAGACCATGCATCATCCATGGAATACTATTACGAGCCACAGGTGGAGATGGGAATGACAACACACATGATAAACCGCATGATGAAACAACAAGTCAAGTTACAAATTTAATGTATCAAAGGAAATTACAGTTGTAGGGGTGATCATTTGTTCATTTATCAGTTTCATATTATTGGAAAAGGTAAAAACAATTTACCATTTATTCCTTATGATTATACACATATTTTTCAAACAATTAAAGTTTCCAGATGTTCATTTAATTATGAAATTACAACAAGATAAAGGAAGTAAAAGACAACTTATTGCATGAACATTTTTTTATATTCATAAGGAAGAATTGTACATTTTTTCTCTCACACAAGCCGTGAGAAATAACTGAAAATAAGGATGCATATAAATAAATAAAGAAGCAAAATACAAATTATTACATGCACATTTGTTAATATTGATAATGAAGAATTGTAAATTTTTTTCTCACACAAGCCATGAGAAATAACTAAAAGTAAGGATGCATATAAATAAAAAACTGAAATTAAAAGAAGAGAAGGGACCTGTCATTTCTTGATGACATGATCCCCTCTCATGTTCTTGTTGATCTAGCCTTATCCACTACCACTCCGCATGCTTGGAAAGAAGAAAAATAAAAGGTTTATCAAAGCTCATGATCATCTTCAATCCATTTTATTTCAAGCTTCTAACGTATGTGCATCCTAAGACATAATTTGTAGGAAAGAAAAAATCATGCTATCAGATTGTAGATCTAAACAAAGTAAGAAGTTGTCATGATGCATTAGATTTTAAATCATGAAGTTATAGACCCGAAATAGCTTCAAAAATGAACCATGGGTAAGAGTCCATGCAAAAAGGTTTGTGTTTGAGGTAAAGTGTAATATGTACACTACTTATGTTAGTACTACTATGAATAGGGATTAAAATACATGTAGTTAACCAATGAACACGTGACATCTATGTTGTCGCAACTAGATTTGGAAATTTTATCACTTGATAATATAGATAATGGTTTGGTGTGATTTGTGCTTAAATTAGATTGAAAATACTTTTTCTCGGTAAAATTGACTCTAGGACCAAGGTTAGAGTTCTTTAGACCTATGTAGGGGCTTCTCCTATTATTTGTGATTGTTTGAAGGTAATTTAGGAGATATTTGAGTGCTTTTGAAATGATAATTTTATCATAGGGCTCTTGAAAGTACCAAGTGAGTAGATGAGTGCATTTAAATTTCTTATATATGGGTTCCTATATATAATTTTGTATAAAATTCAACCCATGAGGAAATTATTGACCCATAAAAAGATATACAAGTGATAAAATCATCATTGTCGACATGTGGAAAAAGACAAAATAGGTGTAGAGGGTGAGAGGGTAGGGATAAAAAGAAGAGGGATATCTACCTAAAGGGTTTGAAAGTAAGGATTTGGTACCTTATCTAGTAAAAATGAGGTTAAGAATTGTTATAATAATATGAGGATAATATAATTATGTGCAAGCTAGATTTGTTGGTAGGAGGATAGGTTTATAGCCAAAATTGTCTAAGGGATACCAAGCTTAGAGTTAAATACACAATACTAATCATAGATTGTATTAAAAAACACACAATACAAGATAGTTTGCACAATACTAATCATTCTATTATATTTATAATATAATATTATTCTATCTAGAAGGCGTGTTGAAGCTAAAACTTCATATTTATCCTAGACAGAAAAATAAAATTATGATATCAAGGGTTTCAAGTATGTATGTACTAGTTTTTGCAGCCTTCTCTCTCTCTTTTTGTTTCTTCCTACGAAGTGATCTTCTAGCATTCTCCTCTGCTTTCCGTCCTCGCTATATTTTTTGTTTTTCATTCTTTTGATTTCCCATGATTCCTCCACTTTGATAATTTTCACATGCACACACAAATTGAGCTAGATCTGGATCTAAGAGTAAATTCAATAGAAAACTATACACATGTAACTCTTATTATATAGAAATATCAATAGAAATTAGGTTATTTTTAATTACACACTTTTCTAACTTTAAAACTACTTTTCTAATTTTAAAACAATTTAAATCTAATATACAATTATTTAATTTTGTAATATATTTTTAATAAAATTAACTATGTTTTAAAGTTAATTTTATTATATAAATAATAGAATGTTTTTTTATTTTTAATTTTTAAAAATAAATTAAAAAATATAATATACTTTTGATTAAAAACAAAAAATATGAAAATATATATTTTGAAATTTAAAATAATGAAATTGAACCTAAAAATAAAAAAAAAACAATAATATTGGAAACAAATTTACTTTAAAACTATAGTTATTATTTTTTAAAAAATTAAATTTAAACTACAAAACAAAGTTTAAAAATTAATTTGGTCTTGGCGGCGCTCAGGTGGCGGATTGGTGATTTTTAGGTGTTCTCGTGAACACCCTTATGTGGCACCTATGTGGCACATTTTGGCTCCAAATCCATTTGGAGGATAATTATTTTCCAAAATGTGCCACATAGGTGCCACGTATTTAGGGTAAATTAATTAGTTAAATTACAAAAATTTACAACAAAATATAGTTTTTATTACCTTTCTAAAAATATAATTTTCATTTTTAAAAATTTGTTTTACTATTTATTTTTAATTTTTTTCCAACATATGGTATTTTACGACAATCAGTAGTACACTTTCAACACAATTTGAAAAATAGTAAAATATATCAAAAAAATTGAAAAAATAAACTTACTATTTGTTGAAGTCTTCTTCGTAGCTATGAAAAAAATTCAATTTCATATAAATTTTGAAATATATTGGCATAAACATATGTACACCCTTAATATGAAAATATATTCACTAAAAAATTAATAAAAAATATAAATAAAAAATTATGAAAATTTGTCAAGAACTCGATATTCGAATCTAGAACATATATCTAAAATTTCATGGTGAAAAATAAGTTTGTAATTTAAAAACACCATGCCGAACAATTATTCCTCTATTATAAAATAAGAAGCAACGTATGAATACAATTAAGAAAAAAACAAGATTTTTCTAAAAAAATAAAATATTTACATGTATTCTACACTCTAAACACAACATTATGTTAGTTTGTGGAATTTCATGAATGTGTATGGTTTTGAGGCTATTACCTTTGGAAAATCAATAAAACCGAAAATACATGTTTATAAAGGTACAATAACAACAAAAAATGGGATGCATACTATTATGCTTTCACACAAATTTGGATGATATTAAAATCTCTTCCAATCATTTCATTGGGATCAAATATATTTTGTTCGCTCTCAATATGCGAGTCTTACATTTCTCTTCTTCTTAAGGTTCGATTGTTGATTGCTCTTGTAAATCGTTATTTTGCATTCTTCTTCTTCTCGTTCTTTGTATTATTTGTAATGTTGTCTCCTCTTGAACACCGTTATTATCTACATTATTTCTAACATCAACATCCATTGTATCTTGAGCCATGTTTTCTCGGTGTTTCAAACACACGATCCACGATGTTGAATTTCCTTCCCCAAAATTTACTTCAACATTACCAACCAATCTATGATAATGCCTTTGAGATGCTTCGCGATGAAGTTCTTGTCTATGTATTATTTCTTCCTTAGAAACTGATCTAAATGAATTTTTCTTTGTAACCTTGTTCTTGATACATGTGATTCATCTTGAGATGATTGTGCATGAATTGTTATCATCTTATTTGCATGTTTTCGTCTTTCTGCATTTAATTCTTCATTTGTTAATTTAGCCCTAGTTTTCTAAATCTTTGTCTATCATTATCATTTTGTCATTTTTGTTCTTCCTCTCATTGTGCATATATCATTTCTTGTTGTCTTCTTCTGCGATATTGTCTTTGATATTGTCTTTGATATGCTCTTATTTCCTCTTTGTTTTCAAAATTTAATCTTGGTCGAGCCATACCTATAAAGTGTTTTCAAAAAATTGTATAATAATTTATATAACTAAAAACTCCACGTACATGTAATAGATAATAATCATACAATATTGAGGTTCTAACAATTAGAAAGGATTTTCAAAGAATGATATGAAATAAAGAGAACAAGAGCTTAAAGAAAACACTATGCAATATTTAAAAACATTTATATAAATAATCCAATCAAATTTCTACATATTTCCATAATAAAAATTCTTTCACAAATAAGGAGTCACCATAGAGAAAACATGTGCATAAATTGAACATGATTTTGTTACAAAAATATTGTCTTTATCACAAAATGTATATGTTTAACATATATTGTCCTTGTTATGTTTCTTTTGAAAAAAATCAAAATCGTATTTTAATGTCCAAATATGAACGTTCTAGGAAAGTTTGAATGGGAAATATCCCATTCACAAATCCTAGTCTTGGTATCGAAAATGGTACATGCAACGCTAGATTCTGAGCAAGATAAATGTCCGTAGCTTCTTGTATAAATGGTCAGTGATTTTAGAGAAATTATCTAAAATGAAATAAATACAACACATGAATGAACTGTATACCCATTAAAATAATATTCAAAAGCACAATGATATGTGAATTGTCATATTATAGTAAAGAGAACATTACTTATAAAATTTCACACAAAATCATATTATCAAATTCTTCCATTTAAAGTAAATTTCCAAAAATAGAGAATCAAATACATTTAAAGAACCAAATATTTTTGAGATTAGTGTAATGAAAAGGATCCACGCACAAGGGGCTTGTCAAGTATTTATATCGGCTCAATAGACTGTAAATAATGTAAGATGGTTGATATAATGATTAAGTGCTCCTATATGAAGACTAAAAATACTATCGTAGACAATTAAGTACTCTAAACATCATAGACTATGAAAATAGCTTTCCTATATTACCATCACACTGTATATGCAGTGTAAAAATCAACTTAATTGTATGAGAATATTTTTCTTACAAATTTAGGCTTTCGAGATATTATTACTCAACATATAATAATATTTTTACAAAATTATTAATTAAATAATATTTTTTTATCATGACACAAATTTAGTAAAAATAAGACATTTTCATAATTTAATGTCATGTTTAAAGTATGCATATTCACAATGTGCAAGTATTTGAAAGTTTATTATCATTTCTAGTTTTAAAATATTTTTATTGAAACTGTGGATTCCATCATTTTTATAACTATTTGTATTAACTGTTTTAAAGATATTTACGATATAATAACTATTTTATTAATAAAATATTGTTTTAAAATTATTTTATTAAAAACAATCGTATTTCATGTTATATATGCATTTTTATTTTATTTTAAAAAATTATTAATTAAATAATATTTTTAATCCAGAGATAGAATTTTTAAAAATAAGACCTTTTCATTATTTAATGTCATGTTTTAAGTATTTTACAATATGTATTTTTTCCTTTTTAAAAATTATTAGTTAAATGATTTTTTTATCCTGACAACGAATTTTTAAAAATAAGACCTTTTCATTATTTATAATTTATAATTTTTGATTAACTAAAATATTAATTCTAGGATCTATATTCTAAGTTAATATAAGTAGGTACAAAAATTTAATAAATGATGTAAACTAAATACTGATGCTAAATGTTTTATTTTGATTTTTAAATGAAATGAGATAATGAAAATGAGAGGGATAAGGTACTAACCTCAAAATGACTTACCTCGTTGTGTGCTAGACTTGAACAAGCTGATGTGTAGATAAGATAAAATGTGAAGGTGCTACCCAAGAAATTACAACTGAAGATCGGACTAGACTGGGGCGCTTGGGAGAGGACTGGGGCACATGTGGGCACATTGGTTTGTAATCTCGGCGCTTTGGTCTGCAGAAAAGCTCAGGATCTGAATCTGATAGTATGATCGCTAGCTCTTCGTAGTATCTTTATCTTTATTACATAATTGTCATAATATGTTCACTTGTGTTGTCATAAATATGATATGAAGATCTACTTGTAAAACCCCATACAAAGCATCAAATCCCTAAAAAAGAAAGATACATATGAAGGGGTCAGACTTACCTTAGTTGCCACAATGGTGGAATTAAAACTAAGATTTAAACTACATTCCAAATCTAATATAGTGCTATGTGTTTATGTGTGTAATTGTGCCTATGTGCCCTTGTGCGTGACGTAGAAGTAGGGTGCCCATAGTAAACATGTAAATGGTGGATGGAATAGAATGAATAAAACCCTTTCCCCCTATGCTTGTGTGATGTATATGTAAATGATGCATGAATCGAGTCCTTTGCCTTAGTAGATAGATAACTCTTGATGGTAAATAGTCCACTCATAATGTAGTGAGCATGCTATGTTTATATAGGGATCTCTTATTCAAATTTCAACACTAGTGACTGACATGCCAACTAGTACCTAGGGGAATGAGATGGAACATGACAAAGACCAACCTCAAATAAGTAAATTAAACCTAAGTGTTTTCGAGACTAAGGCAATCCAAAGTACTACCCTAGGTGCCCTAGTTAGAGACTAGAGATGAAATATGACTAAATAACAACACCCGATACTCCCTGAGAGATGACCAAGCCGTGTAAACAACTAAAGAGTGTGTAAGACAAATGAAGATGAAAAATGCCTAACTGATGACAAGACTAGGGGATGGATTATTAGTGAATCCTTTTATTACATGAGATCCATATATAAAATAACATACTTGGCGGTATAAATGTAATAGAAAGTGTGTGATTTTGTGACTACGTTTTCCCCCACTTTATGTTGGTGAGTGGAAAACTCGATAACATAAAGTAGATAGAAATACATACCCGAGAGAAGTTGAGAGAAACCCATGTTGTAATAGAACATGCGGATGTGTAGTAGAAGCGTGCAAAAAGAACCATGTAGTGTGCTTGAACCATGAATCAACATGTTGATCCATGCAATGTAATGAAAAGCATACTATCATGGTGAAGTGAAATAAGTGGGAATAATGATAGAAATGTGAGATGATTTATGATTTTGAATGTTGTATGATGACGTTGAGATGGGGCGGGAGGTGATCAGTTCAAAATTGAATGCATGTATACGAATAAATGACCGGAGGATTTGGGCATCTTTCCATCAGAGGAAGAGTGTAGGGAGAAAAGTGTGTTATTCTCCAATATCTAACTACATCCTCAAGATCTATCCACTACAAACGGACTTAGATCAAAATACTTTTTGTTTTTCTAGATCCAAACAATTTTGATCAAACTGTTTGACCCATATAGGAGTGGTATAGGAAAGGCACTCTTTCCCCACTCCATGGGTGTCACCACAATGTGATAGCTTCCAAGTTAGGTCATCTAGAAGAAAATGTGAAATGTATGATGGCTTCCAAGTTAGGTCATTTGGAAGCAAGCACAAATATATATGATGGCTTCCAAGTTAGGTCATCTGGAAGCTAGCACCAAATGTAGAAAAAATTCCCATGTTAGGTCATCCGGGAGGCTGATTGTGTTGAATTGTATTAATTTAGTGGTTTAATTTTGTTTATTAGAGGTTTGAACACGTTGATTGATTGATTAATTTTCTTAGTTACTCATAGAGAGATTTTACGCTAGTTTCCCCGGTTAGGTCATTAGGGGAAATCGATAGAATTTGGTAAAAAGATTTGTAACCATTTTTTCCCCAAGTTAGGTCATTAGGGGGAAGTGATGAAATGTCACATAGAAGAATTGTATATTTGTTCCCCTTCAAATATGGTCATTATGGGGAATTGATGGTGAAATGTCATGTGGTGAATTAGTAAATGTTTGAAAATGACGAATTGGTAGTGTTTATTGATCACATGGTAACATAAATATAATTATAGGATGAACCCAATAATATGCCCCTTCTTTCGGTGAATGGTGTTGTGATGAAAATAACGAATGTTAAGCTGAAAGTAAGCATGAGATAGATAAAAGTGGTAAAAATCACCAAAATGTGTATAAATTGAATGTAATATAATTTAGAAGAGAGACAATGTGCACAAATGTGTTAAATATGGTGGTAGGAGGAATTCTAAAAAGTACACCGTAAACATGGTTCAAATCGAGTAGAAATTCTAAAAATATGACAAAAATAATGTAGTGTGTATTAGTAGTGGTGATAAGTGTGAAATAATGACTATAGTAAAGTAGGTGATGAGAAAGTAGCTATAAGTAGTGAAGTGAAAAAGTGTTTAGTCATTTATTTTTTTACGTGATTTTGATAGTGTGCACAAAGGGAGTAAAAATGTCGTAAGTGAGAGCAGCGCATCCTAGCTGGTTCGAGAGGGTAGTGAGCGTCATAGTGTTGTGTATGACTGCGGAGTTGGTAAGTGCATTGTTTTTCGAAAAAATATAAGGTTTATCAGTTGGTTTGGTTGAATTTTTGTAATTTTAAGAGTTTTAAGTTTATTAGTGTTTTGGACCTAGAAAATAGCGGTGAAGGTGCTAGTGACCCTTGGGATAGGAACACCCAAAACTGGGCGCTAATGTGCTGCTCCTGGGTGCCCTAGTCCTACTTCTGGGTGTCCTAGTCTAGAATGTGTGCATTTAGTGTATAATGGTGAAAGAAATGTTCCTAGTATGAAAAGTGAATACCTTTGATTGTGTAATGTGTTCTAACGTTGCATTTTTTGTTGATTTATGGTGTGCAAAGGGATATCCACTTGAGGGAGTTCCATGATGAGCATCATATGAGTAAGTTTCTTGGATTGGGGTTGTTAGATGATGATTGGGATGTGATGGACCATGCCAGCCTGTGACACATATCACAATGGGGATACACCCCATAATATGTCCATATTGACTAAACTATATAAGAGATGGTGTGCGGATATGTGTACATTTTGGTTACCTATGGGAGAGATGACTATTACACTAGAGAATGTATATCGAATACTGTGATTTCCAATGGTAGAGAGTATGAGTTAGTCTAGTAGAGGGTATGGAGTGACAGGATGCGAGGTGTGAGATGGTATTTTGTGGGGACTTGAGTACCTTATGAGGCCCATATTAGTTTAGATACTATATTATGGTCGGGGTTCCACACTTGTGGAAGTTCATAGTGTTTGTGATTGCTTCATGTATAGTTATAGAGGGAGGAGGTGTAGGTATCTTGTATAAGATGCATGACATATGCCAATGGATAGAGGAGGAGGGTAATAGATATGTGTGGGCACGGTGTGTTTTGGCCCACCTATACAAGGACCTATACTTGATTTATGCATGAGGAGCATGGTGGAGGGATAGGATCCACCACACTATTGCATGTATGGGAATATGAGCACATAGCCGTGTTGAGACCAGTGGGAGGTCCATGAGGAGAGTGGGCTAGGCTAGAGATCTATGCATGGAGGTGGATCAATATTTGTGGTAGGAAGATGAAACATATACCTATAGGGCACTAATAGATAGGATGGGGCCGAGGTAGTCATATGGAGGCCATATCATGACTATGGAGGATGTCCCGAGGATGTGGTAGAGTTGTGATGTATTTGGAGGATGATGTGGCTTGAGGATCGATTTCTAGGTGTGGCCAATATTTTTCAGGTAGAGAGAGTATCATGGCAGTTTGGCATGGCTTAGGATTTTCCCCTAGAGCCATATATATGGTTGTGAGCTATTAGAGCACCTAGGAGGGATGGAGCTAGGGTAGGGCCTGCAACAATGAGTAATTAGTACTTCAGGGGGCTAGATGAGGTAGATGTGGCAATAAATCTTGTAGAATTTGATGATGTAGGTGGAATAGAGGAGTACCACATGGTGGGTGACACATCGATGGGTATTATTGTTATCATTATTTTCACATCTAGCGGGGTTACCACTGCAAGAGAGAGAAAAGGGGAAGCATATGCCCCCAACCCTATAGCAGCATCTATAGCGGATCATAAGTATTTTTGTAGTTGTGTACTTTATTATATGCCTATATTGTTATATATGGTTATCTAATGTGATGTGTAATTTGTGTTTGTAGGTGATGCGTATTGGTTGTTGATTGTTTATACATCTATCCACACTTGGCATGGAATGTGCTAACCAATGTGCTTAGTGGAGGTATACTTGAGCACGTGGATGATATTACGGGTGATCATGCCCATTTATTTGAGTTGGTGGCCATAGCAGTGGCGACATGTATTGTGTTGCTAGGTGAGAGGGACGAGGCATGCGAGGAGACTTGAGAGAGCTTGAGAGGCGATAGGTGGTGGTCCCTTGGCACAATATGTGTTTACATGTTGTGTAGATATGCGATGCTAATGTTCCGAGTAGTTTACAGAGATTACCTTATTGCAGAGGGTAGGTCAAGTGATGTCGAGTCCACGTGAACAACGGTGACACATTGGTGGGGAGGAATCTAGTTCTAAAGATCTTACGATTACTGATAGAGATAGCGACATGAGGTTTGATATGTACTATGACATATAATGTAGGGGCGTTGCCCCAATGATGACACATTTTTGTTATGATCATTGTATTTGAGATATATGTATGGACGCATGTTTTATATATATGATAATTTTTGTTGTTGTAGGTAAATGTCCAATGTGTTGGATGATGTATGATTCGATGTTTATTACATGTGTGGTGTATTTTTTATTATTGTAGATTTGCATTATAATTTTGGTAATGATAGACAATATGTGTATGGTGAATGATGGTAGAAAATAAATATAATGGG
This sequence comes from Taxus wallichiana var. yunnanensis, assembly GCA_018340775.1. NCBI lineage: Eukaryota > Viridiplantae > Streptophyta > Pinopsida > Cupressales > Taxaceae > Taxus > Taxus wallichiana. Next base: position 256,180,695 of record CM031238.1, on the reverse strand, counting down.
ATTGATGAAAAATGTTTATTTGTTACACATAGTTAATGTAATGAGAATACAATGTAAAAATGGATGATGTTGAAAGAATTGTATTAGTCTAATACATATAACAAAAAGAATTAATCAAAATAATATTCACTCTCTATCATTTTCCATGCATACATATTACATATATATAGGAGAATGTCTCTTATATTCTAGGATATTAGCTCAATCGTAATATCCTCAAACATATTTCTAGGCCTATTATAATAACAATACACTAATCGTATTGTTATGCTAACTATATGCTAATTACAATATATGAGTTGTCTATAACAACTCATTTGCATCCTCATACTAGTGTAATATTATATTTAAATATAATAATTACTACTCCAATGTGGAGCACTAATGTAAATTCCTAACATTCCCCTTTAGTGCAAACATGGGAGAAAATCAATAACACTTTATTTAAAGCATGTCGCCCATGCATTCTCATGATTTGGATGGTTTTATAGGAAAGACAACAACCTCAACAAGGATGGTTTTACAGGACAACCAACAACCTCAACAAGGATGATTTTACAGGACAACTGAAAACCTCAACAAGGATGGTTTTATAGGAAACCAACAACATCAAAAAGGGTGGTTTTATAGGATAACCAACAACCCAAATATCATGATGTTACTTTTCCTTGTGCTTTCATTTGTCCACTATGTTTTTCATTCAGGGAATTATGTAGGAAACACTACTCACTAAATACAAACTGAAAAGAGGGAAAAATGAAAATGGAACATTGAGACAATGTTTCCCCTCTCAATGTGAACTTTTCACTTATTACACACAAAATAGGAACTTTGACAACATACTTTGCATACAATGAAACTGGAACTTTGAAAAAGAAGCACACTGGAAATCGAGACACTCGAAAGAAAAATCACACCACAAAATTCCAGCACACACTTTGTGCGGTCTTGTCATTGGTGAGTGAAGAGAGTTCGTTGATTGACCTCCCTCCTCTATGCCTCTGTCCTCTAGTGAATTATGTTGCTAAATCACCAATTTTTTTCTTTGAGGCTATTTATGTATTCACACACTATCAAGCATTGATTTTTGTGTAGTCGAGCTTCCTCATGTTCAATGCCCACCTCATATCTAGCCTCAATATTCTTACGAATCTTATATTCTTAGTACTACATATTTCAGATGTCACATTCTAGCAATAATGCATCCTTTACAATTTTAAATTTTGGCATTGAGGACACAATGATACTCAAAGTTATACAATAAATAGAAAGAGGAATTGCCCACTAGATAGCCAAAAAGAGGGTATTTTATCTCAAAATTATAACCAATGTGATGGGAATGAAAAAATAAGCACTTTTACAAAAAGGCACTTGATTTCGAGTTACCGTGCAAAAGTTATTGAGGTTACAATTTCCCATAAAATGGCCTAATTTAATTAAAATTGACACAATGATTAAATTTTTCTCAAAATGGTGAGAAAATTAATTGTGTGACCACTCGTTGGAATTGAGAGGAAATGAAGATTCCAAAAATGTTAATGATCCGAAGAAATGGTGCCAAAAATGTATTGATTTGGCCAATGTATTAATTTCCCTCGATTTACTGATGATTTAAACAAAAACTATAGAAAAATAAATAATTTCAAACTATAGTTTTGTAAAAAAATAAAAATAATCAGCCAATTATAAATGGCTATGGGAAGGCAAGTAACTCACGAATGATTTTGAGTTGAAGTGACCATAAATGATTTGTTCATAACATGAGAATCGAGCTCCAATTTGCAAATTGTTTAACGTGTAGGAAAGCTTGTTTCTAGTGCTTTACGGTGGTAGTATTTTTTTGATTTAATTACATGATCTAAAATTGTTTCTTGACTGATTTTAACACTAAAATGCCTAAAAATAATTCTTTCTTTCCTTTTAATAGCTACAAGAATTTAAACGCGTAGAAATTGAAAATACCTAAAGCGCAATGGAATTTACATCTTCTTTATTGGGAGGACCAATGAAAGGAAGATAATTGTAAACCCATTGGGGTAGGTCTTGAATGTAGATCTCAACCTTTTGAATTTAATAAATCTTGTACATCAAGACTCATGAGAATCTTTGCAATATGTCAATGAACATAGTAGGTCAATGATCATGCATGACAATAAAAAAATGATTGTAACAAATCTACTCAGTAGTGTCTTTGATTAGAGGAATGCATGAATCTAAATAATCCTTTAAGCTTTTAATTTATACCCAATTATTTTAGTGACAATTTCAACCATCTCGAAATGCATGAATATGATCTATAGTACCAAGATATACATTTTTCTTTAAGTGGATCTCCAAAAACTATCGACCAAATCAGATATATGTAGCTATTGAAAATGTAGAAAATCAAATAAAATAAGAGATGTGTTGATTGTAGGGTTATGCGAAGTAATTCATGCTCAAGTGCTTTGACTCACATAAAAAAACAACTACATGATCACTACATAGATCTAAAAATTTGTTAACAGATGTGCCTCTTATCTCGCTCAAATACCGATGAAAGAACTATATTAGTCTAATACACAAAACAACAAGAATGAATCAAAATAGTCTTCACTCTCTATCATTGTCCATGTGGACATATTCATATATATATGAGGATGTATCCTATATTCTAGGATATTAGCTCAACCGTAATATCCTCAAACATATTTCCAAGCCTATTATAATAAAAATACGTTAATTGTATGGTTATGCTAACTATATGCTAATTCCAATATATGAGTTTTCTATAAAAATAATTTACATCCTCATACTAGTGTAATATTATATTTATATATAATAATTACTACGTCAATGTGGAGCATTAATGTAAATTCCTAACGTATGTATAATCACCAAAGAAAGTAACATGTTATGTTAAATGATAAGAGGATGTGATCATAAAATGTTAATATGATGAAAGTAGGGGTAATGAACGATGCCCCCATCATGTGTGGATGAATAGGATCATTGTGTTAAGACCCCTCAGCATCAAGAATGAGCCGAGTAAGGAAGAGTGCATCATCAAAAAATATTGACTACACTAGATGGGATGATGAAGTGCGTGATGAGAGGTTATTAGAAGAAAACCCAAAAAATCATGTAAGAACCGTAAGAACACAAGTGATTCATCATGGGTTAAGGATGAAAGAAATCACCTACTAAATACCAAGGTGGCACAAAGTGGTGGAATCATGTGGGATGGAAGAAACATGAGTGTATGAACCAAACTAAATGTCATATGGAGCTGTGGTGGGATGCGCGAGAGAGAGAGTGTTGTTGAAGCCAATGCAAATGAATAGTGTAATGTGGTGGATAGTGTTAATGTGATGGATGATATGGATGAAGTGAATACAATGGATGTAAAGATGCAACAGTGTATGGATGCAATGGAGAATGTGCATGAGTAACAGACTATGGTAGACATACCATAGCCTTAGCACCATATGTAGGAGATGATTCATTGGTAGTATAAACTCTTTGATGAGGTATAAGAGAAATGGATCGCTCATGTGGGTGAGAGCCAAAGGAGATGATGCCTTATCCTCGATTTGTTACAATCTATCATGAAGGGAAAGACAATCATTGTCCCTATGGCCATTTATGTGATGATAATTACAATATGGTTGGTAACACTAACACTGTAATCGGTGTTGTGGATAATGTTGGTTGGAGGGTAGGAAAATTAATCACTCAGTAAGTAAAACATGTAGCACATCGTGTGGTCGAGTGTGATGAGATAAATGTAAAGGCTCCCAAAACCTAGGTGGTGTGGCAGGAGGAGTAGTTTATCCCAAAACTGGAGGAGTATGTTTTTGTGGTGGAGTGGGTCTAGTTTTTTTCTTTTCTTGTGAGGAAAAGGTGGAGATTGTGTTGGATGATCAATCGAGGTATTGGTGGAGAGATATATTAGGTGATATCCATAGAGATATGTGGAGGATCTATGATATGTGAGGAGAGAAGATCTTATTCTAAGTAAATGAATTTATAACATATGAGAATGAATGACTCACATGTATCATATTGTAATCTTTGCTTAAGTGGAGGAATTAGGCCACGATAGAAAATGAATTGCTTCTCTAAATCAATAGGTTGGAATATTAGTTGATGTATACAAGCATTGAATTGTAAGATATAATCCTTGATAGGTTTAGAGGAGCCTTGATGTAAAGTAGGTATGTGATCATAAGTGACTTTAGGGCCATTGTTGATGATGAAGTGATGGAGGAAAGTGTCCTCCATGTCATAGAAAGTGCTAATGGACCCAAAGGGAAGATGAGTGTACCAATGTAATGCCTCATCAACAAGACTGTATCAAAAGGCCTTAAGTAACAATATATCATTAGAATGAGAGGCCATAAGCATGTGGTAATGTAGAAGATGAGCATGAGGGTCACCAATACCATCAAAACATGTGAAAGTAGGCATGATAAAATATTGAGGAAATGTAGAGTTATGAATCTTCTTAGGGATAGGGTTACCATGTAATGAATTGTTGTCAATAGAAGCATAATAATCCCTAATTTCTAAAGTGAGGAGTGAACCTGAGATTGGAGCTGACCTACGACATGCATGAGAGAGATGATATCCTATGAAGGAATGGTGGAAGATGGCAATAATGTATTAAGCGGTTGTAATTTTCCATTATGAGTAATCATAGGAATATCAAGAGGTGACAAGGAATATTTTGATGCTAAGGGCACACTAGGAGTAGGTGTCAAGGAAGCTATAATAGGTGAAATAGATGGAATATCCATAGTTATGGTAGGAATAACATCAGAAACAACCTTAATAGATGAGGTGATCGATGGAGACACATCTATAGGAGAGGATGGACTAGGAGATGTAAATGATATAACAATAGGAGATGTAACAGTAGGAGAAGAAGAAGTGATAGATAGATGACGGTGACTTATGAAAAGTGGTAGATGCGATCTCAAGAGAAGGTAACAATGGAGCATGAGAGTAACATTCAATGATATAGAAAGAAGGAGAACCATGACTATCATCTACCTCACCAGTATCAGATAGAGACTAAAAATGAGAATGTTGCTAAGAATGCTATCAATAGGATCGTCAACATAATGTGAAGGAACATGCAAACTAGTAGGAGATGTATCAGGAGAAGCAATGTCAGAAGTGGTAGAATCATGAGAAGGAACTATATCAGTGGCTAGAGTAAAAGAAGAATCATTATGCACATGTGAATGATTGTCAATACCAAGTAAGTAATCAATAAGAGAATCATCTAAAGTTTCTGTGAAAGATCAGAAGGAGGATCACATGTAGCCATATATCATGGTGTACAATGAGTAAAGAATAGTGGATCCTCAACAATGCTAATTATTATAAGAGAATCTTCAAAACAAGTAGGCACATGTTGTTGGCCATCTAAAAGATGTTGTTTGATATGATTGGGTGTAGTAACAAGAGAAATATATAGAGCTTTGAACTTAGCTATGACAACCTCATCGTAGATTTGGTAACGCTAAAATGAGAAATGATGGGTGAAAGAGATGAGCTATCTTTAGCCATTAGGTTTTGATTGGATCTTAGGGCAAGATATTAAAAAGACAGGTTCACCAAAATAATTAACTAAAATATGAATTCTAGGATATATATTCTAAGTTAACCTAAGTAGGTACAAATATACAATAAATGATGTAAACTAAAATTTGATGCTAAATGTTTTATTTTGATATTCAAATGAAATGAAATAATAAAAATGAGAGGGATATTATACTAACTTGAAAATGAGTTACCTCTCTATGTGCTGGACTTAAAAAAGCTGATTTGTGGATAGGAAGAATCAAGGTGCTACTTAAGAAATTGCAGCAACCGAATATTTGAATGGATTGGGGAGCTTGTGGGCGCCTAGTCTACAAAAAAATGTAGGATATGAATCTTATAATTTTCTAAGTCTTTAAAGTATACGTATATTTGTCACATAACTATCGTAAAAAAATTTCTTATGTTGTCGAAATATGATATGAAGATCTACCTATAAAACCCCATAAAAGCATCAAATCCCTAAAAAATAAAGATGCATATGAAGGGGTTTGAAAGACCTTAGCTGCCAAAATGGTATACTTACAACTAAGAGTTTCACTACATTCTAGACCCAATGTAGTTCTATGTTATTGTGTGTGTTTTGTGCTAGGGTTCCCTTACTCCAATGATATAGAAGTAGGGGGCAATAAATATATGTAAAATGTAAATGGTGGATATAATAGAATGAATACAACCCTTTCCCTCTATGATTGTGTGATACATATGTAAATGATGCTCAAATTTATTCCTTTGTCTTAGTAGATAGCTTGCTCTCGATAGTAGATAGTCTACCCATAAAATAATGAGTATGTTATGTTTATATAGGGATTTCTTGTTAAAATTTCAACACTAATGAGCTGAAATTCTGACTAGTACCTAGGGGAATGAGAGGGAACATGAAAAATACTGACCTTGAATAAGTAAATTAGATCCAATTATTACGGGGGACTAGGTCACCTAAAATTTACAACTGGGTGCCCATGGCCCCCAGTATTACTACCTAGGCACCCTAGTCAAAGACTAGAGATGATAAATGACTAAATAACGACACCTGATACTTCCCGAGAGATGATAAGAACTATGTAAAAAACTAGTGACTATGCAAGACAAATGATGATTTAGACATGACTAGTAGGGGATGGGTCATTAGTGAATAGTTTTATGATGTGAAATCTATATATAAAATTGTTGATTGAGAAACAGGGACGGAAGCCAGTGTAGATTTTATTGATCTCAATCAGTAAACAATTACAGAGGATGGGCTGCAATATTTATAGATATTGCACAGCCAAATACATCCGGGAAAATGAGTTGCACAGGTGCAACCACAAACTAGAATAAACAAGCTTCCAATAACATCCGGGAAGCAAAATTACATAAAGACAAATATATTGTTTAAAACAATATAACAATCTGAATACAAACAAATATGGTTGATTAACCATACAACAGTATAACCATTTATTATTTAATTAATAAAATTAATTAAATAATCCTACTATGCATAATTAATAATAGGATAATAAAATTTATCCTAACATTCCCCCCCTTAATTGTGCATTGTCTGAAGAGATGAGGAGAGAAATGCTCTGAACAACTCGAACTTGTCACGTGCAAGTGACTTTGTGAAAATATCTGCTCGTTGTTCAGTCGTTGGACAAAATTGAAGTTGGATGTTGTGCTTCAATACATGTTCGCGTATGAAATGAACCTAAACTTCAATGTGCTTTGTTCTCTCGTGAAAAACTGGATTGCGAACAAGTTTGAGAACACCTTCATTGTCAACATACATGGTAGTTGGTTTGTCCTGTGGTATTCCAAGTCCTTCCAGTATGCGACGTAGCCAAATCGCTTCACAAACAACTTCTCCTGCAGAATGATACTCAGCTTCTGTGGAAGAGCGAGAAACAAAGTGTTGTTTCTTACTTCCCCATGATATTGGTCCAGATCCCATAAAGAATACAAATCCAGAAGTGGATTTTCTATCATCAATGTTACCTGCATGATCTGAATCCGAATATCCAGTCAAGAAGAAGTTTTCGTTCTTCTTGTATTCTAGACCAAGATCCACTGATCCTTTGAGATATCTCAAAATGCGTTTTGCTGCTTTCCAATGACAAATTTTGGGTTCCTGCATGAACCTGGATAGATAGCTCACTGCAAAGCTGATATCTGGTCTAGTGTAGGTTAGGTAAATGAGACTCCCAATCAGCTACCGATAGAGAGTGGCACTTACCTCAGGAGATGGATCTGAACGAGATAACTGTAATCTGTTCTCCATAGGTGTAGCAATTGGTGTGTAATCCATCATCCTAAACTTCTCGAGCGTTGTCTTGGTATATTTCATCTGAGAAACAAAGATGTGATTCTCTTTTTGCCATACTTCCAATCCAAGACAATAGTGCATCAGCCCGAGATCTGTCATGTCGAATGATCGCTTAAGATCTTTCTTTGTTTCATCAATCATCTTCATCTGAACGCCAAGATGACTAGATCATCGACATAAACTACAACAATCACCATCTCCCCTTTGCTTTTTGAGGTAGAGATTGGGATCGTATGGATTTCACGAATCCATGTTGTACGAGATGCTCATCAATCTTGATGTACCATGCCCGGGTGCTGTTTGAGGCCATATAGAGATTTCTGAGTCTGCGCATACCTTTTCTTCTTGACCAGGTACAACATATCCCTTAGGTTGAGTCATGTAGACTTCTTCTTGCAAATCTCCATTCAGAAGGCACTTTTACGTCCATTTGGTGAACTTTCCATCCAAATCGAAAGCGGTAGAGCAAAGATCATCCCGATCGTTTTGATCTTAGCTGGGATAAAATGTCTCCTCATAGTCAATGCCTTCTTTACTGCGTGCCCTTTCTTTACAAGTCTTGCTTTACACTTTTTGCACCGTCCCATCTGCTTTGTACTTAGTTTTGAATATCCATCTGCAACCAATGGGTTTCTTCCCTAGTGGAAGATCGACAAGCTGCCAAGTGTTATTCTTCATCACTGATTGATATTCAGAATCCATGGCATCTTTCCAAGCTTTTGACTGTAGGGCTTCTGGGTATCAGATGGCTCAAATGCTTCAATAGCTCTACTCATCAAAGAAAAGTTAACTTCTTCTCTTGCTTTACTGCGAGTCCGTGGTCCAGGGGTGGATGTATCCGGTGGAGCATCCAATCTTGCATCTCGTAATGTACTTGTACACCATTTAGGCATACGTTGAGCTGTTCCCATGGGTTGTGGTTCTATCTGATCAACACCATCATCCCCATCATCACTTTCATCTTCTGAGGGAACATTTGCTTCAGTTTTTACAACTGGTGAAAAATCTACATCTTGCGAGTCCTGGAGGAGGAGTCTCTGCTTCCTTCTTCTCGAAAAACTCAACATCTCTGCTTGTGTAGACTTTTCTGGTCTTAGGATCCATCAGTCTGTACCCAAGAGTCTCTTCACTGTATCCAATGAAGATGAGATTTTGTGACTTCATGTCCAATTTCTTTCTGTTCTGTTTGGGTATGTGCATGCTGGCTTTGCACCCGAATACTCTAAGGTGTGCAATGGATGGTTTCCTCTTTGACCATGCTTCTTGTGGTGTAATTCCATCAAGAGCAGTTGTGGGCGCTCTGTTTAACAAATACACTGTTGTTTTTGTTGCTTCTGCCCAAAATGTCTTTGCAAGTCCGGAATCATCGATCATGCATCGCACCATTTCCATGATAGTACGATTTCTTCTCTCGACAACACCATTTTGCTGCGGTGTGTGTGGAGGAGGCATTTGTTGATGAATCCCGTGAGTTTGTAGATAGTCTCGAATTCATCATTGGTGAATTCCCCCCCTCGATCTGAGCGGAGAGTTCTGATGTGACGACCAGTTTCTTTCTCAACTGCCACTTTGAACTTTTTGAATGTTTCAAAGGCTTCACTTTTCTTGCGAAGACAGAAAATCCACATTTTTCGTGAATAGTCATCAACACAGAGCATGAAGTAATGGAACCCTGAATGACTTGGCTGCATTAGACCACACAGATTGGTATGAACCAGGTCAAGTTTACCATGAGCTCGAAAAGTACTTGTTTGGAATGAAACTCTATGTTGTTTCCTCACTAAGCAAGCGTGAGAGACACTTGTCTATATCCTTCTGAAGAGATGGTAGCCCATGTACCATATTACACCGGCGAAGTGTGTCGAGATATTTGAAACTTACATGACCAAATCTCCGATGCCATAACTGAGCTGAGGTGGAGTTTTTAGCCACAAGTGCTTGATCATTTTTGTGAATGAAATCAAGTTGAAACATTCGTCCCACATTTGAGGCTTTGGCAATTATTTTCGAGCCTTTGGATTTATCTCGAATCAAACACATTTTCTTGCCGGATTGACTATCAAAGTCAATTTTCAGGTTGTGATCTAGGAGTTGGTGACCAACGAAAGAATATTCTTTGTCAACCTGAGGACATATAGAACATCGATAGTTTGCATTTGTGTGAACCAAGGGGTATAGAAATGTTTCCAATCCCCGAACTATATATGCGAATCATCTCCCAACGAAACATGATTTTTCGATGGCGTGTCCCTCATTGAAATAAACCAGTCTCTGTGGCGGTCATGTGTCGAGTGGCTCCCGAATCAACATACTAGACATCACTAGATGACGTGGATGGTTCACTTGATCAAGCAGTGAACAAGAAGTCTTCATTGTCGATGATCTTGTTGCTCAAAGCAATATTACCTTCTTTGGTGGGGTCTTCTTTCCGCCCCTTTTTCTGCCCGTGATAATTGTTTGAATGTCCCTTGTAAGTTTGTTGTTGTTGTGGTCCAGAATTGCTTGATGAACCTTTCTTATATGTGTTAAACCAACATTCTTGCAAGTCATGTCCTCTTTTGCAAATTGGACATCGCTTTTCATTGATTGTCCCCATGATACCTATTCTCGATGTGGGGACTTTTGATAGGATTTAGGTTTTCCTTTACCTTTTCCTTTCCATTTTTGATGTGAAGACAGTGCCTGCTCCTCTTCATCATCCTTGTTGTGCATTGCTTCCTCTTGTTGCAGTAGGTTTACTAACTTGTCAAAACTAATTGTCGTATCTGACAAGTTTAGAGTTGTGACAAAAATTCGGTAAGAAGAAGGGAGAGCTCTCAGAACAATGGGAACGAGAGACTCATCTTTGACCTCTTCTCCTAGGGCTAGAAGTGAAGCCCTCAACTCTGCAACTCTTCTTAGGAAGGCTTCAATTTTCTCATTACTCGTTTGAATTTCAATGTATGTAATCGACTACGCAAAATTGAGTATGACATTCTTGTTCTTGGCCTCATATATTGTGCTCACTTATCCCAAGCTTCTTTTGCTGATGTGGCATCTCGAATGTGGAATTGCACATCGTCGGATACTCCAAACAAGATGATGAGCTTTGCTTTACGATCTGGTCTATCAAATTGTTGTTGTTGTGTTGCATCCGTTGGTGATCCTCAGTTGAGTACCGATCCACAACAGCCAGATTTCTTCAAACTCAAGTTGTGTTTTGATTTTTGTCTTCCAAGCCGGCATAATTGCTTCCTCTGAGCAATTGTGAATCCGGAAGAAAAAATTTGGGGGCATTGGTGCCCATTTTGCAGAGATCACTGACAGGGTTTGGCTCTTATCACTCCAGGTATAAGGTCTCCCAATCTATATACCGTCAGTCCGATATACCGAACCTTTCTATATACGTGCCCTTCCGATATACCCGTCGGTACGTGGAAGAAGCTCGCCCTTTCTATATACCCTACAAAGATGCGTGAAAGAGGCATTAACGTCGTGAAATAATTCGATACGTGGTACCAAGACGATCGATGGGTGCAATGCGATTATTGACACGGCTCAAAGAAATATCCTCATACGCGCACGTAACCGTTATATACTGGATAATTTCTCGACCGGATTTATGTCTTGCGATCGTTCACAGACGGATGGGATGGCTCATAGTGTGTGCACTGTGACCTTATTACTCCCCGTCGATTTATAGGGACGATGCCCAAACGATGTTGTTGCAGCTATATTAGGTGTTAAGTGCAGTAGTAGTCGCGACGGCTTTACCCGTAAGCGCTTCCCAGAGGCACTGTATATACCGAACGCTGCGAATGAGATCTAGGATCTCGTGAGTGTTACAGAACCAATTTTACTTTTTTATTACAATTCTGCCAGTTTCTGAGCAGTTACAAAGTTTTGCAGTTGACTATGGCAACCTGCAAATTAGTACAATATACAATACAATTTGAATGACAGGCAAAAAATTACAGTTTCGGGGTCCTGGTGACCTCCTGAACCCAAAATGCTAAAAATTGCAAAAAAATAGCTGAAAATGCAATTTTTAGGTGGGTCTCCTTTTGCAAAAAATGTCTGGAATGAGAAAACAGACCAAATAGGAGAATTTTTTTTTACCCTAAGTTAGGGATTGCTCCGCTAAATTTAGTTAGCTGTAACTAAATTCAAAAAAGCCTGCTAAATTTAGCAGTTCCGCCAAAAAATCCGCCAGATGCAAAAGGAGAGTTTTTGAGTGTTTTTAGTGGGATTTGATCCTCAAACCTCTCACTTCTAAGGCACATGCACTAACCAACTTGGCCACTTGGGGCGCTTGGGCTATGGAAGGAAGCAATTTGTATTTATTGACAAATAAATTGACTTACCTCTTGAAAAATGGATGCCACGTGGCGCATGCTGGTGAAGGGGCGTTTTTAGGGTTCTATTTGCCCAAAAAATGGATCTGGAGCTTTTCTTTTCACTTCCACTCCTTTGTATTCGCCTATGGCCGCATTTTTTCCTTTCCACGCACTGATCTACAAGTGCAGGCCGCGTTTTTTGTGTTGGGGCGCGTTTTTTTCCACCTGGGGGCGCGTTTTCCTTTGCCACTATTTTTTATTGTCCTGGCCGCATTTTCTCTTGCCTGGGCCGCATTTTTTAGTTGTTGGGCACGTTTTTTGACTGTATTTTTGCCCTGGGCGCGTGTATGAATTGTTGTGCGCGTTTTTCAATGCCTGGGCACATTTTTCACCGTATATTGCTTTGCTTTGTTTTTCTTTGGGCATGTGTTTTATGTTGTTTTCCTTTGTACAGCCGTGGGAGATAGCAAAGGGCGCATATGCTCTCAAAAAATGCTTTTTTCTCCTTGTACAAGGATTCTTTGGATCAAGAAAAACGCCTCCTTCTCTTTTTTTATTTTCTTTGCTCTGTTTGATGCTTGATCACTGCGAGGTACATATACAGACAAGCAAAACAACCTCCAAATACAGTAAAACAAAACCCTGATTGGGAATTTTTTTTTTTTTAAAATTAGTTTCAATACACCATGTAGCAAATTTTGCACAGTGCCGAAGTGCACCAAAGTCTGCAAAAATTTGCCTTCAGTACACAAGGAACAGGCGGATGTGGGGAGAGCGGCAGAGATGGGGCCGGGAGTTTGCATGAGGCTGCACATGGCTCTCAAATTCTGCAAACACGCTCCAATCTCCTCTCTCTCTTCCACACCTTCACAGAGGCCAAAATTTCGCTCTGGTACCAAATGTTGATTGAGAAACAGGGACGGAAGCTCTGTAGATTTTATTGATCTCAATCAGTAAAAAATTACAGAGGATGGGCTGCAATATTTATAGATATTGCACAGCCAAATACATCTGGGAAAATGAGTTGCACAGGTGCAACCACAAACCAGAATAAACAAGCTTCCAATAACATCCGGGAAGCAAAATTACATAAAGACAAATATATTGTTTAAAACAATATAACAATCTGAATACAAACAAATATGGTTGATTAACCATACAACAGTATAACCATTTATTATTTAATTAATAAAATTAATTAAATAATCCTACTATGCATAATTAATAATAGGATAATAAAATTTATCCTAACAAAAATAACATACTTAGGCAATATAAATGTAATAGTAAGTGCGTGATTAAGTGAGTAAAATTTTATTTCTTTGAAAATATTCTATTTGAAATGTGTTATCTATTTTATATTTTACTATAAAAATAGTTTTCCTATATTACCATCGTTCTACATATTTTGTGTAAAGAAAACATCTTAATTATATAGCTAATAAAAATACATTGGAATTTGATTCGGCTCTGCTTAGATTTTTCTTTACTTGTTTGTCATATCGCAACCTCTTTGGGCACTATGGGATAATACCTTTATCGAAAATTTATAGGGTTTCTTGTCCTCTAGGTACACTTATATAATAGCCTCATCCATATCGAGTCCGACTATTGAATTCATGGATGGAGCTTGTTGAGACTCAAATATTGGCACCACCATCGAAACGCCCCCAAAAGTTCATCCCAAAGGTCTTCCATGAGGTAATGAATCTCCCCCTGATGTTGTTTTACCTATTACTAAGTTTACTTAGAAAAGTTCTACCTTATTGGGTATTTTAAGGCTCCCATCCCCTTTGAAAGCATGTGAAATTCAAGGTTAACTCAGCCTAGGCCACTCATGACATACAACTTGAGAGCGTACAAAACATGACCAAAGGATTTTTCCTTTTCCATTTTTCTGACCCATTGCATGCCCCGGCCGTATTGAACCACTCAGCCACTTGGTATGTGCATAACTCTCTTTTAGTTCTCTCTCCTGTTATCCAAAATTCACCCCTCAAGGTAATTTTGATAACATGCATCAAATTATTCAGTCTGAGCAAGTAGATTGATTCAAGGCTCGAAATCATGTTTTTGGGCCCCCTCGGCTTCTCTCTAACTCTCCCATCCAAGAAGAAATCCCAACGAGTTGGAAAAAATGGAAAAAATGCAAAAAAATAAGGTTACAGGACGGTTTTAAAGCATTTCAGGTCTGAAGGGTTCGGGTCGTACTAGTTCGGGTCGTCGAGGTTCGCTACCAAGCTTGGGGCCAAAAAACAAAGAAAATTGGCTAAGTCGGACAATTTTGTCCCGTGCGATCACCGGAAAGTTGGGACGTCGGGACGTGAAAAGCCGAAACGGCCGAGAGCAAGGAAAATCGTCAAGTTTTTGTTTCACGATTTTGGGACAGCCGGGACAAAAGTACGCGTGGGACGCGAATCGGCCGATTTGCCACAAGACGGTCCATTTCGGGCAGTTCGGAGATTTTGTCCGGGACAGTGGGACAAAAAAGTACGCGAGGGACGCGCGGGATGCGAAAAGGCGAAAAGGCCGCAAAGGGACAAGGAAGCCCGAATCGGCCGATGCGGGAGATTTTCATCCAGGACAGCTGGGACAAAGGTACGCGAGGGACGTGAAAAGCTGAAACGGCCGAAGGCAAAGGAGAAAAGTCAACGTTTGACCCGTGAACTTCAAACGGCCATAACTTTTGACTCCGAGCTCCGATTTTCACAAAATTGGACTTTCTAGAACGAGCACGACATCCTCTATGCCACATTATTTTTAACAAGGGTAGATATATTTAAATAAAAGAAACATATTCGGCTCCAGTCAGTTAATGCTCATTCCCGTCAAATGACAGAAAACGCCTGCCAGACCCAAAATAGCTGCCCGCACTCAGAAGGCCATAAATTTTGCATTTCTCAACGAAATCACACAAAATTGGTACCGTTGGAATCGTGGCTCCGATCCCAACGCAAAAAATCAAGAAATTATGGATTTGATGAGAGATTGATTGATATTTTTTATAAAACGTGGCTGGGTTCATAACAGTGTTTTATTTGGTGGTTGGGAGTGCAATTAAGAGGCATGGTCATCATTCTTTCTCTGCTGCAGCACTTGGGACAGTATGGGGAGCCTTTTGCAAGTAATATACAATCATTTTACTCCATTTAATGCCTCTTACAAGTGGTTGAAGGACAAATTTCGGGATTTCCATTTTCCCTTCTCTTTCTCTTCTCATTTTTTCTATAAATTGGAGTGTTGGGCTCATTGTAAAAGGAGGTAGTTTTGTAACAAATCTCTGCCAAAATTGCTTTGTGAAGATAATGTGTTGCAGGCCCTTGTTGTGGACTCCTTGCATGGTGATCCAGGCCCTTTTCTTGTAATAGATTGAACTGTGCATATCAGAAAGCAATAAAATATAAGTTTGTGGATGCATCTTCCCCTGCTGTGTTTTCTTGCATTCTTCTTGCCCCTTCAACCTTGATTACAAGGATATTGTGTCTATTATTATGCTCTTGCAGGGATCCATTATCATTGTGTATGTTTGAAGTATTTTTGTGAAATGCGTTTTGCTAGATTGTGGAGAACTGTCATCACCCCTTCTAGCGTGCACTTTGCTTCTGTATCTCACGCATTTGAAGACTACTCTCACACCCTCCTTTTCTGGTGTATCACCGCTTTAGTGTAGGATTTCATTTTATGCATCCTCTCTCCTTGGTCCCTTGGAAATTTAGATTAGAATAGTTATTTTCCCCTGCATTAGAGTAGATTGTGGTAGGTAGTTTAGGAGCAAGAACCAACTTTCTCTGGAGGGCTATCTCAAGTAGCAAGTCCCACAACTTGGAGATAGTACCCATGTTATCTAATCACATTGTGAGTTCAAGTATATGCACTTGTATAAACATAGGGGTGCTGTGATTCGGTGATAACATCTCCATGGACCAAATATTTTATGGTCTCTAAGTATGCAGATCTCAAAGTGCCCATTTGGGTCGAATTTCCTAGCTTTCCATTACCATGTGTATATTTCTTGCATCAAATTCCTTCTGCTTTATAGGGTGGGTTGTTTACATGGAACCTCAACACTTTTATACCACTGGCCATAGAAACGTGTCTGTGTTGAAGTTGACCTCTCTCAAGAGATGAAAGAGTTTGTGGAGATTCAAATGGGAGATACTCAATACTCCCAATGTATTTTATACATTAAATTTCCTAACAATTACTTCTAGTGTTAGGCCTCTAATCAAGAATTGTTCTATTTATGTCTCGAGTAACCACCCAATGCCTAAGGTGGTTTCTAAGTGGGAAAAACCCCTTAGGAAGAGGGGGTGGAAAATAGTTGGAGGGCAGAAAAATAAGAACAAACCAACTTAGACCAAGGTCCCCGACACTAATGGCTCGAGTGAGCTAGCTATTAAGGAATAGACTGTGGTCAACATCTCAAGGAGCCAGTTTCTGATGACTCATTTTTCCATTTTCCTAATCCAGCATGCCCAAGGAGGTCGTGATTCTCATGGAACTAAAAATACCATCCGAATTTCATTTAATCTTTTGAATTTGCAAAGTTGGTAATAACAACTAGTTAGCAGTGCCCATTCAAAAGGGCGTGAAGTCCATCTTTCAACTCCTAGGATTATATCTTGACTCACAGTGTGGATTCTATAGAGGAGTACAATATAGAATATGTCGGGTGAAGGAAAGTAGAGTTGCAAGATTTCTTGAAGCATAATAATGCTCAATTTTTGTAAAATTAGTTTAATTCCTTGGATGGATTGGATGTAGATGGTATGGCCCTTGACCACCATTTACCATGAATTTCATGTCATGGAATGTGTGGGGTCTCATAGACTCCAACCAAAAGTATATTGTTTGTGATGCTTGTAAAAAATTGCCAATTTAGATGTGTTGTGTTTATAGGAAGTGAAAGTTACAGGTATTTCACTTGGAGATGGTTTGTAAATCCATTTGTCTTGACATCTTGTCATTCTATAGAAATCATGAGGGGGGCGTGGGGGTTTGATATCCATTTTTTCTCTTAAATGGTGGCCCTTTTTATGACCATATTATCAACCCCACTAATTGTGCCATATAGGCCTTATTTAATATAGACAATTTCCCTTTTGTCTTCATCAACATTTATGCCTCTAATGATGTGGCTGAAAGGGCCGATCTTTGGTGGTGGATAGATAATGTCATTCCCGATGCTTATTGGGTTATATGTGGTGAATTTAATATGGTGGAGCTTCCCTCTGATAAGTACGAGAACTTGTCTATGCGATGGATAGCTGGCAAAAGCAGGCATGGTTTTATGTGCATAATAAATTTGGGTTTTATGAACCTAATGCGTCTTGCATTCCCACCTCTGAAGTTTGGTTTACTTGGTCCAATATATGAGGTGGATTGATTAGGTTCACAAACGGATCAATAGAGCCATGTTGTCAACTCAAGATTTTTTTAAGTTTGACAACATTTACTCTTTCCTATGGAAGCGATGCCAGATTTCATCCTTTCGGACCACTCCCCCATATGATTTCATATCATTTGGAAAGATAGGCGACCTTTGTAATGGAATTAATTGAATAAAAATTCAAATTTATTGGAATATATAATATATTATTAAGCCACTTCGAGGGGGAAACCTCCAAAGTATTACAATAAGAAACAAACTCATACTCTTCACACTTATGGGGAGGAATTACTCATCCATCTATATATAGGTATAATTGTGAAAGGTCATACCATTCATTATTATTAGTTTATACCTAATGACTATAAGTATAAATGTTATATAAGTGATAGGTTAGCCCACACTTAGACATATAAATGGTATATGTTAGGGGCATAACATGCTCCTCCCCTTCAAATAAACATCGTCCTCGATGTTTGGGTAGTAATGGAAAAACATGTACTCAACCGTTGTCTGCCCATTGCACCTCATTGTATGCACCCGGCATTTTCCTTGAGGAGATAAATTGTGATCACTTTCTTAGTAACATCTTAAACCAAATTTGGGTAAGTAACTCTAGTGCTATGATGATTATATCCATGGTACTCTCACGAGTTGAATATATCTCTTTCATTTCACATGAAAAATATGCCTTATCCACTTGCTCTCGAGAAATCTGCAATTTTGGTTCAACATAATTATTAAGGTAGCACATTTTATGTAAGGAACGCTTATTTCACTAAATTGAGACATATTCTAGTGAATTGAGACTCAAATATTTCAAATATTGGAAGAAATCCATCTCTGTTTTATGTATATTGGATACCATTTTTGGATATACTATATTGCAATATAGTAATAATATCGATTTATTAATAACAATATTAGACTCCAATTTTGTAAATATTGGAATTTTTCCATTTTCTCTATTATTGGATTCCAATTTCGCTATTATTGGATTCCAATTTCCCTATTATTGGACTCTAATTTCACTATTTCTAGATTCCAATAATGTTATTATTGATTCCACTTTCACCACATAAACTAGATGACCACCCACTTACATAAGCCAAGCGTCTGCTAACTTACATAAGCCAAGTGGCTGCTAACTTATATAAGCCAAGCAACCGCTAACTTCAAGATAATGCGTAAGTGATTGTTGTCATTTATACCACATATCAATCTTAATACCATCATACATATACAACTATTCATGCATACCTTATTCAAATCAATAAACGTTGACGTTGAAAATCCCTTCCTTAAAATTTCTTGAATGGTGTTAAATTTGATGACTATTTAGATGTTTTTTGTGATTTTAGACGTAACATACTTCCAAATATTTTTAGAACTAGAATGTGTGACTTTCACGTTTAAAAGGTGACTGCCAATATTTATATAAAAATTTATACGTATATATTAAGCATAGATAAAAATATGGAATTCTCATTTATAAATTTTGTAAGTAGTGTATAAGTGTGAGTGATCGCACTTACAAGTGTGATAGGTCACATGTCTAAGTGCGAGCCTCGAATCACACATCTCTTGACTTGCACTTTAAGTGTGATTCTCGACTGACACTGCTAAGTGTGAGTATCGACTCACACTTCTAAGTGTTAGTCTTGACTCACACTTCTAAGTGTGAGTCTTGATTCACACCACTAAGTGTGAGTCTTGATTCACACAGCTAAGTGCGATAAGTCACCTGTCAAACAATTTTTGGGTAACGGTAATTTTTCAACACTTCCCTTCAAAAATACAAAACATTGTTTATTTATACCAATTATTATGTATAAATTTCATTATTTTTAATATATATTGATGTAAATTTTTATAATTTATATATAAATATATATTAATAATTGATGGTTAAATATTAAATATGCAATTCATGTGTGACGTTTATTACAAATATTTGTAAGTATTTTACAACTACAATCAACAAAAACGTCTAAATGGGTGTCAAGAGTCACACATCAAAGTGCAAGCACAATAATTAGGACTTTATTTTTACCAAAATTATATAAGGGATTTTATTTATAGTAAAAAATTATAATATTAAATTCTTACATTAATTATTTACAATACCAAATGAAGTATTAATGATAACCATTTTGTAAGGAAAAATGCTAATTAATGTTGCATTTTCCTCAACATTAATTAGCCATTAATTCAAGCTATGTAAAATTTTCCATTTAAAAGTACATGCGCCATTCGAAATATGTGCACCTTTTGGAGCATGTAATTATTTTCAACCATTAATCATCCATTTAATGAAAAGCAATGTAAAATCATACACGTTCCCTCTTAGATTTACGTACCAACAAATTTAGCGGTTTGGTTTGTTTACATATCACTATAAGTAGATAGTTATTGAGTTTATATTGTTAACATTTTCCTTTCTATTCTCTTCATCAATACATAAGCTTATTCATCAATACAAAAATATCACTAGCACAAGTGTCAAAAATTCTATGCTCGATTTCTGGAAATGTTTTGATTTCCTCTCCATGCCAAAAATTGGTATGCATTCTCACCTTCAGTCCCTCCAAAATTACCAAATTTTGTTAATGTAAAATTTTCCATAGTTGATTAGGGCTTATATCCATGTAAAATTTTCCATAGCTAATTAGGGCTTATATCCATGTAGGGATTTTGTAGATAATTAAACGGAAGCAAGTTTGTTATTCAATATTTTGTAGAAGGTAGTTTTGTTTATCAAATAAATAATTTTGTAATATAGTGAACATTTGTTAGAGTAGTGAAAGAGGATGGAATGGAGCACATCTTGATAGAGAAACGACACAAATTAATACATAATAACATGAGAGGAAGATTTGCAGAATTTTTAAAAACCCAAAACACCTCAAGAACTTGTTTTGTTGAGTCTTGAAAAAGAAGCCTGGTGGTATGGATGGTGGCTCAATTTACATAATAAAAAAGTGAATATCGAAATCAATTTATGGTCATGGTGGTGCGCAGGAATAGAAGAGTAGATGTATTTTATAAAATTGATATTATTTTGTTGGCCTTATTATTGTCTATAAATAGTCCTCCGTTACACATACTCAAAAAATTCAATGGCTACGACATCGTTGACATTGTCAATGAAAATATTTTAGAAGATATTCATGTTAAGAATGAGTTTCCATTGAATTTGTTTGTGATTGATTACAAAGTGACCTATTGCGAAAAAATATGGTAATGCAAGAGTGGGAGAACAAAATAGATTTTGGAGAATAAAAAATAAATACAAATTTGTGAAAGGATAATTCAAGGAACAAGGAAACTATAAGATGGTGCTACTTATGGAAGAAATAAATATCCTAATTTTTTTTCACAAAATGTAAATTTTCTCTATTTACGTCGTGGCTATGTGGTTTTTTGTCTTTTATTTCCTACGAGATTTCTATCTTCTATGCTTCAATGTCATATTCAGCCTTAATGACCTTTTTGTAAAAGGATGCAGGTACTTTCAAAACCCCCATATTAACTCTTATAATAAAATTGACATAGTTTTGTACATCAAAATATGTTGTTGTGGCATAATGTAGCAGAGTCTATGATGACATGATGTCTTACTTTATTTTGTTAATTCTTTTTGATCGATAATATCCAATTACTATGGTGTCGCATAAGCTAGCAAGAGACGCTAAGCTAAAACTAATATTCAGACTTGTTAAATGATAGCGATCCATAAGCTCAAAATTTTATATTGTGGAAGTATTATGTTACATTACTTAAAATTTCTCCTCAATCCACCAATCAAAGTAAAAAAATTCTATAAATTTTCAAATTTCTAATGTTTGTAATTTATTTAAATAATTTTTTAAACTACGAAACATATTTACATTTTACTTTATTTTCTAGTTAGTATTGATTTGAAAAATATTAGGCTTTGTTGCAAATTGATGTATTCCATTTAATAAAAATCATAATTCTATCACACAACTAGTACATCTCCCATCCGTGAGGTATGAACTTGTTGCTCTATCTTGTTTAATTTAAAATATCATTAAAAAAATTATTATTGACAAGGTTTAGTAAATATACGTGAACATAATGATTGGATACTTTATAAAGGGATTAAGGCACCCAAAAACCTTATAATTGAATGCATCATGATAATTACCAAGAGTTAACTAAAAGAAACAAGACAAAAAGGGATAAAATAACTTATCCCAAACTACACCAACAAATCAATACAAGGATAAATTGTAAAACATGGAGGGGAAAACATCCCAAACAATACAATCTAAAAAAGTTTCAAACAAAATCTCCAAGAACCAACGGACTAGTTAGTCTTCAAACATTTCATATTATCATCCTGCTCACTCGTGATAGGGATGTCATCTTCAACTTGCTCTTCCTCATCAAAACTACTAAGGTGGAGATTATACCTACAAAATTTGTGTCCTTGATCCAGTTTGACCACATGCCCTTGTAACTCTAAAACCATAATTTTGATCTCTACCATATCAACCTTGATAGAGTTTTGGGTGATGCAAATTTTCTTAGAGGCATTGATGTAATGGATGACACTATTTCCCATATTTGTTCCAAATTCACCTAATGTCTTCTTCATATCCATTTACACATGACTCACCCCGAGAGAAATTTTATCAAAAGAAACATTATAATCAAGATCCACTCTCTTTTTCCCTTTAGATGACTCCCATTTTGTATCAATCAGAGAACCTGCAGCCCCAATACCAAGATTGTCATTCCCCTAAGCTGACTTTCCATTCTTTCTCCTCAGTTTGTTCATTTGGTTTGCAAGAGTACAATTTTCATCTTGAATCCCAAGATTCGGGCTCTAATTACTTTTTCAATACTGGTTTACCATTCTTAAAAATAAAAATAATTATTCCATGGTGTATCGAGGAATCAATCTTTCCCTTTTGAAAATCATGCATCGACGCAAAGAGCGACATAAACAAGAAAAAGGGAAGGCTCATAAAAATATTATGCCTAAACATATTAAGCATAGTAAGATGGTGAGTAAATATCTTTTTATAATTCACCTCAAGAGTAATGTAGCTCATAAGGTGGAGGCAGATTGTATTCCAAATATCAGGGATGCAAAATCTAGCTATACCATCTACCAGTAGGTAAACCATTTTACCGCGGAAGAAAGTCTCAATTTTCGCCTTGCATCTAGTGCGGTCTTTGAATATCTTTAAGACATCCATATCTATTCTAGTTTCCTATGCTATCAAATCCTCTAAAACCTAAATTTCCATGTTACAGATCACCATGTTGTCATTGTTCCATGCTCGACCAAATTCCAACACAAGATAAGGATTAGACCCCATGATTTTTGAGGTGAAATTCCTAAATCCCCCAATTTTCAAAATGCGCCACAAGGAGGGGTTTTCCTTTAGGGAACCATACCTCATGGGATTAGTTCTCAAATGAACAGAGCTCCATGGTTTTAGTCAACCGATATTGAAAATGGAAGAAACAATGGCCAAAATGAATTGTAAGAGCAAAATTAATACAAATCCTACCATATATCTTGCACGTGGGAAGGGTCCTATTAACCATAAGTACAAGGATGAAATACCAATGAGGAAAACAAACACTAGCAAATCAGTAATTAATGTTCTTAATGAGATTAATAACATTGGTGATATCATCTCCCCTCTCACACACTTTAAAATTACTACCTTTAGGCCCTAATTTGGCAAAATAATCCACACAATTATTACCCTTTCTTGGGATGTGAATAATTAATTACATTTATCAAACTCTTTCAAAAATTTTATTTAGTATCTTTAAGGATATTGCTTATGGTCCAATTATCAACTATACCCTTTCTCGCATTGTCTAGAGTTAAAATATTTTTTTGAACAACTAAGAGAAAAACATGTTGACATTGGTGAGTAAATCCTTAATCAAAATTTTCCTCTACAAATCCTTTGCAAGACAACATATGTTTAGAAAATGAATATGTTTGGTCCAAAAACATATATATAGTTAGTGTCATACTCAAGCATTATAGTCATTGATATCTAGAAATGTATGTAGGAAAAGCATTTATGTGAAAACAATTGATCTAGGACATTTAAAACACATCAAATTATTTTAGAAACACGTTCAATATTTTTCATTCAAACAACAACATATTATAAGTATAACATAAAATGTGTTTTATAGTAAGTAATAAATCTTTCAAATAAATATAATTTTTGTCCTCAAATATTTGCAATTCAATTCTAGTTAAGGCAAGCATTCTTCATGTTTTTGACCTTGGGGAGTAAATACTTAGTCTAGGTTTTCCTCCAGAAATCCTTTGCAGGACAACATATGTTTTGAAAATGAATATGTTTGGTCCAATAAATGATATGTCACATGTTATAATTAAGCATTGTATTCATTGATCTCCATCAATGCATGTAAGCAAAGTGTTTTTGTGAAAGCAATTGATCTAGGATGTTTAAAACACACTAGACTATTTTAGAAACATGTTCAATATTTTTTCATTCAAACAACAACATATTATAAGTACAACATAAAAGGCATTTTGTTGTAATTAAAAAATCTTTCAATCCTTTCAATAATAAGAACTTCTAACATCCATGATGTTAGTCACACTTCTATTCGAGCAGTAACAAATTTAAAAAATAGGCTGCAAATTTCACTTCAATCCCAAACTACTATACCTTTTTTCAAATTTCAATTCAATCCTCGAACTAGGAGGAAGTTGATTACGATATTAACACCGAGATACTAGTGGAAACTAAACTCAATGTATTTCTTTAGCTTGTTAAATGGTAGTAACTCTTTAGCTCGAAATATTATATTCTTCAAATACATTTTCCCACTAAGCTCAAACTAGGCTGATTTAATTTGTCAAATCCTAGTGACCACTAAAATCATAATAATATCTCACTTTCTTTTGTCAAAACCCTATGACCGCGAAGATCCAAATATTATGTTGTGTCATAAGCTAGCGAACACTAAGTTTAAAATATCATTTAGTAACTTGTTAAATGAAAATAATGACTACACTTGAAGTAATATAAACAACCAACTGTCATCTATACCTGTAGTAAAAAAATATTGATTCAAGTTAATATATATACCCACACTAGTCTAAAGTCATGTAAGGGTTCAATATAAGAAGAACTTTTAACATCCACGAGGCTAGTTAAAAGATGAAAATTTATATTATTCTTATCATGTACCTATAATTATACCTGTAATTGTGAATGCAATTGTACCTGTAAGAGAACACAAACCCAATAAGGATATTATTCTTGCCACATACATGTAATTGTATCTACATTTAATTTTATCATGGTATGAACTAAACATGTTTTCTATTCATTGAAAAAAGTAAACCTAGAGATGGAGAGGACTCGTGGGGATGAATTTTTTCTAGACAACACCATCCCCATCTTATTCCATTCAAATAGTGTTTTGTGAAATCACCTTACCAAATCTTGCAAACAAATGCCCATCATAAGTGCTACTTGTGCTCCCTGTAACATCTATGTGCTTAACCACATCATTTCCACGTGTATAAGGAACAACCTTGGAGAACCTAAATGTAACAAATAGAAGTGTTAATAAATAAATTATAATAAGATATTGCTTTATGATTTGTTGTTTGATAATCTATACAATATGAAATCATGTCTAGCAATGTTAGTTATTTCACCTTGCTTCATTTTGTTTACAGATTCTTCCTTTATAATATATATTAACTAAATACATCTAATATCACTAACATTAAAACCTTCAACCTCCATTAAATGCAATAATTACAAGAACATTAACTAATTAATGTTGGGGTTAGCTGAACATTAACTAAGATTAAAATTTGTTAGGTTATGTTGAGGCATAATCTCTTTTGGAGGTGGAAAGAGGATAAGGCATTTGTTATTTTTTTTTGGGAATTTATGACATTCATAGATTTCATTCATGTGATAGACGAGATAAATTAATGAATATTACTAATTAGGAAAAAATTCAATTAGAAATCTTGGAGACACGAATTGAAGATTGGAATGAAGGTTCTCGACATCTCTATTTAAGCATTGTCTATATCAGGCCTTTGAAATCACTGTAAAAGAAGCCATGTTCATTATGGGTAGCACCAACAAATCCATCGAGGATTCTTCTTGTGAATAGGTCAAGGAAAACCTAGTAGTATGGAATATTATGCATGATGGTGGTGTTACGTCGTTTATGGAAAGACCGTCAGTCATTCTGTCCAAGTAGCATGCAATGTGTTGGAAACCTATAAGAAAGGAAGAGTCAAAGTGGGAAAGACTAAATTTATTATTTCAATAGAGTCTATTATAGTTGTGATGGGGATCCTGCAGAGGGAGACATTTATTTTCAATGCTCGATTCAGGAGGAGATCGATGATTTCCGTATGCTGGTGAAAATATGGCAATGTATCACTCGAGATATGAACAAGACTCACTTCCAGAACCTTGGGATAGGGTTGATAAGAAATTAAGGAGGTAATTCATGCGTAAGTGATGCTACAAATTGATCTATGGACCTCATTTTTTCTTCTTGCGTATCTTCGACATGAATGAAAGGTAAACTTTGTGAATTTTTTGTTTCAATTGCTTGAGAAGTCCCTTAAAATGGCTATAGAAGATGATGGTCCTTTCCTACACCAAGGCCTTTTGTATTTTCTCTTTAAAATGGAAGCTTCCCAAAAAGAAATATCGCGCTTCCCCTCTAAGCGGGAAAGAAGCGCATCATGTCCCCTCTCCTCTTCCACAACCATCTCCCTATATCCGTCACCATCGCCACCACCTTGGTCTCCCTTCCGACTCTAATTTGGACATCATGATCATTAGCCCCTATTCTTTCACTCTTGGGTCTCCCTCATCTTCTTTGGCATCTCGTAACCCTCCAAACACCTCGAGTGCTCTCCTAAGGTCTCTGAACCACTTTTGAACCCAACATCTACTTCCTCTCCACCTCTTATCGACACTTCTCTGGCTTCTCCTTTCATATCCAATGACATTGTAATGGTTACAACCGACTCAACTCACCTGATCACGGAATAATGTGTGACTGACCTCCCACCTTTTTACATGGAAGCTAGCATGGAATCAAAATTCTAGATGTGTTGTGGGATCTCTCCTCGGTTTATCTTGATTCTCCTCTGTCAGAGAAAATGGGCTCCCCATCGCAACTTCGAACACAAGGAGCATTTAGAGAAGATCTCTCCTGATCCGCATGAGGCCATTGAAGATTATGTTACACTCAGTATCTACTATCAAGGAATGGAAAAGTGACATGGACATGACCTAGATGAAAATCAATGAATACTTCCTGGAACACATTAAGTTAATAGGCGTGTTATTTCAAGAAGCCCTATTGCCATGCTAAGGATGAAGAAACTAATCTCATGAATATCCATTAAATATAATTTGGATTTTTCCGGTTTGGGAATTTTTAGTTTTTGTTTTTTGTTGCATATAAGATTGTTCTCTTCTTGTTTCATTGTAATATTTGGCCATGAGTGATTTTTGTGAAAGTATGCAGGTCACTTAGGAAAACCCTATTTTATTATAATTCTAAATAGCTTTATGGTTTGGCATATCCTAATATCTTAAAGATTTTTCTTACATCCTTAAGATTGCTATGCTCCAAATTTTATGTCTTGGTATAACCTAGTGGCTTCTCAAATGAGAGTATCCTACTTTATTTTGATAAAACCTAGCGACCACCAAACTCCAAAAAGTTATGGTGTGGCATAACATACTATTGTCTAATATCAAAATATAATTTTCTTACTAGTTAGGTGGTAGCAAAAACTAAACTCAAAATATTATATTATGGGTTTAGCACCAAAAAAATTTATTAATATCTACCTCTAATTTGCTAGATGTTGTAAAATATCTTAATTATGAATTATTAAACCTTAGTGAATAAATCATCAAATAACATGTTGTGGTAAAACCTAGTGGCTACGAAGATCAAAATAATATATTGTTTAAGTACCTAATGGCCACTAAGCTCAAACTATGTTGATTCAAATTTGCTAAATCCCAATCACCATTAAGATCCAAATATTATGTTTTGGAGTAATCCACAAAGCCAAACTAATAATATCTTATTTCTTTTGTTTAAATATAGTGAGCGCTAAGCACCAAATATTATGTTGTGTCATAATCTAGTGGATGCTAAGCTCAAAATATCATTTAGTAACATGTTAAATGATAACAACCACTATGCTCAAAATAATATATTATGGAAGTACCTAGTCTCCGCTTAGTTCAAAATATGTTAATTTAATTTGTTCAATCCTATCGACCGTAACCTCCATATATTATGTTTTTTTTAAACTAATGCCAACTAAGTTATAAATATCTTTTTGTAATTTGTTAATTGTTGTAAAATATCGTAACTATGAATTATTGAACCCTAGTGAGTTCAGTTCAAAGGATACTCCAAATAAACTCAAAGTTTGAAACCATCGATAAGTATCCAAATATTATGTGGTAGCATAATCTAGGCCTCAAAATTTCTTAATTCTAAATCTTAAATGCATCTTCAACTAATTTATATTGGTCTTGATTGCTATAAGGATCTCCAAATTCAATGTCTTTATTTTGTTTGTTAAATACTCTTGATTTTTTAGCTCAAAATATTTATATTATTAAGTTCTCTCTTTATTTTGTTGAAACCTAGAGACTGCTAAGATCCTAATATTATGTTGTGGCATAACCTAGTGGCCATTATGTTGAAAATATCTTAATTTAATTTATCAAATCATAACCACTGATAGGCTGCAAAGATTGTGTGATGGCATAAACTAGCGGGTGCTATCCTCAAAATATCTTAATTTGAAATCTTAAAATCATACAATAAAGTCTTAATAATTTATACAAATCTTGATTGCTATACATTTCTCCAAAGTTAATGTGGTTGATTGGCTTAGAGATCGATAAGATCAAATAAATTTACTTTAATTTTTCCAAATGTAGTGACTTACAAGACGATATTACATTTGCATCTCTAATGGTCATTTATGACATCGATAATTTGCACTCACGTGAAAGAAGAAATCGATTAAGGGTTATACACACACAACATGTAAGATGGTGTTGGAAATTTAAGAGTCTTAATGGGAAGCATGATATTTATGATAAGGATATCTAATCGATGATCTTCTCTTTGTCATACTTACCTAATTTTGTCTATTGTGGTCTTGTGGCTTTATATCTCTAGGCTGGCTGGACATTTCACTACCCTTTCCACTTTTCATCTTTGGTCATTGTGCTTCCTGTCTCTCTACAATGGTGACTGGGGTGTTGGTTGTTTTTGGGTAGCATGGAGTGTGGTCCTAGTAGGAAGAGGCAGAGAGATATGATAGGTAAAGGACACTAGGGAATCATTTACTTCTTAGATGGATGGGAAAATTTGGAATGCATCTATGTGGAATTGGATCGAGAAGCTCTAGTTAGTCACGGAGCTATTTAAATAAGAAGATGGTAGTGATATTTTTGAGAGCATGCACAAGCTAATGCTTAACCCAAACCAGTCCAAAGGGCGAAGTAAATTTTTTGACATGGCTCAAGGGTTGAGCACGACAAACATACTATCCAAATCTTCAGGAAGTTTATCTTGCATAAGGATAATGAGAAGTTGGAAGAGCATCTAGTCAGCCTTTAGTATCATGTCCATGCCTTGACATAGGAGATGCAGGAAATTGCACGTGGTTTGGAGGCGATTGAGGAAAATCGGGTATATAATTCCTTGCTTGCGCTTAAAGTGAAAATGCTTTGGAACATTTTTGTCGATTACTTCTCCTCCTTTGATTAGAGTAAAGGGGATGTGGATGTCGAGATCATCGATGAGGTGGAGCTGAGAGGCCGAATAACCTAATATTTCCTAGATGAATTTGTCTTTAGTTTTTTATTAAGGCTGGAATGGCCGTCTGTATAGCGAAGTGTATAGATATAAGAAGTATTTGTGGGTGAAGTGAAGCTGATTACAACTCTTCCCCATATTTTGGAATATATTTAGTAAGATAATTTGTTTTGTAATCATCATGGGAGTCCACTACTTGGAAGACTTATCATGGACTGGTTCCTCATGTACTTTTTTTCAAGACTTATCATTGAAATATCCTAGTTTAAAATCTTAAAATCATATAATGAATTCATCTAATTTATATATATTTTATTTATGATACATATAATGTTTTGATACATAAGATAGTGAATTGAGTACCCAAATACTATATTGTGGCATAACCTAGTAGCCATTAAGCTCTCAATACCTCAATTTAGTTTTGAAATCCTAACTAATGTTAGGTTCCAATGATTATGTGGTAGCATAACATAGCATGCGTTAAGCTCAAAATATATTAATTAAAAATAATATGTTGTGGAATAACATAGTGGCCATTAAGATATTAATACTAGTAATAACTAAGATCATATTATTATGTTGCATAAACTACCCACCACTATGCTTATAATATCTTACTTTCTTTTACTGAAACCTAGAGACTTCTAAGATCCAAATATTAGTTGTGACATAAGCTAGTAGACACTAAGATCAAAATATATTTTGGTTATATTATGGCATAGCCTAGCGGCCACTAAGGTCTTAATACCTCAATTTAGTTTTAAAATCCT
This sequence comes from Taxus wallichiana var. yunnanensis, assembly GCA_018340775.1. NCBI lineage: Eukaryota > Viridiplantae > Streptophyta > Pinopsida > Cupressales > Taxaceae > Taxus > Taxus wallichiana. The sequence goes on along the minus strand of CM031238.1, from coordinate 256,150,431 downwards.
TACTACCACTAGGTTCCAATGATTATACGGTAGCATAACCTAGTGCATGTTAAGCGTGAAATATCTTAATTTAAAATAAAATATCATGTTTGCGATACATAACCTAGCAAATTGAATACCCAAATAATATGTTGTGGAATAAGCCAATGACTGTTAAGCTCTTAATACTAATATTCACTAAGATCATATTATTGTTTTACATAACCTACCCGCCGCTATGATTATAATATCTTACTTTCTTTTACTGAAACCTAGAGAATTCTAAGATCCAAATGTTATGTTGTGTCATAAGCTAGTGACGCTAAGCTCAAAATATAATTGGGTAACTGGATAGATTATAGCACCCACTAAGCTCAAATATTATATTGTGGGAGTACATAGCGCCCGCTTAGCTAAAACTATTTTAATTTAATTTGTTTAATCCAACCCACCATAAGGTCTTAATTCTATACAATGTGATATAATCGATGAAGCCTAGTGGCCACTAAGCTATTCTTATTCATAAATAAAATGATTGTTTGACCCAAAAAGTGTGTTTCCTAAAAATAACAAAGTGTATTTAACACGAGAGAAATAAAAATTGATCACTTGACCCAAAAAAGTGTGTTGCCTATAACAAAATCCACCTATCCTTGAGTCTGCAAAGGTAAATAAAGACTTCATCCAAATAAGAATTATAGCCTAGTGGTCACTAGAGTAGGCAACATTTTTCATTTAGATCATATTCAAAAAGGAGTTTATATAAACGATAAAAAATAAATTTGGAATTTATGTAATAGTATATGTATAGAATTGGAATCATTGTACCCTAGTAGCCACTAAGCTATACTTAAAGGAAAAATATTTTTACATTTAGGACAAGAAAAGAAACTTGGACTAGCGACCAAGAAGTTATACTACAAGTTTTTAAATAGAATGTGATCTACTCATTCCACCTGAGTGGCTACTAAGTTATTCCTAAAGGTAAATATATCATGTTCATAAATGTTATACATCTAAAATCTTAATGTTTTCTAGAAATTATATTGAAAAGATATAAAAGATAACAAATAAATCTGGCATTTATATAATGGATACATAAATATACGTGTAAAATCATATCTTTAATAGGTAAATATATCATGTTCAAAATGAAGTTGTTTTATATATCTAAATTTTAATATCTATGAAATTATAGCTGACAAAGAAAAAAAGTGATTGCTAGGACCAAAAAATGTTGTGTTTCCTATATGACAACAACTGATCTGTGAGGTGCCAAGGAAAAAAATCTTTTTCCAAATTAGAATTATATCCTAGCTGACACTAGGGTAGACAAAATTTCGTATGGTAGAGTTTATTCATAGAAAATAAATCATATTGAAAAGATACAAATGATAACAAATAAATCCATAATTTATATAACAAATATATAAATATATGTGTAAAATCCTATATGTAATTCCAAATAGAATTGGGGTTTCGCAAGTCAGGTTGTCAAACAACTAATTATATCATGGTAGCCTCAAAGCTATGTTAATTTTTGGCATATTTCAACGTGCTCAAAAGGAAGAATATATTAATTATAAAATGCATATTGATTAAAATTAGATTTAATAATATTATTGCATATATAATGTTTTTAACTTCCAATGTACATACCATAAAAATGATGAAGACATTACATTTGGTTAATTCTACATGGAAAAATGTATATAATTTTAAATAATTATCATACAATTGAATTCATAAGATAGTTTTATAGTTTTGAATTAATTTTTAAACCTCATATATTTTCCTAAAATATCTAATCGGAAACCATGTATAAAATGTAATATGCATTAATTAGCGAGGTTTGTTTGCATCATCTTGATGAACAACATTAAACTATTTTTGGTTCTCCCAACAAAAATAAAATTAAAAATAAGGTGACTGTGTTAGAAGCTATCATTATCCTAAAAAAATCACAGGGATGAAAACTAAAAATCAAAACAAAAATAGCCAAAGAGAGACATAGAATGGCGGAAATGGGAAAGTGTTAAATAGAGATAATTACTAGAGCAGAAAAGTGATTAAAATTACTTTCATTAATGCCAAAAAAAAGTGAGTTTTCATGAAGAACAAGGCAGTTTGGCATGGAGATCAAAAGCAAAGGCTTGACTATGGAGCACGATTTAGTAGAAAAAATAGGGCTTGTGTGGATCACGATTGGACTATCATGCAAAACATAGGGACCATTCGACTATAGAGAAAATAATAGATCCCACAATAAAAAAAGGTACACCTTTACTATAAATACATGGTTTAGTAATATTTGGAATGATTTCATGATTTATGCTTTCTATGAAACCTCCATCTGCTATCTCATTCAAACAATCATCGTGATCCATTTTGTAACCTCTATTGCTATCCTCCTTCATGTGTGTCCTTTGTGTTCATCCTTTCTGTGCTTATTTTGTGTTCCTTTCTCTGTGAACAAGATTATAATCACATTAAAAAAACCTAGATTTGAACACTCAACCCCACAATCAACAGTTTTACGCATATTTTTTTATTTTGAATACATGCTTTTCTGATTGATCGAAACATCCGAAACCCTACTCAATATTTCTCTAAGGTATTTAATAATTTTTAGCACATTTCACGAAAGAAAATTCAAAAAGAGAAAAAGAGTGGGATACAAAAATTTGAAATTTTCACTTTCCCCCTCTAAAAGCAAAAGGGTGGGCTATTGAAATTTCAAATATCTGAAAATGTGGGGGAATTTGTATTTCCCTATTTTTATTTTCCCATGGTTTAAAAATTAAAAAAAAACATTTTTCATTGTCTATAGCCTATAATAATATAAACATAATAAAAATATATTATACAACATATAAATGAACCAATCATAGCCAAAAACATATTAAAATAAAAATAGAAGAAATAAATCCTAAACATAGTTTTGAAGATTATTAGAATAGTATACACATGTTTACGTTTCTATTCTTTATCAAAATTAATTTCTACATTGTTTGCTATATTGTGAGCTAATTTAAATTAATTATCTAATTAGAATGTGTCACATGGCAAGTTTGAACACGCATAATAAGGCTACCGATCCAAGATTGTATAATTAGAGTTACCGTATGAATATTTTCAAAAGAAGAAATGTATGAGCGTAGGGTTTGATATGCCATTTCACAATAATTAAAGGAGCATAATGGGTGCTAAGAATTTTTATTTGTTAAGAAATGATGCAAAAATATGTATTGAAAACCATGTATATTGTGGCAACTATATATACTAAGCCTAGTGATGCACAAATTTACGAGATAGTGTTTAAAATGAGAAAAGGTAAATGTTGATGCTTAATCACAAGCACCCTTGAATGTCTGCAACTCGATGGGTTGAGACTCTCAGTGTGATTTCATAACATGGAGCTTCTCCCAAAGTGTGGGACTTTACGAATCAAGAGAGCTCTCTGGATGAAGGTTAGTTCCTATTCCTTTGTTCAGGTGCACACATTCATATTGTAGAGGATCTACTCTAAAACCTACTCTAACTTGTTAAGGAGATAGGGTTAAGGAGATGTAAGAAAATAAACCTAAACTAACAAAGGTGATGCACCAAAGGAATGTTGAACACTTACTTTTCCATTAAACATAGATCATTGAAATGTAATACAACCACCACTTCACAAATAACCAAAACTACAATGAGAGATCACATGAAGGCAATGAACACAAAAGAGGGTTGAAAACATCCACAAACATGTATCATTGCTTCACAATTTTTGATATAGTACACTACAAAGTGGCTAAGAGGCACAAGCTTGCATTACAGTTTTAATGGGAGGTTTGAACTCCACAAATTCATCCACAGACTAGAGAAGAAGGAGGGAAAAATCCAAAATGTCCAAACTTTATAAAATTTCCCCTCCTTACAATATATAGGAAGAAAGAGAGAAGGAGATGAGAAGAAACCCGAAATCCTCCCTCAACCATCCCTAAAAGAGCATTGAATTCTCCTGTAAAATTGATGGGTTCTACTGCAAAATCCATGCCTCCATTACTATTCCTTGTTGGGAAAGAAAGGAAGCCATACCTCATTAATGGTGGTAGGTGAGAAACCTCGACACTTCGAAAAAAAAGGAGAACTATATTTTGCACTTTTGAAGAACTTGGTCTCACCAATCAATATATCTAGTCATAGTTGTGTAGAAGACATCAGATATTTCCAAAAAAATTCCTCTCTTGCTCAAATTTTATCTCTCAATCGAAAGATATGGCCATCTGAAGGTAGAGGTGCCATTCGAGAAAGATGACTCAGAACTTCAAAGTCCGAAAAGCATGCAACCTCTGAAATCCCAAAATTAAGACTTTCGGACATTATGGTTTTGGAGATGGAAACATTGTTCATCCGCAAAATTGCTTGAGAGTTCCAAAGTCCAAACCCGAAAGTTTGAAAGTCTAAAACCGAAAGCCCGAAAGTATGAAATTCTAGAATTTTGCATTTTGGAGTTTCAAAATTTTGAATATTTTTTACGATTTGGGGTTTAAGACTTCCAAAACTCCAAAGTCTAAAAATTTGGAACTTTGGACTTTAGAGTTGTGGACATTTCTTGTCCTTTTCCATTTTTCTTGCCCACAAACTCGAAATGCCGAATGTTAAAATCCTGAAAGTCCAAGTCTAAAAATTTGGACATTTGGACTTTGAGAATTTATACCATTTCTTTTCTCATATGGGCATGCATCCCAATAACCATGAAACCTAGAAATCTCGAAAGTTTGAAATTTAGATTTCACGATTTTGGAGTTTTCACTTTCTTTTCCTATTTTTATGCCTAAGAGAAAGTCTAAAACTTGAAAGTATGAAAATTTAGACTTTTGGAGTTTGGAAATTTTTCTCCAATTTCTAACTCCACGCTTTAAGATTCAAAATCTTGAAACTTGAAAGTCCAAAATTTTGGACTTCTAGAGTTTTAGACTTCGACATTTGTTGACAATTTTTTGCCCTATTTTTTCCAAAGTGCCAAATATGTAAAGTCTGAAAATTTGAGCCTTTTCCATTCTCTTCCTCTTGTGATATGATCTTCTTCTTTTTTTCTTTATCCATTCATCCTCCGACCATTGCATTTCTATGACGAGCTCGATCAGTAACTTGATCTTCTAGAAATGACTGTGAGCTCGCATAGTCGAATGACTTCCTCCTTTTTTCCTATGCAGTTGTGTTGTCCAATTTTTCTTGAGGGGAAAAATTGGATAACAATTTGGTGACTCGTGGGATCACCTTCCTGCTAGGTGAAAGATTAGTTTCCTTGAAGTATCCATTGGGCATGGAGTCATGAATGATATCCTGATACTGATCTTGTTCTTGAAACTTGAACCCGACTACTTACACTTGGTGATCCTAAGCTTGCCTTGTTGTCCGCACTCTCAATTTTCATAAGAAAATATTGAAGGTGAGATTTTTGAGAGTAGAAAATTGTCATGACTTAGGAATTCACTTGTTCTAGAATGGACTATCATGGCACCTGAGTTTAGTTTCTCTGCATTTACTTTCTTTGAAAAAAATGACTGCTCACATGCAATTATGAGGTTCTTGTTGAAAAAACTGAAGGGTGTGATGCACTACACTTTGATCAAACAATACAAAAAAATCTATGTATAAAGATGAAATCATACATGACTTGAGTAATACATGTAGATTGTTCATGAGTAATTATTCAACTGAAATAAAACCTACCTACTATGCTAACCGGAAGTAAAGGGAACTCAAACAAATCCTACAAATGGGCAGGGAGAAGTAGCTTCCCTTTCTCAAAATAGGCAGCCATGTATATGATTTGGCGCTGAACATGGCTTTTATTATGAGTGAAAAATGACAAGAGGTTGATCCTCCACCCAAATAACAAAAGTATCAACATCAATCAAAAATACCTCCTCAAGTTGATTGACATTGGAATCCTGGAGGTGTTGATGGTGACCCTTGGTGCTTTTTATATCATCCTCATGCCTTGAAATGGACATGACTAGTTTTGAATTCTCCCTTAGCTCCAATGAAGCCAAGTACCTATTGGGCAAGGTCTGATCTGATGGATGTGCCCATTGTTTTGAAATTCAACTCCAAGAATGGAGTCTTCCCATGGACCTTCCTGGGTGAATGATGTGGAAGATATAGTGCCCTCATACTCTTTTCCTTCCTATGTAGCAATATGGAGTTCCTCCTCAATCTACATCTCATTGTTATTGATTGCAACATCCAATGAAGTCACTCTTGCATCATTACAATTTTCTGCAACACATTGTTGGCTCTAGAGTTCCTCCATTGTTTCTTGAAGACCAACTTGCTCTTGGATAGCCTCTTCCTCTAGCATGAAATTTGTCAAATAAAAATATTCAATTTGCTGCTCTAGAGGACTATTTGGGGTAGAAAGGTATTCTTGATAGCTCTCCTCCATCATGGATTCATCAATCAAATCAGCCCTTCAATGAAAGCAAAAATCTTCGATAATTCTTTCTTCATCAAGTGGCTTCAACTCTGATTCAATCTATTCTAGCTACTCCTCTTCAATGGGACTTGGAGCTGATTTTTCTTCCTCCCCCATGAATGGTGGTTCAAATTAGATTAGATCAATATCTTCTTTAGACAAAGTGCCATTATGGACATTGCATTCAGAGAAAACAAATTTTTGATCTTCTTGTTCTTGTTCTTCTTCTACTGCAAACTCAACTTCCACCACCTATGGTTTGACCCCGCCTCCTTTGAAGGTTTAACCATCAAGGGGATTTTTTCTATCCCAAATCTAAGAGCCAAGCTTACCAAGATTTTGATCATTTCTTCTTTGTTTGGCTCTTCTTCTTGTTGTTCTCCTTGACTAGTTTTTGGAATTTCTTCCCAACATGGAATTGGGAAGGCAAGAGGAGGAGTGGATGGGGTTTCAACTAGTTTTTTGATTGTTTGTGGTGGTGGGGGAAGTGGAATTTATTGTTTCTTTGGAGGGAATGGTTGTTTGGAAGAGAAAAGGGCAGAGGAATTGAGATGAGATGGAAGATTAGAAGATGGAGAAGGGAAATCAACACTTGGGGCAGCATACAATGAGCTTGAATCTTGACACTACTGAAATGATAAAGCTTGGGACAAAGAAAAAGGAGCATAAAGAGCTGGTGATTGACTTACCCATTGATAAGGTTCTCTTGCACTTTTCTCATATGCCTCTATCCTCTTTCCATTGCACAAGTTGAGGCAACATTTCAACAATGAAGTCAAGCTTCTCTATGGGCTATAGTGTCTTGGAAAAGGGCCTTCCCATGGACAAGATGCCTTACTGTAACCAATTTTGAATGCCTTCATTTGTGTTGTAGCCCAAGATTGAAACCATGTTAGCCTCCATTCTTTGAATCTTCTCCAAAAGGTCAACATTCTCCATATAGCTGTTATCATCATATGTGTACCCTTGCTCTTGATAAGCTCCATAGCCAAACTAGTTTTGACACTACTCATATGGGTAAGCATGATGGTTGTGAATCTGATCATAATGCTGATTTGGAGGAGATGAGAAATACATTGGAGGTGTACTACACTGCTGTTCTTTGCAAGTGTGAATTCCAAGATGGGAATGAAGTCATGATTGCATAACTTCATGGAATGGAAGAATATGGAAGATGTGGAAAGAAAGATGAATGAAGATGGGTGGAAATGGATGAGAAAAGGTCTATAATTTTAGAGATTGGCTTGTTTAGGCTAAATGGAGTCACCAGATGTGTTGGGAAACAAGCCTTAGAAGGCTAGATTTTGCCAAGTCACACACCAAACTTGATAGAATAGAAAGTAAAATTTAAAGGACCTGTATGTTTGATATTCTAGAGGTTGAAAATTGATTTGGAATGACAGTCCCAAAACCCAAAAATACAAGACTTCTGAATGTCTAAAAACATGAAACCTGAAATTTGGAGAAGTCTAAAATTCTAAAATCCTAAAACCCAAAGTTCTAAAACCTGACACCCGAAATTAACAAAAATCTGAAATTTTGAAAATCAAAATCAGTCTCGGAGGTGAAAATTTTAAAATTTGAGAACTTGTAATTTCGTGAGTCCGAATTTCTTGAAAATTTCTTCAAAGCTTGTGCAATGACCTCTTGGTCCCATCGAGCATGCCAAAACTATTGATGCTTAATCATAACACCCCTAAATGTCTCGCAACTCAATGGGTTGAGAATCTCAATGACATTGCATAACATGGAGATTATCCTAAAGTGAGGGACTTTATGAATCAGAGATCTCTCTGAATGAAGGTTAGTTCCTATTCCTTTGTTCAGTGCACACATTCATATTGTAGAGGATCTACTCTAAAATATACTCTAACTTTCCAAGGAAACAAATTTAAGGAGATGCAAGAAAATAAACCTAAACTAACAAAGTTGTTGCACCAAAGGAATACTAAAAATTACTTTGCCATTAAACATAAATCATTGAAATGTAATACAACCACCACTTCATAGATAACAAAACTGCAATGAGAGATCACATGAAGGAAATAAACACAAAAAGGGTTGAAAACATCCACAAACATGTATCATTGCTTCACAATTTTTGATATAGTACACTACAATGGCTAAGAGGCACAAGCTTGCATTACAATTTTAATGGGAGGTTTGAACTCCACAAATTCATCTGCAGAATAGAGAAGAAGGGAGGGGAAAATCCAAAATGTCCAACCTTTATAAAATTTCCCTTCCTTATAATATATAGGAAGAAAGAGAGAATGATATGAGAAGAAACCCAAATCCTCCCTCAACCACCCAAAAGAGCATTGAATTCTCCTACAACAATGATGGGTTCTACTACAAACCCATGCCTTCATTACTATTCCTTGTTGGGAAATAAATAAAGCCCATACCTCATCAATGGTGGTAAGTGAGAAACCCGAGACACCTCTAAAAAAGGATAACTTTATTTTTCACTTTTGAAGAACTTGGTCTCACCAAAATCTATATATCTATTTGTAGTTGTGTAGTAGACGCGAGATCTTTCCAAAAGTCCTCTCTTACTTAAATCCGAGCTCTCAATCAAAATATATGGCCATCTCAAGATCGAGGTGCCATTCTCGTGAAAGATGACCTAAGAGCTTCTGAAAGTCTGAAAAGCATGTAACCTCTGAAATCCCAAAATTCAAAGTTTCAGACTTTTTGGTTTTGGATATGGAAATACTGTTCATCCATTAAATTGCTTGAGAGTCCCAAAAGTTCAAAACCTGAAATCTTGAATGTCTAAAATTTCAGACTTTCATGTTTTGGAGTTTTGGACATTTTGAGTGATTTTTATGATTTAGGGATTGAGACTTCCAAAACTCCAAAGTACAAAATCCTGAAAGTCTAAAGTCTGAAAATTTAAAACTTTAGACTTTGGATTTTTGGACATTTCTTGTCCTTTACCATTTTTCTTACCCACAAACTCTGAAATGCCAAATGCCGAAATCTCGAAAGTCCGAATTCAAAAATTTGGACATTTAGACTTCGAGAATTTGGACCTTTTATCTTCTCACCTGGGAACGCATCCCAAAAACTGTGAAACATGAAAACCTGAAAGTCCAAAATTCATACTTTTGGACTTCGGGATTTTGGACTTTTTCTTCCTTTTTCCATTTTTATGCTTCAGAGTTTTGAAAGTCTCAAACTCGAAGTCTAAAAATTAAATTTTAGAGTTTCAACTTTAGACATTTTTCTCTCAATTTCTAGCTCGCTTTCGAGAGTTCCAAAGTCTGAAACCTGAAAGTCCAAAATTTCAGACTTCTAGAGTTTTAGACTTTGGACATTTATCGACCATTTTTTTCCCTATTTTTTTTGAAGTACCAAAATGCAAAGTCTAAAACTTTGAGTCTTTTCCATTCTCTTCCTCTTGAGCTCTGATCTTCTTCTTTTGTTTCTTTAGACATTCATCCTCCGATCATTGCATTTACATGATGAGCTTGACTACAACTTGATCTTCTAGAAAAAAATTGTAAGCTCGCATGGCCGAATGACTTCCGCCATTTTTTTCCCGTGCAAGGTCATGTTGTCCAATTTTTCCTTAGGGGAAAACTTGGATAACAGAAAGGTAGGATCCTAGTAATGCTAAAGATAAACCGTGAATTATTATTTTAGTCTACTTTCTAAATAAGAAACATTTGAGCTTAGGTCTGATATGCGGTTTTTTCAATAAGTAAAGGATCTTAATGATCACTAAGCATTTTTTTATTATAAAAAGATAAAATATGACTTGAAAACTATGTATTTTATGGGAACTACATATTAAGGCTACCGATCCAAATCCGTAAAGATAGTCTTTATATTGATATGAGGTAAAGGAAGGAAGCCTATTGATTGATTTAATATATACCATTCAATTCAATAGGTTATGATGTTTCACTCAATACGTACAAAATATTAGTAAATCACTAAGCATTTTCTCTAATAATAAAATATTTGAATCATATGATACAAACAATTAGTCTTGTGAGTACTACATAATAGATGAAAACACAAAAGTGACCTAAAGCTATATACATATGGTATTTATAATGATTGGTAGTAATGGTGGACTCCTAGAAACCTACTAAACTAGAGCATGATATTTTATTTTATCGCTGCTTTAAAATTATTAAATTGTTGAACCTAGCATCCACTATGCACTTACTTTCGATAAGGAAAAAATGCTTAGCATTCGCTAAGCATTTTCTCCCACAAGATTTGATGTGAATTATGTGTTTCAAATAATATACCTTAAAGATAGTGTTTATATTGATAAGAGGTAAAGGTAGGAGCCTAACGACCGCTAAGCTATACCAATCAATTCATTAGGTTATGGCATTCCACTGAATACATACAAAAACTTAGTGGTTTCTAAGCATTTTCTCTCGTAAAACAAATGTGAATTATATGTTACAAACAATAAGTCTTGTGATTAATATATAATAGATGGAAACACGAAGCAACCCAAAGCTATATATGTATGATATTTATAATGACTGGTAGTAATGGTGGGAGCCTAGCAACCACTAAACTAGAGCATGATCTTTTATTTTATCATTTTTTCAACATATTAAACTCATAAACCTAGCATCCACTATACCCTTACTTTCGATAAGGAAAAATGCTTAGCATTTTCTAAGCATTTTCTCCCACAATATCCGATGTGAATTATGTGTTTTAAACAATATACCTTATGGGAACTATGTAAGGTTTGATCCCTCATGTACCTCAATCACTCTAAGAAATAACAACATAGGAAAAAAATATTACCTACCTTTAATATTGTAGGACCCAAAAAATAGGAATTTTTTTACCTACCTTTAATATTATACCTTAATCACTCTAAGAAATAACAAAATATATTACTTTAAAAAAGAAAACAAAAGAGAACAGCACTAAGTAGTTTTAAGTCCAAGTATATATAAAGACGTAGGGTTTTTCCTAGTCTTCCATTTTGGTAAGAGGCCACTAAATTTGGAACCATCTTAGGTTGTGGAGGTGTTTTTCCATGTGACAACACGAGAAGTTTGAGTGGCCTCTTCATTGGCACCTAAAATTGGTCCTTTGGGTATTTCACCGAAGAAAATCACAAGAAATGTAAAGGAGACTGCAAGAGATTGGAAGGGTTTGAGGGTTACCATGAAGGTCATTGTATAAAGTTGTCAAGCCAAAGTTAAAGTTTTTCCCAGAGTAGATTTCCTTAGTGATTAAATCCCTGAATGAACTTGAACACGACAAGAAAAAAATGAAAAACATTAAACATATCAGGAACATATTGTTGGATGATGTTATTGAAATTGGGAAGGTCGTGAAGCCCCGATCCATGGAAAAACATCTTGCGGGAACTATGAAGGAGATTTTGGGTATGTGTGTTTCTATCAGTGTGTATTTTCAAAGGTAAGGATCCCAAGGATTTACAATCAGATATCGATGAAGGAGAGGTGGAGATTCCAGAGGATTGATCGAGAAGGAAGCGATTTTGTTTTGGGTATGTTTTATTGAGTTTTAGTGTATTGGGTATTTTTTGTTTTTAAGGTTTGATCGGGAATAATGGCTTAAGGATTTATGGGTCTTTCATTGAATAAAAAGGAGCACACCAAATTTGGTTATAGTGGGTTTTATTTCTTATTTATGAGCATGTGAGTGAATGGGAGGATTTGGAATAAATTATTGCTTAGGAAGGGAGCCCCAAGGCTCTTTAATTTGAGGCAATGCAGGTTGTTTCCATCTCATCTCTACTTGGTGGCACATGATGGTTCAAGTTTCATTCCAATTTGCCATGGGAGTTTAGGATCTACCATTATTGTTCTTACATGGAGAGAAGAGGGAGATGGCCTTTCATGGGGAGGTTTCGTAGGCTCACCTGCAGATTATTTTCTAGGAAGAGTCAGATTTTGTCAGGGAAGTCATTACTCGCATTTTGGGGGTGGAATATCTAGCGGAGTTGGTTCGTTCTTGTGTTAAATTTGAGGTGGTTTCCCGAGTTCATGTCGTGACTATTGTTAGTGAGGTAAAATATTGAGTAGGTCAGGGTGATAGTGATTCATTTCATTAAACTCATGCACACGAGCTAACTTGGTGGAAGCGCTAGAGGAATTTGGTAGATCTCCCTTTTCTTGACTTAGTTTGAGATGGAAAATATTTAGAGGAGGCACGACAATTTATAACGGAGTTGTTGGCTAGGATTATGGTCTTTATGAAATTTTCTGAAGAGGTGCATGCTTCTTGTGTGAAGGGCTCTTTGAAGGGAAACATCTAGAGAAATTGGATCTCCCAGTCTCCCGGCACCGCTTCATGTGGTTTCTGCGGGCATCATGGGGCTTTGTCTCAAACTCGATTTTACCTATAACTTCCTCCTCCTGGACTGCTCATGAAGGGGGGAATTTGGGAGGTAGGAAGGTGGCTGGTCTTCGCCTACCTACTTCTCTAGTTTATTTTTTCTACTATGTCTGGTTTTGGTCTTAGGTTTTTTTCTAGTGGTCTCTGGTGTGGCGTTTGGGCTTCTAGTCTCCCTGCATGCTTGCAGGTGTTTTTTTATTTTGGTTTGGGTTGGATGGTTTATGGTATGGTCTATGTTATACTTGGGTGGGATCCCTCCAATCCCCAGGTTTTGAGCTCCTATAAAATTGTTTAAATATCTAATAAAAAATAGATGAAAACATAGTAGCGACCCAAAGCTATATACGTATAGTATTTATAATGACTAGTAGTAATGGTGGGAGCCTAGTGACCAATAAACTAGATCATGATCTTTTATTTTATTGATGTTTGTAAATTATTAAATTGTTGAACCTAGCATCCACTATGCCCTTACTTTCGATAAGGAAAAAATGATTAGCATTCGCTAAGCATTTTCTCCTATAAGATCCGATGTGAATTATGTGTTTCAAACAATATACCTTATGGGAACTACGTAAGGCTTGATCCCTCTATATGGTATGTAGTGTAACTATTGTCTCCCCTAGGTACCTTCCAACCAACATGATATAATTATAATCAATGGAAAACACTAGCGATTCAAATTTGTACAGATAATGTTTACAATGACCGTAATGGTAGGAGCCTCGTGGTCACTCAACTAGGTCATGATTTATTATTTTACCGCAATTTCCAATAAAATAAACTGTTGAAACTAGCATCTATTGTGCCGTACTTTCGATAATGAATGAAACTAAGCGTTAGGTAAACAATTTTTCCGATATGAAACGTTGTGAATTATATGTTACAAACAATATATTTTATGGAAAATACATATGCTTGATCCATATTCGAGGATTTATAGTGTAGAACTTGTTTCTACCATGGATACGAGCCAAAAGTGTACAGACAGTAAATGTTTGCAGCCTAAGAAGATTGACACTATAAATAAGTTAACATAAGTTCAAACAATTTGGAATAAATTTCTTCAATTAGTATTTTAAATATAACTTATAGTCAAAGTAAGAGATAATAGACCCTTGTTGTAGTGGTACTCAAAAAACATTGTTAATAATCAAATCTTTTCTCAAATAGGTTTAACCCACTATGACCTTTTAGAGAGCATTGTTTCCACAAAAATGGCTATTATGAAGAGGGCCATACTTACATTTAGGAAAAGTGTAATCCTTCCCATTTTTGATAGCTTGTTGTGGAATTTCCCACCAAGCGCTACACTTAAAATATCATACTTAGAGTAGTTATAGACATTTAAACATAATGAATAAAGTATGTCCGATAAACATATATTTCACATTGTCTTATATAAAAAATGATGAGATATCACTAACTTCGTTAATGTGATTTGTTGCTCAAATACTCTCCTCAAAATACCAAACATTAGATCTTTTGACTGCTATCCTTTAAACATGCTCATTAGTCTTGTTACATGCATCTAATCCTCACTACTATAGTATGACCGATATACACATAAATCACATAGTATTGTAAAACAAAAAATCCCAAGCTACCGCAAAATCTCTTCAAAATACAAAATTTTATTACATCTTAATTTCCTCTACGGTTTATCATTAAAAATGTGTAAATGGATTTAAAATTGTTTTAGGTTGTTCTTTTATATGTTGATGTAAGGCCCACAAAATTGACGTTCTAAAACCACATCAATCCTTAAACAATTATCTAGAAAGTTGTGGCAATTTTGTTTTTTTAAAAAAAGGTTGTAAAGGTGTCAAAATCTAATACACATTTGATTAAATTCTATTAGCAAAGTTGTAGTTTACAGGATAGACCCAATCTAGATTATTAATTAAATGTTCTTACTCCAATTCTATAGTCAATTTAATTTTCACCACTAGAAAAGTGTTCAATAATTCCTTTCACTAGGTTAAATAGTTTCCCCCTTAGGAATTAACTTTCAAACCCATATTTAATAAGCCCTTATCCTTAGTTACTCTAGTTCCATTATCTTAATAGATTTAATGTCCATTTCATTAATTTCTAAAACATACTAGGAACTAAATAAATAACTTAACATACAAGGGTATTAAATGGCCCCATTCACCCATTTACACATACCTTTAATCTATCTAAAGACCCATAATATTCATTCCTACCTAACAATTATAGGGTTGATTCTCAACCCTTGGATCAAATCCATTATGGTCACTAGATCTTAGGTTCTATACTAACCCTAACTATCCTTATGAAATTTTATTAAACCTTTTTCTTTGCCCTAGCCTCCTCATTTGGTCACTTTTATTTTTTTTAATTTGCAGGTTGGAGAAATGGAAGCCATGGGAGAAAGGAAGGAAGAACCATGGAGGAATTCACAAAATCAAGCTTAGTTTAGTTTGGGTTAAGGATTTATTATTGTATTGTCTTTCATTTGAAGATTGAAGGGGTCTCCACTCCAAATCTGGAGTTGTGATTTAGTTAATTTTTGTTTTCTATTTGGGAAAAAACCCTACTTCATTTTAAATCCATGAGATTGAATGCTTTTAAATACCCATTTGAAGATTTACAAGTTTAGAACAATGAATTTATTCCTTTATTGCTTGTTGGAGGTTTCCTCTTTAAATTTGTAGGCTTAAATTTTTAATTAAACCAAGTTTAAATTTACATAGATGCGGATTTGTATTTTTCTCGCCATTAGTGATGAAACTACCACCCAAAGTAGGTCGATGGTCCTGTGACCACCACCCTGCCCTACTGGGTGACACCATTCACAAACCTCCAACTTGATTGAGTGGTAGTTCAGAGACCACCGCTTTACATAAGGTGGTGGTCATATTCTTTAAAAATAGAAACATCAATTCCATGAATTTTTCAAAATTTTTTTACTAGTGTGTTTTAAAGATTATCCTTAGTTTAGTCTATGTTCCTAAAGTCTCCAGTTGAAGGGTTTAACCATTTATTCCTTCCATGCTTAGAATTACTACATTTAAAGATTTATTATTTCTATAGTGACAAGAAACACATCTATAAGATTATTTTTCCCACAAAATTGTTTTCAACTCAAAGTAAGAAATGAAACTTAATCTAATTCTAATTATCATTTTTTCCCTTTTTACAACAAAATGCAATCTATCAACAAGGAAACTTATTATACTTAGTGCATCTTTTCATTTCTACTACAACCATTTACTCAAGGAAAACACAACAACTATTATACATTTAAGATTTACTAAAAATACATTATTATTATTTTACACTTCTATGTTCTTCCTTCACTCTTAAAAAATGCAACTTCCACAAAGAATAATGAACTTTCTCTTTCTTTTTCATTACAAGTAAAATTTTAAACATGATATCCATTCTAATCCATTCCTTTATATACAACAATTTGAGGAGAAAGGAAATTACACATTCTTTAATGAACTTCCTTCAAAAATAATAATACAACTTGGTAAATGAAACTTACAATGCAACATTTCTTTTAAAAATACAATACTCAAGTCTTCCACCTTAAGTGGGAATGACAAGAGGGTTTTCTCACAAAGAAGGATTTATTTTTGGACTTCAACAAATGCTCCAAATTTCAAATTGTTAGAAATATCTTGTTTAGTGCTTCACATTATAATATAGTTTGTGTATTATTAATGTAAAAGGAATTACTATTGTAATTAGTTGTTTTATAAACAACTAATATATGTTGGCTTGTGTAGTGGTTGAGTAGGTTGTACTCACCCACGTAAATAGGCTTGATGGAGTTAGTGGTTATACTTGTTTCCTAAATTATAGGAACAAGTTATTCTACATATTCTGTAATACAAACTTGAATGAATATTGAAGGTGAATTATTATTCCGTGAATTATATTTTCTGTTTAAACCTGGTGTGTGCTTTACATTTGGTACCAGAGCAGGTTATTCCTATGAGAGCCAAGAAGATTTAAGAGGCCAA
Source organism: Taxus wallichiana var. yunnanensis (assembly GCA_018340775.1). Taxonomy (NCBI): domain Eukaryota; kingdom Viridiplantae; phylum Streptophyta; class Pinopsida; order Cupressales; family Taxaceae; genus Taxus; species Taxus wallichiana. Next base: position 256,133,628 of record CM031238.1, on the reverse strand, counting down.
AGAGAATATTCAAAAATCCGTCCAAAAAAATACAGCAAGTAGTGTTCAGTAAAATGAACATATCTTCCTCATAAAACATCGGATTGAGGCGATTCTTTTTGGGTTGAAAAGATGAGAAAAATACACACAACTTTGTAGTTTACATTAGGGTCAGATTCAGCATGCAGATATGACGAAATTGCTGTCAAACAGATGTTTTTGTGGCTGGAAATGCACATCCGGTAAAAGAAATGCAACACACAGGTTTTTTCTTATTGGTCAATTTTTTTTAATTATTTAGCAAAACTATAGTTTAAAATATATATATATATATATATATAGTTTTTTCTTAATAATTGAATTTTGAGGGCAATTCAATTTTATTTTAATTGGACCAATTTACGGGAAATTGTAACCTCAATAACTTTTGCACGGTAACTCAAAATTGAGCACCGTTTTTTGCAAAAGTGTTTATTTTTTAATTCTCATTATAGTGGTTCTAATTTTGGGATAAAATACCCACTTTGAAAAATATCATATTTTTTGGCTATTTTGTGGGACGCATTATCGGTTGTACCCGACGTCCTAAAACTAAAATGTTTCACATTGCGGGGGGAGAATAACTTCAATGTGGAAACAAATGAGCTTCATATCAAACTCGATGAGCTAGCAAAGATGTTAATGGAGGAAGGAGGCATAGGAGGAAGGAGGTCGAATAGCGACCTCTCGTCAAATACCAACGATGGGGCCGCATGAATGATTTGGTGGCACAGTGTGCAAGTGTGATTTTTTTTTCATTTCGAATTGTAGTTTGTTGTGTGCGTATGATTTCCAGTTCCTGTTTGGATTGAATAAGTGAAATGTTCACAATGAGGGGGGGAACATGGTCTCATTGTTCCATTTCCATTATGTTTTATTGTTAATACTGGAAAATAATTGTATAAGAGAGGAGAAAACTACGGAGATCCTCTGACTGCAGAGATCCTCTGACTGCCGTACTTCGTTGGAAGATGATCGGTCAGTGAATACATTCATTGGCAATGGTGATCATGTGCAGCAAGATCAAGACAACAAGATCCAGTTAGTATGATACAACACAATACATTTTTCCCTTTCTGATTTCTTATTTGGAATTTCACATTGTGGGGGGGAATACATACCAATGTTCCATTCCCATTCCACTCCAAAACGACTTAGTCAAGGAAAGCTTCCATGGTATGGGCATTTTATGCTATTCGAGATCGAGTGGCATGCGATCAATGACAGACTACAATTAAGAACATTATGATTCTTATAGGAAGCAACGTGAAATATTTTCACTTCTATTATGTGGTTTTGAGATATGTCGCCTACATAATTCCTAATGTATAAGCATAGTGATGAACAATAGCACCAGAGTAAGTCGGTTCATGGATCTTGAAAGGGTTTGTGGGAGGATCCAAAAAACCACACGAGGTGGACAATTGATGGGGCTTGTTCACGTCAAGGTTTGTGGTAAGCATGTTTAAAACCATGGAAGGAGAGAGCCTTTCTTTTGGATCAAGGTCATGAGTCACGAGTTGGACATGCCACAGGGGTGAGCATATACTGAGTTGAGAGTGTGGATGTTTATCTACCATGTTCGCACTAAGGGGGAATGTTAGGAATATCTTGTTTAGTGCTTCACATTATAATATAGTTTGTGTATTATTAATGTAAAAGGAATTACTATTGTAATTAGTTGTTTTATAAACAACTAATATATGTTAAAGTGTAGTGGTTGATATGTTGTACTCACCCACATAAATAGGATTGATGGAGTTAGTGGTTATAATTGTTTCCTAAATTATAGGAACAAGTTATTCTACATATTCAGTAATACAAACTTGAATGAATATTGAAGGTGAATTATTATTCCGTGAATTATATTTTTTGTTTAAACCTCGGTGTGTGCTTTACACAAATCACCAACAAGAGCTCCACCATGTCTTCACTTTAATCACAATAACCAAAAATGGGGAGAGCGACACTCTCCACCCAACCAATAATCCAATGAGGAGAAGAAGCTATCCTCCTCATTGGCCCCCGAGCCCCAACCAAAATGTAATAAAGTATGGATCCAACTCATGACACTACACAAAGCTTCCACATCACAAACAAAATTTCACAACCATTTAAAACACATTCAACACAAGATATAATCACAAGAATACAACTTATTAAATCAAATAAGGCTTAAAATGCAAAGCCAATGGAACAAGGATCTATGGGGAGATCACTTATGCCTCCTAATGGGATTAGGTGCCCACCTTAAATCCTCCAATATACATCTCAAAACTCTTACACAACTCTTATGCCTCCTTAAGATCCTCTTATGCCTCCCACATTCTCTTATGCCTCCCTACAATCTCTTATGTCTCCCTCATAAGAACCAAGTAAGAAATGCAAGAATTTTCTTATCCAAGGTGGGGCACCCAACCCAAATCCCTCCCAAAACATGAAATAAAATCTTATGCCTCCCTACATATAAAATCCCCATAGCCTTCTCCTACACCATACTTAGGCATTCTACCCAAGAACCCAACAAGCATACCAAAACATTCAATAACATACAAATATACACATAAGAGAAAACAAATAAAACAAGGGTGTAGTTCATACTTTTCCATGGTAGAACTTCATCAATGAATCACCCTTCAGCTCTTACAAGCCCAATCCAACTCCAACAAGCTCCAAAACTTCAACAAGCACTCCAAAATCCTCCAACTCCAAAAAAAAAAAAGAGCACAAAAATGAATGAAGTAACCTCCAAACAACCAATTAAACTAGCATATATAGAAAAAGGAGAGAGGAGGGTGAGGTTTCTCCATGTAGGATGCCACATCACTTATCCTCAACCCCACATCAAAAGTCAAACCTCAACCCCAATACACAATAAATTTGTTGTTGAGAGGAATGACAAGCCTCTTACACACACAATCCAAACCCACACCCTCTAAGGAAAAAATTAAAATCCATGTAATAAAAGTGCAATAAATGCCACTTTTTGTCTTACAAAACACATAATGGGGTTTATTTTTGACCCCCAATCCATAGGTAGGGTTGGTATATGAAATTAAGAGGTGTGGGGCAAGCTAAGCTTTTCCCACAAGCCTCCAAAAATGGCTCTTAAGCCCAAATCCGAAATTATAAGATAAGGTAGAGTGTACAACACTCAAGGTCACTTACACTCAACTTAAAATCACAGTCTAAAAGACCAAAACGTCTAATAAATGACACCATTTTTCACATCCCCAAATCACTTAATAACATGATTTATTTACTTAATAAAATAACATTAATCAACAATGATAAAATAAATTACATCACAAAATAAATCACATACTCTATGATAAATAAAATAAAAGGGAAGAATTGCACACATGCCCATGGTCACAATTGAGGTCATCCCTCCCACTGGGGACCCCTAAAAATCTAAACAAATAACAACATTACACAAGTTGCCATGGTGACCTTTGTTGTATCCATCCAATATTCCATTGTGGTTGGTCTCTAATCCCCCTTTTGATTGTTGTGATATAATCACCTACAAAATCACACAATACCTCCTTCGGCCTCATGGCTGCATCAAAACATCAAGGATAAATATACGCACATAAATCAATAACCATCTGCATATAGCTAACTCATCATTTCTACTAACAATGCTATCATTTGTCTAAAATTTCAACATCTCAATTCTATCTTTTTATCAATATCAACAAGATCACAAGATTAGTTCAAAATCTATATCATAGTCAACATGACGAGAATTCTGAATGTCAGTAATATATATGCCAACAACACATCATCATCATCATATTAAATTATCTCTCAACATCTCTAAGAAACCACACAAATCAACTATGAATCAAAGTCCATCAATAGTCAGAATATCTCTATCATCTAACATCATGCTAAACCAAAATGATACAGTAATATCCATGTCTAAAGTCAACAATAATCAAAATCAACATATAATAAGTGTCGAAGAGGAGTGGGCACTATAGTTGAATAGAATTCTATCTGCCACTAAAGTGTGTATTTTTTAACATTCCTATCATGCCATCTATATAATGTTATGGCTTGTACGACTCATATGTAATACTTTCAAAAGGTGCAAATGGTTTCATATCTTTCAATGCATCATAATTAGATTTTAGAATTTTAGAATAATTATGTTATTATTGATTTGATCCACAAAATATGAATTATTGTAACCAATTGAATGATACATAAGATATCCTATCGAAGCCTAGTAATCTAACCATTAAGTTAATTAATATATTATGATAGGTAATAAATAACTCTAGATATTGGTTTCCGATAGGGTACTATTTAAATTTCTTAATGTACACAAATCCAAAATTAACTTTAAAGTTTGGAAATGACCTAATTATTGATGTATTTTACTCTACATATAGGTAAAATGTCTTCCATTGTTTGTGCTCCATTTAGAACAATTCCATTCATCGTAGGCGGTATTTGTTGGAAGAAAACATATGAGGAATGGTTTATGGAACTTAATTTCCTCAAAACTACCACATCGACTGTGGGCTATTTTTTGTTATAGATAAAATCATGAAGTAATTGGTATTCTTTTATCATCCAAAGTTATTGATTTGGGGACACTGCATGTCCAGGTGGAATGCTTCGACTTTGAAAACAATAAGTGTCTTATTATGGATATGGAGTTGGATGTTTCTTTGTTCAAGAAATGGGAAATGCATGCCTCTATAAACAACAAACCATATTCTTGTTCAAAATATGGTTGGAATTTGGGGATTCTAATAGATTCTGAAAAAAAAGCTGGATGTTCAAATGCAGAAGACATTCAAAATGGTATATTTACAATATCTAAGAAAATTGTATAAAAATGAGAAAACATCTTCTATTTTTCATTTCTTCCATAAAAATGGTTTTCTTTCACCTCCAAAACATGCCAAGTTGTTTACTATATAGAGACAAACATATTTGACTTAATTAGAGATAGCCCCATCTAAATCAAAATTGGATGGGTTGAAAAGGAATACTAAATAAAATAGGTCTTTTGAGGCTATTGTAATAGCAGATACATTTGATTCTTACTACCGGAGAATAAAAGAAGACAAAAAAATGAGATCAAAATTCTACATTATTTGAGAAATAAGCATCCAGATAATATTGTATTGACATCCTATAGTGAATCCAATGTAATTGAAAAATTTAAATTACATGAATCACACTATTGCCAGTTTCTGTACTATTGGGTGAAGAGAGTAATGGAAAAAGAAAATCTGATTCCCATATTGGGGAAAATGGCAAAATGGAAAAAATATCATGAGGTGGAAGAAGTTCTTCCCATCGCAGCTTAGAAAATATTAGACAACTATGTGATGTCACTAGAAGGAAATATACCAGCAAGGGTGAAAGTCACAAACAATTTTTCTTGTAAATGTGCATATCCATTCCAGCTTCCATCAACTTTATCAGCTATTCCTTTGACTAATCCTTTCAATGTTGAATGTGTGATCGCTGATTTTTGTAATTTGGCTATGATATTTCTTCTGATGTCATAATGGAGCTTCTAATAGTTATCAAAACCAATGTGTCGGTATTGTATTATTATTGTTCTAATATCAAATGGTTAATAAAAAATGTTAAGTGACACAATACAAAGATACATGGAAAAGGTTAAATACATTGGAGTATCAAGTCTAGATGGATGCTATAGATTCTATGTTAGAATGAGATATTCAAGAAAAATTATCTTATGTACACAATATCTTGTGTGCACAATGGTGACAAATAATGATGATTATAAAGAAGAGGTCGCTATGGATTGGATGGAGAAACTGCCACAAAAATCAAGAATCGCAAGTGAAATTGGCCTATAAGGAAATATCCATCCTTTTCTTTACGAAAGATCATATGAGTTCGGGGATGAGATTCACTCAATGTTGTTCCATAATTTCTCTAAGTACTTAGTGCTTTACTGACATGATGCAGTGTCACTCTCATGCGTTGGTGGATTCCAAACTATCTTTCATTTTTATTGTTGAGACACATAGTCAAGTGATGTTTTTGAAACATTAATATTCTCATATGAAGAAAGGTTCATCTCTAAAAAAAATTCAATAAGTGATTTTGTTTAATGGATTTTAACCTAAATATGCTACTTATATAATTATTGTTTATGTAGACAACCACAAAGCTATAAAAGTTGATGTACAATTGTTTCACCGTGATGCTACACAACCAATTCAACATGGTGATTTACTTTCAATCATTTAATAAATAATTTTAATGAGCTCTATCTTCAATTTCCATGGTTTTCAATTATTTTAACAAAGTTATGTTTTTTATAGTTCAGATGATAGATGTGGAGGATGCGGGCACAATGGCCACAAAAATGCCATCAAATCCAAGTATGTTAATCGTGTGAATTTACAAATAAAACCACTAATAAGCCCCATAAATTTATAAAAAATAAATGATTATGCAAACAACCAATAAGGCCCACAAATTTATAGGAAATGATAACTAATAGACATTAGTTTATATGCTTGGCTTAGGGTCAAAGAATTTTTTTAAGGAAATCCATTTGTAAGCTATGATAAAAATTAAAAATGAACTATATAGAGCTTAGCGAATCTATGCATCCAAGTTCAATACGAAATTGTTTGAATAAATAACCTTACATTCATCAATATCTCACGATTTATAACTTCATACCATCTACAATGTTTCACCGATTCACTCTGCGCATACTAACTACTTACATTGAATTAACATTGTTTTGGCTTCAAAATCATCGAAAACGTAACTACATACGACTTGATCCAGATCATATGTATGTAAAGCAACACTTTGCTAACATCCTTAAAAGTTTTCCAGCTAAGTTTAGTTTGGCCAATGATGGCATAGCCTAGCAATCAGTAAATCCTCAAAGATGAAATGAGGATTGTTCTCCACCGAAGAGTGTTTTGAAAAATATAAGCGTAGCTTAATGAACGTTAAATTTGAATTATAAGAAAAAATAATTGATATTGTACTTACCATATCACCACAGAAACCACTATGTTTATCCAGTTAAGTTTTCCACAACATGAAATTGATTATGAATTGATTAATGTTTATTTCAAATACATTATGCTCACATTTTCAATAGGAAGAAATAGATCATGGATTGATGAATTTTTATTTGAAATAGATCTTGCATCACTGGATCCAACGAACTTCTAAAGGTGGTGTAATCCAAGGCGTAATCTCAATCGGTAACTATTAGTCATAAGCTAAAATGTTGTTTATTTCAACTTGTATTGTAATTGATATGCAGACGATGAAAATAAAATTTGTTTACTTCCCTACAAGTAGCGATAAGATTTATTTACTTATTTTGGATATGGAGGACCTATTATATGGGATAAACAAAACATACAATAGGAATATGTCATTCAGGTTCAACAGATGAAAGATGTCAACTTGTGAGGTGGCTCGCTAGAATTTATAAAATTATCATCACCATACTGTGAATCGGGATTACGGTCGACCACTCTCATTTATGTTGAGGTTAAAAATATATCAACGGGCTTCAATAAAAAAATATCGATTGTATTGAATCCAAGACTCACTTGGGGAAAGGAACATTGCAATATAGTTGAGGGAATAACAATAAGAGACCTAAGACTTGAAATTTACAATATCGCATGCATTCTAAGAGATGATGTTAGACTAAGAAACAAAAGTTAACTCCACCATGGGATCTTGCACTTGGGCATCCAAGTTGTTCTCTCAATCTACATGAGTGAATGCTTTCTCTTTCCACCATCGGGATGAAGAAGAAAATCTCATTACATTTTGTCCTAGCATCAATGATTGAGAAGGAAAAATATAGGTTTTCTTTGCGCTCATTGGAGCTTTTGTAGGGTACCACCCAATATTGATGCGATCAAATTAAATGGTGCGGGTGAAAATGGTGTTGTTGGGTAGATATCATTGCTCTACCCAATAGCACCCTTCTTTTCAATTTTTCAAGGAAGAAGAGATGGTTAAGGCCCTTAATGTGGCCCCTTGGATGTTTGGAAGGGCTACCCTACATCTGAAGCGATGGAAGCCAGGGGTTTCTCTTCAGATCAAAGAGTTGCCCATTTGGATCTCCCTGCTGGCTCTTCCAGTGGAATTTTGGGAGGACGAAGTCCTACTTGGCATAGCTACATCAATGGGAGAGTTAATCTCCATGGAGCCTGCAACAAAGGCTAGAAGCAGGCTTATAAGAGCATGGTTATGTGTTAGCATGGAGGTGGGGGTTGTTCTCCCTGAGAACATCATACTGTCTTCCCCACTGGCCGATTCGTGCAAAACATAATTCCTGATGACCACGGCTTGGTCTGTCCCAGATGCAGGAAGATTAACTTTCATGCCAAACTGTGCACATGTTCAACAAGGACAGAGGAAGGAATAGATAGGAGAAGCAATAGAGAAGAGGAGCGGAAGCTACAAGGTACCAACGACGAGATCCCTTGCCCTCTGTTCAAAGGTGACTGCAACAATGATGAGACTGACCCGTCCAAACTGGGTCTGGCCGAAGCGCTGCGAGGAGGTGCACCCTCTGCCCACGTGGGACAGTCTGAAATGGTGGAGGAGGAGTGGGAAAATCCAAAAAAAGCTGATCATGTGCCAAACAAGGAAGATAGTGAATCCTCTGAATGGGAAACTAGCTCCGAGGTAGAGGAAAACGTGGCAGATTTTGTGCCTAAAATGGTGGATGGAGCAGGAAAACAGAGCATGAAGATCATTAACAAAGATTCTAACCAACTACTTTTAAATGCTAACGTGAATAGTGGCGAAAGGATGAAGGTCAGTTCAGGAGAAATGACAACATTTTTAACTTTGGAGGAGCGGAATTCAAAATTTGATTCACCCAAATTAAAAGGTAATCTTGAAGTGGTTTTAGATGTGGAAGACGGAAACAATGCGGATTGGTGCACTGTAAGTAGAAAATCATATCGTGGTTTCCGTGGGGGGAGTGCATGTCGATGCACTTAAGTAGGATGTAACAGTTTTCATCTACGTTGATTTTTCTTAGTTGTTGTTTAATCGCTGCGTGTTGCGGGTTTTGGTAGGATATCTTCTTGCCTTTGTCCTCATTGTTTTGGATCTTATGTTGTTTTACTCACATTGGCACATCCAGCTTCTAGCCACTATTGTTCAAGGGTGTAGTCCCTTTCATAACAAATATTTTCCTATGATAAAAAAATAATAAGAGACCTAGAAATTTTTGGAGTAGAAATGTTTTTTCATATAGTTCAAAAAATACTCGTATTACATTAGGTGCAAATGGAAACCCGCTTTGAAAATTTTATGGTGGGTATGAAAAGTAGACACAAATATTTTACAAAAGATAAATGGTTGATGGTCGATTTGTACAAAATAATATCACAAATAGTGTCTCGAATTGAATGTGGTAATGGCATCAAATAATTGTAGTAATAAAATTCTAAATAACTATTTATCTTTTCTAGAATGTTGTTATGATTGTAATGCTTAAAATTGCAAACAATATATACATTCATATGTTATTATTAATGTACTGCGTAACTCTATTCTATAATGTTGAGATTGTTGAAATATAAGTTGGGAGGATTTATATTTTCATTGATTATAAGATGACAATATGATTGAATAACTTCTTCTGTGGCGAGTTATCGGAAAAACATGCCCTTGAAAATTTGTAAAATAGTATTTTATTTACAGTGTTCATAAAATAAATATTAAATTATACTATATATACTTAATTATTTTTAAATATTTTTAAATACAATTAATATATAAATAATCTATAAAAATTGGCAGTCATATCTAAAATATGCAAGTCATATGTGACGGTTATTTCAAAGATTTGCAACTATTTTATGGATAAAAAGGATAAAAAAATGTCTAAATGGGCATCAAATTTAACACCACGTTGTGGCCTTTGTTGCAACCATTGAAGGACAAGAGAAGATGTTCAGGATGATATTTGATCAAAAACTAAATTCGGGGAACTTATTTTTGGAGTTTCACTAAGACAAACCATAAATATTGCTCAAATGACAAACCAGTCTGTTTAAAACATAACCATTTTCTATATATAACATAGCATAAATAATGGTTGGTAGGCTACTAGCCCTTATAAAACATAAACATGTTTTGTACATAAAAATCATAAATAATTCCTAGCAAGCTGCTAGCCCATATAATGGATTCCAATATTTGATTTTTTGGATTCCAATATATGGGACTTTGGAGTACATATAATTCCAATATAGGTGATTTTGGATTCCAATATATGTGATTCTGATTCCAATATATGCGATATTGGAATCCGATATGTGTGATTTTGGAATCCGATGTGTGATTTTGGAGTGCAAATAATTCCAATATTTTACATTTTGGAATCCAAAATAGCAATATTGGATTCCAATATTGAGTATATTTTTAGTTGTTGGGACTGGAATAAGTCCCAATTTAGTGAAATAAGTGTTAAGGATATAATGGTCCTTCTAGTAGAATGACCTTCATAGCCACTATATCTAAGGTTTTGAAATCCCACATTTGCATGATGTATCTCTTTCATCTTAAATTGTATGTGATTAAATCTTCCATTAGTAGGCATTTTCCCTATAAAGTTTTCATTGCATTGACCTAAAACAGAGCTCACATAGTGTTGCTTGACTTTATGATGTTTTAGTTGTATCTTTTGTACTTCTTCCACACTAAAAAATTGTTTAACATCCAACCTAGGATCAAATTAAATTTCCATATCTCGTGTTTACCAAACCCTTGTTATAATATTCCAAGTTAAACTTATTGTATTCAATAGATCCATCCCACCCCATTGTTTTCCATTCTTCATCCATATTTGGTTCAACCTTTTGAATATCTAGACTTGTCAAGTAAGAGTCATAATGAGCATGCCCCATCATGGCATATTCCATGTCATCTTTAAATACCAAAATAAACATCTCTTTAAAAACCATAGGATTTTCACCTTGGATATTAAATACATGTGGAAGATTTATTGAATTATTTTGAAGCTGAAAAATGTGATCGAGTACTTTCGCAAGATCATCTAATAGTTGATTTATTTTGGTGAAAGTAAATTGCAGCTCCCTCATGGTGGAAGTACCTCCTAGTTCAAATATAGATTATATTTTATCTTTATAAGGAGTATTCCATGGTGTGTATGATTTTGTTTCCCATCCTCTAGTTTGTGGACTGCCATAACAAGGGATTACCCTTACACAATTCAATTTTTCTTATTTTAACAAATTTAACTAACCAATTTCTCAAGGTAGATGACTCAAATTTAAAAATGTAAAGAATGATCCTACATAGAAATTTGACAAGATTTCTTAAAATATAAAAAAATTCAGAAAATTCAAAAATGAGGCCTCATAGGTCGATTTTATGAAATATGGTATATATGTAATGACTTTCACAAAATAGCGAAACAAATTTAGAAATTTTTGCTGAAACTTCATAACATATATCCCTTGATGCGAAAAAAATCTCTCAAAAATTCAAATTTTTCTTGAGATATAGTGAAAAGACTAGTCATTGCGAAATTGATGCTCGATACTAGATGTAATGGAATTAATTGAATATAAATGCAAATTTATCATAATAAATAATATATTATTAGCTACTTCGAGGGGAAACCTCAAAGTCTTACAATAAGACACTCGACTCATCTGTTCACACTAATGGGGAGGAATTACTCACCCATATATATATATATATATATATATATATATATATATATGAATGAAAGGTCATATCCCTTCATTATTATCAATTTATACCTAATGACTAACTAGCTAGTTATTATAAGTATAAATGTTATATAAGTGATAGGTTATCCCAAACTTAGATATATAAATGGTATATGTTAGGGGCATAATAGACATTTTGTATTAAAGGTCAATTTTTCTCAATACTACTTTGATGGAATACAAACCCACTCTCAATCACATCAAGCGAGTGTGGAATTTATCTCCTCAGCCACTTCATTTCCCAAAATATCACCCACCTCTGCATTCTACCTGCACCTTGCTAGTGGTGGGAGGATGATATGAATAGGAAAATTAGATTCCTTACAATATACTATCGACAACTAGTATGAATCAAGCATCATTCATACTCTGCTACCTCCTCCGCTCTCAACCGAGTGGTGGTGGTGTCAAGGAAATCCTTTTTGAAACTTTGGAACTCTTGGTGATAGAGATTTATCGAGAAAATCCAAATTACTGAGCAATTACAATGCTCAAGGAGTTCAAATCTGTGCTCATCTTCATTGATTTAAAGTGGGGGATCGAGTTTCAAAATAATTTTTCTATCCCTCAAAGTTAAGCATTCCTTTCAATAAATTCATGCCATTTTTGATGGAGGAACTTGGGTTATCGATCCCCAACATATGCTACAAGCCTTCTTCAACCACTACAAGCTGGTTTTTCAAGCTCAATCTCCCTCGATGAGGGACATAAATCTTTTGATCAATCTTTAGCAGCTATGCATTGCAAAATCTCTCTAGATTAGAGGATTTCCTACAACTGCATGCTCACCCTTGATAACTTGCATGAAGCGGCCATGTAAATGGATAATGATAAAGGTCCCTGGTGTGATGGATTTCCATGTGAATTCTATAAATCACTTTGCGATATTGTTGAACTAGACCTCCATCACGCTCTCTTGGAAGGCTTCCAGAACTAGTTTCTTGGCACTCACATCAATAAAGGGAATATCAAGTTCATCCCTAAACCTAGAGACCCTAAGCTAATCACCAAATGGTGAACCATCACCTTTATTAATGTCTCCTATAAGATTATTGTCAAAGTGATTACGACACATTTGTGCCATATTATTACCATCATTAATCAACTAGAACCAACCGCTTTCATCCAGAGCATTACATTCTCGGACAATATCATTTTCATTTAGGAGGGCATGGAATGGGCACGTAATTCAACCAGCCAACCATGTTCATTAAAATAGACTTTGAGAAATCCTATAATAGGATTGAATGGACGTTTATTCCTTCCATGCTTGACACTTTGAGATTTGTCCCTATTTTTATTCAATCCATTAAAATGATCTTCTTACCAAAGCCAAATCAAGGGCTTATCGGGGAATTACATTTCCTTCTATGGATAACTCCCAATTAATCAATGGCCACTTCATGGATGATTCTTTCCTTACTTTAATTGAGGATGAAAATAACATTCACAATGTCATCCAGGTTCTTGAATTCTTTTTGTTTGGATTCTTCTTCTTATATTTAATGGAAAAAAACAATGCTACAGTGAATCCTTCCTCCTGCGACCCCCTGGTTGGATTATTATGATTGGAATTCTAGGCCATAGTGAGATGTTTAAATTTCTTAGCATTCCGTTTTCTTTTCGATCATATCTTGCGGATATATGACAATATGGTGTCCAACATATACGGAAAAATCTAGAATAATGAATCACCAAACCATTGTCCTTAGCGGGTAAATTCCATATTTTCTCAAAATTCCTTGAAGCCACTCATGTGTATTACTCTTCTTGTTGGGTGCCATCCAAATCATTCATGTAGAAATTGGAAGAGCTTCTCAAATGTTTTCTTTGGGCCAGTGCCCCCTCTGGAAAGGGATTCCATAGATTCACTTGGGAGACTTACTATCTTCCCTGTTACTTTAGAGGATGGGCCTTATTGATATCTTGTGTCAAGGGTAGGATCTTTGTGCCAAATGGATAATTCATAGTATTGAAGGACAAGAAGTCACAAAGTACTTCTACACCCATGACATTAAGGAGGGCTCCCCTTATGGTCTCCTATTAAGGGAAAGAACTTTGTGCGAAATGGATAATTTCCAATCTCCTCATTGCTCCTATTATTATCAAAGTGGTTGACAATTTCATTATCAAAATTATTTAGAAATCACGGGAGTAAATAAAACCATGGCTTCTATGGAAATGCAATCGGTTTCGCAATGGCCTCTCTCTTAACAAATTTTTTTGTGGTCATATCCTATCATTCAATTCCGAGATTGATGTATTGTAGAGGTTGATGGAATTCCTTCACCTTGAAGCTCTTCAAGTGAGGAATTTGATCCATTCAAGACCTTTAATACAAACGTATATAATCTTGGTGTCATTGGAATGAGCTAAAATCTCAATTTAGGCTTATTACGCATGATTGTTATAGTATCATTGAAATCGTATCTTTTGTCCATGATCATATTAACCAAAAAAGTTATGTGCATTCCTCCTGTCCTTGGTAGATGGATTGGAAATGGTTCATGGATACCCCTTTCTAGAACTACTTGGCTAGTAAAAGCTATTGTTGGCTTTCTACACATCTACCGATAGTCAATAAAATCAACACTCGGTGGGGCCTTCACTCCTCTCCCTCCATCCAGTTGGAGAAGGAGATTCACATTCTGGTTTTCCTACGTGGAACCTGAAATTACACACTTTTTGTGGTGCATATTACATCAAAGTGTCTCGATTGGCACCTCTATTGTTTAAATTGGTGTCTCAGATCCCAAATGCCATTTCTGTGGAAACTTGGAAACCTTATCAAACTTGTTCGGTTTTTCGCAAAGCCCGATGGGATTGGAATTAGATTCACTCATCCTTACTCCTATTTCCACTAGAGGTTTTTACTCGACAACATATTCTTTTAGGAGATAATCCCGATTTGCCGACTTATTTTCCTAAATTTTGTATACTTTCGAGGGGAAATTATTTTTGAGTTATGGAAAGAAAGGAATTCATTTTTATTTTCTAATCTTGAAGTTGATAAACAATTCTCTATTCATAATAAGTTGGTGGTTATCTCCAATGTGTTGTTTGCTGTTACAAGTGCAAGAGAATAAGGTGGCCCTTTAGGTGGAGCAACTCCAGACCCTCTTGTGTCATTGAAGGGATGCCCCTGTAATGTTTCTTGGGAACCACTTTCACCCTTTTGGCTCTCTCTGTCCCATTGTGGTCATGCCCAAGGTGGCAGTCGGATCCGTTCTTAGCAGCACTCTTTGAGCCATGCTCATCGGTCTTTGTGCAGTCATCCGTAGACAATTTTATCTCCCCTATCTCACCAACTAGGGTTAGGGATCCCTCGTCATCTCGTTAACTCAGGTTGGGGCTCACTTGTTTCCTCTAAGATGCAAACTTATGATGGGTGGTGCCTCCCGCCTCTACCTCTGCCTCCATTGGATAAGCTCCCCCGGATGGCTCTTTCCATCTTCATCATGTGGGTCACTTTTGAAAATGAAGATGAAGACCCCCAACTTTGGTTGGGACGTTTGATTTCTTGGTAAAGAACTTCCTAGTCTGGTTGACCAGATGATCATGATCCTCCATCTTGATCAAATTTGTGTTGTAACAACATAGTTTCGAGTTTTTAAAGTTATTTTGTTGGTTTTCCTATGTTTTTCCTAGTTCTTTCATGGTTTTGGGGCATTCTCTTGTACCACCTATATTTTTGTTGAATTATCTTGTCTCATGTTACTATTTTTAATATAATATAAGATCTTATGAATAAAACATGCATTGGAATGTATCACTTGAATTTTGTTTTAAAGGTTTCCATTTTTATTATTGGTAAATGGTTTTGAAGGGGACCATACCCTGAGTATAAAACATCTCACAATCCATGATATATAATGAAAGCATTCTCTGGTTATTTGATAAGTGGGGGTCACACCCCATCAATAAAATCCTAAAAGAGATAGATAAAACAATTAAGATCAAGGCGGGGAAGACTACCCAAGAATCCCAACTATAAATAAAAAATAGAAGTTGCAAAACCTCATCATAACAACGTCGAGACAAAAACAAAGTAACAAAAAGGCCTATTTGAGAAAATTATTAAAAAAATATGAGCATCCTTTAGGGCCTTGTAAATATTGATGGAAATTTTTGGATAGGGTCCTGGCTACTCACTAGTATGACCTTCTTCTTGAGTTTCCCACCCTTCCAAACATCCTCTGGAATGCCGCTTATGTCACATATTTGTTTTACTTGAATTTGAATAAAATCCAACAGTGCTTTGTGCATGGAGAGTTGGTTGATCTACTTGTTCACTACTTGTTGCACTCTCTCCTCCAAGGCATTGTGTTGTTTGGTGAGATTTTCCATCTTCTCCTCAAGCCTTGAAAGAACAAAAGGGTCCAATTCCTCCTTATTGCCCTCATTAAGAAGAAATTCAACATTGTCTTCTATTCCCTTGATAGTTTCATCATGTTGCTTCAATTGGGCTTTTAAATCAAAGTTAGCTTGAGGATCAAGGGAAGACTGGATGATATGAAGAATATTTTGAGCCACAACAATATCTTTTCCCTTAGTATCACTACGCAAAATCCTTTTAGCTGGGGGGATTAGAGGTGGAGGCTTGGAAGCTAGGGTTTTGGTTCCGGGTTTAGGCTATTGAGGAGGGGGCTAAAGGGCGAGGAGGGTTGTTGGCAAAAATATTGTGGAAGTAATAGTGTAGAAGGAATATAACCCCTAATGAAAGGGGAGACCACACAAATGGGCTTAGACATCAAGGACGAATTTCTCAAGCAAATGCAGAATATAATATGAGAAATTGACCTTAGTAGAGTGCCTGAAATGGTTCAAAAGGACCATGTGATGGAGTGGAAAAGTTGAGTAGTTCCCTTCCAAGGTGATGTACCTCACAACCATTTTAGAAAAATCTCCATATAGGGGGATAGAAGAACAAAGAATACAAAATTTCCCAATCTGCAAGAC
The DNA here is from genome assembly GCA_018340775.1 of Taxus wallichiana var. yunnanensis. Taxonomy (NCBI): domain Eukaryota; kingdom Viridiplantae; phylum Streptophyta; class Pinopsida; order Cupressales; family Taxaceae; genus Taxus; species Taxus wallichiana. The sequence continues at coordinate 256,116,877 of CM031238.1, read as the reverse complement.
TTCCTCTCACTCCAAAAATCTTTTCTACTTGGTTTCCTTATCAAATTTATTTCTTTAAAATTTAGTTCCATCCAAACATAAATTGGTGATGAAGGAAATAAAGCTCTTAGTTATGGTAAACTCCTTACCCTTGAAGGAAATCACCCTATCTTTCCATTTGCGGAAAAATGTAAAAGATGTTAAGCGCATTAGCATTAATACATTTGTTTATATTTGTTAATGGTCTGTTGTATAACCGTTTTCCCACGGTTGCCTCCCTCTCGGCCTATATAAAGGCATGTGCTCTGTATTGTGGAAGACAAGAAGAAGAGAAAAACTGTGCTTGGTAGGAGCCCTCAAGGAGCCCTCAGTGACTGTTTTGTTCTTCTTTGCTCCATTAAAACTGTGCAAGTGAAGAAAGCCTACAAATTTCGAAACAGTGTGTGCGCGTATGTCGCAAATTTCCGATGCACAAAGCACCGCGAGCAATGCACCAAATATTTGGGCATTGAATGACAACGAAGACACCACTGGGTGTTCTTTGCCTTGGTCAACGAGCTACACAACACTGGGAACATTCTCTTTGACGAGATTGTGCGCCGAGGACTGTTGGAATATTTTTGGTTCGACGTTCGATGTCAAGCACGGTGGATTCGTGCAGAACTTGAACGTGGTTATGATGCAGATGATGAACGCGAAATAGAACACCCACAGAGCATCGGCGTCTCACTGCACGAGCCTATAGAGCCCATCTTCGGGATAGATTCCTTCAATAAGCATTATAGCCATTTTTGAAAATAAATAAATAAATAAAATACATTTTTGAGTTTTTGAAAATGTCTCGCTCCAAAATATTGCTATCCGATGCCCAACTCTCGAAAGGGCCAAATTTCACCGCATGGAAAACCAAAATGCGACGATTCTTCAATTCAAGATCTTTGGGGATTGTCTCTCTGCAAAGACGCCCCTCCCACACATTTATGATCTGTTGGAAAATATGAAAAGGCTGATGCGAAAGCACTAATGCTCATCACCCTGAGTCTTTCTGATGAGGTGCAACCATACATTCGGGAAGCAACGCTTCTTCTCAGGCATGGAGCGCATTGTGTACCATCTACGAAGCTAAGAATCTGACGACAAAGTTACAACTTCAAAAAAAGCTTCATACGATGAGTATGCATGATGGCGAATCAAGAGAAGCCTTCGCGTGGCGTGTAGCCGAGTTACGTGCGTAACTCTCTCGCACTCGGTGAACCAAAGGACGACAAGTTGCTAGTCCCGCTCACCCCGCGAGCTCTTCCTTCCGGTTTTGGACACCGATCACCACGCTGACAATCACTCAACAGAGGTGAGTTTTCACAACCCCGGTGAATTATCTCCAGCAGAAGAAGCCATGCAAAATGTACAAGAAGCCTTCAAGACAAGGCTCTCATCACGAGGCAAAAACATAAGCCTCTAAAGGGCAATCAGCCCCCAGTAATCGAAGCAAAGATGCTCAAGCAGCATCTTCACAAAGCCACCACAAATGCCACCCTGTAAGCAAAGATAATCACAAGGCGGATCGGTGGTGCCACATTTGCCACGGATACGCACACGATCGCGAACTCGTTATTACAACGGTCGCAAGTATGGAAATTCTGGCGAAGAGAGCACTTCTGGCCGAGGATATTCCAAGAAATCCCGATGGCATGCTCGTAATCAGAGGCAGAAGGGCCACATTGCTGCTCAGCAGGATGCCACCTCCGATGAAGAGGTACCAGATACAACTCATTCTCGACATTGTTCTAGTCTCACGACTTCGCAACCATGCCGAAGATGTCTGTTGATTGATTCAGCCCAAAGAAACACATGACTGGCAACAAGAAGTTGTTCCATACTCTGAGTGACCGGCCCACTGGAGATCGGATCACCATTGCAGAAAATCAAGAGTATATTGCAGCAGGGATTGGTGATGTCATCATTCCTCTTGGAACACGAAGATGTACACTCACAAAGGTGCTATATGTTCCAGGTTTGACTTCAAATCTTTTGTCTCGTGAAGTCAACTTCTTAACCATCAGAATGCAAAGTTGAATTCTTTGTTGAAAAAGGGGTCAAGTCCTGCATCATTTCCCAGGGAGAGTCAGTCATTGCTCAAGCATTTCTGAAGGGCCGTCTATTTACACTGGATGCGGTCACTTCATCTAGCGTTGCTCTCTCTGCATCAACGGCAGAGTCCACTGCACTTTGGCACTTTCGATATGGTCATCTTTCTACCGGGGCTCTGCATCAACTCAATGCGAAGGAAATGGTAAGAGGGCTTCCTCCACTCTCCCATTCCTTACCTGTTTGCTCAGGATGTCTTGCGGGCAAACAACATAGAGGTCCATTCAAACAGAGCTCTTATCATTCTACAGAGCATCTTCAGGTCATTCACACCGATCTATGCGGACCCTTGCCAGCTAGCTTCCAAGGTTTTGCATACTTTCAGCTCATCATTGATGATTACTCACGGAAAATGTGGGTATATTTCCTTCGGAAGAAGAGTGAGGCACTTGCAAATTTCCAAGCCTTCTACCAAAGAAGCCACCAGTGCAGGCGCCTCCCAGAAGCCTCTTCTTCTCCTCCGCCTCGATCGAGGGGGAATTTGTGTCAAAGAAGTTCTTAGCATACCAAGCAAAGATGGCATTCAAAACATTTGACTCGCACCCTACACGCCCCAACAGAATGGGATTTCCGAGCGCCACAACAGATCATGGAGATGGCTCGTTGTATGCTCTCGACCGCCAAGTTGAGGATCAGGGCTGGGGCAGAAGCAGTCCAGCAAAGCAGTGTATTACTCAACCGGCACCCACGAAGATCTTGCAGTAACAAGACACCTAAGAGGTATGGACTGGTCGTAAACCTTCTATTCATCATTTGAGAGTTTTTGGTCAGACCGCATATATGCATGTTCCGATAAGAGAAGGAAGAAGATCGATCCAAAGACACTCGCCATGTCTTTTTTCTTGGGGTATGTACTACCTCAAAGGCATATCGTCTCATGGATCCCGAGACGAAGAAGATCTACGAGAGTCGAGATGTGGTATGTGATGAGTCGTCCTTTGACTCCTACCACACAATGGAGATCCAAGACGACCTCATCACATAGATTGCTCACACATCCAGATGATGAGCAAGATGATTCTTCTCGAGAGAGAAGAAGAGCTGAGTGGAGACTTGTTCGTTGATCTCGCACACCGGAAAACACATCTTCACATCAAGCAAGACTAACGTCCGAAATGGGTCCAGAGTACTATCGTGGATGCACACCGAACTCACTTCCCGTACTTCTACGGGAGTTAGAACACGAAGTCAAGCTAGACATGAGGTAAATTTTGCACTCATGAGTTCAGGCTTGTCGAGAGCACCGAACCCGACACTGCTCGTGAGGCATTAGACCAACCACAAAGTGGAAACAAAGCTATGGATGCCGAATATGATTCCCTATTCAGAATCGACGTGGGAACTTGTCGATCTGCTTCTGGGTAAGAAATCCATTGGCTGCAAATGGATTTTCAAAACAAAATATAAGGCGATGGTTCAATCGACAAACACAAAGCACGACTTGTCAGCAAAGGGTTATGCTCAAAGCAAGAAGGAATTGACTATGACGAGACCTTTGCACCCACTCGCGAAGATCAAAACCATCGAGTTGTAGATGTGCACGGCAAAGACAAAAATGGATGGAAACTTCAGCAGATGGATGTCAAGAGTGCTTTTCTAAATGGTGATCTACAAGAAGAAGTGTACATGGCCCAACCTGAAGGGTTTGTAGACGAGCATCAACCACACAAGGTATGTCATCTGATAAAGTCTCTTTATGGACTCAAACAAGCACCTAGGGCATGGTATATAAAAATTGATGATCACCTATTAGCAGCATGGATTCACTCGTAGCCCCTCATATACAAATTTGTATATCAAGAAGGTAGGAACAGAGATTGTCATTCTGGTTTTGTACGTAGATGATCTTGTGATCACAGGAAGTTCTGACAATCTTGTAGATGATGTAAAGAATGATCTGAAGAAATCCTTCGACATGACCGATTTGGGGCTACTTCACTATTGTCTTGGCTTAGAGATATGGCAGAAGAAGAATCATATCTTCGTCTCCCAGATGAAATATGCCAAGACACTCCTGGAAAAGTATGGAATGTCAGATTGTAAACCAATGTCCACACCTATGGAAAAAGGTTTGCAATTATCTAGATTCCAGGATTCACCACAGGTAGATGGCACTCACTACAGGAAGCTTGTGGGGAGTCTCATTTACTTGACTTATACTGACTGCATCTTTTTGCTTTGCAGCAGTGAGCTATCTCGCCGATTTATGCAGAGCCAAGAAATGTCATTGATAGCAGCAAAGCATGTGTTGAGATATGTCCGAGGTACAATTGACTTTGGTCTCTGAGTATCGAAGAACACTCGCAGTTCTTACAGGGATATACAGACTCGACTATGCAGGATCCGTTGATGACAGGAAATCCACTTCAGGATATGTTTTTCATCTCGGATCTGGACCTATCTCGTGGATCAGCAAGAAGCAAACTGTTGTTGCTCTCTCATCCACTGAGGCTGAATACCACGCTGCACGAGGAGCTGTGTGCGAAGCAATTTGGTTACGTCGCATTCTTGCAGATATAGGGATTCCTGAAGAGAAACCTCCCATCATTCACTACGACAATCAAGGTGTGTTGAAGCTTGTGAAGAATCCTATTTTCCATGAACGAACAAAGCATATTGAGGTCGAATGTCACTACATTCGTGAATAGGTCTTGAACCACCAAATTCAGCTCCAATACTGCCCTACTGATTTTCAGGTTAGAGATATTCTCACCAAGCCTCTCGCAAGGTGAAGTTTGATTTGTTTAGGGGGTACATTTGTAAGAGCAATGTATTAAGGGGGAATGTTAGCGCATTAGTTATACATATCTAATGTTAATACATTTGTTAGTTTGTTATTCTTTTGTTTGGCTCCCTTTGCGAATGATATCAGAACATTATTCAAAAATGCTATCACAATCTGGGCGGGAATTTTTTGAAACCCATGTGAATAATTTATGACCCAAAAAACCTTAATGCCTTAAATGTCTCTTTGAAAAATTCGACATCACGACTTTCCCAAACCGAAAGGACTTGTGGAGCTTCCGGCCAAATGTAGTGACAATGACTGCAAGAATTCATCGAAGCTTTTCATTTTCCCAAAATTTAAAAAACAAAAAAAATGCCATTTGAAAATAACTCTTCCCGCTCTTGGAGTACACAAGGAAATTTTCTCCAATGTGCCTAATCCACCGAGATCAAACTTAATTGAATGGAAATGTGGCCTTGAGTTCCTTAGAATTTATGACTTTGTAAAAATATTTCAAGGTGATGTTTTCATCCTATTTAATTCCAGTAATTTGGGAAAAGTTTTCAATAAATAATTTATGAAAATAACTCATGTGACATTTCTAATCTCCAAAAATTATTGATTAAATGATAACATTAAAATACCTTGTACCTAAATCTAAATACAAAAATGAAGAATTTTAGTTGAAAATTTTCCTCATGATGTTGAATATATATTATGCTATATGAATTTAATAATTTAATTAAAATTCATAGTATTGTTGTCAAGTTATAGGAAATATATGTGGCTTTGAAAATTATTCTAGAAAAGGTTAGAGTGCGTGGAGGTTCTATTATTGAACTGTAAATAGATCTTCTTTTCTAATAAAATAAAAATTATTAATTATTTTTAATTTTATTTAAGTTTTTGTATTCTTAGTAATTTATAAATTTATAAATTTTATTAATTTTTAATTTTAGTTTTTCCATAAAAATGGAAAAAGGATGTACAATCTATTATATCATTTATATATAAAAATTGATGCATAAAATAATAATGCCAAGTTCGAGTAAGCAAAGTACATTTCAACTCTACAAAAAAGCAATCAAAATTTTCTAACTAATTTCAGTTTATATGTCCATAGGGGAGTATTTTCACATTGGTTCTCCTCGATTTCGATAAAGCAAGAATGGTTTCAAATCATTTTTATGATTCGTAGTTAATGTTTTCAACCCTCAAATTATTTGCATCTTGGTGAGTAGCTCCCCTTCATAAAACTTTAAGACCTTTAGAGAGTTACCGAAGAAATGAAAATTGAATGCTTGATTAACTTGAACAAGTCTTCATGATACACCAATTACTATATGAATTCTTATTTGAGGACACATTGGACGAGAAGCATGACATATCCTCAGCTAAGTTAAGGGATGTCCATCTAAATACCGATTTCTTTGAATTTTTATTAATAGACATTAAGTTTAATTAATTAACTTAATTTCAAATTAATTTTAATTTGGTAATCAATCCAAATTTTTAATTGATTTTTATTTTTGTAGTTTTTTAACATTTTTAATTTAGCATTCTAATATTTCTTTTATTTTTTTTTAAATACTCATTCACTTTTAATTTTAAAATTTTAATATTTAATTTTATTGCTTTTCATAATTTTCATTGATTTTTTAATTTTAATTTTAAATTTTAAATTTTTTATTGATTTCTATTTTCTACATACCAAATGTGAAATTTTATTAGTAAAATTTTGTAGAATTTTATATTGTTTTCAATAATTCCCTTAATTTTTATTTATTTTTAACAAATTTCTATTTTTAAATTTTAAAAGTTTTTCTTTTTTAATTATTTTTGATAAGAAAAACACTTTTGAAACGAGCCCTCCCATGAACAAAAAGTAGGGAGATTCACCAACACTATGGTAATTTGATTCTTCACATAAAACTTCCGCAAAAATAGATCTTTCACATTTGAAGTTACACTATTTTTCACATTTGAAATTTAAGTTATAATTAATTTGTTTTTTTAATTTATAAATTCTCTTAATTATTGAGTTTTGTTGTAATTATTTGCAAATTGTTAATTTTCATTTTTCCATCACTCATAGTTTTTATTTTTGAATTTTAATACTTTTTGTCAATATAATTTTATTTTTTAATATTCAATATACAATTTTAATTTTAAGGAAATTAATTATTATTTAAACTAATTTCTAACTTACAGTTAAATACTTTAATTAATTTCATTGATTTTCATGAAGTAAACAAATTTTTACCGGGTACTTTTATTAACTCTGTATCGCTTTATTTTTCATTAATTTTCAATTTAATTTTATAATTTCTACACATCATTGATTTTCCTTAATAAATAAGTTTAATTAATTTAGTTTTAAATTAATTTATAATTTTTAATAATTTAAATTTTTTGCGCCTTTTTCCTTTTGATTTGCAAGTATTTTCTAATAAGGAATAATTCAATTTAATTTTAATTTATTATCTATTTTATTTATAAATTTTATTAATCTTCGTTCAATTTTTGGTGCCAGCCAGAAATTCACCACATTAATAGCGGAGTTTCCATGAATTTCTAATTTTTAAATTTTTGAATTGTAATACATTTTAATTTTAATTTTTCTTTTAAATATTCCATATTTTACAATTTTAAAATTATTAATTATTATTTAAACTAATTTCTAACTTTTACTAAATTTTAAATTTATTTCAGCATTGATTTTCATGAATCTTTCTAATTTTTCCTTTAATTAACAAGATTTTAATGGACTAAGTACATAGCCCTTGTTTTTTAATTATAATTTAATTTTTAATCAGCGGTAGTTTCAGAATTTTAATAAATTTTCCCTTTAATTTAACTTTTTTACTTTTAATATTCAATATTTTCAATTTTAATGATTTTACCATATTATTAATTATTATTTCAAATTATTGGATTACTTTTTGTATGAGTTCTATATAAAGATTTGGGGAAATTTAGTTAAATTAATTTGTTTTTTTTTAATTAATGGCCATCTCTTAATTATTGAGTTTTGTTAATTATTTAATTGTTAATTTTTAGTTTTTCCATCAATGTCTAGTTTTAAATTTTTGAATTTTAAACTTTTGAATATAAGTACTTTTTAATCATCGATATTTAACAATTTTAAAATTATTAATTATTATTAAACTAATTTCTAATTTTAATTAATTTTTAATTTATTTCATTGATTTTCATGAAGTCTTATTAAATTTTTACCACTTCTATTAACTTTGTAATTATTTTTAGATAATTTTCAATTTAATTTTTAATTCAACATTTGTTATTTCTATTATTAAAGTAAGTTTAATTAATTGCTAGTTTTGGATTAATTTCTAATTTTTAATCCGAATTTAATTTTTCCTATTTTTATTTTTATTTTTGTATGTTTCTAATTCAATTCATTTTAATTTTTAATTTTTAATTTTTAACGGTTTTAATTTATAAATTTTATTAATCTTTCCAATTTTTTAAATTTTAGGGTTCATTTTCATTTTTGGTCATTAGAGTTTATATATTGGATTTTTCTTTGAAATTTAATTAGTAATTAATTTGTTATTTTTAATCACATTAATTTTACTTTTAAAAAATCTATTTATTATTAAATTTAGTTAATTATTTAGTTATTAATTTTTAGTTTCACATCAAAAACTAATTTTTAAATTTTTGAATTTTAATACATTTTAAAATTTTCTTTTAATAATTGATATTTTACAATTTTAAAATTATTAATTATTATTTAAACTAATTTCTAATTTTTATTAAATTTTTAATTTATTTCACATTGATTTTCATGAATTCTTATTCAACAACATTAAAAAAGTTTTTCAATTTTTGATTTTGTAATATTTATTTTTTATTAATTTTAGTTTTTAATTAATTATAAGTTTTTGATCATTTTAATAGCTTTTGATTTAATTTTAATATTTTACTTTTAAAAACATCTATGATAAAATATACAATTAAGTCTACAATTATCTAATATGAATTAGAACAAAATCTAGGCAATTAAGATATCATTAAATTTGTACCCTCTATTCTTACGTTCCATCCATTTCAAAATGATCACAACATTAGTTCAAATTATCAAAGGTCTACTCAATATGACGAAATATCACATGTCCGAAAAACATATATATAACCATGTCAAAAGCATATCAACATTAATATAAAATGTCCCTAATAATCCACATGCATCATATATGAATTAAAATCAAAATATTCTAATATCTCTAACATTATGTTAAAATAATTACAATAATATCCATAAGTGTCTCATTATTTCTTTCTCTTGATTAAATAATTTTCACTTTGTCAAAAGACCATCTCCTCAATTATTAAAATCCATCAAAGTCTCCCTTTAAAAATCTATTAGACTTGATCTCTCTATTTATTCATTTACTAAAACACACTGAAGAAGTTACATCCTTTTAACTGTAATACCTTTGTAGAGACCCATTAATTTCCCACACACGAACAACACAAAGAAAAGACATGATATATATATTTTTTTGACTTGCTTCGACACATAACATGACACAACATGTCGTCACAAAGTTACAACCAACTCTGGGAACCACTTGTTATGGGGATGACCACAAGATCAACACGGAACGTTCACACCCAAAAGGATAATACAATTTTTTTTTTTTTTTGACATGACAACATAGAAGTCCAACCACAGAACACACTTACAGTTAGGGCCAACCACGATGAGATATTCTTGAGGGTTATTTATTTTAAAAAGACATCTTGCAATTCTTAGCTTACGTTTTCAAGGAGGCTCAAGATATGATTCATACAATTCATCTTACCAAGCTAAGTTTATTCTTTTTACACTGAGTAATCATCTTTAAAACCTCATTTGTTATTACCAAGATTTAATTGAAACTTGAGGACTTAACCAGAATTATTAAAGATTTCACTTAGGCTTTACTAAATGAGTTTTATAAAAATAAAACAACTTACCTTCCAATGGCTGAGAGATAGATTGCGTGGTTTCTAAAGTGTTTTCTCCTGCTTATTAAATCTTATTATCTTCCAGAACTAACCATAGATTTCCCTTAAGTTCGTTTAAGAATTTCACCAAGAAAGGGATAGTGTTCATTAGTGTAGCTAGGGATATCAAGTTATATAATGTTACTTAACAAAGGATAGTTTCATCTTTGATCACTTATGGAATTACATGCTCTCAAGTTGGTCACCTCTACACTAATTTATTTGCAATATAAATTTTAGTTTAACTTCTATAAGTATTAAACAACCCATTTTATTTTACTTAAAACACACAATTACTAAGTCTTAGAAAGATTTAACTCAACATTTAATCGTAGGGGTAAAGTTTAACAATATTCATTTACGAACATGAAATAAGGTTACATCAACTCTTAGAATACCGATAATCCATTAAGGTCACTCAACAAGCGGTAATCCAACTTTCTTATATTTTCCAAGATAGACAGACAATTGAGGTTCAAGGTTCGACAATCCACGTTATACTAAGACATTGATCCTCTTCTAAATTTTCCACTAGATGTTATCAATAGTTGAACAATATAAAAAGGATTCATGCAAAGAACTTCTCAATCTGTAAAAATCTACAAGTCTATCCCTCATCTACTCGTAAAATCCATCTAACAAATTTTTCCACAAGAGTAGTAGCAAGATGAACTACACAAAACCACCATAACTACAATACAAAAGGAAGCACTTTATTACAAGAATTGGGTTAAACCTCTAAACACTATCAACACATCAAGGTTATAATAAAGTCTCAATCATATCAAGAAGGAAGACCTTGTACTTGATTAGGAAAAAACTCGAAAGTATAAATCATGAGAATGGCGTATGTAGAATGGTTTTAACGAGTGCCTTCTAAGGATTAGCATCCTTTGTCTCCGTCTTGCCTCCTCTTTTTGTTGTCGTTGCCTCTGGTTGTAGACCTCGTAGTGTCCTTTATGAATACCCTGTTAAAGGCATATCGTGTTCTATTATCCTAGTAGAGGGCTGGAATGACGTTTTGGTGTGTTAGGATGTGTTCGGTTAAAGAGGAATATCCATAATAATAATAATAAGTTTTTTTCTCTATTGTCGAGCTTGACTTCTGACCATTACGATTATAATTAATAACTATTTTAAGCTACAAAGTAATAATAATAATAATAATAATAATACTATTGTTATTATTGTCGATTGGTGATTGTATTTTATTTTCAATTGTTATCAATTTTAAGTATTAATTATTATCGTTAAGTTTTTTTTTTGTTGTCGGTCGCTCCCGTAGACCGAGCCTGGGTTCACGCAATTGAAGAGGATGCCTATTATTGTTGCCTTGGTTAGCCATTCAAATGTGTTGCCTTAAAACTATGCAACCTCTAGTCTTTTTCCCTTGGCTCCATGCAAGCTTAAAATTAATGGAAAATAGTTGCATTCACCTACCTTCATGCCATCCTTTATGGCCATCTATGCGACCTGCCTGGCGTGAGGGAGAAGTTGTTCCATGGGTTGTTGTTGTTTTGTCCTTTTGGCAAGTGGTGTGTGGTTGGGCGCCTCCACCAACTATCTTCATTGTTCAACATGCCTACTTGTTCACCAAGCTACCTTAATTTATAACCCTGACACCTCATTTTGACCTACTCACGCAAAGAAACTTTGGTGGCCGCGTAGCTTGCATTGGCGTGTTCTAGATAGTGGATTCATTGATGGTGAAATGAAGGTCTATCACCCTGATGTTGCGTGGGTGGGTGTGGATTCTCAAAATCGTGTTGTACAGGCATTTTCAGTGGAGCGTAGAACTGAAATTCTCCTAGGAAAGTGCCGTGAGGAAGTGATTGGCTATATGCAGCAGCTACAGGGTAGAGAAGTAAACTTATCCCAGAAAATCAGTGGCCTCCAGAGAGAGTTAAGTGCGACAGCTGCTGCAGGTGATCCCAAGGAACCGTTGGTGTTGATCCTGATGTTCTGGTTGCACGCGACCACAGTCGTGATCAGTTGTTGCAAAATCTTGCAGCTGTAGTAGAAGAACGAGATAAAGTTTTAGTTGAGTTGTCTTGCCTTTTCATTTTGGAAAGTCGCTTCCATCCAGTGGAGAGACTTTCCTTGTGGAGGAGGGCGTGGAAACAAGCTAGGGAGGTAGGCGTGTTACCTCCACTTTCATTGGGAGCTGTAAGGTGTGTTCTTGTGGGGATCCTCAAAGAATTTTTTGCGCAATGATAAATAGCCGAGCAAATGCATGCTACTGCTTTGGTAGAAGCCTTCGTGAGCACCTCCAACAGCAGAGTTGTCCAACTAGGTTGTTTTCTTGTTGTATCTCTGCATCCTCAAATTCGGATTCTCCTACAAGATATTTTTATCAAAATCGATTAAGTGACAGTGAGAGTGTTACCAGGAGACCCGATGAAATTTATTACGAGATTCTCTACTGAGACCTTGCTTGTTCTGCGATGTAACTCATGGAAGAGGATCTTATAGGGGTGGATCTGTTTCATATCAGAATATTCATGAAGCACTTTTGCTTTGCAATGATATGGACTTCTTCAACGAGTCACTGAGTTGGCAGGCATAAAGGTCTCTGTTGGAATTATCATACCTTACTGACTACAACAATGTTTGCACCGAGAGTTTGATGTTGTCCCCAAATCGATGAAGGAAAAGGTTTATGTATCATTACGGTAGATGCCTTTCGAGCCGGGAGGAGCGATGTAATCATTATGTCTTGTGTCCGAGCTTCAAACCATGGTTGGTGTTTAGCTTTCTAGCGCAAGTGCTCTCGGACTGAGTGGTAAGCAGTTCGACTCTCACCCCAAAGCAGCTGCATTGAAGCAATCTAGTGTTTGGACAGCCACCTATTGCATTCTTCTAGTCGTGCCTTCAAAAGGGAATCCTGGTATGGTATATTGCAAGAAAAGACCAGTGAAGCAGAGGATAAAGCGGAGGGCATGTGGTCAGAAGTAGCAGTCCTGTTGGATGTACACGACTGGTGGATGCGTTAAAATAGGCAAGATAGACTAACCATATACATAATATGCTAGAAGCTAATAGACCTCTTAAAATGAAACATTTCCTTTCTAGAAATTGGTATAAAATTGTGATTTTGTGGATTTGTGTTCAATATATGGGTAATAGTTTGTTATTTCTGGATTTGCCTCCGTTGGTTGTTCTTGTTGAAGTGATCAAACCCATTTATATATATAAAAAAATGTTCTCGTGTTTATGCTTCGATTAATTATATGGAAATATATATATATATATATATATATATATATATATATATATAATGGTACTGTAAGGATAAAAATACCTGTGCTAAATCGAGTCTTCTGGTACGCTATTTTTTAAACTTGTCGTATATATATATATATATATATATATATATATATATATATATATATATATATATATATATAAGTTACTTCTACTTCCTTCTACAAAAATGTCGTTGTTTCTTTTGTGAACCTGGGTATGTAATCGCCCCTGGAACGTTGCAGCTTTGACTAGTATTGGGTTCCTTTTATGTTATTGCCCTAGAGGAAAATATACAGTTAAATTATTATTTTTTTATGATAAGCGTGATTATGCACTTCGTGTATTGTGCAAATTATTAGGGTATTTGGAAATTAGAAGATCAATATATATGCTTGTTAAGAAGGAAGTTTTGGACTGAAAATATGTCCTGGGTTGATAGAAGGCATATCTTTGATCTTGCTTTAAATATTTTTAAACCTCCTGGGTTGTATGGCTTCATATTTATTGTATTTGGTAGGCCGACTTTCACTCAGTTGAGCCTTAATGTTTTAATCACCCTTAATCGGGTATATGTGTATCATTTCGTTGTCTTGGTGGGCTAAGCCGAGTTGAAGTGCAAGTTTGATTTTTGTTACGAGTTTAGAAATTGGCACTTTTGTATAAACCCAAACTGAGAACTTTGGGGTCAATTATATATATATTTTTTTGGGTTTAGACCTCTGTGTTTTCGATTATGTTGTTAGGTCCTGAATGGGATGAACGCTTAGATTGTTATTATTGTTTTAAAAGGGCATGATTTTGATAGAATCCCCACTTGACCCTACTCTCCTTAAGAGTAAAATTTGATAATATTATGGCCTTATAGTGTTATGAAAATTGAATGGATGTGTTTAGAATTCTAGCTTGCTTAATGGACTTGGTTAGTCATGGGGCTTGTCTCTATTCCGGTCTTGGTTATGTCTAGTAGGTAGGCTGCTAGGCAATACCTATTCCAGACATTGATTTTCTTTGTTTTTCATCCTTTCCACTCATCCTTATTAAGCTATGAAGTCACTTGTTAGATAAGAAATAATGGTTTGAGTTTGAATATAATATTTTCAGCCATTTAACCTTTTGTTTACATGATGGAACTCTCTTCTTACCCTCGTGGTTTACTTCTAACCTATTAGGCCTATGGCCTTCTAGAATGATTGTTGAACTATTGTTTGTTTTTGGTGACTAAGATCGTGACTGGTTTTCATCTTTCGACTTCACCTAGAGAATGTTGATTGATGGGCAGCATATTAGATTCCGACCACGTATTCTACTGGATTACATGATTGAAATCCTAATACTCTCAACTCTTTGTTCTAACATTATAAATTCCATAGTATTGCATATTTTGGTTGTCAACCTTTTGTGGTTTTCGAGATATTGTTCATAATTAAAACATAGGGCTCTCTTCTTAGTTGGTATGGTGAAAATTATATCTTGTTTCAAAAGGTTGTTAGAGGTTAGAACTTTGATCCATTTCTTGAAATAGAATGTTTCCTTTCATGGTATTGTTAGCTAGTAGCTTATTGTTGCTATGTATAGTCTTATCTTGCTCAGTTCTCGCGAACTGACTCAGGTTATTAATTGTTGCAGATGGCTTACGTGGTTAGATGATGGAAAGACTTGTAGATTATTGCATCAATCTTGGTTATGATGTTCCTTTGTACGAATGAGTATTATGTTATAAAATTTGGAAAGGGCCTTTGGACATTTTAGAAGAAGGGTCAGTGCCTTAGTAAATGTATTGTAGAGTATTGTTGTTGTAACTGTTGAAACTTTGGTTTGTTTGGTTATCACGTGAAAGATGAAATTTGATTACCGCTTGGTTACGGGATATTCTAGTGTATTTTAATCCTTAGAATACTAGCGGGGCATGTCCCATGTTATTACTCTCTTGCTCCCTAGTCATGGTTCAATAGAGATGGTATGTCCCTTTGGTTTGTGCATCATGTTGGAATGAATTGATGTAACCTTGTTTTGTCTCGCAAACGAGTACTGTTAAACTTTGCTCTTGAGTTAAAATGTTGACTTGTAAATCCTTCTAAGGCATAGTAGCAATGAGTTTGTAAGCACTATGAAGTGAGCTGGATAGTCCTGATAAAAGTTAAACTAAAATTTATATATATGAATATATTAATGTAGATGTGATCTACTTGATAACCTTTGAGACCTGGAACAATCAAGAGGAAACTATCTTTTGTAACGAAATATGATTACTTATTTTTTTCCCGAGCCAAACCAATAAACACTATCCTTTTATGGTGAAACCTTAAATGATCTCATGGTGAAATCAATGGTTAGATTTTAGAAGATGATAGGATTTAATAAGTAGGAGGGAAATTGATTAATAAAACCTTAAATATCTCTCTATCGTTTGAAATGTTCTCCTTTGTCAAACTTAATTAAGTAAAGTCTAGATGGAACATTTAACCAATCTTGATAAACTCTTAACCTCAATAAAAGACTGATAGTAAACAATGTGACCCTGAAGCTAAATTCTGTTGTCCTGTTCTGTTAACCCTTGCCTTGATTCATGGTGATATTTCTTAAGCAAGGTCAAAATTTATCCTTAAACAAGAAGGTTATTGTTATGAACCCTAAGCGGTACTTTCCACTCAATCGGAGCTTATGCCTTCACCTGTGCAATAGAGGTGTGGAACATGTGTTAGTGGCTTGAGTAAGTTTAATTAACCTTGTAAGAAATGGAAAATGTTCTAAAATCAAATGAATAAAAAGCCTTGGACATAAAATTGATGATCCTAGTTTAGAAAGCTTGGCCTTAAGCTATTTAGTCAATAGTTGAAAAGAAAGAAGTTCTCCCTTGTGAAAAGAATTGTGTGAATCATTACATGAAATTTTATAAGAACGTAAGTTAAGAATTAAGAGACATTTTAGTAAACAAGAAAATTTAACAAGAATTTCCTCATGGGATGCCCTAAATGTAAGTGTGTCATGTGGTTGGACTTCCATGTTGTCTTGTCAAAAAGAAAAAAAAAAAAAAAAAATGTATTGTCCTTGATAGGTGTGAACGTCTCCGTGCTGCCTTTATGGCCATCCTTGTATCAAGTTGTTCACAGTGTTAGTTGTTTCCTTGGTGACGACATGTTGCGTCGTGTTATGTGTCAAGCAAGTCAAAAAAATTATCCTGTATTTCACCGTGTTGTTCGTGTGTGGTTTTTGGGTCGTTACACTTGGTATCAGAGCATAGGTTCATGCTCTCGAACCTATGGGCCGGATTGGTGTTGTATGGTGATGTTACATGATGGTGATGGTGTTACATGATGTTGTTTCATGGAGATGATGATGTTGCATGATGGTGGTAGATATTGGAAGAGTAATGTGCTTTAAACGTGATGTGATTAATGTCGTAATTGTGTTATTGTGAACGCACATGATGTGTATGTCACCTTGTGCGTGTTGTGATCATGTTGATATGTTGGGGATGGGAGTATTCTCTCTCCTTCTTGTGGATTCTATGAAGAGTTCACGTGTGAATTACTGTTTGTGATGTGTGAAAAGAAGTATAATGTGGATGACGTAGTGTTGGAGCATTGTGACATATTGTGATATGTGGGTGTATCAATGTGTTGTATGACTAGATTGATGTTAAAAGAAATGAGTTGTATCATGATGTTTTTACCATGTTTTGAAGAAATGTGTGTACCACCTTGTTATGTAGTAATGGATGTTATGTTGAGATGTACTATGTTCATCGTATGTATGACTGTGCAAATATGTAATGCTTCATGTTGTGATTTGGGGTCATACGGTGAGTGTATGAACCCTATCGTATGGTGATTGCACTTTGGGTGCAGAAAGTGGTAAAGTGATGTGTTACACTCAGTGAATGTATGATCGTGATCTACCCTATATATGTACCATATGTAGGACGTTATGGTAGTTATGTGTGTGCCACCGTTATGTTAGTGATGTTGTTGTATGTTATGTTGTGAACCTTACGCTAACCGATCCTGAGGGAAATCGGTAGAAGTGTATGTTGAGAGTGAGGAATGGTGTACCATGGGTCAATAACTCGAGCCAAAACTCGGTTTAGTAGATAACATGTGATTCTTTCCTCTCTCCCTATGTGGTTGTATGTACGCAACCTAAGTGCAACTATGACTATGTTTAGCCTTGTCGAAGTGGTGGCGGGATGATTCAGATGGAGGTGATGACAGTTGTATTATTGATACGTATTTTGCGAGCTGAGGCTCGATGTTCCGAGTGCTAGCAACTCGTTGAGTACCCCTTTGGTGGCTAGATAAAGCCACACAGTTATCGTAATGTGACATTATTATAAGTTGATTTTATTCGTAAATTGAGCTTTTTACCTTATTTTGTAAGGACCAACAACTTTTCTTGATTGCCATGCTTTACAATTTTGGGCATTTCCTTGGTTTGTGGCACTAACATGGGGATTTTGATACTAACTATGGCTATTTGGCCATTTATTTAGCTTGATTTGGGGTCTTCTTTTAAATTTGGAATTCTTACCGCCTTGCCCAAGGCTTGTACTTTGCCACTTGGCACTTTGGATTGGATTGTTGTGCTGGTTCTATTGTCGTGATGTGTGGAATAGGGTCATAGGATGCACCATGGATTGGTTGGACCTATGGACCCGCTTCGTTGTATGGGGGTACGCCCCAAGGAGTACATATAACTAGCGGGTTGTTGAACCACGCGTTATTATGTCACTTGGGTTAGGAGTGTTCGAACTCTATGTGTCTTGGACCATAGGGTCAACCGGCCTCCTTGAGGGAGGCATAGAGGCATTGAGGGGCATAAGAGCATAAGAGGCATAAGAGACTTGAGGGAGGCATAAGAGGGAGGCATAAGAGACTTGAGGAGGCATAAGAGTTTGAGGGAGGCATAAGAGTTTGAGGGAGGCATAAGAGTTTGTGTGTATGGTTGATGTTTCAGGATATACGTTGAGTTATTGTGATGTTTTGGTAGTGGTATTTTGATGTATGTGTTACTCATGTCAGATGGATATGTGTTGTGATGTTGTGGTTATGTCATTGATTCCCTTGTGGACACTATGTACCTGTAGCATGGTTTGGTGTTATGTGAGTTTTTCTTTGATGCAAATTGAGGGAATGTCTGGTGGATTGTAGTACTCTTTTGTTTGAGTATTTTGTGTGTCAGTCATTGATGTGTGACGAGTACTACGTTATGTGGACTGTGCCTATTCTATTCCGTATTTGAGTAACCTTTTGTGGTGTAATACAATCATGAAGTATATACTTGCGTGCTTGTGAATCTGTAGTGTCTTGTGAACCGATAGGGTGTTGTGTTAGCAGTTCATGTTGGGCACCCACAATAAAGAATAAACCAAAACTCTGCAATGATGAAATTTTAAAAGAAATTAAACTAAGAATAGTGCTAATGGAAAGAGACAAATGAAATGATGAACAAGAAAGAACTGCCAATCTTCACAGAACTTTAACAGTTAAAATTTCTACCAAATGTTCCCTAGGCTACCCCATGGTCATGCTTTTGCATCTGAAATATTAAACTTAGAGCGTACCTTCACCCTTATCTGATCCTTATTGCTTACCATTTCTTTTCCTTTGTGTTATGTCGCATCGAGGACGATGCTTTCTTAAGGGGAGGAGAATGTAATGCCCCATTTGGCGTACCCTAGTCCTTGTTTCGGTGACCCTGTTGCTAAACATTGAACATTTGCGAGTGCTCTCTTTATTCGTTAGATGACTTCTTCCTTTTCACAGAGAAGGATTAGCATCCTTTGTCTCCGTCTTGCCTCCTCTTTTTGTTGTCGTTGCCTCTGGTTGTAGACCTCGTAGTGTCCTTTATGAATACCCTGTTAAAGGCATATCGTGTTCTATTATCCTAGTAGAGGGCTGGAATGACGTTTTGGTGTGTTAGGATGTGTTCGGTTAAAGAGGAATATCCATAATAATAATAATAAGTTTTTTTCTCTATTGTCGAGCTTGACTTCTGACCGTTACGATTATAATTAATAACTATTTTAAGCTACAAAGTAATAATAATAATAATAATAATAATAATAATATTATTATTATTATTGTCGATTGGTGATTGTATTTTATTTTCAATTGTTATCAATTTTAAGTATTAATTATTATCGTTAAGTTTTTTTTTTACGTGTTGTCGGTCGCTCCCGTAGACCGAGCCTGGGTTCACGCAATTGAAGAGGATGCCTATTATTGTTGCCTTGGTTAGCCATTCAAATGTGTTGCCTTAAAAACTGCAACCTCTAGTCTTTTTCCCTTGGCTCCATGCAAGCTTAAAATTAATGGAAAATAGTTGCATTCACCTACCTTCATGCCATCCTTTATGGCCATCTATGCGACCTGCCTGGCGTGAGGGAGAAGCTGTTCCATGGGCTGTTGTTGTTTTGTCCTTTTGGCAAGTGGTGTGTGGTTGGGCGCCTCCACCAACTATCTTCATTGTTCAACATGCCTACTTGTTCACCAAGCTACCTTAATTTATAACCCTGACACCTCATTTTGACCTGCTCACGCAAAGAAACTTTGGTGGCCACGTAGCTTGCATTGGTGTGTTTTGGATAGTGGATTCATTGATGGTGAAATGAAGGTCTATCACCCTGATGTTGTGTGGGTGGGTGTGGATTCTCAAAATCGTGTTGTACAGGTAGTTTCAGTGGAGCGTAGAACTGAAATTCTCCTAGGAAAGTGCCGTGAGGAAGTGATTGGCTATATGCAGCAGCTACAGGGTAGAGAAGTAAACTTATCCCAGAAAATCAGTGGCCTCCAGAGAGAGTTAAGTGCGGCAAATGTGCAGGGGTGATCCCAAGGAACCGTTGGTGTTGATCCTGATGTTCTGGTTGCACGCGACCACAGTCGTGATCAGTTGTTGCAAAATCTTGCAGCTGTAGTAGAAGAACGAGATAAAGTTTTAGTTGAGCTGTCTTGCCTTTTCATTTTGGAAAGTCACTTCCATCCAGGTGGAGACTGGTTCCTTGTGGAGGAGGGGCGTGGAAACAAGCTAGGGATGTAGGCGTGTTACCTCCACTTTCATTGGGAGCTGTAAGGTGTGTTCTTGTTGGGGATCCACAGCAACTGCCTGCAACAGTAAATAGCCAGGCAACAGGCATGCTACAGTTTGGTAGAAGCCTTCGTGAGCGCCTCCAACAGGCAGGTTGTCCAACTAGGTTGTTTTCTGTTCTGTATCTCTGCATCCTCAAATTCGGATTCTCCTACAAGATATTTTTATCAAAATCGATTAAGTGACAGTGAGAGTGTTACCAGGAGACCCGATGAAATTTATTACAGAGATTCTCTACTGAGACCTTGCTTGTTCTGCGATGTAACTCATGGAAGAGGATCTTATAGGGGTGGATCTGTTTCATATCAGAATATTCATGAAGCACTTTTGCTTTGCAATGATATGGACTTCTTCAACGAGTCACTGAGTTGGCAGGCATAAAGGTCTCTGTTGGAATTATCATACCTTACAAGCTACAGCTGTAATGTTTGCACCGAGAGTTTGATGTTGTCCCCAAATCTGATGAAGGAAAAGGTTTATGTATCATTACGGTAGATGCCTTTCAGAGCCAGGAGCGATGTAATCATTATGTCTTGTGTCCGAGCTTCAAACCATGGTTGGTGTTTAGCTTTCTAGCGCAAGTGCTCACGGACTGAGTGGTAAGCAGTTCGACTCTCACCCCCAAAGCAGCTGCATTGAAGCAATCTAGTGTTTGGACAGCCACCTATTGCATTCTTCTAGTCGTGCCTTCAAAAGGGAATCCTGGTGTGGTATATTGCAAGAAAAGACCAGTGAAGCAGAGGATAAAGCGGAGGGCGTGTGGCTGTAGCAGTCCCTGTTGGATGTACACGACTGGTGGATGCGTTAAAACAGGCAAGATAGACTAACCATATACATAATATGCTAGAAGCTAACAGACCTCTTAAAATGAAACATTTCCTTTCTAGAAATTGGTATAAAATTGTGATTTTGTGGATTTGTGTTCTGTATATGGGTAATAGTTTGTTATTTCTGGATTTGCCTCCGTTGGTTGTTCTTGTTGAAGTGATCAAACCCATTTATATATATAAAAAAAATGTTCTCGGTGTTTATGCTTCGATTAATTATATGGAAATATATATATATATATGGTACTGTAAGGATAAAAATACCCTGTGCTAGAAATCGAGTCTTCTGGGTACGCTGGTTTTAACAACTTGTCGGCTTATATATATATATATATATATATATATATATATATATATATATCTTAAGTTACTTCCTTCTACAAAAATGTCGTTGTTTCTTTTGTGAACCTGGGTATGTAATCGCCCCTGGAACGTTGCAGCTTTGACTAGTATTGGGTTCCTTTTATGTTATTGCCCTAGAGGAAAATATACAGTTAAATTATTATTTTGTTTATGATAAGCGTAATTATGCACTTCGTGTATTGTGCAAATTATTAGGGTATTTGGAAATTAGAAGATCAATATATATGCTTGTTAAGAAGGAAGTTTTGGACTGAAAATATGTCCTGGGTTGATAGAAGGCATATCTTTGATCTTGCTTTAAATATTTTTAAACCTCCTGGGTTGTATGGCTTCATATTTATTGTTTTTGGTAGGCCGACTTTCACTCAGTGAGCCTTAATGTTTTAATCACCCTTAATCGGGTATATGTGTATCATTTCGTTGTCTTGGTGGGCTAAGCCGAGTTGAAGTGCAAGTTTGATTTTTGTTACGAGTTTAGAAATTGGCACTTTTGTATAAACCCAAACTGAGAACTTTGGGGTCAATTATATATATATTTTTTTTGGGTTTAGACCTCTGTGTTTTCGATTATGTTGTTAGGTCCTGAATGGGATGAACGCTTAGATTGTTATTATTGTTTTAAAAGGGCATGATTTTGATAGAATCCCCACTTGACCCTACTCTCCTTAAGAGTAAAATTTGATAATATTATGGCCTTATAGTGTTATGAAAATTGAATGGATGTGTTTAGAATTCTAGCTTGCTTAATGGACTTGGTTAGTCATGGGGCTTGTCTCTATTCCGGTCTTGGTTATGTCTAGTAGGTAGGCTGCTAGGCAATACCTATTCCAGACATTGATTTTCTTTGTTTTTCATCCTTTCCACTCATCCTTATTAAGCTATGAAGTCACTTGTTAGATAAGAAATAATGGTTTGAGTTTGAATATAATATTTTCAGCCATTTAACCTTTTGTTTACATGATGGAACTCTCTTCTTACCCTCGTGGTTTACTTCTAACCTATTAGGCCTATGGCCTTCTAGAATGATTGTTGAACTATTGTTTGTTTTGGTGACTAAGATCGTGACTAGGTTTACATCTTTCGACTTCACCTAGAGAATGTTGATTGATGGGCAACATATTAGATTCCGACCACGTATTCTACTGGATTACATGATTGAAATCCTAATACTCTCAACTCTTTGTTCTAACATTATAAATTCCATAGTATTGCATATTTTGGTTGTCAACCTTTTGTGGTTTTCGAGATATTGTTCATAATTAAAACATAGGGCTCTCTTCTTAGTTGGTATGGTGAAAATTATATCTTGTTTCAAAAGGTTGTTAGAGGTTAGAACTTTGATCCATTTCTTGAAATAGAATGTTTCCTTTCATGGTATTGTTAGCTAGTAGCTTATTGTTGCTATGTATAGTCTTATCTTGCTCAGTTCTCGCGAACTGACTCAGGTTATTAATTGTTGCAGATGGCTTACGTGGTTAGATGATGGAAAGACTTGTAGATTATTGCATCAATCTTGGTTATGATGTTCCTTTGTACGAATGAGTATTATGTTATAAAATTTGGAAAGGGCCTTTGGACATTTTAGAAGAAGGGTCAGTGCCTTAGTAAATGTATTGTAGAGTATTGTTGTTGTAACTGTTGAAACTTTGGTTTGTTTGGTTATCACGTGAAAGATGAAATTTGATTACCACTTGGTTATGGGATATTCTAGTGTATTTTAATCCTTAGAATACTAGCGGGGCATGTCCCATGTTATTACTCTCTTGCTCCCTAGTCATGGTTCAATAGAGATGGTATGTCCCTTTGGTTTGTGCATCATGTTGGAATGAATTGATGTAACCTTGTTTTGTCTCGCAAACGAGTCTTTGTTAAACTTTGCTCTTAGTTAAAATGTTGACTTGTAAATCCTTCTAAGGCATAGTAGCAATGAGTTTGTAAGCACTATAAAGTGAGCTGGATAGTCCTGATAAAAGTTAAACTAAAATTTATATATATGAATATATTAATGTAGATGTGATCTACTAGATAACCTTTGAGACCTGGAACAATCAAGAGGAAACTATCTTTTGTAATGAAATATGATTACTCATTTTTTTCCCAAGCCAAACTAATAAACATTATCCTTTTACGGTGAAACCTTAAATGATCTCATGGTGAAATCAATGGTTAGATTTTAGAAGATGATAGGATTTAATAAGTAGGAAGGAAATTGATTAATAAAACCTTAAATATCTCTCTATCGTTTGAAATGTCCTCCTTTGTCAAACTTAATTAAGTAAAGTCTAGATGGAACATTTAACCAATCTTGATAAACTCTTAACCTCAATAAAAGACTGATAGTAAAAATGTGACCACAAAGCTAAATTCTGTTGTCTGTTCATCGCTAACCCCTTGCCTTGATTCATGGTGATATTTCTTAAGCAAGGTCAAAATTTGATCCTTAAACAAGAAGGTTATTGTTATGAACCCTAAGCGGTACTTTCCACTCAATCGGAGCTTATGCCTTCACCTGTGCAATAGAGGTGTGGAACATGTGTTAGTGGCTTGAGTAAGTTTAATTAACCTTGTAAGAAATGGAAAATGTTCTAAAATCAAATGAATAAAAAGCCTTGGACATAAAATTGATGATCCTAGTTTAGAAAGCTTGGCCTTAAGCTATTTAGTCAATAGTTGAAAAGAAAGAAGTTCTCCCTTGTGAAAAGAATTGTGTGAATCATTACATGAAATTTTATAAGAACGTAAGTTAAGAATTAAGAGACATTTTAGTAAACAAGAAAATTTAACAAGAATTTTCCTCATGGGATGCCCTAAATGTAAGTGTGTCATGTGGTTGGACTTCCATGTTGTCTTGTCAAAAAGAAGAAAAAAAAAAAAAAAAAACGTATGTATTGTCCTTGATAGGTGTGAACGTCTCCGTGCTGCCTTTATGGCCATCCTTGTATCAAGTTGTTCACAGTGTTAGTTGTTTCCTTGGTGACGACATGTTGCGTCGTGTTATGTGTCAAGCAAGTCAAAAAGGAGTTCCGTCAAACAAGAGTATACAATAATGTCATCAACAAATTTTATAACACTAAAGATTTGCAAACCTCCACAACAATTCTAATGTTTGGTTAATTTAAAATAAATTACCTATTTCCCAAAACAACAATATTTTAAGGCAACCCTTGGTAACACAGTCAACCGTCACGCAAAGATACAAACATAATTTCTAAGTGACATTATCAAAACAAAACCTTCCGCTATGAATCCATAAGACTATCAAATGAAAGATGAGTTTTTCCCAAAGATTAATCACATTTAAGGAAATTTCCATCACAAAATATTAAGGTAATTACGTGCATAAAACCGACCAATATTAATTAATAGCGTTAACATTACAAAGGAGAAATAATGCAAGTTAGGAAAAAAATAGAAGAGCACCATCAACAATAATTCTGAGAGGGGATTAGACCAAAACTATTCTAGTGTCAACGAGGTAATCGGATTCACACAATGAAACCTCGAGCTTAGTTGATACGAAAAGCTAGTTATGGTTCAAGTTGATAGGGATGGTCAAGGTACTTCTTGAGGATGGCCTTAAAAGCCTAGAAACAAGATGAAAGATAATATAAGAGTCTAAACACGTGAGACGGAAAACACATTGCACACAAACCTTTTCATTCTAAAAGTTTTAATACCGAAACTCTAAGCTAGCTAGCCCAAGCATTGATCACACTAATCCTACAACCTTCCTTTCTCGATGCCAAAAGGTTATCAAAGGGACTTGAAAGGAGCTAATAAAAACATCAAAGACAAACTTGGGTGCTAGGGAGGGGCTTCATAGTTATCGTAAACTTCCATGATATCGAAAATACTAGTTTGATCAACATAATAACTTGAACTCAATCACGAGAGAAGAGTTAATACATAAACAAACAAATGAAGGTCTATCACTTGAGCAAGAGAAACATAACACCCAGAGGAGAGGCACATGCATCCTTTCGACCAACATACGAGACAATGATAAAAGCTAAAACAAGAAGAAACAAGCGAAAGGGAGATCTCCCATCATGACACCCAACCGACAAATCAATGCAAGGAAAAGTGGTTCAATTTCAGTAATTTTAAATATAATAACAGTAGAAAAGTGTAAAAATATCTTGCCTTTTTCTCCAGATTCAACATCGTCCTCCTGTCTCTTCCATTGCTTTGGACGCCCTCCTGCCTCTTCCATTGCTTTGGATGCCCTCCCGAAATCCCACACCCAACAAAACATGCCGATCAAGAGGAAGCCGATGGAAGGCTGGGCGTGGGAGGAGAAGAGGCATCCATCACCCAAGTCACAGAGGAGAAGATAATGAAAGGAAGAGGGTTCATTGCAGGAAACAGGAACAAAACTGAGCAGAGGGAAAGTAGAACAGCACCCAAACATACTTCCCTCCTTCCAAGGGCTAGCAGTGCAAGAAAAATGCCTTGACAGAAAGGATTTCTATGGCCTCTCTGCCCATGCAACCAGGTCAAAATGACAGACTGGAACAGGTGCGGGCATCCATCCACGCGCAGCAGGTAAGAAGAGGAGGATTTCCAACAAAAAAAACACAAGAGCCGAAGCAAAACAGTCTGCCACGTTTTCCAGCAAGTTCAGAAATGTAAAGCAAAATGTGCTTCATGAATATTCTGATAAGAAACAGATCCACGCCTATGAGATTCTCTTCCATGAGTTACATCGTAAAACAAGTAAGATCTCAATAGAGAATCTTTGTAAAAAATTTCATCAGGTCTCCTGGTAACACTCTCACTTTGTCACATAGTCGATTTTGATAAAATATCTTGAAGGAGAAACCCGAATTTGAGGATGCATTGATACTGAACAGATAACAACAAAGTTGGACAACCTGCTTGGTGGAGGCACTCACAAAGGCTTCGACTATACTGCAACATGCTGTTCTCAAGCTAATATCTTGTTGTAGGTTGTTCTTTGTGGATCCCGGCAAGAACACACCTCGCAACGCATCCAATGAAAGTGGAGGTAACACGCCTGCTTCACTAGCTTGAAGCTTCATCTAAAACCATGCGCGCAGGGTCGTAAATGAAACAATCAAGGCTTAATTTTCACGACTCCAATGTCAAATTCCTTTAAGCTCTACAGGTTAAGCTTCCATCATTTTTCAGCAATTTAGCGGACCCAATACAAAAGTAGGTGGGCTAATATACCAGATCTCCGATCAATTAGGTTTGCGTATATATTGAAACTGAAATTAGTTGTTTCGAGTTAAGTCGAAGCTTGATAAGAGTCGAATTAAGAGCAGCCTTGATCAAGAAATGATGGAAAAATCCCAACGCAGTAAAAACAAAGAAGCGGACTAAAAGTCAAGGTGGGAAAAGGCCGAACAATGTTGAACTCATTTATAAAAATGTTGGAAAAACCATAACAACAAAATCCGTCTACAAATTCCGGGTAGATACCCACATCTTGTGCCCATACACATTGAATAAAAGAATCAAAATAAGATCATGGTGAAGAAAAACGGGACTCCACCGACTCCTCACGCAAGGTACAAACATAATGGCCATTACGGTCTGCAGGGTAGGTGGTTGGGAGGAGACTAAATCCTATTCACAAACACAATCAGCATTCACTTATTCAAAGTCTATCCTTCCAACCAAATAAGAGAGAGACTAAGTTCCTATCTACAAACACCCCCTAGATTTACTCGTTCCACACCCATGAGTAGCCCTAAATTTATATTTAAAGATAGGCTGTCGCCACCACTCTTTATTGTGCTTCTAACACAATGCAATTCATTTGAGAGCATCCCGGTGACAGCTTCAATGTTGGTT
The DNA here is from genome assembly GCA_018340775.1 of Taxus wallichiana var. yunnanensis. Taxonomy (NCBI): domain Eukaryota; kingdom Viridiplantae; phylum Streptophyta; class Pinopsida; order Cupressales; family Taxaceae; genus Taxus; species Taxus wallichiana. The sequence continues at coordinate 256,089,670 of CM031238.1, read as the reverse complement.
GAATTTGCTTTTAAGATCCTAGCAAATTTGCATTGGATGAAGCTTCTCCTATACTCAGTTGCCAGCTACTTGGTCCATCCTTGCTTTTCCATCGATACCCACTCTAACCACAATAAACTGCTAAATAGTCCTTCTGTAGTTTGTAATTAAAATATTTGACCAAAGGTCAATAACCACTTCGATCTTTACAAGGAAAACATTTGAGGATTTTTCAAGTACACAAATAGGAATGAACCTCTCGAGCTCAACAAAAATATTCATAACCATGATTTCATCTTTCAATAGTCTCTGGTCAATCATCGATATCAATGAAGGGAATAATAAGAATAATAAATTAACTTTGTGTTATATAACTTGGAGAGGTTAAAGTATGTGACATTATTACAAAGTGGATAAAAGGTTATAAGAATGGGATATAAAACAAATGGGCCTCAATATATTTACTCCAAGCCCACTTGATAATGATATTTTTGTATATTCCGTTTGAAACTTATGAATATACGTTCTCAAGTAAGGGACAAATAATAAATAGCTTTTGCCCGTAATCCTTGTCACCGCTTCTTTTGTTAAATGCTTTGTGTAATGTCCTATTCTACGTTGCACGTGTTCATCCTTCGGTGATCGAGTGCTAAGCATGGAGCATCATCAGTGCCTTTGCTTCCTGCGATGATGATGCTTCTTAGAGTTGAACGTTGTTGCGTTTCTTTTGAAACGTTAGTGTTTTCGCCTTGTTGAATGTAACGGTTGGTTGCTAGTAATATGATTAATAAATTATGTCAAATAAATTAAGCCTTTTAGGCCACGTTACTCATCATAGACTTGTATTTTGTCACGGTCGGCTTTATCTCCTTCTTGGCATGGAGGGTGGAGTTATTAAAGTCTGACGTGTTGGACTCTCTTGGTGGCCGCACTCATTTATTGTTTCTGATTTGCAAATCTTCCTTGGTTATGGTTTGATCGCCTCGCTTATCCTCTCGAACCGCGTGAGATTTCCTTGGTTAGACTACACGTGGAGTGGTTGAGAGGTGTTTTTCCTGGTTGCGTGGGCAGAGAGCCCATGGAAATCTGTTCCGTCAAGGCATTTTTCTTGATGGTTCCTCCTGGTCGGTGGAATATGATGGATTCGAAGCAGCTGATGGATTCGCTGGCAGACCATCTGGCTCTGTATTACTCTTCCGCTTCTGCTGCAGTTTCTCCTGCTTCAAATTATCAGTCGCGCAACAACATATTGAGGTGGATGTCGACGCTGAGCACAGAGAAAAGACAAGCCGCCCTCACAATAGTAGATGACTCAATGGTCGCCATTCTCTTGCAAATGCACCCGCATTCAAAAGCACGGTCTGAGTTATTCTTATCATTCTGCCAGACGTGCCTGTTAAAAGCAAGATGAAACCCCAGCACGGCGCCATTGTTGATGTTGCACTTCCTAGCCTGTGTTACAGAAAGGCCAAGGGCCTCTTATCCAGGGCCAACTTTGACAACCAGGCCGAGAGAACTTTGACGGACAGCCTCAGGCTTTTCAGTTCCATGGAGGGCCAGATTTTGAGTTCCCGAAATTTCCCCCCCCGATTCCTGTTAGTGGCGGAAGATCTCGCGAAGGACGTCGATCGATTTGTTTGTGTTATGGACGCCATTTCCGATGGCGAGTTTTAAGAAACAAGGGGTCTTTCGTAGCTTTGAAATGGAATTGGAGTAGCTGCCGTGGCCATGTCGGGGCTAAGGGTTATTATAGCCTAGCTTTGCTTTCACCACACCAATAAGCTTGAACTCTCGCTCAGGTTGTCCAACTATGTTGTTATCTCTGCTCGATGATCAATGCATCCTCAAATTCGGGATTCTCCTTCAAGATTTGTTTATCAAAAATCGACTATGTGACAAAGAGAGAGTATTACCGGAGACCTAATGAAAATTATTGCAAAGATTCTCTACTTGAGACCTTTACTTGGTTTTACGATGTAACTCATGGAAGAGAATCTCATAGAGGCGGATCTGTTTCATATCAGAATATTCATGAAGCACATTTGCTTTGCAATTATATGAGCTGCTTCAACGAGTCACCAAGTTGGCAGGCATAAAGGTTTCTGTTGGATTTATCGCACCTTCAAGCTACAGCTGAAATGTTTGCACCGAGAGTTTGATGTTGTCCTCAAATATCACAAGAGGAAGGATAGATTGGTTGGTGTATCTGAGGAAACAACTACCGGTGTTCACAGGCTGTACCAGATGCAAGCTAATGGATCACTGCTCTTCCCTGCTATTAATGACAATGATTCTGTTACCAAGAGCAAGTTCGATAACTTGTACGGATGCAGGCACTCTCTGCCAGATGGTCTGATGAGAGCCACTGATGTGATGATTGCTGGCAAGGTTGTTGTTGTCATGGATATGGAGTCTGTACCAAGAGATTTTTTTGGTTTTAAAGCCATCTTCTTTTGCTTATTAAACGTATGCCCTGGTTTTGTTTCTTTTGGTGACCTGCTCACGCCAATTATTGGCTGGCTGCGTGAGGATTTGGTGGAGAATATAGTTGGGTTTGTGGGCAAAAGGAAAAGGGGGTCTATAGCTATAGGAGCAGGTACAGATCATCTTCGCATGTGGCAGTGGTGAAGTTGGTGCCATTAAATTAATAAACCCTTGCAGAAATCCAACTTTCTAACATACCCAACTGAAGCTGAGATGGGAAAAGTGGGTTTATAGATATAGAAACAGGTACAGATCTTCTTTGGATATGGCAGTCATGACGATGGTTGTGTGGGTTTCTATGGTGGTTGTGATGCTCTTCATAGCAGAGTGCTTCTATCTTCCCGGAGTTGCTCCCAAGGATTCCAAGAAGGCATGTTTCAATCACCCCTTTCCTATGCCAAGCATGGCCGTTAATAGGGTTTGGACCTTCAGCAGGCTGAGGAAGAGAAGTTGCGCAGGTTGTGTTGCTGTTGCCCGAGCCCTGGTCGACGTGCTTGTTGGATTGGAAGAATTCTAATTAGGCATGTTAAATCTACTCCTTGTAATAGTTTTCTACCTTCTTTCAGTATCTTGAAATGAATTTTCTTTCCTCTTGAATGGCGCCTAGACAAATGTTTTCGTGGTTGTTTAAATCGCTGCCTGAATGTGTTGGCTGTTCCTTTTAATCTCGTTCCTTTTTCGCTGGTTTTGCTTGGAATGTTCTTTTCCTCTCTTATAGCTTACTCTATTTCATATTTGTCTAAATGGGCTACTGCAATATTGTGTGATGCAGTCTAGTTCGTAGGGAAGGAAACATTATAGAGTTTCGTTTGCTTATATGACTCTCTTTTAAAAAAATTCTGTGATGGTATTTATAATTGAAGGCTTACTATATGGAAGGTTAAGCCTTCATATCTCTATTTGGTTGAATAAATACGTATTTCCTGTTTAGGGCTCTCCTCTTGTGTTCTAAAACTTGTTTAAGCCTGGGCATTCCTTACTTTTTTAGAAAATGGCATTAGGTTTTGACTTTTGTACATGGTTGACTTTTGTACTAGGGATGAATGAATAACTGACATCTATTTTGGCCTCTACGTGTTGAGAAAATTACTATACCTACTACCTGGTTCAAACTCTTGTTTGATTAAAGTAAGGGGGAAACATTGTAAGTTTTATTGAATGAAATCTCTACAATTTTTATTAAGGGTCGCAAGCAAGCTATTAATAGCTGGACTGAAACAAAAGTTGTAGGTGAATCCATGGTATTGGACTCGTGAACTCGTTTCTGTTAGATGACAGCTGATTACAGTGATAATATAATAGGTGGTTATTATATTCATCTGTTTGATATTTGCTAGACATTCCCTTGATAAGCCCACATGGATCGGGTAAATTTTCCATCTTCTATACCATTGGCAAGGAGCTCATAGAACTTCTAGGCCTGACTACACTGCGTAACCTTCCTGATGGATATGTGTGTTGGTTCTTATTTTTGTGCTTGCACTCGTGGTAGGGTCTTTTGAGTCTGGGGCATCGTTGGTGTTTTACCCTCTGCGTATCGAATCCCTTTGTTTTCGAACTCGAATATCTTATACTTCAAACTTGGTTACTAAAAGGTCCCATTTTGTGGCCTTGTTAAGGAAATCAATTTTTATTTTTTTTATACTTATTGACATTGTCGGAAATATATAAAAATTATTAACGACTTTTGGGTTTAGCCTTCCCTTATATTATGTAGAGAAGTTGACGTTTAGGATAAGGTTTGTTGGTAGAATAATGGCCCTTTTTGTGTCTCCTTTGTACGCTTTTGGAAGAGTGGTTTTGTTTTGTTAACTAGTCCTACGTTTAAGAAATCCTATAAGAAGGTAGTGGTAAAACTCCTTGGTTAAAACTGAAACTATAGTTGTTTTTCTTTTAAGGGCGTCGAACCCTTATTGCTATGAAGCCTTCCCCTGGGAGATTTGATAACGTCATTTTGTTTCACGCCTACGATCATAATTAGTATGTTTTTCTTCTCTTGGACCTCTTTAGATGGATGGATTGGTGTGGATTCTAATCACGTAATCTATAGGATTACATGAAGGAAATATATCAACACTCTTGACTTTCTTGTTCCTAACCCATAGGGTCTTGCCTTGATTTATGTGATTTTGTTCTTCTTTGGTATTTTGACTTTCTCCTTGTTGGATGGTTTAGAATTCTTCTCATGCGATAATTTTGGAGTTGTGGGTTGAGTTTTAAATCCATTTTTGAATTAGAACATTCCTTTCGATATTGTTAAATGTTAGCTTACTGTTGCAATGTGTAGCCTTAACATGCTTAGTTCTCGAACTGATTCTAGCTAGTATTTGTGCAGATGGATTATGCGAGTAGATTAAAGGAAAGAGTTGTAAAGGTTTCATCAGTGCAATTTATGAAGTTCCTTGTAAAAATGTCCAATGTGAGGTAAATTTTGTAATAGTGCTTGCAAAGGAGTTTAGAAGACCTCTTGCCTTGGGTTGTTCTGAAATTTCGTGATGATGTTGTCTTGTCCTTCTGTAGGTAAACTGGTAACTTACCTTTGTGAGAAATGGTATTCAATCTTTACATTGATATGAGTATTGTAAAACTTTGATCTTGAGAATAAATTGTCAAGTTAAATCTTTCTAAGACTGAGTGACAATATTTTATAAGTAAAGTAAAATGGGTCGGTTAACCCTTAAAGAAGCTAAACAAAAATAATAATTTTATATTCAACAAATAAATGTAGAGGTGATCTACTTGAAATCAAATAATTCCATGAGTGATCAAAATGAGACCATCCTTTGTGAAGTAAAAATTTTATAACTTGATATCCCTAGCTACACTATTGAACACTATCCCTTTCATGGTGAAATTCTTAAATGAACTTAAGGTGAAACAAATTGTTAGTTGATATAAGATAATAAGATTTAATAAGTAGGAGGAATCGGTTTCAAACCATGCCATCTGTCTCTCAAACATTTGAAAGGTAAATTGTTTTCTTTTGTAAAAATCTTCCAAAATCCTAAGTAAAATATTTAATAATTTTCGTTAAATCCTCAAGCTTCAATAAAAACCGGTTAATAACTAATGAGGTCATAAAGATGAATTCAACTCGACCTTCTTCCTCTAACCAGCTTTTTTGGTGCTTGTAATCTTTCTCTTGAGTATGTTAAAGCGGAATCCATATTGTAATAAGGTTATGAGCGAGTTTTAGTAGCATAAGTGAGGATAGATGGCCTTGTGGAATTAAATTACCTCCTTTATTAAATAATTGAATTAAACAAATAAATGTCATAATAGAGAAGATTTAAAGTTAATTACTCAGTGAAAAATGAATAAACTTAGCTTGGTAAGATGAATTGTATGAATCATATCTTGAGTCTCCTTGAAAACATAAGCTAAGAATTGCAAGATGTCTTATTAAAATAAATAACCCTCAAGAATATCTCATTGTGGTTGGCCCTAACTGTAAGTGTGTTTTGTGGTTGGACTTCTATGTTGTCATGTCTAAAAGAAAAGTAAATTGTCCTTGAAAGGTGTGAACGTTTCCATGCTACCTTTAGGGCCATCCTTGTATCAAGTTGTTCACAGTGTTAGTTGTATCCTTGGTGATGACATGTTGCGTCATGTTATGTGTCAAGCAAGTCAAAAAAAAAAAAATAATTTATCCTGTGTTGTTCGTGTGTGAATATTTGGGTCGTTACACTTTGACCATTATACTAATAAAATGTTGGCTTAGAACAAATGCACCCTAGCTCGAGAAAAAATCCTTTAGCAAAACCTAAGTTTGTAGAAGTCTTCCATAACATTTGGCTCTTCATTTCTCTATTAAATAAGCATATCACAAGGAATAGGCTATCATAGTATGAACCAAAAGGGAAAAGAGAAACAATTTCTCATGTTCTACAAATTTAGACGTGTAGAATGAATAGAGAAAAGTAAAGGAGAATATTATTTACAATGATTAAAACAACATGTGAATGGCCTAAGCAAGCAAGGGGATAAAGTAGATGTTAACGTTCAAGGCGAACACGAAGCAAAGACCGACCATGGATCCAAGACATCAAAATTACACACAGCCGTTTGACGCTCCACAAGAGGATCATTGCATGACAAGAACTAGGGTAAACGCCGAATGGGGCATTACAAGTAGCTATAGCCACATGTCTCCGTCTACTCAAGGCGTTGCTGTAACCACATTCTCCTCCCCCTTGAAATGCTCTATCTCCGTATCGTACTCACAAAGCAACTCCATCAAAATGCCGAAGGTACGAGCATTGAGATTGGGCTGCGTGAAGAGGTGGCGAAGACTCAAGTGATCAATTCTTAGTGTAAATCTTCAGCCAAGAGGAAGTGTCTCACCGCACCAATGAGCGCGCCAATGAACGCTGCAAGCTCAAGATCATGAGTAAGATAATCAACTCATAATCCTTGAGTTTGTGAGGCTCAAAAAGCAACTACTCTTCCTCCCGCATCAACACACCTCGAATTCCCGACAAAGAAGCATCTGCAAAGTTGAACTTAGAACTCACCACAAGATACGGCACTTGCAAGAATAGGTGATGTTATGAGGCATTCCTTTAGTTTCTGAAGGTCTGCTCACATCTATTTGACCATAAAAACTTCTTCCCTTTCTACTAAAGGGAAGTGATGGGGTGCTTGTAATCTGAGAAAAGTCCTAAACAAATCTCCTGTAATATCTGGCAAACCCATGAAGCTGCGCACCTCGGTCACACTAGTGGGTGCTAGCCAATCCATGATAGCTCGAATCTTGGAAGGATCAACCGTGAATTATTCCTAAAAGATGTTGCTCACGAAGACACCGAAGAACACGGCTAAGGTGCTCCTCATGCTTCTCACATGTACGTGACTAAATCAAAATGTCATCAAGGAAGATGAGCACGAAGCTATAAAAAAATGTCAATCCATACCCCCATTCATCAAGCTCATGAACAATGTGGTGGTATTCGCTTATCACCAAAAGGTACCATTGAGAACTCGTAGAAGGGCCATATCTCATACGATGTGTAGGTGGTCTTATGAATATCTGCCTCTGTGATCCTCATATAATACCGATGATACCACGACTTAAGATCTATCTTGGAAAAGCGTGGCTCCCTCATCCGATCAAATAAATCATCAATGCGTGGAAGGGGATAACAATTCTTGATCGTTCTAATTTTTAATTTCTCATTTTTATTAATTTTCACTTTAATATTTTTATATTTTTTATATTTCTATTAATCTTTTAATTTTAAATTTTCACTTTGAATGAATTTCTCATTTTTAATTTTATTTTTTAAAATTTTATTAATTTTAATTTTAATTTTTAAATTTCTACTTTTAATCAATTTCTCATTTTTATTAATTTTTAAGTGTTTTTTTTTTTCGTATTTTTAATTTTTTAGGGATTCTTTTTAGCTTTGTATTAATTTTTAATTTTTATCGTATTTTTTATTAACTTTTAAAATTTATCAAATTTTTAATTAATTTTTGTTTTAAAATTTTATTCGTATAATTTTTATTGTTTTTTAATTTTTAATTAATTTTTGTTTTAAAATTTTATTAGTATAATTCTTTAATTTGTTATTGTTTTTGAGTAATTCTTATTATTTTTTTAATTTTAATTTTTATGTTTTTATTCATTTATGTTTTTTTAATTTAATTTAATTTTTACTTTTTAATATTTGATATTTCTCGACTTCAAATTTTAATTTCCAATCATTTTTAATTTAATAATAATTTTTTTTTTTAATTTCCATTCATTTTTATCAATACTTTATAATTTTTATAATTATTTTATTAATATTTAATTTTCAATTTCTATTAATTTCTACTTTTATTATTTTTATTAATTAATAAGTTTAATTAATTTTAGTTTTAAATTAATTTCTAATTTTTAATGAATTTAAATTTTTTTATTTTTTATTTTTATATTTTGTATTTTTCTAATTCCTAGTTCATTTTAATTTATAATTTTAATTTATTTTTATGGATTTTAATTTATAAATTTTATTAATCTTTTAAATTTTTAAATTTTAAATTTTTCATTTTCAGTTTTGGTTTTTAGTTTTATATATTTTTTAAATGTGAAATTAAATTAGTAATTAATTTGTTATTTTTAATTTTTATTTTACTTTTAAAAAATCTATTAATTATTAAATTTAGTTATTAATTTTTAGTTTCCATCAATCTCTAATTTTTAAATTTTTGAATTTTAATACATTTTAATTTTAATTTTTCTTTTTAATATTCGATATATTACAATTTTAAAATTATTAATTATTATTTAAACTAATTTCTTAACTTTTATTAATTTTAAATTTATTTCACATTGATTTTCATGAATTCTTATTAATTTTTTACAACATTAATTAACAAGTTTTTTTATTTTTTAATTTTGTAATATTTAATTTTTTATTAATTTTAATTTTTAATCAATTATAAGTTTTTGAATTTTAAAAGATTTTCCCTTTAATTTCACTTTTTTACTTTTTAATATTCAATATTTATCAATTTTAATTTTTACATTTTTATATTATAAGTATTATTTAAATTATTTTTATTTTTTTATGAAGTTCTATATATTTTTACATTTGAAATTTAATTAGTAATTAATTTGTTTTTTTTTTTAAATTTTCAAATTCTCTTAATTATTGAGTTTTGTTAATTATTTAATTGTTAATTTTTAGTTTTTCCATGAGTTTCTAATTTTTAAATTTTTGAATTTTAATACTTTTTCATTATAATTTTACTTTTTAATATTCGATATTTTACAATTTTAAAATTATTAATTATTATTTAAACTAATTTCTAATTTTTATTAATTTTTAATTTATTTCATTGATTTTCATGAAGTCTTATTAAATTTTTACCACTTTTATTAACTTTGTAATTATTTTTATTAATTATTAAGTTTAATTAATTTTAGTTTTAAAGTAATTTCTAATTTTTAATGAATTTATTTTTTTTTTTTTTATTTTTAATTTTTGTATTTTTCTAATTCCTAATTCATTTTAATTTTTAATTTATATTTTTTTATGGATTTTAATTTATAAATTTTATTAATCTTTTAATTTTTTTGATTTTTAATTTTTCATTTTCATTTTACTTTTTAATTTTCGTTTTGAAATTTTATCAATTTACAAATTTTTATTAATTTTCAAAAAATTATTAATTTTAATTTTAATTTTTATATTTTCTAAACATTTAAATTTGTTATTTTAAATTTTTAAATTATTTTCAATATTATTTATTAAGTTCGTAATTTTTTTAAATTTGGATTTCTAATTAATTTTGGTTTTTTTTCTAAAATTATTTCTTATTATTTTTTATTTTTAAATTTTTAATTTGTATTAATTTTTATTAATTTCAATTTTCTTTTTGATTTATCTATTTTAATTTTAAATTTTCATTTTTACCTTTTTTACCGTTTAGTTAATTTTTGTTTTTATATTATTTCTTATTAATTTTTATTTTTTTAAATTTTTATGTCCTTTTATTTTTTAATATTTAAATTTTTATTTATTTTTTTAATTTTAATATTTTAATATTCTTGTTAATTTTTTTATAATATTTTTAATAATAATTTTCATTAACATTCATAATTATAATAAATTAATCATATTTCTTATTGAATTTTTTATTTTAAAAACATATAAATTTGTTATTTTTATATTTTCATTGATTTTCATTATTTTTATTGATTTTCATTATTTTTTATGATTAATTTTAATTTATTAATTTTAATTTATTAATTTTAAAAATTTTCAACATTATTAATTTTCATTTTACTTTGCAATTTTCGTTTTGAAATTTTATTAATTTTCAAAAAAATATCAATTTTAATTTTTACTTTTAAATTTTTGATATAAAGTTTTTTATTAATTTTTAATTTTTCATATCCTAATTAATTTTAATTTTATAATTTTTCTTATATTTTTATAATTTTAAAAACATATAAATTTTTTATTCTTTATGTTTTTATTGATTTTAGTTTTATCAACATTCATAATTATAATAAATTGATCATATTTCTTATTAATTATTAATTTAAATTTATATTTTTAATATTAATTTTTTATTCTTTTTCAACTTTTATTCATTCATTTCAATTTTCATTTTTAATTTTTTTATTTCAATATTTAATTTTTAATATTTTTATTAATTTATTATGCCGAGAGGCATTCTCATATATATATATATATATTGATTATGCCGAGAGACATTCTCATTTATATATATATTGAGTGGAGGACTCGATGTCCGCCCAAAAATTGTGTCGTGATATTTATTTTTAATTTGTAAAATTTGTGTGGAGAAGTTACAAAACACTTTACTAATTTAATTGGTTAAATTCTCGGTGTGGGGAAGTAAATAATTTAATTTGTTAAATTCTCGGTTGTGGGGAAGTAAATAATTTAAAGGTAAAAAATATTTTATTAAATTAATTTTATAATTTAAAGGTAAAAAACACTTTGGTAATTTAATTTTTTAAACACTTTAGTAATTTAATTTAACTTTTGTAATTACTAATTTAATTTAAAAATTAAAGTAAATAAATTGTTTAAACAAGTAAAAATACTTTTAATGTGTTAATTTAAAAACTATAATGTTTAAATAAATAAATAAGTTTAAATATGCAATATATTATTAGGTAAATAATTTTAAGTAATAAATAAGTTATTAAAAACAATTACATAACTTCCCCACGCATTATAATAATTTAATTTGTTCCTTACAAACAAACCCGGATTGGAAATTGTGACAGGTTCAATAACTTGATAGTAAGATCTTATTCTTTTTGTTTCATTTCAGTATAATTCCTTATTTTAGATAGAACATTGCTCACTGCATAATTTAATTTGTTCCTTACAAACAAACCCGGATTGGAAATTGTGACAGTTACGTTGTGTTTATATATTTCAATTATATTTTTGGGATTATGTGATTAAATTTTTACCTTACATGACATTGCAGGAAATGGAGACATGATTAATTGCAGTTCACATAACTTTGACAGACTCCAGGATTAGTCATTAATATGATATAGGTATGAAATTTATAAACAAATTTATTAATTGCAGTTCACATAACTTGGACACACTCAGATTAGTCATTAATATGATATAGGTATGAAATTTATAAAAAAATTATTATTAGAAAATATATTCAGTGTCTTTTTCACTTTGATGTTTAGGTTTGATATGTATTTTTAAAAGTTACTTTATGAATTTATATATTTTTAAATTTATATCGATTTAATAATTTTGAATGAAAAGAAAAATCCAGTTGAGATGTATTACTAAAAGTTACTTTATGAAATTTATATCCTATTTAAATTTCTATCTTGGTAAAATTTATTAATTTTGAAAGAAAAAAATATACTTGAAATTTTGAGTAATTTTAAAAAAATGTAGACATTGTAAGTTGAATTGTTTAGAAAAAGATTCCGGTTGAGATGTATTATTAAAACAACATTTCTATGTGCCCAAGACAATTACAACTTTAATAATGTTTGTATTTTTATCAACCCATATATTGAATAAAAATTTTCCTAACACATTAAACAATATATTTCATGTTTAATATAGGTTTCCATATTCCCTGACATAGAAAACCAACATTTCTATGTGTAGATGGTAATTATTACTTTAATAATGTTTGTATTTTTAATAAACCCATGTAAAACTATTTATTTTTACTTTAACAATTTATTTAAATAAATTTTTTAAATAGTTATTATTCAAAGTGATATGTAATTTATAATAGTAGTAACTTAGAGTGAGATGTGATAGTCTCTCTACAAACTTTTATTTTAAAAAGACAATCAAAACATTACAATTAGAGATGTATTAGCAATATCATCTAAAAATTATAGAAACTTGTAAAATATTTCAATTATTAAGATTTTGCTTTTGTTATATAGATAATTTTTAAATAGTTCAATTATTAAGATTTTGCTTTTATTATATAGACAATTTTTAACATCTTAGTGTGCATTGTTTTATTTAGAAATTGAATATTTGTACATTTATAATTTTAAGACATCGACTAATATAAAATTTCTGAAAAAAGAATGTGATGTTTATGAGAAATTTTTGTATGCGTATATATATCCTTACATTATTTTCATTGGGGAACATTTGTGGATATTTGTCCAACTCGAATCTATCGTTGCACGTGCCTTTTTCGATACCGGAGCTAGGATTTGCAAATGGGATGTTTCCTGTTATGCTCTCCTAGCACGCCCTAATTTGGATGTCATCCCGTGTGTTCTCAAAAAAGATTTTTAAAGCAATGTAACGAGGAAATCCCGATGTATGTATAACATATGCATCTTCTAACAATGCATTTTTTCTATAAGAAATGTCAAATATAAATGTTTGATATTTCTATAGAGAAACCGTGAAATCGTATTTTGTGTATGCTTGGCAAAATATTTTGGTATAAATTCTCAGAACTATGGTTCCATCATAATGTTTTTCATTTTTATGAGTGGATGACATATTATTTTTGTATGTTGTGTTTTTTCAAGCAATGATTAACGTGGATATGTGCATTTGAACATTTCTTTACAATGTGGTGTGTGTTTATTTCATCAAGGACATGGATATAGTTGATTTTTGAATACACAATTGAGAATTATTTGTTTTATATTTTTGTCTTTGATATTGTGTTATTTATGAGAGGAACATTGTTGAATTGTCACAACTTGCTCCGTATAATAACGATTTATACAATGACGCGTTGATGAAGAATTGTTGAGTTAATAGAGAATTGAGGTATTTGTAAATGTGATAGTTTGTGTCGCTTTAGTTCATATCATATTTTGAGCGTCCTTCATAATTTTTACATTCTCTTTACTATATGATTATTTCCTATTACATGCACATGGAGTTTTAAATAATATAAATAATTAGGTGATTTTCTGAAAATACTTTAAAGGCATGGCTCCACCAAGATTAAATTTTGAAAATGAAGAGGAAAGAAAAGAATATCAAAGAGAATATCAAAGACAATATCGTAGAAGAAGACAACAAGAAATGACAGATGCGCAACGAGAGGAACAAAGGAAACGTCGAAATGATAATGATAGAAGAGCATTTGCAGAACGGAGGGTTGAATTGAAAAATGAAGAAATAGATGCAGAGAGACAACAACATGTAAATAACATGATGACAATTCGTGCACAATCGTCTCAAGATGACTCACATGTATCAAGAATAAGGATACAAGGACAGATTCGTTCAGATCGGTTTCTTGAGGAAGAAAGATGAGAATGTGAGGATTTACTTGCATTATTTATATAAAAGATTTTATAAATTGCATAGTGTTTTGAGTGTGTTGGTGAAAAAAACTATTATAAATCAAACAAAAGGTCATAGATATGGAAATGAAAACACTTTTTCTAATCTCCTATTCTCTTAAATTCATATCATTCTTTGACCAAATTTGCTAATTGTTACAACTTGGATAATATATGATTGATTTCTATTACATGTATGTACGTGGATTTTTTAGTTATATAAATAATTACAAAATTTGTTGAAAATAATTTATAGGTGTGGCTTGACCACGATTAAATTTTGAAAATGAAGATGAAAGAAGAGCATATCAAAGAGAATATCAAAGACAATATCGCAGAAGGAGACAACAAGAAATGACAGATGCACAATGAGAGGAACAAAGGAAACTTTGAAATGATAATGATAGACAAAGGTTCGCAGAACGGAGGGCTGAATTAACAAATGAAGAATTGGATGCAGAAAGACGACAACATGCAAATAACATGACAATAATTCGTGAACAATCGTCTCAAGATGACTCACATGTATCAAGAGCAAGGTTACAAAGACATATTCATTCAGGTCAGTTGCAAGAGGAGGAAAGACTACATAGACAAGAACTTCACCGCGAAGCATCTCAGATGAATTATCGTAGAATGGCTGGTAATGTTGAAGTTAATTCTAGGAAGAAAATTCAACATCGATGGATCGTGTGCTCAAAACACCGGAAAACTTGGCCCAAGATATAATGAATATAGATGTTGTAAATAATTTAGAGAATGATAGTGTGCAACAGGAGATGACATTACAACCAATACGAACAACGAGAAGAAGAATGTAAAATAATGATTTACAAGAGGAGTTAACAATCGAACCTAGAAGAAGAAGAATGCAAGACTCGCATATTGCGAGAGAACACATGATAGATGATCCCAATGGAATGCTTGGGAGAGATTTCAATACGGTCCAAATGATTTTTCGACACGGTCTTGATAACCTTTCTTCACCAGTCATGTGTTATATTTGTCAAGAATGTTACATTGGAATAAAAGTTTCTCGAACACCTAAAGGACCTGTGTACTAGATGTCAACAAGAGAAAGGTCATCATCAATTTTCGGCATCAAACAATATGGATCCTGGCCGCCAGACTTGCAAACTTAACTCAAATTGAGGAAATGTTAATAGCCCGTGTCAACCCAATCCTACAAGTGACACATGCAACTAGAGGTCAATATAAATATAAAGGTCACACGATAAGTTTTCCTCAAGAAGTAAAAGAAATCGCTAATCTTTTACCCCATAGATTGAAAGATTTGCTGATGATTATTGTTCGGAGGAGAGATCAACGTGGAACAAATTATGACTTTACAATCAATAGAGAGCGAGTTTATAATGCATTGAAATATAAAATAGAACATGATAAGTTCTACTCGATGTCCAAATCGATGAAAATGCTCAATGAACTTCCACCTCATTCTCACGAGAATGTGTTCGAGTAAAATGAACTTAGTTCATATGGAGTTTGATTCCGACACAAATGAAATTGTGTTTCAGTAGGTTCGACCGTGGAGACAGATGAAGGAAATATAATTAGTCATACAACATCGATGGCATCTAAACTTCCTAATGCACCAAGGGAGATGGAATTAATCCATGCATGGGTGAATAACCCTCATGCGGACCCCGGAGCACTCATTGATTGGCCAGGGATAGGAACATCTCCTTTCAATGAGTATGTGATAGTAGGACTACTTGATATGACATTCCTTACTCTCTTTCCTGATGGGAAATGTGATTGGATAGAACCGCGAGTAAGACGAGTACATCTCCATGAATTTGTAAAGCATTTATTGTGATATAGGGATCACCGATTTGGCCAACATCCTCGGTTCAGGTATTACATGATGAACATGATCATGAGACATCGTGCACAAAATTCATCTGCAGTTTTTGTGAAGAAAAACCTCCAAGATATGCCAATCACCATCAACAAATTACGTGAGCATATGAAGAATGTTCCCCATTCCAATCTGGCTGATCATTTGATGTGGTTTGGAACATCATTGAGGGGTACAAGGTCTTACTGGGCAAAATGTCATGGTGAATTGGCTGACATGTTGCATCAAATAGGATCACCTACTATTTTTTTCACATTGCGCGGCTGATATGTATTGGCCTGATCTACATGCATTAATGCCTGAACACCGCCGAGATAATCCACGAGAAGTGCAAAATTGGTGAAGGAAAAATATCATCGATTTTCCACATATAGTGGCACATTATATGCACCTGCGACATACACTTTTCCGAAAGGAGGTATTACAAAAAGGAATGAAAGTTAAAGATTATTGGTCTAGATATGAATGACAAAGATAGAGGTTCACCACATGTGCATGGATTCATATGGTTAGAAGGGGTGACGAATATGGACAACCTTGATTGGAATGATGATTTTCAATGTGGAAATGCTGAAAATACTTCCATTCTATTGTCCATGCATGGAATCCTGGATGACCCACACCAATGAAACATACAGTAATTTATCAATTCTCATCGAGTCTATGATTTATATAGAATTTTTGCGTTCTCAAAATATATTGTGTATTCTTATGTTCTATGTTATAGGTATACCAAAATTTTAAGCAACATCCGTGTCTTCGAAATACAAGACAACTGACACAATTCGATATGGAATGTGACTATGAAGAGATTCTCAATAGTGTAGAATGACATACGATGTGTAGAGAGGGTGCTCGCCACGTAAGAAAAGGGGCAAAAGTGTCTATAGGTAAGGTGTTCTAAAATTTGAATAATTAAATTGAACTAAAAACACATACATGGAAGAAATAATAATTGATTATTACATTTTGCAGTATAATGCACTGTGGCCAATGAATCTCGATGGAACAAAGTTATATCAAGACTCGTAGATGGGAGATAAAAAGTTTGAACCTCGTGAGAAATGATGATAGGGTAAATACACATAATCGCTACATATTACAATTGTGGAGAGAAAACGAGATTGGTAACTGTTCTTTCCAAACATGCTTTGTAGTCAAGTACATTGCAAAGTATGCAGCGAAAGCGGAGAAAAGCTCAAACTTATCATCAAATGTTGATGCAGATGGCAAATATGTAATGCCCCGTGGCATCGGCCTCCACCGCCACCACCTGGCCTCCTCCCAACCACCCGGCCTGCAGAATTTTGACCATAGCGTCTTGTCTGTCCTTGCGTGAGGTGTGAGCGGAGTCACATTTTTCTTCGCCGTGATCTCCTTTTGATCCTCTTTCAATGCGTGCAGGTGGGGGTTAGGTGCGTCTATTTTTCCTTGTGCGTTTTTTCTTCTTTCCTGGCACGTTTTTCTTTGCCTTGGTTGCTGCGTGAGTCTGGTTTGATGTGGGTGTTGATGAAGCTACAAGATAGTGTAGCAGGCATGTTACCTCCATTCTCTTGGGTGCTGCGAGGAGTGTTCTGGTTGCACGTGACCACAGTCGTGATCAGTTGTGCAAAATCTTGCAGCTGTAGTAGAAGGACGAGATAAGTTTTAGTTGAGCCGTCTTGCCTTTTCATTTTGGAAAGTCACTCCCAGCCAGCGTTACAGAAAGGCCAAGGGCCTCTTAGCCAGGTGGCAGGCTTGTTGCAGGGTAGTAGAAGCCATTATGAGCGCTTCCAGCAAGCAGGTCGACCAACTATGTCGTTAGCTGCTCAGGTTCGACTGCATCCTCAATTCGGGATTTCTCCTTCAAGATATTTTTTATCTAATCGATTAAGTGACAGTGTGAGTGTTACCAGGAGACCCGATGAAATTTGTTACAGAGATTCTCTGTTGAGACCTTACCTGCTGTTCGATGTAACTCATGGGAGAGAATCCCATAGGCGTGGATCTGTTCATATCAGAATATTCATGAAGCACGTTTGCTTTGCCATAGTAATGGCGCATGCTTTTTGTGTTGGTGACAGATCACACCCGTGGGCACAGGAGATCTATGCAATGTTGCAGAAAATGTCTTGGGAGAGGAAGGTAGCAGGATATTTTTTCAGACCCAGAGCAAAACGAACTTTGAAGTGCATCCTGGGAGTTTGAATAAATTTGTTGGTAACCATAATGTAAGTTATCTCCATGTCAGTAGCTGTAACAGTTGTTTTTATGCAAAAAGGAAACTCGAAGACAGTTTTAGGGTTTTGAGTAATCTTTCAAAGCTGCACCGGATTTTTGAAATCACAAAAGGAACTAAACTTTCGAAGTTCAGTGGAAAGGATGTTGAATACGTTTCTCAGTGGTTGAGCAAGCAGTATGAGTTGTTTTTTTTTTATGTGCAGAGTTTATGTTTTGAGGTTTTCAACAAATTGGTTAATCAAACAAGAATGGAACTGTTTGAGTAAGGCCACTCTTCCATCATTATGCATAATCAAACTTGAAGGAGGTCCTCGATGTGCTCAAAGCCTTTTCAAAACACAAAAAAAAAAACCAGTAGCAGAGGTCTGTATCAGTTATTCAAGAAACCAGGTAAAAGTTGAGTCTATAACAGCGTAAGGAAGATGTTAAAGCTCTGGAATCTTGCAGAATGGCAACATTATCTTCTTGAAGTTCGAATCACAGTCGGGTAGACACTAAAGACAGGTATATCTCAATAATGGGAAGCAAATGTTGTTCACGCTTCTAAATTCAAACTTGGGTCATTGTTAGAGAAGCTGATGAGTCTCTATTGAGCTCTAATCCCTCAAAAATGCTCCTAGCTCGATGAAGAAGTGCAAAAGACAGTTCTTGTCTTTTGACATTCCTGTCTCTTGAACTTGCTAGGAAAGGTGAACTGACCTTCTTGAGTTTTCAAGATTGAAAGGTCAACTTAGGAAGTTGAAGGGGTGGCTCGAGGTTCTTTTGAAGAGTGAGTTAGTGTTGTGTGGAATCATGAATAAATAGATAAGAAAGGTGTTTGAGAATTGGACTGAGAATTATAGAAAATACAAGAGTTGAGAGTGAATGTTTGCACCGAGAGTTTGATGTTGTCCTCAAACCTGATGGAGGAAAAGGTTATTTATCATTACGGTAAATGCCTTTCAGAGCCAGGAGCGTGTGGTAATCATTATGTCTTGTGTCCGAGCTTCAAATCATGGGGTTGGCTTTGTAGCTGTCTTTTCACCGCGTGAATGTGGCGATAGCTCGAGCTCGCAAAGCACTTTGGGTTAAAGGCAAGCAACGGCATTGAAACAATCATATGCATATGGAGATGGCGTTTTAAACCAGGCATGTTAAATCTACTCCTTGTAATAGTTTTCTACCTTCTTTCAGTATCTTGAAATGAATTTTCTTTCCTACTGAATAGCGCCTAGACAAATGTTTTCGTGGTTGTTTATATCGCTGCCTGATTGTGTTGGTTGTTCCTTTAAATCTCGATCCAATTTTGCTGGTTTTGCTTGGAATGTCCTTTCCTCCCTTATAGCTTACTCTATTTCATATTTGTCTAAATGGGTTTCTGCAAATTTTGAGTGATGCAATCTAGTTCGTAGGGAAGGAAACATTATTGAGTTTTGTTTGCTTATATGACTCTCTTTTAAAAGAATTCTGTGATGGTAGTTATAATTGAAGGTTACTAAATGGAAGGTTAAGCCTTCATATCTCTGTTTGGTTGAATAAATACGTATTTCCTGTTTAGGGCCCTCCTGTTTTGCTAAAAGGTACATTAATAGTGACGTTGTGTTCTAAAACTTGTTTAAGCCTGTGGGCATTCCTTACTTTTTGTTTGATTAGAAAATGGCATTTGGGTTTTGCTTTAGAACTGTACATGGTTGACTGTTGTACCTAGTCTAGAGGAGGGTTAACCTGGCATCTATTTTGGCCTCTACGTGTTGAGAGAATTACTATACCTACTTCTTGATGTAAACTCTTGTTTGATTAAAGCAAGGGGAAACATTGTAAGTTTAATTGAATGAAATCTCTACCATTTTTTTAAGGGTCGCAAGCAAGCTGTTACTAGCTGGACTGAAACAAAAGTTGTAGGTGAACCCATGGTATTGGACTCGCGAACTCGTTTCCTGTTAGATGACAGCTGATTTCAGTGATATTATCATAGGTGGCTGTTATATTTATCTGTTTGATATTTGCTAGACTTTTCCTCGATAAGCCCACATGGATCGGGTAAAATTTCCATCTTCTATACCTTTGGCAAGGAGTTCATAGAACTTCTAGGCCTGACTGCACTGCGTAACCTTCCTGATGGATATGTGCGTTGGTTCTTGTTTTGTGCTTGTACTCGTGGTAAGGTCTTTTGAGTCTGGGGCATCGTTGGTGTTTTACCCTCTGCGTATCGAATCCCTTTGTTTCGAACTCGAATACCTTATACTTCAAACTTGGTTACTAAAAGGTCCCATTTTGTGGCCTTGTTAAGGAAATCAAATTTTATTTTAATGTTTATTGACATTGTCTGAATTATATAAAAATTACTAACGACTTTTGGGTTTAGTCTTCCCTTATATTATGTAGAGAAGTTGACGATTAGGATAGGGTTTGTTGGTAGAATAATGGCCCTTTCTGTGTCTCTTTTGTATGCTTTTGGAAAAGTGGATTTGTTTTGGTTAACTAGTGCTACGTTTAAGAAATCCTATAAGGAGGTAGTGGTAAACTCCTTGGTTAAAACCGAAACTATTGTTGTGTTCTTTTAAGGGCGTCGAACCCATATTACTATGAAGCCCCCTGGGAGAATTGGATAACGTCGTTTTGCTTTGCGCCTATGATCATAATTAGTATGTTTTGTCTTCTCTTGGACCCCTTTAGTTGGATGGAGTAAGTTTTGGATTCCAATCACGTAATCCATAGGATTACATGAAGGAGATATCAACATTCTTGACCTTCTTGTTCCTAACCCATAAGGTCTTGCCTTGAATTATGTAATTTTGTTCTTACTGGTATTTGGACTTTCCTTTTGTTGGATGGTTTAGATTTCTCTCTCATGTGAATAATTTTAGAGTTGTGGGTTGTGTTTTAATCCATTTTTGAATTAGAACATTCCTTTCTTGATATTGTTAAATGTTAGCTTACTGTTGCAATGTGTAGCCTTAACATGCTCAGTTCTTGCGAACTGACTTTAGTTAATATTTGTGCAGATGGATTATGCGAATAGACTAGAGGAAAAGAGTGTTAAAGGTTCATCTGTACAATTTTTGAAGTACCTTGTAAAAATGTCGAATGTATTGTAGAGTATTGTTGTTGTAACTGTTGAAACTTTGGTTTGTTTGGATAACATGTGAAAGATGAAATTTGATTACCGCTTGGTTATGGGATATTCTAGTGTATTTTTTTAATCCTTAGAATAGTAGTGTGGCATGTTCCATGTTATTACTCTCTTGCTCCCTAGTCATGGCTCAATAGAGATAGTATGTCCCTTTGATTTGTGCATCATGTTGGAATGAATTGATATAACCTTGTTTTGTTTCCGTAAACGAGTACTGTTAAACTTTGCTCTTGAGTTAAAATGTCGAGTTGTAAATCCTCCTAAGGCTTAGTAGCAATGAGTTGTAAGCACTATAAAGTGAGCTGGATAATCCTGATAAAAGTTAAACTAAAAATTTATATATATGAACATATTATGTAGGTGTGATCTACTTGATAACCTTTGAGACCTGGAACAATCAAGAGGAAACTATCTTTTGTAACGAAATATGATAACTTATTATTATTTTTTTTTTATTCGAGCCAAGCTAATAAACATTATCCTTTTTGGGTGAAATCTTAAATGACCTCATGGTGAAAGCAATGGTTAGATTTTAGAAGATGATAGGATTTAATAAGTAGGAGGGAAATCGATTAATTAAACCTTAAGTCTCTCTCTATCGTTTGGAATGTTCTCCTTTGTCAAATTTAATGAAGTAAAGTCTAGATGGAACATTTAACCAATCTTGATAAACTCTTAACCTCAATAAAAGACTGATAGTAAACAATGTGACCCTGAAGCTAAATTCTGTTGTCCTGTTCTGTTAACCCATGCCTTGATTCATGGTGATATTCTTAAGCAAGGTCAAAATTTAATCCTTAAACAAGAAGGCTATTGTTTTGAACCCTAAGCGGTACTTCCCTTACTTGAAACTTATGCCTTCACCTGTGTAACAGAGGTGTGGAACTTGTGTTAGTGGCTTGAATAGATTAATTAACCTTGTAAGAAATGGAAAATGTTCTAAAATCAAATGAATAAGAAAGATTTGGACATCAAATTGATGTTCCCAGTTTAGAAAGCTTGGCCTTAAGCTATTTAGTCAATAGTTGAAAATAAAGAAGTTCTCCCTTGTGAAAAGAATTGTGTGAATCATTACATGAAATTTTATAAGAACGTAAGTTAAGAATTAAGAGACACTTTAGTAAACAAGAAAATTTAACAAGAAATTTCTCATGGGTTGCCCTAGCTGTGTGTGTGTCATGTGGATTGGACTTCCATGTTGTCTTGTCAAAAGAAGAGTACATTGTCCTTGATAGGTGTGAACGTTTCCGTGCTGAACTTGTGCTCTCCCCCGTAACAAGTGGTTCCTAGTGTTGGTTGTAACCTTGTGACGACATGTTGTGTCGTGTTGTGTCAAAGCAAGTCGAAAAAAAAGTTATCCTGTATTTCACTGTGTTGTCCTTGTGTTGGTTTTTTTGGTGTGTTACAAAATATTGAAAACCCGGATGAAATGGCGGTGATAGCATATAGGAGACTTCTAATCTGAAACAATTGTTGAAAGAGACATTGGTGCACAAGAAACATGTCACATGTTGTTAGAGCTCCCTTTGTAGAGAGCAGAGAGTATTTGTCAATTTGAATGTTGCACGTGAAGTGTTCAAAAAAGTAACAAGACTCTGATGCAGATGACCATGAGGAACATGCAAAAGTTTCATTGATGGGTACAAGAATAGGCCTTTTTCCATGGAAAGTGTGTCTCTTATTGATGCAGCTAGATCTTGGACATATAATCCAAGGAGAGAACGGATAACAAGTGGGAGGTCGGAGTTTTGGAGCTATTGTGAGAGTTTTCCCGAGGTTTTCCTCTGTCCTTTATGGGAATCTGGCATAAATGGGTTGATTTTTGTTGGTCGTGATTTGTTGCTTTACAAGCCGTTTGAGATATAGAAGCAGAGATATCGGACATGATTCATTGATAAGTTTAAACCGGGATTCGTTCCGTTATAATCCATGGCATGTCGAAAGGAGGATTACAAAGTAGAAGACATTGAAAATAACAAGAATTCGAAGATGAAATTAATCCACATGTTCAATAGAATACAATAGAACATGAATGGGAAATCATGTGTAGGCTTCATCATGGTCAATTTTTGCAAGCGATGGAAATAGATATGTTGGGAAGGAGAGATATCGATGCAGAATCACCATGGAATGATGAATATCGAGGTGAAGAATACACAAGCAAAGCGATAAAATTCATAAGCAACATGAAAGATAATGGGTTGGTTATAGATGATGAATTAGCCCGAATTTCAATTGCGACACCTTGGGTGCTAAAAAAAAAAGCACTTGATATAATAATGACACATTATAATCAACATCGATCGAATAACATTCCATTGCTCATGATAGTTCAAGGAACAGCGGGAATAGGAAATCGTATTTGATTGGTGCGATTAAATCGGGGACTTTTTGATGCATCATTCCTGAACGTTCTCCTTCTATTGCTTACACCAACAGGAGTTGCAGCTTTTAATATTGGCGCCTCGACCATCCATTCACAACTTCAATACCTATTACATTTTTGCGTAATCGAGGGATCGAGACTTTTGAACATTCCAACAAGAGATTTGCCACATAAAATATGTATTGATTGATGAAATGAGCTTCGTCGGAAAAAGTTTTCTAGAAAACGTGGACTTCCTTTCGCCAAGCATTCCCGAAAGAGCGAGACATGAGTTTTGGTGGTGTTTCTATGATTTTGGTAGGAGATTTGGGGCAACTTCCTCCTGTTACCGATAAACCGCCATATGATAGTAATAGACGTGCAAAGCTATTATGGGAAGCATTCGAACAGTTGTTACATTGGATAAGGTATTTAGGCAAGCAGGAGAGGATGAAGACCAAAAGCGTTTTTTCAGAACTTCTGGCCAATCTCAGAGATGCGAATCCAACAATGGATGATTGGATGTTGTTAATGAGTAGAACAAGTTACTGCATTAGACAAAGATAAAAATGAAGAATTCTATAATAATATTCACCTAATGGCGACAAATATTAACGTGAATAACCACAACAAAAAAATTGCATTCATTGAAAATACCTGTCGCACGTAGCATTGCAACTAGAACAAGTACCGCCAACACACTGGCAGGAGGTCCGAATGATGAACTTGATTTAGAATTATTAATTTCTAATGATGCAAGGGTTATGCAAACATCCAATCTTTGGATAGAAGCGGTGTCTTGTAAATGGAGCTCACGGGATATATTCGAAACATAATATATGCACTGCATCGGTCCACCGAACCCGCCAACATATGTAATGGTTGAATTTGATAGTTACTTGAATACCATTTGAAGATAGAACTCCGCATACCATCCCAATTACACCAATACAAAGGGGACGCACACACCATTACTCTTACAAATTTGGCATGGGCATTGACGATACATAAATCGCAAGGTTTGACTCTTTCCAGGCTACGATTGATATTGAAGAAAGAGAGACAAATGGGGTTAACATTTGTGGCTATCTCTCGAGTGAAGTCGTTGCGAGTCTAAGAATATCTCCGCCATTTTCATATGAGCACTATGCAAAATGAAGAACGGAAAATTACTTTCGAAATGAAAGGTGAGGAAAAAGACTTATGTCCTTGGAATATAAATAATGTACCATATGTAGCACACATTGCATTATATGAATTTTTCATTACATGTGATGTACATTGCACATTTCAATTCGTATGAAAAAGGATTGTATTTTTTTAACTTGATAATACGGTTACTAATAAAATCCATAAGAACTTCGTGCATTATAGACCTTGATTTTTTTGCTCATACTCATTCTCCAAAGTCAAATATGTGTTAAGTTATATAGTAATATAATTACATAAGAAAATTACATATAAGTGACTATGTTTTGATAATAAGTAATTATAATATTAAATTATAAATTTTATTTTATTCATACACGAACTAAATTCCCCCTGATTTTTCATACTTTATTTTTGGTATTGTTTTATGTATAATGCAACCCTCATGTGTTGCTACTAGCATATTTATATTCTCTAAATATATGTAATTCACCTCTCGGCATATATTACATATATTTAGAGAATATAGGTATGCTAATTTATTTTAATAAATTATTCCACCATTCATAATTTTAATTAACTTTTGTTTTTGTTATTTCGTATTAATTTTTTTATTTTTATATTTTATTCTATATACTTTTACTTTTTAAAATTTAATTTTTTATTTATTTTTTATAATTAATATTTATATATTTTAGTTTTTATTATTTTTACTATTTCAAATTTTTAAAATAATTTTAATTAAATAAATTATTCGCCAAACAACATTTCAAATTAATTATTGATTATGTTCTTCTAATTAATTATTCGCCCAACCAAATTTCAATGTACAGTTTAGCGTTCTTACGACTTAGGAAAATACAATTAAAAAGTCCATTAAAATCCACTCTCTTTAAAAATTTAATAAATTTTCCTAAAATATGGATTACAATTTAAATAATAACAAATGTACAATACAATTTTTTTATACACGATCCACTCATCTTTTAAAAGTAAATAAATTTTCGTGAAGGATTGCAATTTAAATAGTAACAAATTTACAATACAATTTAAACAGCTTAGTGAGACATGCATATTAAAATCACCAAAGAATATTAAACAGAAAACAGAGCATGGCCATGCAACACGCACACAACAAAACACTCTAAAACAATTAAAAAATGTAAACAATGAAAGCACCCCTATAAAATACAAAAATAAACAATTCACAAGAAATAAATCACTAAGCTATTTTACAGCCTTCACCTACACCCACATCCTAGATAATTTTCCAGCTCATCCTGTCTCATAAGAGATGAAAAAGTAAATAAATAAATAAAAACTAAATTGCTACATTTATTGATGCCAAATGCATTGATATAAAACTGGTAAATGATGCATCTAATCTAACATAATCACTGGTAAATGATGCATCTAATCTAACATAATCACTGATAATCTACAAATTAAGAGAATTTTCTGCAACATTACAGCACAGTCCAAAATATGAAAAAATTACAAAACTAAGCAATTCACAGACATTAGAACACTTACAATTCCCAAAGAAACAGAAATACACAATGTAAAAATCCCTCCCAAAAACAGATAAACAATTCAAAAACCCATTTAAAAAAAGGGCTCCCTGATTTCCAGTCATACAAAATGTTAAAGAGGATTAACTGACACAATCAACAGCTCCCTAATTTCCGGCCTTCACCTCCTTTGCCCATCATGTCTCTCATAAGAGTGACATAAACACCCAGATCTCATTATATTTAATAAAAATATTACACGCTTACCTAAATTCATTAATGCCAAACGAATTGATTTAAAGTAGTAAATTGTGTATCTAAACTAAAATGTGTATCAATAATCTGGAAGTTAAGAGAATTTTGTGAAGTTAAAACAACTCTTAACCATTTTCTCAGAGACCAAAATAGAGCATTAAAAACCAGAAAACAGAACAAGAAAAAACCCTACAAAAATTAAATAAACAAGGATTTAGTACAACCAGTTGGGCCTCTCAAAGGCAGTTGCAGCTTGGGATAGGCATTAACAAGGATTTAGTAAAATCCTAGACCTAATTACAATAACAAGGATTTATTAAAATCTCTGACCTAATTATAACTTCAGTGACTTTAGAAGACAACGAATCTCAAATACATTTGAACGTCTCAATCTAATGGCAGAATTCATGTGACAATTCATAATAACAATCTAGGTGAACTGATCCAGGTGCTTCCCACTCAACCCTATCCATCCCACATTCACTTCCTACTATACATTCTTCCTTGTCTGCAGACATCTTTATCTTCCTCCTCTTTGCACACTTCCATCTCCTCATTCAAACAACCACATTTCACTCTCTATCGTTTCTTCCACCTCCTTCGTTGTTTGATTTCAGATCCAAAACAATCATCATAACGATAAGCAAACCATACAAAAATATAAACAACACAAAATGTTAAATCTCACCTATGCTGCTTCAACAAACAATCATCATAACGATAGGCAAACCATACAAAAATAAATAATTAATAACAATGGAAAAACACAGCGATGCAAACTACAAAACAAAATGTTGTCGAAGACAACATCAAAAACTCACCTATTTTGTTTCCCAGTTATTTTATAGTGCGCAGGAAACAACTACCAATTCCATCAAACGTAGATACCAAAGGAAATAAGGAAAAAAAAAAAGAACAGAGCATGGCCATGACACACACAACAAAACATTTTAAACCACTAAAAAAGAACTAAACAATGCAAACGCCCCTATACAATACAAAAATAAACAATGGACACTACGCTACTTTACCATCTTCACCTAAACCCACATCATAGATAATTTTCCAACTCATCATCTCTCATAAGAGATGAAAGTAAATAAAATTAAAAACTAAAGTACTACATTCACTAATGCCAAATGCATTGATATAAAACACCTAAATACTGCATCTAATCTAAAATATTCATTGATAATTTGCAAATTAAGAAAAACTTCTGCAACATTTTATTAAAGTCCAAAATATGAAAAAAAGAAAAATAAAGCAATTCATAGACATTAGAACACTTACACCCTCCAAAAAAAAAAAAAAAACAGAAATATACAATGTAAACCCCAGAATTTTTAGAAAAGGGAATAACAATTCAAAGTACGGTGCAAAATGTTAAAAAGGATTAGAACACACCTCTGCCCATCCTGTCTCATAAGAGTGACATTTTGTAATGCTAAGTGGCGGGGGTGGGGGGGCGCGGGCAGTTGGCCACCAGTCTTTTCCAGCGACCCTTCAACCACTTCTGACCTGTATCTTTTATGACTGCTCTACCTTCCTTGACTTCCTCGTGCCCTTGTCTGCCGCGTCTTGGGGGAAGGAAACCCCTGTTTTGGGGAGTAGTTTGTTTAGTTTTAGTCTGGTTTTGCTCGGGCATTCTTCCCTGGCCGCGTGGGTTCCTCTGGAGACTAGCCGCGTGGTTTTGATGGGAAGGAAGTAAATTGTATTGTCATACAGAGCAGAAGGCAATAGTTGCTCAGCAATGGCGATGGCAAGGGGACGCCTCCACCCTTTTCACAGCAATTCTAAGCTCTTCGACCTGAATCCCCCGGCATTCCAACAGAAATCACTCTCCTGTTTGCCCAGATCGCCACTGCAGTCGACTCGGTCTGCATCTCTAGGACAAACTTGTTGTTTTTGTACTAATTGGTTTGTATGCATGTTTGGCGAAAAGGAAGCTCGGCCCTGCGCCTATGGCTAATATCCACTACTCACAGTAATCAATGTTAAATCGTAGCTGTAAGATTTGGGATGACTTGTGCTACATATTGTAGAACTTGAGCAGTTCTTAGCCACTTGAAGCAGATCTGTTTTTTATGGTTGAAAGGAATTTCTTAACCTTAAGAGGAATATGGGAAGCTTGGAATCTATGTACTGTGGATGGAGCTACTACCGTGAACAAGTTATTTTGCTATGTGGTGTTTATCTCAGGCACTTCGGCGGTTTGTGCAAATTATATTATTTATCATCTGTTAGATATGTCTCCTAGGTCCTGCTTTTTCATGAGACAATGGAAGAAGATCTAACATGATTACCTGGCGTTCTTACTACAGTACATCACAAAAATGTGAAATAATAGCCAATGACAACCATTAGCATTGCTGGAGTGGAGTTAACTCTCATCATGATTGTGTTCTCGTAGTATATATCGGTTTGCTCCTTAGTGCATAATTTTGGGTTTATATGTAGTTCCATACTGCAAAATTTTCTCTACCATAAGAGAAGAACGAAGCAGATAAGTCCTGAAACAATTTATTGCTCTTTTGCTAGAGAAGAATGAACTTTATTTGTAAGCATGCGAGATGCTAGAGGTTCTGAATTTTTCTTAGGTCTCATTGCAGTTTTAGCTGTCTCTTGCACTGGCAGCACAAAGTGTGGAAACTAAGGTGTGCTCTGGGATGGAAAAAGCAGCACATGCAGTAAATCTTGATGCGATTGTGTTTACTTGCCATAAGCTAGCGCAAGTGTTTTCAGTCAAAATCGACTGTGTGACAGTGAGAGTGTTCCAGGAGACCCGATGAAATCTATTACAGAGATTCTCTACTGAGACCTTGCTTGTTCTACGATGTAACTCATGGAAGAGGATCTCATAGAGGTGGATCTGTTTCATATCAGAATATTCATGAAGCACAGTTTGCTTTGCAAGAGAGCTTTTAGGAGATCGATGAAGGATAGAGGAATTAAAAAGAAACTTGGTGTAGTTGGATTAAAGGCAATAAAAAGGTGCATGCTTTTTGTGTAGGTGACAGATCGCACCCACAGGCACAGGAGATCTATGCAATGTTGGAGAAAATGTCTTGGGAGATGAAGGTAGCAGGATATTTTTCAGATTCAGAACTTGTACTGAGAAAACAGTAGTGTCATGGATTACAATGATTGCAGGGTATGCACAGAGTGGACATTATGAGGAAAGTTTAGATCTCTTTCAACAAATGCATCTGGCTGACACGAAGCCCAACAATGTTACCTTTACAACTGTTCTTCCAGTAACTTCTCACCTATCGAATTTGCATCAGGGGAAGGAGATCCACGTCTTCATACTAAGAAGTGGTTTTGATTTGTTTATTATGGTAATGAATGCCCTTGTAGACATGTATTGCAAATGTGGGAATTTTAGAGTTGCACACTGAGTATTTGATCAAATGCCTAAAAGTGATGTATTCTCATGGACAGCCATGATTGCAGGTTATGGGATGCAGGGAAAAGGTGAGGATGCTAAGTCTAGGGACTGTTTTATGGATATGGAGTCTGTACCAAGAGATTGTTTTTGGTTATAAAGCCATCTTCTTTTGTTTTGTCTTAGACTAGGGCTGCTCCTAATATGAGAGCACCAAGGTTAGGAGGTCCAAATTAGAAACAATCAGATGCATATGGAGATGGTGGAGGTGTTTGGATGAATGACGAAGGATCAAGTTCAATTGTCAAAAATGGGGCCTACAGAAGTTCTAGGGCTAATCTTGGAGCGGTGTTGGGAGGATGATGGCAAGTATTTTAGACCACCCACCCTGGCCGTGAACTCCTTCCTGTGCCAACGTGAAGATGTTCGATGTTTGGGCACCCAACGAGCTTGAAGAAAATGGAATTAGGCTTGGGTTGCTGTTGCAGGCCCTGTCCACCTTGTTATCAACTGCGGGAGCTTAATCAGGCACGATATTCTCTATACCATTGATTCTTATGTTGTTATTTAACTGATTCATTAAATAACTCTACTCTTCATATATATGTCTCGTGTGATGGTATGTTGTTTGGTTTCCACTTCCCTTGCTCATTTGTGTTCTTTTTTGGCGTTAGAAATGATTGCGCTGGTTGAAGCCTTTATATTGTTTTCTGGGTTTTAATAAATATTAGTTGGGTGAACTTTGTTCTTAAGACTAATAAAACAAAAGAGGTGGGGTTCCTGTAATGAAAATTCCTGAGTTCTTTGTGTTGGTCTCACGATTTGAATGTTTTATCAAACATTGTCATTGGACTCAACTTTATAGTTCCTGTTTTGTTCTTATTCTTGTTTCGGTTCGAGATCTGTAGTTCTGGTTTATGTTGGGTATTTGCAAATTGGTGATTGAGTACTGCGAGTGCATTGTGTATAGGTGAATGGTGCTATTCCTGTCTCTATCCTTTTCTTTCATTTGTTTATGTTCTAGTAACCCTTCCCGGTTGGCTTGGTGTGTGCTTAGCTTGACCGATTTTTGAATTGAGCCAAGTTGATATTACTTTCAACTAGGTTAGTTGCTTTTGTTATTTGTTTTGAATCGCTCGAAGAAATACTTTTATTCTTCGAGTGTCATGGTTGATCGTCATAAATTGATATCAATTCATGTTCACCGTTTGGAGATTGTTGTCTTTGGAATCACCTTCTCTCCCTTGGTGACTGTTGTATGTTTTGAGGAATGTAGCTGATCCTATGGAATGTCTTCTTTTGACGATACTCACATTTCTTTTGGATAGCTTAAAATGTCAGAGGAAATACTCTTTTCTTACCTTGATTTTGTTTCACACATGTTGGAGGATACGAGATCTACTTGATCATTAGTGAGGAAGTTTTCAAATCTTAAAATTGGGATGTTGGTTTTATGCGTAAGAAATTACTCTACGTTTTGCTCCGTAAAGATGCTTAAATTTCATTCTCCTGTGACTTAGAGGTTGGTGTGTTTGGAAACTCATTGGTTGACTGGTTTTTGTGATGATCGTTGTGATACGACCTCCTTGCTGTCATTGTAGTAGAATGGGTATGTATTGACCAGAAAGGTTTAAGTCAACTTGTTGTTGATGACAGATCCTTTGGAAGCTATGTATCCTGTGTTGTGTTCTTGTGAATGATTGAGTAACCCTCCTGTAAGATTTATAATGGTTATGTTTGGTCTTGCCAAGTTTGTCCTTTTTCTTAAGACATTCTCTTGATTAGAAGAAAGTTTAATAGAAGGATTGTTAGGATAGGATGTGACCCATACGAGGTCATTTGTGCATTTCATCCCTTTTCTTTCCAATTTATTTATTCGGTACTGACATAAAATTAACTGTTATAGGCACATCATCTTAATATTAATAAGTCATGTTGGTTTAGACATTCTCATGTCGATTGATTGTTTGGGATCTTCCTGTGGCATAGTGAATCCTTGGCTTGGTGAACTAACTTAAACAAATAGGGATAGATCACGTTTGAAATTAATTCTCTTCTTGTAATTGTTTTTGTTTCGAAATGTTATCTTGTTAAAATGATGGTCATTATTGTGATATGGGTGGAATTCACCATGTTGTTTGTTAACTTCTCCTATGAGAAAATGATAATTAAATAGAGTTAGTGCCTCCCTTTTTACTCAGACATTTTATGCTTTTGGACAACTCTTTAATTGCTCTTGTTTAGACTCTTGGATTATTTTTCATCTTCAACGGTGCTTTTCTTCCTTGAAACAGTTAGATAACAACATATTGTCTTAATGTTATAGCTTTTATCGTGCTCAGTTCTTGCGAACTGACATGTGCTAACAAATGTGCAGGAGGATTTCCTGAGTAGAAAAGAAAAAAAAGAGAGAGAAAAAGAAACACGTGTAGAAAGTGGATTCCAGCCTTCTTAGGAACTTCTGTTGTACGAATGTTTTTCTTTTGCTTTAAAACATTGGTATGGAAATTGTGGAGACTATTTAGAAGGCATTGCGTTATAATTTTGTATTGTTCTCATGTAGGTTGTTATCGTTTGAAAGTCAATTTGAGAAATATTATTGCCAATAAGATTAAATGAACTTGTTTTGACATGCGTATCCTTTGTTGAATTTTCACTTTTCAGAATATGATTTATCCTTGAATTGTCAACCTAATTATAATTATCTAAACTTGAATCAACTTACATCACTTTGGATACCTTTGGTCATGTGTCATTTGGTAGAGGACTATGTTTTGAACCTAGCAAAAAGAAAACAAGAGAAACAAATATACCTTGTGATCCCACGTAAACTAATCAACAATCTCTTATTGTGGTGAGTCCTTAGAACGGTCTTAAGGTGAAATCAATGATTAAATCTTGGAAGATAATAAAATTATAATAAATAGAAGGAACTTGATTAAGAAACTCTTCGATCTATCTTACCCGTTGAAAATGTAAACAGTATACTTATGTCTATCTCTTCAAGTGAAGCCCAAGTGAAATCTTTAATATTTCTGGTTAGACTCTTGACCCCAATGAAACCTTATTAACAACTAATAAAATCTTAATGATGAATCCAAGATTTAGGCAGTCATGTACTTTGGAATAAAATAAAATAAAATAAAATTGACCGCTTGAAAAGATAAAACATATATGTTCAAAAGCACAATGTCGAAAACAAATTGATGAAGTTAAGAGCCTTGAGAAATTAACTGCCTCCTCACAAATGAATAAGTTAATCAAGTAAATGAAGTAACCTCTTACCATACAATAATTGGTTCACACTGTATATTAACATTAACAAGGTAGGAGAAAACTCTTCAAAGGAGACATGAACTTCAGATTCTCCTATCATGATTTCTCTCGGGAAAAGTAAAGAATGTAAAAGCACTTACAGCTAAAACATGATTCTAAAGAAACCTTCTGTGGGAAAACCTTGTTGTAAAATTGCATACTCTAGATGTACCATTGTGTCCTAAGTGTGTGCCTCATGTTAGTTGTAACCAGTGTGAGTCCGTGTTGTGGAAAGCATGTCTTTAGTTGATTGTATTCCCTAGAGAACTTGTGTAGTGTCGTATTATCTTCAAGCAAGTCAAAAAAAAATATCCTGTCTTTTACTGTGTTGTTTGTGTGTGAATTTGTGGGTCGTTACACATTTACACTGGATCTCGATCTATTTCATGAAAACTCTACACCAAATAAATTGATTTAAAGTAGTAAATGATGTATCTAAACTAAAATATGTATCAATAATCTACTAGTTAAGAGTATTTTGTGCACTTGAAACAACTCTTAACCATTTTCTTAGAGACCAAAAGAAATCAGAAAACAAAAAATAGAGCATGATGGCCATGCAATACACAGAAAACAGAACAAGAAAAACCCCTACAAAAATTAAATAAACAAGGATTTAGTAAAACCGGTTGGGTTTCTCAAAGGTAATGCTTGGGATAGGCATTAACAAGGATTTAGTAAAATCCCGACCTAATTACAATAACAAGGATTTATTAAAATCCCGACCTAATTATAACTTCATTGACTTCAGAAGACAACGAATCTCAAATACGTTTGAACGTCTCAATCTCATGGCAGAATTCATGTGACAATTGTCATTTAATGATGGTTTTGAAAATACCTTGAGAAGGAAAAACACCAACCATTTCCCATTTATCGATAAAAAACCTAAGATATAAAAATTCTGAGTAATAACTTACATAAATTATTTTTAAACCCTAGCCTACAATGAAGGATGGCCATCGGCTGCAATGATCATGGGACCATTATCTCGATTAATTCACCCTAAGCCGTAGCCAAATAAAATAAAACGACCTTCTTTGCGGAGATAAATCAGCGCAAAAAAAAAAACATACTAGTGCTCTGTTCGCCGCAGTGCTCTGTTCCGTGATAGTAGAGGAACCTATAATTACAGAGAGAAAAAGCACCAAATCCAAATCAGAAAAAGGACGAGAAAACTCAATAATCTCCCATGTCTGAGGGCAAAACAATCGACAATAGAGAAGCTTACCAGAACATGAATTATTTGCTATCTGCTCCATTCATTGCCATCTCCAACAGAAAACAAACAAAATATACAAGACAGAGATTGAAACAAAAATACGAGGCAAAAGCTATTCAAAGCTCAAAAACAAGGAACAAAGACGGGGCATGGCCATGCCACATCGAGACAAACCGGATAAAGGCGAATAAAACACAGACACAAAGGAAAAAACACAGACACGGAGGGACAACACACACTGAAACACGGTAAATTATTACTGGAAAGTGATTTTTATAATGCTTTCGCTAACATCTCGTTTCCCAACAGTCATTTTCTCCTGACAGCTGTCTACCACCCATCTGCTTTTTCCGTTTAGTTTTAGACCATCTTCACAACGTTATAAAATTTAGTCCCGACACTGCCTACCA
Organism: Taxus wallichiana var. yunnanensis; assembly: GCA_018340775.1. Lineage (NCBI taxonomy): Eukaryota > Viridiplantae > Streptophyta > Pinopsida > Cupressales > Taxaceae > Taxus > Taxus wallichiana. The sequence continues at coordinate 256,055,094 of CM031238.1, read as the reverse complement.
CGCATCTGCTTTTTCCCATTTATTTTTAGACGGTCTTCTCAACGTTATAAGAAAATTTACTACTTTACTGAAAAGGATTTGCAACGGATTTATACGTAGCTAACTTCACATAAGTGGCAGTCCTTTTACGAGTTATCTTTTAAATACTAAGGGTACATATTTTAGTATTAAAAATATGGCTTACGAAGTGTGCTTTGCAATGGATTTATGGGTAATTTCAGAACCTTTAAATCTAAAACTATTCATAGGAAGAAAGAAAAGCAAGGTCATTTTATGGTAAATTATAATTTAAATATGAAATGTGCATATTTTAGGAGGGTATAGAATATATTACACATTAAAAATTATGGCCTACATAGATTTCTAACTATTATTTAAATAGGTGTGTTGTTATTGGAATAATCTATTTGTCAAAGAAGATAGACAACTATTGTTATCTTCATAAATCGATGCATTGATTAAATGAATAATGGTCGTTGATTTTTTTTTATGGTTATTAGGAAATGATTTTCCTAGGAATATATGGGACATGACAGGTTGGTAGTCTAGTCGATAGCAATGGGGCAAAACACTAGTTTCCTACATTGTTGAGCAAGGTGATGGATGGACACAATCCACATGTATACCCATCTTACAAGGATGTAATGCTCTGCATGCTTCCTCTCTTTCGTATTTACACGTTTGAACTTTTAAATATGTGGATTCAAAAAGTTATTAATAAAATGTGTGTGAAAGTGGGATTGGTGCCACTTTTGCTGAAATTCATGAGCAATAGCATGAATAAGGGCAGGGAGAAAGGGGGATGATGAATTTCTAGCTATCCCGGCATTATTTTAAGTTTTGAGGAAGGTGCCAAGGACATTGAAGATTTTTTTATGAAGGAAGATGCCATTCTAAAAAAGGCTTATGGTCACAACAAAGAGAATGCAATTGGATGTTTGGTGGAAACATGTTAAAGGGATTGGAGATATGTGAAGGAGGTGAAGAATGGAGGAGGATACATGACATTGGTAAATCCAAGCCTTATTGGAATGAATAGAGAAAATAGTTAATAGGAACAAAATCTTAGGAGTTGGAGAATATTAAGGAAGTGCATTTGTATACAAATTACTATGGAACATATGAATAGGCACAAACAAGTGAAAAAAATGTTGATTTGGGAAGGAATGATACAAATTTTTAAAGCAAATATAACGTGTATGGTTTTCCTAATTTTTAAAATCTAAATAGGTCATGTGAGACGACATTATGAATGAGTCGTGTCTATAATTTGTTGAGAATGGTACTTTAATTTATATCTCACAATCCCATATTTTTGAGATGTAGCTGAAAATTAAACTATGTGTGTTCATTTCTAATCCAAAATATGATTTTTACCCATATGATTCTAAAATTATTTATCAAGTATAAAAGAAATAATTAGGTTGGAAGGTGTTCCCTACTAGAGATTTCTCAATCTTGTATTACATATCAACCATTATTAACTCAATACATTAAAGTGTTGCAAAATAAATCTTGATTGTTCATATTTAATCTGCATGAAAATAGGGAGCACCTTCTTTAGAACATTTATTGCATATGTTATCCTTCTAATAGGAAGCATTACTTGTATCTTTATTTCTTGTACCTAAATGCAGAAATTAACCTAGATTCCTAATCAACGACCTTGAGGAGAGAGAAATAAGTGAAGAAATATATTTTAATACTTAACCCTTCTTTTGAGACACATAGAGGCAAAGCAACATACTTCCCCATCTAGAAAAGGATGGTTCAATAACTTATAATCATTCATCTTTTCTTTAAATATCTCTTTAGGATTTTTCCCACAAAAATATCATCCTTGAGGTGAAAAACATTGATGCAACATGGGAAGTTAATTTGCATAACTAATGCAATAAATACCTACAAGGGGAATGGAAACATTAGTCCAGGTAATGTGTTGGTAGCCATCTCTTCCATAGCATAACCCACATACCAATTATTAGCAGGCGACCCTTGTTCCACCTACTTCACCACTTCAGGATCCATCCAAAATGTGGTACCTTGTAAACATTTAATAGTAAAACATGATACGCCTTTAACCCTTGGTCATATATCGGGATATGAATAGCCGACTTGTGGTTAACATAATCTCTTATCATTCCATATCATATTTATTTATGATTTCATATGTTTAATCGTTCAATCTAGCGGATTTTCATTATATACTAGGGTATATATAGGAGTTAGAGAGTAGGATATTATCATCATATTGAGTACTTGAGTCTTATTGTATGGTTTGGAGGTTTCCCCCTCATAGTGGCTAAGTCATTCTACTTGCATACTATAGTCATTTCAATATGTTTTGTTACATGGTGTTATATGATTGTTGATATTTAGATATATCTAAGTTATTTCATTACAAGTGGTTTCGGATATTGATCTTGACTATAATTGGATAAAAACCTAATCATGAAAATTTGGCTATATATTTGAAAAAATGGTATTGAATTTTTCTATATTTGCATTCTTGGTGTTCTGAAACTAATTCAAGTAAGATGCTCATTAATTTTCAATATTTTTTGACTTTTTGCACAAGTTATAGTAGTTTTATTTATTTTTATAAATTCACTACATATGCTCGAAGTTTGGGAAATTTTCAAAGGTTCTTATAGTTTTTGAAATCTTTCCAAATAATAATCTAGGATTTTTTCTCTAGTGATTTCTCTCTATTTAATTAATAAATTTAGAACACCCCAAACCCTAATATTTGTATCCCATGAACCAAACCCTACATAATGATTGAAAGATTGACTAAAGGCCAAGAGAAGGATCAAGCCACTCTAGGAATGACTCCAAATAAGGAAGATATGGATTTGGAATATTTAGCTTCTAGATTTTCAGAGGTATTTAACCAACTTCAAGAAAGGGCTAATAATAAAATGAGTAAGGAGGTTGTCCAACATTATCTTCAAACACTAAAAGACAATATAGAAAACAACCTTAGAGAATTGAGAGGTAACATTCATGCAATGAATACTTTTGAAATACATCTACGATTGGAAGAAATAAGAAATGAGATGATGAGTATTATTTACAACATGAATATGTGCATGAATTCTCATTCAATTCACAATATGGGTTCCTCAAACAATACACCACCATATCCAAATAGTGTACCCTTCAATCCAAAATGAAGCCAACTAAAGGGGATCTTTTTGCCTAAATTGGAGGACCTTTGGGTTAGTGGTAGAACATGATTTTAAAAGTAGAAAAGTGCAAGTTTAATGGTCATGATGTGATCACATGGATAAACTAAATGGATATTTTTTCTCTACATCAAGTCCCAAGTGGAAAGAAGGTGGTAATGACATCCTTGTATCTAGATCAAGAATAATTCATTTAGTATAGATTGATATGTGAGAAGTAGAAAAAGAAGGGTCTCCCTATTACTTTGTGTTTATGTTCACTAATGACCTCCAAACTCACTATAGTAATAGTGTTATAGAGAACTATTTTATCCAGATAGCCAAAGTATGAAAGACATGTATAATTAATGCTTATATCTAGTAGTTATAGAGTCTATCATCACAAGTGAATGAAATCTATGATGACCATCTAAATGATCTTGTCTTGGGAAGACTTAAGGATACCATCCAAATGGATATTTATCTTGTTAATCCTAGTTTGATATCGAAATCCATGATAGTTTCTTTTCAAGTAGAGGAATGATATTTAGTCAAACAAAGGGGTCTCGATAATCTAAAGGAACACACGATGGAAACATTATCACTTACCCAACCAAAATGATCGATTCCTTAAAAATCAAAGATAAGAGAGTAAAAGGTCCTTATTATAATTGTGATATCCAATGGAGAAAATTTCACAAACTAAGATGAGAGGAAGTTATTCTACATTGAGGGTCCTAATGAGGAGGAAGATGAGGAATAAGAAACTAATAAATAGGAAGAGGTTTTTGTGATCTATGCTAAGTAATCTCAACTAACTATCTCTTCTTAACTAATTTCAGGGATTAGCAACCCACAAACCCTCAACAGTTTTGGGTTCATAAAGAAACAAACGATGATAATACTAATTGAATCTGGTATTACTCATAAATTCATCAATCACAAGGAGGCCTAATGCTTACATTTATTTATTTATATAGCCCCAAAGTCTTAGGTAATGGTTGTAGATAGAGGTAAAGTTGGTTTTTTAGGAAAGTTTGATAAGATCAAGTTATCTATGGGAGATTTCTGCCAAAGGGATCCATGTTGTAGACACGCAATTATGCACTTGGGTACATTTATAGGTCTGAAAAACATACTAGCATATACATGATTAATAAATAAGAAACTAGTGATTGATAACTATCATTGGCCTCTTTCATTTGTCTCTTATTTTGTATCTGGTCTTACACACTTTACATCCCACTCGAAAATTTACTCTTATATCTTTCATGGCCTTAGACACCAATACCCAATCGGGACAACAACGCCTAGGTGCTCTTGTCATGTCCGGGTGCCCCTAAACCTTCCTTACCTTACTTGCTTCTTTTGGGTGTCTTTTATGTTTCGGGAATATTTTTCACTTATGGGTTAGCCTTCCAGGTTGTCAATAATGAAATTCAAACAAGGGAATCATACAAATACATAGTTATGTGTTCAAAATCGGGGACCAAGCACTAAACATATACTATCATCACCTAAGATTGCATCTAGAAGTACTTAAAGAGCACTAAAGGCATCCATCTTGCGTCCATTTATGGGACAAGGGCTGCATACTTCTTCATACATAACATAGGAAGGGGAATTTCATTCTATTCCATTCACACATGTTATACATTTCTACACACAATCACGAGAACTACATGGATTGTGAGATGTAGTGCGTGCATGGACTTAAGTTCACTCTCGGGCTGAACGCAATGAGGTTAGTTTGAGTCCCCATTCTCGCATTTTACTTTCTATGTTTAATGTGATTTAGGGCTTGTGTAGGTGAAATTTTCGGTTGCAGTTACAGTACCCTCGGTGATCAAGGAAAAACTATGACACTCGTGTGACACATCGTGTCGATCTTGAACTCTCGTAGTCATCATCACCTAGAAGTAGTCCCGGGGCACGGGTCCCTTTCCCTATCTTAGGCACTCGTGTCCAATCTCATCCCCGCATCTTAGAATTTACATTGAGTAGTTACAACAATCTTTCCAATATGTTCATCACTTCTCCATATCCGAGATCAGTTTGAGATTGTGCGGATATTAGCTAAGTCATATTTTATTTAATTTTTTCTTAGAGTTTCATATTTTACATCTTAGTTTTCTTATGTCATTACTATATTATATCATTTATACATCAATTACTCTACAATACATCGAATTAATTAATTCAAATCAAATTAAATCATTTGGTGAACCTCTTTCCATTCCCACACAATCTACCGGACTTGTCCTTGATTATGTCCCTCCTCTTGCTCCTTTTATTACCGCAACATCTCCTCCCGAGGTTTGCACTATTTTACTTAATCACCATTACAAAATGTAATTTCCATATGTTCTCCATACTATATATTACTTTAGAAAACCTACTCCTCGTAATAAAAATATTGATACTCGACACATTGCCACATCCACCACCATGACATGGTCTCTCTTCCATCCTTAGATAGATCTCCATCACTTGCACACTTGGGGCATTGAAATCTCTCCCTCATAGTCACATGTTCTAATCAAAATTTTCTATCCATATTATTCACATACACATCTATACATTACTCTTGCTTTACAATTCATGTCAATATTTCTAGCAACATTTTCTCATATCTACACTATGGGAGGACCTTTCTGCATCCCTCTACGCTGTTGTACTACTCCACACACACTTTTCTACTTATGATTACTAATGGATCCTTATATTCTTGGTACATATACTACTTTATATATATGGTATACATCCTTGCATGTGTAGACACAAAATCATGCACATATTACTATTATTATACCACGAAGTATATTGTTCTATATATGGATCTCATGTAAGAAAAATATTCATGGATGACCCATTCCATAGTCCATCCACTTGTCTTTTTGGCCATCATTTGTTTTTATCTTTCACACCCGTCATTCACATGCAGACAATTCTTGTCAAGTCACATGGATCCTTGTCAGTCGCTTCGACTCATTTTTGTCACTTGTCTCTGGACACTAGTGCCCCGAGTTGGACATTAGTGGCGGAACTTCTATCCATCCTGGGTGCCCCTATATTCTTTATGTTTGTTCTTATTTTTGACATTTGAGGTCAGTATTTTAAGTTTTTCATCTCATCTTCCAAGGTACTAGTCAGCATGTTGGGTCATTAGTGTTGAAATTCAAGCAAGATATCCCTATATAAACACAACATACATACCAATATATGTGAAAATATTCTTATCAATGACTAGCTATCTACATAGAGAAAGAGACAGGTGTTTGGGCCATTCTTCTACATACACACTACATAGGAAGGGGAGTTCATTCTATTCATCCACACATTTGCAATTTTACCTAGTTATTTCCCCCTATCTTGGAGTCATTGGTGCAACGACGACCTTATGAGCACTATTACACACACAAGAACACATAACTACATTGGATCCGAGATTTAGTGAAGTTCTCGGTTGTAAGTCCACCATTGTGGTGGTTGAGGATAGGTCGACCCCTCATTTTACATCTTTCCTTTTAGGATTTAATGTCTATTTGAGGGTTTTACGGTGATTTCTTCATCTATATTTATAGGTACATCGGCGTATCAAGTGCGACATAAACACAAAAATAGGTGAATAATTGTGAAGTCCTAGTAACCATATCGAAACTAGGTTCTAACCTTTTACGTAGAACAAGGTGCCCAAAAACTAGAACAAAGCACCCTAGGCCCCCATCCATTTATAGGTAACTCACTAGTTGTTTCCACCTTAGCTAGATTTTTCCATTATTCGTTGCAATAATATATTCTTCGTTTCATCACACTACATAGTCCTAGGTCATTATGAGGTAAGCAAAATCAAGATAATTTCCTTATTCCTCTCATTTCCTCTCATTTTCAAAATTAAATAAGTTGTTTAACATTCATATTTCATTGTAATTTATTTATAGTGGCTCTATACATTTAGCTTTTAATAAAATAACATATTTAATTGAATCATTTTGGTGAACTTGTAGCTTAGAACTATTTTCCATAGGATCCACTAAAACCCTAATGGCTAAGGATAGCTCCACTCCTTAGTTGATCATACCTCATGTGAGTATCAATCCCATCTATGATGAAGAAACCATAGATGAACTTACTTCCCTATATCATAATGTTACTCTTTCGGATGATACTCAACAACAAATCTTAGCTAACGAATGCAATATACCTACTAGCTTTGAGCATTCTTTAATGAAAATTTTTAGACCCATTTTTCAGAAATCCAAAGAGAAAGGGAGGAAGAAGATGACCACAAGCCGTTGAATCTTACAATAACAACAAGTTGGGATAGGGAATGGAAATGAGCCAATACCTTTGGGTTATCCAAGCTTAATTGGGGCATCTCATCTACCAGGTCGATGATGTATGCCTGAGAGGTGGAAGATCTATGATCTTTTTGTTGCACGACATCCTTGAAGGAGAAAATTTTTACCACTTTAGTTGAATCTAACCCACCTCCTGCTTTCCAAGAATGAATTCCCCCAAATGATGGGAGCTACACGTTGTCTTCAATTCAAATCCACATGAGACACCTTCTTGTCATTGGTAGCATGGCGATCTTGATTAGGACTTTGAGACTTTGAATTTAAGAGTCCCTCCTCCACCTTTAGAAAATTGATATATGCAATCCGCTCCTCCTTACTCATGGAGAAGAAGGCACAAATGCCAATAAGATCCTCACTTCCACTAGAGGAATTCTTAGTGCTCCTCTTCACAATCGACATGTCCTTACTTTCTCCGCATCCTCCATTTCGTAGATCTTACCTGTAACACCCACAAAAATGACATTCTAGGAAAATGCTAAAACCTAACACTAATCCTGAAAATTATGACTAATTTTTTTGTTTTAAAGTTATAAGAAAGTCAAAGAGGATACCAGGGAATTCATTGCAAAAGGGATTCTAGTTTTGAATAACAACTTATTGATCATCTTTGATCTAGCGACTCCAAGATACACTCGGGGTAGAAGAACACTTGGGGAAGAAGACCCTCATTTCCAACTTCTAGATCATCAACATTTCTCTCTCCCTTCATCAAGAAAAAGAAGAGGAATAAGATCTGCAAGCACTCCTCCTGCTAGAGACAAAACTTCTGGGAGTGACATCCCTCAAGATCAAATCATTCCTAATTTGCATGCTTTGATTCTCATTGGTGTTTCAGTTCATCTCCAAAAATCTCTTTCCAAGGATGGAAACTCCTCTGCTTGGGGCCAATGGGTTGGGCCTCTTTCTCTTCCCTAACCATACATGAATTGCCTATAGGCAATAGAAAGAATTTCCTAAATTCAGAGGTGATGGGAAGGTTCATCCAGATGAGCATATTGCGGCCTTCATTGTTGCTTGTGGTGTTCTCGAGTTGAACATGAGGATATCTCTATTAGAATTTTTGTAGATACATTGCAAGATAATGTTGCTTGATTAGTTTTATCATCTCCCTCTTTGGATCCATCACCAATAATGGAACACCATGAAGACCCAATTTGAGCAGGTGTTTCAAACCTATTGAGGATGTCCATGCCCATCCTTGCCTAGATTTCTAAAATCAAGAAAGAGTCAAATGAGCCCATGATGGAATTTGTGGCCAAATTCAATAGGTTGGTTAACAAGATCCAACAAAACACATGCCCTGTGGATCAGATTTAGAAATGTTTCTTCCTAAATGCCCAACTACCTGAAGTGAGCTATGCACTTAGAAGAGATAATCTTGCCACTTTAGATGTTGATTAGATATTTGTTGTTAGCATTGAAGATGATCTGATCATGTCTAGCAATATAAGGAGAGAATCATTCAAATCCAAAGCATCTCCTTCTTCCACATATTCTCCTAGAGCTAATGTAGATCAGCTAGCACAAAAACTTGCTAATGATCTCATTTCTCTCAAGAATCAGTTAGCCCAGCATGTTCTTTATCGAGATGTTCCTAAGAAGAAATTTCAGCACAGGAATTGGTTTCCCTCTCCTCAGACCATATTGGAAATTGAAGGCCCACTTGTTAATGTTCCATTCAATGCAACATGTGAAGTTTTGGAGCCACGATGATGAGGAGGAGAATGAAATCTTTGAATAACATGAAGAGGAAGCTGATGAAGAATTAGAATAGTTGATTGGATCTCATGTCCATTTTATCACCACTAAAAGGTATAGATGAAGAGGATGATTATGAAGAAAGAATTTCCAAGATGAACAATGAATCATATGTTGTCATGACTTGTGAGAAAGCCAAAAGAAGGATAAAGTGGTGTATCCTAATAAAAGATCTAAGGAACCTCCTATAGCCATTCCAGGTGATTACAAAGAGAGGAGATTCTATTCAAACTTCTTCCACACCCAAGGTAGGTTATGTTGTTCCTTCCTCCTCTATTTTTTTTAAAACTTCTTGCCCTTAAAATGATAGAGTTAATAAGTCAAAAGTTTCATCTACTCCTACTAATGATGCTCCATCTACCTCTGGTTCCTTTGACATTATTGATCATCTCAAAAAAACTAAGCTCCAGTTTTAGAAGAAGTTTGAATTCTACCAAACCCATACCAGGCCTTTGCTAAGATGGTAGACTTTGTAAATTCCAAATCCAATCCTTCATCCCCTAGTTTTAAAGGTCTCTTTCCCTCCTTCTCCTTCATCTCAACCAATCCTTTTGGCATCAGTCACTTCATCTGATGAGAAGATCAAACAATTTTATGTCACTCTTCTCATAGTTGGCCACAAACTCAACAATTGTGTTATTGATTCTGGTGCTTCAGATAATGTGATGCCTGTTAAGGTATCTCATGCCCTAGGCTTAACCCTAACCTACACTTTTGGTTCATGTTACTCAATGGAAAGTAGAGAAGTGCCATTGGTTGGAAGGATCAAGGATGCATAAGTAGCCTTTGCTGCTTTTCTAGAGAAAGAGTTTTAGCCACCATTTTGGTAGTTGATATTCCCCCTTCCTACAGACATGTTTTGAGTAGAAATTTTTGTAAAGATGTTGGAGGAGAAATCATGATGGATTGGTCACATGCTCTTATTCCAGTGAATGGGAAAATGAAGAAGCTATTTCCTGAGAAAAAAACTGAATATATCATGTAAAAATAGATGACCCAAAGGAAAAATACTTTATGAGGACATTGGTCATGGTAACTACATGATCATGTCACAAGATGAGGCTAACCATCCTAAGGAAGTGATTCTTGATCCTAATGGCATTTGGATTTTGGAATTTGATGGGAGCTTATCCTCAACTAGTTCTGGAGCTGGTGTGGTGCTTATTTCTCCTGAAGGGAAAATTCATCCTTTCTCCTTCAAGATCCAATTCAAAAACACAAATAATACAACTAAGTATGAGGCTCTCATCCTCATTTTAAGCATGGAAAAAGAGATGGGGATAAAGAATCTCCTTTCTCATGGAGATGTAGATGATTGTAAAATAGGTCAGAGATCTTTTTCAAGTGAAGAATAGAAGGTTGAAACATTACAAGAATTTGGTTTGGGATTCCATTGAGTTCCTTGATGCCTTTTCCATTGAAGCCATGCCAAGGGAAAGAAATACCGGGGATTGATTCCTTGGTATCTCGGGGTCTCAACGATCCCTCATCCAGATTTCTCCCTAGATAAATTCACCATTGAGATGATTCATATGCCTAGTGTGCCTGACAATGCAAACAATTGGTAGGTCTTTAATGATGATCAACACTTGCTTTCCTTCCTTGAACTCAAAGATAATTTTGACCAAATGTACTTTGAAGGAAGTGGAAATATGCCTAGAGAGTGTGTGCCCCCAAATAAAGATGATAAAAAATAAGAAATGGATCATGATGGCTGTATAAAAATGAAAGGTAATAAGATACCTAAAGGGATCGTAAGTTTGGAAGAGTTATTTGATAAACATGATAGGTACATCAAGTCCAAAACTTCCAAAGGAGCTCAATAGTATGCTGAATGTGAAAAGATAAACATTGGGAGTCTTAATGAACCCATGTTGGTAAACATTGGAAAGTGCTACACACAAGAGGAGAGGGAGAAAGAAGAATCATTGAAAAGGTATGTTGATGTTCTTGCATATTCTTATGATGATCTCAAGGCTTTTCAGCCAAAAGAGATGCAACATTTCATTCCTCTAAAACTTGGGATCAAGCCCTTCCAGACAAAAGTAGAGGTAGTATAACCCTAAAATTGTTGATACAATCTTTCAAGAGATCCAAAATTTATTGAAGGCTAAGATCATTTTCCCCATTCACCATTCAACGTGGATTGCTAATATTGTGCCTGTTAAGAAGAAGAATGGTGAGATCTAGATTTGTGTTGATTTTAGGAATTTGAATCAAGCCTCTTTGAAGGATAATTATCCTCTCCCCATAATGGATCAAGTGTTGCAGGATGTTACAGTTTAGAAATGTTGTCCATGCTTAATGGATTCTCAGGATATAATCAAGTAGAAGTAAGTGAGAATGCCTTTTGGCATCATCAATACTTGGTGCCACCTTTCAGAGGGCAATAAACCTAGCCTTTGGTAGTTTCAGGAAAATGCATAGTTGTATACCTTGATGATCGACTATGATTTCAAAAACTAAAGCTGATCATTTCCAACACCTTAAAACTATCCTCCAAACAAGTAGAGAGCATGCCATCTCCTTGAATCCCAAGAAATCTATCTTTTGTGTCACTAGGGAAAATTATTGGGACACATTGTCTCAAAAGAGGGAATCAAGATTGATCTAGAAAGAGTCAAGGTAATTCAAGATCCCTCTCCCCACAAGCAAGAAGGGTGTACACTCTTTCTTTTCCAAGATCAACTTCTTAAGAAGATTCATACCTGATTTTGCTGAACTTACTTTTAACATAGCCCACATGATGAAAGGGAAGAAGACTTTTGGTTGGCCTTATGAAGGAAAGGTTGCATTTGAAGACATCAAAGAGCTATAGAAAATACTCCAATATTGTCATGCCCTAATTAGAGAAAAGACTTCATTATCTATTGCTATGCTACTGAAAGTACTCTAGCTGCTTGTGTTAACCTAGGAGAATGTTGAAGGTCATGAACTCCCCATAGCATTCATGAGTTATATTTTGAAATCCCATGAGATGAAGTACACCATGATGGAGAAACATGCTTTTGTAGTGGTCAAAGTTGTGAAGTAGTTTTTTTTACATCCTCAACTCTCATTCTATTGTGTTTGTTCCTGATACAACTATTAAATTCATTCTTACACAACAAGAATTTGGAACCAAGAGAGGCAATTGGGTAGCCAAATTTCAGGAGTATGATCTTGACATCAAACCCACCAAGCTAGTTCGAGGAAAGGGCTTATGTGAACTCATTGCTAAAGGATCTGATGCCAAATTGTCTAAGGAGGAAGTTGATATCCATGTTGTTCTTTTCCTCAGCTCAACTGATGAATGGTATGTTGGCATTGAACACTTTATTTCTTATGGAAAATGTCCATCCCATTTGAGCATCAAGGATAAGATATCCATCAAATTAAGGTCTGCGCAATATGTGTTGTGGGAAAATGCATTATTCAAACGAGGCATAGATGGAAGGTTTTTGAAATGTGTTGACAAAGAGTAGCAAAAGAAATTGTTCTCAGCCTTTCATGACCAGGCCTATGGAGGTCATTAATTTTCTCTGCTATCACAACCCACAAATCATTTGTGCTTGATATTATTTTCCTACCTTGTTCAATGATGCATCAAAGTGGGTAGGCAAGTGTGAAGCATGTCAAACCTTTGTTGGAAGAACCAAATTGGCTACTTTACCTCTCAAACTAGTGGTGACGAGGAACGTTTTCAACAATGGGTTTTGACTTCATTGGGACACTCAATCCATCTTCAAGTGTAGGGCATACTCATGTTTTGAATGCCACTAATTATTTCACCAAGTGGGTGGAATTCATTCCCATCAAAAGTACTACTTCTGAATTAGTATGTAACTTCATCAAGGAGCACATCTTAGGAAGGTTTGGGATACCAAACAAGATTTTCACTGACAATGCTTCCAATTTTTCTTCTGTTGAGATGATGAATTTTTGCTATGGCTATGGCATTTCCCTTTCCCACTATTTAGATTACTATCCCCAAGGGAATGGGCAAGCAGAATCAACTAATAAAAACTTGGTCACCATTGTTCGGAAGCTTGTTAATGACTCTCTCGGAGGAATTGGCATAAGAAACTATATGATGCTTTATAAACATAGGATTACATCTAAGAGAGCCATTAGAATGTCTCCTTTTCAAGTGGTATATGGAGTTGAAGTTCAACTACCAGGTGACATTGGAACGCCAACCTTACATTTGATGAAGGCCATTGATGATGCCGAGTTTACCACTTCATTGGACAAAAGAATTATGTACCTCCAAATTTGAATGAAGACACATTGTAAGTGGTTGATAGAATATTATCTCATCAACTCAAGGTAAAAGCTTTGTTTGACAAAAGGCTAAACCCAAACTTTTCAAGTGGGAGACAGTGTTTTTCTTTGGGACAATAGGTGTGAACCTCGATGAAGCCATAGTAAATTTGATTCCCTTTGGCTTGGTCCTTTTAAAATTAGACATTTGGCTGGTGAGAACTCTTTTTACTTAGATTACATGGATGGTTCTCCTTTCCCACTTCCTTATAGTGGGCAATTTATGAAGTTATTCAAAACCTAGGAGTTTTGGCAGTCCCTCTTGTACATTTTGTATAGCATTTTGTTTCTAGTTTTTCTTGTTTTTACTTGTTTCCTTGTGTGCATTGTCTTCTATGTTGATATTGCTTTTTGAATCCATTTCCTAATGGATAAGGCACTAATCTGTTCATCCCCATAATTCTCTATGGTTCTTGATTTTACATCTTTCCTCTGCCAAATCATCCCTAGAAGGAGCTAGCTATTGTCCCCTCAATTTTCCTCCCTTTTTGAAATCTAATTTTTGTGAAAATTAAAATCTTTCCATGGAGGAATTCATATTTTGAGTCCCTCAAGTGCTCGTTTTGATCCCCCACAATGTTTTATGCATTTCCTTAGTATGCAACCATTATAATGTTATATCTATTTCTCATGGATGGAAGGGGTTTATGATCTTATTTTATGCATTTGAAGGATGCGGAAACTTGCATTCTTCACATATTAACCTTGTGCAGAAAGAAAATCTTCATCGGGTGCAAAAATGGCATTTTCCCATTCTCTACAATTTTCTACGTTCTTTTCCCCATCAAATTCTTTCTCAAAAGGTGAAGCTACGTGTTTTCTTCTCATTGGATGTAGCTAGATGGGTTTCTTTTTTAACTTATCACTTTTGGTGATTTTGGAAAAAATGTCAGATTTTCCCCGCATCCTCATGGGTCCCTGATTGGCTGGAGTAGTTTTGGTGGAAGTTCGGGGTGATGGATCCATTTTATTCTCTAAGGAATTACGGTGAAAGGGAGAAAAGTTCTAAAATGACCGTGGCCCCCACTTGAAGGGACACGTGGCGATTTTTCAATTCATATGCACTTTGGCGGACCAACAGAGGACTTTAGGAATTTTAGCTTTGTTTCCACAAAGGGTGAAAAGTTCTAAAATGACCCATGACCCTGCTCATGTGAAGGGATAAGTTCTAAGTTAAGGCCCATAGCGAATTAGAAAGGGACATGTGGCCTACATTGAAAATTCAATGGCGGAGGCATGGAATTTCGGGGAAAAGTTGGAATTTTTCCCCTTTTCAAAATAGATAAAGTATAAAAGTGAAGCACATCCCCGCAACCAATCAAGTGATGCCATGTGTTGAAGAATGAAATCAAGATAGCGGGCTGGTGGAGGAAAATGAGAATTTGAGCCACGACCCATTTCCAATCAGGGTGTGCCATGTGTCTGACCTTTGGTGAGGATGTAGAGGCGGAGAAAAATGAGAAATTGTGCTTTTTCTTCCAAATGTCTTAAAATGAGGATTTTTCCTAGGGCCATCGTTGCTTGGAGCTTTCCATGCGTAGGGTTCAATTTCAAAGCTGACAAAGGGTAAAAGTGGCCAAAACACACTCATCTAGTTTTTGACGCCATTAACAAACTAGAGCTCCAAAGATTACAAATGTGAACCATTTTTCATTCTTCTTTCTCTTTCCTTTTTGTTTATTCATGAGATGTATTTTTGGTTTGTTGTGGAGCCAAATCAATAAGTTTAAAGAGATGTAAATTTTGATTATCAAAAACCGAGTTTATCGGGCATACATAATAAAAGGGGAAAACTTACCTATAAGCACTTGAGTACTATGAAAGTGGTTAAAAGGTGGAAATGGCAGGACCACATGAAGAATAAAATCATGAGATGCCCCCTTTAAAGTAATCATGCTCGAACTGATGAAATATTTGCCTTTTTGAACCTCTGGTTTTCATGAGCATGTTTGTTTCATGTCAATTTCCAAAAAATGAATCTACAACAAACATTATTTCTTTTGGATATTCTTTTCTTGGGGAAAAAGTATGGATGTACATGAATTGTTATAAGAACATGTTATGACCATGGAAAAAAGGATTTTGGTTTTCTATGAACATTGTAAATTTGGAAGTAATTTAATATAGAATCTTCTTTCTCATTTCCTCTTTTATATATCTCTCTCTCCTTGCTCGATTCAATGGATAATTTGCCTTTACATTCAAAAGAAACTTTGTGTTCTTTTCTATGTAATCTTTAGAAATTTGTGTTTGTAAATTCACATTGGTGGTGAAGTGATTGATCTTTTCCTATATTTTCTTGGTTCAATGTGAGTAAGGATATATTCTGCTACCTATATCTCCTAAAAATGTTGTTTTTTCTTTCTTCTTCATCTCTCTACTCTTCCAATCCTTCGTATTGATAATATTTTAAGTATGAAAACATCCAGGATATCGGGGTCCAAACATTGAGAGTTTATATTTCTACATTATTTTTCCTTCTTTAAATAAGGAACCTCTCCTATTAAAGAGGAGGGACACATTTTCCCCTAGGGTACATTAAATTAACTTACACCACTAAACTCAACTTTACGATTGATAGGCCAGGTCTAGATAAAATATTAAATATTAAAATTACTTTACCTCTAAGGTTGATTAATTAAAAGTCAACTAGGAAGGTGCCATAGTTTAATTTACTTGGTTAAATGTTTTCTCTTCTTAGTTAATGTTCAATCCTAATATGGTTAACCTCATGTTTAAATAATTTAGTTCCATTACCCTAATAGCTTAAAGTCCCCTTTTTATTAAATTCCTAAAACATACTAAGAACTAGAAAGGACTTTACACCCCAAGGAAAATAAATGGCCCCATTCACCCATCTACACATACCCTTAAGGATTTAATTTAAACATTTAAAATACATTTCTACAAAAAAAAGTAGGGTTAATCCTCCACCCTTAGATCAAAACAATCTTGGCCACTAGATCCTAGGGTTCCAAACTAACCCTAAAATTCTTAAGCATTCTTATTAAAACCTTTCCTTTATTCTATTCTCCTCATTTGGTCTATTTTCTTTTGTTAAAATTGTAGGTTGGAGAGGAGGAAGCCATGGGAGCAATAGAGGAAGAACCATGGAGGATTCTACAAGGAGATCAAGCTTAGATTAGTTTAGATTATAGTTTTATTGTTGTTATTACTTTCATTCAAGGATTGGGAGGGGTTTCCTTTACCAATTTGTTTTTGTTTCAAAGCTATGTGAATTTGGGTTCTCTATTTGGGAAAAACCTACCCCCATCAATATAAATGAGAAGGAATTTTTTAATTTACAATTAGTAGATTTATTTGTTTTATACCATAAGATTTGAGTAGTATTTGATTCTTGGTAATTTCTTAGATAAATTTACAACTTAAAATTTAGTATATACTAGTTAAAATTTTACACAGGCGTGGATCAGAAATTTTCGTAAGTGACAGAACCATTGCCCAGAGCAGGCCGGTGGTCCTGGGACCACCACCCTACTTGGGTGATAAACCATGAACCATCACCCTACGGGGTGGCGGTCCTAAGAGACCACCGCTTACCTTACGGCGTGGTTAAGAGACAGCTGCTCTCTACACAGTGTGGCGGTCTTGTTTCTATAAAATAAAACCTAAAATATGATATTTTTACAAAAACAAAAGTTGCTAAAAGGTACTAAAATGCATTTTGAGCTTAATTTTATACACCTAAGGTCTCCAATTTTGAGATTTCATTCCATTTGATCATTTCTTAGTTAAAACTACTCATTTTAAGCATTATCAATTCCAATAAAAGCACAACTACTTACAAGATCATTTCCATTTTGTTCAACTAATTTTCTTTGAATTCCAAGAGTAAAATAAAGGATTTATATCTACTTCTACATTGTTATTTTCTTAATACAAAATGCAACAATTCCCTATCTCAAATTTGTTGTCTCTTTCATCTTCACTACAACTCATATATCCAAAATAACTACAACTTTATTATACATTCAAGTTTACTATGCATACATTTTTAACATCTTACAACTTCTATATTTCTTCTTTCTCTTTTACCATAACACAATTTCACAATGAAAGTAAACTTTCTTTTTCCATTGAATATAGCCCAATTATTTTTAAAACAAAGAACTTCTTTTCTCACAACAAACTAAATCTTCAAATAAAGACAATAGTTTCTTTTCTATTTCACAATACTAACTTTACAACACAAATCTTTCTTCTTTTGTTTCTTTCAACATACAATACACTTTAGTAACAAATATTTGAATGCAACTTTCCTTCACAAGATCAATACAATGTCCTCCACTTGAAGTGGGAAATCATACAAGAATGTAAGCTAAAATTGGATACAATATTACAAGTTCCTCCACTCTAAGTGGGAATAACACTAAGGAAGTTTTATTACAAAAATGATTTTCTTAGGGACTCCACCAAAAGCTCCAAGCTTCACAACACCAAAAAGAGAGCTCCTTCAAGATTTTCTTGATCCACAACAAAATGGGGAGAGAGGAAACACTCTCCACCCAACCAAAATATCCAATCAGGAGGAGAATCCATCCTCCACATTGGCCCCCGAGCCCCAACCACATTGCAATGAAAGGTGTATCCAACACATGGCAAAAAAAAAGCTTCCTCAACACCAAACCAAGACTTTCACAACCATCCAAACACATTCAACTAAACTTCAGACAAGAAGAAAAAACAACCAAAGTAAAGAAGGCTTAAAAATGAAAGCCAAAGGAGTAAGAACCTATGGGGAGGCCACTTATACCTCCCAATGGAAAATGGGTGCCCACCTTAAAACTTCAAATGCATATCTCAAATCCCCTATATATTTTATGTCTCCCTAAAGTACCTCTTATGCCTCCCACATACTATTAAGTCTCCCTCATACTCTTATGCCTTTCTTATACAAGAATAAACAAGAAATACAAACATTCCTTGACCAAGGTGGGGCACCCAACCCAAACTCCCTCCAAAACAAGAAATAACTCTTATGCCTCCCTACATAAATTCTCCCCATAGTCCCCTCCCACACCACACTTAGGAAATCTACTCAAACACCAAACAAGCATTCCAAAACACTCAAAAATTAAAAACACACACACACACACACACACGAGATATATATACATACATACATACATACATATATATATATATATATATATATATATATATATATATATATATATATATATATATATATATATATATATATATAAAAGAAAACATAAGCAAGAGTAAAGCTCCTACCTTTCCATAATAGATCTTGTTCCAAGAGTCAATATCTAAGCTCCTTCCAAATCAAAAAAATACTACCAAGCTCCCAAAATTACCACAAGCTCTCCAAAAATCCTTTAACTCTAAAAATACTAGAGCAAAAAATAATGATATAACCCCAAACAAGCAAAAGAACTTCAATAAATAGAAAAGGGAGAGGAGGATGATGTGGCTCCAAGTAGGATGCCACCTCATTTCCTCTCCACTCCACATCACCCTAGTCAACTCCATACTCCAAAGAAAAATTAATAAGTGGTTGAAGAAATGACATATTACTTACACACACAATCTAAGCCCACACCCCCTAAGGACAAAATTTATTTCAAGAAAGAAAGTGCAATAAACATTTTACCTTTTTATCTTCCCAAAACACCTAATGGGGTATAATTTTGACCCCCCAACCCATAGGTAGGGTTGGTATAGCAATTTAAGAGGTGTGGGACAAGTTTGACTTGTCCCACAAGCCTCCAAAATTGGCCCCTAAGGCCAAATTCAAATTTCCATGAAGGGTAGAGTGTACAACACTCAAGATCCCCAAGCACTCAACTTACAACACCAAAACCAAGAGAAATATACTCTAATAAATGAATTCTTTTGGTCACATCTTTAATTAGTTTAGGAAAAGATTAAATTATCTTTAATTAAGACACTACAACCCATTAATAATAAAGGGAAAATACATACACCAAATTCCAAATAATTAATACAATGAATTACATCACTAAAAATCACATACTAACATCAATTAAAGGAAAACTAAATAAAAGACAATACATAACCCCTTGGTCAAAATTTCCCCCTAACCATAATTCAAACACACACACAATTATATGTTTCTATGGTGACCCTTGTTGAATTCACCTAGAATTCCAATGTGGTTGGTTTCAATCCCACTGATATTTGTTGTGAATAAATTACCTACAAAACACATAAATACCTCCTTCGGCCTCATGGCCGCATTAAAAACATCTATGATAAAATAAGTCCACAATTATCTATATATGAATCGAACAACATCTAGGCAATTATGATATCATTTACAATTTCTACCAACATCTCTATTCTTATGTTCCATCCATGTCAAAATGATCACAACATTAGTTCAATTATCAAAGGTCTACTAAATATGACGAAATATCACATGTGTGAAAAAATTATATATATAACCATGTCAAAAGCATATCAACATTAATATAAAATGTCCCTAATAATCCACATGCATCATATATGAATCGAAATCAACAATAGTCCATTATCTCTAACATTATGCTAAAACAAAAAAATACAATAATATCCATAAGTGTCTCAAGCCTCCATCTTTAGAACGTATATCCGACCTTTGTGTTTGAGAAGACCAATTTCCTCTAATGAAAATCCATCAAATCTCCCTTGAGTGGTCTCGAGACTCAATCTTTGCTCTGGCTACAAGGTAGAAGTTGTCGTGAGGAAGTTGCTATAAAATCCTGCTCCACAAATATGTACCCATTGAAGTAGCCATAGCCACATGTCTCTATCTACTCAAGGTGTCTGCAACCACATTCTCCTTCCCCTTCACATGCTCTATCTCCATATCGTACTCACAAAGCAACTCCATCCAATGCCATTGACGAGCATTGAGATTGGGCTGCGTGAAGAGGTGGTAAAGACTCAAGTGATCAGTCCTGAGTGTAAATCTTCGGCCAAGAAGGAAGTGTCTCCACCACACCAAGGCGTGCACAACTGCTTGCAAGCTCAAGATCATGAGTCATATAATTGAGCTCATAATCCTTGAGTTTGTGAGACTCAAAAGCAACTACTCTACCCTCTGCAAAGATCAACACACCTCGATTCCCGACAAAGAAGCATCTCATGCAAACTTAGATCTCACCTTGAAGATCCCGCAGATAAGAATAGGTGATGTCGTGAGGCATTCCTTCGTTTCCTAAAGGTCTGCTCACATCTACTTGACCATAAAAACTTATTCCCTTTCTCGCTAAAGGGAAGTGATGGGAATGCACAATCTAGACAAATCTGAACAAATCTCTATAATATCTGCCAAACCCACGAATCTGCACCTCGGTCACACTAGTGGGTGCTTGCCAATCCATGATAGCTGAATCTTGGAAGGATCAACTACGAATCCTTCCTAGAAATTGTGGCACAAATTCGCACCTCTTTAAAAGAGTGCATACTTCTCAAAGTTCTCGAAAGATGTCTCACGAAGACACCGAAGAACCTGGCTAAGGTGCTCCTCATGCTTCTCACATGTGCGTGAGTAAATCAAAATGTCATCAAGGAAGATGAGCATGAAGTGATCCAAAAATGTCATGAATACCCCATTCATCAAGCTCATGAACACTGTGGCGGCATTCGTCAGACCAAATGGTACCACTGTGAACTCATAGTGGCCATATCTCATATGGAAGGTGGTCTTATGAATATCTGCCTCCGTGATCCTCAGCTGATGATAGCGACTTAAGATCTATCTTGGAGAAAATTGTGGCTCCCTCATCGATCGAATAAACCATCGATGCGAGGAAGGGGGTAACAATTATTGATCGTTCTAATTTTAAATTTCTCATTTTTATTAATTTTCATTTTAATATTTTATTATTTTTTATATTTCTATTAATTTTTTAATTTTAAATTTTCACTTTGAATGAATTTCTCATTTTTAATTTTTTTTTAAATTTTTATTAATTTTAATTTTAATTTTTAAATTTCTACTTTTAATCAATTTCTCATTTTTATTAATTTTTAAGTGATTTTTTTTTGTATTTTTAATTTTTTATGGATTCTTTTTAACTTTGTATTAATTTTTAATTTTTATCGTATTTTTTATTAACTTTTAAAAGTTATCAAATTTTAAATTTAAATTTTTAATTTTTAATATTTAATTTTAGTAAATTTTTATGGTTTTTTCAATAATTTTTATTGTTTTTAAAAAAATTTAATTAATTTTTGTTTTAAAATTTTATTAGTATAATTTTATTATTTTTTTAAATTTTAATTTTTTATTTTTAATATTTAATTTTATTAAATCTTTATGGTTTTTTCAATAATTTTTATTGTTTTTTTAATTTTTAATAATTTTGTTAATTTGTTATTGTTTTTGAGTAATTCTTATTATTTTTTTAATTTTAATTTTTATGTTTTTATTCATTTCTATTTTTTTAATTTAATTTAATATTTTACTTTTTAATATTTGATATTTCTCGACTTCAAATTTTAATTTCCAATCATTTTTAATTTAATAAATTTATTTATTTTTTTAGTTTCCATGAATTTTTATCAATTTTTTATAATTTTGATAGTTATTTTTATTAATATTTAATTTTCAATTTCTATTAATTTTCATTTTAATTAGTTTTAATTTTAAATAACTAAATTTAATTAATATTTTATTTTTTTATGGATTTTAATTTCTAACTTTTATTGCTTTTTAATTTTTATTAAATTTTTAATTTTCCTTTTATTAGTCAAATTCTAAGTTTTAATTTCTCATTTTTATTATTTTTCATTTTAATATTTTATTATTATTTTATATTTCTATTAATTTTTTAATTTTAAATTTTCACTTTTAATCAATTTCTCATTTTTAATTTTTTAATTTTTATTAATTTTCATTTTCATTTTACTTTTAAATGAATTTTAATTTTTATAAATTTTTAATTAATATTTTATAATTTTTATTTTTTTAAAAAGTTTTTTAATATTATTTTTTAATTAATTGCTAATTTCTAATTTCTAATTTTTTCATATTTAAGTTTTTATTAATTAATAAGTTTTATTAATTTTAATTTTTAATCAATTTCTAATTTTTGAATTTTATTAAATTCTCAATTTATTTTTTTCTTTTTTGCTTTTAGTTTTATATATTTTTTAAATTTGAAATTTAATTAATAATTAATTTGTTATTTGTATTTTACTTTAAAAAATCTATTAATTATTAAATTTAGTTAATTATTTAGTTATTAATTTTTAGTTTCCATCAATTTCTAATTTTTAAATTTTTGAATTTTAATACATTTTAATTTTAATTTTTCTTTTCAATATTCGATATTTTACAATTTTAAAATTATTAATTATTATTTAAAATAATTTCTAACTTTTATTAATTTTTAATTTGCTTCACATTGATTTTCATGAATTCTTATTAATTTTTTACAACTTTAATTAAGAAGTTTTTTTATTTTTTAATTTTGTAATATTTAGTTTTTTATTAATTTTAATTTTTAATCAATTATAAGTTTTTGAATTTTAATAAATTTTTCCTTTAATTTTACTTTTTTACTTTTTAATATTCAATATTTATCAATTTTAATTTTTACATTTTTATATTATTAATTATTATTTAAATTATTTTTATGAAGTTCTATATATTTTTACATTTGAAATTTAATTAGTAACTAATTAATTTTTTTTTTTTTAATTTTTAAATTCTTTTAATTATTGAGTTTTGTTAATTATTTAATTGTTAATTTTTAGTTTTTCCATTAGTTTCTAATTTTAAAATTTTTGAATTTCAATACATTTTCATTATAATTTTACTTTTTAATATTCGATATTTTACAATTTTAAAATTATTAATTATTATTTAAACTAATTTCTAATTGTTATTAATTTTTAATTTATTTCATTGATTTTCATGAAGTTTTATTAATTTTTTACCACTTTTATTAACTTTGTAATTATTTTTATTAATATTCAATTTAATTTTTAAATTTCTACTTTTATTATTTTTTATTAATTAATAAGTTTAATTAATTTTAGTTTTAATTTAATTTCTAATTTTTGATGAAATTAATTTTTTTATTTTTCTAATTCCTAATTCATTTTAATTTTTAATTTTTAATATTTTTTATGGATTTTAATTTATAAATTTTATTACTCTTTTAATTTTTTTAATTTTTAATTTTTCATTTTACTTTTTAATTTTCATTTTGAAATTTTATTCATTTGCAAATTTTTATTAATTTTCAAAAAAATTATCAATTTTAATTTTTACTTTAAAATTTTTAATATTCTTATTAATTTTTATTTTTAATTTTTCTTAATTTTTTATATTTTTAAAAAAATTTAAATTTGTTATTTTTAAAATTTTAATGATTTTCATTATTTTTATTAAGTTTGTAATTTTTAAAATTTGGATTTCTAATTAATTTTGGTTTTTTCTAAAATTATTTCTTATTATTTTATATTTTTAAATTTGTAATTTGTATTAATTTTTAATATCAATTTTTATTAATTTCAATTTTCTTTTTGATTTAACGATTTAAATTTTTACCCTTTTTTTAATTTTTACCTTTTAGTTAATTTTTGTTTTTTTATTATTTCTTATTAATTTTTATATATGTCCTTTTATTTTTAATATTTAAATGTTTATTTATGTGATGTCCTGCTTCGATGGTTACCCCGATTCTTGTCACAGTGACCCCTTTTTCTTGAGTGTCGAATGAATGTGCGTAATTCCGTTGTCGTAGACCATGTCTCAATGATGTTTTAGCACCTTCCCTCTCTTACTTACCTTCAGAGTTGTTATCGACACCTTCGTATGGAAACTCTAGTGTAATGTCTTATGCGTTAATCTACCGAAAGAAGGACCTTGTTGTCACATGATTAAGTTGGACCGCTTGATCATTATTAATGTGAATAGTGATTATATATATAATGATAACAATGTTCTTTTAATTTAAATTATCGATTGGCCTCTATTTTATAGTATTATTGTTTTACCTTATTGTAGAAATGGTATGTCAGTCTTGGTTAATATGATTAATAATTATTTTATGTGATGATAATAAAAAAAAAAATAAAAAATTAAATAATAATAATAATATTCCTTTTAAATTTGTCAACCTTGACTACTAACCATCATGTGACTATAATTGATAATTATTTTGTAATCTAGAAAATGATAATAATAATAATAACGACATTATTATTGTATTATCGATCAACGATTATATTTTATTATTATTATTATTATTTTATATTGATTGTTATCGATATCATCCCTTGTATCATTAAATTATCTTATTAATTTGTTTGTTTCCGCCACCACCAAACATCGTTGCAGCAAATGAGGAAGAGTATGTTTTGTTGGTGGCGCCACGGTTTGGGAGTAGTGTTCGTGTTTTATATTTTATTTAAGTATTCGACCCCATTTTCTTCTTGGGTCGACCAATCCATCAATCTTAAGATTGCTTTATTTTACTAAAATTAAATGAGGATTTTTTTATGTGCCCCAATCGACCTTGCTTCTCCCTTTTAATCTCTTTGTGTACCATGTCCGGCATGTGAGGAAGGGAATGTAAATATTATTTGATTTTTTTGGTTCCTTGGTTGGGCGGGAGGTGGGTGGCTTTACATACCGCCATTTCATTAAAACTCTTTATGCTTGGCGTGTTGAAATCTCCTTGTAGGTGGCCGCACTTCCCATTTGCATTTATTAATGTTGACATGTCTAATCCTTTGTAGAATTACTATCTCGCCTTGAATATCCTGTCCGCCGCATAAGCGGTGGAGAGTCTAATGTTTGGATTTGGTGAAGAAGGGTGTTAAAACCCCCAATCTAATGGAGTCACAGGTTTTGGGAGCTCCTCCTTTGCTGTATTCCCTCCTTGCCATGGCCGCAAAACTCCCTGCCTATGCCAAGTGTTTCTGCGAATGGAGTTTGGGCTTTCAACAAACTAAAACGAAGGAAACCTTCGCCATGTGTGGCCGTTGCAAGAGTATGGTGGCTATAGATGAAGCTACAAGCTAGTGAAGTAGGCGTGTTACCTCCACTTTCATTGGGTGCTGCGAGGTGTGTTCTTGTCAGGATCCACAAAGAACGGCTCGCAACAAGAATTAATTAGCCAGCAGCAGCATGTTGCAGTTTAGTAGAAGCCTTTTTGAGTGCTTCCAACAAGCAGGTTGTCCAACTATGTTGTTATCTGTTCAGTATCGAATGCATCCTCAAATTCAGATTCTCCTTCAAGATATTTTTATCAAAATCGATTAAGTGATAGTGAGAGTGTTACCAGGAGACCTGATGAAATTTATTACAAAGATTCTCTATTGAGACCTTACTTGTTTTACGATGTAACTCATGGAAGAGAATCTCATACGTGGATCTGTTTCATATCAGAATTTTCATGAAGCACAATTTGCTTTGCAATTATATGAACTTCTTTGGAGATACGTGGTTGGTTCGACTCTTGCCTTTAGCTATGCATTCCTCCCCTTTTCCCCGTACTCAAACGTGAATCCAATCATTCCTTCCTTGCGTGCCATTTTCTTCTACTCTACCCCGTAGATGAGGGCCTGATAACACAAAATATGGACATGGTTTTATGTTGTTTCCTGATGCGTTTTGGGGGAAAAGGAGCGTTGTTTTTTTGTTGGCCGTATGCAATGAAATATCCTTATTTTATTTACTCCTCTCTCGGCCCTTCCTTATTGTCTATCCACATGCCTCGCTTGAATTGGGTGGGACATTTGTCTTGAACTCATGGGTAACCGGAATGGTTATTGTTTCTTTTGCGTGGTATTTGGGACACCGTGTGGGTGAGAAGCGTGAGATTGGTGGAGAAATAATTTTGGGACTAATGAGAGAAGGGGTCTCACGGTGCAAAGGCCATGAGATATAGATTTTAATGCGGGCATGATAAGACTAACTCTCTCTGTCTTAATGATTTATTCCTTTTAGTATTTGGGTAAATCAATCTTTGCAAATTTTGTTTGAATTTTGTTGATGTGTATTTTTTTAGTAAGTAAATAACGTTTGGACTCTTGATATTATATAATATTTATTTACATATATATACATTTACTCTTTCTTGAAAGAAATGCCCAAAAAGAGATGGGTTTCAATGACTTTTAATCATAATTGCATGAGCTGATCTCTGCTTTTCCCCTTTACGCTTTATCTTAATTACTATTTGGCATGAAAAAAATCTCTCCAAAGTGATTCTCACTTATCGATCTTATAAAGTTGATTTATCTTTTTCCATGATTATTCCCGTGAACAGTGGTTTCTGTTGAAAATATTGTGGTGTGTGAATGAGATTTAGAATACTTCTTGTATTGTTTTTAGTATGTAGAACATGGCTTGAAAATGGGAATTTTTCTCGGAAGATTGTGTTTGTCTTTTAATGAGGATTGATAATAATATAAACCCCATTAGGATTGGGGGCTTCTTTTGGGGAGAGTCGTACTGGTTTTACTGGTCTTTCTAGATACCATCTGACTCTTTTGATTATCATTTACTTTGGGGATTATTGAAAACCCCTCACTAGGCCCTCTATTATTATTATTACTATGAGCTTATTTTTAGATTGGAACGCTCCCGAAGCATGTGTTAATGGGGTTTCTATTTTATGACCTTTTTGAATACGCTATGTAAGCACTCAAGACGTTAGCGTTGCTTGTGGGATAACTATATGGCTTAAGTTTGAGGCACTACTTAGATCTTCGAATCAGTTAAAGTAATATTGGATACATCGAACTCTCATGAATGTGTACATTCTTCAAGTTTGATTGACATGTGATGGCCCTTAGGCATATGAATTCAGCATAATGCTTGAATTATGAAATTACAAATTTATCCTATACTTTGACTTCAAAGCTTGTTGAAATACTTTTGGTAGGAAAATGTATGAATAGGGAAGTTATGAGAACTACCCTAAAATGGATTCATACACACCTTAAGTAAAGGTGACAACTACCATAATGGACCGTATATACCATATATGACGATAAGGATAGAAGTTTACACTGAAATTATTTAACTTCATTATATAGGACAATAATTAATACCCATAAATTGAGATATGCAAATGGAGGTTGAATTATATAATATGAAATATTATGTTATCGTAACAACCAAGTAAGGATAAATATGTTATTTCAATACTTGGTTAACGAGTGGAATATTTTCAGCATTTACGATGATTATTATGTTAGCTAAAAATTGATACTTGCATCTCAATTGGGAGTTGAGATAATGTTGTTACTTGTATTTATAGTGGCTTGGACCACGCTTACATATCTTAGCTAGTCAAATGTATCTTTGACATATTAGCAAAATATGACAATACTGTTGATCGTGACTCATTCCAACGAGTTGGACTCTTATTGTACCGACCCAAAATCACACACACGAACAACACAAAGAAATACAGATAACTTTTTTTTGAACTTGCTTGACACATAACATGACACAACATGTCGTCACCAAGGATACAACTAACACTGTGAACAACTTGATACAAGGATGGCCCTAAAGGCAGCACAGAAACGTCCACACCTATCAAGGACAATTTACTTTTCTTTTGACAAGACAACATAGAAGTCCAATCACAGAACACACTTACAGTTAGGGCCATCCACAATGAGATATTTTTTTAGAGTTATTTATTTTTAAAGGACATCTTACAATTCTTCTTATGGTATGGGTTTCTTTTCTGTCATGCTTTTAAGCAACTATATTAAGGTCATCTCTAAATGACATTTACTCATTTATCTGGTTTACAAAATTACTGTGAAAATGGTCACAGAGAGAGAAGGTCAATTCATTTTATTATGGTGATCTATGTAGTTATTAACCAGACTTTCAAAGAGAACCATGAGTTAAACTGGATTAGGGTAACAATCTTCATTTATTTATTTTATTATTATTATTTTTTTAATTTTTTAATTTTTATTTTATTTTTTGATTCGACAAGGAACACAAGACTTATTATGTCGCAATACTAAAAATAAGGTTTAATCCATAGCTTAATGTTCGCAATGGTAGAATATTTTATGTTAGAAGAAGACTCCTCTCTTTTCGATAGGAAAACTCTTAAAATTATTCAATAAGGTACACAACTCCATAATTATTTTATTTATTCACTCAACTTATGAATTCATTTTCTGTTCTGTTATTCTTTGATTAACTTTTAAAAAGGATTTCCACCTACTAACATGTACATGGAACTACACTGATGTCAAGACTAAGAAGAGTTATAAAAGCATGAAAGTCTTATGATTAGGGGGTAGAAGCTGTCAGAACAAAAGAGAGAGAAGAACACGGTTAAAACCTTTCTACTCAACAAGGTACACAACCTTAAGGTGATCACAAGGTTCAATAGAACTTGGCTAAGCATAAGAATGTGCCAAACATAATCAAGCCACGCAACCACAACAGTTCATGACTGATAAATAATATTATCAAAAGAATGCTCATAACAAGGTGAAGATTGAAATATTATTTCTCACAAAGATAATTACAATCTTAGTACAACAGGAAAAAGAAACTTTATAACACATTAACCGAACATCCAAGGCAAGAGGCCTTCTAAATCCATATCAAGAATCATAGCAATAATTTCAACACGTGTGACATTGCAAAGAAGAAAAAACATAAAACAAACTGATGAAACCTTCACCACTCTTCCCTCTATCAACAGGCGCAAGCCATCTGCACAAGTATTAACTTGAGTCAGTTCACGAGAACTGAGCATGTTAAGGCTACACATTGCAACAGTAAGCTAACATTTAACAATATCATGAAAGGAATGTTCTAGTTAAAAAGATCAAAGCACAACCCACTAATCAAAATTGCTTCATATGAGAAAGAGATTTATACAGCCAGCAAGGAGGAAGTCAAAATTTCTAGTAAGAAAGATAACTCTAGGATCAAGGCAAGACCTTATGGGTTAGGAACAAGAAAGTCAAGAGTGTTGATATATCTCCTTCATGTAATCCTATAGATTACGTGATTGGAATCCAATACCCAATCCATCCATCTAAAGAGGTCCAAGAGAGGACAAAACATACTAATAATGATCGTAGGCGCGAAACAAAACGACGTTATCCTAATCTCCCAGGGGGAGGCTTCATAGCAATATGGGTTCGATGCCCTTAAAAGAACACAACTATAGCTTCAGTTTTAACCAAGGAGTTTTACCACTACCTTCTTATAGGATTTCTTAAACGTAGGACTAGTTAACAAAACAATCCACTCTTCCAAAAGCGTATAAATGAGACACAAACAGGGCCATTATTCTACCAACAAACCTTATCCTAATTGTCAACTTTTCTACATAATATAAGGGAAGGCTAAACCTAAAAGTCGTTAATAATTTTTATATATATTTCGATAATGTCAATAAGTATTAAAATAAAAATTGATTTCCTTAACAAGGCCACAAAATGGGACCTTTTAGTAACCAAGTTTGAAGTATAAGATATTCGAGTTCGAAAACAAAGGGATTCGATACGCAGAGGGTAAAACACCAACGATGCCCCAGACTCAAATACCTTACCACAAGTACAAGCACAAAATAAGAAACCAACGTACATATCCATCGGGAAGGTTATGCGGTGCGGTGCGAGCCTAGAGTTCTATGAACTCCTTGCCAAGGTATAGAAGATGGAAATTTTACCCGATCCATGTGGGCTTATCAAGGAAAAGTCTAGCAAATATCAAACAGATAAATATTACAGCCACCTATGATATTATCACTGAAATCAGCTGTCATCTAACAGGAAACGAGTTCACGAGTCCAATACCATGGATTCACCTACAACTTTTGTTTCAGTCCAGCTAGTAATAGCTTGCTTGCGACCCTTAATAAAAATTGTAGAGATTTCATTCAATTAAACTTACAATGTTTCCCCCTTACTTTAATCAAACAAGAGTTTGCACCAGGAAGTAGGTATAGTAATTCTCTCAACACGTAGAGGCCAAAATAGATGTCAGGTTATTCCTCCTCTAGAACTGGGTACAAAAGTCAACCATGTACAGTTCTAAAACAAGACCCTAATGCCATTTTCCAATTAAACAGAAAGTAAGGAATGCCCACAGGCTTAAACAAGTTTTAGAACACAACGTCACTATTAATGTACCTTTTAGCAAAGCAGGAGAGCCCTAAACAGGAAATACGTATTTACTCAACCAAAAGAGATATGAAGGCTTAACCTTCCATATAGTAAGCCTTCTATTATAAATACCATCACAAAATTCTTTTAAAAGAGGGTCATATAAGCAACGAAACTCTAAAACGTTTCCTTCCCTACGAACTAGATTGCATCACCCAAAATTGCAGTAGCCCATTTAGACAAATATGAAAATAGAGTAAGCTATAAGAGAGGAAAAGAACATTCCAAGAAAAACCAAAGGTGAAATTAGAATGAGATTTAAAGGAACAACCACACAATCAGGCAGTGATATAAACAACTACGAAAACATCTTGTCTAGGCGCCATTCAAGAGGAAAGAATATTCATTTCAAGACACTGAAAGAAGGTAGAAAACTATTACGAGGAGTAGATTTAACATGCCTGTTTTAAACGCTATATCTCATGGCCACGCACGTGCAGACCCCTTCTCCCCACAGTCCCAAAATTATTTCTCCACCAAACTCACGCTTCTCACCCACACGGTGTCCCAAATACCACGCAAAAGAAACAATAACCATTCCGGTAAACTGCATAGACACAGGCAGAAGGAGAAAATTCATTCTAGAGCAGTTAACCCCAATTCCTAGTATGTAAATCCACGAAACAACAACAGAAATTTGGAATAATTAACAGGGTTTTGCATGTCCTTGCAATATGCTTTTACTCTTGAGTCTAGATTCTAGAACAAGATCGGAAAGTCTTGCGTTCAACTATTCAAACAACTCATGAATTGCTTTCCTATTTAAGGCATTGTAAATTAGTTTTTTTAAAGCCATTAGGACGCACCTATTACATTAGTTTACCCATCAATTTGTGCGCAAAGAAAACATTCCAGAAACTAAAATCAAAGTTGATTCATGCTTACCATTGGAAGTCTCACACATTAGCTTGCTTCAATTAACATCACTTTTATCCTCCACGCTAAGCAAAATTTCTTTGAAGCATTTTGTCAAACAGTTTGCGCGTAATCTACTCCAACGACGTGAAGCAACATTGCCCAACATTGGAAAGGATATTTGTCAGACGATGAAGTAGTTGCAAGAGCTCTTGATATTAAATACCCGCAGCCTACCTGCCGCTCAAGCCCTAATCCTCCTCAAATTGAGCTGATACTATCTCAATAGAAAAGCTTGCTCCACACAGGTGTAGAATTAGAACTAGAATCATATATAGCCAAGTTTCCCATCTGGCTGAAGGCGCAGAAAACACAGCTGGTCTACATCTCCTGTAGTATTACTGTGCCACAACATTCGGCTGTACTGTGTATCAGTCAATATAAGATTACAACCTCTTTCCATTTCCAGCCTTATTCTCTGGTCCGGAGATGTGAGATACTCACCTCACGCTCTTGGCTCGAAAGGCATCTACCGTAATGATACATAAACCTTTTTCTTCAAAGAGATTTGAGGACAGCATCAAACTCTTGGTGCAAACATTATAGCGGTAGCTTGTAAGGTGTGATAATTCCAACAGAACCCTTATGCCTGCCAACTTAGTGACTCGCTGAAGAAGCTCATAAAATTGCAAAGCAAATAGTGCTTCATGAATATTCTGATCTGAAACAGATCCACCTCCAGGAAACAAAATAAGTACCTACAGACCTGTTGCAGGTCTCATTAGAGAATCTTTGCACTAAATTTCATCAGGTCTCCTGGTAACACTCTCACTGTCACATAGTCGATTTTGCCTGGACCTTGTCCTTCAACTCTTTCATTTTCTCCCTCGCCTTTCTTCCCTCTTCAAATCTATGGCTACCTTAATCTGCTTCACCAGAATGACCCTGTTCATCGCCTGTTCTGCATTGAAGGGCCAACCGATCATTGGAACCCCATGGCAAATGCTCTCCAGCGTAGAGTCCCACCTGCAGTGAGAAATGAAGCCTCCTGTAGCAGGGTGCGAAAGAACGCCCACTTGAGGAGCCCAGTTAAGAACCGCCAGAAACCATCTGCAGCATAAGACTATCCACCCCACTAGCACTAAACCAAGCAGTAAAAACAATGGCAGTGATGTAGGTGATAATGAAACTGATATATCACTTTCTTTAAGAAGTCAAAATATATAAATATATTGGACCGCGGAATATATGAAGCAACCTGAGACCACCGGTCCAGCTGCTGAACTCAACACTGATCTGGTGTTTACATATTGCGGTAGGAAAGCACGGCAACGATCCATGATTTGATCGAGCTTCTTCCATGTTAAATTCACCACCTGGATGGAAGCGACTTTCCAAAATGTAAAGGCAAGACAACTCAACTAAAACTTTATCTCGTCCTTCTACTACAGCTGCAAGATTTTGCAACCACTGATCAGGACTGTGGTCGCGTGCAACTGTAACATCGTTCAGCACTAGCGGTTCCTTGGGATCGCCTGCGCAAAGAATTGGCCGCACTTAACTCTCCCCGAGGCCACCGATTTTCGAGATAAGTTTACCTCTCGACCCTGTAGCTGCTGCATACAGCCAATACTTCCTCACGGCACTCCCAGGAGAAGTTCAGTTCTACGCCCACGGATTCTGCCTGTACAGCACGATTTTTGAGACCCACACCCACCCGTACGCATTGAAGGAGAATCCAAAAAGAGATTATGGTGAAGAAAAATGACTCCACCGACTCCTCATGCAAGGACAGACATGACAGTCTAAAAAAAATTACAGGTTGGGTGGTTGGGAGGAGGCCAAGGTGGCAGTGGAGGCAGGTAGAAAATAATCCGATGCCCACTGTGCATTACACTTATACTAATAGAAACATATAAAGACATGGTAATAAGCAACCAAAAGGATATTTAAATAATGTATGAACTTGCTGATTGGTGAAATCTTTGTTAACGTAAATATACTCTTAAAATTGCGGGATAAATATCAAAATTATACTTACATATCATTGAATATCTTTTAAGGTTTGATACTTGGGTAATATCGATGAATAATATAAGAT
Source organism: Taxus wallichiana var. yunnanensis (assembly GCA_018340775.1). Classification (NCBI taxonomy): domain Eukaryota; kingdom Viridiplantae; phylum Streptophyta; class Pinopsida; order Cupressales; family Taxaceae; genus Taxus; species Taxus wallichiana. Next base: position 256,021,375 of record CM031238.1, on the reverse strand, counting down.
TGATAATTGTATTTATTATATAAACTTAATATCATTGTGCTTTTATTTATTTGAAAGATAATATTGTTGGATACTTATATATGTGAACTAGGTCGAGGTATTTGGTGAGCGTTATTATTATTACTAGAATTTAATTATGATTAAATGCAAGGTTAAGGTTGTATATCTCTCCACTTGGAATTTTTGTTCATATATAAGTAGATTTTAGGAAGTGAACAATAATGGGTATGAAATGTATTATCATGAGATGTGCGATTAAGATTTGAATACATGAATAGAAATTATTTGATAGGGAGTATTGCAAACTTTCATTTATTTAAATGCTAGATGGCATAAGTTATTAGGTGAGGTTTATATCTTATCATGCTTTAGTTCTAGCTTAACCGACTCTAGTAAATATTTGTGCGTATGGATTATGCGAGTAGATTAAAGGAAAAGAGTGTAAAAGTTTCATCACCAAATTATGAAGTTCTTTGTAGAAAGTTCAATGCGTTGTAAATTTTGTAACATTTCTTGCAAGTAGTTTAGAAGATCTCTTGTCTTGGTATGTTCGGAAAACTACGTGATGAAGTGTTCTTTCCTTTTGTTGTTAGACTAGTAACTTACCTTGGTGAGAAATGATATTCAATCATTACTTTGGCATAGGTATTGTAAAACCTTGATTTTGAGAATAAAGTGTTAAGTCAAAACTCTCTGACACCTTGTAATGATGTGAAATAAGTAAAATTAAATGGAGTGGTTAACCCTTATAGAAGTTAACTAAATATATATATTCAAATAAATTAATGTAGAGATGACTTACTTGAGAACAAGAGATTCCTCAAGTAATCAAAGGTGAAACTATCCTTGTAAAGTAAAATTTTATAATTTGTTAACCCTAGCTAAGCTAGCAAACATTATCTTTATATGGTGACTTCTTAAACGAGTTTAAGGGAAACCAATGGTTAGTTGTTAGAATATAATAAGATTTATTAAGTAGGAAGAAACAATTTAGAAACCACGAAATTTATCTCTCAGCCTTTTGGAAAGTAATAGTTCTTGTTGTAAAGCTCTTTCAGTGAAGCCTAAGTAAAATCTTTAATATTTGTGGATAAAACCTCAAGCTCCAAACAAACCTTAGTAAAAACTGATGACGTCTTAAGGGTGAATTCAATTGACCTTCTTCCTTTAACTTTATCCAAGGTGCCTTGTAATTTTCTCTTAAGTTTGTTGAACGTGAGCCGATGTTGTCATAAGGGCATGAACGAGTTCTAGTAAAGTAAGTGTGAATAGATGGCCTTGTGGAATTAAATTACCATCTTTATCAAATAAATAAATAAAACAAATAATTGTCATAAAGGAGAGGACTTTAAGTGAACTACTCCACAGTGTATAAGAAAATAACTCAGTTGGTAAGATGAATTTGTACGAATCATATCTTGAATCTCTCTGAAAACATAAGTCATGAGATAAAGGGTGTTTAATCAAAATAAATAACCTTCAATCATTTCTTACTGTGGCTTGCCCTAGCTGTGAGAGTGTCATGTGGTTGGACTTCTATGTTGTTCTGTCAAAAAAAAAAGTGTATTATCCTTTTGGGTGTGAACGTTTCCGTGTTGACCTTGCAAACATACTCGTAACAAGTGGTTCCCGAGTTGGTCAGAATCCTTGTGATGACATGTTGTGTCCTGTCATGTGTCAAGCAAGTAAAAATAAAATAAAATAATCATGTGTTTCCTACGTAGTCTTGTGTGCCCATTTTTAGTTGGCGTTACACTTGGTATCGAGCGTAGGTTCATACTCTCGAACCTATGGGCTAGATAGGAGTTATGATGGTAGTACATGATGATGATGGTGTACATGATATTGTTTCATGGAGATGATGGTATTGCATGATGATGATTTATATGAAAGAGTAATGTGGTTTAAGCATGATGTGATTATTGTCGTAATTGTGATATTGTGAACGCACATGATGTGTATGTCACTCGCCATGCGTATTTTTTATCTTGTTGATGTGTTGGGGATGGGAGTATTCTCTCTCCTTCTTGTGGATTCTATGAAGAGTTCACGTGTGAATTACTACTTATGATGTGTGAAAAGAATTCTAATGTGGATGGCAAGGGGTTAGAGCATTGTGGCATATTGTGATATGTGGGTGTGTCGATATGTTGTATGACTGGATTGATGTAAAGTGAATTGAGTTGTATCATGATGTTTTACCATGTTTTGAAGAAATGTGTGTATCACCTTGTATGTAGCAAAGGAATGTTATGTTGTGATGTTATTATATTCATCGTATGTATGATTTGTGTAAATATGTAATGCTTCATGTTGTGATTTAGGGTCATACGGTGAGTGTATGAACCCTATCGTATGGTGATTGCACTTTGGGTGCAGAATGTGGTAAAGTGATGTGTTACACTCGGTGAATGGATGATTGTGATCTGCCTTGTATATGTACCACCATTGTGTTAGTGATGTAGTTACATGTTATGTTGTGAACCTTACGCTAACCGACCCTGAGGGAAATCGGTAGAAGTGTATGTTGAGAGTGAGGAATGGTGTACCATGGGTCAATAACTCGAGCTGAAATTTGGTTTAGTAGATAACAACCTGTGATTCTTTCCTCTCTCCCTATGTGGTTGTATGTATGCAACCTAAGTGCAACTATGACTATGTTTAGCCTTGTCGAAGTGGTGGCGGGATGATTCAGATAGAGGTGATGACAATTGTACTATTGATATTTTATTTTGCGAGCTGAGGCTCAATGTTCCGAGTGCCAGCAACTCATTGAGTACCCCCTTGGTGGCCAGATAAGGCCACATAGTCATTGTAATGTGCTATTATTATATATGTATTTTATTCATAAATTGAATTTTTATGTTATTTCTGCAAGGACCAGTAGTTTTCTTGATTGCCATGTTTTACATTTTGGGAATTTCCTTGGTTTGTGGTACTAACATGCGGATTTTGATACTAACTATGGCTATTTGGCCATTTATTTTTCTTGATTTTGGATCTTCTTTTAAATTTTAAGATTTTACCACCTTGCCCAAGGCTTGTACTTGCCACTTGGCATTTGGATCAGATTGCTATGCTGGTTCTATTGTCGTGATGTGTGGAATAGGGTCATGGGATGCACCATGGAATGGTTGGACCTATGGACCCGCTTCATTGTATGGGGGTATGCCCCAAGGAGTTACAGATAACTAGCGGGTTGTTGAACTACGCGTTATTATGTCACTTGGGTTAGGAGTGTTCAAACCCTATGTGTCTTGGGCCATGGGGAAAACCGGCCTCCTTGAGGGAGGCATAAGAGATTCAAGGGTGGCATAAGAGATTTTTGTGTGTATGGTTGATGTTTTGGGATATATGTTGAGTTATTGTGATGTTTTGGTAGTGGTCTTTTGATGTACGGGTTACTCATGTCAAATGGATATGTGTTGTGATGTTGTAGATATGTCATTGATGCCCTTGTGGACACTATGTACCCGTAGCATTTGTTTGGTGTTATGTGAATTTTTTCATCGATGCAAATTGAGGAAATGTCTCGTGGATTATAGTAGTCTTTTTTTTTCGAGTATTTAATATGTCACATAGATGTGTGACGAGTACTATGTTATGTGGACCGTGCTTATTCCCTTCCGTATTTGAGTAATCTTTTGTGGTGTAATATAATCATGAATTATATACTTGTGTGTTTGTGAATTTGTAGTGTCTTGTTTGACCTCGGTAGGGTGTTGTGATAGCAGTTCATGTTGGGCACCTACAAGAAGGAATAAACCAAAACTCTTCAACAATGAAATTTTAAAGAAATTGAATTAAGAATAATGTTAATGGAAAGAGACTAATGAAAGAATGAATAAGAGGAACTACCAATCTTCACAGAACCTTGAAAGTTAAAATCTCTACCAATGTTCCTAAGGCTACCTTGTGACCGTACTTTAAACAACTAAAATTTTAAACCATAAGGTGTACTCTCTCCTTTATCTATTCTTTGTTGCATACCATTTCTCTCCCTCTGTATTATGTTGCATCGAGGACGATGCTCTTCCTAAGGGGAGGAGGATGTGATGCCCGTTCGATGGTTACCCCGATTCTTGTCACAGTGACCCCTTTTTGCTGAGTGTCGAATGAATGTGTGTAATTCCGTTGTCGTAGACCATGTCTCAGTGATGTTTTAGCACCTTCCCTCTCTTACTTACCTTCTCGAGTTGTTATCGACACCTCTGTATGTGGACTGTGTAATGTCTTATGCATTAATCTACTCAAAGGAGGACCTTGTTGTCACATGATTAAGTTGGACCGTTGATCATTATTAATGTGAATAGTGATTATATATATATATATATTTATAATATATATAATGATAATAATGTTGTTTTAATTTAATTATCAATTGGCCTCTATTTTATAGTATTATTGTTTTACCTTATTGTTGAGTAGTATGTCGGTCTTGGTTAATATGATTAATAATTATTTTATGTGATAATAATTAAAAAAATAAAAAAATAAGAATTAAATAATAATAATAATATTCCTTTTAAATTTGTCGACTTTGACTACATGACCATTGTGACTATAATTGATAATTATTTTGTAATCTACAAAATCATAGTAATAATAATAACGACATTATTATTGCATTATCAATCTACGATTATATTTTATTATTTTTATTATTTTATATTGATTGTTATCGATATCATCCCTTGATCGTTAAATTATCTTATTAATTTGTTTGTTGCTTCACTGACCAAACCTCGTTGCACAAATGAGGAAGAGTATGTTTTGTTGGTGGCACCACGATTTGGGAGTGGTGTTAGTGTTTTATATTTTATTTAAGTATTCGACCCCATTTTCTTCTTGGGTCGACTAATCCATCAATCTTAAGATTGCTTTATTTTACTAAAATTAAATGAGGATTTTTTTTTATGTGCCCTAACCAACTTTGTCTCTCCCTTTTAATCTCTTTGTGTACCATGTCTGCAAGTGAGGAAGGGAATGTAAATATTATTTGTTTTTTTTTTTTGGTTCCTTGCTTGGTTAGAGGTGGGTGGCTTTAATAGCCGCTTACCATTACATTAAAACTCTTTATGCTTGGCGTGTCAAAATCTCCTCAGTAGGTGGCCGCACTTCCCTGCATTTATTAATGTTGACTTGCTAATCCTTTGTAAATTACTATCTGCCTTCAATATCTTCTGGCCGCATAAGCAGGAGGAGAGTCTAATGTTTGGATTTGGTGAAGAAGGGTGTTAAAACCCCAATCTAATGGAGTCGTAGGTTTTGGGAGCTCCTCCTTTGCTGTATTCCCTCCTTGCCATGGCCACAAAACTCCCTGCCTATGCCAAGTGTTGCTGCGAATGGAGTTTGGGCTTTCAACAAACTAAAACGAAGGAAACCTTCGCCATGTGTGGCCATTGCAAGAGTATGTTGGTTATAGATGAAGCTACAAGCTAGTGAAGTAGGTGTGTTACCTCCACTTTCATTGGTGCTGCGCGGTGTGTTCTTGTCGGGATCCACAAAGAACGGCCTGCAATAGTAATTAGCCGAGCAACAGGGATATGTTGCATAGTTTAGTAGAAGCCTTTTTGAGCGCTTCCAACAAGCAGTTGTCCAACTATGTTGTTATCTCTGCTCGATGATCGAATGCATCCTCAAATTCGGATTCTCCTTCAAGATATTCTTATCAAAATCGATTAAGTGACAATGAGAGTGTTACTGGAGACCTGATGAAATTTATTACAAAGATTCTCTATTGAGACCTTACTTGTTTTACGATGTAACTCATGGAAGAGAATCTCATAGAGGTGGATCTGTTTCATATCAGAATATTCATGAAGCACAATTTGCTTTGCAATTATATGAACTTGCTGGAGATACGTGGTTGGTTCGACTCTTTCCTTGCTTGCGCATTCCCCCTTTTTCTGTACTCAAACGTGAATCCAATCATTCCTTCCTTGAGTGTCAAGCATTTACTTCTCTCTTGCCCCATAGATGTGGGCCTAATAACATAAAATATGGATAGGGTTTTATGTTGTTACTCGATGCGTTTTGGGGGAAAAGGAGCGCTGTTTTTTTTTGTTGGCCGTATGCAATGAAATATCCTTATTTTTTTACCTGCTATGGCCCTTCCTTACTATCCCGCACTCGCCGATTGGGTGGGACATTTTTACTGAACTCATGGGTAACCGGAATGGTTATTGTTTCTTTTGCGTGGTATTTGGGACACCGTGTGGGTGAGAAGCGTGAGTTTGGTGGAGAAATAATTTTGGGACTACTAGGAGAAGGGGTGCTCCGCTAATGTGTGGCCATGAGATATAGCTTTTAATGCGGGCATGATAAGACTAAACCTCTCTCTAATGATTTATTCCTTTTAGTATTTGGGTAAATCAATCTTTGCGTAAATTTTGTTTGAATTCTCAGTTGATGTGTATTTTTTTAGTAAGTAAATAACGTTTGGACTCTTGATATTATATAATATTTATTTACATATATATATATATATATATATATATATATATATATATATATATATATATATATATATATATATATATATATATATATATATTAACTCTTTCTTGAAAGATATGCCCAAAAAAAGAGATGGGTTTTGAATGAATTTTAATCATAATTGCATGAGTTGATCTCTTCCCCTTTACTTTATCTTAATTACTATTTGGCAAGAAGAAATCTCTCCAAAGTGATTCTCACTTATCGATCTTATAAAGTTGATTTATCTTTTTCCATAATTATTCCATGAAACAGCTTGTTTCTGTTGAAAATATTGTGGTGTGAATGAGATTTAGAATACTTCTTCATGTATGGTTTTTAGTATGTAGAACATGGCTTGAAAATGGGAATTTTTCTCGGAAGATTGTGTTTGTCTTTTAATGAGGATTGATAATAATATAAACCCCATTAGGATTGGGGGCTTCTTTTGGGAGAGTCGTCTTGGTTTCTACCGGTCTTTCTAGATACCATCTGACTCTTTTGATTATCGTTTACTTTGGGGATTATTGAAAACCCCTCACCAGGCCCTCTACTATTATTATTACTATGAGCTTATTTTTTAGATTGGAACGCTCCTGAAGCATGTGTTAATGGGGTTTCTATTTTGTGACCTTTTTGAATATGGTAAGCACTCAAGACGTTAGCTTGTGCAGATAACTATATGGCTTAAGTTTGAGGCACTACTTAGATCTTCGAATCAGTTAAAGTAATATTGGATACATCGAACTCTCATGAATGTGTACATTCTTCAAGTTTGATTGACATGTGATGGCCCTCAGGCATATGAATTCAGACAATGCTTGAATTATGAGATTATAAATTTATCCTATACTTTGACTTCAAAGCTTGTTGAAATGCTTTTGGTAGGAAAACAGATGAATAGGGAAGTTATGAGAACTACCCTAAAATGGATTCATACACAGCCTTAAGTAAAGGTGACAACTACCATAATGGGACTGTACATACCATATATGATAGTAAGGATATAAGTCAGCCTGAAAATTATTTAACTTCATTATATAGGATAATAATTAATACCCATAAATTGAGATATGTAAATGGAGGTTGAATTATATAATATGAAATATTATGTTATCAGTGTAACGATAAGGATAAATATGTTATTTCAATACTTGGTTAACGAGTGGAATATTTTCCGCATTTACGATGATTATTATGTTAGCTAAAAATTGATACTTGCATCTAAATTGGGAGTTGAGATAATGTTGCTACTTGTGAAGCCGCAAAAAAAAATGACGCTCATGATGACGGCGGACGGCGACGACGATGATGAACTTGCTTTCATAAACACATAACCGAAATTACAACTATTTTTTTTTTTGAAAATTATTTAATATCAACTATTACGTCCTAAAGAAATTTGAATATTTAACACATTGCCTATCTATAATAATTTCGTTACCTATAATAATTAAAACATTCCTTGTCATGTATATCTACTCCCACTTCTATTATTCTCCATTCTTTGTCTTAACACTATTTGATTATATATACGTATAATATTAATTGTGATACACATCATGATCTTTTTTTTTGTGTGATTAAGTCTAAATATTCTCTATATTTTAATCTCATACATCTTATCTCACACACATTTTTACACTAAATAATACTTATTCACTTAACATTTAACCTAGTGTCACCATTTATTATAACTTATAGTGATACTCATTAAACATCTATATGTCTCAGTATTTATACTGCAGTCACTAATTATAACTTATATTCACATACAACTCACGTATATTATTTTTTTTTATATGTTATACGCTACTATATTTTTTTTTTATTATACACAAGTATAAGTCATTGGAGCGTAATAGAAAATCATAATAAAATAAATTGATTATTGATATAACATATCAATAAGAGTGTGTAGCAATGTTTTGAAATTTGAAAAAATAAAATAAAAGGACAGAGTTCTACGGTGGGAAAAACATTTGAATTTGGGTTTGAAAACATGATTGGGAGTGGGTGGCTCCATAAACACTCCATCCCTTGCGTGCAGACTACACAACCTTTGGCCGCATATCTTTTCCAATTATTTCACGTTGAATTTTGCATGTCTTACACACTACACAAAATCGCGTGGATTTAATGAGATGATTAAAGATGGAACTACTGCTGAACAGTGCGTGTTGACCAACTCCTGGGCCGCGTGCTTTCCTTTTCATTTGTTTCACTTTGTAATTTTTCAAGTCTAATCTTTATCGATCGGCTGCTAATTTTATCTGTCTCGAGCCGCATGAAGCTAAGAGAGAGGTTGCGGAAGGAGCTACGCGTGAGGGGGTTATTGTTCCATTCTTCATCTGGCGTGGTAACATTGTGGTGGTCGGGGTGCTCTACGAGGATGTAGACCATTTATCTACGCGACAAGAAAAAAGGGAGGGTGAAGGAGACACTACAAGTGAGGAGGGGGCGGGGGATTCACGGCGTTGGCCTACACAAGGAGATGACCAGTGCAAAGGAGAAAAACTCATGCTCGGCGTTTAAACAAGCGGGTTATCCAACTATGTTGCTTTAGTCTGCTTCGATGCTCAAATACATCCTCAAAATTTTGGGATTCGCCTTCTAGATATTATTTTTCTTATCCCGAAAACGATTGAGGGATAGTGAGAGTGTTACCCGAAGATCGGAAGAAATTTATTACAGGATTCTTCTAATGAGACCTCGCATACATTTGGCTGCAGTGTGAAGCCTCGTGGTGGAGACTCTCAAATGCATGAAGCGGATCTGCTTTGCATATTAAAATATTTAGGTGGAGCACGAGTTTACTTACGCAATTAAATGAACATTCGTGAACCTTGGGTGGGCGCAAAGATTACCTATACATGCGTATGTTCCCATTGCATAAAATTAATAATATTTCATGGCTGCGATTCATAGTAGTATACTATGTTAAAAAGGAATGTTAATAGTATATTGGTAATAATGTGATTTAACAATAGTAAACCCATTACTTTTAATATTACTTTACATATGAAAAACTATTTAAAATATTGGTTTCCTTATTAAACATTGAGTATATGGGTAATTAACTCATTAAGTTTAGTACTTTTGCATTAAGATCTCCTTCTACACAATTTAATAAGCCTTATTGTATGGTAATTTCAAATAGGTTTGATTTCATTTCCTTTTAATTTGTAAATTTTTTTCAATGGATTCATAAATGAAGATAAACATAGTAGAGCTAGACATAATTTACTTTATTGGCATGTGGAAATTAAATAAAACTTAATTCTATTCATCCACACCACAAGAAGAGAATATGCACTAATATTCTCACTTTTCAATACATCTCCTTTAAACAACAAAATGGAATTTAAAGTATATATTCTTTTAAATTAAATTTCCCAACATTCCCCAAGAGGGTTTTCAACAATCTTTCCATTAAGTTTTAAAGCAAGAACTACTAGCATTTCAACAAGATCAACTTATTCATAAGAGGTTCCAAGCCAAGTAAGAAGGAGAATAAATAGATTGTCTTCCTTTCAACTTTTGATTCCATCACATTACAACCTTCTAATGAAGTTCAAACAACTTTCCTTCAACATCTTGTTACAACACTTTCTACTTCATGTGGAAACAAATTTACAATATTGGAAGCTAAAATACAAAGCAATATTACATTTTTCCTCCACTCAAGGTGGGTAAAATACATGGTGGTTTCACATTGTCATCAACAAGGTTCCAATGCTCCAAATATCAACAAGGTGGCTCCTCCATAGTTTGCTTGATTCACAACAAAATAAGGGGAGAGGCAACACTCTCCTCCCAACCAAGATACCCAATGGAGAAGAGAAGCCATCCTCTCCATTGGCCCCCGAGCCCCAACCACATCACAATGGGAGAAAATCCAACTCATGGCAACTACTAGCTTCCACATAACTCAACATAAAATTTCACATTCATTCCATAATCCTTCAAAACAAAATCAACAACACAACAAGAGGGAAAACAATCACAACAACAAGTCACAAGGCTTATCAAGAAAGCCATAAGAGTAAGACCTATGGGGAGGCCACTTATGCCTCCCAATGGGAATGGGTGCCACCTAAAAGCCTCCAATGAAAAAAAAAATACCCCTAACAACTCTTATGCCTCCCTCAAGTACCCCTTATCCCTCCATCCACTCTTATGCCTCCTTCAACTCTTATGGCTCCCTCAAGTAAAAACAAGAAGAAAATGCAAACATTTCTCTTACTAGGTGGGCACCCAACCCAAACTCCTCCTCAAGAAAATGATCTCTTATGCCTCCCTCAATTAAACTCCCCATAGTCTCCTCCCACCCCACTTAGGCATTCCCATTCCCAACAAGCATCTCAAACAACTATATTCAATACAACATATATATACATTCACATAACAAAAAGAAACATAATGCAAACAAAGGTGAAGCTCCTACCTTTCCATGGTAGAGCTTGCTCCAAGTATGAAGTCTCAATCCCTCCAAAGATCAAGAAAGCATCCACAAGCTCCAACAAAATTCCCACAAGTATCAACAAGCTCCAAAAATCCACAACTCTTTCCAAAAATCCTCTCCTCTCCAAAATACCAAAGACTAAAAATGAAACTTCCAACCCCAAAACAAACAAGAGGATCCAATAAATAGAGAAAAGAGAGGGAGGAATGATGTGGCTCCAAGTAGGATGCCACCTCCTTTTCCCTCCACTCCACATCATTTGGTCAACATCAAATTCCAATGCACCATTAATAAGTGGTTGAAAGAAAGGCAAGCACCTTACACACTCCAACTAAGCCCACTCCCCAAAGGACAAAATTAAATTTTGAAAGAAAGTGCAATTAATATTTTTACCCTTTTATCCCCCCAAAACACCTAAAAGACCCTAAATTTGGCCTTCCAACCCATAGGTAGGGTTGGCATGGGGTTTTAAGAGGTGTGGGACAAGTTTGACTTGTCCCACAAGCTTTGAAATTTGGCCTCCAAGGCAAAATTCGAGTTTCCCATGTGGGGTAGAGTGTGCTACACTCAAACTCAAACACACATCAATCCACACAAAATCCCAAGTAAATCAAATCCTAATAAATGAACTCTCTTAGGTCACATCTTTTAATTAGTTTAGGACAATTTCAAATTAACTTAATTAAGCCACTACAACCCATGGCTAACAAAGGGGTAACTCCAATCCAAAGAATATGAATAATAACACAAGTAAAATTTCACTTACTAAGAGCAACACATACTAACATAATAAAAAGGAAAAATTAAAACAAAACAACACATGATCCCTAGGTCACAATTTTCCCTTTACCAGATAATTCTAACACACACACAATTACTTGTTGCCATGGTGACCTTAGCTGGATTCTTCTCAAATTCCGATGTGGTTGGTCTCCACTCCCCAATATTGTTGTGAATATAATATACCTGCAGAGCAGAAAATACCTCCTTCGGCCTGTTGGCCGCATTAAAACATTCATGCCAAATATACAATATAATCTAAAATAAACGACACATGATTTACTATCATCTATGCAAGTACGATATCACTTACACTTTCTAGCACATTTCTATTCCACATTTCATTTATGTCAAAATGATCATCACATTAGTCAAATTATCAAGTTCTACTCAATATGATTAAATATATCACATGTCATAATTAAGATAAATAACCCTGTCAAAAGTATACAAATATCGTCATCAAATGTCCACCAGTAAACCATATGCATCATATAAAGATCAAATCAATAACAGTCCAATGTCTATGATATCTACTAGCATGCTAAATCAAGAAGCCATAATAAATCCATAAGTGAAGTAACCAAAGGTTCGAAAACAACAAAACAAAATGATGTCGAAGGAAGTGGGCATCCAAGTGCGGTTTCATTTATTTGCTCTCAAACATCCTAATTTATAAATGTGTTACATAATGATAATATTTATTATATATATGCACTCATCATTTCCCTTGAAACCCTCAAGTCTCATTTAAATTTTTTTTAAGGTCAATTTGCCCAAGCTATTCACCAAAAAGAGAAAAAAAAATAATTAAATTTTATCAATTCACAGTGTCTAAATGACCTTGTCAATATTTTTCGTATGTATAACTATGAGTTATACAAAAAAATTTTAAAAGAGAATTAGTAATGTATTAGTAAGTCTTTTTTTTTTTTTTGGACTCTTTTATTTAATTTGAAGGAGCACCTTTTAGGAGGACAAACAATAAGTGAGAATAAAGTGTAGATTTAAAATGATACAAGATAACGCAATCAAACAACATTTACGAAAGATCGAAGAAACAATAAATTTTAACCCCGACTTCCTATCCGAACAACTTGGCATATGGCATCATAGATAAAGCTTCGAGAACAAGGATGTTAAGCCACTACGAGGAGGATTTCGCCAACGAAAGAAAGTTTTTAATTTGAGAAGAAATGGTTGGGGATTGGGTGGCTCAATGCACCACCATGATATACCTTTAAGATCTACTCCTACGAGTGCACGCCACTCCCATTTCTTTCTTTTATTTTCACTTTCTTTTATATTACATTTATTTCACCTTGATAAATGAAAGGTCTATTACCTTCATATACGCAGCCGCGTGGCTTTATTGAGCAATTGAATATGAACCTAATGCTGGCCATGCGTGGTCAAAATGCAACCACGGCCGCATAAACCATTATTTTACTTAGATTTTGAGTATCCACCATCAGTATACTATCTTCCCATATTGTTCCAGCCCACCTGGCCATTGGGGAAGAGAAAAATGAACTGTAGGTGGAGTGCAGAGCCAAATGTTCTATTTTATTTTCTTTTGCTTTGTCCCCAAGTAGCGTGGTCCTTCCGCCAACAGCGGTGGAGGTGCATCTAGAGCAACCTAGTCGTCCCCACTATGTTTAAAAACTATTTGTTCAAGCATCGAATGCATCCTCAAACTCGAGATTCCTTCAAGATATTTTTATCAAAATCGATTATGAGATTGCAGTCGTAGGCGTGAGAAGAAGAGATATCATAGAAGTGAATCAAACAACGTCCATCCACTTTTATCAAAATATTCATGAAGCCGAATTTTCTTTGCACAAGGTGCGACGCGTCTCGAGAAGAAGGGGGAAAGGAGTCTGCCCCACTACAATGCAGCGGTTATGAAGCAAAAAGGTGAGCGGTGTAAAAGGATGATGTCTTCTTCATGGAGGTGGTGGTTATTCAACTTAAAGGAAACAAAGGCACGATCCTTCATGATTTAGTTTGATCATCTACCTAGACTCGCCGTGATGCAAGAAGAAAAGTTTGAGGCAAAAAAACTAAAAATAAATCTCGAGTGAACTCACACTTTGATCTTTGAAAGCTCTAAGAGCATCCTACTCTCGAGATCCTAATCTATAAAAAAAAACATCCAAATTCTTTATCCCTCAACTAAATTTGAGACAAAACAGAACAGCTTTGTGCAAGGTGTCTTCGTGGTTTGCTGAAACGTATCATCTTTTTTTGCCACCATTAGACTTAGAGATTTAGAGGGTGAAAAATGGATGTCTAGATTTTTGCTGCCATGCCCACACATTTGAGGGCATGGTTATCCACAAATGATTGCTTTCTAAGACCACTTTCTTTTGATATTGTATTTTCAATTAATATTCATAAATGGGTTAATCGCACTATGTCTTGGATTAATATGTAGTTGTCAACAGAGTTTACATTCTTTCTTCTTGAGCGCATTGATGATCACATCTCAATCTCCCTCAATGATGAGATTGTTCCAACCTCTGTCCTTTGCAAATTGGTTCTCTATAAAGGCCTTGGACTGGGCCATATTATTATTGGTTGATTTTAGATCCTCTTAGAATACCAACAGGATCTTCCATTTGAACCTCGTATTACATCTTCAATGTACATTGATATTATTAAGTTTAATATTAATAAGTTCCTTAGTTTTATGTTACTTAAATATGAATACTAATCAAACTCTTAATACCTCATATGTTTCATAACTACTCCACTCATGGGTATTGGATAATGCACTTAGTTAAGTTTAAAGTCTTTACATTAAAATTTATTTCTTTTACGCCATTTAATAAACATTTATGAGATTTCAATAACATAATGGATTTGATTTCATTTCTTTTTCTTTATTTTGTAATAAGATTTACATCAAATTCTAAATGAGGACCACATGATAGAACTAAGACTTAGATTTACTTCGTTTCAGCATAATGAATACTATCTATTTGAAAACTTAAGTCGTTCTATTAACAATAAAAAAATAGAGATACCCTAACACTATTGTTCCAATTTTTCAATACATCTCCTTGTAAACAACAAAATGAGATCTAACATGTATATTCTTTTTTGTAATTTCTTTCCAACATTCCACAAGAGAATTCAGCAACATTTCCAATAGATTTTAGAGTAAAATTACTATCATTTCAATGCAACTTATCCTTCAAATATTTTTACAACATATCCTACTTCAAGTGAAAACAATTTGCATTAATGGAAGCTAAAGAAAGAAAAGCAATATTACATTTTTTTTTCTCCACTCAAGGTGGGTAAATACATGATTTTTTTACATTGTCAACAACAAGGTTCTTGTGCTCCAAGGTGTTCTTCATCCATGCTCCAAGTTCTAAGTATTTCCCAATCAAAACCAAGATAGGGGAGAGGCAACACTCTCCTCCCAACCAAAACTCAATGGCGAAGAGAAGCAATCTCCTCCATTGACCCCCGAGCCCCAAACACAACAAAATGAAGGGTGGTCTCCAACTCAAGGCAACATCACTTGCTTCCACAATACAATTTTCTTTACAAAATTCAAGGTAAAAGGATGAAACAACAAGGAACACAAATAACACAATACTTTACACAACAAGGCTTTCATCCAAGCCAACAAGAGAAGGAACTATGGGAAAGTTTGCCTTATGCCTCCCAAATGAGATGAGATGCCCATCCAAAACCCTCCACAATAAAACTCAAGCCCCTATGACTCTTATGCCTCCCTCAAGTACCCCTTTTCCTCCCGTACTCTTATGCCTCCCTCCTCTTATGGCTCCCTCAAAGACAAGGTAAGAATGTAAACATTCTTACTCAAGATGGGCATCCCTCTCAAACTCCCTCCACAATATCCTAATCTACTCTTTTCCTCCCTCATGTGTATTCCCATAGACCTCTCCTATACTACACAATAAGCATTCTATCCATTTTCACAATACACCAAAGGAAAACATGCATTATCCACAAATTTGGCATAGAAGCATCAATAATATGAAAGCAAAACAACAAAGAAGGTTTCCTACCTCTCCATTGGAGAAGCCTAAACCAAGAAGCTTTGCACAAGCTCCTTCCCAAATCAATCCTAAGCATGCAAGTCCAAGCTCCTTCTTTCTCTTTCTCCCAATTCTCTCCCAAAAGAAAAAAAAGAAAAGAACTCTTCAACAAAAAAAACCTCCAACCCCTCAACAATAGAGGAAATTTCTATAAATAGAAAAAGGGGAGAGTGAGGGTGATGTGGCACCTTGTAGGATGCCACATCACACATCCTCAAGACCACCTCCCTTTAGTCAACTCAAATCCCAAAACACCATAAATGGGTGGTTGGATTGAATGACAACTCTCTTCCACATCCATCCCTTCCCATGTGTCTTAAGGCACAATAAATGTAAAATGAAGAAAAGTGCACTCCAAAGTCATATTTTCCTTCCCAAAACAATAAATAATCCCCTTTTGGATTCCCAACCCATAGATATGGTTGGTAAGGGGTTTTGGGAAGTGTGGGACAAGTTTAACTTGTCCCACAAGTCCCCCAAAATTGCCCTAAATCTCAAATTCGAGATTCAAGGATTTGGAGTGGTCAACACTCAAAACCAAGCATTCAATATATGAGGAAACACAAGGCTCAAGGAGCCAACCATCAAAATTAATTACATCCACAAGACTTCCCCAAAACTTAAAAATTAAAACAAGATGTTAGTTTAATCTAAACACACTTAGTAAAAAGAAATTTTTAAAAGATATCACAAATAAATCACCTACTAATGTAAGTTAAAACAAGTAAATAAAATTCTTACCCCTTGGTCACATTAGAAAATTTCCCCCTCATGGAAATTTTTTCTCAACACATAAAAGAACAAAGGTAACACAATACAATTTACTAGTTTCCTTGACGACCAATGTTGTAACCACCCGACATCCTGTTGTATTTGGTTCCCAATCCCCTCATGGTTGTGATCATCTTGTGTTTCTGCAAAAATACAAAATACCTCCTTCGACCTTGCGGCCATGTCAAAATATCCAAAATAACCATATGCATGAAATTTATTAACATCTATACGTAATTCAATTAATCATTATTTCTAGGTCCAAATCACAACTTAATTATGCATTTCATCATTATCTAAAATTATAATAATGTAAATTCAACAACTACATTCTACTCATCATGGCGAAGAAATCCAATGTTAGAACACATGCAATATATCTATATAAAAATAATATCGGTATCCAATAGTTGGTCCATGAGTCGGTGTAGGTCATACTGAAAACAAAATCCAATCATAATCCAAATGCATCTAATCAAAAACATCATGCTAATCAACATAAGTATAAATCATGTCCATATCTAAATTCTACATAACTCAAAATGGTAATCAACTAAGTGTCGTAGGGAAGTGGGCATTACATCCCCTCCCTTAGACTAGACTTCCTCCCGAAGTCACCGAAATAAGTGTGGAAACTAAGCTCGCAATGATGTAGCATCCTCCCAAGTAGTAGCAGTCTCATCGCACTGTCCCATTAGACTGAACTCCGGTCAATCTCTCTGCCGCGAAGGTCTAGGGTCCTGCGATCTAAAATACGCATGGGCTCCACCATCACCTTTGATCTTGCACTGCAATGCGCCTAGTCTAGCACATGAGAAGGATCAGAAACATATCTCCTAAGCATAGAAACGTGAAATACATCATGGACGCGTGATAAGCTAGGTGGCGATCTTCAGACGATAGGCTAAGGGGGCTAAGGCGCTCCAAGATCTCAAAGGGGCCCACAAACCTAGGAGCAAGCTTAGAACCTTTTCCATAATGGATAGGGCTCTTATGCGGCTCGACATGAAGAAACACCTTCGTGCCTACCTCAAAACGCAATCATGTCCTATGCTGGTCTCGCATACTTCTTCTATCTATCCCGTGCCTCCTGCGATCTCTCGTCTCCGATCAAGGTAACTGCTGCTCCATGTCCCGTAATAATGCTTTGGCCCAAGAGAAACCCCGTCCTCAATCCTATCCCAAACTAAGAGGTGTCCTGCGCACTCTACCATATAAAGCCTCGGAAAGGAGCCATGTCTATAGAACTCTGAAAACTATTATTGTAGGCAAACTCCACCAAATACAGATACTCCTCCCATCTCGATCGATGATCCATTATGTACATCCCGAGCATGTCCTCCAAAATCTAATTCACTCTCTCTCGTCTCGTCCATGGTCCTACAGGTGATAAGTCATGCTGAAATTAATCCTCATCCCCGAGGGCATACTTTGCGTGGTGGTCCAGAAGTGGGAAGTGTACAAAGGGTCGCGGTCGCAAATGATCTTCCGCGGAATCCCATGTAATCTGACAATCTCATCAAGGTATACTCGTGCCATAGCACTTGCTGTATAGGTGGTCTTCACTGGGGAAAAATGAGCTACTTTCATCAATTTATCCACCGTGACCATGATGGCGTCGTGATGGTATCTTGACGTCGGCAACCCAACAATGAAATCCATAGAAATGGTGTCCCACTTCCACTCTTGTATGGCGTGAGGATAGAGAAGGCTAGGCCGGATGCTTGATGTTCGGCCTTCACCCTCTAGCACTCTAAACAATGGGATACAAATGAATCTATATCTCTCCGAAGTCCTCTCCAAAAGTACAACTATCTCAAGGTGGCATGCATCTTCTTCACCCCGGATGGGCCGAGTAAGGTGCACAATGAGCCTCTGTCAAATTATCATGTCTCAAGCCTCCATCTCTAGGAACATAAATCCAACCTCTCGTGTCCGAGAAGGCCATCTCGCCTCAAAAGAAAATCCATCACATCTCCTCAAGGGGTGTCCGAGACTCAATCTCTACTCACAGGCTACAGGTAGAAACTATCCCGAGGAAGGCATTTGCAAGATCCTACTCCGCAAATCATGTGCCACCGAGGTGGCCATAGCCACATGTCTCCCTACTCAAGGCATCTATAACCACATTCTCCTTCCCTTTCACATGTTCTATCTCCATGTCATACTCACGAGTAACTCCATCCAATGTTGCTAACAAGCATTTAGATTGGGTGCGTGAAGAGGTGGCGAAGACTCAAGTGATCGAGTCCCAGTGTAAACCTCCGGCCAAGCAGAAAATGTCTCCACCGCACTAAGGCATGTACTACTACCGCAAGCTCAAGGTCATGGGTCGGATAATTGAGCTCATAATCTTTGAGTTTGCGGGACTCAAAGGCAACTACTCTACCCTCCCCGCATTAACACTCCTCCAAGTCCTACCAAGGAAGCATCTGCATATGAAAACTCTCCATGAGGATCTCAGCCTAAGGATAGGTGCTCTCGTAAGGAATTCCTTCAGAGGTACTAAAGGCCTGCTCACATCTATCGACCATAAAAACTTCTTCCCTTTCCACCAAGGGAAGTGATAGAATGCGCAATCCGAGAAAAATCCAAACAAACCTCCCCGTAGTATCTCGCTGACCCATGAAGCTACGCACCTCGGTCACACTAGTGGTGCCGCCAATCCATGATGGCTCGAATCTTGGAAGGATCGACCGTGATACCTTCCCGTAAATAACGTGGCCCAAATACTCGCACATTAGGCTAAAAGAACGCACACTTCTCCAAGTTCCCGTAAAGGCGCTGCTCGTGAAGACATCGAAGAACACAGCGAAGGTGCTCTCGTGCTCCTCACGTGTGCGTGAGTAAATCGAAATGTCATCAAGAAAGATGAGCATGAAGCGATCAAGGAAGGTCCTGAATACCCCATTCATCAAACTCATAAACACTGCGGGGCATTCGTCACAAACCGAACGGTACCACCGTGAACTCGTAGTGGCCATATCTCGTGCGGAAAGTCAGTCTTGTGAATATCTGTCTCGCAATCTGAGTGATGGTATCCTCGACTTAAGATCTATCTTAGAGAAAGCGCGCCCCCTTCATCCGATCAAATAAATCATCAATGCGTGGGAGGGGTAACGATTCTTGATCGTTACTTTATTCGGTTGACGGTAATCAATGCACAACCGAAGAGATCCATCCTTCTTCTTTACACGAAGATAATCGTGCACCCCGAGGGGATACGCTTAGGACGGATTAGGCCTTTCTCCGAGAAGGCCCTCAAGCTACAACTTGAGCTCACATAACTCGGGAGTAGTCATCCGATAGGGTGTTTGTGAGATAGGCTCTGCGCTGAACTAGATCTATATGGAAGTCGATCTCATGTGGGGAGGTAATCTCGGTAGCTCCCCGAAACACATCGGCGAACTTTGATAAGATGGGATGATCATTGAGGGAAGGTCCCCCGACTCATCCTCGATCTGTCATTAATCGTAATAACATACAACCGGGCAACCCACCGCCGCGCACACCGCTTAAGCCGCATAGCGGAGATGGTGCGAATGGATACGGCCCTCCTAACTCCCGATATCACCGACTTACTCCAAGATCATCTATGCAAGCAATAGTCTTGTGGTAAAATCCACTCTAGCTCAGCGAGCGGACAACCAATCCATGCCTAAAATGATGCCATAAGATCCTAGTGGAAGGATCCTAAGATCGAAGTAGTGGTGAAGGGTCCCAAATTCACTACACACTCCTGGACTAAGGAGTCTACACAAATCTTGGCTCTAAAAGCCATCTCAACGTCCCAACTACGGCCTGCCTAACCGCCACCAGCCTACAACGCTCTACTAAGGATGGTGCAATAAAAGAATCAGAGGAACCAGAATCAAATAATATAGAGGTGGAGATACCACCAATACTACCTTTCGTCTCAATCACGGTACTCTGATGCTCAGCTTGGCAGTTCTCGACCGCTGCGTAGATCCGATGACTCCATGCCATATCTCCAACGGTAGGCTCTGAGCTCTGTGTCTTACCCTTGGTAGGGTTATGTGGGCAATCTCTCCAAATATGTCCAACAACACCGCAACCATAACAACTACCTGGTCCTCTCCAGTGGGAAGCAGCTCCAGCTGGTACTCTAGATGACTGAGATACAGATCCTGACGATCCGGCTATGGACTGCTGAGGTCTCTGCTGACGAGCTCCTACTGACTAAGCTCTCGGTGCACCCTGTGTCCTGATGGGACCCCTAGGAGGAGGCCCCATACTACGTCCTCTCTGTGCATCAAATCTCTGAGGAGGTCTGTAAGGTGGGCGGGTCTGCGCTGCTTTGTTATAGTGGCTCGAATGAAGCTTGCCTCGAACTCTGTCCACCTCGTGGAGGAGGAACTGACCCCTTCGACCTACTATCCTGCATCTACTAGATACGGCTCAAAATCTGCTCTAGCCTGTTGTGTTTTCCCTGTGTCTCCTCTCGCAATATAGGCCTTTTCCATGGCCTCTCGCTAATGTCTCGTGGCGTGAATGCGCACTGCGCCACCTAAATCTAAGTTCGGAGCCTCGAATGAACTCGTGAATCTGCACTGCTCATCCCGCATATAGTCGGCGTCTTATCGAGTAGGTCAAGAAATCGACTCTCATACTCCGCTATGTCACATCGACACACGACAGAGGTCATGAAACTCGTCTATGCGCTGTTGTATAAATCTCTTGGGTAAATACCTGCTCCTGAAACGCTCCTCAAACAACTCCCAGGTAATCGTCTCCGAGTCAACATGGAGCTTCTACTCCTTGGTCCTCCACCAGACTCTTGCTCCATCCTTCAGAAGATGGATCGCAACATGAGCTTTCGTGTTGCTACTACAAGGAAAGAGCTTGAAGCATCCGCTCAATCTCACTAACTGTGCCTCTCGCCTAAAAACCGCTGTATCACCCGAATAGTGAGATGATCGTAGCTTCGGGATCTCCCCGATATGGTCTGCAGGTTGACGTATGGCGATTCCTAGGTCTATCTCGAATGATCCTTCCTCGCCTAGGGCTCCGAGACTGTCCCTATGTCCTGAGATCTTGTCCCCATGTCCTCTCTGTGGTGATTACGCCTAGCCAAATCTCGCACGGAAATTCTTTTTGCTCTGTGCTCCTCGGCCGTGTCGAGGGGATGCTTGGGCATCTACTGACGGCTCCAAACTATGTCTAGCAAGTCGTCCTCCTAAGGGCTCTCCGCGTATAGCGGCATTGACATCCTGGAGTGTCTGCAAGATCTGAGGCAGAAGGGCTGCTACGGCCTGCTCTGGCGGTGGTATGTCTAGGTCTATGTGAAGAGACCCCTCGCCCAATCTAACGCTGCTTGCCTGAGATCAAGGCGAGATTTAGTTCATCGTTCTAGGTCTTGTGCTAGTTTTCAAAATTTGCTGTTTACTATAATTATCAACATTATGGTTTTATATTTTAAAAGAATAATGTTCTACACTAAGTTAAGTGTTCCTGTTTCACGTTTTCTGCGTGTGCCCAAGGGTCCTGACTTGAACCCCCTGGATCTGATACAAAATGTAGCGCCGCTCAAAGACGACGCCGCTCGACGACGAGGACTACGCGTCCACCGTGCACAACCCGAAATTTCAACTATTTTTTTTTTGTTTTGCAAATTATTTACCTTCGTTTTCCACGAAACAAGACAAGCATTCATTTGAGAAAAGTTAGCTAACGCCTTTTTAGGTGTCATGCTATATGATCTATCAAATTACAATTGTTCTGTATTCTTATCTGATGTCCTAAATTATCGGGTGCACGAAACGTGCAATGTCTTTGGAGAGTCCTTAATCCCACTATTGGTTTATCCAAGTGCGGTTTCATTTATTTGCTCTGCTAACATTGCTAATTTATAAATGTGTTACATAATGATAACATGCTACTATATATATGTACACTCATCATTTCCTGCAAACCCTACGCCAAGGAAAAATTGTTTTAAGGTCAATGCTGAAGCGAATCGTCGTGAAGGGGGGGGAAAATAATTGGAATTAAGAAGTGTCTCGACCTTGCTCAATATTTTTCGTATGTATAACTATGAGTTATACAAAATACTTTAAAAAGAGAATTAGTAATGTATTAGTAAGTCTTTTTTTTTTATTTTACTCTTTTATTTAATTTGAAGGAGTCCGAAATTAGGAGGACAAACAATAAGTGAGAATAAAGTGTAGATTTAAAATGATACAAGATAACCAATCAAACAAACACTTACGAAAGATCGAAGCAACAATGAAATTGCGTAACCCTTGACTGCCTATCCAAACAACTTGGCATATGGCGTGATAGACAGAAAGAGAAACAAGCGAGGTCAAGCCACTACGAGGAGGATAGAAAGAAAGTTTTTAGGCTGGAGAAGAAATGGTTGGGGATTGGGTGGCTCAACCACCACCAGCCATACCTTTAAGACTACTCCTCTGGCGTGCACGCCACTCCCACTGGCCGCATATTTCTTTTTTTTTTTCATTTATTTCACCTTGACAAATGCAGTGCCTACCCTTCACGCAGCCGCGTGGCTTTATTGAGCAATTGAATATGAACCTAACGCTGGCCATGCGTGGTCAACAACCCTGGGCCGCATAAACCATTATTTTAATTAGATTTTTGAGTATCCACCATTGTATAGTCGTCTTCTGTTGTTCCAGCCACGTGAAGGAATTGAGGAAGAGAAAACTGAATCGAGGTGGGTACAGTTGGATGGTCTGCTTTTATTTTCTTTTGCTTTGTCCCTGGGCACGTGGTCTGCCAGGCAGTGGAGGTGCACCAACAGCAGGTCGTCCAACTATGTTGTTATTTGTTCAGCATCGAATGCATCCTCAAACTCGGGATTCCTTCAAGATATTTTTATCAAAATCGATTATGAGACAGCGTAGGCGTGAGAAGAAGAGATCTCATAGAAGTGAATCTGTTTCATATCAGAATATTCATGAAGCCGAATTTGCTTTGCACAAGGTGCGACGTCTCAGAAGAAGGGGGGAGAAAAGGGTCTGTCCCACTACAGTCAGCGCATGAAGCACAGGTGAGCGGTGTAAAAGGATGACGTCTTCTTTATGGAGGCGATTAGTTTCAACCGAAAGGAAACAAAGGCACGATCCTTCATGATTTAGTTTGATCATCTACCCAGACTCGCCGTGGATGTAAGAAGAAAAGTTTCAGGAAAAAAATAAAAAATAAATCTCAGTGAACTCACACTCGTCTTGAAAGCTCTGTTCTGAGCATCCTACTCTCAGACCCATCACTGTAAAGCTTTATCCCTCAACTGAATTTGAGACAAAACAGAACAGGAGCAAGGAATTGTGGCTGGCATACCACCCATGAGACTTAAGCAGTAGGAAAAGTTGATGCCTAGGGTTGCTGCCATGCCCACACATTTGTGGGCAAGATTATCCACGGATTGTTTCCCAGCTCTTTTGATATTGTATTTTTGATTAATATTCATAGAATGGGTTAGTCGCACTATGTCTTGGATTAATATGTAGTTGTCAATACAGAGTTTACTTTCTTTCTTCTTGAGTGCATTGATGATCACATCTGAATCTCCCTCAATGATGAGATTGTTCCAACCTCTGTCCTTTGCCAGGCTGGTTCTCTATAAAGGCCTTGGGCCTGGGCCATATTATTATTGGTTGATTTTAGATCCTCATAGAATACCAACAGGGCTCTTCCATTTGAACCTCGTATTACATCTTCAAGTACATTGATATTATTAAGTTTAATATTAATAAGTTCCTTAGTTTTTATGTTACTTAAATATGAATACTAATCAAACTATTAATACCTCCATTAGGCATCATGGGGTATTGGATAGTGCACTTAGTGAGTTTAAAGTCTTTGCATTAAAATTTATTTCTACGCCATTTAATAAACATTGCATGAGATTTTGAATAGGTTTGATTTCATTTCTTTTTCTTTATTTTGCAATAAGATTTACATTAAATTCTGAAATGAGGACCACATGATAGGGCTAGGACTTAGATTTACTTCGTTAGCATAATGAAAACTATCTAAAAGCTTAAGTCATTCCATTAACAATACAAAAATAGAGATACCCTAACATTCCAATTTTTCAATACATCTCCTTGTAAACAACAAAATGAGATCTAACATGTATATTCTTTTGTAATTTCTTTCCAACATTCCACAAGAGAATTCAGCAACATTTCCAATAGATTTTAGAGTAAGAATTACTATTATTTCAATGCAACTTATCCTTCAAATCTTTTGACAACATATCCTACTTCAAGTGAGACAATTTGCATTAATGGAAGTTAAGAAAGCAAAGCAATATTACATTTTGCTCCACTCAAGGTGGGTAAATACATGATTTTTTTTTACATTGTCAACAACAAGGTTCTTGTGCTCCAAGGTGTTCTTCATCCATGCTCCAAGTTCTAATTATTTCAATCACAACCAAGATAGGGGGAGAGGAAACACTCTCCTCCCAACCAAAACTCAATGGAGAAGAGAAGCAATCTCCTCCATTGACCCCCGAGCCCCAAACACAACACAATGAAGGGTGGTCTCCAACTCAAGGCAACATCACTTGCTTCAACAATACAATTTTCTTTACAACATTCAAGGTAAAAGGAGGAAACAACAAGGAACACAAATAACACAATACTTTACACAACAAGGCTTTCATCCAAGCCAACAAGAGAAGGAACTATGGGAAAGTTTTCCTTATGCCTCCCAATTGAGATGAGATGCCCATCCAAAACCCTCCACAATAAAACTCAAGCCCCTATGACTCTTATGCCTCCCTCAAGTACCCCTTTTTCCTCCCATACTCTTATGTCTCCCTCCTCTTATGGCTCCTCAAAGACAAGGTAAGAATGTAAACATTCTTACCCAAGATGGGCATCCCTCTCAAACTCCCTCCACAATATCCTAATCTACTCTTATGCCTCCCTCATGAGTATTCCCATAGACCTCTCCTATACTACACAATAAGCATTCTATCCATTTTCACAATACACAAAGGAAACATACATTATCCACAAATTTGGCATAGAAGCAACAAATAATATGAAAGCAAAACAACAAAGAAGGTTTCCTACCTCTCCATTGGAGAAGCCTAAACCAAGAAGCTTTGCACAAGCTCCCTCCAAAAGCAATCCTAAGCATGCAAGTCCAAGCTCCTTCTTTTCTCTTTCTCCCAATTCTTTCTCTCTCCCAAAGAAAAATAAAAGAAAAGAACTCCTTCAAAAAAAAAAAAAGCTCCAACCCCTCAACAAGAGAGGAAGTTTCTATAAATAGAAAAGGGGAAGTGAGGGTGATGTGGCTCCTTGTAGCATACCACATCACACATTCTCAAGACCACCTCCCTTTAGTCAACTCAAATCCCAAAACACCATAAATGGGTGGTTGGATTGAATGACAACTCTCTTCCACATCCATCCCTTCCCATGTGTCTTAAGGCACAAATAAATGCAAAATGAAGAAAAGTGCACTCCAAAGTCATATTTCCCTTCCCAAAACAATAAATAATCCCCTTTTTGGATTCCCAACCCATAGATATGGTTGGTAAGGGGTTTTGGGAAGTGTGGGACAAGTTCAACTTGTCCCACAAGTCCCCCAAAATTGCCCTAAATCTCAAATTCGAGATTCAAGGGATTTGGAGTGGTCAACACTCAAAACCAAGCATTCAATACATGAGGAAACACAAGGCTCAAGGAGCCAACCATCAAAATTAATTACATCCACAAGACTTCCCTCCAAAACTTAAAAATTAAAACAAGATGTTAATTTAATCTAAACACACTTAGCAAAAGAAATTTTTAAAAAGATATCACAAATAAATCACCTACTAAAGTAAGTTAAAACAAGTAAATAAAATTCTTACCCCCTTGGTCACATTAGAAAATTTCCCCCTCATGGAAATTTTCTCAACACATAAAAGAACAAAGGTAACACAATACAATTTACTAGTTGCCTTGACGACCAATTGTTGTAATAACCCGACATCCTGTTGTGTTTGGTTCCCAATCCCCTCATGGTTGTGATCATGCTTGTGTTTCCAAAGCAAAATACAAAATACCTCCTTCGGCCTTGCGGCCATGTCAAAATATCCAAAATAACCATATGCATGAAATTTATTAACATCTATACGTAATTCAATTAATCATTATTTTTAGGTCTAAATCACAACTTAATTATGCATTTCATCATTATCCAAAATTATAATAATGTAAATTCAACAACTACATTCTACTCATCATGGCGAAGAAACCCAATGTTAGAACACATGCAATATATCCATATAAAAATAATATCGGTATCAATAGTTGGTCCATGAGTCAAGTGTAGGTCATACTTTGAAAACAAAATCCAATCATAATCCAAATGCATCTAATCACAAAACATCATGCTAATCAACATAAGTATAAATCATGTCCATATCCAAAGTCTCGCATAACTCAAAATGGTAATTAACTAAGTGTCGTAGGGAAGTGGGCATTACAACAATGCTCTACTAAGGATGGTGCAATAAAAGAATCGGAAGAATTAGAATCAAATAATATAGAGGTGGAAATACTACCAATACTACCTCGCGTCCTCAATCACAATACTCGATGCTCACTGGCGGTTCTCGACCGTGCTGCGTGAGATCTCGATGACTCCGTGCCATATCTCCACAAGAGGCTCTCGAGCTCGTGTCTTACCCTTGTTAGGGTTCTATGGGCAATCTCTCCAATGATGTCCAACAACACCACAACCACAATATACCTGGTCCCCTCCAAAGTGGGAAGCAAACCCACCGATACTCCAGATGATCGAGATACGGATCCCGACAATCCGGCATGGACTCGCTGAGGTCTCTGGCGATGAGCTCCTTCTCGACCGAGCTCTCGGTGCACCCTGTGTCCTGATGGGACCCCTAGGAGGAGGCCCCATACTCTATCCTCTCTGCGCATCAAATCTTTGAGGAGGTCGGTAAGGTGGGTGGTTCAACTTCTTCCTACTACCGTGGTGGCCTCGAATGAAGCTTGCCTCGAACTCTGTCCACCCCATGGAGGAGGAATCACCCCTTCGACCTACCATTCTCGCATCTGCTAGATACGGCTCCGAACTCCGTCTCTAGCTGCTGCGTCTTCCCCGTGTCTCCTCCTCGCAATATAGGCCTTCTCCACGGCCTCGGCTAAAGTCTATGGGCGTGAATGCGCACTGCTGCTCCACCTAAATCTAAGTTCAGCGATGAACCTTTGTGAATCCATACTGCTCATCCTCGCATATAGTCGACATACTTTTGGAGTAGGTCCAAATCAACTCTCATACTCAGGTGATTGTCATCGATGCTTGACGGAGATCATGAAACTTGTCTATCCGCCATTTGTATAAATCTTCCGGGTAAATACCGCTCTTGAAACGCTCCTCAAAAAAGCTCCTGTGTAATCGCCTCGAGTCAACATGGAGCATCTGCTCCTCATCCTCCACTGACTCCTACTCCATCCTTCGAGAAGATGGATTACAACACGAGCTTTCATGTTCTAAGTCAAGGGCGAGTTTGAAGCATCCGCTCAAGCTCACCAACCTCAGCCTCTGCCTCGAAAACCCCCTATATCACTCGAATAGTGAGATGGTCGTAACTTGTGGATCTCCCGATATGGTCTGCACTGACGACGTATGATGAATCCTAGGTCTATCTCGAATGCTCCTCCCTCTGTCTAGGTCTCCGAGACCTATCCCTATGTCCTGAGATCCTGTCCCCATGTCCTCTCTGTGGTGACTCGCCTTAGCCGGCTCCGCATGGAAGTTCTCTCGCCTTGTGCTCCTCGGGCCGTGTCGAGGGATGCCCGGGCATCTATAGAGGGCTCCAAACTATGTCTTGCAAGTCGTCCTCCCAAGGGCTCTCCGTGTATAGTGGCATTGACATCCTGGAGTGTCTGCAAGATCTAGAATAATGGCTACTACGGCTGCTCTCTCGGCGGTGTTATGTCTAAGTCTATATGAAGAGACCCTCGCCCAATCCACACCTCCCTGCACGATCAAGGCGAGAGTTAGTTCATTGTTCTAGGTATTGTGTCGGTTTTTTTCTAAATTTGTTGTTTCCTAGAATTGTCAACATTGTGGTTTTATATATTAAAACAAAAAGTCAACTCTGCACTAGGTTGAAAGTTCACGTTTCCCGTTTTCTGCGTGTGCCCAAGGGTCCAAGCTTCAAACCTCGCTCTTGATACCAAAATGTGAAGCCGCAAAAAAATGATGCTCACGACGACGACGATGCCTTACTTAACTTGCTTTCATAAACACATAACCGAAATTACAACTAATTTTTTTTTGAAAATTATTTAATATCAACTATTACGTCCTAAAAATTTGAATATTTAACACATTGCCTATCTATAATAATTTCGTTACCTATAACAATTAAAACATTCCTTGTCATGTATATCTACTCCCACTTCTATTATTCTCTATTGCTGTCTTAACACTATTTGATTATATATACGTATAATATTAATTGTGATACACATCATGATCTTTTTTTTGTGATTAAGCCTAAATATTCTCTATATTTTAATCTCATACATCTTATCTTACACACATTTTTACACTAAATAATACTTATTCACTTAACATTTAACCTAGTGTCACCATTTATTATAACTTATACTGATACTCATTAAACATCTATATGTCTCAAAGATTTATACCGCAATACCTAATTATAACTTATATTCACATACAACTCACGTTATTATTTTTTTATATGTTATACGCTACTATTTTTTTTTTTTTTCATTATACACCGAAAATCATAATAAAATAAATTGATTATTGATATAACATATCAATGAGAGTGTGTAAGCCAATGTTTCGAAATTTGAAAAAATAAAATAAAAGGGACAGGAGTTCTACGGTGGGAAAAACATTCGAATTTGGGTTTGAAAACATGATTGGGAGTGGGTGGCTCCATAAACACTCCATCCCTTGCGTGCAAACTACACAACCTAGCCGCATATCTTTTTCCAATTATTTCACGTTGAATTTTGCATGTCTTACACACTACACAACCACGTGAATTTAATGAGGTGATTAAAGATGGAACTACCATTGGGAACAGGCGTGTTGACCAACTCCTGGGCCGCGTGCTTTCCTTTTCATTTGTTCACTTTGTAATTTTGCAAGTCTAATCTTTTATCAGTCGGCCTGCTAATTTTAATCATCCGAAATTTGAGCCGCGTGAGCTAAGAGAGAGGTTGGCGACAGTTCACGCAGCTCGCAGCGCGCAGTGGGGTTCGTTGTTCCATTCTTCATCGGGTACTGCAAAGTGCTCTACCAGATCCATGGCTGCGCAAGAAAAATGGGAGGGTGAAGGAGACGCTATGAGGAGCAAAGCGGGGATCTATGGCCTTGGCCTCGCATGAAAGAACGACTGTGCAAAATGGCAGAGTGAGGGCGTTTAAACAAGGGCTGGTCCAACTATGTTGCTAGTTGATTAAGGGACAAAGTGAGAGTGTTACCCGAAGACCGGAAGAAATTTATTACAGGATTCTCTAATGAGACCTTGCCTGTTTTACAGTGAAGCTCGTGGTGGAGAATCTCAAAGAGGCGGATCTGTTTCATATTAAAATATTCATGGAGCACAGTTTGCTTCGCAATTAAATGAACATTCGTGAACCTTGGGAGGCGCAAAGATTACCTATACATGCGTATGTTCCCATTGCATATGTAATTAGTAATATTTCTTGGCTGCGGTTCATACTAGTATACTATGTTAATATAAAAAGGAATGTTAATAGTACGTTGGTAATAATATGATTTAACAATAGTAAACCCATTACTTTTAATATTACTTACATATGAAAAATATTTACAATATTGGTTTCCTTATTAAACATTGAGGAAATATGGGTAATTAACTCATTAAGCTTAGTACTTTTGCATTAAGATCTCCTTCTACACAATTTAATAAGCCTTGTACGGGAATTCAAGAAGGTTTGATTTCATTTCCTTTTACGATTGCAAAAAGTTTTACAATGGATTCTTAAATGAAGATAAACATAGTAGAGCTAGGACATAATTTACTTTATTGGCACAATGGAAATTAAATAAAACTTAATTCTATCCATCCACACTACAAGAAGAGAATATGCACTAATATTCTCACTTTTCAATACATCTCCTTGTAAACAACAAAATGGAATTTAAAGTATATATTCTTTTAAATTAAATTTCCCAACATTCCCCAAGAGGGTTTTCAACAATCTTTCCATTAAGTTTTAAAGCAAGAACTACTAGCATTTCAACAAGATCAACTTATTCATAAGAGGTTCCAAGCCAAGTAAGAAGGAGAATAAATAGATTGTCTTCCTTTCAACTTTTGATTCCATCTACATTACAACCTTACTAATGAAGTTCAAAACAACTTTCCTTCAACATCTTGTTACAACACTTTCTACTTCATGTGGAAACAAATTTACAATATTGGAAGCTAAAATACAAAGCAATATTACATTTTTCCTCCACTCAAGGTGGGTAAAATACATGGTGGTTTCACATTGTCATCAACAAGGTTCCAATGCTCCAAATATCAACAAGGTGGCTCCTCCATAGTTTGCTTGATTCACAACAAAATAAGGGGAGAGGCAACGCTCTCCTCCCAACCAAGATACCCAATGGAGAAGAGAAGCCATCCTCTCCATTGGCCCCCGAGCCCCAACCACATCACAATGAGAGAAAATCCAACTCATGGCAACTACTAGCTTCCACATAACTCAACATAAAATTTCACATTCATTCCATAATCCTTCAAAACAAAATCAACAACACAACAAGAGGGAAAACAATCACAACAACAAGTCACAAGGCTTATCAAGAAAGCCATAAGAGTAAGACCTATGGGGAGGCCACTTATGCCTCCCAATGGGAATGGGTGCCACCTAAAAGCCTCCAATGCAAAACACAATACCCCAAACAACTCTTATGCCTCCCTCAAGTACCCCTTATCCCTCCATCCACTCTTATGCCTCCCTCAACTCTTATGGCTCCCTCAAGTAAAAACAAGAAGAAAATGCAAGCATTTCTCTTACTAGGTGGGCACCCAACCCAAACTCCCTCCTCAAGAAAATGATCTCTTATGCCTCCCTCAATTAAACTCCCCATAGTCTCCTCCCACTCCCAACTTAGGCATTCTACCCATTCCCAACAAGCATCTCAAACAACAATATTCAATACAACATATATATATACATTCACATAACAAAAAGAAACATAATGCAAACAAAGGTGAAGCTCCTACCTTTCCATGGTAGAGCTTGCTCCAAGTATGAAGTCTCAATCCCTCCAAAGATCAAGCAAGCATCCACAAGCTCCAACAAAATTCTCACAAGTATCAACAAGCTCCAAAAATCCACAACTCTTTCCAAATCCTCTCCTCTCCAAAATACCGAGACTAAAAAAATGAAACTTCCAACCCCCAAAACAAACAAGAGGATCCAATAAATAGAGAAAAGAGAGGGAGGGATGATGTGGCTCCAAGTAGGATGCCACCTCCTTTTCCCTCCACTCCACATCATTTGGTCAACATCAAATTCCAATGCACCATTAATAAGTGGTTGAAAGAAAGGCAAACACCTTACACACTCCAACTAAGCCCACTCCCCCAAGGAACAAAATTAAATTTTGAAAGAAAGTGCAATTAATATTTTTACCCTTTTATCCCCCCAAAACACCTAAAAGACCCTAAATTTGGCCTTCCAACCCATAGGTAGGGTTGGCATGGGGTTTTAAGAGGTGTGGGACAAGTTTGACTTGTCCCACAAGCTTTGGAATTTGGCCTCCAAATTCGAGTTTCCTATGTGGGGTAGAGTGTGCTACACTCAAAACTCAAACACACATCAATCCACACAAAATCCCAAGTAAATCAAATCCTAATAAATGAACTCTCTTAGGTCACATCTTTTAATTAGTTTAGGACAATTTCAAATTAACTTAATTAAGCCACTACAACCCATGGCTAACAAAGGGGTAAACTCCAATCCAAAGAATATGAATAATAACACAAGTAAAATTTCACTTACTAAGAGCAACACATACTAACATAATAAAAGGAAAAATTAAAATAAAACAACACATGATCCCTAGGTCACAATTTTCCCTTTACCGTATAATTCTAACACACACGCAATTACTTGTTGCACATGGTGACCTTAGCTGGATTCTTCTCGAATTCGATGTGGTTGGTCTCCACTCCCCAATATTGTTGTGAATATAATATACCTGTAGAGCAGAAAATACCTCCTTCGGCCTGTTGGCCGCATTAAAACATTCATGCCAAATATACAATATAATCTAAAATAAACGACACATGATTTACTATCATCTATGCAAGTATGATATCACTTACACTTTCTAGCACATTTCTATTCCACATTTCATTTATGTCAAAACGATCATCACATTAGTCAAATTATCAAGTTCTACTCAATATGATTAAATATATCACATGTCATAATTAAGATAAATAACCCTGTCAAAAGTATACAAATATCGTCATCAAATGTCCACCAGTAAACCATATGCATCATATAAAAATCAAATCAATAACAGTCCAATGTCTATGATATCTACTAGCATGTTAAATCAAGAAGCCAAAATAAATCCATCGTAAAGTAACCGGTCTCAAAACAACAAAACAAAATGATGTCGAAGGTAAGTGGGCACTACACTACTTGTATTTTGTTGCTACTTGTATTTATAGTGGCTTGACCACGCTTACATATCTTAGCTAGTCAAATGTATCTTTGACATAGTAGCAAAATATGACAATATCGTTGATCGTGACTCATTCCAACGAGTTAGACTCTTATACTAATAGAAACATATAAAGACATGGTAAATAAGCAACCAAAAGGATATTTAAATAATGTATGAACTTGCTGATTGGTGAAATCTTTGTTAACATAAATATACTCTTAAAATTGCATGAGATAAATATCAAAATTATACTTACATATCATCAATATCTTTTAAGGTTCGATACTTGGGTAATATCGATGAATAATATAAGATCGATACTTGTATTTATTATATAAACTTAATGTCATCGTACTTTTATTTATTTGAACGATAATATTGTTGGATACTTATATATGTGAAGTAGGTTAAGGGTATTAGGTGAGCGTTATTATTATTACTAGAATTTAATTATGATTAAATGCAAGGTTAAGGTCATATCTCTCCACTTGGAATTTTTGTTCATATGTAAGGATTTTAGGGAAGTGAACAATAATGGGTATGAAATATATTATCATGAGATGGGCGCTTAAGTATTGCAAACTTTCATTTATTTAAATGCTAGATGGCATAAGTTATTAGGCGAGGTTTATATCTTATCATGCTCAGTTCTAGCGAACTGACTCTAGTAAATATTTGTGCAGATGGATTATGCGAGTAGATTAAAGGAAAAGAGTGTAAAAGTTTTTTTCAGCTTCAAATTATGAAGTTCTTTGTAGAAAGTTCAATGCGTTGTAAATTTTGTAACATTGCTTGCAAGGAGTTTAGAAGATCTCTTGTCTTGGTATGTTCGTAAAACTACGTGGTGAAGTGTTCTTTCCCTTTGTTGTTAGGGACTAGTAACTTACCTTGGTGAGAAATGATATTCAATCATTACTTTGGCATAGGTATTGTAAAACCTTGATTTTGAGAATAAAGTGTTAAGTCAAAACTCTCTGACACCTTGTAATGATGTGATATAAGTAAAATTAAATGGAGTGGTTAACCCTTATAGAAGTTAGCTAAATATATATATTCAGATAAATTAATGTAGAGATGACTTACTTGAGAACAAGAGATTCCTCAAGTAATCAAAGGTGAAACTATCCTCAGAAGTAAAATTTTATAATTTGTTAACCCTAGCTAAGCTAGCAAACATTATCTTTATATGGTGACTTCTTAAACGAGTTTAAGGGAAACCAATGGTTAGTTGTTAGAATATAATAAGATTTATTAAGTAGGAAGAAACAATTTAGAAACCACGAAATTTATCTCTCAGCCTTTTGGAAAGTAATAGTTCCTGTTGTAAAGCTCTTTCAGTGAAGCCTAAGTAAAATCTTTAATATTTGTGGATAAAACCTCAAGCTCCAAACAAACCTTAGTAAAAACTAGATGACGTCTTAAGGGTGAATTCAATTGACCTTCTTCCTTTAACTTTATCCAAGGTGCCTTGTAATTTTCTCTTAAGTTTGTTGAACGTGAGCCAATGTTGTCATAAGGGCATGAACGAGTTCTAGTAAAGTAAGTGTGAATAGATGGCCTTGTGGAATTAAATTACCATCTTTATCAAATAAATAAATAAAACAAATAATTGTCATAAAGGAGAAGACTTTAAGTGAACTACTCTACAGTGTATAAGAAAATAACTCAGTTGGTAAGATGAATTTGTACAAATCATATCTTGAATCTCTCTGAAAACATAAGTCATGAGATAAAGGGTGTTTAATCAAAATAAATAACGCTCAATCATTTCTTCTTTAATGTGGCTTGCCCTAGTTGTGAGAGTGTCATGTGGTTGGACTTCTATGTTGTTCTGTCAAAAAAAAAAAAGTGTATTATCCTTTTGGGTGTGAACGTTTCCGTGCTGACCTTGCGGTCATACTCGTAACAATTGGTTCCCGTGAGTTGGTCAGAACCTTGTGATGACATGTTGTGTCCTCGTCGTGTGTCAAGCAAGTAAAAATAAAAAATAAAAAATAAAAAATTATCTTGTGTTTCCTACGTAGTCTTGTGTGCCCGCTTTTAGTGGGCGTTACAATTTATTTTTAATTTTAATATTTTAATATTCTTGTTAAAAAATTTATAATATTTTTCATTAAATAATTATAATAAATTAATCATATTTCTTATTAAATTTTTATTTTTAAAAACATATAAATTTGTTATTTTTATATTTTCATTATTTTTATTGATTTTCATTATTTTTCATGATTAATTTTAATCTATTAATTTTTAAAATTTTTCAACATTATTAATTTTCATTTTACTTTGCAATTTTCATTTTGAAATTTTATCAATTTGTAAAATTTTATTAATTTTCAAACAAAATATCAATTTTAATTTTTACTTTTAAATTTTTGATATGAAGTTTTTTATTAATTTTTAATTTTTCATATTCTAATTAATTTTAATTTTAAAATTTTTCTTATATTTTTAAAAACATATAAATTTGTTATTTTTATGTTTTTATTGATTTTAATTTTCATTAACCTTCATAATTATAATAAATTGATCATATTTCTTATTAATTATTAATTTAAATTCATATTTTTAATATTAATTTTTTATTCTTTTTTTCAACTTTTATTTATTCATTTCAATTTTCATTTTTATCTATTTCAATTATTTTTATTAATTTATTTTTATTTTAATAAATTATTCCACCATTCATAATTTTAATTAACTTTTGTTTTTTGTTATTTCGTATTAATTTTTTTATTTTTATATTTTATTCTATTAATTTTTTTTTATTTTTTTTATAATTAATATTTATATATTTTAATTTTTATTAGTTTTACTATTTCAAATTTTTAAAAATTTTAATAATTTATTCGCCAATTAAATAAATTATTGATTATGTTCTTCTAATTAATTATTCGCCCAACCAAATTTCAATGTACAGTTTAGTGTTCTTACAACTTAGGAAAGTACAATTAAAAGTCCATTAAAATCCACTCTCTTTAAAAATTTAATAAATTTTCCTAAAATATGGATTACAATTTAAATAATAACAAATGTACAATACAATTTTTTTATACACGATCCACTCATCTTTTAAAAGTCAATAAATTTTCGTGAAGGATTGCAACTTAATTAGTAACAAATTTACAATACAATTTAAACAGCTTAGTGAGACATGCATATTAAAATCACCAAACAATATTAAACAGAAAACAGAGCATGGCCATACAACAGGCACACAACAAAACACTCTAAACCAATTAAAAATGTAAACAATGCAAGCACCCCTATAAAATACAAAAATAAACAATTCACAAGAAATAAATCACTGAGCTATTTTACAGCCTTCACCTACACCCACATCCTAGATAATTTTCCAGCTCATCTGTCTCATAAGAGATAAAAGTAAATAAATAAATAAAAACTAAACTACTACATTTATTGATGCCAAATGCATTGATATAAAACTGGTAAATGATGCATCTAATCTAACATAATCACTGATAATCTACAAATTAAGAGAATTTTCTGCAACATTATAGCACAGTCCAAAATATATGAAAAAATGTAAAACACAAAGCAATTCACAGACATTAGAACACTTACAATTCCTAAAGAAACAGAAATACACAATGTAAAAATCACCCCCAAAAAAAGATAAACAATTCAAAAACCCAGAGAATTTAAAAAAGGGCTCCCTGATTTCCGGTCATACAAAATGTAAAAGAATTTTCCAACATTATATCACAGTCCAAAATAAAAAAATGTAAAACACAAAGCAATTCAGACATTAGAACACTTACAAATTAAAGAAACAAAAATACACCCCCCAAAAAATTAAACAATTCAAAAAAGAGAAATTAAAAAAAGGGCTCCCTGATTTCCAGTCATACAAAATGTTAAAGAGGATTAACTGACACAATCAACAGCTCCCTGATTTCCGGCCTTCACCTCCTCTGCCCATCATATCTCTCATAAGAGTGACATAAACACCCAGATCTCATTATATTTAATAAAAATACTACACGCTTACCTAAATTCATTAATGCCAAACGGATTGATTTAAAGTAGTATATGATGTATCTAAACTAAAATGTGTATCAATAATCTGCGAGTTAAGAGAATTTTGTTAAGTTAAAACAACTGTTAACCATTTTCTCAGAGACCAAAACAAATCAGAAAAAAACAGAGCATTAAAAACCAGAAAACAGAACAACAAAAACCCCTATGCAATACACAGAAAACAGAACAAGAAAAAGCCCTACAAAAATTAAATAAACAAGGATTTAGTAAAACCAGTTGGGCCTCTCAAAGGCAGTGGCAGCTTGGGATAGGCATTAACAAAGATTTAGTAAAATCCTGACCTAATTACAATAACAAGGATTTATTAAAATCTCTGACCTAATTATAACTTCAGTGACTTCAGAAGAAAACCAATCTCAAATAAATTTGAACGTCTCAATCTAATGGCAGAATTCATGTGACAATTCATAATAACAATCTAGGTGAATTGATCCAGGTGCTTCCCACTCAACCCTATCCATCCCACATTCACTTCCTATCTACACATTCTTCCTTGTCTGCAGACATCTTTATCTTCCTCCTCTTTGCACACTTCCATCTCCTCATTCAAACAACCACATTTCACTCTCTATCGTTTCTTCCACCTCCTTTGTTGTTTGATTTCAGATCCAAAACAATCATCATAACGATAAGCAAACCATACAAAAATATAAACAATACAAAATGTTAAATCTCACCTATGCTGCTTCAACAAACAATCATCATAACGATAAGCAAACCATACAAAAATAAATAATTAATAACAATGGAAAAACACAGCAATGCAAACTACAATACAAAATGTTGTTGAAGACAACATCAAAAGCTCACCTATGTTGTTTCCCAGTTATTTTATAGTGCGCAGGAAACAAATACCAATTCCATCAAACGTAGATACCAAAGGAAATAACGAAAAAAAAAAAAAACAGAGCATGGCCATGACACACACAACAAAACACTTTAAACCACTAAAAAAAGAACTAAACAATGCAAACGCCCCTATACAATACAAAAATAAACAATGGACAAGAAATAAATCAGTACGCTACTTTACCGGCTTCACCTACACCCACATCATAGATAATTTTCCAGCTCATCATGTCTCATAAGAGATGAAAGTAAATAAAATTAAAAAAACTGAAGTACTACATTCACTAATGCCAAATGCATTGATATAAAACAGCTAAATGATGCATCTAATCTAAAATATTCATTGATAATCTGCAAATTAAGAAAAATTTCTGCAACATTTTATTAAAGTCCAAAATATGAAAAAAAAATTAAAAATAAAGCAATTCACAGACATTAGAACACTTACAATCCCCCTAAAAACAGAAATATACAATGTAAACCCCCAGAATTTAAAAAAAAGGGAATAACAATTCAAAGTAGAGTACAAAATGTTAAAGAGGATTAGAAGACATCTGTCTCATAAGAGTGACATTTACACCCGGATCTCAGTCTATTTTATGAAAACTCTACACCAAATAAATTGATTTAAAGTAGTAAATGATGTATCTAAACTAAAATATGTATCAATAATCTGCTAGTTAAGAGAATTTTGTGCAGTTAAACAACTCTTAACCATTTTCTCAGAGACCAAAAGAAACCAGGAAAAGAAAAAAACAGAGCATGGCCATGCAATACACAGACAACAGAACAAGAAAAACCCCTACAAAAATCTTAAATAAAAAAGGATTTAGTAAACCCAGTTGGGTCTCTCAAAGGTAGTGGCAGCTTGGGATAGGCATTAACAAGGATTTAGTAAAATCCCTGACCTAATTACAATAACAAGGATTTATTAAAATCCCTGACCTAATTATAACTTCAGTGACTTACAACGAATCTCAAATACGTTTGAATGTCTCAATCTAATGGCAGAATTCATGTGACAATTGTCATTCAATGGCGATGTTGAAAATAGCTTGAGATGGAAAAACACCAACCGTTTCCCATTTATCTATAAAAAAACCCTAAGATATAAAAAGTCTGAATAATAACCTTCTATAAATTATTTTTAAACCCAGCCTACAATGAAGGACGGCCATTGGGTGCAACAGATCATGGGACCATTATCTCGATTAATTCACCCTAAGCTATAGCCAAATAAAATGACCTTCTTTGCGGAGATAAATCAGCGCAAAAACAAAACATACCAGTGCTCTGTTCTGCCCCAGTGCTCTGTTCCGTGATAGTAGAGGAACCTATAATTACAGAGAGAAAAGCACCAAATCCAAATCAGAAAAAAGGACGAGAAAACTCAATAATCTCCAGTAATACGGGGCAAAACAATCTGACAATAGAAGCTTACCAGAACACGAATTATTTGCTATCTGCTCCATTCACTGCCATCTCCAACAGAAAACAAACAAAATATACAAGACACGAGATTGAAACAAAAAATACAGGCAAAAGCTATTCAAAGCTCAAAAACAAGGAACAAAGACGGGGCATGGCCATGCCACATTGAGACAAACCAGAAAAGGCGAAAAAAACACAGACACAAAGGAAAAACACAGACACAGAGGAACAACACACACCGAAACATGGTAAATTATTACCGGGAAAGGGATTTTTATAATGCTTTCGCTAACAGCTCTTTTCCCGACAGTCATTTGCTCCTGACAGCTGTCTACCACCCATCTGCTTTTTCCGTTTATTTTTAGACCATCTTCTCAACGTTATAAAATTTAGTCCTGACACCTGTCTACCACGCATCTGCTTTTTTCCCGTTTATTTTCAGACGGTCTTCTCAACGTTATAAAATTTACCACTTTCTGAAAAGGATTTGCAACGGATTTATACGTAGCTAACTTCACATAGTGGCAGTCCTTTTACGGGTGATCTTTTAAATGCTAAGGGTACATATTTTAGTATTAAAAACTATGGGTTACGAAGTGTGCTTTGCAACGAATTTATGGGTAATTTCAGGAACCTTTAAATCTAAAACTATTCATAGGAAGAAAGAAAAGCAAGGTCATTTTATGTATAATAAATAATTTAAATGAAATGCATATTTTTGGAGGGTATAGAATATATTACACATTAAAAATTATGGCCTACATAGATTTCTAACTATTATTTAAATAGGTGTGTTGTTATTGGAATAATCTATTTGTCAAAGAAGATAGACAACTATTGTTAT
Source organism: Taxus wallichiana var. yunnanensis (assembly GCA_018340775.1). Taxonomy (NCBI): domain Eukaryota; kingdom Viridiplantae; phylum Streptophyta; class Pinopsida; order Cupressales; family Taxaceae; genus Taxus; species Taxus wallichiana. The sequence continues at coordinate 255,980,904 of CM031238.1, read as the reverse complement.
CTTCATAGATCGATGCATTGATTAAATGAATAATGGTCGTTGATTTTTTTATGGTTATTAGGAAATGATTTTCCTAGGAATATATGGGACATGACAATTGGTAGTCCAAATTGGGGCAATGGGGCAAAACACTAGTTTCCTACATTGTTGAGCAAGCCGATGGATGGACACAATCCACATGTATACCCATCTTACAAGGATGTAATGCTCTAAATGCTTCCTCTCTTTCGTATTTACACGTTTGAACTTTTAAATATGTGGATTCAAAAAGTTATTAATAAAATGTGTGTGAAAGTGGGATTGGTGCCACTTTTGTTGAAATTCATGAGCAATGGCATGAATGAGGGCAGGGAGAAAGGGGGATGATGAATTGCTAGCTATCCTAGGCATTATTTTAAGTTTTGAGGAAGGTGCCAAGGACATTGAAGATTTTTTTATGAAGGAAGATTTCATTCTAAAATAGGCTTATGGTCACAACAAAGAGAATGCAATTGGATGTTTGGTGGAACCATGTTAAAGGGATTGAGATATGTGAAGGAGGTGAAGAATGGAAGAGGATACATGACATTGGTAAATCCAAGCCTTATTGGAATGAACAGAGAAAATAGTTAATAGGAACAAAATCTTAGGAGTTGGGGAATATTAAGGAAGTGTATTTGTATAGAAATTACTATGGAACATATGAATAGGCACAAACAAGTGAAAAAAATGTTGATTTGGGAAGGAATGATACAAATTTTTAAAGCAAATATAATGTGTATGGTTTTCCTAATTTTTAAAATCTAAATAGATCACGTGAGACGACATTATGAATGAGTCGTGTCTACAATTTGATGAGAATGGTACTTGAATTCATATCTCACAATCCCATCTTTTTGAGATGTAGCTGAAAATTAAACTATGTGTGTTCATTTCTAATCCAAAATATGATTTTTTACCCATATGATCTAAAATTATTTATCATGTATAAAAGAAATAATTAGGTTGGTAGGTGTTCCCTACTAGAGATTGCTCAATCTTGTATTACATATCAACCATTATTAACTCAATACATTAAAGTGTTGCAAAAATAAATCTTGATTGTTCATATTTAATCTGCATGAAAATAGGGAGCACCTTCTTCGAACATTTATTGCATATGTTATCCTTCTAATAGGAAGCACTACTTGATCTTTATTTCTTGTACTCGAAATGCAGAAATTAACCTAGATTCCTCATCAACGACCTTGAGGAGAGAGAAATAAGTGAAGAAATATATTTTAATACTTAACCATTCTTTTTTTGAGACACATAGAGGCAGAGCAACATACTTCCGCCCACTTCCCTACGACACTTAGTTGATTATCATTTTGAGTTATGCAGACTTTGGATATGGACATGACTTATACTTATGTTGACTTAGCATGATGTTTAGTGACTAGATGCATTTGGATTATGATTGGATTTTGTTTTCGGTATGATCTACACCGACTCATGGATGTACTATTGATACCGATATTATTTTTATATGGATATATTGCATGTGTTCTAACATTGGATTTCTTCGCCATGATGAGTAGAATGTAGTTGTTGAATTTACATTACTATAATTTTGGATAATGATGAAATGCATAATTAAGTTGTGATTTAGACCTAGAAATAATGATTGATTGAATTACGTATAGATGTTAATAAATTTCATGCATATGGTTATTTTGGATATTTTGACATGGCCGCAAGGCCGAAGGAGGTATTTTGTATTTTGCAGGAAACACAACATGATCACAACCTAAAGGGGGATTGGGAACCAAACACAACAGATGTCGGGTGGTTACAACATTTGGTCGTCAAGGCAACTAGTGAATTGTATTGTGTTACCTTTGTTCTTTTATGTGTTAAGAAAAAATTTCCATGAGGGGGAAATTTTCTAATGTGACCAAGGGGGTAAGAATTTTATTTACTTGTTTTAACTTACTTTAGTAGGTGATTTTATTTGTGATATCTTTTTTAAATTTCTTTTGCTAAGTGTGTTTAGATTAAATTAACATCTTGTTTTAATTTTTAAGTTTTGGAGGGAAGTCTAGTGGGTGTAATTAATTTTTATGGTTGGCTCCTTGAGCCTTGTGCTTGCCTCTTGTTTTGAATGCTTGTTTTGAGTGTTGACCACTCCAAATCCTTTGAATCTCGAATTTGAGATTTAAGGCAATTTTGGGGGACTTGTGGGACAAGTTGAACTTGTCCCACACTTCCCAAAACCCCTTACCAACCATATCTATGGGTTGGGAAGCCAAAAAGGGGATTATTTATTGTTTTGGGAAGGGAAATGTGACTTTGGAGTGCACTTGTCTTCCTTTTGCATTTAATTGTGCCTTAAGACACATGGGAAGGGATGGATGTGGAAAAGAGATGTCATTCAACCCAACCACCCATTTATGGTGTTTTGGGATTTGAGTTGACTAAGGGAGGTGGTCTTGAGGATGTGTGATGTGGCATCCTACAAGGAGCCACATCACCCTCACTCTTTCTTTTTGTCTATTTATAGAAACTTCCTCTCTTGTTGAGGGGTTGGAGGTTTTTTTGTGGAGGAGTTCTTTTCTTTTATTTTCTTTTGGGAGAGAAAAGAATTGGGAGAAAGAGAAAAGAAGGAGCTTGGACTTGCATGCTTGGATTGTTTTGGAGGGAGCTTGGACAAAGCTTCTTGGTTTAGGCTTCTCCAATGGAGAGGTAGGAAACCTTCTCCTTTTTTTTGCTTTCATATTGTTGTTGCTTCTATGCTAAATTTGTGAATAATGTATGTTTACTTTTGTGTATTGTGAAAAATGGATAGAATGCTTAATGTGTAGTGTAGGAGAGGTCTATGGGAAAACTCATGAGGGAGGCATAAGAGTAGAATAGGAAATTGTGGAGGGAGTTTGAGAGGGATGCCCATCTTGGGTAAGAATGTTCACATTCTTACCTTGTCCTTGAGGGAGCCATAAGAGGAGGGAGGCATAAGAGTATGGGAGGAAAAAGGGGTACTTGAGGGAGGCATAAGAGTCATAGGGGCTTGAGTTTTATTGTGGAGGGTTTGGATGGGCATCTCATCTCAATTGGGAGGCATAAGGAAAACTTTCCCATAGTTCCTTCTCTTGTTGGCTTGGATGAAAGCCTTGTTGTGAAATGTTTGGTGTTATTTGTGTTTCCTTTTTGTTTCTTCTTTTAACCTTGAATGTTGTGAAGAAAATTGTATTGTGGAAGCAAGTATTGTTGCCTTGAGTTGGAGACCACCCTTCATTATGTTGTGTTTGGGGCTCGGGGGTCAATGGAGGAGATTGCTTCTCTTCTCCATTGAGTTTTGGTTGGGAGGAGAGTGTTGCCTCTCCCCCTATCTTGGTTGTGATTTGAAATACTTGGAACTTGGAGCATGGATGAAGAACACCTTGGAGCACAAGAACCTTGTTGTTGACAATGTAAAAACATCATGTATTTACCCACCTTGAGTGGAGGAAAAATGTAATATTGTTTGCTTTCTTTAGCTTCCATTATTGCAAATTTGTTTCCACATGAAATAGGATATGTTGTAAAAGATTTGAAGGAAAAGTTGCATTGAAATGATAGTATTTCTTACTCTAAAATTTATTGGAAATGTTGTTGAATTCTTTTGTGGAATGTTGGAAAGAAATTACAAAAGAATATGCATGTTAGATCTCATTTTGTTGTTTAAAAGGAGATGTATTGAAAAGTGGAATGTTAGTGTATTTCCCCTTCTTGTATTATTGAAGAAAGGACTTAAGTTTTTAAATAGCCTTCAATATAACCATGAAATCATCTAGGCTCTAGCTCTATTATGCTTCTTCATTTAAGAAACCATTGTAAATATATTTGCAAATTGTAAAAGGAGATCAAATCCGCTTGATATTTCATACAAATATCCCTATTAAAATATGTAGAAAGAGGTTTTAACACAAAAATTCTAAGCTCAGTTAGTTTCTTACCCACCTCTCATCTATTAGGAAACTAATACTTTCAATATAATTGATATCTAAGTAATGCCAAAGCTAATGAATTTATTAATATCAAATTATAACAATATTAATGTACTATTAATTATTTTCTTTTATTTATATTAACAAAAAACATACTATCACTAACATATATGCAAATAATCTACATCCAATTAAAAATGTCAATGAAATACATACGTAAACTTACGTAGGAGGCGTGCTTACAAAAATAAAACAAATTACGCCTCTGTATATTCTGATATGAAACAGATCCACCTCTAGGAGATTCTTCTCCACGAGCCTCGCAAGACAGGCCAGGTCTCAATGGAGGTCTTTGTAATAAGTTTATTCAGGTCACCGTGTAACACTCCCACTGAAACCGACCAGGATTATTGATAATAAGTTTTAATTTTAGATGTTCTTACTGACCAATGATATTAATGCTGAATACCTGGTACTGTCAGATGTGGAGTAACCATGTATATCATAGTTCTGAACATCGTGTGATATATGGAGGGCAGAGAACTCGCCAGTCCTTTGCTTTCTTTTATCTTTTCCAGCTTGATATGGAGATCTCTATGGCTAAAGAACTCGTAGATGAGAAACATCCGGAATACTACAAACCGACACTTTTCGGAAGTTTGAGAAACACGGGAGAGATCACGGACTTGCAAGCATAGGTCCTCCAAAGGCGTTCGAGAGGGAAACCTGGTTAAAAAAAAAAAAAAAAAGAAACAAAGGAATGAAGACGCCTTCACTGTCCCTTAAACGATTTTGTTATAAATTCTTTGAAGGCGAACCCGTATTTGAGGATGCATTCGATACTGAACAGATAACAACATAGTTGAACAGCCTGCTCATTTTGACGTCCCGCTGCTGCAACCTATTCTCTCTATGCTCACCTTGCGGCACCCAATGAAAGTGGAAGTAACGCATCTTCCTCACCTGTTTCCACGCGGCCTGGGCGTACGTACCAGCATTTTCTCCTGTTATACCGGCCTGTGCCTTCATCTATTACCTTCCACACCCTTACCCGCGCGGCCAGGACATGTAGAAAAGTGTTTGGTTGACTGAGCAAGGAAAGATTTCCAAAATCTAAATGAATGATGGGAAGTGGCGGCCAGTTGTTTTCTTGCATGCAAGGAGGGGGTCATAATGGTGGACAGGTGGTTGTTGAGACACCCACCGCCCCCAACCAAACAAATTTAAGTATGGTTGAAAAACTCCCCCCCCGATTTGACTCTCATTCATTTAATGCTCAAATTTCAAATGTATGAATAGCATGTAGACTGATTTGTGGATAAATTTTGTTAATATATCTATTTATATACCACTTAAATCAAAAGCATCTAATCCCTTAAAAGAGATATCTAAGGACCTATATTGAAAGTTTTCTAAGTGTCAACAAAATAGCAACATATGGGTTATCCTGATACTATATCTCTACAAATATATATATTAGAATATATCAAAAAAAAAAAAATCAATATACGTGACTAATGCTATTTTACAATGCAGTTCCCATACCTTCACGACGATTTGCTTCAACTTTGACCTTAAAACGATTTTCTTTGGCGTAGAGCTTGCAAGAAATGATGAGTGTATATATATATAGTAGTATATATATTATCATTATGTAACACAATTATAAATTAGCAAAGTTAGCAGAGCAAATAAATGAAACCGCACTTGAATAAACCAATAGTGGAGGTAAGGACTCTCCCAGTAAATTGCATGTTTCGTTTACCCGACAATTTAGGACATCAGGTAAAGAATTCAGAACAATTGTAATTTGTTAGATCTTATGGTATGACACCTCAAAAGACGTTTAGCAAGCTTTTCTCAAATGAATGCTTGTCGTGTTTCATGGAAAACGAAGGTAAATAATTCGCAAAAAAAAAAAAAATTGTCGCATTTTGGGTTGTTTGGTGTTGTGGCGCGCGTCATCTTCATAGCCGTAGCATCATCGTTTTTATTTTTGCGGGCGCGTTACATTTTGTATCGAGCCGGGGTTCAAGTCGGGACCCTTGGGCACACGCAGGAAAACCACAAAGCAGAACATTCAACTTAGTACAGAGCTAATACTTTTAAAATATAAAGCCATAATGTTGATAATTATAGTAAACAACAAATTTAGAAAACTGACTCAAGACCTAGAACAATGAACTAACTCTCACCTTGATCTGTGCAGGAGGCGCGGATTGGGCGAGGGGTCTCTTCATATAGACCTAGACATACCACCGCCAGAGCAGGCCGTAGCAGCCCTTCCTCGCTCGATTTTTGCGTACACTCCAGATGTCAATGCCGCTATACGCGGAGAGCCCTTGGGAGGACGACTTGCAAGACATAGTTTGGAGCCACGCAGATGCTCAGCATCCCTCGACACGCGAGGAGCACAGAGCAGAGAATTTCCGTGCAGAGTCGGCTAGGGCAGAGTCACCACAGAGAGGACATGGGGACAGATCTCGTGACATGGGACAGTCTCGAGCCCTGACAGAGGGAGGAGCATACAGAGAGATCTAGGATTCGCCATACGTCACCGCAGACCATATCGTGGAGATCCTCGAAGCTACGACCATCTCACTATTCGGGTGATACAGTGGTTTTTAGGCAGAGGCTGGTGGTGAGCTTGAGCGGATGCTTCAAGCTCTACTCAGTAGTAGCAACACGAAAGCTCGTGTTGCGATCCATCTTCTCGAAGGATGGAGCAGAGTCTCATGGAGGACCGAGGAGCAGAAGCTCCATGTCGACTCGAGACGATTACCCGGGAGTCAGCCGCTTTGAGGAGAGTTTCAGAGCAGTATTTACCCAGAGATTTATTCAAAGAATGATGACGAGTTTTCATGACCTCCGCAGTGGGATCGATGACAGAGCCGAGTATGAGAGTCGATTTCTGACCTACTCCAAAGACGTCGACTATATGCAGATGAGCAGTACGATTCACAGTTCATCCGGGGCCTCGAATTTGATTTAGGTGGCGCAGGTGCATTCACCGCCCACAGACATTAGCAGAGAGGCCGTGGAGAAGGCCTATATCGCAGAGGAGACACGGGGAAGACACAAAGAGCTAGAGACAGAGTTCGAGCCGTATCCACAGATGCGGATAAGAGGTCGAAGGGGTCAGTTCCTCCTCCACGGGGTGGACAGAGTTCAGGGCAAGCTTCATTCGTGCCACCACCACAAGCAGCAGAGCAGCAGAGACCCGCCCACCTTACCGACCTCCTCGAGATTCGATGCACGAGAGGACGTAGTATGGGCCTCCTCCTAGGGGTCCCATCAGGACACAGGGTGCACCGAGAGCTCAATCAAGAGGAGCTCGTCAACAGAGACCTCAGAGTCCATCCATACCGATCATCAGATCTCGTATCTCACCATCTAGAGTACCACCGAGCTACTTCCCACCGGAGAGGACCAGCAAATGTTATGGTCATGCGGTGTTGTTGGACATCTTTGGAGAGATTGCCCACATAACCCTACCAAGGGTAAGACATAGAGCTCGTGAGCCTACCGCTGGAGATATGGCACGAGTCATCGGATCTACGCAGCGGTCGAGAACCGCCAGCCGAGCATCGAGTACCGTGATTGAGACGACAGGTAGTATTGGTGGTATTTCCACCTCTATATTATTTGATTCTAGGTTCTTCTGATTCTTTTACCGCACCATCCTTAGTAGAGCGTTGTAGGTTGGTGGCAGCTTAGGCAGGCCGTAGTTGGGACGCTGAGATGGCTTCGAGAGCCAAGATTTCGTAGACTCCTTAGTTAAGGAGTGTGTAGTGGATTTGGGACCCTTCACCACTACTTCTGATCTTTGGATCCTTCCATTAGGATCTTATGGCATCATTTTAGGCATGGATTGGTTGTCCGCTCACAGAGCTAGAGTGGATTGTTACCACAAGACTATTGCTTGCATAGATGATCTTGGGTAGAGCAGAGTTAGTGATATCAGGGTTAGAGGGCCGCTTCCATTCGCACCATCTCCGCTATGCAGCAAGCTTAAGCGGTGTGCGCGATAGGGTTGTCGATGTTTGCTATTACGGCAAGGATGATCGAGGATGAGTCGAGAGGACCTTCCCTCGATGATCATCCTATCTTGTCAGAGTTTTCCGATGTGTTCCCAGGGGAGCTACCAGGATTACCTCCCCCACGTGAGATCGACTTCCATATAGATCTAGTTCCAGGCGCAGAGCCTATCTCACGAGCACCCTATCGGATGACTACTCCTGAGTTATGTGAGCTCAAGTCAGCAGCTTGAGGGCCTTCTCGGAGAAAGGCCTAATCCATCCTAGTGTATCCCCTCGGGGTGCACCAAAGCTGATCTTCGTAAAGAAGAAGGATGGATCTCTTCGGTTGTGTATTGACTACCGTCAGCTGAATAAAGTAACGATCAAGAATCGTTACCCCCTTCCACGCATTGATGATTTATTTGATCGATGAAGGGGGCTACGCTTTCTCCAAGATAGATCTTAAGTCGTGGTACCATCACTCAGATCATGGAGACAGATATTCACAAGATAGCTTTCCGCACGAGATATGGCCACTACGAGTTCACAAAGTGGTACCTTTCTGGTTTGACGAATGCCCCCAAAGTTGTTTATGAGTTTGATGAATGGGGTATTCAGACCTTCCTTGATCGCTTCGTGCTCATCTTCCTCGATGACATTCTATTTACTCACGCACACGTGAGGAGCACGAGGAGCACCTTCGCCAGTTCTTCAAAGTGTCTTCGCGAGCAGCCCTTTACGGGAACTCGAGAAGTGTGCGTTCTTTCACCGAGGTGCAGATTTGGGCCACATTATTTCTGGGGAAGGTATCGCAATGATCCTTCCAAGATTCGAGCCATCATGGATTGGCCAAAGACCCACTAGTGTGACCGAGGTGCGTAGTTTCATGGGTCTAGCAGGTACTACAGAGGTTTGTTCAGGGACTTTTCTGATTGCGCACCCTATCACTTCTTCAATCAAAGGGGGAAGAAGTTTTTATGGTCGATAGATGTGAGCAGCCTTCAAGACACTCAAGGAATGCCTTACGAGAGCACCTATCCTCAGCAGTGCCGATCCTCATGGAGAGTTTTTCGTATGCACGATGCTTCTCTTGGCAGACTTGGAGGAGTGTTAATGCAGGAGGGTAGAGTAGCTGCTTTTTGAGTCCCGCAAACTCAAAGATTATGAGCTCAATTATCCGACCCATGACCTTGAGCTTGCAGCAGTGGTACATGCCTTAGTGCGGTGGAGACATTTTCTTCTTGGCCGAGATTTACACTCAGATCGATCACTTGAGTCTTCGCCACCTCTTCACGCAGCCCAATCTCAACGCTCGTCACGGCGTTGGATGGAGTTACTCGTGAGTATGACATGGAGATAGAGCATGTGAAGGGAAAGGAGAATGTGGTTGCAGATGCCTTGAGTAGGTGAGACATGTGGCTATGGCCACCTCAAAGGCACAGATTTGCATGGAGTAGGATCTTGCAGCAGCCTTCCTCAGATAGTTTCTACCTCAGCCAGAGCAGAGATCGAGTCTCGTAGACCCTCGAGGGAGATTTGATGGATTTTCATTAGAGGCGATGGTCTTCTCGGCATACGAGGTCGATTTATGTTCCTAGAGATGGAGGCTTGAGACATGACATTTTGACAGAGGCTCATCGTGCACCTTACTCACCCATCCCGGGAAGAAGATGCACGCCACCCCGAGACAGCTTGTATTTTTGGAGAGGACTTCTGAGAGACATAGCTTCATTTGTATCCCGCTGCTTAGAGTGCCGAGGGTGAAGGCCGAGCATCAAGATCCAAATTGGCCTCTCTATCCTCACGCCATACCGAGTGGAAGTGGGACACCATTTCTATGGATTTCATTGGGTGGGTTGCGCGACGTCGAGATACCACCACGACGCCATCATGGTCACGGTGGATAAATCGACGAAGTAGCTCATTTTTCCCAAAGAAGACCACCTATACAGCTAGTGCAAGAAGCACGAGTATACCTTGATGAGATTGTCGATTACATGGGATTCCGCGGAAGATCATTTCATGACCACGACCCTTTATACACTTCCCATTTCTCGACCACCACGCAAAGATGCCCTGGACGAGGATTAATTTCAGCACAACTTATCACCCTGAGACCGATGGACAGACAGAGAGGGTGAATCAGATTTTGGAGGACATGCTCAGGATGTACGTGATGGATCATCAATCGAGATGGGAGGAGTATCTGTATTTGGTGGAGTTTGCCTACAATAATAGTTTCCAAAGTTCTATAGGCATGGCTCCTTTTCAGGCATTATATGGTAGAGAGTGCAGGACACCTCTTAGTTGGGATAGGATTGAGGACAGGGTTTCTCTCAGGGCCAGCATTATTACAGACATGGAGCAAAGCAGGTTACATTGATCGACAGAGATCAGGAGGCACAGATAGACAAAAGAAGTATGCAGACCAAATAGACAGACAGATCACAGCTTTTGAGGTAGGCACGAAGGTGTTTCTTCGTGTCAGGCCACATAAGAGCCCTATCCGTTATGGAAAAGGTTCTAAGCTTGCTCCTAGATTTGTGGGTCCCTTTGAGATCTTGGAGCGCCTCGGCCCCTTAGCCTATCGTCTAGCATTTCCACCTAGCTTATCGCGCGTCCATGATGTATTTCACGTTTCTGTGCTTAGGAGATATGTTTCTGATCCTTCTCATGTGCTAGATTGGACTGCATTGCAGGTGCAGGATCAGGGGCAGGTGATGGTGGAGCCCGTGCACATTTTAGATCGCAGGACCCTGGGACTTCGCGCAGAGAGATTGATCGTGTTCGGGTCTAATGGGATAGGTACGATGAGACTCGCTGCTACTGGGAGGATGCTACATCATTGCGAGCCTGGCCTCCACACTTATTTCAAAGTGACTTCCAGAGGAAGTCTAGTCTAAGGGGAGGGGGATGTAATGCCCACTTCCCTATGACACTTAGTTGATTATCATTTTGAGTTATGCAGACTTTGGATATGGACATGACTTATACTTATGTTGATTAGCATGATGTTTTGTGACTAGATGCATTTGGATTATGATTGGATTTTGTTTTCAAAGATGATCTACACTGACTCATGGACAGACTATTGGATACCGATATTATTTTTATATGGATATATTGCATGTGTTCTAACATTGGATTTCTTCACCATGATGAGTAGAATGTAGTTGTTGAATTTACATTACTATAATTTTGGATAATGATGAAATGCATAATTAAGTTGTGATTTAGACCTAGAAATAATGATTGATTGAATTACGTATAGATGTTAATAAATTTCATGCATATGGTTATTTTGGATATTTTGACATGGCCGCAAGGCCGAAGGAGGTATTTTGTATTTTGCAGGAAACACAACATGATCACAACCTAAAGGGGGATTGGGAACCAAACACAACAGAATGTCGGGTGGTTACAACATTTGGTCGTCAAGGCAACTAGTGAATTGTATTGTGTTACCTTTGTTCTTTTATGTGTTAAGAAAAATTTCCATGAGGGGGAAATTTTCTAATGTGACCAAGGGGGTAAGAATTTTATTTACTTGTTTTAACTTACTTTAGTAGGTGATTTTATTTGTGATATCTTTTTTTAATTTCTTTTGCTAAGTGTGTTTAGATTAAATTAACATCTTGTTTTAATTTTTAAGTTTTGGAGGGAAGTCTAGTGGGTGTAATTAATTTTTATGGTTGGCTCCTTGAGCCTTGTGCTTGCCTCTTGTTTTGAATGCTTGTTTTGAGTGTTGACCACTCCAAATCCTTTTCAATCTCGAATTTGAGATTTAGGGCAATTTTGGGGACTTGTGGGACAAGTTAACTTGTCCCACACTTCCCAAAACCCCTTACCAACCATATCTATGGGTTGGGAATCCAAAAAGGGGATTATTTATTGTTTTGGGAAGGGAAATGTGACTTTGGAGTGCACTTGTCTTCCTTTTGCATTTAATTGTGCCTTAAGACACATGGGAAGGGATGGATGTGGAAAGAGATGTCATTCAACCCAACCACCCATTTATGGTGTTTTGGGATTTGAGTTGACTAAGGGGAGGTGGTCTTGAGGATGTGTGATGTGGCATCCTACAAGGAGCCACATCACCCTCACTCTTTCTTTTGTCTATTTATAGAAACTTCCTCTCTTGTTGAGGGGGTTGGAGGTTTTTGTTGAGGAGTTCTTTTCTTTTATTTTCTTTTTTTTGGGAGAGGAAAGAATTGGGAGAAAGAGAAAAGAAGGAGCTTGGACTTGCATGCTTGGATTGTTTTGGAGGGAGCTTGGACAAAGCTTCTTGGTTTAGGCTTCTCCAATGGAGAGGTAGGAAACCTTCTCCTTTTTTTTTCTTTCATATTGTTGTTGCTTCTATGCTAAATTTGTGAATAATGTATGTTTACTTTTGTGTATTGTGAAAATGGATAGAATGCTTAATGTGTAGTGTAGGAGAGGTCTATGGGAAAACTCATGAGGGAGGCATAAGAGTAGAATAGGAAATTGTGGAGGGAGTTTGAGAGGGATGCCCATCTTGGGTAAGAATGTTCACATTCTTACCTTGTCCTTGAGGGAGCCATAAGAGGAGGGAGGCATAAGAGTATGGGAGGAAAAATGGGTACTTGAGGGAGGCATAAGAGTCATAGGGGCTTGAGTTTTATTGTGGAGGGTTTGGATGGGCATCTCATCTCAATGGGAGGCATAAGGAAAACTTTCCCATAGTTCCTTCTCTTGTTGGCTTGGATGAAAGCCTTGTTGTGAAATGTTTGGTGTTATTTGTGTTTCCTTTTGTTTCTTCTATTTTAGCCTTGAATGTTGTGAAGAAATTGTATTGTGGAAGCAAGTATTGTTGCCTTGAGTTGGAGACCACCCTTCATTGTGTTGTGTTTGGGGCTCGGGGGTCAATGGAGGAGATTGCTTCTCTTCTCCATTGAGTTTTGGTTGGGAGGAGAGTGTTGCCTCTCCCCCTATCTTGGTTGTGATTTGAAATACTTGGAACTTGGAGCATGGATGAAGAACACCTTGGAGCACAAGAACCTTGTTGTTGACAATGTAAAAACATCATGTATTTACCCACCTTGAGTGGAGGAAAAATGTAATATTGTTTGCTTTCTTTAGCTTCCATTATTGCAAATTTGTTTCCACATGAAGTAGGATATGTTGTAAAAGATTTGAAGGAAAAGTTGCATTGAAATGATAGTATTTCTTACTCTAAAATTTATTGGAAATGTTGTTGAATTCTTTTGTGGAATGTTGGAAAGAAATTACAAAAGAATATGCATGTTAGATCTCATTTTGTTGTTTAAAAGGAGATGTATTGAAAAGTGGAATGTTAGTGTATTTCCCCTTCTTGTACTATTGAAGAAAGGACTTAAGTTTTAAATAGCCTCCAATATAACCATGAAATCATCAAGGCTCTAGCTCTATTATGCTTCTTCATTTATGAAACCATTGTCAATATATTTGCAAATTGTAAAAGGAGATCAAATCCGCTTGATATTTCATACAAATATCCCTATTAAAATATGTAGAAAGAGGTTTTAACACAAAATTCTAAGCTCAGTTAGTTTCTTACCCACCTCTCATCTATTAGGAAACTAATACTTTCAATATAATTGATATCTAAGTAATGCCAAAGCTAATGGGTTTATTAATATCAAATTATAACAATATTAATGTACTATCATTTATTTTCTTTTATTTATATTAACAAATAAAAACATGCTATCACTAACTTATATGCAAATAATCTACATCCAATTAAAAATGTCAATGAAATACATACGTAAGCTTACGTAGAAGGCGTGCTTACAAAAATAAAACAAATTACGCCTCTGTATATTCTGATAGGCAAAACTTGATAGAAAAAGATCCACCTCTAGGAGATTCTTCTCCACAGCCTCGCAAGACAAACAGTCTCAATGGAGGTCTTTGTAATAAGTTTATTCAAATCACCAAGTGTAACACTCCCACAAACCGACTACAACATTATTGATAATAAGTTTTAATTTTAGATGTTCTTACCACCAATGATATTAATGCTAAATCTAGAGAATAATCGGATGTGGAGTAACTTCGTGTATATCATAGTTACGAACATCGTGTGATATATGGAGGGCAGAGAACTCTGACCCAGTCCTTTTCTTTCTACTTTTCCAAATTGATATGGAGATCTCTCGTGGCTAATGAACTCAGATGAGAAACATCCGGAATACTTCAAACCGACACTTTTCGGGAAGTTTGAGAAACACGGAGAGATCACGGACTTGCAAAATAGGTCCTCCAAAGGCGTTCGAGAGGGAAACTCGTAAAAAAAAAAAAAGAAAAACAACAAAGGAATGAAGACGCCTTCACCGTGTCCCTTAAACGATTTTGTTATAAATTATTTGAAGGCGAACCCGTATTTGAGGATGCATTCGATGTCTGTTGAAGAGATAACAACATAGTTGAACACCGCTGCCTGCCATTTTGACACGCGCCTCGCAACCTCTTTTTTCTCTTCTCTCGCTGCTACCTTGCGGGCAGGGGCCAGGAGAAAGTGGAAAATGTAACGCATCTTCTTAGAAAACTCACATCTTTTTCCACGCGGCATGGGCGAATACCCAGCATTTTCTCCCCGTTATAACGGCCTCGTGTCCTTCATCTTTACATCTTCCTCACACCCTACCCGCGTGCGGACAGGTAGAAAAGTGTTTGGTTGACGAGCAGGCAAGATTTCCAAAATCTAAATGAATGATGGGAAGTGGCGGCCGTGTTGTTTTCTGCATGCACGCAGGAGGGGGTCATAATGGTGGACAGGTGGTTGTTGAGACACCACCGCCCCAACCAAACAAATTTAAGTATGGTTGAAAAACTCCCCACAATTTGACTCTCATTCATTTAATGCTCAAATTTCAAATGTATGAATAGCATGTAGACCGATTTGTGGATAAATTTTGTTAATATATCTATTTATATACCACTTAAATCAAAATATACCATCTAATCCCTTAAAAAAGAGATATCTAAGGACCTATATTGAAAGTTTTCTAAGTGTCAACAAAATAGCAACATATGGGTTATCCTGATACTATATCTCTACAAATATATATATTAGAATATATCAAAAAAAAAATCAATATACGTGACTAATGCTATTTTACAATGCAGTTCCCATACCTTCACGACGATTTGCTTCACTTGACCTTAAAACGATTTTCTTTGGCGTAGAGCTTGCAAGAAATGATGAGTGTATATATATAGTAGTATATTATCTTTATGTAACACAATTATAAATTAGCAAAGTTAGCAGAGCAAATAAATGAAACCGCACTTGAATAAACCAATAGTGGAGGTAAGGAC
This sequence comes from Taxus wallichiana var. yunnanensis, assembly GCA_018340775.1. Lineage (NCBI taxonomy): Eukaryota > Viridiplantae > Streptophyta > Pinopsida > Cupressales > Taxaceae > Taxus > Taxus wallichiana. Next base: position 255,965,618 of record CM031238.1, on the reverse strand, counting down.
TCTCCCAGTAAATTACACGTTTCGTTTACCCGACAATTTAGGACATCAGGTAAGAATACAGAACAATTGTAATTTGTTAGATCATATGGTATGACACCTCAAAAGATGTTTAGCAAAATTTTCTCAAATGTGTGCTTGTCGTGTTCCGTGGGAAACGAAGGTAAATAATTCGCAAAACAAAAAAAAAAATTTTCGCATTTCGGGTTGCATGGTTGTGGCGCGCCGTCATCTTCGTAGCGCCGTCATCTTTTCTTTTTGTGTCATTACACCTTGTAAACATTTATTATTAAAACATGATACGCTTTTAACCTTGGTCATATATATCGGGATATGAATAGCCGACTTGTGGTTAACATAATCTCTTATCATTCCATATCATATTTATTTATTTTTTCATATGTTTAATAGTTTATTCTAGTGAATTTTCATTATATACTAGGGTATATATAGGAGTTAGAGAGTAGGATATTATCATCATATTGAGTACTTGAGTCTTATTATATGGTTTGAGGTTTCCCCCTCGTAGTGGCTAAGTCATTGTACTTGCATATTATAGTCATTTCAATATGTTTCGGTGTTACATGGTGTTATATGATTGTTGATATTTAGATATATCTAAGTTATTTCATTACAAGTGGTTTCAGATATTGATCTTGACTATAATTGGATAAAAACCTAATCATGAAAATTTGGCTATATATTTGAAAAATGGTATTGAATTTTTCTATATTTGCATTCTTGGTGTTGCAAAACTAGATCAAGTAAGATGCTCACTAAATTTCAATATTTTTGAATTTTTTGCACAAGTTATAGTAGTTTTATTTATTTTTATAAATTCACTACATATGCTAGAAGTTTGGGAAATTTTCAAAGGTTCTTATATTTTTTTGAAATCTTTCCAAATAATAATCTAGGATTTTTCTCTGTGATTTCTCTCCATTTAATTAATAAATTTATGACACCCCAAATCCTAATATTTGTATCCCATGAACCAAACCCTATATAATGATTGAAAGATTAACTAAAGGCCAAGAGAATGATCAAGCCACTCTAGGAATGATTCCAAATAAGGAAGATATGGATTTGGAATATTTAGCTTCTAGAGTTTCTTTGAGGTATTTAACCAACTTCGTGAAAGGGCTAATAATAAAATGAGTAAGAAGGTTGTCCAACATTATCTTCAAACACTAAAAGACAATATAGAAAACAACCTTAGAGAATCGAGAGGTAAAATTCACACAATGAATACTGAAATACATCTACGGTTGGAAGCAATAAGAAATGAGATGATGAGTATTATTTACAACATGAATATGGGCATGAATTCTCATTCAATTCACATGGGTTCCTCAAACAATGCACAACCATATCCAAATAGTGTACCCTTCAATCCAAAATGAAGCCAACTAAAGGGGATATTTTGCATAAAGTGGAGGACCTTTGGGTTAGTGGTAGAACATGATTTAAAAAGTAGAAAAGTGCAATTTTAATGGTCATGATGTGATCACATGGATAAATTAAATGGATAATTTTTCTCTACATCAAATACCAAGTGGAAAGAAGGTTGTAATGGCATCCTTGTATCTAGATCAAGAATAATTCATTTAGTATAGATTGATATGTGAGAAGAAGAAAAAGAAGGTCTCCTATTATTGTGTTTATGTTCACTAATGACCTCCAAACTCACTATAGTAATAGTGTTATAGAGAACTATTTTATCCGATAGCCAAACCAGTGAAAGACATGGATAATTAATGATTATATCTAGTAGTTATAGAGTCTATCATCACAAGTGAATGACATCTACGAGGAAAATCTAAATGATCTCGTCTTGGGAAGACTTAAGCATACCATCCAATCGGATATTTATCTTGTTAATCCTAGTTTGATATTAGAATCCATGATAGTTTATTTTCAAGTAAAGGAATGATATTTAGTCAAACATAGGAGTCTCGATAATCTAAAGGAACACACGATGGAAACATTATCACTTACCCAACCGAAATGATCGATTCCTTAAAAATCGAAGATAAGAGAGTAAAAGGTCCTTATTATAATTGTGATCTCTAATGGAGAAAATTTCATAAGCAAGATGAGAGGAAGTTATTAGACATTGAGGGTCCTAATGAGGAGGAAGATGAGGAATAAGAAAATAATAAATAGGAAGAGGTTTTTGTGATCTATTCTTAGTAATCTCAACTAACTATCTCTCTCAACTAATTTTAGGGATTAGCAACCCGTAAACCCTCAATAGTTTTGGGTTCATAAAGAAACAAAGGATGATAATACTAATTGAATCTGGTATTACTCATAACTTCATCAATCATAAGGGGGCCTAATGCTTAAATTTCTCTATTTATATAGCCCCAAAGTCTTAGGTAATGGTTGTAGATAGAGGTAAAGTTGGTTTTTTAGGAAAGTTTGATAAGATCAAGTTATCTATGGGAGATTTCCTGCCAAAGGGATCCATGTTGTAGACACAGAATTATGCACTTGGGTACATTTATAGGTCCGAAAAGCATACCAGCATATACATGATTAATAAATAAGAAAACTAGTGGTTGATAACTATCATTGGCCTCTTTCATTTGTCTCTTATTTTCTATTTGGTCTTACACACTTTACACCCCATTCAGAACTTTACTTATTTATCTTTCATGGCCTTAGACACCAATACCCAATCAGAAAACAACACCTAGGTGCTCTTGTCACGTTTGGGTGCCCCAAAACCTTCCTTACCTTACTTGCTTCTTTTGGGTATCTTTTATATTTTGGGAATATTTTTCACTTATGGGTTAGCCTTCCAGTTGTCAATTATGAAATTCAAACAAGGGAATCATATAAATACATAGTTATGTGTTCAAAATAAAGGACCAAGCACTAAACATATACTATCATCACCTAAGATTGCATCTAGAAGTACTTAAAGAGCACTAAAGGCATCCATCTTGCATCCATTTATGGGACAAGGGCTGCATACTTCTTCATACATAACATAGGAAGGGGAAGTTCATTCTATTCCATTCACACATGTTATACATTTCTACACACACTCACGAGAACTACATGGATTGTGAGATGTAGTGCGGCAAGCAGCACGGACTTAAGTTCACTCTCGGCCGAACGTCGAGGTTAGTTTGAGTCCCCATTCTACATTTTACTTTCTATGTTTAATGTGATTTAGGGCTTGTGTAGGTGAAATTTTCAGTTGCAGGGTTACAGGTACCCTCGGTGATCAAGGAAAACCTATGACACTCATGTGAAACATTAGAAGTCGATCTTGAGCTCCCGTAGTCATCATCACCTAGAAGTAGTCCCAGGCCCAGGTCCCTTTCCTATCATAGGTACTCGTGTCCAACCTCATCCCTGCATCTCAGAATTTACATTGATTAGTTACAACACTCTTTCCAATATTTTCATCACTTCTCCATATCCAGATCAGTTTGAGATTGTGTGGATATTAGCTAAGTCATATTTTATTTAATTTTTTCTTAGAGTTTCATATTTTACATCTTAGTTTTCTTATGTCATTACTATATTATATCATTTATACATCAATTACTCTACAATACATCGAATTAATTAATTCAAATCAAATTAAATCATTTGGTGAACTCCGTTTCCATTCCCACACAATCTACTAGACTTGTCCTTGATTATGTCCCTCCTCTTTCTCCTTTTATTACCGCAACATCTCCTCCCGAGGTTTGCTCTATTTTACTTAATCACCATTACAAAATGAAATTTCCATCTATTCTCCATACTATAAATTACTTTAGAAAACCTATTCCTCGTGATAAAAATATTGATACTCCTGACACATTGCCACATCCGCCACCATGTCGTGCTCTCTCTTCCATTATTAAATATATCTCCATCACTTGCACACTTGAGGGGCATTGAAATTTCTCCCTCATAGTCACATGTTCTAATAAAAATTTTCTATCCATATTATTCACATACACATCTATACATTACTCTTTCTTTACAATTCATGTCAATATTTCTAACAACACTTTCTCATATCTACACTATGGGAGCACCTTTCGCATCCCTCTACGCTCCTATACTACTCCACACACACTTTTCTACTCATGCTTACTAATGGATCCTTCTATTCTTGGTACACATACTACTTTATATATATGGTATACATCCTTGCATGTGTAGACACAAAATCATGCACATATTACTATTATTATACCACCAAGTATATTGTTCTATATATGGATCTCGTGTAAGAAAAATATTCATGGATGACCCATTCCATAGTCCATCCACTTGTCTTTTTGGCCATCATTTGTTTTTATCTTTCACACCTGTCATTCACACAGACAGTTCTTGTCAGTCACATGGATCCTTGTCTATCGGTTCGACTCATTTGTTGTCACTTGTCTCTGGACACTAGTGCCTAGAGTTGGACATTAGTGATAGGAACTTCTATCCATCCTAGCGCCCCTATATTCTTTATGTTTGTTCTTATTTTTGACATTTGAGGTCAGTATTTTAATTTTTTCATCTCATCTTCCAAGGTACTAGTCAGCATGTCGGGTCATTAGTGTTGAAATTTGAACAAGATATCCCTATATAAACACAACATACATACCAAGTATATGCGAAAAATATTCTTATCAACGACTAGCTATCTACATAGAAAAGAGACATTGTTTGGGCCATTCTTCTACATACACACTACATAGGAAGGGGAGTTCATTCTATTCAATCCACACATTTGCAATTTTACCTATTTATTTCCCCCTATCTTGGAGTCATTGTGCAACGGCGACCTATGAGCACTATTACACACAAAAGAACACATAACTACATTGGGTTTGAGATGTAGTGCAGTGCTCAGTTGTAAGTCCACCATTGTGGTGGTTGAGGATAGTTTGACCCCTCATTTTACATCTTTCTTTTTAGGATTTGATGTCTATTTGATGGTTTTACAGTGTGATTTCTTCGAGTCTATATTTATAGGTACATCGGCGATCCAAGTGTGACATAAAAACAAAAAAAGGTGAATAATTGTGAAGTCCTAGTAACCATATCAGAACTAGGTTCTAACCTTTTCTGTAGAACAAGGTTCCCATAAACTAGAACAAAGCACCCCCGGGCGCCCCCATCCATTTATAGGTAACTCGGTCTAGTTGTTTCCACCTTAGTTGGATTTTTCCATTGTTCGTTGCAATAATATCTTCTTCTTGTTTCATCACACCGCATAGTCCTAGGTGATGGTGAGGTAAGCAAAATCAAGGTAAGTTCCTTATTACTCTCATTTCCTTTCATTTTTAAAATTAAATAAGTTGTTTAGCATTCATATTTCATTGTAATTTATTTATAAATGGCTTTATACATTTAGATTTTAATAAAATAACATATTTTATTGAATCATTTTGGTGAACCCGTAGCTTAAAACTATTTTCCATAGGATCCACTTTGAAACCCTAAAGGCTAAGGATAGCTCCACTTCTTATTTGATCATGCCTCATGTGAGTATCAATCCCATCTATGATGAAGAAACCATAGATGAACTTACTTCCCTATATCGTAATGTCACTCTTTCAAATGATACTCAACAACAAATCTTAGCTAACGAATGCATTATACCTACTAGCTCAGCATTCTTCCATTGGCATTTTCTCCAATCTGATGAGATTTACTCGTTTCACACCTTATTATATGGTTATCCACACTCCTTGTAAAATTTCTATTGAAAACTTAGACGATTTTATTATCAATGTCATTTTTGTTCTTGATGATAATAAACATGTGCATGATGATTCTCATACTCGTCACGATAATACTCTAGCTTCATCTCATATTTCTTATGTTTTTGAAAATGCTTATCATCATGAATCACATACTATTTATCCTACTTCTTCATTCTATATCAATGATATGCCTAATAATATCCTTCTATCTCAATCTTTTTTTGATTACGAGGAAAAATTTGATAGTCAAGATTCTACTTCTTTGCATACTGCTAAGTGTGAATCCCCTGATCTACTGTCATCATCTTCTCTCGAGATTGTCTCTAATAACATGCATGACTCAAAATTGTCTACTAGTTGATCTCTTCCTACCACCTCATCTCTGCGTCTATCACTTCATCTCCTAGGGATGTTTCATATGGCATTCCTAATGTTTCTATGGATGTTCCATGTCCTTCGCCACTGATTACTTCTTTGGTACCAACCTCTAGTGTTACCTTAGCATCAAAATCTCCCGTGTGTCCTCTAATATTCTTATGAATAATCATAATGTAAAATTACAATCGCTTAACACAATATTTCCATCATATACTATTGCTTCTTAAGATATCTTGTTCCTCATGAATGTTATTTTTCATTTAAAGTCTCGGGTCCAATCTATCACACTAGAAAGAAAGGCATACTATGCTTCCATTGATAATAACTCATTGTGTGGAAATCCTATTCATAAAAAGATTCACAACTCATCATTTCTTAAGGATTTTGTTATGCCTACATTAACATGTTTTGATGGTATGTGAAATCCATACTTGCATCTCAAGCATTATCGGATGGCTATGGCTTTATACTCTAATGATCGAAGTTATTGGTTAAAGCCTTTCACCATAGTCTCATAGATGACACTCTTTGTGGTCACATAATCATGCACTTACTATTATAATTACACCACCAAATATGTTATTTTATATATGGATATCATGTAAGAAAGGTATTCACTAATGATCTATCCCTTAGTCCCATGTCGTTATTTAGTTGGTCTTCGCTCGTTAGTTTGCTTGCACAATTGTCGCTTGTTTGCACAATTATGGTTGTCTATTAGGGAGTTTCATATGTCTTAATTTTGTAATTTTTCGTCTCTAATATTTAACTAGGCTCACCTAGGGTAGAATTGGGCCACACACGGGCACCTGGTTCTTATTTTAGGTGCTTTGGTCCTCAAGCACTTATATCTAATTTATTTATTCAAGGTTGGTATTTTTCATTTTACCTCTAATTCCCTAGGTACTAGTCAAAGATGTCGGGTCATTAGTGTCAAAATTTGAGCAAGCGATCCCTATTTAGAAATACCATACTTATTATCTTATGGGTAGAATATCTACCACCAAGGGCTAGCTATCTAATAAGGCAAGGGATTGCATTTGGGTATCATTGCATCACACAAAATACATAGGAATGGTTGTATTCATTCTATTCCATCCACCATTTGCATTTTACATCTAGCTATTTCTCACTATCTCTACATCATTGACACTAGGGCATCCTAGGCACACAATTGCACACACAAACATACAAAACTACATGGGGTTTAGAATGTAGTGTAGTGCTTAGTTGTAAGTCCACAATTGTGGTAACTAATGTTAGTCTGATCCCTTCATATGCATCTTTATTTTTAAGGATTTTATGTTTTATATGGGGATTTTTAGGTAGATATTAATGACAGGTTTACAATGACATAAGTGAAGTTATTACAAAAACCATGTGACAAGGATCAAGATATTGTGAAGATATAGCAACACTTCTAGATTTGGGTCTTGAGTTTTTCTGCAGAACATAACACCCATATTACAGCAATCTAGGGCACCCAAAAGCACCCTAATATTGTCCTAGGTGCTCCATCTTTAGTAATTTTCTGGGTTACACCATCATGCTCTACTTTGTCTACACATCATCTTGCTCTTTCTCGGAAACACAACAATGTAATTTATTCTTAGGTTAGTACCTTATCTCTCCTATTTCAATTATTTCATTTCATTTAAATATCAAATAAAATTAGTTAACATCTATATTTCAGTTTACACTATTTATTTCATTGTTATACTATCTAGATTAACTCTTAAATTTCATATTTTAGTTAATCATTTTGGTGAACTCGTACTTTAGAATATATTTCCCTAGGATCCATTTCAAACCCTAATGGCTAAGGATAATTCCTCTTTTTTTCCCATCATGTGTCATTTCATCATTAACCCTATCTATGATGAGGCTACCATTGCTAAGCTCACGACTCTTTATGGTAATCCTACTCATATGCCAGATCATATCAAACAACAACTTATAGATGGTCAACAATATGTGCTTACTTGTTTTGAATATTCTCCCATTGGCATTAGTATTTTTGAGGATCAAATAGACTTCACTCATTGTACCCCATGTTCTACAACTACTTATGATCCTCCTTTTGACATTTCTAATGAAATTTAATATGTTTCTCTTATTGATTACTTGTATGGTATTGAAAATTGCTCACATGTGGGTATTGATTCTTCTCCTTGTCATACCACTACTATAGTTCCTTCTCATGATTATCCTACTTACGATATTGCTTCTCATGATACATTTCATACTAGCTTGCATAATCCTTCATATTATGTTGATGACCCTATTGATAGAATCCTTAGTGACATTATCTTTGTTGAGTCTCTATATGATCGATGAGGTAGTTTATAGCCATGGTTATCTTTCTTTTCATACTACCAAGTGTGAATCTCCTATTCCATCTTTACCTTCTCCTAAAGTTGCATCTAGCACTATGCATGAGTCACCTCCATCTATCACTTCTTCTCTTATCATTTCATCTCCTCTTATTACATCATCTACACCTATTTTTTCATCATCTCATATAGATGTATTTCCATTGGTCACCTCGCTTGTCGTGATGTTTCGATGCCAGCCCTACCACATCTATGTGTATTCCATCTACATTATATATTAGAGATTATTTTGCACCTACTATTAGTGTGCCCCTAGCATTGGAATCTCCTTGTCATCTCTAGATATTCCTATGATTAGTCACAATGGAAAATTACAACCTCTTAATACATTGTTGCCATCTTCCACTATTACTTCATAGGATATCATATCTTTGATGTATGTCATAGGTCAATTAAAATTCAAGGTTTAGTCTCTTACTATAGAAAGAAGTTCTTATTATGCATCTATTGATAACAACTCATTACATGGTAACCATGTCCCTAAGAAGAATCATAATTATGCATTTCCTAAGGACTTTATCATGCCTACACTCACATTTTTGATCATACCGTGACCCTCATGCTTATCTTCTACATTACCACATGCTTATGACCTCTTATTTTGATGATAGATTATTGATTACGGCCTTTCTCTAAAGCCTTATTGACGAGGCATTGTAATGGTACACTCATATTCCCTTTGGGTCCATTAGTACTTACTATGACATGGAGGACACTTTCCTTTGTCATTTTATAATCAACAATGGCCCTAAGGTTACTTATGACCACTTACCTACTTTACATCAGGGATCATATGAACCTATCAAGGATTATATCTTATGGTTTAATGCTTGTATACATCAACTGATATTCCAACCTATCGATCTAGAAAAGTTATTTATCTTATGCCATGGTTTGATTCCTGTACTTAAGAAAATATTACATGATGATACATGTGATTCATTCAATCTTCTCTACTATAAAGTCCTAGATCTAGAGAAAGATTTTATGTCAGCAAATTTCATTGATGCTAAACATACATATACTTCTATTATACTATCTAGTCCTCCTTCGTTAAAAGGGTTTGAGCATCCTACACATTCTTCACCTTTGTCTCACAAGAAAAGTAAACAAGCTCAACCTACTCTATCACCACAAAGTGTACTTTTTCTACTAATCCACAACATGCCACTTCTCCTTCCACTCCATCTATGTCGTGCATGCCATTATATTTCTCCCACCATGCTAGAACTTGTGACACGATGTTTTCCTTACTTGAAAAGTACCTAATTCACTTACCATCAAACCAACATCATCCACAACATAGGCTACAATGTCAGCATGACCAACCTTATTGTAATTATCATCGCATAAATGGCCATAGGGACAATGACTGTCTTTCCCTTCATGATAGATTGAAAAATTAGAGGATAAGGGCATCATCTCCTTTATCTCTCACTCACATGAGTGATCCACCTCTCCTCTACCTTGTCAAGTAGTTTCTAATATAGTTTAGTCATCTCTTCTATCTGGTGCTCAAGCTATGGTATGCCCACCACTATAGTTCATTACTCATACCACCATAGCTCCATATGACATCTAGTTTGGCACATATTTGTACTATTATTCCATCCCTCATTCTTCCACCGCTTCACGCCACCTTGGTATTTTCTAGATTATTATTATCACCTTACCCCTCGATGATGCACTTGTGTTCTTATGGTTCTTACACGATTGTTAAGGGTTTTTATCTAAGAACCTTTCATCATATGTGCTTTGTCATTCATCTAGCACACCCAATCATTTCCCAATGATGGAATCTCACTTCGTAGTTCATTTTTGATTGAGGGGTCTTAATTAAAATGAACTTAATCATCCATACACTAGGGGCATATTTTATTTCCCCATTCATCACAAGAACCTATTATGATTACATTAAATTACTGCAATACACATTCCTCATAACACGTTAGGTCATTTATAATACATCATCTCTTTTTACATTCATTATACTAACTACACATTACAACATTTTATTTAAATACACATTTCATTTAGTTCATCACCCACATTACATTTGTTATCTATTACACATTCTATTTGTCATCATTGCATGAATATTACATCAATAAACATTAACAATATACAAAAACATCACATACATCCCAACACTAATCACCCAATCATACACATCAATACACCACAAAATAAGCTCATCATATATAAATCACATGTGTCCATACATATATAGTGAATACAATCATCACTAGGGGGAAATTCCCCTATACAATAATACTAATTACACCTCATCATCACTATCACTCTTGGGTACTACAAGAGCCCTAGAACTAGATGCCTCGCCACTAACTCTGTGCCACTATTTGCGGCCTTGATATCTCTCCACTTACCTACAAAATAAGGTGTTCTCCATAGAATTCTATAAAAATGACGCTACAAATCCATTTATCCTACAAACACATCATGCGCTAAAGGGACCACAACTTACATCGCCTCTTGGGCTCATCAAGTCTCCTCGTGTGCTTTGTCCTCTCTCCTAACAACACCGTGTGGTCACCGCTACCGTGGCCACTAGATCAAATAAATGGACATGCAAATAAATGGGCATGCTCTCCCACTATATCATCGACTCACTCAAGCATACCTCCACCAAGGACATCCGTTAGCACATTCCGCGTCAAGGTGTGGATGGTTGTGTCTATTATTACTTTACGGACCAATACATATCACCTAAAAACACATAACACAACATGTTAAATAACCACCACTATAACATAGTAAAACAAAAACGTACACAACATGATTTTCTAAATAATCACCCTCACCTATAGCTATCGCTACATTATCAGGGGCTTTGCCCTTTCCTCCTCCTCCATGTGGTAACCCCACTGGACACACAAATAATGGGAACAACAATGCCAACCGGTGTATCTCCCACCATGCATAATACTCCTTTTTGAAGCCTACATCATCTACGTCTATCAAATCTATTGTTGTGTCTACCTCATTTGGCCCAAGAGGTACTAGGTGCTCTCTTGTGGGCCTTGGTCTAGCTCCATCCCTCCTAGGTGCTCTAATAGCTCTCAATCGTATATATGTCTCTAGGGGCACATCTTGAGCCATGTCAAACTGTGGTGATACTCTCTCCACCGGAAATACCATAGACACACTTGGGAATCGATCCTCTAACTACATAGTCCTCCGAATACACTAAAATTCTACAGTATCCTCAAGCCATCCTCCATAGTCACAATATGTCATTCATGTAATCGCATCGCCCCCATTCTATCTATCAATGCCTCGTAGTTATTTTTGTCCATCCTATGCCCACGAATATTAATCCACCTCCTCGCATATATCTCTGGCCTAGCCAACTCTCTTCGTGGACCTCTAACTAGTCTCAACACAACTATGTGCTCATAAGCCCATATGTGCAACAATGTAGTGGCTCTTATTCCACCACTATGATCATCATGAGTAAATCAGTATAGATATTTGTATAGGTGGGCCAACAAACACCATGCCCAATGTATTTAGTACCCTCCTCCTATATTCATTGGCATATATCATGCATCTTAAACAAGATACCTACACCTCCTCCCTCCAATGTTATAGATGAAGCAATCGTAACCGCTATGAACTTCTCGCAAGAGCAAGTAACCCTGCACCATAAGATAACATCCATAATGATATGGGCCTTGGAAGGTAGTTGATTCCCACAAAATACCATCTAGCAACACAAATTTTTCTCTCCATATCCTCTAATGGTATCACATTTACTCTCTCTCCAACAACCGATAATCACAATATGCAATATACGTCCTCTAATATAATAATCATCTCCCCCATAGGAAGCCAAAATGTGTAGGTATTTACACACCACCTCTTGCATAGTGTAGTCAACATGGGCATATTATGGGGCATAGCCCCATCCCTCGCTATGTTTCATAGTCCAAAGCATGGTCCATGACATCCCAATCCTCATCTCACAAAGCAAATCCAAGCAACATAATCAAATGATGACCTCTACAAATCCCTCGAATGAATGTCTCTCTCGCACTTCACAAAATAAAAACAAATGCAACATTAGAACACAACACAAATCAAAACATGCTTTCTTATTACATTATTATATACTACAATATTTATTTTCACCATTTTAGACCATATACACAATATCTAGACTAGGGAACCCAGACGCAAGACTGAAACACCAAAGAATAGGACACTAGTGCCTGATTCGCACTCCTCTCCCATGGATCAGTAGCACCCTCACCAATTTTTTGTAGTTTTCAAACACCGAGTAAATAAAAAAATATCAAAATTTCAAAAATATGACTACTACACTACATTTTTTTGAAAAACAACACACTTTCTAACTCTGCACTATCATATGTGACGTTATGGCCCACCACCATCTCAAATGAGCTAGGAAGTGCTACTCTCACTTGTGAAATTTTCATTCACTTCACGTTCAATCTCACAATCACACAACTAACAAATGAAGTGACTAAATTCCTTTTCACTTTACTACTTATAGTTACTTTTTCACCTACTTTAGTATAGTCATTAGTTTGCACTTATTCTTACAACTAATACACACTCCACCATTTTTCTTGAGTTTTTCTACTCCTATATACACCCCATTTACAAAATCATATTTAGAATTCAACCTACTACTGTAACATACACATTACATGTTATTATCTCCTTTTGACTTTGTCTTCCATCTAATTCATTCACATTTTTGGTGATTTCTATCTATTTCGTGCTTACTTTCGACTTAGCATTCCTTCTTCTCACCACTTTCACTTTTTCCAAAAGGGGGAATATCATTAGGGTCATGCTATAATTCCCCTTACATTACCATGTGATTAATTAACACTAATAATTCATCATTTTAAAACATTAACTTGATTCACCATGTGAAATATCACTATTAATTCCCGTAATGACATAATCTGGGGCAAAAATGTATAGTTATTATATGTGAAATTTCATCACTTTCCCCTAATGACCCAACTTAGAGGAAACAAGCATTTAAATATTTCCATGTGATATCTAACTAATTTCTATCTATTTCTCCTAATGACCTAACCTAGGGTAAACTATCATAAATCCTCTCTATGAGTAACCAATTAATCAATCAATGCGTTCAAATTTATAACAATTGAAATCATACCATCAACAAAAATTTAACATAATCGACATCCTAGATGACCTAACTTGGGAAGCTATTTTATATTTCTTTGTTTCTTCCGTGATGACCTAACTTGGAAGTCTCCATTTTTCGCTTCCAAATGACCTACGATCACATCACCCATAGAGTGGGTAAAAGAGTGTATTTCCTATACCACTCTTATATGGGTCAAGTATTTGATCAAACTTATTTGGATCCAAAAACCAAAAATCTTTGAAATGATTCTGTTTGTAGTGTCTAGATCTCGAGGATGTAGTTAGAGATTGGATAATACTACACTTTTTTCCCTACACTCTTCCTTTAGTGATAGGATGCCACAATCCTCTGGTCAATTAGTCATATACACACATTCGGGTTGGGAAATAATCACCCCACCCCATCTCTTCATCATCATACAACCTTCGAAATCATAAATAATCTAACATTACAATCATCACTATTATTTAGTGCACTTCATCACGACATTGCATTTCTCGATATGTTGTAGTATGGATCAACACATCGATCCATGGTTTGGCACGCTATATGGTCCTTTCATAACACTTTTATTACCACATATGTGTGTTCTACTACAACATGTGCTTCTCTCGACTTCTCTTAGGTATGCATCTCTATCTACTTTATGTTACCGAGACTTCCACTCACCAACATAAATCGAGGCAAATGTAGTCACAAAATCATGCACTTACTATTATAATTACACAACCAAATATGATATTTTGTGTATGGATATTGCGTAAGAAAAGTATTCACTAATTACCTATCCCCTAGTCTTTTCATCGCTTAGTTGGTAGCCATTGTCATTCGTCTTGCACAATCTTTAATTTTTACATAGTTCTAGTCATCTCTCAGGGAGTTTCAAATGTCATTATTTGGTCATTTTTCATCTTTAGTCTTTAACTAGGGCACCTAGGGTAGAAATGGTGGGCACCCCGATCCTTATTTTAGGTGTCCTTGTCCCAAGAGCATTTAGATCTAATTTATTTTTTTTAGGTCAGTCTTTATAATTTTCCCTATCATTTCCCTAGGTACTAGTCATAGTGTCGGGTCATTAGTGTCAAAATTTGAGCAAGAGATCCCTACATAAACATAAGATACTTACTATCTTATGGGTATACTATTTACCACCAATGGCTAGCTATCTATTAAGGCAAGGGAGTACATTTGGGCATCATTGCATCACACAAACTACATAAGAAGGGTTGTATTCATTTTATTCCATCCACCATTTACATTTTAAATCTAACTATTTCCTCCTATCTTTGCCTCATTAGCACTAGGGCACCCTAGGAACATAATTGCAAACATATGCACACAAAAATACATTAGATCTAGAATGTAGTGCAAAGGCTTAGTTGTAAGTCCACCATTTTAAGCAACTAAGGTTAGTCCAAATCCTTCTTATGCATATTTATTTTTAGGGATTTGATGTTTTGTATGGAATTTTGTAGGTAGATCTTCATTGCAGGTTGCACAAAGGACTTAAACAAAGTTACTTGCAACAACCATGCGAAAAGGATCAATATATTGCAACACTTCGAGTTTCAAGTCCTAAGCTATTTCGTAGACTAGAGCGTCCAATAGCCCATATTTTCGACTAGGGCATCAACAAGCACTCTTCTCTCTCTCCCATGCACCCCACTCCAATCAAATCTCCATCTGCTATAATTTTTTTGTTGTACCATCATCCTCTTCTTCATCTACACATCATCATGCCCAAATTCAAATCACAACGAGGTAAGCCATTCTCGTGTTAGTACCTTATCTCTACTATTTCAATTATTCCATTTCATTTAAATATCAATTAAAATTAGTCAACATCTACATTTATATTTACATTATTTATTTCATTTTTATACTATCTAAATTAAATCTTCAATTCCACATTTTATTTAATCACTCTCCAATGGTACACCCATCTACCCTTTTGATCTATCAAGATGTCATGTGAGATGGAAGAATATTTTCTTCTTCAATTCATAATCAACAACAACCCTAGAATCCCCTATGATCATCTACCTATCTTACATCGTGGAAATATAGAACCTATCATTGGTAACATTTTATGATTCAATGTTTGCATGCACAAAGTAGTCTTTCCACCTATTGACTTAGAGAAACAATTAATCTTCTATCGCGGTGTTATTCCTTCCTTAAAATAATGGTTGCAATATGACACATGTGAATCATTCACGTTTTTATGATTTAGGTCATTGATCTAGAAAAAAATCTCATTGATACACATGTTATAGATCCTCCTCCTATTACTACTAATACTACATCATCTTGTTCTTCTCTCTGCCCCATCTCCATGGTTGAACATCCTACATGGTCTCCATTTCCTCCTTGCAAGTAATTCCAACCTTATCCACTACATAATCATATTTCATCTCCTCCTCCATGTAGGGCTACACCTCAAAATCCTCCTCTTATTTCACAGGAACTGTTACTTCTTTCTCATCATGCTATACCTCATGATGTACTACATATATTACTTGACAGGTGTTTGATTTGCTTCCCTTCTAACAAACATCATCCACCTAATCACTTGCACTGCTAGAGTAATAGACCTTATTGAAATTATCATCATATCAATGGTCATAGGGAAAATGATTATTTCACCCTTCAAGACCACTTGCAACAATTAGAATATAAGGGTGTCATTTCCTTTGTCCCTTTCTCTCATGAGTAGTCTCTATCTCCACTCCCATGTAGGCGTGTTGTCACTCTCATTGATTTATCTCCTTTATCTCGTGCTAAGGTTATTATTCGTCCATAGCCATAGGTTGTAGCTCATGCGCTTCCTCCATCTCATCTGTCCATTGCTACACCATCTCATCCTCCATGACATAGTACCACTACACATTGGCTTCCAAATCCCTCGCATCTCCACTTCCCACCACTCCTCCATTCAACATTAAATTTGGCTCATACACTCATGCTACTTTCATTCCACATGCTTCAACCGCTTCATGCTGGTTTGGTCTTTGATAGGTAATTTCTATCACCTTACCCCCCAATGATGCATTCATGTTCTTACGGTTCTTATATTACTATTGAGGATCTATTACAATAAGAACCTCTCTTCACTCTTCTTGCTTACATTCCTTCTTGATCAAGCTATCTATCACACCTAATCATACCACTTCCCAATGATGCACTCTTTCTTTACAGTTCATTCTTGACTACTGAGGGGTCTTCTATAAATGAACCTTATAATATATACACTAGGGGCATTGCTATTCTCTTTCCCCATCCTCATCATACTAACACATGCTTCACTATGATTTTACAAAACTTTCATACTTTTATACATTATGCATTTTTCATACAACTTTATTCATACATATAATACACTTTATCATAATAACATCATACACATAATCTATTATCACATGCACTACACCATTATTTTTCTATATATAATCACATTATTTCATACCAACATTTACCCGTTATGAATCAACTCACCAATTACAAACATGAATAATATTCAACATGTTACATATCACACATTCTAACAATAATCAATGAATCATACATCATTATCACAACAAGACATCGATAAACATCAAAATGTAATGATCATACGTGGGTGAATCCATCCATATATGTATCCTTCAAAATCATAGGAACAAAAACATCTCATCACTGGGGTCAACCCTACATAATACAATAATACATATCATATCTCATCATCACTATCACTCTACAAGTATCACAAAAACTCTAGAACTAGAGGCTTCTCCACTCACTTTGTGCCATTGGTCGTGACCTCTATATGTCTCTACATGTCTATACAATAGTGTTACCTATGTTGACTACTCTATGAAGCAACTTTGTAACTTGACAAAATGTGTAAATACATCCCGTGCTAGAGAACCGAGGCGCTACTCGTCGCCTCTCTAGCTCATCATTTCTCTTTGTGTGCCTCATGCCTCTTGTTAGAAAAATTAGTACATGTCACTACTGATATAGCCAATGGCTCAAATAAATGGGCATTCTCACCTGTAATATCATCTACATGCTCTAAGTATGCCTCCATCTATGAGTATATCAATGGGCACATTCTCGCATCAATGTGCGAATATATGTGTCGATAATCAATGACTAATACACATCACCTATAGCCATTATAACACCACATTAGAAAAAATGACAATTAAACAACCATGTAAAAAATAATACAACATAACTATACAAATACTCATGCTCTGCTATTTCCACCACTACGAAATCGGTGATGTGTGTTTACTCCTCTACTCCTCCCGGTAGTGCTCCCACTACTCCTCCGTAAAGAATGGAAAAAAATATACCCACCAATGCAATGCCCACCATGTATGATATTCCTTAGTGTACCCTACGTCATCTACATATATCGAATCTATCACCACGACAAACCTCGTTTGGGCTAGGGAGGTACTAGCTTCTCTTTTTTCATCCCCTCGCTCCGGTGTAACCTCCTCGGTGCCCTTATAGTTCTAACCCATACATATGGCTCTAGGGGCTCATCCTAGCCCATACAAAATTCTTTTCAAACCCACTAAACATGAAATAACTCGCCACCCCTAGAAATTGATCCTATGGCCACATCATATGTTATATGCATCATAGCTCTACTACATCCACCGCTCATCCGTCGTAGTCTTGATATGGCCTCCATATCACGTCCTTTGGCCCCATCAATCTATAGGTGTTTGTATCTATTTTCCTACCATGCACACCTACCCATGTCATAGAAAATATGTTTGGCCTCACCTACTCTCCCCGAGATCCACCAACCGGCCTCACTACTATAATATGCTCGTACGCCCATACATGTAATAATGTAGCAGCTCCAATACCACCCCCATCTTCCTTGTGTGTAAATGTATATATACCCCTGTACAAGTGGGTCAACACACATCATGCCCAAGAATACTCAAGTACTCTCTCCTCCTCTATCCAATGGAAGATTTCATGCATCTTATATAAGATGCCTAAACCACCACCCTCAATTGCAATTGATGACACTATCACTATGATAATAGAGTTCCACACTCACAGCACCCGATCTCAAAATAGCATCGAGGATAATATGGGCCTTGGTAGGAACTTGAGTCCCCACAAAATATTTCCTAACAACCTCATTTGTTTCTATATATCACTCATAGTGATAACATATACCATCTCACAAACAATAGGTAAGCTCGCAGTATGTAATTTACATCCTCTAGTGTGACTATCATCTCCTCTGTAGGTAACCAAAATGTGCAAGTATCTACACACCACCTCTCACACAAAGTTGTAAGTATAGTCATATTATGTGTTACATCTCCCATCCTTGCTATGTGTCATAGGCCAGGCGTGAGTCCAAAACATCCCACTCATCATCTAACAACCCTAATCTGAGAAATGTACTCAAATGGTGGCCACCACGAAACTCTCTCGAATGGATGTCCCTTTCTAACCACAAAATAAAAACAAACATGGTGTTATAATGTCATACATATACACACATATTCATAGGCAACATCAAAGCACATCAATTTTTACATCTACAACACTCTAGACTCAACTCAATGCTTTTTTGGACACAGTTCCTAAATACAGGAATGTGGTGCCTAGGAGCGGGGCACCGCCTCCCATGTCTAGGTTCTCCTATCCCAAAGGTCATTAACGCCTTCACCACTCTTTTCTAGGTCCAAAATGCTAAGAAATTCAAAAACAAAAATTATCAAACATGACTAATGTCAACATGTTTTTCGAAGGAAAAAACATGCTCACCAACTTTGTCGTCATGCACAATGCCACAAATGTCGCTACCATCTGGAATTGACTCGGTTTTGGTTCTCTAAGTTGTAGAAAAGATATCAATCACACTCGCGTAATAATAAAATGAGTTTCCTAATCACTTTATCACATTACTATTACAGTAAGTTTTCATTATTCACTTTACTATAGTCACTCTTCACACTCATTTTCTCTACTAATACATATCACACTATTTCCTTCGTATCTTAAGCATCCTTACTCTGATTTCGATCCCATTTTCATATTTCTATTCATAATTCCACCTACTACCATATCATACGTAATTTAAAATAATTTTTTTCCCTTAAAATCATTCCCATTAAATATAGACATACTTTTACGATATCTATCATATTTTTCCATTACATTATTATGCGCTTACTTTCAGCTCAATGCTCATTTTCATTCTCACTTCCCTTTCCTTGAAATTGAGAATACAATTGGGGTAATCCTATAATTCCCCTTACCCCATCACTCAATCATTTCTACTTTGTCATTATCAAAATAATTCTCATACACCATACAACATTTTAGATCACTTTATAGCGATTCCCGCTAATGCCCTAATCTGGGGCGATAACCGTAAAATATATCCATGAGTAATCAATCAATCAATCACATAAAATTAAATCTATAAAAAAATAAAAATCACATCAATCAACACGATCACTATGCATTTATTCCCATAGATGACCTAACTTGGGAGTTATATCACCACTTTCCTAGATAAGCTAACATGGGAAGTTATTCGTTACTTTGCAATTACTACCGGATGACATACATGGAGGCCAACACATACAAATTGTGGCAACACCCTTGGAGTTGCAGAAATGAGAAGTCATTACCTTTCCTATACTGCTCCTACATGGTTCAAAATGTTTGATCAAAAATTTGGATCCAAAATCAACAAAATTTTGATCTATGTCAGTTGACAACGGTTAGATATTTCGAGGATGTAGTTAAAGTTGGAGAGTAAAAATAAACCTCTCTCCCTACACTCTTTCTAAGGTAGAAAGACACCAAAATATATAGTCTCTTAGGCACACACAATTGGGTTGGGAATTGATCACTCCCTTCCCGATCACATCTCCATCAACAAAAAAAATTGAAATCTTTAATCATTCAACATCACAATCATCAATCTTGTTTAGTTCTCCTCATAATGGTCCCGACATTCTCGTTACACCGCATGGATCAACACATTGATCCATGGTTCGCCACGCTATGTGTTCTCACTCGACACGTCCTCCTATTACACTCTTCATGTACTTCAAGAATAATGGATTCTCCATACTTCTCGTATACATCTTTATCTAATTTATGTTACCGAGCTTATGTTTCACCAACACAAAATGGGGGAAAATGTAGACACAAAATCATGTACCTACTAAAATTATTTTACCGCCAAGTATGTTGTTTTATATATGGATCTTGCGTAAGAAAAGTATTCATTTATGACCCACTCTATAGTCCATCTGTTTGTATTTTTGGTCTTAAATTTTTTTATCTTTCACACTTGTCATTCACACACATAGTTCTAGTGAAGTCACAGGGATGCTTGTCTGTCAGTTCTCACTCATTTGTCATCACTTGTCTCTAGATACTAGCACCCAAGGCTGGACACTACCGTTAGGTGCTCTTGTCTATCCTGGGTACCCATATCCTCTTTATGTTTGATCTTATTTTTGACATTTGAGGTTGGTATTTTTGTTTTTCATCTCATCTCGTGAGGTACTAGTCAGCATGTCAATTCATTAGTGTTGAAATTCAAATAAGATATCCCTATATAAGCACAACATACATGCATTTATATGGGCAAACTATTCTTATCAAGGACAAGCTATCTACATAGAGTAAGGGACTGCATTTAGGCCATTATTATGCATACACATTGCATAAGAAGGGGAGTTCATTATATTCAATCCACACATTTGCATTTCTATCTAGTTATTACCCCTATCTTGGCAGCATTGGCACAAGGAAGACCTAGAAGCATTATTGCACACACAAGCGCACATAACTACATTGGGTTTGAGATATAACATAGTTCTCGGTTGTTAGTCCACCATTGTGGTGGATGAGGACAGTTTGAACCCTCATTTTGCATATTTATTTTTTATGATTTGATGTCTATTTGACAGCTTTGTAGGTGCTTTCTTTATTGCATGTTTACAAATACCTCGGCGATCTAAGTGCCAAATACACATGATAAAAGGTGAATAAGTGTAAATCCCTAACAACCATATTGGAATCAATTTTTGACCTTTTTAGCAGACCAAGGCACCTAGAAACTAGACCAGAGTGCCCTGTGCACCCCCATGCCTATCTGACACCTCACTCTAGTTGTTTCCACCTCTGCTGCATTTTTTCGTGGTTCGGCCATGCGATTGTTTGTTATTTTGTTTCATCACACTACATAGTCCTAGATCACTGTGAGGTAAGAAAAATAAAGGTAAGTTCCTTATTCCTCTCATTTCCTTTCATTAATAAAATTAAATAAGTTGTTTAACATTAATATTTTATTTTAATTTATTTATAGCAGCTATGTACATTTAGATTTTAATAAAATAGCAAATTTTATTGAATCAACATGCACTATAAATACTCTAGATACACTTGTTCATAATGATCACATAGTTTTTCCAACATCTCCTGATCAATTATCTCTAGTGTCTACTACTACACTTCACGCTCCACACTTCATTACTAATCCTTCTCACCACTCCCACATCTTTTATACAAACATTGTATCATCATTACCCTATGATGCACTCTAGTTCCATGGTTCATACTTGACTGATGAGGGTCTAAATCTGAAATGAACATCACCGCATTCAATTTTCATGCTCTATGCTTCATGATCTATCTTTCTAGCACACATTCTCAAACCATTTCTAGATGACGCGTTCTTATTATATGGTTCATTCTTGATTTTTGAGGGGTATTTTATAAATGAACCTCATCTCATTCACATATTTTAGGGGGCACGCTACTCCTATCACATTCACACATTGCATACCATTCCATAAAACTAATACACTGCATTTACATATCTTGGTTACATTTACTCTTGCTTGCTTATACTTCTTACATGTTGCACTTTACTTACTATGCTAGTCAAATACTTAGTATGTCATTATCTTTCTATATTCACACATTCACGCTCACTTTGTATTTTTGAGTGAATTATGCAGATCTCTTACATATTTTCACACACCTTGTAATGATGCTAAAAATGTATCCTTTTCGGGTCCCACCGAGGCTCCTAGGGGAATATATCTTTTCTACTCTCACATATTACATGTGCTATTGTTTCATCATACAATTACTAGCACATTAATTTCCACTTGATACACAAAAAGTTTTGACATACTTTTTATTTTTATAACATTATAATAGGTGCCTCATGTGCAACATTTTACTTCAGGACTTTATGTCACCATGGTTATCTGATACACTTTTCTTGAAATTGTTTTCCATTATATGCTATTGTTTGTGGGATATTCCCTATGTCTTGTTTGATTTCTTATGGCTTCTTTCAACCTTGATTGTCTTGTGACATTGTGAGTGATATCCCATGTTTGAAACCCACATTTTTCAGTCCATCTTGTTTGTAAAATTTCATGTTACATTATTTTCTATTGAATGTTAGCTATGTTTTCTACTAACACATGTTACTAGCCATTTTTTTTACATGTGCCTTGGTTTCTACCATGCACATCCCCTACCAACTATAGGTATCTACTTAAACACAACTTTAGGTCCTCTCTTTTTGGCCGCACACTCTTAAAATCATCACATGTACCCTAAACAAGTGGGGAATAAATTGGGTGAACAAATCACCCATACGAACAACTTGAATCTACAACACATATCAAGATAATACGAAAAAACACATAAATACAGCCACAGAACAATATAAAATATGACTTTGGTACAACCCATAGTATAGACATCGTGCCCAACACTAGATAGTAGTTCCTAGGCACCTATGTCCTCCACTCGAGCACTAATATCCTAGGGAACATACAAATCAAATTATCGATCAACAAAGATCACAAAAGTCTTTAGAGTAGTTCTACGATTACTGTGCACAATCCTCCAATAGAAAAATACATTCTATCTCCTTCAATTCATACAATTAGAAATAGTTTGAAACAAAGGAACAACATGAACTAAATCTATAGTGGTGCTTATTAGATGGATTCATGGAAGGAGAGTAAAAATAGACCTCTCTCCCCAACGCTTGCTCTTTTCCATGGGATCACCCAAAAAACTCTCTATGGGCATGAAATCACCTAGAAAAATCATTATTGGCATGATTTCACCTAAAAAATTACTATTCATAGAATTTGAGGACACATTTTAATCCTTTACACACTTTTACATCAGGGAATACTTTCCTTTACTACTAATTTTACACACTTGTAAATACTTTCTCGACTACTCTTTTTCTCTTCTTTTATGGGTATGTGCTTAATAAGCAACCAAAATCATCCTACAACAATAAATACAAGAATAAAAACATGTAAAACCAACACATACACTTCACCCCTAGGGTTACTTTCCTTTTTGAGTCTCCAAGTTTCACTTTTACAATCATTCCAAGCTTCACTTGTCCTCTCAAAGATGCATTTCACCGCACGCTCTACAAGATAATAAGATACACATCTTTTATCTAATTTTTGTTATCGATTATTAACTCTACAACATAAAGTGGGGAAAAATTAGATAGAAAATCAAGTACTTGGGTACATTTATAGGTCCTAAAAGCATATTACCATTTACATGATTCCTAAGCAAGAAAACTAGGGTTTGACAACTATTTTTGGCCTCTTTTCTTTCTCTTGTTTTCTATCCGGTCTTACACACTCTATAGCCCAATCAAAAATTTACTTATTTATCTTTGATTTCCTTAGACACTAGCTCTCACCAGACAACAACACCGAGGAAACCTTATAACCATTAGTCGCCTAACCCTTCCTTACCTTACTCACTTCTTTTGGGTCTCTTTTATCTTTTGGAATATTTTTCACTTATGAATTGGCCTTTGTTGTAAATTATGAAATTCAAACAAGGGAATCATATAAATACATAGTTATGTCTTCAAAATAAACGGCCAAACACCAAGAATATACTTTCATCACATAACCTTGCATCCAGAGGAAGTAAAGAGAACTAAAGGCATCCATCTAGCATTCATTCAAAGGAAAAGGTCTATATAATTTTCTGCATACACAACACAGAAGGGGAAGTTTATTCTATTCAATTCACACATGATATACATTTCTACATTTTAGATATAGCCCGCTATCAAATGTAACTTGGACTAAGGAATCCTAGGGTATGATTTCTACACACATTCAAAAGAACTACATGGATTCTAATATGTAGTGCAAATCTTAGTTGTCATTTCACTCTCAGGTTAACTTGTGAGGTTAGTCTGACTCCTCATTATGCATTTTCCTTTTTAGGTTTGATGTGGTTTGTGGGCTTGTGCAATTTTTTTTTTTTTTTGCAGTTAAAGGTACCTCAACAATCTAGTATAACAAACAACTATGACACCATTATGGCACATAAGAGGTCAAATCATGAGCTCCAAAATATTCACTAATTCACAGAAGTGACATCTAGATCCCTTTCCCTATCATAAGTTCCAATGTTTGACCTCAACCTTGCATCTTAGAATTTACAAAGAGCATTTACGACACCCTTCCCAAATATGTTCATCACTTCTACCTACCTAGAATAGTTCTAGATTATGTAGATATCAACTAGTTCATATTTTATATACTTCTTTCTTAGGGATTCATATGTTACATCTTAATTTTTGAATCTTTGTTGTATTCTATCAATTATACATGGGTTACTCTTCAATACTTAGATATAATTAATTTAAATTAAAGTAAATCACATATATTTCATTTCAATGGGGAAGAAAATATTTTGTTATAGGTCCAATGGATCAATGTTTTGGGCACTATTGAGTTGAGCTTGTAGGATTCTTCCATGGATAAGGTTCCATTCTTAAAGGAGGAAATTTTATCTACATGGGATAAAGGAAAAATATCCACAATTGGGAATTTTTCATAAAATGTAGAAAATATTTAAGAAGGATGCATATGGGTTTGTGGCACAACTATTTTCACTAGAAGTGTAACCATCAAAAGGTCCTATACCATGATATCTAAAAATAATTTTTAATAAGCATCGGTCATATTTATGGATATGTTGAAATGGTTACAGACACAAAATCACATGCTTAGGTACATTTGTAGGTCATAAAAGCATACTTGTATTCACATGATTCCTAAGTGATAAAACTAGTAATTGAAAACTATCTTTGGCATTTTGTATTTATTTTTTTTTTCCATTTGGTATTACACACCTTAGATCCCAAATGTCGGTACTTTACTTTTTATCTTTTATGACATAAAACATCAGCACTGAGTAGAATGACAACACCTGTGCACCCTTGTCCCTTTGGGTTCCCCTCACCTATTTCTATCTGACGCTAATCTATTGGGCCTCTTTTATCATTCGGGCCAAGGTTCATTTTAATACCCCATTCAAAAAAATAATGATATAGTGGGTTGAAAATCATAGGAAAAGGAAATATGCATTGTAGGAAAGGAGGGTTTTGTGATGGCGGTGAATGGAGGTTTTTAAAGCCTCTGTGTGTTGACGCTTAAATGTTTTTTTGGCTGGAAATTACAAAACTTATGGTAACAAAACATGTTTATGTAAGTCAAGCTACAACTATTATCATCCGATAATGTATTTCACTTGTCATATGACACTTGCATCGTGTTCCTAGATGTGAACTAAAGACATGGTGTCATTACCAACTGGTATCACGAGCCTTTTGATATACAAGATTTTCTTTATGTTTTCAGATGACTCTACATGTATCATTCCATTTGGTAGCAACCTAGAAAATCAACACTGTTGCTCAGTAACACAAAAAGGTTTTACTAGATGGATCACTATTTGTATTTCCACATGGCAATTTGCTTGTGTTGTCCCCATTAACATTCGCATGCCACCATGTGTTGTCACCTCAACTTGAAGAGCCTTTCCTTTTTTATATATATATATATATATATATATATATATATATATATATATATATATATATATGATCCCCATTATTTTTCCCATTTTCACTTGTAATTTTCTCCAGGATAGAGTTTTTTAGAACTTCGCCACTATTGCAAACAATTTTTCTATGCTACTTGTCCACTTATAGTATGTATGGCCCACTCATCTTAGAAATTGATAATACTTTGATGTTTCTTATTTTGGATTGAGCCATAGACATTATTATCATATTGATCTTTAGACATTGATAGATGAACATTGTTATATTTTATTAGCTTATTTGATAGACAATATGGATGTTTTAGATTTATGACATGATGTGATTTACAGGATGGATTATATGCATGGATCGACATATTATTACTTGATGATCTTGAGCTACTACTATAATAACACATTGGATTTGATATATACATGTTGCTAGATGATTTAGTTGGTTTTGTGATCTTATTGCTAATCGATAAATTGATGAAATCAAAATAATTATAATTGTGAATAATTAGTGAATTACTTAATTTTAGTGATGGTTTAGTTATGATATTGATGATATGAATCGATATGTATATGTATGCATTTTATTATCTCAATGTTGTTAATATGGCCATGAGGCCAGAAAGGTATTGCTTTGATTTTTGTAAGCATTTTCAACACAATGAAAAAAGGGGATAAGAGACCCACTTTGTGAATTAATTTGGGGTATTGGCAACAGGTCACCTTGACAACTAGTGTAAATGTATGATGTTATTTTTTTAGTTTGTTAGGAGGTCCCCATTGGGGGATAGCCTCAAATGCGACCTTGGGTAAATTGTGGTTTCCCCCTTTTGGTTTTATTTATTATGAGTAATTGTATTCTTATTAGTATTGTGAGTCACTTTTATTATTGTTGTTAATTACTCCTTTTAAGTTAATTATACTTGATTAGTTAGTCTAAATTAGGATGTGACAAAAAGGGGTAATTAATGTGAGTAGGTAGTACTTGGTTTGTGTTGGATTTGAAAGAATTTAATTACTTTTGAGTGTTGTGCACTCAACCTTGCATGCAAATTTCGGATTTTGATTTTCAAGCCAATTTTGGAGGCATGTGAGACAAGTTAAGCTTGTCCCACACCTCTTAAAGTCATCCAATCAATATTCCTATAATGTTATCGGATTATTTTAGGCCTTTTTGTGTGTTTTAATGGAGAAAAAGAGAAATTAATTTCACTTTTATTACAAGAGTCTGTAATTATGTCCTTTACTAGTGTGGGTTTGGGTTTGAGTGTAAGTAGAGGTTGTCATTCCCTCAACCACCAATTTATTGTACTTTGGAGATTGGGTTTGACCTTGTGATGTGGAATGGAGGAGAAATGATGTGGCATCCTACATGGAGCCACATCACCTCTCTCTCCTCTCTTTTCTATTTATTCTAATTTTTTAAGGAATTGGGTGTTACTTGTTTTATTTTGGGCCCTTTTATTTTTGGAGGAACTTAAAGAATATTGCCTGGATCTTACATTTGGATTGTTCTTTCTTGGACTTGGAAAAAGGCTTGAACTTACTTGTGGATTGGAAACTCTTGCAATGGAAAGGTATTGTCTTCACCCATGTTTTCTTTTGCTAATTGTTTGTGAATATGTTTGTGAATGAATTGTTGTTGCATATGTGATTTTGGGAAGTAGAATTTCCTTTAGGTTGTGTAAGAGAAAATGGAAATGGGGATATTTTGTAGGGAGGCATAAGAGTTTTTATTGGGAATTTTAGGAGGGAGTTGGGTTGGGGTGTCCCACCTTGTGATAAGTAAACTGTGCTTATCTTGTTATTTTATTGTGGGAGGCATAAGAGTTGTTTTCTTAGAGGGATTTTTAAGAGTTTTATGGGTTGTGATTGAGTTCTTTGATGTTTTAAGGTTGGAACCCAAACCCTTGGGAGGTATAAGTAGATCCCCATGTTTATTTCTCTTTCATGGCTTGAGGATAGGTCCTTTGTGTTGGGAAACTTGTGTGTGTTGATGTGATTTTGTTGTTGTTCTTGTTGTGTTGAATGTTTGTTTGAATGTGGAATCCTTGTTAAGTTTTCAATGGTTTTCTTATACCCCTCATTGCTTCATTGTTGGGGCTCAAGGGCCAATGAGGAAGAAGGATTATATTGGTTGGGTGGAGAGTGTTTCCTACTCCCCTATTTTGGTTGTTGTGTTTGGAATATGGGAAGATGGTGGAGCTCAAGTGAAGATTTGGTCTTTGTAGCACCTTGAAGAAATGGAGAAGATATCCCTCTTTGTAAAAGAAATTTTACCATGTTGTCTCCTTTAAATGGAGGGCTTGTAACTTGTATTTTTTAGATTGTCAACCTCTTGTAAATGTGTTGAGAAATAGTTGAGTTGTATTAAGTTTTCAAATTTATGTATATGAAAAAAATAGACAAAGGAAAATTTCATTTGCTACTTTGAAAAATCCTTTCAACTTGTAAACTCTACTAAGATTGTTTTGAATGAAAAATTTGCATTTTAAATGTATTAGTTCTTGTAAAAGAAAACCACCAAATCTTGCATTGTTAAATGAAGTAGAAAATTTGAAATGGGATTGAAATGGAAATAAATTTCTTTCAACCTAAGTTTATTTTATTACCTCTAAAGTGTGATTTATTTCATTTTTAAAAGATTGATGATCATGTTGAAAATATACTTGTTTCTTAAAATGGATTTCCATTTAGTTATTGTGAATGAAAGTAAATGGTTGCTTGTTTCTATTGAAAAGAAAACATAGTGAAAATAGTGAAATTTTGGTTACATTTATTATTAGGTTGAAGGAAAGAATAGAGAATGAGTTGATGTTATGTAATTTGAGTATGGAACAAGAAATGTTATCAATCTAGCAACCAATGACTAGAAGACACCTTAGTTTAATTTACTATAGCTTTAAAAACCAACTTAAGTAGAAGAACTGTTGAAAAAATGCATGTTTGGAAGCTTATGTTTTCAGAGAGAACAGATCTACCGCTTCTGTGAGCGGTGGTTTGAACCACCATCCAAAGACCGAGCGGTGGTCGATGAAATGCTCCTGTAGCATGATGGTGGTCACATGACTGCTAACCTACGTAGGGCAGCGGTTTAATCACTTTCATGAAAAATAAAATCCATCTGTTTAAAAACCCAGATTTAAAATTAAATGAAATATAAGCCTAAAACCATAAAAAGGTAACTTCCAACAAATAGAAATGAATTGAAATTAAGTGTTTAAGCTCTTCAATATTGTTTTATGGCACCCAAATGTGTAAAATTCTTAGATTAAAGGAAATGGGGTTTTTCCCAATTGTTGAACTCGAACAAGAAAATGTTTTCATTAAATAACAAAACAAATCCATTGTAGGATCTCTACATTAAACAAATGAGAAATATTACAATAGTAAAATCTTTACAACTAAAACCATGAAAATTTTTCCATGGTTTCTCTTCTTTCTCTCATGGCTCTTCCTCTTTCTCCTCTTCCAAAAACCTGCAAAACAAAAATGAGAAAATAAGTCAAAGGAATGAATAAGAACACTCCATAGAGATGATTAGGGTTAGTGTGAAATCCCTAAGATCCAAGGGCCCACATTGAATCCATCTAAGGGTTGTGATTCAACCCTATAAAAGTTAGGTGAGAATTAGGTGGGAATATGTCTTAAATAAAAAACATGTGTAGCTTAGGAATGGGGCCACTAAAGGAGTGTTAGAAGGTAAACTTAAATTGTAACCTTAATGTTTAGTTGGTGACTTTTAAAATTAAAAATCCTTCACTCTTGTAATTAATTAAATCAAATTTACTCAAGGGTAACTAGACAACATTTAATTTAGGGATTAAATTTATTTATATTTAACTTAATGGGAGGGTAAGTTTAGACTTTTCCTTAGAATAATAAATTAATAAATGACAATAGAACTATGGTACTATCTTAAATAAATATTGTAACAAGGGGATTTTAAGCTAGATCGGGGAATTAAATAATATTAATTAAATGTTAATTAAAATGAATAAAATATTAATTGTGAATTAAATTAAATCTAGTTGAAGGTATTTCAGTTATAACTTGGTTTAAAAAAAAAAATTATTCCGTAAATTTTCCAATCTAACTATTGGGTTGTCTTGGGTTTTGACGGGAAATTTCTAAGCATTACACATTATTATCCACATGATTTTTTCTACAATCCTCATATACATGTATCTACCAATACCTCTTATTTTTCAAAGAATCAAAATATCAAGATTCAAGAATAATGACACCAAGAAACAAGTCGATTAGTACTCGTCCTATGTTTATAGAAAAATATTGTATCTGCAAGCACTACAAGTGTTGTAAGACCAAAAAAATAGAAATTAATCTAATTAGTTGGTAACTCAAGGTTCCATGGACTTATTTATATGGTTTGGTATGAAATAGAATACAAGTCTGTTAAAAAAATTAATGCAAATGTATAATAGTTCGATGGATCTTTCACAATTGCATTACCATCCCACCAATTTATCATCAGAATAACACTCGATGATATTAATCATCTAACAAGGCTACATCATCAAAATTCATTATTTGTATCCACAAAAACCATTCTAATAGATGAGAAAAAAATTAGAGTCTCATTATAATCTTTCTTTTGAGGATGAGGATAATAAACTCTCTAAAAGAGGGATTAACACACAATCAATCAAAGTCCCCTTTCTCCTAGATATGGTAGAATTTTTTCAGGGTCACATCATGTTATAAGGAATATAGAATGGTATTCCTCAATGGGAACTGTAATACCTTCTCTAAAAAATTTCCGGTGTTAGATTCAATTGGTGTACATTTATTTCAATAAGGATTCGTTCCTTGACATTAACAAAGCCATTATGAATCCTAGTGCAATTATTTCTTCTTCTTGTTTTGTTCTTTCTTTCTATTATGCGGGTTTTCATGCACTCAAATAAAAACTATTCACACTAATATGTATGAGAAGATGGATAAATATGAAATTCCTCTGACTGAAAATTGGTGAGTATTTTGTTTTAAATTCATTTTATATAGATTATGTTCATAAACAAAATCATTTTAAAATCAATTCTTAAAAATATATAATATATTTTCAACTTGTTAAAGTAATTGAAATAATGGCTCAACATAATACAAAGATTTCGCGCACATAACCATGCTAGGTTTGATGGTTTTGGCGACAACGCTTTTAATTGATGTCACCACGACCAATGACTCTATGGATGTCACTAACACCCAACAACATAAAGGTAAAATAAAATGGATGCATGGCTATATGGAATAATCCCATTGACAAGACATAATGTGTATTGATTCCAATCTAGGTTTTAATTCATTCATAATGCATAATTGTTTTAATTTTGATTAAATTTGTTTATAAACTAATGATAATCTAAGTCTTGACAATGGAATATGTCAATTTCCTAATGTGCATCCTTATCCGGCACATCATTAAGACACATGGTGTCTTCTGTCACAGACACTACATACATACCTAAACATAAGAGATTCAGTCTGCACTAATTCTTTTCCCTTCAAGTTCTGGTATGAATAAATAGTGATTTAAATTTTATTTATATTAGTCTTTCTTTTAGGATTTTATAATTCTATTTAACTAGTTTTTCTTAAAGTAAGGTTTTGTAATGCCACCACCCCCTTCCACTTAGTATAATAGTCTCTTGATTATAGATAACAACATTCACGATGTAAGAAATATTTATTGATTTGGTATCCCAGATTTTACTTTGAAATCTGAGACTACCCCATGTTAAAAAATTTCATACTTTTAAAACAATGGGTTGTTTTGTGTTTTTATTGCCGAAAGTGTCACGTATTGTGTCAAGCTATTACCAGAGAGACATATTAGACAATTTTGCAAAATACCCGATGCCCGAAATCGTTATATTCATCGCTGGGGGTTTACCTACAGAAATTTTTATTTAATTATTTTGAGACCCGTTTGAGGCAAATTGTGCTCCGATTTAACCTGTTGTAGTCTTACAAGTAAATTTTCCCATATACCAATAGGGTTTTTACCAGAATGAATCCTGGGATTTATTTGTGAATTCTGCAACATTTTACATTTTTGGTGTTTTCCGTTTTGTTTTACGTGAAATTTCTCTCGTCAATTTCTTTACCGGTTTAGTCGATTTCTTGCCTAGAGTATCTAGAGATCATCTATGGATGTTATGCCGGAAGGAATTTACCATGGAGGTCTGGTTATCTCTAAAATGATGAAGACATGCATAAAAAGCTTCTTACGGGAAGGTTGCATTTTGGGAAAAGAAGGTTTTAAGCTACAATGGGATTTTCGGTAGTAGCGAGGCGGTGGGAATATTTTACCCGCCTGAAGGGTACGTTTTCCATGGAAACAAAGTAACTTAAGTCACAATGGGAAAATTAGAGGCGGCAGGAAGGCGGGAATTTCTTACCTACCTTGTATGATGAAAATTCCCATTGTGAAAGAAAAGAAAATCACTTAAGGCATTGATAGGAATTTATTACCTACCTTATAGGGTAAAAAATCCCATTATGAAATTCAAACAACTTAATTGGATCATGGGATTTTTGGAGCTATGGTGCAAGGTGAATAATCCCATTAGAAATTTACTCTTAAAAATAGAATTCACCCTTACCAAAAAGTGTGACCCACCTTGGGTGAATAATAATGCATTTAATAATATTTATTAATGTTTATTCACCCAATTTTGGTGCCCAAGCATTAAGAAAAGTCAACACATGATTAAAGGATAAAGAAGATTGGAAATAGAATTCTAAAATTAAATAAATTTAATTTATTTAATGCAGCCCCCTCTCATGCAAAAAAGTGTAACCCATATTGAGGAGAAATAATACTTTTTAAAGTATTAATTAATGGAATTAATTCCTATTTTTGGTGCATAAGGTCAAAGCACACTGTGAAGTCAATGTGGATAGGAAGTAGAAAGCTAAAATTAAATAAATTTAATTTATTTAATGGCAGCCATGAGCATGCACAAAATAGGTGCCCAAATTGAAGAGAAAAGCATGTTAATTAATTAATTAATTGCCAGGAATAGGAGAGGCAATTATTAATTATAGAATGGTGAAGGTTATATAAGAAGGGCTTCCATAATGATGAATTAATTAATTTTTCAACAAGGAAGTGCAGCCCAGGTAATTTTGGCGCCCAATTAAGGAGGAATTTTCCACAGAAGAAGGTGTTTTTACTGTTGGAAGGCTTCAAAGTTTGGCACCTAGGTTTGAAGGATATTGAATTTAGTCTAATTAATTGTCTGCATAGTGGTACAGTGCTTAGGTGAAGTTGAAAAAATTCATGCTTGCTTTGTATGCAAACAAAACATCAAATTTTGGGGCAGCAAGCTTGATATATGCAGATTTTTATAATTAAAATCAAGTGTTCATGTTCGGTTGCCATATTTGTCTAAATTAATTGCAGGAATTCATTACAAGTTATTTATAAGAGAAAGGGAGCTTAAATCAATGTCCAATACATTAAACATATCCTCCGAATATGAAGAAATCTCCAGATCTACACCGATTGTAAAGAATTCAAATCGAATAAAAAAGAAAAATAAATTCTCGACAAAGACATATATACGGCCATGGCGAAGCATGATGAAAGAAAAGGATCAATAGAATCATGCATAGCTTCCAGATCTAGATCCATAATTGCAAAGGCTTCATCCTCTTGTTTTGAATGCAGCCCGTGAAGATGTCAGTGCATGGAAAATTCCTTCCAGGATCTTGTGCATGTGCTCCCAATCTTCTAGTTGAAGCCTTCATTGAATTTTCATTCACCCAGAGTGCTTTCCAAAATTTTTAATTGCTCATATGTAATTAAAAATAAAAATGACGAGTTATTTACAACAAACATTGCAGACGATGCATGTATCTTGGAGAAAAATTCAAATGATTCAAGGATGAGTAGGAAGACAAGGAAAAAACAATACCCACAAGAAAATCCTAGTCACTTGCTTCCAGATACATCCGCTTCCCATCCGGTTTTGTGAGAATCAAAGGCAAAAAAATCAATCGCATTCGAGAATATGAAAAAGGACAAGATCAGAACTTTTGTCTTTCTTCTTCTTTCTCTTATTTCTTCCTCCACGACAAAGTAATTGAGTGATCAATTAAATTATAAAACCTATGTGATTGGTTTAAAATCCATTATTTGAATAAGTCAACTACTTGGAAATAGGTGGCAGGCATGCAAAATAGAAAGTTCTATTTTCAATTGCAAATCATGCATGTCATGTAAAGAGGAATTCTAGGAGGGAGATTGCTAGTTGTTTCCTTTCCCACTTCCACATGTGCGAGTTCCACTAAAGGCTTCCTATTTGTAATTTCTCCTCTACATTATATAAGTAGAGGAAGAACCTACATGCTAGAGTAAGATAACTTGTATACAACATTCTTGTGTTCAAGACTTTGTGTTGAAACCCCTGATAGATATTTGATTCAAAGGAATAAAAAGGAGCAGATTTCCGGAGAACTTTGTGTCACGGTGAATTTTACTTCTAGCTTTTTATCTCAGATCTACTTATAAATTTTGTGTTATTTTAGATCTAGATCTAAAGGTTGCCTTTGCTTATAATTTTGTGTGTTAATATCTATTGGTTCTATCTATGTGCATGCAATCAAATCTGTAATCTATTGATTGGGTTGCACATCTTCCCTATTTCTTCCACTGTATTTTTATTATTTCCTTCTTCTTTAGATATTTCCTTTCTTTAACAGCTACTTACTTGCTGCAAAACTATACAGCTATGGTTCATGAGCTGCATGGTTAAAGTAAAACCCCCAAATAGATACTAGCATATTTTATTAATAAATCTTACACAGGAGCCTCACCGGTAAATGAGGGAGATTTATCTCATGACTGCCTAGGTTTTCAGCTATGCAAAAAATCTAGCCAATAGTTTTTGGCGACTCCACTGGGAAAATTTATCTTTGCAAATCAAAGCTTATATTTTACAGATCAGAGTGTTTTCCCATTCAACTCTTAACCTTGGTTGAACGTCCATTCACCCAATCTGTAAAGGCACAAGGAAGGACTGATCATTTCTTCAAATTACAGGAGCAATTCAATTTCAATCATCCTCCTCAAGTTAGAAGCCGCAGATCTAGTATCTCACCAGGAAGAAGAGTGTAAACACATCCAGATCTGGATCATCTTCAACATAATCCAGTAGATGGAATTATGCATCAAGTCTATTCTCAAAGAAGACGTTCTCCTTTCATGATGCAGAATCAACCACTTTCCCCTATAGCACCTAATCTATGAGGTGTAGCCTTTGGACCTCTGAATCTAACTCCTCCTATGCATGATCTACCTAAAGGGATGAGAAAGAATTTTCCAAAATTCTTTGGAGATGGCAAGCAGAATCTAGATGACCACTTGGCTGCATTTTCATATCTTGTGGAGTGCTTGCAGTCGAACATGAAGATGTATCTGTCAAAATCTTCATTGAGACTCTCCATGACTTGGTTGGAGAATGGTTCTACTAGCTAGCTCCTAGCACCATAACCAACTGGGCTACTATGAGAGATGCATTCCTGAAAAGATTCAAACCAGCTAAAGATTCTAGTACCTTGATAACTCAACTCACTTAGTTGAAGGAGCCACATGAGCACATGTGGGATTTTATTACAAAATTCCAAAGAT
Source organism: Taxus wallichiana var. yunnanensis (assembly GCA_018340775.1). Taxonomy (NCBI): domain Eukaryota; kingdom Viridiplantae; phylum Streptophyta; class Pinopsida; order Cupressales; family Taxaceae; genus Taxus; species Taxus wallichiana. The sequence continues at coordinate 255,929,396 of CM031238.1, read as the reverse complement.
TACTTTACAAAATTCCAACTTCTGCTTCTTTGAATGACGAGAATCAAAAGGTATTATTCATCAATGCTTTACTTCTGAAGTAAGCTATCAATCGAAAGAGCATGTCCTGTGACTTGTTAGTAGCCCAAAACATGGCAAATCGAGATTGAAGATGACCTCATCATGGCTAGAAAAATAAAGAGAAACACTTATAGAGATGAAAGTTCATCTTATACTATGACATCTGATTCACTATTGAAAAATTTAGCAAATGAGATGATGTAGATGAAGAAACAAATGGCTCAAATGGCTCAAGGCAACAACACACTCCTCTACTCGGAATTTTAACAACAACAACCATAACCGCATTGTCGGTTCCTAGAGATTAACAATTGAATATGCTCCTAGAAAAAATGTGGAGATGAATGAAGAAGACCCGTCGAAGGCGATCTTGATCAGTTTGAGAATGATGATTTTGTAGGTCTTGTTGGTGACTCTAACATTAATTACCTAAACTAAAAATCTGAATATGATGATGAGAGACTTCATGAAGATGATCATGGTCATACATATGTAGTACTTACAAGATCACACACTTGCCAAGCTGAGGCATTAGCTGATGAACAAAGAAGGGGAAGCCCTTTACCTTCTTCCTTAGCTCCCAGAGATAAGAATGTGAGTTCTTCATTTCAACCACAGAAAGAAGCTCAGGTATCTATACCTTCTTTTGAAATTATTGATCATGCCAAGAAAACTAGAGTTCAAATGTCAAAAGATGAATACTTGAGAGCCTTTCCTGAGCAGTTAAATAGGCTAGTCAAATATGTGCAATCACCGGGACCATCTAATGCATCAAAGGGCCTTTTCCTAAGCCCAAGGATACTCCTCCCTAGAATAAAACTTCAATTGTTAAACCTTCATTATCTTCTAAAAGAGTGGAACCGTTCTATGTTTCCCTATTGCTTAATGGTTTCAAGTTAAGTAACTACATTTTAGATTCAGGTGCTTCTAACAATGTCATGCTAGCTAAAGTTACAGATGCTCTTGGGATTACCTTGATGAAGACCATAAAAAGGTGTTATTCCATGGAGAGACAAGTCCCTTTAATCGGACAAATAAAAATACAAAAGTTTTTTTGGCATCTTTTCTGAAAAAGATTAAAGATGACAATCCTAGTTGCAGATATTCTATATTCTATGGGATGTTGCTGAGTAGAAACTTCTACAAAGAGATGGGAGGAGAAGTAAAGATGGATTGGTCTTGTGCACATATTCCTATCAAAGGGATTAACCATAAGATAGAGCTGAAAAAGAAGTCCAGGTACACAATTACAAAATCTGAGGATCCTAGATCTCAGATTCTTTTTTAGGAATCTGACCACGGGGTCTATTTCTTGGAAATAGATAAAGACACTCCAGAGCCAGAACTTCGACTAGAGTCAGAGCTAGCAAAAGAAGAAAAAAATTTTGGACTCTAGAGTTTAAAGGCACATGTTGTTCTTTTGGATCAAGATTTAGAGTTTTACTAATATCTCTAGATCATGAGATATTTCCATACTCCCACAAGCTGATGTTTGAGAAAACCAATAATATGGTGGAGTATGAAGCCTTGTTGTTAGGAATGGAACAAGCTAAAAAGAAAGGAGTAAAAATCCTCAAATCCCAAGGAGATGCTGAACTTCTAGTAAAGTAGATTCGAAGGAAAAGTCAAGTCAAAAGAGATAAGCTACATCATTACCGAGATAGAGTGCTTTCTGCCACATTCAATTTTGTAGCCTTCTCTATTGACTTCATTCAAATGAATTAGAATTCCAAGGCATACTCTTTGGTAGTCACAGCTGCACTATTAAATTTAGATAGAGAACCGTCCATATTCAGACAAGGAAACTATAAAGTGGAGATTTTCTACTACCCTAAAGTCCCTGATAATGTTGAATAGTGGTAGACTTTCAATGATGACAAACAAACATCTACATGTCTGCATGTTGAAGGGAATAAATCACCACCACGACGAACAATCACAGGCAAAAACTGATCTGGGTTATGATGACAATAATGGAATAATCCAACCAAAAGGTAACAAAATCCCCAAGGGTTTAGTTTCCTTATTGGAGAATTTCAACAAGCGTGATCAGTACCTGAAGAAGAACAAAGAATATGGTGCTAGTTCTTCCTCAGAAATGCAACAAATAAATCTGGGAACATAGGAAGTTAATGCAGAATTATCCACCACAGAGAGAAGAAAGGATGAGCCACCACCATTTGAAGTTGATAAGGACTTTCCCAAGATATTTTCCAAGAAGTCCAGAGGAAGGAAGTTCAAGATTGAGACTGGGTACTCTGGTGGGACAAGAGACATGAACCAAAGGGCATGCACGAAAAATCTGATTCACTTTGGAAAGGGCCCTTCATGATCAAAAGAGATGCCGAAATGGACACTTTCTTCCTTTCTTCTTACTCGGGATGGAATTGAAGTTACCACCGCCTTTTCAACGGAAACATCTGAAGCTTTTTCGGACATAAAAAGTAGGGTAAAACCTATATGTATATAAATAATACTTTGTTGTTTTTTTGACCCCAAGCCCAATGGACAAGACACGAAACCAGAGATGTTGGGATCTCATCTTTACCCCTGTCATTTTGACAGAGGAAAATATTTCAACAAACGGAGCCGACTAGTGTCCCTAGATTTCACTTTGAAATCTAAGACTACCCCATGTTAAAAATTAGGTACTTTTAAAAACATGGGTCGTTTTGTGTTTTTATTGCCATAAAGTGTCTTTATTGTGTTAAGATATTCCCAGAGAGTCATATTAGCCAATTTTGCCAAATACTTAGATGCCCGAGATCGTTATATTCTATCGCTGGGGTTTGCCTACTGGAAATTTTTATTTAATTATTCTCGAGCCCTGTTTGAGGCAAAGTGTGCTCCAGCTTTAACCACTTTGTGGTATTACATGTCAATATTCCCATATACCAAGAGGGTTTTTACCAGAATGAATCCTGGGCTTTATCTGTGAATTTTGGCAACACTTTACATTTTTGGTGTTTTTCTGTTTTGTTTTCTATGAGATTTATCTAGGCCAATTTCTTTGTCGGTTTAGTTTGATTTCTTTCCTGGAGTATCTGGAGATCATTTATGGATGTTATGACAAAAGGAATTTACCACAAGAGGTCTGGTTCTCTCTGAAAAGACAAAATCATGCATGAAAAAGCTTCTTCCTGGAAGGCTACATTTTTGGGAAAAGAAGCTTTTAAGCTACAATGGATTTTTGGTAGTAGCGAGCGGTGGGAATTTTTACCTACCTAGTAGGGTACTTTTTTCCATGGAAACAAAGTAACTTAAGTCACAATGGGAAAATTAGAGGCAACAGGAAGGTGGGAATTTCTTGCACTCGCCTTGCAGATGAAAATTCCCATTGTGAAAGAAAAGAAAATCATTTAAGGCATTGATGGGAATTTCTTACCTACCTTGCAAGGTAAAAAATCCCATTATGAAATTCAAACAGCTTAAGTGGATCATGGGATTTTGGAGTTGTGGTGTAGGGTGAATAATCCATTAGAAATTGACTTTTAAAAATAGAATTCACCCTTGCAAAAAAGTGCGACCCACCTTGGGTGAATAATAATGCATTTACTAATATTTATTAATGTTTATTCACCCAATTTTGGTGCCCAAAAATTAGGAAAAGTCAACTCATGATGAAAGGATAAAGAAGATTGGAAATAGAATTCTAAAATTAAATAAATTTAACTTATTTAATGCAGCCCCCTCTCATGCAAAAAAGTGTAACCCATATTGAGGAGAAATAATACTTTTTAAAGTATTAATTAATGGAATTAATTCCTATTTTTTGTGTTCCTTTTGCATTGGCGAGTAGAGTGCCACAATCCCATTCATCATTTTGTATATACATGGGCCAAAGCCCGTAGCACTGGCGACGTCCCCGGCATAAATGCAAGGGGGGTGTATAGCTAATACGAGATTTAATAGAACGATATTTGATTTTGCAGTGATTCAAGATGAACGAATGAATTTTGAACAAAAGCATAAGGTGAAAGCACACTATGAAGTCAATATGGACTGAAGTAGAAAGTTAAAATTAAATAAATTTAATTTATTTAATGGCAGCCATGAGCATGCACAAAATAGGCTCCCAAATTAAAGAGAAAAGCATGTTAATTAATTAATTAATTTCCGGAATAGGAGAGGCAATTATTAATTATAGAATGGTGAAGGTTATATAACAAGGGGCTTCCATAATGATGAATTAATTAATTCTTCAACAAGTAAGTGCAGCCCAAGCAATTTTGGTGCCCAATTAAGGAGGAATTTTCACAAAAGAAGGTGTTTTTACTTCTTTGAAGGCTTCAAATTTTGGTTCCTAGGTTTGAAGGATCTTGAATTAAGTCCGATTAATTGTATGCATAGTGGTATAGGCTCTCAGTGAATTTAAAAAATTCATGCTTGCTTTACATGCAAACAAAACATCAAATTTTGGGGCAACAGGCTTGATATATGCAGATTTTTATAATTAAAATCAAGTGTTCATGTTCCGGTTGCCATTTTTATCCAAATTAACTATAGGAATTCATTACGGTGCTTTATAAGAGAAAGGGAGCTTAAATCAATGTCCAATACATTGAACATATCCTCTAAATCTAAGAAATCTCCATATTTGTACTGATTGTAAAGAATTCTGATCGAATAAAAAAGAAAAAGAATTGCTTAGATAAATACATATACGGCCATGGCGAAGCATGATGAAAGAAATAGAACAGTAGAATCATGCATAGCTTCCGGATCCAGATCCATAATTGTAAAGGCTTCATCCTCTTGTTTCGAATGAAGCCCGTAAAGAAGTCAGTGCATGGAAAATTCCTTCCAGGATCTTGTGCATGTGCTCCCAATCTTCGAGTTGAAGTCTTCATTAAATTTTCATTCACCCAGAGTACTTTCTAGAAATTTTAATTTCTATGCAATTAAAAATAAAAATGATGAGTTATTTACGAAAAACATTGCACTAATGCATGTACTGGAGAAAAACTACAAAATCTTCAAGGATGAGAAAGAACATAAGGCAAAGGCAATACCCGCAAGAAAATCCTAGTCACTTGCTTCCAGATCTAGCCGCTTCCAAATCTAGTTTGGTGAGAATCAAAGGAAAAAGAATCAACTGCATGTAGAATATGAAAAAGGACAAGACTGCAGCTTTCCTCTTTCTTCTTCTTTCTCTTATTTCCTTCGACAAAGTAATTGAGTGATCAATTAAATTATAAAACCTAAGTGATTGGTTTAAAAGCCATTATTTGAAGAAGTCAACTACTTGAAATAGGTGGCAAGCATGCAAAATAGAAGGTCCTATTTTCAATTGCAAATCATGCATGTCATGCAAAGAGGAATTATAGGAGGGAGATTGCCAGTTGTTTCCTTTCCCACTTCCACATGTGCGAGTTCTACTAAAGGCTTCCTATTTGTAATTTCCCCTACATTCTATAAGTAGAGGAAGAACCTATGGGTTAGAGCAAGAGAATTTGTAAGCAGCATTCTTGTGTTCCAGGACTTTGTTCTGAAACCCTTGATAGCTATTTGAAGCAAAGGAATACAAAGGAGCAGATTTCCATAGAACTTTGTGTCACAGTGCATTTTTCTTCTAGATTTTTATCTCATATCTACTTATAAACTTTGTGTTATTTTAGATCTAGATCTGAAGGCCGCCTTTTCTTATAATTCTCTCCTTGTTAATATCTATTGGTTCTGTTTATGCGCATGCAATCAAATCTGTAATCTATTGATTGGGTTGCATATCTTCATCATTTCTTCCGTGTGTTTTTTATTATTTCCTTCTTATTTAGATATTTCCTTTCTTTAATAGCTACTTACTTTCTCTGTAAAAACTATACAACTATGGTTCATGAGATGCATGGTTAAAGTAAAACTCCTAAATAGATACTAGCATATTTTATTGACAAATCTTACACGGAGCCTCACCCGTAAAAAGAGGGAGATTTATCTCATGATCGCCTAGGTTTTCAGCTATGCGAAAATCTAGCCAACATGATTTCATTATTTTTAAGTTATTTCTTTTCTTTTCTTTGAATTCATAAATACATCATACTAATATTGTTAAATTATTGATGCTCACATAATTTTTGCAACCTCAATCTCATATTCAACCCACGGCCACACCCACTACTCGGTATGAGGAGTACACCACACCCACTTCCCCTTATGTATTATGGTATGGGAAAGAGGATAGTGTATTTTTAAATGATAAAGGGGACACATAATTTTACAGTCGAGTTCCTCAAGTTTTCAACCGCAGCATGAAGTATGCAAGAGGAACTTCTTTTAAATAATATTGATATGGATGAGGAGTATCTTACTTTTGACAACATTTATGACATTTCGAAGAAGATAAACATAGTGAATACATCATGAATAGTATAAACATAGGGATGTTCTAGTGCCACAACAACCATCCTCTTCATATCCTCCTTCCCCAACTGGGAGGAAAATTTGGATGATGATGGGAAAATGAAATTTTTAGTAGACATCCTTGTGATTGAAAGTGTTCTTCCCGGAATTAAGGAACTGAAGATATGGGAGATCAAAGTGAAATATTTGATCAAAGAAACTAATGAAATATATCATAATTCTGAACACAGGGAATTATTTTTTTCATTGGTTAAAAACAAACCGGTGATGATTGATGTTTTACTTGACCAAGCACAATCTAGTAATTACATCACAAACAATATTTATAAGAATGATAATGTTTTGACTATAATTCTTAATATATTGTCTAATTTGAATTCTGAGATGCATTTGTATTAAAATAAGTGGAATAGAGACATGAAACTTTTTCCTATTAAAAATGTAAAGAAAGACTTGGCCATAGTAAGTACTTAATATTTTGAAGATTATAATTTATGTTGTTATCATTTATCTACTTTCTAACTATGGGATTTTTATTTTTAGTCAAATTACTATACATTGAAGGCAAAGGTGTAGGTGTTAGATGAGCACTTGAAAAAAATGAGAGAAAGTGTACATGGTGCAATGGCCTTCAAAGAGAAAATTGTTCTATTAAACAAGCAGAACAATACATTGCATAAGATTATAAAGGAGCATGGACTAGATCAAGATATTTTGTTTAAGAAAATTTTAAAAGCATAAGGGACTAAGAGAGGGGGTGAATCAGTCCTATAATAAATTTCTTTTCAATTACCAAGCCATACATTCATCCATTAGATTGTATATGTAATATACAAGAACATGTGTACTTATTAAGATATGTAAAATCAATCACAAGAGAAAGAAAGTAAAGTACTCAACACAAGAACACCATATTTAAGTGGGAAATCATTATGGAGAATAAAACCCACTAAAACTCTACTTATATTACTAAAATAAAAGTAATTTAGTGAAGCAGTAAATTCACAAGGAGAACCAACACTAACAGAGCACCAACTCCCTAATTTAGTGAAGCACCCACTCAACAAATAGGATAAATCCCCTAATGATGACCAATAAAAAAATCAACCACCTAAATATGTTTGATCCCTAAAAACTCTACATCCGTAACGATGGAGATCACTAATCCACTCACAAACCCTAGCTCATACCCTATGGCATCAACCTTGCTCTTTCTCCTTCTTTCTTCACTTGTCTTGCATCTAATATCTTGATCTCATGCTTCCATGCCTTCCTACATCTGAAACAAAATTTATTTTCCTTCAACATATCCCTTCATACTTGTAATCAACTTCTCTCTAGGTTAGTTTACACCCCATGCAAGACTAGCTCACAAAATGAGCTCAAACTTGTCTTTTATAGCCATTTATTCTTCTTTACCCAAAGGAAGTAGGTCCCTCATCATATTTTCGACTGATAAATATATATAACATCCAAAAATTTCATTACAATAGCTAATTATGACCCAAATAGGTCAGCCTAGCTAAAACCCCCATTAAATATGCCAAAATGGCTCAAAACCCCATGGGCACATTCTTAAAAATGGCCTTACATAAAAAGTACAATTTTTCATGACCAAAAACCATTTACATATGAGTAATACATCATAAAAATATATACATGGTCGCACTTAATATCAATCAATTAGGTTATTTCATTTACTAGGCCCAGTTCCCTTTACAATTCTCAAAATAGTTGTTTCCTTCACCCTTCAAGATTACCTAGAAACTTCATAATGCAACCAAATGGCTTATACTTGAACTAAACAATTCAATGTGATAACTAAAATTAAATTTAATAACTTGTATAACACTTCTAAGAATGTTATAAGTCATGAAATATCTTTTACTTCAAACCACAACAAGATTTGCCTTCACAAAATGATCTTGCCCAAAAAGTGGTTTCCAAATGTTAGCTTATAAAATAAAATATAGATGCATTAAAAAATCAAAATTGATTCACTGGATGTAAAATGAATTCCTTTTAATTCTCGAGGTTATATAATTCACCACCAAATCTAGTGCATGCTTCAAATAACATCAAACTTACACAAAAATAGATCATTTCTGAACTACAAAACAATTTATTACTCAAAGAATGCCATATAAACCCTATCATATGACCTCATCCTGACTCAATACATATATAAATGTAAATTTATCTTAATATAATTTCCAAATTTTTTTAAATCATCTCAAAATTCAACCTATAGCTCAGGTTGTAGCTAAAACACTGGACCTCAAGTTATTGGAGACCCCAAAACTACCCTTTGACCAGTCAACCTATTTGATCCTCAAACACCATTTACCTACATAATAATTTATTGAAAATTTATGGGCATAAATACTATCTCTTAATAATCACGCCACATCAATTTTGCATGCTACTCTCTTTGGACCATCTTTCTCTAAGACCTTTTTCCCGAGAAAATGTTTTTAGGTAGGGCCCACTCATTACCGTGACCTCAACCATACTTTTATGGAAATCCAGAGGATTCCTTTACAACATAAAATCATCAAATTTTCACTTATAATCAAAACTAGGTCATTATAATTTATTTTTTTAAAAACAGCTCCTAGCTTTAGGTTTAACTAAAGTTTTATATAGCGTTACCTTCTTAACATTCATTCATAAAAACTTTACTATCAAAAACCTGATTATTTTTGTTTAAACTTATAAAATCCCCTTATAATAATCCTTGTAAGCCAAAAGATCCCATGAAAAGCACATCATTCACAATGAGCATCTGAAGTTGCACTTTGAGCTTGATTTTGCATTTATTTTGACTATGTCTCACAAAAACAATCATATCTGAAAAAATACTCATCATGTGTAGCCAAATTTTTACAAAGAGAATAACCACTCATCTCTATAACATCTTCAATCATCATAATTTCAATTTCAAGGCTCAATCTCTCCAGACATTAAGGCTTACCTATGCTTGCATGCTTGATCCTCATAAAGAACGTCTAGGGTCAACTAAAATAATGCAATAAATGATAAAAAAATATTTAAATGACCAAAAAATACATCATACACCATGATATACCTAATAGCATACATCTATGAGGTAAAATGGATCCAATCAACTTTGTCACACTTTTGAGCAAGCATACATGTTCCCAATGAGCACTTATAACATGGAAGAATCACCTATATTTGCACTATGCCACTACTATGAGTTCTCAAGAACCATCAAAAACTTATATAAATCATGCCAACATGATTCCCAAGCATCTATGAGCTCACATTACAAAGCAACACCTCCTAGGAACTTGTATAGGGTTCTTTGAAAGCTTGCAACAATGAATCCCATTGTACCAACTTATATACATTTGAAAAAATATGTTAACATCAATAAAATCATCATGACATAATCCTATAACATCTGATTTTTCATTAGTTGGTTCTGCATCAATGAAAACACCTACTAGGACACCATGCCAACAATCTCCCCTTTGTTATTGATGGAAAACACCTGAACTTCTCCCCTTTTTACATAAATGAAAAAGGAATACCTGTAACTTAACTTCTTGACCTTCATTAGCTTCATAGTGATGAGTACATTATTTGACTTGTTTATATCATCTATGGGATTATTTATTTTTCATTAAACATTATTAATTAGTGCATGGGGATGCTTTATATAGTTATATCCTATTAAGTTCAATGCATTTCTCTTGTTTTCTTTCATGCAACTTGTTAACCATAGAACATCCCATTAATCACCTTTGTGAGTGAATTGTGGTGACATATGTAGGATAATGATGCACATTTATTGTGAATGTTGGGAATTGTAATTAAGGAGTCTAAGTTTGGAGCCGTCGTGCAGTCATGGAAGACCTTTTTTATTGACAACCTATAAACATGGATCTTGTTTTTAGTAGTTCCGTATGATTTAATGAAATTTAATAGGGTTGTTAGTGGAATAACTCAGTGCCTACAATTTTGGCATGATGTGTAACTAGCTATGTGTATATATAGACATCTCCTTGAAGAACAATTTAGTAGTTAGTTGATGTTGGTAATCTACAGTATGGTTTATAACAGTTAGTATCTATTTTCCAATTATGTACTGAGTATGTTATGGAACTTTTCTAAATCAATATATTAGATGTTGTTTTGAATATCATATGGTGTTGAGATTACCTCTGTCCCAAGGAAGAGCAAGGACCCACATGATTAAGGTGATTGGAGACTTTTACATTTATGTGTGCTTGTGGTTTTTGATAAGTTATAGTTTCAATGCAATTACTTATTTCCTTTACTAAAGTTTCTAATTAGTGTGTGTTATTTCCTTTCATGTAATTTCGATTCTAAGTGTTTCATTTCAATTCTCCAATTTCAATTTAGAGTGTGTGTTATTTGACTTCTTTTATAACACACATTGAAGTTTCTATTTAGTGTATGTTATGTTAGATGATTATGAGAGTCAATTTACTGGACCTACTCCTAGGTATGTCGACTATATGAAGGATGAGAAGGTGCAGATTCATAGCTTCATCGGGGATTGAATTTAGATTTGGGTGCTGTTGTTTGCATTCACTACCCACAGACCTTAACAAAGGCCGTGGAGAAGGCTTATATTGCAGAGAGGAGACATGAGGGAAGATGCGGTAGGCGAGGAAAATTTTGGAGCTACATCCAACAGATGGAGGATAACAGATTGAGGGTCGAGTTCCTCTTCTTGGTGGTGGAAATGGTTTAGTATTGTCTTCTTTTAGACCACCACAACAGCCACCTCGTGCAAAAACAACATACTTGTCCACAATTCGGGCCTACTCGGAGGTTCGGCGCACGAGAGGACGGAGTATAAGACCTCCTCCTAGGGGTCCCATTCGGATAAAGGGTGCACCGAGATCTCGGTTAGTAGGAGCTTGTCAAGAGAGACCTCAACAGTCCATCGACAAATCATCAAGATCCACACAGTGTATACCTATAGAGAACCGGCTAGAGTTTCATCTTATTGAAGAGGATCGGTAGCTATTATGGTTGTGGCATTGTTGGACATCATCTCGAGAGATTTCCCATAGAACCATAGTAACAAGGGTAAAACATAGATTTCTGAGCCTACTGTTGGTGACATGGGGTGTAACCATCAGATCTATACAGTGGTCGAAACTGTTATAAAGATGACAGGTAGCATTGGTGGTATCCCTACCCCCATTTTGTTTGATTCTGGTTCATCAAATTTTTTATCGCACACCATCATTAGTAGAGTGTTGCATGCTAATAATAGCAGCTAGGTAAGGGTCTTAGTTGGGATGTCGAGATGGCTTCTAGATCTAAAATCACTATAGACTCCTTAGTTAAGGAGTGTGTAGTGGATTTGGGACCCTTCACCACTACCTCGGATCTTTGTATCCTTCCATTGGGTTCGTATGGAGTAATCTTGGGCATGGACTAGTTATCTACACACAGAGCCAGTGCAGTGCATTGCTAGAATAAAACTATATCATGTATAGATAATATAGGATTTGATTCATTGAAATCAAAGGTTAGGAGACCCATTTCTATTTGCACCATCTATGCTGTGTAACTTAAGTGGTGTGTGTGATGAGGTTGTCAGATGTATACTATTACGGTTAGTGAGATATCTGAGGATGAGTCTAGTGGACCATCCCTTAATGACCATCACATCTTGAGAGATTTTTTTGTTTTCTTTCTATGGGAGCTACCGGGGTTGCACTTCCACGTGAGATAGATTTTCACATAGATCTAGTTCCGAGAGTAGAGCCTATCTCACGAGCACCTTATTGGATGACTACCCTGAGATCTAAGAGCTCAAATTACAGCTAGAGGGCCTTCTAGAGAAAGGCCTAATCCATCGTAGTGTATCCCCTTGGGGAGCACCGGTGATTTTTTTAAAGAAGAAGAATTGATCTCTACGGTTGTGTATTGATTGATACCGTGAGCTGAAAAAGTAACGATCAAGAATCGTTACCTCCTTATGTGCATTGATGATTTATTTGATCAGATGAAGGGGGCCACAATTTTCTCCAAGATAGATCTTAAGTCAGGATATCATCAGCTGAGGAATATGGAGGCGGAGATATTCATAAGGCTACCTTTAAATGAGATATGGCCACAATGAGTTCACGGTAGTTCTTTTTGGTCTACAAATGCTCCCGTAGTGTTCATGAGCTTGATGGATGGGGTGTTCAGGACATTCTTGGATCACTTCCTACTCATTTTCCTTGATGACATTCTGATATACTAACATACGTGTGAGGAGCATGAGGAGAACCTTTTCCAGGTTCTTCAGTGTCTTTGTGAGCAACATCTTTATGGGAACCTAGAGAAATGTGTGTTCTTTCGGATAAAGGTGCAATATTTGGGCCACATCATTTTTGGGGAAGGTATTACAGTTGATCCTTCCAAGATTTGAGCTATTATGGATTGGAAAACACCCACTAGTGTGACAGAGGTGCACAAATTCATGGCCTTGGTAGGGTATTACAAGAGATTTGTATAGGACTTCTCTCGGGTTGCGCACCCCATCACTTCCCTTCAATGGAAAGGGAATAAGTTTGTATGGTTAGATAGATGTGAGCAGGCCTTCAGGACATCAAGGAGGATGCCTCAAGATAATGCTTATTCTTGTAGTGCCAGATACTCAGGGAGAGTTCTTCGTATGCATAGATGCTTCTTTGGCGGACTTGGATGTGTGTTGATGTAGGAGGTAAGAATAGTTTCTTTTGAGTCTCGCAAACTCAAAGATTATAAGCTCAATTATCCAACTCATGATCTTGAGATTACGGTAGTTATTTATGCCTTGGTTTGGTGGAGACACTTCCTTCTTGGCTAGAGATTTACACTCGAGACTGATCACTTGAGTCTTCACCACCTCTTCACATAACCCAATCTCAACGCTTGTCTGCAGCATTAGATGGAGTTTCTTTGTGAGTATGATATGGATATAGAACATGTGATGGGGAAGGAGAACATGGTTTTAGATGCTCTTAGTAGACAAAGAAATGTGATTATGGCCACTTCAAGAGGCACAAATTTGTGGAGTAGGATATTATAGTAGCTTCCTCACAACAAATTCTACATCGCAGATTAGAGCGTAGAGATTGAGTCTCACAGACCCCTCGAGGAGAAATTTGATGGTTTTTCATTAGAGGTAGATGGCCTTCTCAAGAACAGAGGATAGATATATATTCCCGAGAGGGAGGCTTGAGACAGAAATTTTGATAGAGGCACATCGTGTACCCTATTTAGCCTATCACGGGGTGAAGAAGATGCATGCCACTTTGAGATGGTTGTATCATTGGAGAGGACTTCCAAGAGATGTGGCATAATTTGTGTCATACTTTTTAGAGTGTCATAAGGTGAAGGTGGAGCATCAACATCCACCTGGCCTTCTCTTTCCTCATACTATACTGGAGTGGAAGTGGGACACCATTTCCATGGACTTCATTTTTGGGCTACTTTTGCGTCGAGATACCACCACGAAACCATTGTTGTGGCACGGATATATCTAGATGAGATTGTCATATTACACGGGATTCCGCAGAAAATCATTTATGACTACGATCCTCTATATACTTCCAACTTCTAGACTACCATGCAACATTCCCTTAGAAAGAAGATCAATTTTAGCACATCATATCACCCTGAGATAGATGGAAAGACTGAGTGGGTGAATTAGATCTTGGAGGACATGCTTAGGATGTACATTATGGATCATCAGTTGAGATGGGAGGAGTATTTGTACTTGGTGGAGTTTTCCTACAATAATAGTTTTCAGAGTTTGATAGGCATGGCTCCTTTTTAGGCACTTTGTATGGCAGAGAGTGTAGGACACCTCTTAGTTGGGATAGGTTAGAGGACATGGTTTCTCTTGGGCTAGCTTTATTATAGGACATGGATCAACATGTGTTTATGATCGGACATAGAATTCGGAGGCACCGGATAGGTAGAAGAAGTATGTAGATCAACATAAGATAGATCATAGTTTTGATGTGGGCATGAAGGTGTTCCTTTATGTCAAGCCATATAAGATACCTATCCATTACGGAAAAGGTTCTAATTCAGCTCCTAGATTTGTAGGTCCCTTTGAGATCTTGGATTGTATCGGTCCTTTGGCCTACCATCTAGCATAGCCACCTAGTTTGTTCGGCTTCCACGATGTGTTTCATGTTTTTGTACTTGGGAGATATATTATAGAACCTTCTCATGTACTAGATTGGACCTCCTTACAGGAGTAGGATCAGGGGTAGGTGATGGTGGAGCCCGTCTACATTTCGAGCGCATGACTCTGGCCTTCAAGGTAGAGAGATTGACCAGGTTCAAGTGTAGTGGGATAGATGTGATGAGACTACGGCTACATGGGAGGATGCGACATTGCTACAAGTTCGGTTCCACACTATTCCCGGTGACTTCTAGGAGGAAGTCAAGTCTAAGGGAAGGGGGATGTAGTGCCCACTTCCCTTTGACCCCTTTTATTATTGATTATGATATTGTTGACTATACTTATAGATATTATTGTAGCTTTTGATTTGGCATGATGTTAGATGTTTGAGATCATGGACTATTGTTGATTTCAATTCATATATGATGCATGTGGATTATTATAAATTTTTAAATTGATGTTAATTTGTTGTTGACATAGTTATAAATATATTTCGGATATGTGATATTTCTTCACAATGAGTAGGCCTTGATAATTGAACTAATTTTGTGATCTTATTGATATTGATGAGATGTAGAATGAAGATGCTGTTGGAAATTGAAAATGATATCTTAATTGCCGGATGATGATTTGATGCATATATAGATGATTTTGGATTTATATTACATATATTTATCTTGGATGTTTAATGTGGCCATGAGGCCGAAGGAGGTATTTACGTGTTTTGTAGGTAAACATGTCATAACAAACATCGGGGATTGGAAACCAACCACATTTGCATTCTAGGTGAATTCAACAAGGGTCACCATGGCAACATGTGTTTGTGTGGGTGTGTTTGAATTATTGTTAGGGGGAAATTGTGACCAAGGGGTTATGTGTTGTATTTTGTTTAGTTTCCTTTACTTAATGTAGTATGTGATTTTTAGTGATGTTTTAATTATTTAGAAAATGATGTATTTTTCAACTTTATCTTAATGGGTTTTAGTGTCCTATTTAAGTTAATT
Organism: Taxus wallichiana var. yunnanensis; assembly: GCA_018340775.1. Taxonomy (NCBI): domain Eukaryota; kingdom Viridiplantae; phylum Streptophyta; class Pinopsida; order Cupressales; family Taxaceae; genus Taxus; species Taxus wallichiana. Next base: position 255,913,799 of record CM031238.1, on the reverse strand, counting down.
AATCTTATTATTAACTAATTGTGGATGTGACCAAAATTTTCATTTATTAGATTAGATGGATCTTGGGTTTTGTGTTATAAGATTGACTGCTTTTGATCTTCAAGTGTTGTACACTCTACCCCCTCATAGATATTCGAATTTGGCCTTAAGGTCCACTTTGGAGGCTTGTGGGACAAGTTAAACTTGTCCCACACATCTTAAATTGCTATGTCAAGCCTACTTATGGGTTGGGGGGTCAAAATTAGACCCCATTATGTGTTTTGGGAAAACAAATTGTAATTTTTATTGTACTTTCTTACATGTATTTATTTTAGTCCTTAAGGGGTGTGGGCTTAGATTGTGTGTGTAAGTAAAATGTCATTTTATTCAACTACTTATTAATTGTGCTTTGGAGTATGGGGTTGACTAGGGTGATGTTGGTGGAGAGGAAATGAGGTGGCATCCTACTTGGAACCACATCATCCTCCTCTCTACCTTTTCTATTTATTCAAGTTCTTTTGCTTGTTTGGGGGTTACCTCATTCTTCTTTGTTCTTGCATTTCTTAGTGTTAGAGGATTTTAGAGAGGTTGTGGTCTTATGGGAGCTTGTTGGTGATTGCTTGGGTTTGAAGGAGTTTGATTTTGACTCTTAGAACAAGCTCTACTATGGAAAGGTAGGAGCTTTACTTTTTCTTATGTTATTCCTTTATTTTATGTTTGTGTGCTTGTTTTGTTGAGTGTTTGGAATGCTTTTTTTGGGTGCCTGGTAGATTGCTCAAGTGTGGTGTAGGAGGGACTATGGGGAGAATTATTGTAGGGAGGCATAAGAGTTATTTCATGTTTTGGAGGGAGTTTGGGCTAGGTGCCCCTCCTTGACAAGGAATGCTTGCATTTCTTAATTGTTCTTATATGAGGGAGGTATAAGAGAATGAGGGAGGCATAAGAGGTACTTGATGGAGGCATAAGAGGTTATTTTATTTGCAATGAATTTAAACCTAGCTAACTTCACAGAGTGGAAATCCTTTTCTGGTTATCTTTTAAATACTAATTGTACATATTTTAGTATTAATAACTATGGCTTACGAAGTGTGCTTTACAAAGGATTTATAGGTAATTTCAGGAACCTTAAAATCTAAAACTATTCATAGGAAGAAAGAAAAGAAAGATCATTTTATGGTAAATTTTAATTTAAATATGAAATGTGCATATTCTAGGAGGGTATAGAATATATTACACATTAAAAATTGTGGCGTACATATATTTCTAACTATTATTTAAATAGGTGTGTTGTTATTGGAATAATCTATTTGTCAAAGAAGATCGACAACTATTGTTATCTTCATAGATCGATGCATTGATTAAATGCTTATGGTCATTGATTTTTTTATGGTTATTAGGAAATGATTTTCCTAGGAATATATGGGACATGACACTTGGTAGTCCAATGTCGGGGGCAATGTGGTAAAACACTAGTTTCCTACATTGTTGAGCAAGTTGATGGATGTAAATAAATATTGATTGTTCATATTTAATTTGCATGAAAATAGGGAGAACCTTCTTCGAACATTTATTGCATATGTTCTCCTTCTAATAGGAAGCATTACTCGTATCATTATTTCTTGTATATGAAATGCAAAAATAACCTAGATTCCTCATCAACGACCTTGAGGAGTGAGAAATAAGTGAAGAAATATATTTTAATAGTCAACAATTATTTTTGAGACATACGAGGCGTAAAAAACATACTTCCCCATCGAGAAAAGGATGGTTCAATAATTATATAATCATTCATCTTTTCTTTAAATATCTTTTTAGGATTTTTTCCATAAAAATATCCTCCTTGAGGTGAAAAAATTGATGCAACATGGGAAGTTTGTTTTCATAACTAATGCAATAGATACCTACAAAGGGAATGAAATCATTACCCAAAGGTAACCTATTGGTAGCCATCTTTGTCATAGTGTAACCCACATACCAATTATTAGAAGGCGACCCTTTTTCCACCTACTTCACCACTTTAGGATCCATCCACAATGTGGTCCCTTTTAAACATTCAATATTAAACCATGATACGCCCTTAAACCTTGGTCATATATCATGATATGGATAACCGAATCGTGGTTAACATAATCTCTTATCATTCCATATCATATTTATTTATTCTTTAATATACTCAATGGGTCAAGATTTGGGATTTTCATTGTATATCAAGTTATATATATGAGTTAGATAGTAGGATATTATCATCATATTGAGTACTTGAGTCTTATTGTATGGTTTGGAGGTTTCCCCCTCATAGTGGATAAGTAATTCTACTTGCATATTATGATAATTTCAATATGTTTTGGTGTTATATGATTGTTTATTTTTAGATATATCTAAGTTATTTCATTACAAGTGGTTTCGGATATTGATCTTAACTATAATTGGATAAAAACCTAATCATGAAAATTTGGATATATATATATATATATATGAAAACATGGTATTGACTTTTTCTACATTTGTGTTCTTGGTGTTACAAAATAGATCAAGTAAGATACTCACTAAATTTCAAGATTCTTTAACTTGTTTGCACAAGTTATAGTAGTTTTATTTATTTTTATAAATTCACTACATACGCTAGAAGTTTGGGAATTTTTCTAAGGTTCTTATATTTTTCTGAAATCTTTCTAAATAATAATCTAGGATTTTTCTCTATTTTTTCTCTCTATGATTTCTCTCTATTTAATTAATAAATTTACGACACCCCAAACCCTAATATTTGTATCCCGTGAAAGAAACCCTACATAATCATTGAAATATTGACTAAAGGTCAAGGGAAGGGTCACGCCACTCTAGGAATGAATCCAAATAAGGAAGATATGGATTTGGAATATTTATCTTCTGGAGTATCGAGGTATTTAGCCAAATTTAGGAAAGGGCCACTACTATAAGAGGGGGTGTTTTGATACAATAATAGAGACAATACTTGACTAAATTGTCTCAAATAGAGACAATTAAAAAGTTGTATATTGTCTTTATTATTGTCTCAAATTGAATGTCTCTAATATTGTCTCTAATTATTGTCTCTCCGGAGAAAATATAGATTGACACATATTTTGTCTCTTGATATACAATATAATTTTTGTCTCTCTAGAGAAAATATCATTTTCGTCTCTCAGAGACAATATCATTATTGTCTCGTTAGAGAGAATATTGAATACTAACATTTTGTATCTCTAGAGACAATACTAATTTCAATTTTTATTGTCTCTCTGAGACGATACAAATTTAAAGAATGAAAAATATGAATTTTAAAAATACATAATAACCAAGTATCATATAGTGTAATCAACGAAGTTACATATCATCTATGATGTTAGAGTGGTTTGGTAATTAATATTATAAATTAACAACAATTTGATTTAAATCTTGTGCCCAATAAATAGGTCCACAAATATTTTATTAATATCAAATAAGATAAAATACAAAAGGGTGTCTGAATTCCGTTAACCCTTGAAATACAATGATAAAATACAAAAGGGTGTCTGAATTCCATTAACCCTTGATATACAATATTAACACCTTCTTTCCACCACCAACTTCAAGTGATCCATATGATTCCCTAGTGATACTTTGATGTTATTTTTCTTAACTTTAATTTTGAGCAAATTCCTTTTGAGAAATTGCCTCTCCATCGGCAGCAGCCAGTCATCTTCATGTTCTTCGCTTTGATTATCTCAACTTTGATGCAATTCTCTACTATCATTAGAACAAAGATGCATTGGATTCTAGGAAATTATGATCACATATTTTACTCCAATTCTTCCAAAAGTATTCACAAATTACATTTAAATTAGGACAATAATTAGTTTTTACTAAATCGACTTGATCTTTACATTTTGTTCTAAAAAATTAGTTATCACTAACTCATTTTTGTCAATACATTTTCATAAATTATATCAAGGACTAACCTCATACATTATAATCCATGGAATTTCACACATGCCTAGTGAAAATATTTCAATATAAGCCCGTATGAAAAAAAAGGCCATTATTCATCTTTTTTTCTTTAGTGGATATTCTACACTACATGCATGAAAATTGAGTAAAAACGTACAAGCATTATATACAAACAATGCCCAGTGAAACAATTGAGGCACAAAACTCACCAATAGACCAATTAAAGTTACCCTGCTTCAAAGCAATTTCAAAGCGGATTGATGAGAATGCCCCTGTATAACAGAAAATAAGTCAAGATAATCCACAATAAACATGAATAATTGTGATCTTTGCTCTAATTTCCATTTTACAATTTATACTTTTATGTACTTGGTAATTTTCGTAAGTGATTGATTCTCTCTTTGTGGACGTATGGAACATCAAAGCTCCATTATCAATAAAATTATATTATATTCAACTACATTTTTGTTGTCTTTAGATTAGTTTCTTTGCATGTTAGTTTTTTGTTGGATTTTCCTAAAGTTAGCTACATGAAGCCTAACATTTTGGATCCCACTTCTGGATCCATCTTTAGATGATAATGCCATCTCCATACCAGTATTACAAATGATTAAAAAGAGAATTACTACTTTATTTGCATCTCCATACCAAGATCCTAATTGCAATGAACAATTTAATTAAATGGAAATTAATCCCAACAATAAAAATGGGTGGATATAAAGATGTGATAAGTGTAATTACCAGGTATGTTCAAGGACAATCCAACAACAAAGCAATCAAGCTCATTCCTCCAAAAGAGCAATCTAAAGAAATTTTCTCTTGATATTCATGTAAATAAGAAATGAAAATCCTTATAATAGCCTTTTATCGAGCCTAAGTTCATACCATAAGAAGTGGTCATCTACCAAATTTGTGCATCAAGCCAATGCAGGTCTAATGTTGTCATTGACACTGCTAAGCAATATATACATATTGATAAACATAGAAAATGTGCTTCATCATGGAGACAACCTAAATAGGGTGTTATAGCTATGTAAGGAATTAGATATATTTGACACTTGGAGTATAGCTATTCCAACCGATGTTGTTTGACACAAGAATAGCCTACAACATGCTCCAAAATAATCATATTCTACCCGAAAGGAAAAACATTCATTTATAATACTAGAAAAGAAAGAAATTTTTGGTGTACAAATATAGCCTCTCACCAAAATCTTTGAATATTGCACCAGCATAAAATATATTACCATTGATTCCACCAAGTTTTGTAATACCATTAACCTAACTCTAACCTAATATGGAGGAACTACAACTAGCCAAATTGTAAAGGATGAATGGTTTAATGAAAGGAATTATTGATGAATGGATAAAGGTTGGAGATCAAAAATAAATTTCAATCAAGCATTATTACTCACAACGATAGCGGGAGCATGGCTTCTTTAAAATAAATCGATATTTTGGCCTTGGGAAGACTTTCCAACTCCCCAACATAAACTTGTGCAACATATTGAACATATTAACAAGCATTTATAACATCAATCAAATCTTTTTTAAAATCATTATTATGAAACTAATTACCTCAAAAATTATACTTTGAAACTAATTACCTTAGGCCTTATAGTACTAGGTTATGTGTGACCTCCAATAAAGACCACCGAAAAAAGAAATACAAATAAACATTTATGTCTAGATACAAATACCAATATCGAAACTTCCTAATTAATTACCGCATAAATCATATAAAATAATGTAATTTGAATGTATCACTAAAATACAATGACATTTACTACTTTAGTGAAACAAAATTGGTAACAAGAAGGTAAAACTAGTGTCATAATTTCAACATCTAAATAATAACTAGTAGACTTCCATAAGGCTTTGTTATCCAAAATTCACCCCTCAAGGTAATTTTGAAAACATGCGTCAAATTCTTTAGTCCCAAGCAATTATATTTATTCAAGGAAAAAAATCATGTTTCTGGGGTCCCCTCGGCTTCTTTCTAACTCTCCTGTCCAAGAAGAAAACCCAACAAGTTTTAAAAATGTGAAAAAGTTGCACAAAACAAGCTTGGGCCAGGAAAAATCATGAAAAATGGCTAAGTCTTAGTCCTCGCAACAATCGGGACATGAGGGACATCTGGGCGTGAATCGGCCGAAAGGCCGCCAGCAGTCTATAAAGCAAAGGGACATCCGGGATGTTGGGATGCGTGGGCGAAAAGGCGAACCGGCCGAAAAGTGGAAAAAATCGACTAAGTGTTGTTTTCGCGCAGTTTGGGTCAGCCGGGCCAAAGGTACGCGCGGGATGCGAGGGACGCGAAAATCCGAACCGGCCAAGAGAAAAAATTGTCAAAGTTTGGGACAGCCGGGCCAAAGGTACGCGGAGGATGCGAACCGGCCGATTCGGCCGAAACAGGAGTCTTTCGTCCGAAACAGTTTGGGACATCCGGGCCAAAGGTACGCGCGGGATGCGAACCGGCCGAAAAGGTGAAAAGGCAGCAAAAGAGGGACAAGGAAGCCCGAATTGGCCGAAGTAGGAGATTTTCATCTGGGACATCTAGGAAAAGGTACACGTGGGATGTGAGGGATGCGGAAAGCCGAAGCGGCCGAAGGTAAAGAAGAAAAGTCAACGTTTGACCCGTGAAACTTCAAACGGTCATAACTTTTGACTCGAGCTCAGATTTTCACAAAATTGGACTTTCTGGAATGAGCACGATGTCCTCTACACCACAAAAACTAGATTTCTTATTTTTAATGAGGGTAGATATATTTAAATAAAAGAAACATATTCGGCTCCAGTCAGTTAATGCTCATTCCACCAAATGACGAGAAAATGCCTGCTAGACCCAAAATAGCTACCCGCACTCAGAAGGCCATAAATTTTTCATTTCTCAATGAAATCAAACAAAATCGGTACCATTGGAATCATGGCTCGAGCACGACTCACAACAATCAATAAATTCTAGATTTGGTGAGATATCAATAGAGATTTTTTATAAAATGTGGCCGAGTTCATAACAGTGTTTCATTTGGTGGTTGGGAGTGCAATTAAGAGGCATGGTCATCATTCTTTCTCTCTTTGCACACGGGATAGTATGGGTAGCCTTTTGCAATTAATATATAATCATTTTACTCCATTTAATGTCTCTTACAGGTGGTTGAAGGACATATTTTGGGATTTCCATTTTCCCTTCTCTTTTCCTTCTCATTTTTCTATAAATTGGAGTGTTGGGCTCATTGTAAAAGGGAGGGAGTTTTCAGATAGCAAAGCTCTGTCAAAATTGCTTTGTGAAGCCAATGTGCTGCAGGCCCTTGTAGTGGACTCCTTGCATGGTGATCCAGGCCCTTATCCTGTAATAGATTGAACTGTGCATATCATGAAGCAATAAAATATCAGTTTGTGGATATATCTTCCCCTGCTGTGTTTTCTTGCATTCTTCTTGCCCCTTTAATCTTTCTACAAGAATATTGTGTCTATTATTATGTTCTTGCAGGGATCCATTATCATTGTGTATGCTTGGAATATCGTTGTGAATGCATTTTGCTAGATTATGGAGAACTGTCATCACCTCTTCTAGTGTGCACTTTTCCTCTGTATTTCACACATTTGGAGACTACTCTCACACCCTCCTTTTCTGGTGTATCACCACTTTAGTGTAGGCTTTCATTTTATGCATTCTCTCTCTCTGGTCCCTTGGAAATTTAGATTAGAATAGTTAGTTTCCCCTGCATTAGAGTAGATTGTGGCAGGGAGTTTAGGAGAAAGAACCAGCTTTCTCTGGAGGTCTATCTCAAGTATCAAGTCCCACAACTTGGAGATAGTACCCATGTTATCCAATCACACCGTGAGTTCAAGTATATGCACTTGTATAAACACAGGGGTGTTGTGATTCGGTGATAACAGGCTTCTCAAGTTGAAAATCTGCCAATCTTAAGAAAAATGTTAAAGAAACTCCCATTCAAAAAGTGTAAACATAACCAAGCTCTATATAATATATTTAAAAAATAAAAATACTTTTCTAGTGATGTTGGTGTCCTTTGACAGAGAGCATGCTACATCTAAAAGAAAAGTTAAGAAAGCAAAAAAATAATGGCAGGGAAAAGAAAAATATTATTACGTAACCATTAGTTATAGCTGCATCAATAGCATATTTAAATGTATTGGTTGTGAACCTTAAATAGGACACTATTGATAATAATTAAGAAGGATTTGAAGCTTATTTAATTTATACCAATATACAAGCATGTTTCATAAGAAAAATAGAAAAACTTCTTACACCACGTTATTTATGATACTCAAATAATGGTTCATCGGTAGATGAAGTGCAAATGCACTATCAATCCTTGGATTGTATGGAAAATATAATCCTAAAGCTTATAACATCTAAGAATGTAAAGTATGTAAATGAAACAATCTAGCCTTAACATATATACCATAATAGAATGAATATAGGTTCCAACATAATCATCCAAGCAATCAACAATAATCCAAAGAAATTAGACTTTCAAGTTTCCAAAAAATGGATAAAAGATATAACCTCAAAATAGGTGTCACCATAGATCTTGAGAAGTCGAGTTCTAAAATTCAATGCTCTTGGCAATAAGTTCCTAAAAATAAAAATCCAACTTAACTCAAGTAATGGTATAAATTTCATTTTCATGATTTGAAACTAGTCTATTGTGTTTGTTAACGTTTTTATCCTAGAATATTTTCATATCTTCTTGTTTGATAATAACCTCATGTAAGCTATTAATTTAATTCAACTAGGCACAATATGTCTTAAGTTGTATGTATAGCAAAATACCAGGTAACCCTCATGATCAATGTAAATTCACTTAGAAAGTATCTCTTTATTTGGTGAAATTTTCTATCGTATGCTTTATCTCGAGTGACTGTTAGCTACCATGAATTATTTCATGTAAACAATCAAATCCCCAAAAATATGACATGAATGAAGAGGTGTCAAGATGAAGGAAAAAAGTGAACAAACATATAAGAATGTATGAATAATGCATATCATAAGCATGGACCTGGTACGATGTTGTTATTAAGACTTCAACACCAACTTCAAGATATTCTTCATGAACCTAATTAATGATACAATAGTAATGCATATAGGAAATCAGAGGAATAAGACAAAAAGTATATTATATGTTTAACATTGATTTTCAACAAGAAGAACTAACAAAGAAGAAAATGTCGAGTTTGAAAAAAGGAAAAAAAGGTGGGCTTTGAGATTGTTTTGAATGCAATCTTATGATGAATATAACATTTGTGTGAATAGTGAAACAAGGGATCAAGCTCAAGAAGTTTAAGAATGGCTAAAACCATAAGACACTTGTTGAATCACCAAGGAAATAGAAAAAGTGCAAAAGCACTAGGTTGAGTAACCAAGGGGAGAAGTGAACATTACTTGATTCGTAAACTTAAGAGCATGCTGACCTTGAAAAGGATGTGATGCTTAAGAATTAGGGAGAAGATATTATAGGCCATTGAAGGTGAACTCTATCGGTGAGGAAAGATTTGAGAAAGAAGAACAGTTTTTCTATATAGGATTATAAAGGATACTCAAATTCCAGAGCTAAGTTGAGTTGAAAATTCTATAAATTCTTGATTTTGATGTATTTATATGAATGTGTGATTCTTTGCTGCATCAAATAAGTTCCTAAGGAATAGTTTATCGAAATCATCTAGCAAGAAAAAATTAATATATAATATGTACAACAAGTAAGGGAGTTATTCTATCTCACCTTGTCGACCCTTTCTAGTTTGGCCCTCCCTCCTGCAACTGTTGTCCCACAAGTGAGCCTCATACCTACTTGTCCATCTATGTTTGCAGGATTTCATGATAAAAATTACAATAATTTAATGTCCATTGCTTCAACAATATAATAACATTGTTAAGATTAATGTGAATTCATATTTACAATAGAGAAAATATGTTTGAAATAGACTATGTATTTTTAACATGGAAAAATAGACTTTGAAAACACATTCACCAACAAACCTGAGAAGCTAATAGTACCATTAATCCATAGAAACAAATTATTTCAATCCAAAATGAAAGTATGAAGAGGAAAAATATTCACTTATAGATCAAATGGGAATCAAATTTAAATAAATATGAGAATGCTAACCTTCAAAACTATGTCAATTTGGTCATGTAATTTTCAATGTAAAGGTAATAGTGATTGACAACTCTTCGATAATGTTATTTTTAATCAAGCTCTAATAAATTCTCCAAAACATAAAATATACAATAGTATATTCAATATCGATATTTTTCATACCATGAACTAAATGGAACTATAACATTAAATAATTGACATACCCAGTCTCTAGTGTAAGCAACAACTTTCCAATTTATCACATTCAATACATCCGTGTTTTTTGACATACATCATTACATATTGCATAATGATTAGAACATTGTTGCATACACTCTAGATTTATAAGTCAATAATGCCAAGTTACAATTTCCAAATAGATGATATAAAAATGATTGATATTGGCAAATAGAAAATTCCCCTCTTTTCTATGCTTTCACTATATGCAACAAATAGGTTTCTAACCCTAGTTTACATTTTCCAGCGTACTCCCACCTTATGCGAAAATGGGAGATTTGAAACAAGGTATGGACATCCGTAAAATAATTAAGGATAGAGGAATTTCACCAAACATTGTAATAGCAACTTCCCTAGTAGACATGTATGTAAAATGTGGAAGCATAGACAAAGCACATGAACCATTTGAAAAAATGCCTCAAAGAGATGTGTTATCATAGATAGAATTCATTGTAGGCTATGCATACTAGGAATTCATTGAAAAGGCTTTAGAAACTTTCAAGAAAATGTAATTTTCATCTTTAAAGCTAAATTCAACAACCTTTGCTAGCATCCTACCTTCCTGGGATGCTTTCGGTATTTCCCTACAAGATTGTTGTTTGACAAGTCCAGATTGTGTTTACTTCCAGCACATCGGTGAGGGTATACTCATTTCCTTTCATCACTATCCTCATACAGTGTATTACCACTCACTTCTGAAGATTCAAGGTTTCTAATTCCCTCCTGGCCCTCCAGGGCAGGGGGAATTTTTCCCCAAATTTATTATTGGATAAATCCAACACCTACAGCTTAGACAAGTTTGTAATCCATAAAGGAATACCACCTTTGAGCTGATTAGAGCCAAGACTTACAACCATCAACTCTTGAAAATCAGAACGAGGTTTGATGGAATCACACTTGTCAATATATTCTTGCTCAAATCCATAAGCTTAAGTTGTGTACAATTGGCCAAGGATGTAGGCAGGGTCCCTGAGAATTTATTTGAATGAGCAGACATAACCTCTGTAGAAGAGGAAAATTTAATATCTAGATCCCCGAAGAATTAGTTTTTAGATAGCTTTAGCCTCCTCAATGTTGTGTGGTTACCCAATGTTGCAGGAATGTTGTGTGGTTACCAAGATTTTCAAATTTCCAAGTTCAGCTGGTAAATTGCCAAACAGGGAGTTATCCCCTAAAAACAATCTCTCGAGTGAAGAACAATTACCGAGAGCTGCAGGGATTTTTGATTTCAAGCTGTTGAACTGCAGGTAAAGGTATTTTAAATTGTTAAGCTTGCCAAAATGAGACAGAATTGTCCTGTGAGATTATTGTGAGAAAATGCAATGTAATATAATTCAGAACAATTACTGAGAGGAGGGATAGAACCAGTAAGCATGTTGCCTTCAAGGTAAAGATAGGACAGATTCTTAATCAAGCTCAAAACAGGGGGGATTGTATCAGTGAAATTATTGTAGCCAATGCTCAATTCAATCAGAGATGTGCAGTTGCTCAGAGAAATTGGAATGCTTCCACTAAGATGATTATCAGACAAGGAGAGAATCTCCAACATGCCTAGGTGACCAGATTCTAGTGGTATGGTTCTTGTCATATTATTTTCTCATAGTATAATCCTTAGAATGTCTATCCAGCTTTCTCGAGAAATTGGAATGTTTCCAACAAGGCCATTATCAGACAAGCAAACTTTCTTCAAATTTACCAAGCCACCAAATTGCAGGTATGCTCTCCATCAAGTTATTGTATGAAATTTTGATTAACTGAAGTTGCATACAATTAGCAAGGGATATGGGGATGCAACCATTGAGTCCATTGAAGCTAAGGTCTAATATCGTCAATGCTTTCATGTTCTTGAGCTGTGGTGGAATACTCCCCGTAAAATAATTATGGGAGAGATTGAAAGTTTGTAACAAGGAGAGGTCTCCTATAGAGGGAGAAATCATACCTTCCAACCCCAACTAAGGGAGAATAATGGCCACCACTCTCTAAGTACCTTTTCTGCACTAAATACCATTCCATGAGCATAACTTCTCTGAATTGTTAATAGTCTAGGTGGAGAGTGACTACATTGGGTTGAGTGTAATCACATTTTTGAAGGACAGGACATTTTCAACATCGCTCTCATGATCATCATTATCACTACCATCCTGGCTTGGCCAAGTTGAATCTCCATCCACTAACACGTGATGTTTTATATTAGAAAACCTTCCTTGAATATCGGGCGATGGAAAGCATTCTCCCCAGTATACCAATTTCTGCTATTATTGGCATTGGCACTGAGAATGATTAATAACATTGCCAAGCACAATATTTCCATTAAAACAAATCTCTCCATTTGTAGGTTACTTTTTCTTCATTCAAAACTCAATGAAAATATATCACACAACACTCCCTTTATGTAATAAGGAAAACAAAACAAATTTAACTTAAAATAGTAGATTATACACTGAAGATGTTAATTTAACAATAACCTAGAATAAATGTCATGTTGTTCAAGTTGAAAGGGAGGGGCGTAAGACTGTATGCCCCTTCTATAAAAAGGAAAGGTAAATTATCTAAATGTACAGGTTGCTCTCCTCCTAAAATTATCCAAGTATACGTAGAGAAGGAAGACAAAACAAAAATGCAGCCTTATAGTGTAAAAACCAGCATTCCAGAGCTGCCAGTATGTCACATCAGACTGAAATTGAGATTTTATAGGAAATACATCTAGCTTCTATGGACAACTAAAACTTGAACATTTTGAATTTTCAGGAAACATGTTGTAGTGCCCACTTCCCTTCGACGCTTTTATTATCGATCATGATCTTTGCTAACTATACTATGGATATTATTATAGTTTTTATTTAGTATTAGGCCGGATGTTAGATCATGGATTATGGTTGAATTTGATTTATATATGAGTCACGATGATTATTAGAGAAACTTTATATATTGATGATGATATATTATTTGATATGGTTATATTTATGGATGTTGTTTGGACATGTGATATTTGGATATTCTAAGTAGACCTAGAAAATAGAATTTATTTGATGATGATATAGTTGTTGATAAAATTATAAATGATATTGTTGTTTATCTTGATGTTTTTTTGATTCATATATATAGATGATTTTGAAATTATATTTATATGTATTTTTGATGTTTTGATGTGGCCACAGGCCGAAGGAGGTATTGTGTTTTACAAGTTAAAATATAACAAAAAACATAAGGGGATTGGAGACCAACCACATTAAAATTCTAGATGAATTCAACAAGGTCACCATGAAAATTTGTATTGTTTGTGTGTGTGTGTGTTTGATTTTTGTTAGGGATTCCCGGTGGGATCACCTTTAAATGTGACCAGGGGTTATGTGTATTTATTTATTTGGTTCCTTTTTATTGATGTTTGTATGTGTTTATTAAGTGATGTGTTTACCCCTTTCATTATTTATTAATTGTGGTAAATTAATGTGAGTAATCATATTGTTAAGAATTAATTAATCAAACTGGGACATAAGAACGTAATTATTGGAGTTATTATCTCTTTTATTAAATATTGTAAGATATGTATAAGTATGTGTAAGAGATATGTAAGTAAATTTTGTAGTATGAAACACTCCACCTTCTTTTGAAATTCGAATTTGTCCTTAGAGGGTGATTTTGGAGGCTTGTGGGACAAGTTAATCTTGTCCCATACCTCTTAAATTTTCATACCAACCATACCTATGGTTGGAGAGTTTAAATCTAGCCTTCATTATGCATTTTTTGTAATTCAATTTATATGCTTTAATTGCACTTTGTTACATGTTTTTAATTTCAGTCTTTTGGGGTGTGGGTTTGATTTGAGAGTGTAAGTAAAAATGTTATTTATTCACCTGCTTATTTATTTTGCTTTAGATATTGAATTTGACTTATGAGTTTGAGTTGAGGATGTGTGATGTGGCATCCCACTTGGATCCACCTCATCCTCTTCTCTTCCCTCTCTATATATTCGAATTTCTTTGGCTTGTTTTGGGGTTGCTTCACTTTTGCATACTTCATTTGGGGTGAATGTTTTTCTATTTTGAGCTCTTGATTTTGGAGAAAGGTTGTATACTTTTTACATGCTTGTGTTTTGTTCATCTTGGGCTGTTTTGCATTAGAGAGCTTACTATTTGGAACTTGGAACAAACTCCATTATGGAGAGGTAAGAGCTTGGCTCTTGAAATTCTCTTCTTTTATTTGTGCAAATGTTATTGTTGTGAATGTTTTGACATGTGTGTGGGTTTTTTGGGTAGATGGCCTAGGAATGGTGTAGGAGAAGACTATGGGGTATGTTTTGGGAGCCAAAGTGTTTTGGGGAGGTATAAGTGTGGAGGAGTATGAATTTGGGTTCCATCTTACAAAGAAATAGCTTGCATTTCTTTACTCGTTATGGGGTGCCATAAGAGGTTGGGGAGGCATAAGGAAATGGGAGGAAAAAGGGGTACTTGGGGGAGGCATAAGGGCATGTCAGGGATTTGAAATGATATATATTTTTGTAGTTTTTCTCTGGTGGTGATACCCATTTCCCTTTGAGAGGAATAGGCAGCATCCCCCATAGTTTCTTGCTCCTTTGGCTTTCTTAATGAAGCCTAAGTATTTTTGTGTTTTTATCTCGGTGGTTGCTAAAAAACTGTTGTTCTATTTTGACCGTGTTTTTAATGTGAAATTTGCATGTGTGTTTTTAGAATCTTATTGTTGCCATGAGTTGAAACACATCTTCTATTGCATTGTGTTTGGGGCTTTGGGGCCAATGAAGAAGGGCAGCTTCTCCTTTTCATTGGATGTCTTGGTTGGGTGGAGAGCATTGCCTTTCCCCTTGTTTTGGTGTGATCAAATTGAAATAAAGAAAATGGAGGATATTCATGCTGCTGTTCTAGAGAAGAGGGAAAAAGACAAGTTTGATAGTCCTTGTTGAGATTATTCTTATTGTAACCCTTTCCCACTTTGAAGTGGATGACCTTGTACATTATTTGTGATGAAAAGATGTTTTGTATTGGCTATGGAAGTAGTGATTCGAAATGTGAAAGAGACATACTATGTTTTCTATTTTTGAAAGAATGCGAAAGAAATTATATTCTATATATTGTAATTAAGGAATGAAAGAAGAATTTGTAAAGGTACCTCTTTGAATCAATAAAATATTGTATTACTTTTCTCGAATGGCATTATTGGGTATTGAAATCTGATTTTTGAATGTATTTTGAAATCATGTTAGAAGGATGGAAAAGTGAATACGTATGGAGAGATGTCATAATACTGTTCTTTAGAAATGACTATTTTAGAATTCAAAATTGTCATTTGGCATTTGTATACTTTCCTTGAATCAACTTAATAGGTTAGAATGAGTTTTGGAATGATTTTAAAAACTTATAAGATGATAAATGAAAATCGACCCATTCGAATCTGATCTCTATTAGATAAATTTCAAACTCTATACATTAATTAGTAGATTGAATAGAGTGACCTGTAACATCAAAAGACAAAATTAAATACCAAATTTGACTTGTAAGATAAAAACAGCCCCAAAAAAACTAAAACATTCAAGAAATTTTTAAAGAAATCTTCAAATCGAGTAAAGGAAAAGTTGTAGGATTTTTGCTATGTAAACATTGGTAAATTTTGAATGCAAATCAATCAAGAAAATTTAACCTTGTAATCTATCCTAAAATATTCCAAGTGAAATACTCCATGCCTATTTTACATGTTGTGAAAGAATTAACGGCGAATTTGAACAAAATTGATAAGTTAAAAGTACCAGTTCACTATCTAAGTGACAGAAAAATGTTGTTTCAAAATTTACCCTTAAAAATTTATCCATGTCAAAAATTTTAAGGTTTCTGTGCAAAGAGGACGTCGAGAGATTTCTAGAAAGTCCTCGTTTTCCAAAACCGAGTTCCCTATCAAAAGTTATGGCCTTCTGAAGTTTTTATTTCATTTGGCTTCAAATATATTCCAACTGTAAAATTTAATTATTAAAATATTCCCTAGCAGACCCACGGGAAAAATCCTTCCTTTTGTGCTTTTTACCTTAAAAAAAAAAATACACAAAGTTTCCCACTTTGCTTCACGTGCCCAAAATAATCTTTCTTGTCAAGAATATTCTAAGTTTGAAAAAGAAAAATTTGGAAAATTTTCCCTACGCTGCCCCATCGCCCGCCCTTCACTTATGGAAGGATTTCCGTGGGCGCAAGGGCCCGTAACCCTTAACTTAACCTTTAAATTTTTTTGGTAAAAATTCCTACTTTTCTCATGCACCTTGCATCCCCACCCTTTCCTTGGAAAAGCACTTTCGCGGGCACATGGGCCTGCGTTCTAAAACTTAACTTTTTAATTTTTTTGGGAAAATGTCTAAAAGTTTCTCTACCATCCACCTCCCCGCAGCCAATGAGGGACTTCCATGTGGCTTCCTTAGACATCGGTGGAAGAGCAGAGTGCTTTTAACCCTTAAGTCTTTCCGCTTCAAAAGTCAAATTTTTCCTAAGTTCTTTGCCGCCCCACCACACCGCAACCAATGGTTGGCCGACATGTGGCGTCTCTGAGTGTCGGTGGAGGAGTAGGTAAACTTGATCCTTTTTTCCCTATTAAGATAAAATTAAAAAATCCTCTTGGTGTCCAATGACCTACCTTCCCGCCTGATTAAAATTTGGACAAGTGTCCTTTGCAGACTCGGGAAAACTTTCCTTCTTTGGGCATGAGGTCCCATCACGGACTCGCGGTGTGACATCATTGGCGCTTTTTACCCAAATGGGTGAAGCATTATGTTTTCTCCCCAGGTCCACCAATCCAAAATCTTCCAGGAAAAATTTCTCTCGAATCCCATGAGACCCGAGTTGGGAAAAATTTTCCTACCTAGCCCGCTCTTGGGGAAAATTTTCACCCCAAGTTCACGCCGGCCCATAACTTGAATAATATGAGGAGTTAGGATGACTTATTTATATCACTTTGTAAAGGTGAGGAAATTAACTATCTAATGGGAATGTTTTCAGGAATATTTAATTGTGTTAATCATCGGAAAAAAAAATTGAATCCTTAACCGAGTTCTTGGTTGGTAAGTATGATTTTACTCGATAATTTTAAATATGCATTCTTTCTCCCCGTAATTAAACCTTGCTCTTGTATTGGATCTTGTAGAATTAAATACTTGGGGTATTTAATTGTTTTGGTCCCCTAACCCTAAAATTTTAATGATGGAATATTTACCTAAAATGTTAATGTAATCAATGATTAAATTAATCCTAAGGAGATTTGAGATAGGTGTGGATTTATTACACTTATTGCTTTATAATGTGGAATTAGTAATTGTTATAATGGAAAAATTTATTAGTTAAATTTAATTTTCCTTGAGAATTTGGTTGTTAATACTTCTAAAAAAATATTCCAGAATGTTTCTATCTAAACCTAGGTTGTTCTTAGGTCTCAAGTGGGATATTTTAGAGGGCATTACACATACACAGCTTAAAAAAATTGATTCCCATGTGATGCTAGAGTGGATTTGTTTCCATTTTTTCAAAAAAATTCACATGTCATCACTATGCTAAACATATTTTGTACATCTGAAAAACATACACTTTCTATTATTGTTTGATGGATGTCCATACCCTGTTCCAAAACTCTCATTTTGGCACAGGCTGGGAGGATGCTTGCAAATATTTTGGATTCTTGGCTTTAAATATGACAATGGAATTTTCTTACATGCCTCTAAGGACTTTTCAACAAACTCATTTTGTGCATTTCATGCAACAATGACAATTAAGGGGATGACATATGGAAAAGGCATTTCTTTGAAATTCCTCAAGACTTGTCAAGAAAATCATTTATCATTTATCATTACATTCTATGACATCACATTTCTTCTAGGCATTTTTTCAAACAGTCCACATGCCTTGTGCTTTTGCATACATTTCTACCACAACTACAACATCTGAAAAAATTCCCTTTCCATTATGCTTTGATGGATGTCAATACCTGTTCCAAAGCTCTTATTTTGTCATAGGTTGGAGTATGCTGACAAAGGTGAACTGATCAGATTGTCTACATGTTCATTGCATTTGAAATTATCCCATTCCTATCATATTCATGACATTATACCATTCAATGTATTAGAGTCATATTAATCTTGCATAAAAACAACATAATAGGAAAGTGTATTCCATTATATAATACCTAGCGCAGTTTTATTCCATGAATCTTCCTAGTGAGGTAGTTGAATGAGGCTTCAAATATTGTACGGTTATGACCCAAGATTGGCCAACCCATATTGCCAAGTGGAAAATTCAGTACTACCATGGCGAGTAGGATCAAATAGTGACAGAAACCAATAAATTCCTATGGAACTCCAAAGACCATCTTTAGACTTTTCAAGTACTTCCCGTACTTTGCATATCAAAATGAACTTGGATTGAGAAATGTTTTCAAAAATCATTTCACACGAGAAAATAGAAGGATACCTATTTAAGAAGAAATATTTAAGAAACCTTTACAACTCCTCAAACTATGCCACAACTCAAGAATTACATTACCTGTCTAGCAACACCAAGAGATCGAAGTCCGCATTCGGTAAATTTATCAATTACTGAATGCACCTTATTTCTCATAGCTTGTGTGCATTTATAGAGGTCAATAATTTGTAGCATAATAATCTTGTGTGCATTTGCAAATCCTAATAAATAGAAAAAACTCAAGCATAAGACACATTCACCAATATAACAAAGGACCTCACATATATGTGTATTCTGACAGACATAGATATTAGAATGAGAGATGCAGAATTGGTAGTATAGAAAAAGTGACTACATCCACGCTGCAAGTTTGATATCAATTCAAGCTTATGTATTTTAAGTCATTGGTATCAGAGTAACTGTCTGCCCAACAGATCTACGTATAGTTTGGTAGAGCAGTTTCTGAGTGTATTCCTCTTGCTATATGTTGGAATTCATATACCTGCATTGGAATTCCAACATGGGTAAATAAGTTTATCATTTGGGTAAGTTGCAATGCTACTCAATGTGTATATTATTAATCAATTGTTTTTGTCAACAAAATTTCTCTTAACATAAATTCATTCTCAAAAATTTGTGTAATGTTTAGGATTTTGTTTGAACTGTTTACTAGCCATTATGTTTAGATGGTGCTATTTTAATGTGGAGGTAATAAGTTATTATTATTATTATTGATTTATTACTATAAAAATGTTTTTATATGATTTACGGGATCAATTGTGTGTGATTTTTTTATTCATAAAATGTTTTGAAGACGATTTATTGGATGTATGTATTTTAAATCACTATACATATTTGTATGATGATAAATAACATAAAGTGAATCAAAAATCACACAGAGTTGATGACAGAAATCTTTTATTAATTTCATGGATGGTGGAAACATCAAAACTCCTATAAAATGTTTGTTTTAATCCTTATTTTTATTGATTTATTAGTGTAATACATTGCTAGCTTGTTGAATATTATTGTCATGATTTGACGGTTTCTATGAAGGTGAAAAACTAGCAATGTCTTCATAGAGAAGTGATATTTTGAACATGATGGAATTTCTCCACCTGCATAAGAGTTATAACGAGTGTATTCAACATATCTTGGATGATTTTGATACACTTTTAAATCTAGGAGTGATGAAAGCATACAATTACCTAGTATTGTTTTTATGGGAGATGAAAGTAATGATAACAAGATTGTGCCAAGCCAAGAACACAGATGCTAATCAAACATCACGATCAATAAGATGAAGGAAATTTTCTAGAATAACTTTACATAAATCTTTGCAAACAAATGATAAAAATATCATATATTATTATGGAACTCAATGCAATACATTGAGAATGGACCTTGCTTAAATAGGCAAGTAATAACAATCTAAGAACTAGTCAAGGTCGTAGATCAAGCCATAAATCAAGGAAATAACAAGTCATCAAAGAACTATTCAAGACCATAGATTTAGGAGAGAATGGACATCAAGGATCTAGTCAATACCATAGATCAAGGAAAGAACTATACCTAACAACTAGATAATATTTCCTAATATTTAAATAAGATAAAAGAAATATCCACACACATAAGTGGGTGAGGATAAATACAATAAAGGTAAATAAAGTACCTAGGTGAACATGAGCTAAGGTAAATACCTACTTTAACATCCCCCTCAAGTGAAACTAGGGGCCAAAATAGAAGTGGCATGTCCACAGTATGAGTCCCGACAACTAGGCCTAATGAGGTACTCATGTACAATAACTGGGAAAAAGGGACACCGCAAGGTACCCAAAACTAGTAACAACAAAGTAAAGAGAGTAAAAACCCACTCCAAGGCATCACAAGAAGCTTGGCTCAAAAAACGCATACATTGCTGAAGAATTTTGGTGTGCACTATGGTTTGAATCCACCGCTCAATCATTGAACTCAAATAAAAAAAAGCCGACACTGGGCTTTACCAGAATAGCTCCATACAAGGAGACTGTCAACGGAGTGATGTCGAAATTGCAAAAAAACCACCAAACATAATTCATCAATGTTGCAAATAGGTGTGCACGATCCAAGAACAATAACAAAAGCAACAAGGCAAGGACACAAACTCCAGTGTCACGATCTAAGAAAAGCCAAGGTAACAAGGCAAGGACATGAAACCTAAAGAAGCAGGATCAACACCACACCCTCCCATACTGCTGAATGGGTGGAGTGACGCTAAAAATATGTATGAGTTATCAAAACAACTACTTGAACACTAACAAACTAACACTAGAATGCACCAAAATAGATCCCCCATAAGAGATATTATCAACATGCCAAAAGTGTCAAAAATACAGATACAAAATCTCTCAACAAACAAGAGAGATACACTACACCTGCTAAAGAAAAATGCTCAAAATAAGAAGCATCACAATGCATAAGGTATAGAAAGTGGAGCAAGAGGCCGAATGGTGGAGGAGCCATGCCTGTAGAGTCCTCTCAACGAATGCCTATGTCACCTCCATGAGTGATCAGATATCCACCCCAAATGACTTGGTGTAAATGCACAATGGGTGCATACAAAAAATATCAAAATATTTGTCCGTTTGATCATGTCTGACAGCTGAAATATCAGGTTTCTCAATCCTGAGTGAAGGTGTAGAACTCATGTGTTTCTCATGATCCTCAAAAAGAGTCAAGTGAACAAAAAAATGAGCTCTGTCAATGTGTGATCCCAATGAAGTATCTGCTCGAAAACCAATGTCATGATGAGAATTCCACTTAACATGTGGAATAGAGGAAACAATACCCTGTGAATTTTTGTCAATGACTCCACTAGTGAGACCCATAGAATGGAGCATGCAAGAATTGAATGCAGTGTTATGCTTCTAAAAAATCCATTTAGCTAAGAAGAAGTAGGATACACAACATGTGGTACTGTAATAGGCACAGATGTGGAAGATCATGTAGTAACAAGCCTCATAGGTTTAGAAGCATCAAAAGTAGGTTTAGGCTCAAAGACTAACAGATCAATGTCAGTGGGTTCAGGAGAAATATCTACAAGTGGACTAGGAGCATGGATATGACTGTCCACAATATGATGGTGATGTTGTAGGATAGCAAGTTTTTTCTGTAGGGACTGAATTATTGTATTCTTATCATGAATGAGTGATTGTAGAAGAGAATTTCACTTCTTGAGTGATCTATTTTCTTCCACAAATTTTACACCTCTTGAAGTCTACATACTTTAGAGAAAAGTATATCATTCTCAAAATCCATGATAGGTATAAACTGCAACTCCTAAAAATTTAGGATGTTGGGCTCAGCTGAAATTGCATTTACAATTGATTACAACACTCCTCCATGTTTTTCACTTTATAATTATAGTGCAAGTCTCAAAATAAATAACTCTAATGGAAAGAGGACAAAAAACAAGCACTTTTTCAAAAATGGCACTCAAAACCGAGTTACCGATCAAAAGATACAAGCTTTTTAATATTTTACTTTGTTATTTATTTTAGTTGCCACTAAAAAAAAATAAATTGTTGTTGCCTTCACCACACAAATAAAATTAAAGGGGGTTGAAGTTAAGCACCTACTAGTAGGAATCACAATCTTTAAGCCCTCATATGACCATTCCATATGACCAAGAGCTAAGGATTTTAATGGGTGTTTGCACAACTTACTATTTTATAGGCAGTGAGCATCCTTGAACCCCTCGCCAATATAGGAAAGATCCGAGAACCTTCTTGTGTGCAAATCGAGACATATTTCTGATAGAAAATTTCCCTATGTAAATATTGAGAAATCCAATAGACCCGAAAAATAATCCCACATTTTTTCATGGCACGAGATCTCGAGCGATCAGTGCGCTTCCCGATAATGTAAAAAACCTATAAAAACAATTACATTTAGAAAAGTTCAAGTTTACAGTTGATATTAGGGTTTTCCCACCTTACGGATCTAATGGAATCCTCTGTTTTGCATAAAAATGAATGTAGAAACAAAATACGACCAAATAACTAGATCGTACCAAGCCAAGAACACGAGATGGTAATCAAACACCACGATCAAATCCCAAATATATGAATATACAATGAATTTATTTACAAAATAAAACTTAGAGACAAATTTCAATAGAAATATCTAGCTCGATACCATGAAAGGAACAATAACCAAATTGTACCAAGCCAAGGACACGAGATGCTAATCAAACACCACGATCAATAATATTAAAGCAATTCACTATAATAGCTTTACATAAAACCTTTGCAAACAAATGAGCAGCAATATCATATATTATTATGGAACTCAATGCAATACATTGAGAATGGGCCTTGCTTAAATAGGAAAGGAATAAAAATCTAAGAACCAGTCAAGGTCGTAGATCAAGCCATAAATCAAGGAAATAACTAGTCATCAAAGAACTAGTCAAGACCATAGATTTAGGAGAGAACTAGACATCAAGGATCTAGTAAATACCATAGATCAAGGAAAGAACTATACCTAACAACTAGATAATATCTCCTAATATCTAAATAAGATAAAAGAAATATCCACACACATAAATGAGTGAGGATAAATACAATAAAGGTAAATAAAGTACCTAGGTGAACATGACCTAAGGTAAATACGTACTCTAACAAGAGACCACTCATCCGGTGAATCCAATGTACTTGAATCTCTGGTAGTGGAAGGTATTATTAACCTACCAAGGCTAGGGGATTTGTACTTGAATCCCCCTAATCATGAGGTTGCAGAGTTCTAAAAGCCAAGAGACTCAGATTACCATAGAATACAATGGAGTGAAGAACAACATTTTTGAGTGTGAAATTACAGAAGCTCTAAATGCGGCTATAGATGAAATTGCAGGAGCCTGGAAGGGTATCAGTGACACCCCAATTACATTGAATGTAAGAAAATCCAATGCTCCAGATCTCGGAATAGTGGATTTTCCAGCATTACTTGGGTGTTTATACATGGCCACCCTGGGACATTTATGACAATTTTCTTGGGTTATCAAATAGTATATAACTCCCAAAGAGAGTATAATTATGAATGTGTTGTATGCTTTTGTCAATTTCCCAAATTTTGAATCTATAAGAATGTCACAATTAGTTGATGAAAAGGGTCAAATAACTTTGGCGGTTATTATAAAGGTCAAAAAGTCATTGAAGTTTTGTTTGAGAAAGTTACTGTGGACAACTTTGTGAATATTGACCTTGGATACATCTGTGTCAGAAATAGAATTGGGAATTAATCAAATGCCTAGGCAAGGTAGCTGGAGAAGGAAATGTTTCAAAGAGACCCAAATCTTTCAAAGATCGACAAATCCATGGTTGGAATACCTATATTGTGAGAGGCTGATGCAGATCCAAGCAATAGGTATAAGCAAATGCTTTCCTTAAATTGTGAAAATATAGGCTGAATGTTATTTAGGAGGCAATTCAGAGCTGAATGCATTACACAAGAATTTTTCTAACTCAGTAGAGGCTATGATTGAATTCAAAAGATTGATGGATTCCATCAAGGGAATGCTACACAAGCTCATTATACAGGGAGACATTGAGCTATTCCCACGATGATCTTGACATGCATTGTATTATGTGTCTCACTAGAATGTTTAAGGCTTACATGCATGACCTCTTTGCTGCAACAAATGTGCTCTCCATGAATAATTTTCTTGTTAAAGAAATAAATTTAATGTAAGAGGTAAAAAGAGTTAGTCTTCCCAACTTCTTAACTCATTCTATTTTCCTAAACCTTCTTCGAATCACATTGATTTGTTTGCTAAGTGGAGTAGAGATTTAGCTATGTAGGCCTATAATTATTTAGACAGAGTCATATGTCATGGATCAAATCTCCATCCAAATATAACTAGATCATCAATGATGTCATCTCAAGGAACACGAAGTCACTTAAGTTCCAAAAGTCTCCATATGCCCTCAAGAGACACTACAGAGCCTTGGGACAAATGAAACATTCAATGAGATCTTCCTAAGAGAAATATCAAATATGACTTTGGGATCATTGGGATTTGAAACAAAATCTCTTACATCTGTAGAAGCACTTTGTGACTCATTGGAGGGATCAAAACATTACATGAGAGCCTTTGGAGTGGGTGAAAGTCTTCTAAAACTTGTTTTGAAAGAAAAATAGTTCCGAGGGACTTTAATTGTGAACTATGGGCCCAAATATGTACAATCTATGACATATTTCAATTCCTTTCTCAAACCAAAAGAAGGCAGAGCATCCTCTTCTCAAGGAAAGGATCTTCTCATTATATTTCGTATTCAACGAAATAACTTTGTAGGCTTCCCACCTAGTGTCAAAAGAATAGAAGATAGGCTTCCCAACCACCATGTGCTTCAATTGTTCCCATGCCTTCAAAATTGACTAAAGAACAAAGGACCCATGAGGAGCAATCTATCTCGAGAAAGAGACAATTTAGCTTGATGGTTCACGTATTGGTCTATTTAGGCTTTTCAAGTTACTAATAACATTTATCTTTTTATTTCAAATTATTTCATCTAAATTTCAAGTTCCAAATACAATTTATATCTCTGTAAAAATTGTTAGATGTCCTCTAATACCAATACCATAAGCAATAATGGACTCGGTGTTGTTTTCTATACTGGTAGTAATTTTTGAGGCATTCTGTCAAACATTCAAAGAAATCCCTACTAATGTTTATACTGGTATTGTGGTCTGCTAATTTTTGAGGCATTCTATCAAACATTCAAAGAAATCCTAGGCCTCCTCTTAGCATCTGCATATTTTAGACACGATATCCCCAATCAAGAAATTTAATATTTCAGTTGCATAAAGTTACAAATATGTAGCTTGGGGAAAAAATTACCTAAGATATTCTTACAAACTAATTTTTTTATATGAACTGTAAGTAGAAATTCTTCATGTGTTTACTATATCTAATTAAAAGGTCTCCATATAGAAGACTTTAGAGCTTGAAATGCAATCCCCCATACTTTATAGAGATAAATAAAGGCTTTCAATCTTATAACCTTCAAGCTGGTATTCATTGGATTTTAGACGGAGACTTCACAATGATTTAAAAATATTAAGAATATTGGAAAAGAAGAATTACAAAACTTGACTTCATTTCAATGTTTGAAAAGAAGAATCTCTTTAGAAATGCTAAAGAATACCCTTATTATTGTTATCTAAAGTTTACAAAACAAAAGAAAAGATAGATTCCAGCATAATCAGGATTAAATGGTGTTCGGGATAGTTGCCACAACTGGTTTTGAGCTTTCTTATCTCGCATATAGAACTACAAGAAATATAACTAATATTTCCTACAACAGGAAAAAGGACGGTAAAGATTGAAAAGAGAAGAAAGGAATGGTTAGGAGAGAAAATTTGAGGAGAGAAGAGGTTAAAGAAATAGGGTTTCTAAAGAGACCTTGTGGACCAAAGCACGTAGTGCATGTCTTTTGTGTTTAAAAGAAAATTACATAATTGAAAATATACACATAAATATTTATCTCTTCTCCTTTCCTTTGGAAGAAAATAATGAGAAAATAGAAGAAACTTAGGTCTGTTAAATTTATTACCTTTGCCTAAAATATTAGAGAAGATAAGAGACTAAAGCCTACATTGAAAATAATTTTTTGTTTAAAAACAAAATATAAAAGTGTGGGTAGAGAGAGTAGAGGTAATGAATAGAAACAATGATTATTCAAAGCTTGTGTATGGTTGCAAAGCTTCAGTTAGATTTATGGAGCTCTAAAGTTTTATAGAGTTGTACCCTTGCAAAGATTTCGTAGGCTTGTAAAGGTTGTGCAAGCCTACGAAGCTCTTCTAGTTCGAACTCCAAAATGAACTGCCAAGCTTGCAAAGTTCCAAAGGGATTTGTGAAGCTCAACTTATGATGTGTAGGATAACTTAAATATCTAGGGATGCTCCTGCATCATATACACTCGCTAAAATTGAAGCCAAAAAACCTTAAAGCATTTCATGTGTACATAATAGTATTTCTTGTCTTTAGATTCATTTGATTTTGATAGAGAACTTTATAAGTAATTTTTTCAATTGGATACCACGACTTTCCCCACCACAAATATTTTAGCAATGTCATTTTATACACAAACCTAATTGGATTAAACAAAAACTTAATTATACCTTGTGTGTATGACAACAATAACTTTCCTTTGAAAGGACAAGTCTTTTAGTGTGTAGAAAATTTATGCTTCTATTTCTTAGGGCATTTTACACCTTATTAGGGTGACATAAATAAAATTATTGGTCCAAATGAACAAAACAATGAAAACTCCCAACCCAGCTGGAAGGAATTCAAAATTTTCCCTTTATACATTGATGCTAAAATCTTATCATCTAGGTCTAGTTGACGACTTCAATAAAGGAAAAACATCTATCCATTATAATCTTAATTTTTGCCTTTTTATGAATACTTGCTTAACACCTGCTTGCCAAGAAAATACCTCTGATAGAACCCTTAATTAGATATTTCTAAGGTAAACCTTTAACCCAAAAGTTAAAGGGCACCATATAGACCCCAATCTACTTATTAAGAATCCACCCAAATACTTGAACAAACCACTTCTAAATATTTAAAAATCATAGTTGTTTAGCCCACTCAAGGGGATATTGTAAAACATATGCTTGAATCCAAATATTAGTTTTGCTATAAATAATGTTTGTAGCATGAATTACTATAGATATAAATCATAATTCAAATTCTCAACAGGTCACATTTACAAAATACGCATGGCTTCAACACCAAAAATTTACTCACACAATTCACTATAAGAATGTATATTCAAATAGCTGCAATAAAAAAAATTGACTTGCATTTCAACAAAAAAAAAAACAAATGAACTTTGCACTTACCGTCATGCATTCTCTATATCTTGATTCGAACATAGCCATAGTAACGAGAGATCCAGAGCCCATTGTAGCAAAAGGTACAATGTCTATTGATCCATGAGGATATATCTACATTCCAAAAGAATTTAGTTGTCCAATAAATTTATCAATCCTATCCACTCTCTCTTGACATTAAAATAAACATGATGCACAAAATAAAGAGACAATAATAATATAATTTTCAGCATAAAAAAATTCTTTATAGGAGGTAAAAAGAAACTGATGTGGGCACACTTTTTCCCTGGGAAAGATAAACCAAAGCATATTTTATCCCACAAAATGGAACTCTCCATTCAGTTGGCCATATCAATCTTGTTTTGGATTGAAGTCTATACCAATTAAATAAATCAAGTTTTAGGTTCTTCTTGAATCATAGACTTTTTTCTACAACATTAATGGTTCCTATAGGTTATCAGACATGTTTTTTTATGTTTTATATAAAATTATTCTTACAAACTAATTAACATATTTAATTACTCAAAAAGTGAGGAGCTACACTGAGCCAGTCCGTATAATGGATAGAAATGGATGCTGAAATTTATCGTTAAAAATTATGGCCATTTAGCTCAATTATCGAGGTATTATCCTTTGATTCGAGGTTAAATTTGAAAACTATCTAAACATTCTTCTCGGTCATTTTAAGCATAACATACTTGCAAATATTTGGAATAACCGTCACATACTTGCACTTGGACATGGGTGTTTCTGTTGGGTAGCTGTAAGAAGTGTTTATGATATTTGCAACAGGGGGTCCCAAGCTATAGATACAAAAAATAATTTGAAGGTTCATCTCCCCACTAACCCTTTTATGGAAGATCAGTTCATGATGAAATAACCTTGGCTGAGCCTAATATGGGAGGCAAGCCAACTATTGAGATGAGGGAGGACAAGGAAATGTTTTGATTTTTTCTGATATGTTTTTGAGCATGCTACTAATGATCCTTATTATAATTTTTTACTTGTTGATATTGATAGTATCCATTAGATAGTGTCTAGTTTTACTCTTGCAAATATTGGTTACTTAAAAACTAGTGTTGATGGTTGGTATATTTTTCATGAACTTGGCAACAAGATAGGTAGTGTCTCATATTGAACTACCCGATTTATCCTTTATAATTGAGTGCTCATATGCATATTGGAAATTGGCGAGATAGCTATTTATCTCAAATTTTAATTTTCTACAAAATAGCTTGTTATCACTTACTCAAATTAAAATATTTTGCATCAGCTATTCTTAACGCATTTTTGACAACAACGATAACTAAGAAGTTAAAAATTTTACTATAAGGAAGTGACACTTCTCCATAAGCCTCATCCGAAATGTGATAAATGTTAAGTTATTACATGTGTTCCTTTCTTCCACCCTTTTAGCATGATGCCGGTAATTTTATTTCTTCGAATAAATACATTTTGAAAAAGAAACTTGTTGTCCAAGCTCATTAAAGATACAATTTATCCTATAACTGCCAAGAAAAATCTTTGTCTAACCAAAGTACAAAATTTATGGAGAAAATAAATACTTTGATACCATAGAAAATTTCAATTATCAAACGAGAAATTATTCATTTTAAGACTAATTTTTCTTCATCTATAACAAGCTAAAACATTAAGAATTGATTGAGAAGAAAAGAGATTTACTCTAATTGTATGATTCATAGAACTCGAGTAAAGTCATCTACTCCTAAAACTAATGTGAAAGGGAAGTAGAAGGATGAAAGGATAACATCAACGGTACTTTCTAAAGCAATATATATTAAACAAATTATGTTCTTCTATACGTAATGCACCATTCAAAATATGATCAAAACTCTAAAAAAATAATTTTGCTAAGATACATACATAAATTCCTACCAAGAGCATGCCATTGTAAACAATAAGTGTGTGCACTTGGCCTCTAGGGCCATCCAAACCCAACTCTGTAGAGGTCAAAATATTCCAAGCCCGCATCCCCATTTTTCCCATGCATGAGTATTGAGTACTAAAATATGGATAATGATTATATTTCCTACTAAATAAATCTGGAATGAATCCAAGATAAATTTTAATATTGGTCCCCTTTAGATACCTTAACCGTGATGCCCGCTAAAACAACCCACTTGAGACCCAAGAACAACCTAGGATTAGTTAGAAAAATTATGGGATAATTTTTTTAAGGTGAGAGTACAAGCAAGCCTCGAAGCATTATTTGTCACAAAGAAATATATCAAGGTAAATTATGTTAAGAAGATAAAGTTTTCCATTATAACAAATGTTAAAGATAACAAGACAATTAATGAGTAAAAACAACCAAGTAGAGATTAAATTTCCTTTAGGTGCTGATTTATCAATTAATTAGATTAACACTAAGATTATACATTCCCTAATAAAAATTAGAGGGTTAAAGGCGGAAAAACAAACAAATACCCAAGGTATTTAATTCCACTAGGTCTAAAAATAGACACGGTTCTCATTTACACGGTTAGGATAACATTCACTTACCCCATGACATGACCCCTAAAAATGTCAATCCATACTATTATCTCTCAAAATTGCACCCTTTAGAGAGATGGTCAGTAGGTGTTCAAATCTTGCGAAATTGATCTCTCTCTTTTGTAGATACAATGGAAACACCTCAGGTCTATGGGTATACCTATTTTGAGGTGAGTCTTTGGTATCAAGGCCGGTTCCTTATTGATGTATCCTAAACTAATTTCTTGGGGTTTAAGGGTAAAAGATGACTATAAAGTAATTAAAAATAAGGTGATACACCAAATTTATATGAGGTATTTGACTGAGTATATGCACAAATAATATGTGAAAGGATTCTTGATGTATGAACCAACAATTTTCTATAGAATTTTAAGGGAAAAACACTTCGAGGTATTGAGGGAAAGTATCACAACAATACTACCAAGCTAAACATGCACATTAATATCATACAAAAATTACTGAATTTTACAATAAGGTAAGATGATTAATCAGGAATTTACATTCACAGGACTAATAGAAACACACAAGACCGCAAATGATTAGGAAGGTAGAAAATAATTCACACTAAAAAGGAAAAACTTGCAAAATTTTATTTAGTACTCCTATATCCAAAAATTCCTCTTTGTGCTTTGCCTAGGCACACAATATATAGCAAAATAAAAATTTAACATCTTCCTAAAAATAGCCTAAGGCTTGTACTTGCCCATGCATCTTATATTTATCCTTTATTTAATAATAGATAAAGGAATAAAATAGAGCATGCAATTACAAATAGGCATTAATAGACTTGATTACAATACAGTCAAATTGAAGTTGAGTGTTCTACTTTTAAGAAAACAAGGGTGAATAATTTGCTAATAATAAGCTTTCTTGCTGGAAAAGTCTCTTTCCTTGTGCATGCGAATTCGTATTCTTGTCTATTTTGTCTCCTAGTGAAAGCATGCAAAATAAATCCCTATGCAAGAGAAAAATAATTACAATATTTGCAATTCCTGCAAAAACAAACATCCAATGTGGGGACTATTTTCCTTGTGCACATGCTATGACATTGACATCTCTCTCTAAGTGGTCACACGAGTGACACTCCACAAATCAACTCTAGCTCCTTGAAGTAGGGACCACCTTTGCACTTTACCATGGTTTGGCAACCTTGTGGACTTATGACATTATATAAGGGTTGACCATCTTATATTGCACATGCCACTATAGCCTCCATTTGGTTTTGGGAGCACCTTTGTGGACTTAGCATATTGTTGTGTCCACATGTACATGAGGATTAACTTTTTAAATATGCTATAATATATAGTTTTTCCACTTTGTAGTCATTGGCCTTAGCATAAAAGGTTTGAAAAAGCTTTGGTCGGCCTTGGCATGTTGGGAACTCTAACTATAGTTTATCTTTGAAATTTGAAAGAAATGATTTTGTTTTTTAATCATGGGCTGGCCCCTTTTGCACGATGAAAAACCTCTTGGCATGTTTGTCGGTGGAAACCTAACTCGGTTTGAGTTTGTTTTGAAATTCGGTGATGATCCTCAGCCATTGATTTCTGTACTATTTGATCACGAATCGTTGATCTCGAACCTGTGGTTAGGGTTTCACCCCTGTAATTAATCTAGTTTGTGGGAACTGACCTTAGCTACTTGCTTTGATCTTGGAGCTTGATCCTTGACCTTCGATCTCTTTCCTTTTGATCTCGAGCCATTAATTATTGACCCTGGTTGAGTTAGATTAAACTCACCTCTCCGAGCTTCATGTTAAAGGAAAGCTTGACCCTAATACACATTTCATTTGATTTTTCACTATGTGGATGAAGCCCTGGAAAATTTCCTTTGACGGCATTGATCTAAGATCCTTGAGTTTTGTGTCATTGCTGATTTTTGAAACTCATCTCTATTTGAAGCTTATGAGCGAGGTGGTTGTGGGTTTCACATCTAATGTCATGATATCTCTATTATCATTCCTCTATCGAGATCGAATTTTTAGTTCTCTGGAAATATGGTAACCACTTGTGGGTTAGAGCTCGACCTTTTCTTAAATAAGGATTATGTAGAAGGTATGGTCATCATTTATATGGACCTGTCGAGCTCGGTTCATCCTTTCTGTAATATTCGAGCTTGATTTTCATTTTCTACTTTCTATAGAGCTATGTGAGTTTTCTTGGTCATCAAGATCTTTGTGTTTTTCATTGGCCGCCACTATCGTGAACTTGAAGCTTGACTGTGTAGCTATCACATTGTTTGATGAGGGAAGTAAGTCTCGACCTCCTTGGGTATTACTGTTGCTTCTTCGTTGCTATTTTGACCTTAAAAACTGATAATCTATTCTTTTCTTTGTATTTATTGCTTTTTTATGGCTTTACTTGGTCATTTCGAGTTGAACCTCATTTTGAGCTTGATCTTCTTTCTTTGAACTTGATGATTCCATGAAGGTTTTGATAGATCCAATTTTAGCTAGTGAGTTCTTTTTCCCTCGTTTCTCTGATTTCTTAATACCCATTAATGTTTTTTTATCAATGGTCAGGATCTCATACAATTTTACTATGATAGTACAAATTGAATATGATTTTAATGGGAATGACAATCTCTGAAATATTGGAATATTTCTTTGAGTTAGATATGTATGAGTTTTCTGATTCAAAGTTCTTCCACCTGAGTTTGTTTTTTGAATGATATGTCAGGCTCTGTTTACTTACTACTTGGATCCATTCCTTATAAAAATTATCCCTTGAATGTAGACTGTTGTACTTTATGTTGCAGAAAAAGGCCTCTTTTTGATGATCATTTGAGAGTTTGTAATTATTAGACCTTTTTATGAATGTGTTTCTGACTCTAAGATTGTTCTCAATCAATCCTTGAGCATTTTCTGGAACTTACTGGCCTTCTAGCTCTGTTAGTAACCTTTTACTCATTGTGGGTTCCTTCACTAGCTGTGCCACTAGATGTTCAACCACTGTGTGAACTGTTGTTATTGTATTGAAAAATTCACTATTTCTTGTGAGAGATTTTATGGATTCTGAGATGTTTTGAAATTTTGTGGACACCCTTGATCTCTAAAATCTTGAGCTCTAAAGCTATATTGTAGTAGTCTGTAGACTTAATACTTGCTTCATTTCTAAGAATTGTACTTTGGGATGGCTACATTTTGTTAATGTTATCTCGAAAATTCATTTTCTTCAATTGGTAAGTTATAATGAGTACTCTAAAATTCTTCACCTTAATGTCTGAGAGTGTATTTCCCATTTTTGTTCTGCACTATATACTGTATTTTCTTTTATTACGCTCTGGTATATGGTGGAAAAGTCTTAAATATCCATTTTACATGGCGAAGTCTGTGTCAAAATTTTCCCAAAATTGATTAATTTTTTCCTTTTTCAGCTGTAGTTGTATTTTCGATTCAAAATATAGAACATAACACTTCGTGTTGAAGCTGATTTGGTAAATAAAACCGAGACATCATAACTATTTATCTTGATCATGGCATGCTTTACTTCTTTTACTATCACTTACTTGATTTAAATAAATTTTTAAAGGATGTAGCAAATTGAAATTCGCATGATGAAAAATTGTAAATGTCCATTTTACATGGCGAAACCCTCACAAAACTTTCCCAAAATCTTCTTTATTCTGTTTCAGTTGTAACCCTTTCTTTTCAACAAACTTCAACTTTATTGAAATCTGATTCTTCCTTCTTAGGTACAAACAGAAACATGTACTTCTATTTTCCAATCTCTTTTTTGTACTATAATTTATTCCATTTGTAGAAAATATTGAGTTTGAGTTACATTAATTCTTCTTTCCAGCCTGTACTTATGACTTGTCTATTTCTTCTTGGCTGCAACTTGTACCTGCACACTTAAGAAAATAGTTAGAAAATACTTAGGCTTTTTGGCCTCTCTTGTGTCCATTTTTCTTCTTTTCTTTTCTCTTTCTTCTTTCTGAATGAGTAGAGCATGTATGTAGTCTAATCTTCAAGTAAATTATATCTCCTATTTTGAAGAGATTCATATGAACGAACTAGGACAATAAGGAATATGAATTGATCTCTGAGCTCGTAACTAATAGTTCATCTTTTCTTCTTTTCGGTACAATGACTTCTACAACGCAGATGAAGAAGGATTAAAAGATAGGATGGAGCTACTCCGAAAAATGATGAAAATCCCAAGGAAATGATGGGTTCACTCATACTCCTTGCTTCCTTTTTCATGCATGTGTACCTCTTATTTTAGTAGTTTTACTTTACTTTCTAGTTACATGCCACAGCTTGTGTGGGAACATTTGAAATTTCATTATGAATAAAATATTGCATTCTACAAATGAGTTGTATATTTCTTTGTACATTTCAATTTTTTGAATGGATTGTATGATGAACTAAACAACTCAATAATATAATTGAATGTCTTAATCATGTAGGAAAGAACTTTAATGAGAACCTGTAACATTCAATAATGAACTCATATTTATGCAATCTACACTTATGTTTGCTGTCCCAAAACTCAAAAATTCACCTATTTTGTAATTCGGTGTCTTCATCAAGATAACATAGTTGTCCTTCGGGCCCCCTTGTGTTCTTTTTGCTGAAGATATTGTGAAATTACAGATTATGTGATCTGTTATGTTTTGTAACAGCACACATAGCTGCAAATTTCACTTAATCATTAACTAATTTAGTAGTAACCAATAATATCAAAACTCCCTTATCTTAGGTATACTTCACCAATTCCTTTCATCGTAACAATGAAGTTTTGAGTTGCCCATTTTTACAAACGTGCAAAAATTTTCAACATTTTTGGTGATCGTACAGGGAAAGCTTCCTGCTAGCTTATAGTCCAGTGCGTTGCTTTGGTCAATTGGGCATGGAGTCCAAACATGTAACAAAATTTTCCTTTTCTGAAAGGTCCAAACCTTCCAAAATAGAACTAAAAATGGGAAAGATTCTAGTAAAAAAGATCACAAGTACGAATGCACTTATTGAATTGAAAAAAAATGCAATGTGTAGGGACTGCACTTATTGAAGGGAAATCCTACTCTAAAAATCACTATAATATTTTTAATAACAGTGTTTGAGAAACATACCATTCACAGGAATGGTAAGTTCCTCTCCATTCAGCTTCAAAAGCTGAAAAGCACTGTGTTCTTTGCAAGCTAAAATCATGTAAGGGCCATTCCAGACTATATGAAACTTTGCATGTCTTCCTAGCTCTATACGATCAACATCCCACTTTAACACAATATCTCATTCATTGAAGATTTTGAATTTGGTTTTCTTGTCAAAAGTCTTCTTCATTTGTTTATGATTCTTTTCCATATTCTATCTCTTAGCTCTTGTAATTCCATTAACTCTGCATAAAGAACATGTAGTTCGGTTCATTCTCAAGTAGCTCCATTTGATGTAAGCAAGTCCAATGTGGGTAACTCAACTAAAAGAGGCATTTTTTCTTTTGTTTTGTACACAAGTTTGTATGGTGAATTGCCAACCGATCTTTTTGGAGTCACCTTATCATTCCAAAGTGTTGAATTCAACATCGATGCCAAGCTCTTTGATTATCTTTGAGTTTTCTTCTCGATGATCCTTAAAAGCTTCTTGTTAGTACTTTCAGTAAGCCATTACCTTGGAGATAATAATTGGATGAAAAAATTAAGAAAATTCCATGCTTGACAGCTCAATCTGTTATCTTTGCACTAAGAAATGCTAAAGCATTATCTAATATGATAGTTTTGGAACACCAAATCTGCAGACTATTCCTTCATAAAAGTATAGTATTGAAGCTTTATTAGCATCATTCAAGGCTATAGCTTCATTCCATCGTGTAAAATAATCTTTAGTAGTTAAGATCCACTTATGTCCTTGTGACGAAGGTGGGTTTATAATGCCAATAAAATCAAGACCCCACTGCATAAAAGGCTGATCAACTGAGATAGGTTGTAAGGGTAGAGAAGCTAAACGTTCTTTTCCAACAAAGAAAACACATATTCTACACTTTCTCGATCCATTCAAAACAGTCCTTGAATATGCTAGGCCAATAGTAACCAACTTTCATAATTTTTAAGGTCGTAGTACGTTATGAAAAATGACCTCCTGCGGGTCCTTCATGGAATTCTAACAATATTTTCTAAATTTTATCATATTCAAAACACCGCAACAAGATTCCATTTATATCTCTTTTGAACAACACATTATCAATGAAGATATAAGGTACAACTTGTAATCTGAAATACCTTCATTTATTCTTTTCCATACCTTCCGGATAAGTGCCATGCTATAGATAGTTAACCAAATCAATCATCCATCTTGATTCCTGAATCTCATGAGTGGGCTTAGTTTGATTTTCTTGTTGAACCATGTTTTCTGATTGCTTGATAAGCAATTTCAGCATGTTGTTTTGAATCATTTGGTTTTGTAGCTTGTTGTTTTTCCATATCAACAATTAGATGTTCACATAAGCCTTTCCCTCAAACCGTCTTAGCAACCTGGATATCAACATCATATTCCATGACCTTCGTTATCCAATTTTCTCTTTTCTCAATCAATTCTTTATTTAGTAAAAATGCTTTCACACTTGGATGAGAAACAAGAACATGGATTTTATTTTTTGAAAGCATGTATTTGAAATTATTTAGTCCTCTAACTAACCGAACGTACTTATTTTTTAAGGAATGTGTACCTTGTTTTATAATCATGCAAGCTCTATCCAAAGAAAGCAATAGGCTGCTCAATATTTTCATCATTGACTTGAGTTAATATAGCTGAGATTGTTTCATCTCCTGCAAGTTCATACATTGTAAAATCTTTATCGAAATTTGAATTTGCAAGAGTAGGAGCTTGACAGATAGTTTCTTTGATTAATTCAAATCCTTCTCTCCCTTCACTGGTCCAAGAGAAAGTTCTTTTTCTTTAGCATAACTATAAGTGGTTTAACCAATGCTACAAAATCTGGAACAAATCTTCTAAAAAAGTTGATTTTTCTAAGAAAACTCTATAACATATTCTTATGATGAGGCAATGATAGTTGTGATATGGCTTCAATCTTGAAAGGATCAATTGCTAATCCTTGCTTGGAAACAATATGACTAAGCAATTTACCATGATGTACTTGAGAAGATAGACTTAAGTGGATTCAATGATATCTCAAATTGTCTACATAACTCGAAAGTTCTACCTTAGATGTATCAGTGTTCTTCTATGGATTTTTTAGAACATGGTAATGTCATCTAAATAAACGAGAATGCATTTATTTAACAAGCTTTGAAATCCGTGTCCATTGCACATTGAAATGTTGACCGACATTTGAAAGACCAAAAGGCGTCCTTTGTAAGCATAAGTACCCCACTTGGTGGTAAAAGATATTTTATATCTATTCTCTTAGTAGACTAATATTTGATTGTATCCACTATAACTATCTAGGAGAGATAATCTATTTCGCACTTAAAAACTGTTCTTAAAATTTGATCCATATTTGGGAGTGGGTAATGATTTTTAATGAAGCTTTATTAAGATCTCTAAAATCTACACATAGTCTGATTTCACCATTCTTCTTCCTAACAAGAACAAGATTGGATACCCAACTTGAATACTTAACTCGGAAAGATAATACCCTATTCAATCAACGTAGATATTTCTTTCCTCATTAGAGGCTTTATTTTGGGATTTATAGGCCTTTGTTTCTATCTAACAGCTTTTAGAATTTGGTTGCAACTCGATTATATGTTTGTGCTAAAATGGGATCAAATCCTTTTAGGTCTTGGTATTTCCAAGTGAAGAAATATTTAAATTCCATGCAAAGATTAACAAATGATTGTTTTTCACGTTAAGGAACATACCTTTCCAAAAAACAACTTTTTCCCTTCATCAACTGAGATCTCTTCATAATTATCAGCTTAGGTTGACATCTTAGTCTTGACCTTTCTTAACTGATCATCAGTGCTAAAGATGTCTTCTAATGTGACCAGACCATGAGGTAGTTTATTTGTCTTCAATCGAACAATCTGGTCACCATATAAGCTGTTGTAATTTATTTTGATTAACTACGTAAAAACTCATCTTCTTGGTGTAAAAATCCACTGATTTGATCATCACTTTCAAAAAATTTCCAATTTGAATCATTATCAGGTATTGAGGGCTTGAAAATTTGCTTTATATGATGCTGAATTTTACTATTTTCAATCTGTTCTAAAGCACTTCAAACTAGCACCAATAAATACTACAATTTTGTCTCGCATGCTTATTTTTTTAGCTCTAGGAATTGGACTCGAATATTAATAGCATCAAAATATTCCATTAAGTCTAAAAATATACATCTCTAAAGACTTCATTAATGAATTCCTACAAACATTGGAATTTCTTACTTGATTAATAACCAACTCGAATCACCAAAAATCAGAGCATGTTAATACCTCTCTTTACGCCCAAAGTAAACCATGAATTAATGCTTTGTATTTAGCTACATTACAAGTGCATGAAAATTGGAGACTCAAAGCTGAGAAATACCTTTCGTTCGTTGGGGAAGTGAGCAAAAACTTGCTCCCTATCCTTTCTTGTTCTTAGCTCCATCGAAATGAAGCTTCCAAATCCCTTCTACTTGAATCTTCTATTTTGGATAGCAAGGGAAGTGGTGTATTTTCTTCATGCATACAATACACACCAAACATGTGTTCTTAAACTTCCTTAAAAGGATCATGAGCATGTTTTTCCACCATCTTTTCATCCATAAACATGTTAGAAACACCATCCAATGCTGAAATCTGAGCTATCTCATCAAATTCAGACTAATCTAAGGCTGAATAATTAGCCACCGCATTTGGAGAGTGAGGCTCAATGTGAAATCTGGCCAATGGTTCTGAATTGATAGTAAATTTGGTGCCGTAATGAGTAGTGAAAAATAATAAGGACCAATTTGAAGAGAGATAACCTCCTATTTTTGTTGTGAAGTCTCTAGATAAGTATAAAGCAAAGTATGGAGGTAAATCCACAATAGTGACATCTTGCAGAATAGAAACATTTGGGCAAGCATGTAACGTTACCTCTAAATTTCTTATTAGACCAATTGTATTAGTTGCAGTTCCATCAAGTCTGTAAGACACTCCTTTTTGTAGGCTCATACTACAGACCCAATTTTTCATAATTGCTTTTGGCATAACTTTGCTACTTGTGCCACTATCCACCATGCAATTATGAACTAGATGTTCTCTAATAATCAATGATAAATAAAATGGTGGTGGATTTTTAATGTCATGAGCATTCAAAACTTTATGAACCATCCATTTAACTTCTTTAATGCGGTCATGTTCAAAAATTCTAAGGACCATGTCTACCTTATGAACTTCCTTTTCTGCTATATTTGAAGAAATCTGCAGCTTAACTAGTTCATGAGAAAGTAAATATTGTTCTCCAGGAATACTTAGAGCGTCCCACATTGAGATGTTAACATTGTGATTTTCATTACATCAAAATGTTAAAAGAAGCAACAATTTTAGAGATAAATTCAACTATCTTAGAGTAGGACTTAGCAAAAATTGATTCTGCTTCAGCTGCCTTTGATATCTAAGGTATAAACAGTCTTCTTGGGTCGGGATGTAGTTATTTTTGATGGACTTTATGAATTGGAATACTTGCTATTTTTTTGGAACAACACGATTTTTGGCTAACTTTTGGGATTGTAGATGTTGTCTTATCAAAGTGATGAAGTGGCGGAACGGTCCTTTTTGTTGTGTTTGAACTTCAGATTTTCCTTGAGCCCTAGTAGTGACCGAAATGAAATCCTCCTTATTGAAATTGACTAAATTTTATTCAGGTGCTTTCTGAACATGAGTTTCTTGCTGCCCACTCTCCATTTGAGGCATGAACAATGTTTCAGATTGAGGTTGTGCAACAAGATTCAGATTTCAAAAATCATTTCGGTAACTTGTAGCTGAATGAGGTTG
This sequence comes from Taxus wallichiana var. yunnanensis, assembly GCA_018340775.1. Taxonomy (NCBI): domain Eukaryota; kingdom Viridiplantae; phylum Streptophyta; class Pinopsida; order Cupressales; family Taxaceae; genus Taxus; species Taxus wallichiana. Next base: position 255,873,781 of record CM031238.1, on the reverse strand, counting down.
ATTGCAAGGTTGACACCACTCTTTTGTAGCCATATTAACTAGGACTAAAGCATTAGATGAACTAGGAGCCTTTGGGTCAAATTGCCTTTGTTGGTAAGGCTGACTATAATTTTGATTATGTTGATAAGGCTACAGGTTTTTCTAATTCTATTGATTTTTTTAGTAAGGAGCCTGATAGGGTCTGCTAGGTAATGCAATTCTATTTTCAATTAAAGTAAGATTATTTCCCATAGTCTGCAAATCTTTAAACACATATGAAGATGGGGTTGAAACAACAGGTTCTACAATTGTAATAGGCTATAGAATATGAGCTAAATATACCAAAAATGGCATTGAAGGGATTGGTGCTAATTTTCCATCGTGAATAAGGTTATTTTCAGCTTTTATAACAATATCATAAGCATCCGGAAGAGTATTACCTCCCATAGATTGAATCATAGCTGAAATATTACTATTCAAAGCTCTGAGATAATAAAGGAAAGCGTGGTCAGCTTGAAGCTTAACACTTGCTGGGATTCTTTCCATAGTCCTAGCAAAACAGATATTGAAGCTATACATGTACTCATGAGGGGATCTTTTAATAGTAGATAGTTGTTTAATGAGGGACAAATGATTTGAATTATCGTGGAATTGTTTCAGCAATTTTTCGCCTAAGTCATCCTAAGTTCTTATGCTTCCAAATTCTAGGATTCTATACCATTGCAAGGTCTACCCTTTAAAATATGCAGCTAAAAGTATTAAAGTTATGTCTTCATGAGTAATATTATGGATCGCACATATATGGCTGTAACATCTTTGATATGTTCAGAGGTGTAACCCGATTTTCACCCATGAATGATGAAAAAAATTTCATGGCAGCATTAGAGATGTCATGGTAAATTGGGATTACTAATGGGCTTCCATTAGTAAAGGTCACAAAATTTCTTGGTGGTTGAATAGCCATTTAAAAAAGCTGGGATGTTAATAGAGAAATTGATACGTGGTGAAGGAATATCAGGAGGAGGTTTATCAAAACCAGGTCTATTATAAGGTAAAGTATTACCAACTCTTGTCCTTCTAACAAAATTCAAAGGTAAGGAAACAAACTCAGGAGGGATTCCTCTTAATGATGATCTTGTAGTCACTTTAGGCATGGAACATGTTACAATACTGGTATGAAATCAGCTTAATGGAGTCACCAAAAGATCTTAAAATCTTTAGAATAAATTGCTGCAGCTTGTTCCCGAAAGTAACTTTTGTAAATGCTATAAATCTGATGTGGATCTTTCATAACTTGCACATAGATCTAATTCATGGTCCCACCGGGCATGCTGAAAACTATTATCTCTTGAAATTTCACCCAGAGAGATGGTTGTAGGTGTTCTAAGCTTGTGAAAATTAATCTCTCTTTCATAGATATAATGGAAACACCTCATGTCTCATGCGTATACCTATTTTGAGTTGAGTCTCCTGATCAAGGCTGGTTTCTTATTGATGTATCCTAAACTAATTTTTGGGGTTTAACGGTAGAAAGATGACAAAAATTAATTAAAACTAAGGTGATACACCAAATTTTTATGAGGTATTTGACTGAGTATATGCACAATTAACATGTGAAAGGATTCTTGATTCATAAACCAATATTTTTCTACGAATGTTAAGGGAAAACACTTCGAGGTATTGAGGGAAATATCACAACAATTCTGCCAAGCTAAACATGAACATTAATATCATGCAAAAATTACTGAATTTTGCAACAGGGTAAGATGATTAATAAGGGAATTTGCATTCACAAGACTAATAAAAACATACACAAGACTGCAAATGATTGGGAAGGCAAAAATACTTCACACTTAGAAGGAAAAACTGGCAAAAATTGCTTCAGTACTCCTATATCCAAAAAGTCCTCTTTGTGCTTTGCAAGGCACACAATATATAGCAAAATAAAAAATTACCCTCTTCCTAAAAATATCCTAAGGCTTGTACTACTTGCCCATGCATCTTATTTTTATCCTTTATTTAATAATAGATAAAGGAATAAAATAGAGCATGGAATTACAAATAGTCATTAGTAGCCTTCATTACAATATAGTCAAACTGAAGTTGACTGTTCTATTTTTAAGAAAACAAGGGTGAATAATTTGCTAATAATAAGCTTGCTTGCTGGAAAAGTATCTTTCCTTGTGCATGCAAATTGGTATTCTTGTCTGTTCTGTCTCCTAGTGAAAGCATGTAAAATAACTCCCTATGCAAGAGAAAAATAATTACAATATTTGCAATACTTGCAAAAAATAAACATCCAATGTGGGGACCATTGTCCATGTGCACATTCTCGACATTGACATCTTTCTCTAAGTGGTCACATGAGTGATACTCTACAAATCAACTCTAGCTCCTTGAAGTGGGGACAACCTTTGCACTTTACCATGGTTTGGTCACCTTTTTGATTTAGCACATTATAAAAGGATCGACCATCTTATATGGCACATGCATGCGTGCTATAACCTCCATTTGGTTTGGGGAGAATCTTTTTGGACTTAGTATATTGTTGTGTCTACATGTACACGGGATTAAATTTGTAAATATGCTATAATATATAGTTTTTCCACTTTGTTGTCATCGGCCTTGGCATAAAAGGTTGGAAACATCTTTTAATTGATCATTGCATAAAATCTTTGGTTGGCCTTGGCATATTGGGAACTCGACTATAGTTTATGTTTGACATTTGAAAGAAATGATTTTATTTTTTAATCATGGGCTAGCCCCTTTTGCACAATGACAAACCCTTTGGCATTTTTATCGGTAGAAACCTAACTCGGTTTGAGTTTGTTTTGAAATGGTGATGATCCTCGCCATTGATTTCTATCTTGTTTCTTTATCATGAAACATTGATCTTGAACCTATGGTTAGGGTTTCACCCCTGAAATTAATTTGGTCCATGGGAAATGATCGTAGTTACTTACTTTGATCTTGTAGCTTGATCCTTGGCCTTCGATCTCTATCCTTTTGATCTCGAGCCATTAATTATTGACCCTAGTTGAGTTAGGTTGAAATCTCCTCTCGAGTTTGCGTGTTAAAAGAAATCTTGACCCTAATACACATTTCATTTGATTTTTCACTATGTGGATGAAGCCCTGGAAAAATTTCCTTCGATGCCATTATTCTCGAGATCCTTAAGCTATGCCCATCTTTGCTGATTTTGAAACTCATCTCTATTTGAAGCTTATGAGTGAGGTGGTTGTGGGTTTCACATCTAATGTCATGATATCTCCATTATCTTTCCTCTATCGATCTCAACTTTTTAGTTCTCTGGAAATGCGGTAACCACTTGTGGGTTAGAGCTCATCCTTTACTTAAAATATCTTTGTGCCTTGTAGAATTATAAAAGGATTATGTGGAAGGTATGGTTGCCATTTCCGTGAACTATTGAGCTCGGTTTCCGTTTTCTACCTTCTCAGCAGAGCTATGTGAGTTTTCTTGGTCATCAAGATCTTTGCGTTTTTCATATGCCGTCAATGCATGAACGTGAAGCTCGACGTGTAGCTATCACATCGTTTGATTTGGGAAGTAAGTCTCAACCTCCTTGGGTATTATTGTTGCTTCTTCGTTGATATTTTGACCTTAAAAACTGATAATCTATTCTTTTCTTTTCATTTATTATGTTTTTTGGCTCTCGGCCTTGATCATTTCAAGTTGAACATAATTATGAACTTACTCTTCTTTCTCTGAACTTGATGATTCCTTGAGGGTTTTGATAGATTCAATTTTAGTCGGTGAGTTCTTTCTCCCTCATTTCTATGATTTCTTGATACCCATTAATGGTTTTTTTAGCAATGGTCGGGATCTCTAGAAGAAGTTTTTACTCGATAATCTGTAACTTCAATATTATTTTAATGGGAATGAGAATCTACTCAAATCTTTGGAATATTTCTTTGACTTGGATATGTATGAGTTTTCTGATTCAAAGTTCTTCCACCTGAGTTTGTGTTCTAAATAATATGTCAGGCTCTGTTTACTTGCTACTTGGATCCATTCCTTATAAAAATTATCCCTTGAATGTAGACTGTTGTACTTTATGTTGCAGAAAAAAGACCTCCTTTTGATGATCATTTGAGTGTTTGTAATTATTGGACCTATGTATGAATGTGTTTCTAACTCTAGGATTGTTCTCGTTCAATCCTTGAGCCTTTTCCATAACTTACTAGCCTTCTAGTTCTGTTAGTAACCTTTTACTTGTTGTGGGTTCCTTCACTAGTTGTGCCACTAGATGTTCAACCATTGTGTGAACTGTTGTTATTGTATTGAAAAATTCATTGTTTCTTGTGAGATATTTTATGGATTCTGAGATGTTTTTGAAATGTTGTGGAAACCTTATATCTAAAATCTTGAGCTCAAAGCTATAGTGTAGCAGTCTATAGACTTAATACTTGCTTCATTTATGAGAACTGTACTTTGGGATGGCTACATTTTGTGAATGTTATCTCGAAAATTCATTTTCTTTAGTTGCTAAGCTATAATGAGTACTCTAAAATTCTTCACCTTGATGACTGAAAGTGTAGTTCCCATTTATTTTCTACATTATATACTATATTTTCTTTTATTACAACTCTAGTATGTATGTTGGAAAATTCGTAAATATCCATTTTACATGGTGAAGCCCTGTCAAAATTTTCCCAAAATTCCTTACTTTATTCCTTTTTCAGTTGTAGTTGTATTTTCTGATTTAGAATATAGAACATGACACTTCATGTTGAGGCTGATTTGGTAAATAAAATTGAGACATCATAACTGTTTATCTTGATCATGGCATGCTTTATTGCTTTTCTGTATCACTTACTTGATTTAAATAATTCTTTTAAAGCATGTAGTAGTTGAAAGTAGCATGATGAAAAGTTGTAAATGTCCATTTTACATGGTGAAGCCCTATCAAAATTTTCCCAAAATCTTCTTTATTCTGTTTTAGTTGTAACCCTTTCTTTCCAACAAACTTCAACTTTCTTGAATTATGATTCTTCCTTCTTAGTTACAAACTAAAAAGTGTACTTCTATTTGCCAATCTCTTTTTTTGTACTGTAACTTCTTCCATTTGTAGAAAATATTGAGTTTGAGTTACATTAATCCTTATTTCCAGCATGTACTTATGACTTGTCTATTTCTTCTTGGCTGCAACTTGTACCTGCACACTTAAGAAAATAGTTAGAAAATACTTAGGCTTTTGGCCTCTCTTGTGTCCATGTTTCTTCTTTTCTTTTCTCTTTCTTCTTTCTGAATGAGTAGAGCATGTATGTAGTCTGTTCTTCAAGTAAATTATATCTCCTGTTTTGAAGAGATTCATATGCACGAACTAGGATAGTAAGGAATATGAATTGATCTCTGAGCTCATAACTAACAGTTCATCTTTTCTTCTTTTCAGTACAATGACTTCTACAATGAAGATGAAGAAGGAAAAAAAGATAGGATGGAGCTACTCCGAAAAATGAAGAAAACCCCAAGGAAATGATGGGTTCACTCATACTCCTTGCTTTCTTTTTCATGCATGTGTACCTCTTATTTCAATAGTTGTACTTTACTTTCTAGTTACATCCCACGACTTGTGTGGGAACATTTGAAATTTCCTTATGAATAAAACATTGAATTCTGTAAATGAGTTGTATATTTCTTTCTACATTTCATCTTTCGAATGGATTATATGATGAACTAAACAACTCAATAATATAATTGAATGTCTTAATCATGAAGGAAAGAACATTAATGAGAACCTATAACATTTAATAATGAACTCTGATTTCTGCAATCTGCACTTATGTTTTCTATCCCAAAACTCAACACTTCACCTATTTTGTAATTCGGTGTCTTCATCAAGACAACATAGTTGTCCTTCGGGGCCCTTGTGTTCTTTTGCTGAAGATATCATGAAATTGCAGACTATGTGATTTGTTATGTTTTGTAACAACACACATAGCTACAGATTTCACTTAATCATTAACTAATTCAATAGTAACCAATAATATCAAAACTCCCTTAGCTTAGGTATACTTCACCAATGCCTTTCATCATAATGATGAAGTTTCGAGTTGCCCATTTTTGCACAAGTGCAAAAATTGTCAATACATACTTTTAGAATTAACATTTTAAATTAATGGGAGTTATTTTCAACTTACCCATTCTTGGGCTTACCTTGCACTTTAACATGATTTTTCACATATTTAACATGCTAAAATTTTCATGCAAACAAAACCATTAGATGGGAAATTTCTTCCCCTTTCCAATGATATAAATAATTCCTTCTAACTCCCTATAATTCTCAAGTAATGGGCCAACGGGCCTTGGGAAGAAAATTTTCCCAAGGGCGGGCTTGTAGGCTGGGAAAGAAAATTTTTCTTAGCATCCTTGGGTGAAAAGCACATTTCACTTCCACGCACCTACGCACCAGCGGTGAGGTGGGAAAGAAATTTTTCCCATGTGTGGGATGGCAAGGGCGGGAAGAATTTTAGTGCTACCCCCACATGCCTGCGAACCCATAAGGGATGCGTGTATGCATTTCCAAGCCTCGGCTGGAAGTCAGTCCTAAGGACTTAAGCCATTAAGTCTTTTACCAAAAATGTTAAGGGATTAAGGCGATCTCTGCCTCTAGCATCGCCCAGGTGCCACGTGTTAAGCCCTGATTCGTGAAGAGAAACGGACTTGCGGGGAAACTTAAGAATTAAATACCTTTGTGATACAAAATTGCAAAGTCTAAAATTATCCGGTGCCTCCACCGATGCCATATAATGCCACGTGTCAAGCTCTCATTGATTGTGGGAGGCGGGAAGGCAAGAAAATTTTAAATTTTTGCAAAAACAATTTTGAAACGTTAAGGTTGAGAGATCAACGACTCCTCCGCCATCATCTCGTGAAGCCACATGTCAGCCAATCATTGGCTATGGAGATGCGGGTTGGTGGAGAAACTTTTAGAAATTTTCCTAAATTTTTAAAAGCTAGGTTTTAGAACGTAGACCCGTGCACCCGTGGAAGTTCTTTTTTCAATGTAAGGATGGGGATGCACGGCCACGGAGAAAAGTAGAAATTTTTGCTAAATTTTTTATTTGAAAGCATTAAGGCTAAAATGATCTGCTCCTTCACGCTGATGCCTCGTGAAGCCACATGGCAACACTTGATTGGTTGCGGGTCGGCGGGGTTGCAGGGAAAACTTACAATTTTTTCCAAATTTATTTTTGAAATTTTGAAAGGTTAAAATCAATTCAAGTGTCTACTGGTGCCCAACGAAGCCATGTGTAGATTAATGATTGGTTGCGGGGAGGCGAGGGCTATGGAGGAAAAATTGCTAAATAATGTTTTTTGGACTTAGATCATTTTAGACAAAATGAAGGCTTGTGGTCATCCTAGCAGTGAGAAACTTCATGACTTTGTGATTTTTGGAAAAAAGAAAAATGAAGGAAATTTTTAGCCCACAAATCTACCCAAGAATATTTTATTCACTTAAATTTGATGATTAAATTATTATTTTGAAGCCAAAAAAGTAAACCTTCGAAGGCCATAACTTTTGACCTGGGACTCGATTATGGGAAAATGAGGACTTTTTAGAAATCTATCGAAGCACTCTTTGCTAAGGAAGCATAAAATTTTAGTTTTGATAAAATTTTAACCACAATTTTGAGAAAACGTTACGGACTTCTAAAATGTGAATGGCATTTTCAACATATAAACTTGTTTAATTTCGACCGTCTTTCTTTCTCAACATGTCAATGATATGGAGGATTGCAATTGGAGGAATTTAGGTTGGATTGTGAGGGTTAACTTGTTTGATTGAATTGCAAATCCAAATTACCATTTTTTTACAAAGAACATGTCTGCGAATTTTGCCTTTTCCCAATTTGAAAGATTCTATAATAATTTCTTAAGTTTTACGGTATAATTGAAATCATTTTTATCATATTAGGTTCAATTTGTCTTTTAATTTTTATTCTATAGTTGGAAAATGTGTCCACATTTTCTAATTAATATTTTGTAGCTTTGAAAGCATCTAACAAAGATCAAATTCGGGAAGATCTATTTTCCATTTATCATCTTCTAAGTATTAGAATTCATTCATGATCTAATCTAACACATTAATTTGATTCAAATAAAAGTATTCAAATGCTATATTATGATTCTAATTTCTAAAACATTCATTTCTAAAGAACACAGAGCATTATGACATTTCTCCGTATGTATTCACCTTTTTCATATTTCCAATCAGAATTTCAAAATAGATTCAAAATCTGATTTCAATACCTAATAATTTCATTTGAGAAAATTAATACAATCTTTTATTGATTAAGGAAAGATACCTTTACACTTCTTTTTCATTCCTCGAATACAACGACCAAAATTACAATTTCTTTCACATTCTTTCAAAATCGAATACAAATTACATTTCTTTCATATTTCAAATTAAAATTTTTATAACCAATAAAAAACATCTTTCTGTCACAAATAATGTACAAGGTCCTCCACCTCAAAGTGGGAAAAGGCTACAATACAAAATATTATCAACAAGGATTTGTCAAACTTTTTTTTTTGTTCGGAATGTAAAAATGAATATCCTTCATTTTCTTTGTTTCCATTTGATCACAACAGAGCAGGGGGTAAAGGAAATGCTCTTCGCCAAACCAAGACTTCCAATGAAAAGGAGACTCCATCCTTCATCATTGGCCCCTCGAGCCCCAACCACAATGCAGAAATAAATGTGTTTCAACTCATGGCAACGTAGGGCTTCCACAACACATGCAATTTCACATTTAAAAACATAGTCCAAAACAAAAGATTTAGTTTTCAACCATAGATAAAAGACAAAAAAAACACTTAGGCTTCCTCATGCAAGCCAAAGGAGCAAGAAGCGTGGGGTATGCTACTTATGCCTTCCAAGGGGAAATGGGTATCACCACCTCGAAAACGATGGCCATATATATATATATATATATCCTTTCAAATCCTTGCAATGCCCCTATACCTCCCCAAGTACCCCTTATTCCTCACATTTCCTTACTACTCCCCCAAAGTCTTATGGCACCCCATAACGAGAAAAGAAATTCAAGCTATTTCTTTGTAAGGTGGAACCCAAATCCCAAATCCCTCCATGCTTATACCTCCCAAAACACTTATGCCTCCCACGAAATACCCCATAGTCTTCTCCTACACCCTCCCTAGGCCATCTACTCAAACAACCTACACACAAGCCAAAACATACACGACAATAACATTTACACAATGACGGAAGAGCATTTCAAGAGCCAAGTCCTTACCTCTCCATAATGGAGTTTGTTTGAGTTCCCAACCACAAGATTTAAAATGCAAAATAGCCCAAGATCAATGAAACATAGGTTTGTAAAAGTCTGCAAAATTATACAAAAGGAAGAGCTCTAAATAGGAAAATAATTCACCCAAAAGAAGTATGCAAAAGTAAAGCAACCAAAATACCGTGACCCCAAAACAATAAAATGAATTCGAATATATAGAATGGGGAAGAGAGGAGGATGAGGTGGATGTTTGTAGGATGCCACATCCCACATCCTCAACTCCAACTCACAAGTCAACTTCAATCTCCAAGACACAATAAATAAGTAGGTGAAAAATATGTTAGTCTTACTTACACACTCAAATCAAGCCCATATCCCAAAGGACTGAAATTAATTTCAAACAAGAAGTGCAATTAAAACATTCAGCTAGACTTACAAAAATCCATAATGAAAGCTAGATTTAAGCTCTTCAACCATAGGTAAGGTTGGTATGCAAATTTAATAGGTATGGGATGAGTTTAACTTGTTCCACAAGCCTCCAAAATTAGTCTCCAAGGACATTTTTGAATTCTAAATAAGATAAAGTGTTTCATACTCCAAATTTTACTTACATATCACTTACATATAACTTACACATTTCTTACACATATCTTACAACATTTATTACAAGATTCAACCCCTCCAATAATTACTTTCTTATGACCCAATTTGATTAATTTATTTTAACAATATGATTACTCACATTATATACCACAATTTATTTAAATAAAAGGTATAAACACATCAATTACTAAACACATACAAACATCAATAAAAAGGTTTCAAATAAATAAATACACATAACCCTTGGTAATGTTTAAAGGTGACCCCCATGGAAATCCCTAACATAATCGAACACACAAACAAATACAAGTCAAGTTGTCATGGTGATCTTATTGAATTCATATAGAATTCCAATGTGGTTGGTCTCCAATCCCCTCGTTGTTTGTTCGATATTTTAAACCTGCGCAAAATACGAATACCTCCTTCACCTCATGGCCATATTAGAACATCCAAATGAATATAAATATAATTTCAAGATCATCGACATATATGTGAATCTCAACAAACATCAAGACAATTAGTAGTATCACTTACAATTTCATCCACAACTATATCGTCACCAATTTTAATTCAATTCTCATTTTCTAGGTCTACTCAAAATATCCAAATATCACAAGTTTGAACAACATCTATAATGTAACCATGTCAAACAATATATCAACATCAATATCCAAAATGTCTCTAATAATAATCATGCACCATATATGAATCAAATTCCACAATAAACCATGATCTAATATCTAACATCATGCTAAATTAAACTATAACAATGTCCATAATATAGTTAATAGTATCAAGATCAATATCAAAGGTCTCGAAGGAAAGCTGGAACTACATCCCCCTTCCCTTAGGTTTGACTTCCTCCTGAAGTCACTGGAGCAGATGTGGGAGCTGAACTCGTAACAAAGTAGCATCCTCCCATGTAGCTGTAGTCTCTTCAAATCGACCCACTTGCCTGGAACTAATCAATCTCTCTGCCTTGAAGGCCTAGGTTCTGTGATCTATGATGTGAATGGGATCCACCATCACCTACCCCTAATCCTGCACCTATAATGATGTCCAATTTAGCAAATGAGAAGGATATGCAACATATTTCCTAAGAACTGAAACATGAAACACATCATTTATGCGATACAAGCTAGGTGGAAATGCTGGGCAAGTAGGTCAAAGGGCTGATATGCTCTAAGATATCAAAAGGACCAACAAATCTAGGAGCTAACTTAGAAAATTTTCCATAACGGATAGGGATCTTGTGTTTCTGACGACACAAAGGAATACCTTCATGCCCACATCAAAAATACGATCGGTCCTCTACTGATCCGTGTACTTATTCTACCTATCTTGTGCCTCTTGTAGCCTCTGTCTGATCATAACCACTTGCCGCTCTATGTCCTACATTAAATTTGGTCCAAGAGAAACCCTATCCTCTAACCTATCCTAACTAAGAGGTGTCTTGCACTCTCTGCCATACAAGGTTTGAAAAGGAGCCATGCCTATAGAACTCTGAAAACTATTATTGTAGGAAAACTCCACCAAGTACAAGTACTCCTCCCATCTCGCATGATGATCCATCACATACATCCTAAGCATGTCCTCTAAAATCTGATTCACCCACTTAGTTTTCCATCTGTCTTAGGGTGATATGTTATGCTAAAGTTGATTCTCGTCCCGAGGGCATACTGCATGGTGGTCCAAAAATGGGAAGTATACAAAGGATCATGGTCACAAATGATCTTCTGGAATCCGTGCAACCTAACAATCTCATCAAGATATACCCGTGCCACTACACTAGTTGTATAAGTGGTCTTTACTGGAGAAAAATGAGCCACTTTTGTCAATTTATCCACTGTGACCATGATGGCGTCATGGTGGTATCTCAACATCAATAGCCCTAAAATGAAGTCCATGGAAATGGTGCCCCACTTCCATTAAAGTATAGCATGAGATAGAGAAGGCAAGGTCAGGGTGCTTTGATGCTCGGCCTTCAATTTCGGCACTCTAAACAACATGACACAAATTGAACCATGTCTCTATGAAGTCCCCTCCGATAAACAATTTTCTAAAGGTGGTGTACATATTCTTCACCCAGGGATGAGTGAATACGGTGCACGATGTGCCTCTTCCAATATTTCCTACCTCAAGTCTCCATCTCTGGGAACATAAATCCATCCTCTCGTACCTAAGAAGGACATCTACCTCTAAAGATAAATCATCGAAATTCCCCTCACGGGTTCTCGAGACTCGATATCTACTCTGTTGTAATGTAGAAGATGTCGTGAGGAAGTTTTTTAGAATCTTTCTCCACAAATCTGTTCTCATTGAGGTGGCCATAGCCACATGTCTCAGGCTGCTAAGATTGTCTCGCAACCACATTCTCCTTCCCTTTCACATGCTCAATATCCATATCATACTCACAAAGCAGCTCCATCCAATGCCATTGGTGACCATTGAGATTGGGCTATGTGAAGAGGTGGTGAAGACTCGGGTGACTTATCCCGAGTGCGGATTTCTAACCAAGTAGAAAGTGCCTCCATCAAACCAAAGTGTGCACAATTGCCGCAAGCACAATATCATGAGTCGAGATAGTTAAGCTCATAATATTTGAGTTTTGAGACTCAAATTCCACTACTCTTCCCTTCTACATCAACACACCTCCAAGCCCTACTAAAGAAGCATCCGTGCAAATGAAAAACTCACCCCGTGCATTTGACACTCGCAAGGATAGGTACTTGTAGTGAGACATTCCTTTAGTATCTTGAAGGCCCGATCGCACCTATCTCGACCAAAAAAATTCTTCCCTTTATGCTTTGAAGGGAAGTGATGGGGTGCATAATGCGAGAAGTCTGGAAAAATCTCCCGTAGTAACATGCTAACTCCATGAAACTACGGACCTTAGTTAAAGTAGTGGGTGCTAGCTAATCCATAATAACTCGATCTTGGAAGGATCAATGGCAATACCCTCCTTAGAAATGATATGACCCAAATACTACACCTCTGATTGAAAGAATGCACACTTCTCCAGGTTCCCATAAAGTTGTTGCTCAGAAGACACTCAAGAACCTAGCGAACATGCCCCTCATGCTCCTTACGCGTTTGCGAGTAAATAAAAATGTCATCAAGGAAGATGAGCACGAAGTGATCTAATAAGGTCCTAAATAAACCCCCATTCACAAAACTCATTAACACTTTGTGGGGTCATTCGTTAAACCAAAAGGTACCACTGTGAACTCATAGTGGCCATATCTTGTATAGAAGGTAGTCTTATGAATGTCTACCTCCAAATCCTTAGCTGATGGTAGCCTGACTTAAGTTCTATCTTAGAAAAATTGTGGCTCCCTTCATCTGATCAAATAAATCATCAATGCGTAGAAGGGGATAATGATTCTTGATCATTACTTTGTTTAGCTGGTGGTAATCAATACACAACTGTAAGGATCCATCATTATTCTTTACAAATATCACTAGTGCACCCTAAGGGGATACAATAGGATGAATTAGGCCCTTCTCTAGAGGCCCTCAAGTCTGTAACTTGAGCTCATAGAGCTCGGGGTAGTCATCCGATAAGGTGGTCCCGAGATAGGCTCTTCTCCTGGAACCAAATATATATGCAAATCTATCTCCCGTGGGGCGGTAACCTGGTAGCTCCCCAGAAATACATCAAAAATTCTCTCAAAATGGGATGGTCATCTAGTGATGGTCCACTAGACCCATCTTCTCTCGATCGGCACTAATTGTGACAAGAAACATCTAACAACCCCGTCACACACACCGTTTAAGCTACATAACGATGATGGTGCGAATAGAAATGGGTCTCTTGACCCTGCTATCACCGCCTCAACTCCTAGATCATCTGGATAGGATATGATATTGTGGTAACAATCCACTCGGCTCTATGCAGATAATCGGTCCATGCCCAAGATGACTCCATAAGATCCCAAGCCCGAAGGATACAAAGATTAGAGGTAGTGGTGAAAGGTCCCAAAGCCACTACACACTCCTTAACTAAAAGTCTACAGAGATCTTAGCTCCAAAAGCCATCTCAACATACCAACTATGACCCTACCTAACTTCTAATAGCCTGCATCAATCTACTAAAGATGGTGCAATAAAAGAATCAGAAGAACCAGAATCAAGCAAAATGGAGGTAGGAATACCACCAATATTACGTGTAGTATCAATAACTATACTATAATGCTCTACCTAGCATTTCTTGACCACTACATACATCCTATGATTGTGTGCCCCATGTCACCAATAGTAGGGCTCTAAAATATGGGCTGATCCCGATGACCCTATTGTGGACTGTTGAGGTCTCTGTTGGTGAGCTCCTACTGACTGAGCTCTAGGTGCTCCTTGTGTCCTAATGGGACCCCTAGGAGGAGGCCCCATACTTTGACCCCTTTGTGCATCAAATCTCCGTGGAGGTCTATATGGTGGGTGAGACTACTACTACTATTACTATGGTCTAAAATATGACTGTGTTGAACCCTGTCCACCATGAGGAGGAGGTACTGACCCCCTCAATCTATTGTCTTGCATCTATTGTATATGGGTTTGGACTCAGTCTCTCTAGCTTGTTGGGTCTTTCCCCAAGTCTCCTCTGCTATATAGGCCTTCTCAATGGCCTCAACTAATGTTTGTGGACAATGGATCCGCACTACACCTCCAATGTCCAAATTCAGGCCCCGAATGAACTGTGGATCCACACCCACTCATCTTGCATGTAATCAACATACTAGAGTAGATCCAGAAATCTACTCTCATACTCAGCCATTGTAAGAGATGCCTGTAAGAGGTCATGACACTCATCAATTCTCTATTGTATGAACCTCATAGATAAATATATACTCATGAACTACTCCTTAAATATCTCTCAAGTAAATGACTCAAAATCAACATGGAGCTTCTACTCCTCTGTCCTCCAACACATGCCTGCTTCATCCCTTAGAATATGGATCGTAACACGAGATTTCATGTTGCTAGAACAAGGGTAGAGCTTAAAGCATCCGCTCAAGCTCACCAACCAGGCCTCTACCTAAAATCCACCTATGTCACCAGAATAATAATATGGAAGTAGCTTCGGGATCTCCCGATATGGTCTACAGTGGTGGTTTAGTGACCCCTAGGCCTCTCTGCATGCTCATCCCTAAGCCCACAGATCCAAGACCTATCTTTGTGTCTTGAAACCCGGTCTCCTTGTCCCCTCTACTGGTGACTCTGCTCTGATTGACTCCTCATGGGAGTTCTCTCCTGTATGCTCCTTGCTATGCCAAGGAGATGCATGAGCCTCAATGGATGTCACCTATCATGTCTGATCGAATGTGCTCCTATGGTTTGTCCGCATAGAGCGGCATTAACATCCTAAAGTGTCTGTAAAATGCGTGATAGGATGGATGCTATAGCATGATCCGGTGGTGGCAAGCCTAAGTCTATGTGAAAATACCCTCATCCCATTTGTGCCTCCCCGCATGACAAAGTCAAGAGTTAGTTATTCTTTCTAAGTTTTATTCATGTTTACTAAGTATGTAATTTCAACAAGGTTGTTCTCTAGATTTGAAAGTGTGCTAGGTTTAATATCGTACTAAGTTTGGAGTTCATGTCTCAAGTTTTCTAGTGTGCCCAAGGGTCCAAGCTTTGAACCCATGACTGTGATACCAAGTGTGATGCCCGCTAAAACAACCCACTTGAGACCCAAGAACAACCTAGGATTAGTCGAACAAATATGGAATAATTTTTTTTTAAGGTGAGACTATAAACAAGTCTCAAAGCATTAGTTGTCACAAAGAAATATATCAAGGTCAATAATGTTAAGAAGAAAAAGTTTTCCATTATAAAGAATGTTAAAGATCACAATACAATTAAACAACCAAGTAGAGATTACATTTCCTTTAGGTGCTGATTTATCAATTAATTAGATTAACACTAAGATTAAACATTCCTTAATAAAATTCAGAGGGTTAAAGGGGTCAAAACAATTAAATACCCAAGGTATTTAATTCCACTAGGTCTAAAAATAGACACGGTTCTCATTTACATGGGGTTAGGATAACATTCGTTGACCCCATGAGATGACCCCTAAAAGGTCAATCCATACTTGTTAGAATTAACATTTTAAATTAATAGGGAGTTATTTCTCACTTACGCACTCTTGGGATTACCTTGTACTTTAACCTGATTTTTCACATATTTATTGCACTAAAATTTTCCTGAAAAAAAAAAAACCATTAGATAGGAAATTACTTCCCCTTTCAAATGATATAAATAAGTCCTTCTAACTACCTATAATTCTCAAGTTATGGGCTAGCGGCCTTGGGAAGAAAATTTCCCCAAGGGCGGGCTTGCGGGCCTGGGGAAGAAATTTTTCCCTTAGCACCCTTGGGTGAAAAGCGTATTTCACTTCCGCATGCCCGCACGCTGCATGACGAGGTAGGGAAGAAAATTTTTCCCATGTGCGGGCCGGCGGGGCGGGGAAGAATTTTAGTGCTGACCCCATGCGCCCGCGAGCTTATAAGGGACACGTGTCAGCATTTCCAAGCCTCGGCGGGAAGTCAGGTCACCGAAAGGACTTAAGACATTAATTATTTTACCGAAATCGTTAAGGGATCAAGATGATCCACGTCTCTGTCATTTCCAAAGGCGTCACGTGTCTAGCCCCGATTCGTGTGGAGAAATGGACTTATAGGAAACTTAAGAATTAAATACCTTTGTGATATAAAAGCGCAAAGGGTAAAATTAACCTATGCCTCCACCGATGCCGATGATTCCACATGTTAGGATCTCATTGGTTATGGGTGGCAAGAAGGTGGAGAAAATTTTAAATTTTTACCAAAATAATTTTGAAATGTTAAGGTTGAGAGATAAACCGCTCCTCCGCCATCATCTCGTGAAGCCATGTGTCAACCAATCATTGGCTGCGGGGAAGCGGGCTGACGGAGAAAATTTTAGAAATCTTCCAAAAATTTTAAAATATAAGTTTTAGAACACAAACCCGTGCACCCATAAAAGTGCTTTTTCCAAGGCAAGGGTGGGGATGCGGGGCCATAGAGAAAAGTAGGAATTTTTGCTAAAATTATTATTTGAAAGCATTAAGGTTAAAATGATCCGCTCCTCCACCGATGCCTCGTGAAGCCACGTGGAAACACTTAATTGGCTGTGGGTTGGAGGGGCTATAGGGAAAAAAAAAAAAAAATTAAATTTTTTTGGAAGTGTTAAATGTTAAAATCAATATGAGCATCTGCCGATGCCCAATGAAGCCACGTGTTGATCAAGGATTGGCTACGGAGGAAAAATTTCCAAATATTTTTTTTTGGGCTTGGATCATTTTAGAAAAAATGATGGCTTACGAGTCAATGGAGTGGCGAGAAACTTCATGAATTTGTGATTTTTGGAAAAAAGCAAAAAAAAAGGAAAGTTCTAGCTCACGGGTCCGCCCAAGAATATTTTATTCACTTAAATTTGATGGTTAAATTATTATTTTCAAGCCAAACGAAGTGAAATTTCATAAGGCCATAAATTTGTCTTTGGGGACTTAGTTTTGGGAAAATGAGGACTTTTTGGAAAGTTCTCAAAGCTCTCCTTTCTTAGGAAGCATAAAATTTTAGTTTTGATAAATTTTGAAGCATCAATTTCAAGAAAACTTTCTACAGGCTTCTAAAATGTGAACTGGTGTTTTCAACATATAAACTTTTGTTCAATTTCGACAGTCTTTCTTTCTCAATATGTCAATAGACATGAAGGATTGCACTTGGAAAAATTTAGGTTAGATTGTGAGGGTTAAATTGTTTGATTTATTTGTAAATCCAAATTACTAGTTTTGTTTTGATAAGATGTCTGTAATTTTGAATTTGCCCAATTTGAAATATTCTATAATAATTTCTTGATTGTTAAGGTCTAATTGAGATTGTTTTGATCATATTAAGGTCTTCTATAGTTGGCGGTGTTGTCATGTACATTTTCGATTAATATTTTGTAGCTTTGAAAGCATCTAATAGAGATCAAATTTGGGAAGATTTATTTTCCATTTATCATATTCTAATTATTATAGATCATTCTAGATCTAATATAACACATTAAGTTGATTCAAATCAAAGTATTCAAATGCTAGATTATGATTGTGATTTCTAAAACATTCATTTCTAAAGAAAAGAGCATTATGACATTTCTCCATACGTATTGACCTTTTTCATCTTTCCAATCAAAATTTTAAAATAGATTCAACAATATGATTTATGTACGTAATAATGTCATTTGAGAAAATTAATACAATCTTTTATTGATTCAAGAAAGATACCTTTACACTTCTTCTTTCATTTCTTGAATACAATGACTAGAATTACAATTTCTTTTACATTCTTTCAAAAGCGAAAAACATGGTACATTTCTTTCACATTTCGAATTACAACTTTCATAGCCAATAAAAAACATCTTTCCATCACAAATAATGTAAAACGTCCTCCACCTCAAAGCGGGAAAAGGTTACAATATTAAATATTCTCACCAAGGATTTGTCATCAAACTTTTTATTTTTTGTTGCGAATGCAACATGAATAGCCTCCATTTTCTTTATTTCAATTTGATCACAATAGAGAAAGGGGAAAGGCAACACTCTCCACCTAACCAAGACATCCAATGGAAATGAGAAACCATCCTTCATCAATGGCCCTCGAGCTCTAACAACAATGCAATAAGAAATGTGTTTAAACTCATGGCAACAAGAGGATTCCACAACACACATGCAATTTAAAATTTAAAAACACAGTCCAAAACCAAAACTACATTTTGTAACCACGGATAAAAGATAACAAACAACACTTAGGCTTCCTCATGCAAGCCAAAGGAGTAAGAAACTATCGGGATGTTGCTTATACCTCCCAAGGGGAATGAGTATCACCACTGAAAAACAACTACCATATATATATATATATATATATATATATATATATATATATATATATATATATATATATATTTATATATCATTCAAATACCTAACATGCCTTTATGCCTCCCTAGGTACCCCTTATTCCTCACATTTCCTTATTCCTCCCCAACCTCTTATGGCACCCCATAATGAGTAAAGAAAAGAAAGTTATTTCTTTGTAAGGTGGAACCCAAATCCCAACTCCCTCCATGCTTATACCTCCCACAGAAATACCCCATAGTCTTCTCCTACACCCTCCCTAGGTCGTCTACCCAAAAAATCCCACACACAAGCCAAAACATACACAACAATAACATTTGCACAATAAAAGAAGAGCATTTCAAGAGCCAAGATCTTACCTCTCCATAATAAATTTTGTTTTGATTTCCCAACTATAATATTTCCAATGCAAAATAGCCCAAGATCAACAAAACATAGGTCTGTAAAAAGTCTACAACTTTCTCCAAAAGCAAGAGCTCCAAATAGCAAAATAATTCGCCCAAAAGAAGTATGCAAAACTAAAAAAACCAAAAGAGTGTGACCCCAAAACAATAAAATGAATTCAAATATATAGAAGGGGGAAGAGAGGAGGATGAGGTGGATCTTTTTAGGATGCCACATCACACATCCTCAACTCCAACTTACAAGTCAACTTCAATCTCCAAGACAAATAAATAATTAGGTGAACAATATGACAATCTTACTTACACACTCAAATCAAGCCCATATCCCACAAGACTAAAATTAATTTCAAGTAATAAGTGCAATTAAAACATTCAGCTAGACTTACAAAAATGCATAATGAAAGCTATATTTGATCTCTCCAACCATAGGTAAGGTTGTTATCCAAATTTAAGAAGTATGGGACGAGTTTAACTTGTCCCACAATCCTCCAAATTTCATCTCCAAGGAAAATTTTGAATTCCAAAGAAGATGAAGTGTTTCATACTCCAAATTTTACTTACATATCTCTTACACATCACTTACACATTGCTTACACATATCTTACAACATTTATTACAAGAGTCAACCAATCCAATAATTAATTTCTTATGACCCAATTTGATTAATTTATTTTAACAATATGATTACTCACATTATATAACATAATTTATTTAAATAAAAGGGATAAAAACATCACTTAATAAAACATACAAACATCAACAAAAGGAATAAATATATATAAATACACATAAACCTTTGTCACGTTTAAAGGTGATCCCCCATGGAAATCCCTAACACAATCAAACACACAAAAAAATACAAGTTGCCATGGTGACCTTGTTAAATTCATCTAGAATTCCAATATGGTTGGTCTCGATCCTTTGATGTTTGTTCGATATTTTAAACCCTGTAAAATACGAATACCTCCTTCGGCCTCGAGGCCATATTATAACATCCGAATGAATATAAATATAATTTCAAGATCATCGACATATATGTGAATATCAACAAACATCAAGACAATCAACAATATCATTTACAATTTCATCCACAACTATATCATCACCAATTTTAATTCAATTCTCATTTTCTAGGTCTACTCAACATATCCAATTATCACAAGTTCAAACAACATCTATAATGTAACCATATCAAACAATATATCAACATCAATATCCAAAATGTCTCTAATAATCATCATGTACCATATATGAATTAAATTCCATAATAAATGAATGTCTAACATCTAACATCATGCTAAATTAAACTATAACAATGTTCATAATACGGTTAGCGATGATCATGAGCAACATCACAAGGTGTTGAAGGAAAGTGGGCATTACATCAACAATATTAGGAATACCATCAAAGATCCATGGAACTTCACTAAATAGGCATCCAACCTCGAGTACCCAACTTGATAACACTGCTACATATTGTTACATGAAAGAGGAACAAACAATATAAAATATTTCAAATTTCAAATTCTTAATTAGGGACCCTATACTTTATGTGATACCTATAACAAATATTTACCAATGGACCATGATCTAGTTGCAAGAGACTGCAATAAACGTAATGATGACATGGATTCAAGCCTAGGGACATTACCCATCATAAAGTAGTGATCACATTCATGCAAGAAACATGGTGAAATTTCCAAGAAAATTTGACAGAGATAAGAACCCCTTCAGTTGTGGCTTTAAGCCTAACAGTGACTAACAACGTTGGTGGTGCATTCACATTCATTAAAATGACCAGGTGTAATATGCCTTAAAAATTGACATAGTAGGATGTGGCTTCTGATCTCAATGGTGATCCATGATGCACTTCAAGTGCATTGAGAAGACCAAGGCCAATGGTGACATTTAATAATACATTGAAAAACACCCTGTAAATATTTGATTCACATCCAAGAATTAAACTCAAATTTTAAAATACTTGGCCAGTTTGGCAGTCCCATACTCTAATCATTTCATCCTAGCCTCCAGAATACAATTTGTCTTAATTAGAAGGTAAAATAATCCCTCAAACAACCTGCCATACGCAATCCCAACTATAAACAATCATTGTCCCTAGTAATTAAATAAATCAGCCAAAATGTTGCTTAAACTGCACAATAACAAATCTTTTCATGGCCAACTAGCTTTGGGTTAAAAATGTGGCATCCCCTCTAACAAAAAAGGAACACAAAACTTGTAATCGCCATACCTACAATTACTAGCAATCCAATAATTACATACTTTATCACGGACCTTTAGCTATCATATTTGTCAAAATTCTACCCCCTAGCCCTCCTCTGCCCCATTTGGTAGCACCATTCCTTCTCTAGCCCCTAGAAGGCCTGCTACCTATGTATCTTCTTGTAAGTGAAAGGACCACTTTGCAACAAATCCATTGTTAGCTCCAATTATTTTGAAGTTCATCGTTCTCCAAAGATGGAGAAAATTATAGGGTTCTCCACCGCATCTACCTTCTTGCCAAAAAAGTAGACTTGCTTGAAGTCTTGAAAATTGGTTTAGCATTTTCTTGCTCCCTGCTGATCTATCTAATATTTCAAGTTCCATTGCTATCGATGAAAACCCTAATACTAAAACCCCACAACAATGCTCAAAAATTTTAAACACCCGGATGCGTATTAACCAGATAGAATATCCAAACCAGAGCCTGACCCTGTCTAGAAAACAAAATATTATTCCTTTTGAACCTCTCTATCTAAAATTTCCAAGTCCACATATTGCAATAAAACCTTATAGACCTTAATGCAGAAAACATCGCAAAATCGACATGAAAATCCTGAAAACTTTAAATACCCAGAAGCAATTTATGAAAAGATGGAGGAGACGCGGCTTTCACACCACCCTTGAGCTCTATGGAGCCACTTTGTACACACACATCATAGAGGAAAAGGCTCCCGACCTCTCTAAATAGTGAATGAGTTTCTGGAGAATAGAGTCGCAACAATGGAACAAATGGCGAACATAACATTTCTATGTTAATGGTACCTCAGTGTATTAAAAAGTAAATAGGGGGAAATTTTGAGATGAAATTATAATTTTTGAGACAAAATTATATTTTTTTCTCTATGTTTTGTCTCTAATGACCCACCTTTGTAGTAGTTAATTAATCAATCGCCATTAAATGGAAAGAGATAGCTACAAAAGTTGTGATCACTTGTAAAGAAAATTACAGCCAATTATCAGAATTGACTCCATGCATTAAAGGACCATTCATATTACAGAAAAATGCCTCTGAAGAAAATTGGGGAGCCCTCACGATCACAAAAGGACAAGAGGTATTATCTATGTATGCTAGTGATCAATTCAAAAAGCATGAACTAAATTACTGGCTAGCTGAAAAGAAATTTTTAGCAATAATAAAAGGAGTCAAATAATGGCATGCATTACTCTTGCTTCAAGAATCCACTAAGAGAATTGATAGTAAGAAATTAAAATGGTTCATTTCAAAACCCATCAGATCACAGTTATGTGGGGGAGATATGCATTTTGTCTCAATATTCTTTTAATGTACAATATATTCAAGGAAAAGATAATAGTTTCCTGATGCCCTCACAAGGGAACTTGCAACAACTACTCTCCATATTTTTCAATGTGAGTCCAGTTCTCAAGAAATCAAATGGTCTTGGCTCCCAGAGAAAATTTTATATCTGTTAATAGATAGTTGGTATGCTTATAAGTGTTTATCAAGGGTAAAAATTCAGTTTTTAGGAGCTTTGCCTCAAAAAATTGGGCAGTAAGTGCTTGATAAAATATCACAGCAAGGAAAAGATACAAGCACAATGTATTTTGTAGATATTATTGAAGCTGCTAGAAATAAGATAAGATGCATTTGCTTAAACGCTTCTGTACATGATGCCCTGCCAACAATATCTTCTAAGGTATGGTTATTTGTTGATGGTGCGGAAACATATGGAAGTTCAAGATGCCATGATAAGAAAGAAAGAGGAACTTTCTGCAAAAGGTATACTTTCAGAACAGCAAGACCACATAGATTCAAGCCATTAAATATTTTGAAAGAAGAAATCAGTGTAGACCAAAGAAAGACTTAAAAGATGTTTGATGTTTTGCATGTAAAAAGAATGGACATTATGCTCATTCTTGTCCCACTAAGGATCCAAAATAAGTTAAAGCTATGTTTCTAGATAATAAAATATCTGAATGGTGGGGCTTAATGGAACAGGAAGATGAATGGAATAATTTTCTTCTAGAATCAGTTGAATTATTTTTTCTGCAAGAAGAAACAAAAGGACCTATGTTTGATTCGTCTGACTCTGAGTCAGAAAACAAAGAAGTTGCAATCTATATATTTAATCCTCTATTTTTATGACATCAACACAAATGAAGAAAATAAAACACATGATGATTGGTGTTATAATTGTGACAGAGTTCCGACATGCCTAGTGAAAATATGTCATGATATAAGAATTAGAAATGATGCTGTACTCGTATCATTAGAAGCCTCTACCAGTGATGCATTAGCCTCAGGATAGCCTAAGAATATGATGGTACAGAGTAGAAGGTGGTAAAGGTAATACCATACAGCCATCTCAAATACCCAAAGTCGCTAATGCTATACCAAAAATTGCTAATGCCATACCCAAAGAAATTACTTTCACTCATAGTTTGCATACTCGTACCTTGTAAATACTTAGCAGACCAAAAAAAATTGACTCGGGAAAAACTCGGCAATACTTAGCAAATACTTAGCAACTTAAAAAATATGCAAATTTCTTTAAAAAAACATAAATTTTAAGTAACATATTTAGTTTAGTAATGGTAGACACCAAGGTGGCTAAGGAGTGAGTGACATCAACACAAAAATTAGATTTAATGCAAAAATACTACTCAATTCGATCTCTGGAAATCAACTAACTCTGAAGGCATTCTCGGTGAGTTTATTTATTGATAATTATGTTCAATAATGGCTGAGTTTATATTGGCAAGGTTATTCTATATACACACCTGGAAACACCCCTGCAAACCCATCAACTTTCTCAATTAATTCATCAACAGGAAGAGCCGCAATAGACCCATCCTTTTCCCCTCCAAGCAATGCAGATGAAGGGTACATATTTACACCCATTCCAAGCCTTTTCCCTATCTCTTTGGCAATTGCAAGATGATCCCCTGAGAAATAGAAAAACTAGTGTAAAAATCATAGTGATTTTAATAACAGTACTATTGCTGTAAAGAGGAAACAAAGAACATAATAAATCATTAGACATCATAGACCTGTTATCACCTTCACATTGACACAAAAGTTCGAGCTTGGTGAATTGTTTCAGCAATATCATGGCAAGGAAGATCAAATAGTGACAACAAACAAACAAATTTCCATGGACCTCTAGCACCATCTTTAGAATTTTTAGGTGCTTCCCTCCACTTCTGATGTCTCTCCTCTCGAATCCACCACCAAAATTTTCTCATCCTTCTACATTTTGTAGCTGCTCATTTGATGCTCACAACATAGAGGCATACACAAATCCCTCAACCCCCTCGAGCTCACACGCTTTATGAATCTCTCCACCTTCCCGAGACTCGAACCGTCCACCTTCAAATGCTCTCCATTATAGTGATGCATCCCGATCTCTTCTTCCCCCGCAATGACAAGAATCCTCAAAACCTTTTCGATACCCTTGTGGAGATTCTTTCCGTCATGGAGATTTAGGGTATATTTTATATGTCCAGGAGATCGCATGGTGCTTGAGCCCTTGTCTCTGGCCAGGGAAAGAATATGGGCCCTTCTGGAGAATCTGGACATTCTTTTCTTCATATCCAGAGTTGATATCCATGGCATGATGATAGAAAACAAACCCGGATGCAGCGAAGGGGTCTGTATTATGGTGTCGTAACCAGATGATTCAGGGAATGGAAACTTGGTTTTATGATTTGCCCCTCGAAGATCTTTCCTTCCATGGTGGTCGATACTTTAGGGAAATAGCCCCATTCCATTTGGACTGGATGGAGATGAATATTGCGCCATATGAATGGGTTTTTAAGCCTGATTTTTATTAACAGAGTGGGACTGCAGAGCACCCTGTAGGAAACCACAGTGACTTTGGATATGATGAAAATGTTTTGCGATGTGTTTGGTGTCTAGATTATGAATCCCATGCTGAAACAAAGTATACAGAGAGGGCCTAATCTTTGGTCGCCTTCTACCATCAAACACCAGACCGCCACTCAAATAGAAAGGAACTCGATCCAGCAATCACCCTTGAAGAAAAACCCCCAACATATGAAGCAGAAAAAATGGGTAACAAGCACTAGCTCGGGACGGGAGCATAGAATATGAGAGGATTGGACCAGGGAACAAGCCGTATGGGATGATCCAGACTCCACCCATCACACCTCCCTCTGCAAAAATTTGTTCCTATTGAGACATACAAGTATTACATGCGTTGCCACCATCTCTTTGATCGTGGGCTAATCCCATTGAGCGATTGATTTGGCACGGTTTACCAATAGAGTGAATATTCTATTTTAAAATATATAAAACTAAACGAAGGAATTTTGAAGACGAAAAAAAAATTAGCGATAAAATTAAACTTTAGTCTCTAACTTTTGTCTCAAAATAGGGCCCCATGTAGTAGTGGGCCAATGTATAGTGAGTAAAGAGATTATCAAACATTATCTTCAAACAAGAAAATATACTATAGAAAATAACCTTAGAGAATTGAGAGGTAACATTTATGCAATGAATATTGAAATACATCTACATTGAAAGCAATGAGAAATGATTATTCTTTACAACATGAGTATGAGCATGATTTTCCATTCAATTCACATGGTTCCTCAAAAAATTCACACCCATATCGAAATAATGTACCCTTCAATCCAAAATGAAACCAACAAAAGGGGATGCTTTGCCCAAAGTGGTGGACCTTTAGGTTAGTGGCGAACATGATTTCAAAAATAGAAAAGTGCAAGTTTAATGGTCATGATGTGATCACATGGATAAAACAAATGGAGATTTTTATCTACATCAAGTATCTTCAAAAAGTAAAATATACTATAGAAAATAACCTTAGAGAATTGAGAGGTAACATTCATGCAATGAATATTGAAATACATCTATAGTTGAAAGCAATGAGAAATGATTATTCTTTACAACATGAATATGAGCATGATTTTCCATTCAATTTACATGGGTTCCTCAAAAATGCACACCCATATCGAAATAATGTACCCTTCAATCCAAAATGAAACCAACAAAGGGGGATTCTTTGCCCAAAGTGGTGGACCTTTAGGCTAGTGGCGAGAACATGATTTCAAAAATAGAAAAGTGCAAGTTTAATGGTCATGATGTGATCACATGGATAAACCAAATGGAGATTTTTATCTACATCAAGTCCCATGTGGAAAGAAGTTGGTAATGGCATCCTTGTATCTAGATTAAGAATAATTCATTTGGTATAGATTGATATGTGAGAAGAAGAAAAAAGAAGGGTCTCCTATTACTATGTTTATGTTCACTAATGACCTCCAAAATCACTATAGTTATAGTGTTATAGAGAACTAATTTAAGGTTTTATAAATAATTATTTTAATTAATTACTAATTTCTAATTTTAATAATTTTTTATTGTTTTTCATTAATTTTTATTAATTAGTAATTATCATTTTAATTTTTTATTAATTTATATATATATATATATATATATATATATATATATATATATATATATATATATATTATTAAATTTGAAATTTAATTAGTAATTTATTTTTTATTTTTATTTTACTTTTTAAAAATTCTATTAATTATTTAGTTTTTCCATTTTTTAAGACCATTTTCTCAATGTTATAAAATTTAGTCCTTACACTACTATCTACGACATAAATAATGCAATAGATGCATGCAAGGGGGATGGAATCATTACCCGGAGATAACGTCTTTAGTAGCCATATCTCATGAAATATCTCTTTTTGGATTTATTTTATATTCAATATTTTCAACCAAATTTTCATAAATAACAATCTGATTTTTTTATGACAGGAGTATATAGAAAAATATGATAGCAAAATAATACGATTAAGCGGTAATGTATAAAATAAAAAAACCAATATCTTCACGTTTATTGAAATTAAACTATCATGCAACAAAATGCAAGTAACATGCATCAACATACAATGACATGCAAGTAACATGCATCAACATGCAATGACATGCAAGTAACATGCATCAACATGCAATGACATGCATCAACATGTAATGACATGCAATAACAAGAAGTTTCCATGATAAAATAGATGATCTCTCTTACTGAATATGACCGCCTTCTCTTTACGGACTTGAAACTAGATCAACAAGCCTTTGAAACTCTTAATTTGACAACCCAATCTGAATAAACTCCACAATAGTAAACTAGGGATGGATATTTCACCACGGAAAAGTGTTCTACTAGTTGGGTCAAAGCACAATTCTATGTCCCACTTTGTGTCCCAAAATTCAATTAATAGGTTGGGCGGAATGAGAAATTAGGGGAGTTTGCGTGAACACCCCTTTTGTGTGAACCCCCTTCTCTCCGAATCGCCATGTTGGCCAAAAATAGTGATTCGCATGAACACATCTTCATGTATACCCCTTTGGATTCAAATAATTTTAGCAGCATAGAGTTATATATAGGTATTTACATAGTTGTGGGTTGTGGATTTAGGGTTTATCGGGGTTTGGGTGAAGGGGATTCACGTGAACCCATCTTCACGTGAACCCCCTATGTGGCATCTCTATGTGGCACATTTCGGTGCCAAATCCATTTGGAGGATGGTTTTATGCCAAAATGTTCCGCTTAGGTGCCACGTAATTAGGGTTAATGAATTAGTAAAATTAAAAATTTTTAACACAAAATATGGAATTTTATTAGCTTTCTAAAAATATAATTTTCATTTTTAAAAATATGTTTTACAATTTACTTTTTATTTTTGCTAACATATGGTATTTTATGACAATCAATCATACACAATCAACCCAATTTGAAAAATAAGCAAATATATAAATTTTTTTGAAAAATATACTTATTATTTATTGAAGTCTTCTTTTTACCTATGAACAAAAAAGTAAATTTCGATATAAATACTAAAAGTTATTCGCATAGACATATGCATGCCATTTATTTCAAAATATTTTTACTAAATAATTAATTAAAAATATATATAAGTAAAAAAATATGAAAACTTGACATGACGTCAAAATTCAAATCTTCAACATATATCTAAAATTTCATGGTGAAAAATAACTTTTCAGTTAAAAAATCCCTAGGGGACAATCATTCCTCTTTTATAACATAAGAAACAATGTATGAATATAATTAAGAAAAAGTCCATTTTTTTGCCAAAAAAGTTTTAAAAATATACATGTTGTAGTGCTCACTTTCCTTCGAAACCTTGTGATATTTATCCTGATATCTTGCTAACTATATTATGGAAATTGTTATAGTTTAATTTAGCATGATGTTAGATGTTAGATCATGGTTTATTGTGGACTTTGATTCATACATGGTGCATGATGATTATTAGAGACATTTTGGATATTGATGTTGATATATTGTTTAACATACATTATAGATGTTGTTCGAACTTGTGATATTTGGATATTTTGAGTAGACCTAGAAAATGAGAATTGAATTAAAATTGGTGATGATATAGTTGTGGATGAAATTGTAAGTGATAATCTGCTTATTGTCTTGATGTTTTTGAGATTCACATATATGTTGATGATCTTGAAATTATATTTATATTCATTTGGATGTTCTAATATCACCATGAGGCCGAAGGAGGTATCCATATTTTGCGGGTTTAAAATATCACAACAAACATCACGGATTGGAGAGCAACCACATTGGAATTCTAGATGAATTCAACAAGGTCACCATGGCAACTTGTATTTGTTTGTGTGTTTGATTGTGTTAGGGATTTCCATGGGGAGGATCACCTTTAAATGTGACCAAGGATAATGTGTATTTATTTATTTGATTCCTTTTTATTGATGTTTAGATGTGTTTATTAAGTGGTGTGTATATTATTAATCAATTGTTTTTTGTCAAAGATATTTTTGTTAACATAAATTCATTCACAAAAATTTGTGTAATGTTTAGGATTTTGTTTGAACTGTTTACTAGCCGTTCTATTTAGATGGTGCTATTTTAATGTGGTGGTAATAAGTTATTATTATTATTGATTTATTACTATAAAAATGTTTTAATATGATTTATGGGATCAATTGTGTGTGATTTTTCTGATTCATAAAATGTTTTGAAGATGATTTATTGGATGTATGTATTTCAAATCACTGTATGTATTTGTATGATGATAAATAACGTAAAGTGAATCAAAAATCACACAGAGTTGACGACATAAATCTTTTATTTATTTCATGGATGGTGGAAACATCAAAACTCTTATAAAATATTCATTTAATCCTTATTTTTATTGAATTATTAGTGTAATACATTACTAGCTTGTTGAATATTATTGTCACGATCCGACTATTTTTTCTATGAAGGTGAAAAACTAGAAATGTCTCGCATAGAAACAGGATATTTTTAAAATGATGGAAAATTTCCACATGAATAAGAGTTATAACAAGTGTATTCGAAAGATCTTGGATGATTTTTATACACTTTGAAATCTGGGAGTGATGAAATCATATAATTTCCTAGTATTGTTGTTGTGGGAGATCATTCATCCGTAAATCCAATGTACTTGAATCTCTGGCAAGTGGAAGGTATTATTAACCTACCAAGGCTAGGGGATTTGTACTCGAATCCCCCTCATCATGAGGTTGTAGAGTTCTAAAATCCAAGAGACTAAGATTACCATAGAATACAATGGAGTGAAGAACAACATTTTTGAGTGTGAAATTACAGAAGCTCTAAATGTGGCTACAAATGAAATTACAGGATCCTGGAAGGTTATCGGTGACACCATAATTACACTAAACGTAAGCAAATCTAGCACTCCATATCTCACAATGGTGGATTTTCCAGGCATCACTAGGGTGCTTGTACATGGCCAGCCACAAGACATTTATGACCAAATTTCTCAAGTTATCAAATAGTATATAACTCCCAAAGGGAGTATAATTCTGAATGTTTATTTTGCTTCTATCAATTTCCTAACTTGTGAATCTATATAAGAATGTCACAATTAGTTGATGAAAAGGGTAAAAGAACTTTGGAAGTGGATACAAAGGTCGAAAAAGTTGCTTAAGGTCTATTTGAGAAAGTTATAGTGGATGTTGTGAATATCGGACTTGGATACGTCTGTGTCAGAAACATAATTGGGAATGAATCAAATGCCTAGGCAAGGCAGCTAGAGAAGGAACTATTTCAATGAGACCAAAATATTTCAAAGATCGAAAAATCCATGTGTGTAATACCTATAATGGCCAGAGGGCTAATGGAGATCCAAGAAATAGGTATAAGTAAATGCTTTCCTTAAATTGTGAAAAGATATAGGCTCAACATTATTTAGGAGGCATTCAGAGCTCAATGCATTGCACATGAATTTTTATAACTTAGCAGAAGCTATGATTGAATTCATGAGATTGATGGATTCCATCAAGGGAATGCTACACAAGCTCATTATACAGGGAGACATCGAGTTGTTCCCTGATGAGCCTGACATGCATTGTATTGCGTGTCTCACTAGAATGTTCAAGGCTTACACACATGACCTCCTTTCTGCAAAAAATGTGCTCTCCATGAATAAGTTTCTTATTGAAGAAATAAATTTAATGGAAGAGGCACAAGGAGTTAGTCTTCCCAACTTCTTAACTCATTCTATTTTCCTAAACCTTCTTCAGACTTGCATTGATTTGTTTGCTAGGTGGAGCAGAGATTTAGCTATCCGTAGTGTATAATTATTTATACATAGTCATATGTCGTGTATCAAATCTCCATCCTAATACAACTAGATCTTTAATGATGTGGTCTTAAGGAACAAGCAGTCACTTAAGTTCCCAAAAGTCTCCATATGTACTCAAGAAACACTACAGATCCTTGGGAAACATAAAAATTTCAATGCGAGCTTCCTAAGAGAAATATAAAATATGACTTTGGGCTCATTGGGATCTGAAACAAAATCTTTACATCTGCAGAGGCACTATGACTCATTGGAGGGCTCAAAGCATTACATGAGAGCCTTTGGAGTGGGTGAAAGTCTTCTAAATTTTTTTTTGAAAGGAAAACAGTTCCGAGGGGCTTTAATTGTGAACAATGGGCCCAAATATGTACAAGTTATGAAATATTTTAATTCCTTTCTCAAACAAAAGAAGGAAGATAATCCTCTTGTCAAGGCAAGGATCTTGTCATTATATTTCATATTCGACGAAATCACTTTGTAGGCTTCCCACCTAGTGTCAAAAGAAGAGAAGATAGGTTGCCTAACCACCATGTGCTTCAATTATTCCCATGCCTTCCAAATTGACTGAAGAACAAAGGACCCATGAGGAGTAATCAAGAGACAATTTAGCTTGATGGTTCGGTATTACTCTATTTAGATTTTGAAGTTACTAATAACATTTATCTTATTATTTTAAATGATTTCATCCAAATTTCAATTTCCAAATACAATTTATATCTCCTTAAAAAATTGTTAGATGTCCCTTCTAATACTAATACCACAAGCAATTATGGACTCAACGCTATTGTCTATATTGGTAGTAATTTTTGAGGCATTCTATCAAACGTTCAAAGACATCCCGATAATTATTATACTTTGTTATTTTGGTTTGCTAATTTTTGAGGCATTCTATCAGACATTCAAAGAAATCCTAGGCCTCCTCTTCACATCTGCATATTTTAGACACGATATCCCCAATCAAGAAATTTAATATTTCAGTTGCATAAAGTTACAAATATGTAGCTTGGGGAAAAAAATTACCTAAGATATTCTTACAAACTAATTTGTTTATATGAAATGTAAGTAGAAATTTTCATGTGTTTACTATATCTAATTAAAAGGTCTTCATATAGAAAACTTAGAGCTTGAAATGCAATCCCCATACTTTATAGAGATAAATAAAGGATTTAAATCTTATAACCTTTAAGCTAGCATTCATTGGATTTTAGACGTAGACTTCACAATGATTTAAAAATATTAAGAATATTAGAAAAGAATAATTACAAAACTTGACTTCATTTCAATGTTTGAAAAAGAATAATCTCTTTAGAAATGCTAAGAATACCCTTATTATTGTTATCTAAAGTTTACAAAAGAAAAGAAAAGATAGATTCCAACATAATCAAGATTAAATGGTGTTCGAGATAGTTTCCACAACTAGTTTTGAGCTTTCTTATCCCACATATAGAACAACAAAAATACCTAATATTTCCTACAACAGGAAAAATGATGATAAAGATTGAAAAGATAAGAGAGGAATGGTTAGCAGAGAAAATTTGAGGAGATAAGAGGTTAAAGAAATAGGGTTTCTAAAGAGACCTTGTGGACCAAAGCACATAGTGCATGTCTTTTGTGTTTAAAAGAAAATTACAGAATTGAAAATATACACATAAATATTTATCTCTTCTCCTTTCCTTTGGAAGAAATTAATGAGCAAAGAGAAGAAACATAGGTATGTCAAATTTATTACCTTTATCTAAAATATTAGAGAAGATAAGAGACTAAAGCCTACATTGAAAATAATTTTCTGTTTAAAAACAAAATATAAAAGTGTGGGTAGAGAGAGTAGAGGTAATGACTAGAAACAATGATTATTCAAAGCTTTTGTATGGTTACAAATTTTAGTTAGATTTATGGAGCTATAGATTTTTATAGAGTTGTTGTACCCTTGCAAATCTTCGTACGCTTGTAAAGGTTGTGCAAGCCTACAAAGCTCTTCTAGTTCGAACTCCAAAATGAACTCGCCAAGCTTGCAAAGTTCCAAAGGGCTTTTTGAATCTCAACTTTTATGTGTAAGATAATTTAAAGATCTAGGGATGCTCCCGCATCATATACACTCGCAAAATTGAAGCCAAAAACCTTAAAGCATTTCATGTGTACATAATACTACTTATTATCTTTAGATTCATTTGATTTTGATAGAGAACTTTATAAGTAATTTTTTCAATTGGATACCATGACTTTCCCCACCACAAATATTTTAGTAATGTCATTTTATACACAAACCTAATTGGAGTAAACAAAAATTTAATTATACCTTGTTTGTATGACAACAAAGAACTTTCCTTTTAAAGGAAAATTCTTTTAGAGTGCAAAGAAATTTATGCTTCCATTTCTTAGGGAATATTACACTTATTAGGGTGTCATCAATAAAATTATTTTTCCAAATGCACAAAACAATGAAAAATCCCAACCCAAGCTAGAAGGAACTCAAAATTTTCCCTTTATACATTGATGTTAAACTCTTATCGTCTAGGTCTAGTTGCAGACTTCAATAAAGGAAAAAAATCTATCCATTATAATAGTAATTTTTGTCTTCTTGAATACTACTTAACAACTGCTTGCCAAGAAAATACCTCTGATAGAACCCTTAATTAGATATTTATAAGGTAAACCTTCAACCCAATAGTTAAAGGGCACCATGTAGACCAAAATCTACTTGTTAAGAAGCCACCCAAATACTTGAACAAACCACTTCTAAATATTTAAAAATCATAATTTTTTAGCCCACTCAAGGGATATTGTAAAACACATGCTTGAATCCAAAGATCAGTTTTCTATAAATAACGTTTGTAGCATGAATTACTATAGATATAAATAATAATTTAAATTTTGAACAGGTCACATTTACAAAATATGAATGGCTTCAAAGACAAAAAATTTACTCACACAATTCACTATAAGAACGTATATTCAAACAACTACAATAAAAAAATTGACTGCATTTCAAAAAAACAAAAAAACAAATGAACTTTGCACTTACCATCATGCATTATCTATATCTTGATTCGAACATAGCCATAATAGTAGAGATCCATATCCCATTGTAATAAAAGGTAGAGTGTCTCATTGATCCATGAGGATATATCTGCATTCCAAAAGAATATATCTCTCCAATAAATTTATCAAGCCTATCCACTCTCTCTTAACATTAAAATAAACATGATGCACAAAACAAAGATACGATAATAATAGAATTTTCAGCATAAAAATTCTTTATAGGAGATAAAAATAAATTGATGTGGGCACACATTTTTCCTGGTAAATATAAACCAAAGCATAATGTATCCCACAAAATGGAACTCTCCATTCAGTTGGCCATATCAATCTTGTTTTGGAATGAAGTCTATACAATTAACTAAATCAAGTTTTAGGTTCTTCTTGAATCATAGACTTTTTTCTACAACATTAATGTTTCATATAGGTTATCAGACATGTTTTTTTATGTTTTATATAAAATTATTCTTACAAACTAATTAACATATTTAATTACTCAAAAAGTGAGGAGCTACACCAGGCTAGGTCCCTATAATGGATAGAAATGGAGGCTGAAATTTATCAGGTTAAAAAAAATGGCCATTTAGCTCAATTATCAGAGGTATTATCCTTTGATCAGAGTTTAAATTTGAAAACTATCTAAACATTATTCTCAATCATTTTAATTATAACATACTTGTAAATATTTGGAATAACCATCACATACTTGCACTTGGACATGGGTGTTTCTATTGGGCAGCTGTAAGAAGTGTTTATGATATTTGCAGCAGGGGTCCCAAGCTATAGATCCAACAAAGAATTTGAATTTTCATCTCCCCATTAACCCTTTTATGGAATTTATGTTCATGATGAAACAACCTTGGCTCGAGCCTGATACGGGAGGCAAGCCAACTATTGAGATGAGGGAGGACAAGGAAATGTTTTCCTATTTTCTGATATGTTTTTGAGCATGATACTATTGATCCTTATTATAATATTTTACTTGTTGATATTGATAGTATCCATTCGATAGTGTCTAGTTTTATTCTTGCAAATATTGGTTACTTAGAAAGTAGTGTTGATGGTTGGTATATTTTTCATGAACTTGTGCAATGACAAGTACTCTCTCATATTGAAATACCTTCTTTATCCTTTAGAATTAAGTGTAGGCTAATACCATTGAGTGATTGATGTGGCATGCTTTACCAACAAAGTGAATATTTTATTTCAAAATATTAAAAATTAAAACAAGGAATTTTTGATACGAAAAGTTGGAGACAAAAGTAAACTTTTGTCGCTAACTTTGTCTCAAAATAGGGCCTAATGTAGTAGTGGGCTACTGATATATTGAGTAAGGAGGTTATGAAATATTATCTTCCAACACTAAAAGATACTATAAAAAATAACCTTAGAGAATTGGGAGGTAACATTCATGTAATGAATACTTTGAAATAAATCTATGGTTGAAAGAAATGAGAAATGAGATGATGAGTATTCCTAACAACATGAATATGGGCATGAATTTTCATTCAATTCACGTGGGTTCCTCAAAAATACACACCCATATTGAAATAATGTACCCTTCAATCCAAAATGAAACCAACCAAAGGGGATCCTTTGCCCAAAGTGGTGGACCTTTGGGCTAGTGGCGAAACATGATTTCAAAATAGAAAAGTGCAAGTTTAATGGTCATGATGTGATCACATGGATAAACCAAATGGAGATTTTTATATGTGGAAAGAAGGTGGTAATGTCATCCTTGTATCTAGATCAAGAATATTTCATTTAGTATAGATTGATATGTGAGAAGAAGAAAAAGAAGGGTCTCCTATTCTTGTGTTTATGTTCACTAATGTCCTCCAAAATCACTATAGTTATAGTGTTATAGAGAACTAATTTAAGGTTTTATAAATAATTATTTTAATTAATTACTAATTTCTAATTTTACTAAATTTTTATTGTTTTCATTAATTCTTATTAATTAGTAATTATCATTTTAAATTTTATTATATATATATATATATATATATATATATATATATATTAAATTTGAAATTTAATTAGTATTTAATTTTTTAGTTTTTATTTTACTTTTTAAAAAATCTATTAATTATTAAGTTTTTCCGTTTATTTTTAGACCATCTTCTCAACGTTATAAAATTTAGTCTTGACGATTGTCTACCACATAAATAATGCAATATATGCAAGAAATGGGAATGGAATCATTACCCGAGGTAACCTACTTGTATCCATCTTTGTGAAATTTCCCTTTTTCAGATTTATATTATATTCAAGATTTCCAACCAAATTTTCACAAATAACAATT
Source organism: Taxus wallichiana var. yunnanensis (assembly GCA_018340775.1). Lineage (NCBI taxonomy): Eukaryota > Viridiplantae > Streptophyta > Pinopsida > Cupressales > Taxaceae > Taxus > Taxus wallichiana. The sequence continues at coordinate 255,837,332 of CM031238.1, read as the reverse complement.
TGATTTTTTTATGATAGCAATATATAGAAAAATATATGACAAAGCAAAATACTGATTATGGCAGCAATATATAAAATAAAAAAACTAATATCTTAACTTTTATTGCAATTAAACTAGCATGCAACAAAATGGAAGTAACATGCATCAACATGCAATGACATGCAGGTAACATGCATCAACATGCGGTGACATGCATCAACATGTAATGCCATGCAATAACAAGAAGTTTATTGTGATAAAATAGATAATCTCTCTTACTAAATATGACTGTATTTCTAATTCTCGACTTGAAACTAGATCAAAAAGCCTCTAAAATCTTAATTTGACAACCCGATCTGAATAAACTACACAATAGTAAACTAGGGTTTGATCTTTCACCACCGAAGAGTGTTCTACTAGCTAGGTCAAAGCACAATTCTATGTCCCACTTTGTGTACAAAAAATTTAATTAATAGGTTGGGCGGGATGAGAAATTAGGGGATTTTGAGTTAACACCCCTTTCGTGTGAACCCCTTCTCTGAATTGCCACAATTTCCAAAAAAAGTGGTTCGCACGAACACAAATTCACGCAAACCCCTTTGGGTTCAAATAATTTCAGCAGCAAAAATTATATATAACTATTTATATAGTTGTGGGCAAAGTGGATTTAGGGTTTATAGGGGTTCAAGCAAAGGGGGTTCATGTGAAACCCCTTTGAGTGAACCCCCTTCGCTTGAACCCATCTTCGCGCGAACCCCTATGTGGCACATTTTGGCGCCAAATCCATTTGGAGAATGATTTTATGCCAAAATTTTCCACTTAGGTGCCACGTAATTAGGGTTAATGAATTAGTAAAATTACAAAATTTTAACACAAAATATAGAATTTTATTATCTTTCTAAAAATATAATTTTCATTTTTTAAAAATTTGTTTTACTATTTTGTTTATTTTTGCGAACATATGGTATTTTAGGACAATCAATCATACACAATCAACCCAATTTGAAAAATAACAAAATATATAAAAAAAAAATTGAAAAAAATAAACTTACTATTTGCTGAAGTCTTCTTTTTACCTATGAATCAAAAAGTCAATTTTGCTATAAATATTAAAAGTTATTCGCATAGACATATGTATGGAATTTATTTCATTAAAAATATATAAGTCAAAAAAGTATGAAAAATTGACAGACGTCAAAATTCAAATCTTGAACATATATCTAAAATTTCATGGTGAAAAAATAACTTTTCATTTAAAAAAATCATCGGGATAGTCATTCCTTTTTTATAACATAAGAAACAATGTATGAATAAAATTAAGAAAAATACCATTTTTTTGCAATTTTTTTATAAAAAAAAATACATGTTGTAGTGTCGCTTTCCTTCGATACCTTGTGATATCGATCTGATACTACTAACTATATTATGGACATTGTTATAGTTTAATTTAGCATGACGTTAGATGTTAGATCATGGTTTATTGTGGACTTTGATTCATATATGATGCATGATGATTATTAGAGACATTTTTATATTGATGTTGATATATTGTTTGACATGGTTACATTATAGATGTTGTTCAAATTTGTGATATTTGGATATTTTGAGTAGACCTAGAAAATGAGAATTGAATTAAAATGGGTGATGATATAGTTTGGATGAAATTGTTAGTGATACTTCTAATTGTCTAGATGTTTGTTGAGATTCATATATATGTTGGTGATCTTGGAATTATATTTATATCCATTTGGATGTTCTAATATGGCCACGAGGCTGAAGGAGGTATCTCAGTATTTTGTAGGTTTAAAATATCACAAAAACATATGGGGATTGGAGACCAACCACATTGAAATTCTAGATGAATTCAACAAGGTCACCATGGCAACTTGTATTTGTTTGTGTATTTGATTGTGTTAGGGATTTCCATGGGGGATCACCTTTAAACGTGATCAAGGGTTATGTGTATTTATTTATTTGATTCCTTCTTATTGATGTTTGTATGTGTTTATTAAGTGATGTGTTTATCTCTTTTATTTAAATAAATTGTGGTATATAATGTGAGTAATCATATTTTTAAAATAAATTAATCTAATTGATTCATAAGAAAGTAATTATTGGAGTGGTTGACTCTTGTATTAAATTTTTAAGATATGTGTAAGCAATGTGTAAGTGATGTGTAGGAGATATGTAAGTTAAATTTGAAGTATGAAACACTTCATCTTATTTGGAATTTGGAATTGTCGTTGGAGACTGATTTTGGAGGATTTTGGGACAAGTTAAACTTGTCCCATACCTCTTAAATTTGCATACCAAACTTACCTATGGTTGGAGAGTTTAAATATAGCTTTCATTATGCATATTTGTAAGTCTAGCTGAATGTTTTAATTGCACTTCTTGCTTGAAATTAATTTGAGTCCTTTGGGATTTGGGCTTGATTTGAGTGTGTAAGTAAGATTTTCATATTATTCACCTACTTGTTTATTGTGTCTTGGAGATTGAATTTGACTTGTGAGTTAGAGTTGAGGATGTGTGATGTGGCATCCTACAAAGATCCACCTCATCCTCCTCTCTTCCCCCTTCTATATATTTAAATTCATTTTATTGTTTTAGGGTTACACTCTTTTGGTTGCTTTAATTTTGCATACTTCTTTTGGGCAAATTATTTTGCTATTTGGAGTTCTTGCTTTTGGAGAAATTTACAAACTCTTTACATCCCTATGTTTCGTTGATCTTGGGCTGTTTTGTATTGGAAATCTTATTGGTTGGAACTTGGAACAAACTCCATTATGGAGAGGTAAGAGCTTGGCTCTTGAAATGCTCTTCTTTTAATTGTGCAAATGTTATTGTTGTAAATGTTTTGGCATGTGTGTGGGTTGTTTCAGATGGCCTAAGGATGGTGTAGGAGAAGACTATGGGGTATTTATATGGGAGGCATAAGTGTTTTGGGAAGGTATAAGTGTGGATGGAGAGTGGGGATCTAGTTTCCACCTTGAAAAAATTAGCTTGCATTTATTTACTTGTTATGGGGTGTCATAAGGAAATGTGAGAAATAAGGGGGTACTTGGGGAGGCATAAGTGCATGTTAGGGATCTAAAATGATGTGCGTGCGTGCGTGCGTGCGTGTGTGTGTGTGCGTGCGTGTGTGTGTGTGTGTGTGTGTGTGTGTGTGTGTGTGTGTGTGTGTGTGTGTGTGTCTATATATATATATATATATATTGGTGGTTTGTTCTCACGTGGTGATACCCATTTCCCCTTTGGGAAGCATAAGCAACATCCCCATAGTTTCTTGCTCCTTTAGCTTGCATGAGGAAGCTTGAGTGTTGTTTTTCTCTTTTATCCGTGGTTTGCAAACTATAGCTTTGTTTTGAACTATGTTTTTAAATATGAAATTGTATGTGTGTTGTGGACACCTACTCTTTCCATGAGTTGAAACACATTTCTTATTGCATTGTGGTTGAGGTCGGGGGCGATGATGAAGGATGGCTTCTCATTTTCATTGGATGTCTTGTTTAGGTGGAGACTATTGCATTTCCCCCTACTCTGTTGTGATCAAATGGAAATAAAGAAAATGGAGGATAGTCATGTTGATGTTCTGGAACAAAAAAAAAGTTTGACAATTCTTGTTGAGAATATTTCCTATTGTAACCTTTTCCCACTTTGAGGTGGAGGACCTTGTACATTATCTGTGATGGAAAGATGTGTTGTATTGGATTTGAAAGTTGTAATTCTAAATGTGAAAGAAATGTACTTTGTATTCTTCTTTTGAAAGAATGTGAAAGAAATTGTAATTTTGGTCGTTGTATTCGAGGAATGAAAGAAGAATTGTAAAGGTATCTTTCTTGAATCAATAAAAGATTGTATTAATTTACTCAAATGACATTATTAGGTATTGAAATTGGATTGTTTAATGTATTTTGAAATTATGATTGGAAAGATGAAAAAGGTGAATACATATGGAGAAATGTCATAATGCTCTGTTCTTTAGAAATGTATGTTTTAGAATTTAGAATCGTAATATTGCATTTGAATACTTCTATTTGGATTAACTTAATGTGTTATATTAGATCTCGAATGAATTCTTATAATTAGAAGATGATAAATGGAAAATAGATCTTTCTGAATTTGATCTCTGTTAGATGCCTTCAAAGCTACAAAATATTAATAAAAAATGTACAGGACGACTCTGCCAACTATAGAAGACAAATGAAATGACAAATTGAACCTAATATGATTGAAACAATTTCAATTAGACCTTAACACTTAAGAAATTATTATAGAATCTTTCAAATTCGGAAAAGGAAAAATTGTCTTTGTATAAAAACTAGTAATTTGGAATTGTAAATCAATCAAACAAGTTAACCCTCACAATCTAACCTAAATTCCTCCAAGTGGAATCCTCCATGTCTTTTGACATTTTGAGAAAGAAATAATGTCGAAATTGAATAAAATTTTATAAGTTTAAAACACTAGTTCACATTTTAGAAGCTGCAGAATGTTTTCTCAAAATTGACCCTTCAAAATTTATCAAAATTAAAATTTCATGCTTCTTGAGAAAAGAGGGCTTCAGAGATTTAAAAAAAATCTTGTTTTCCTAGAACCAAGTCCCTAGTCAAAAGTTATGCCCTTCTAAAGTTGTACTTCACTTGGTTTCAAAAAATAATAATATAACAAAGAAAATTTAAGTGAATAAAATATTCTTAGGCGGACCCGCGGGATGAAAATTTCCCTTTTTTCTTTTTTCCAAAAATCACAAAGTCATGAAGTTTCCCTCAGCTCCACCGACCTACAAGCCTTCCCTTTGTCTAAAAATGATCTATGTCCAAAAAAATTATTTGGCAATTTTTCCTCTGTGGCCCCACCGCCCCCGCACCAATCCTTGATTGACACGTGGCTTCATTGGGCATCGGCGGATGCTTGGATCTATTTTAACCTTTCATACTTCCAAAAATAAATTTGGAAAAAATTGTAAGTTTTCCCTATAGCCCCGCTGACTGCCGACCAATCGGGGCTGCCACATGGCTTCACAAGGCGTCGGCGGAAGAGTAGATCTTTTTAGCCTTAACACTTTCAAATAAAAATTTTGGCAAAAATTCCTACTTTATTCCATGGCCCCACATCCCTTCCCTTTCCTTAAAAAAATCACTTCCGCGGGCGTGCAGGTTTGCATTCTAAAACTTAGCTTTTAAAATTTTTGGGAAAATTTATAACAGTTTCTCCGTCGACCCGCCTCCCCACAACCGATGATTGGCTAACACGTGGCTTCAAGATACGATGGCGGAGGAGTAGTTGATCTCTCAACCTTAACATCTCAAAATTATTTTGGCACAAATTTAAAAGTTTCTTCGTTGTCCCGCCTCCCCACGGACCAATGATTGGGTGACACGTTGATTTAGGAGGCGATGGTGGAGGAACATTTGATCTCTCATCAAGGTTGATGATGGCCACGTGTCAGCCGTTCCTCTATTAACTTATTTTGGTACTTGAGGAGACCCACTTGGAGTGCATCGGTGATACATGTAATTCTTTGGTAAACTCTTGTAATCTTGGTGTGTTCCATTTTGGTTGATTGATATCTTGTTCTATAGAATTAATAATGTCATATGTTTGACTCTTCCTTCTCATTAGAATCTAAGCGATAATGCATTTAACATGAACATAATAAAATCCTAATTAATAGGTTTGGACTTTGAAACTTAATAAGGAAAATGAAATATTAGGAAAATGGTTCCTTAATCTAACCTAATAGTCTAATAGAAGAAATAAAACTATTGGAAAATAGTAAGAAACCTTTTTATACTTTCCCTAGTATTAAAATGAATAATTTTATTGCCTATATAGAATGGTGAGATATCATACCAACATTCGTGGTGTTCCTTAATGTCGTAAAATATGTGATATCATAACCCAAGGAATGCATTCATTAAGAAAACTTATAAGAAATGTGACTAGTGAGCATAACTATAACTTGTGTTTCATAATTTGCATTATCGAATGAGTAATTTTATTGGTTGGGTGCAATTTATAAATAAACAACCTTGATTGTATAAATGGATATTGCACGCCCTAAATTTATAAATTACATAATCTGAAATATTTGAACTAATTGAATGGTTCACTTGGACTCTTTGAAGGACTATCTAATCTCATTTCGGCCTAATATTTTGGGGTTTTGATATGGTTGAGTACTTTCCATACCCCTTTGTTATACCAAACAATAAACATATGTAAAATGGTTATAATGCAAGTACATGCCAGGTCATTTTTGGATCTCTCTTTAAGTAGTGAAAATTTTTAGAAGTACATAAAGATTTGATCCCATTGTTACTTTGGATTAATTGATAATGCTCATTTTGTTGGACCCTACGTCTTGTCATGCCAAAGGTGGTAACTAATTGAACCTTTAGGTCTGTCTTCCTACCTTGATTAATGAAACACCTTATTGATAGTGATGTGTTTTAGTTGTGTTGAACTCCTTGAACCTAAGTGTGTGTGATTCCCATTTTTGGAGCCTTTTTTGTCATTGTAAAATTGTTTCCTCTTTTCTCGAAAAATGTAAGATTTTGGTTTAGGAGTGAGTCTATATCTCTAGTATTAAGAAAGGAACCCTCCTTGTGTTCTGAATAGGTCATTGACGAACTAGAATGAGTGACAAGCTTAGGAAACATATGTTAAGGATATGGAGGAAATTTTGTAAGCCTCTTTCTGTTACAACACCATGATGTTGTTACCCTTGTCCTTTAAGGAAAAGAGTGGTAAGAGTTTCTCTTCATAAGTTTCTACAAGAATGTCTTTTGTGTTCCTCTCATAAATTATAGTTGGACCTCTCTTGTTTCCTAGTTCTCCTAGCTCACTTGAGTGTTCCTATGGATTATAATTTTTTTCGCTTTTGAACATTGTAAGGATTTTAAACTAGGGTATATTTAAAATTAATTAATGATGTTTTGCTAGAAAAGAGAGTGGTATATCTTGTGTCGATATGTTAGTCTGGGAAAAGATTACTTCTTTTCTAGTGGAAATACTATCTATGTGTTTGGGATTTCTAAATCGGGATAAGTGTTGTGTGTGCAATATTTGAGTATAAATTTAAGATATAGAAACCTTGTGGCTAAGATCATGCTTAGTATTACCTTGAAATTTTAATTGAGTCCCTTCGAGTTATAAAAGTTCTTCCAATGAATTGTCTTTATCCTTGAAAACACTTTTGCTAATTTAGGTGTTTTCCTTGTTACTAAACCTCATCTTGTATGGTCCTAATTGGCTAGACCTTAGAGTAGGTGTTTTTTCCCTTTTAAAAAATTGAGGCTCATGATTGGTAGATGTTAACATTTTCTAAATAATGAACATTGAATTATTATTATACCTAAGCGAGAGGTTATACCTTCCCCTTCTCTCATGTTTTGCACCCATGTGTGACTATGTGGACCCCGTTTGTGCGTAACCCTTCCTGCTCTTCCTTGACCTTGGTTTTTATTCTTTAGGATTCCATTGGAAATTCCATATATTTAATGTCTATGTTATAAGTTGGTTAACCTCATAGAGATTATTTGGAAAGTTTAAATGTTTTTTCCTTTCCTATTTACGTAACTTCCATGAGGAAGCCAAATCTAATGGAAGGGGTATGTAATGCCCACTCCTCTTTGACACCAATTATAATATGATTTTTAACTTTGGTTGATTAGAAATAGGGACTTGATTGTTATATCTTAGTTAGCATGTTGTTAAGATACGATAGACATCATGATTGTTAGTGTGTCTCATTGTTACTTTGGACTATATGGATGCATATGGACCTTGATGGACATTAAGGATATGATGATAATCTAGAATGGTTACCTTGTTTTATACTAACATTTGGAGTTTTCACGTATTGAGTATATTTAGAGTGTTGGAAAAACCATGTGGTCTAATTGAGTTTGTGAATTTTGAACAATATGATGGTATTAGGGATTGATAATATGTTCTTGAGTGTATCTAGTAGTTGGGAGCTACAATAGATATAGAAAATTTCATGATTATTGTAGAATGTGAATTGGATTATTGATGATTGTAAATTATTTACTAGAGTAGAATTAAAATGTTAAGTGATTCATAAAATTGATGCTAATGATTTAGTTATGTTATACAATGATGTAAATTGATAAATATATGTGTGTGTTGTATTGCTTGATGTATGTTGAGGATTATATGACAAATGTTTTATATGCATTGATTCCCATGACATGTTGATATGACTTTGAGGCCAGAAGGGTATTTTTGTGTTTGCAGGGACATTATATCATATAAATCGAAATGGGATAGGGGACCAACCACGAAAATATGTCGGGTGTTGTGTAACATGGAAAAATATGATAACTTGTCTATAATGTTATGTTATGTTGTTGCGGGATTTGTTAGGAGATTCCCATGGTGGGGTAATCTCATTTATGTGGCCATGGGTGTAATGTGTTTCCTTTCTTTTATTTTTTTGTGTTAACTTTGTTGTGCATGTGTTTAATTATTGGGGAAATATTGTTACTTTATTAACACTTGCTAATGTATCTTAATTAACTAATTTAGCTTAAATTTAAACTAAAAAGGAAGATATGACATGTGGGAAATAAATTGGGTAGATAGTCCTTGTTTTGATGCATGATGTAAATTGAATTAAATGTATTTAGATGGTGTGTACTTCACCATCATTTACAAATTCGAATTTGGCCTTGTTAGAAACTTTTAGAGATTTGAGGGACAAGTTAACCTTGTCCCTCACATCTCAAACTCTCCTACCAACCCTACTTATGAAGTATGAGACATAATTTTACAATTTTAATGCATTATTGAGTCTAAAAAGGGAAATTAATTGCACTTATTTCATAAGCATGATGTGCAAGTTGAAGTTTCATGTGGGCATGTCATAAGTCTTACATGTACTTTTAATTGCTTTGGGTATGATGTTAAACTTATGTGTTGGAAAGGAGGGATGATGAAATGGCATCCTACATGGAGCCACCTAATCATCCTCATATCCATTTTCTATTTATTGGATGAATTTGATGGATTTTGGGTCACTTGCTTTATTTGCTTCACTTGCATTTTTAAAATGGGTCTTAGTTTTCATACTTGGGGTTTCTTTTGGATTTGCATCTTGGATTGAGCTTGGTGTGAAGGATTCAAAACTTGTTGAGTAAATAAATTGGAAGCTTGATGGAGAGGTAGGCTCTCCTCTTATTGTATTTTTGTATTAATATATTTTAATTTAGAAATTATACTTGTTTGAATGGTATGAGTGTTATGGATATGTTGATTTTTAATGGGTAGCTTTCCTTAAGTTGGGTGTGGGAGATGGATTATGGGACCATTGGGGAGGGAAAAGGGAGATGTGAGGCATGCATTGTGGAGGGAGTGTGAGTTTTAGTTCCACCTATGGGGAGTGAAAATAATAATATGGATATATTTTGCATACTTGCAAGTGTAGAAATAAGGATTCGATTATGTTTTGAGTTGTGAACATGGAGGATTTTGGGTGGAAATCCTACATCACTTGGGAGACAAAAGGAGGTGGTGCCCATATTCCATTGCTCCTTTTTGGCTTGTTGTTTTCAAGCCTTTATGCTTGTTGGGAAAGTTGTAATATTTTTTTAGTGTATTGTTTGAGTGTACTAGTTGAATGTGTTATTTATGGAATGATTGTTGTGGAAGCATCCTGTAAAAGTTGTCAAATGTTGAATAATACCCCCTTATTGTTCTTTGGCTGGGTCTCAAGGGATAATAAGGGTATGGCTTCTCCTCTTATTACATTATAGGTTGGGTGAAGAGCATCGCCTATACCACCTTTCTTTGTATTGTGATCCATGATTTGAAGGATTTGAAGAGGTGGAAGAGAGACAAATAAAGATCTAAGGATTTATAATATATGTGACTCATAAGTTCACACTTGTAATATATTCCCCCTTGTTGTAAAGTGGATGTTAATATCTTGTAAATTTTTGTAAAGAAGGATTGCTTTATTGCGGGAAAGAGGAACTATTGTATTGTATGAGAATGAACCAATATTCATGAGAAAAGAGTTTATTGTTATCTAGTTGTAAGTTGCAATATTGTAATGGTGGGAGATTTTTGTAAGAAAAGAAAAGAGGAACCTTTAATTCTTATTGTAAAAGTTAACACATTTGAATGGTTAAAAGTATTTAAAAGTTGTATAATGGGTTTTCATTTAAAAAGATGGTGTTGTATTATGGAAAGGATATATATCCATTTCCTTTTTTTTAGATTAAAATTTGATTAAAAGGGATAAGGGAAAGCGTTTCATTTAAGAATATTTTATTTTCAATCCATTCAAATAGATGTGTTAAAGAAAAAGAAAGAGAATTTTATGAATTAATTGTCAATCCAATTTTACTTGTTGTAAGGATAATAGTTCATATATTCCATACATATAAAATAGAAATGAAATAATTCCCACTACATTTCCTTCTTGTTGTTGATTCAATAGTTGAATAAATACATTGTGTAAAATAAAACTAAGCAAATTTATTACAATTTCAAATGGATATAACTCTATACTTCATTTTTTACAATTTGCATACATACACTAATTTTACCTTACCCATCTAATGGAATACTCTTACTAACCTAAATATGTATTAACTATATAATATAGATATATATTAATATATTAATAATATACTATTATATATATTATTAATATATAAACCTTTTAACAAATTTGTTATATTAAATAATAATAATAAAAGTAAGTTATAATGTGGAATGTTTAAATCTTTCATTGGGTAGGAAAAGGAAATTACTAAACATGGTTTTTATTATAAAAAACATAATGTTTTTGTGGGGTGGGGGCGGGGCTCACCCACCCCACCCCCGCCCCTAAATCATAATTTTAATGATAGTTTTGTGAGTGGAGAGGGGATGGGTGACAAAATCCTCCCACCCATACCATTATAACCCTACAAATCCTATCTTGGTTGCATCATTTTTAAGGTGATTGTATATATTTTTTAATGGTTGAACTATTGATCAGTCAAACTCTAGCACTTAGGAAGAAAATAAAAAGGTTCACACAACAGAATAGAGTGCATTCAAAGGCGTAAAATCATTGGAGAGGATTGTGGAAAAAATAGAGACAGATTCGGGATTTAGCCATTTTCATGATGAGGATCTATTTTTAGAGATAGCGTGTGGAACACTCAAACCAATTGGAGACTTGCGCATCACACAATGGCTATTTTTGGTGATCATATATGAATAGATTTGCATGAATGCAAGCTAAAGATAGGATTGAGAACTGATAGTTGACAAAGAGAGAATTATTGTTAACACTCTTACATGTAAGCCTAGTTTTGTAATGGCGTGTGGCTAATAATAGCATGCGACCTATTTTGGGATTAGATAAGTGGTGAAGGGAAAGACCCCACCCTTATAAATATGTACTAGAACTATGTAGTAGATATAAGATATATATATATATATATATATATATATATACGAGAGAGAGAGAAGAGTATATATATAAGTGTGAGAACTAGGGCATAGTAAGGTTATGCTGCTAGATCTGTTACGTGCATGAGAGTGTACTACTGTTATTGTAATGAAGCTTCTATGTATTTAATGAATTAATATAATGGTGATTATGGAATGAAGCAAGGTATTCTGATGGTTATAATTTAGTATTGCATGCTTGATTCCATTATGATTATCTATTAGATCTGTTATGTTCTAGATCTAGGTCTGAATATGCACTATATGAAAGATATATTAGTTATAGCTCTACATGATTAAAGTCTTCACCATGCTAACATCCTGCAAAAATAACCCTAAAGAGGGGCTTGGTACCTTTGCACACTTTGAGTGAGTTCTCGATCTAGGAGGAGTGATGTGCTAGTATGCCTAGGCTTGTATTTTTGAATTCTACGTTGTTTCATTGGTTTCGTTGTTGGGACCTCTTTTTATGGTTTTTCAAGATGGTTCACGATGAACACATACCGGTTAACCTTGGAAAGTGTTGAGGAGTGGATACACAATCTGGAAGAAGAATACACATGATGGTTCAACATTGGATCTAACTTTAACACACGCATGTGGGTGGAACAAAACACAGTATGCCGGTTTATATGAGAGCTTATTCGTTATCTTTCCAACTGAATTTCACGAGTGGCTGATTGTGTATGCATCTAAGCGGAATTGGAGGTATCGCGCACTTGTCTAGACACAGGAAGAATTCCAAGCTCTTTATGATGCTGATCTGATTTGGAATCGAGTTGTGGATACTTGGTTCCATGGTGTTTTAGATAATTATATCTTAGAGTATTCAATTTCCACTTATTCATGTCTAGAGGTAGCTAAATTCCAATTTTTGCGATATCCAGGGGACTTACTGCAAGGTATTCTCTGCGATTAAGATCCGATGGTAACTTTTAATTTTGAGAGTAAAATGATGGCCAATTAAACCCCACCACGCGCGGTGGTAGGATATTGATTGGTGAAATATGGAAAACAAATATAGTTTGGGAAGGAGTTAAAGTTCACGCGAGAAGATGTGAAGCTCGAGCCTCAAGAACCCCCCCATTTGGGAAAACATGAGAGGGAACACTCCTCGGCCTCATGTAGAAGCTCACCAACATATTTGACACAGGCCATGAGCGTGCATCTGAATCCACACGATAACCTTGCCCTTGCACTTAGTTTTCCAACTTCTAGTACAACAAACAATCAACAAGTTAATTCAAGTAGTAGAAGAGTAGGAGAGAGTCTTATGAAAGGCACAATGATGGTATTGAAAATGGATTTGTTACTACATGGGAGTACCTTTTTGGGTGTATCATCTACACATAACTCGGGTGTACAAATTTTGGACTAACTTCTAGAAGTTGTAGCGTACGCCGGAAAAGTGACAAGCGAGCGTGGAATCTACGAGTAACTCTTCCGCGTACCCGACCTCCAGGGTCATGCGAGACGTTCGGTGGGGATGGAATATGTGTGGGATGTAGACAAACTAGTTAGGAAATCTAATGTCTTCAATACGCACTAGTGGAATTTGTGAATCTAAGGCAAAGAAGGCCCTTCTAACTTGGACTGGTGTGATAGATCGATCGGCAAGGATGACTGCTTGAAGGCTCCAATCAATATCGAGCTGGCGTGATTCGATCTATGGGTTGTGGAATACGTGGAAAATGACCTGGGATAGTTTCGTGTACGTCTCCAGATAAGGTCATATGGTGGATGGTGAATACAATTGACTCTACGGACGATTCTCTGGCCTAGTCCAGAATTCTCTAGCTTTGTTAGCCACTATATCTAGTAAGGACAATTGTTCGATGATGATGGGTGGAAGTGGAGTGGACTGGAATACTAACGTGTGCGTAGGCCAGTGTCTATATCTGATTGACTTATGGATTCGTTAGGTTGTGGGATTTGTGGATCACAACCGTAGACTCTTGGTTGTTGCGGTCCTGCTATGGTCATGTACGAAATCAAGTCCTAATCCCTAGTATCCAGTAATCATACGCTTTCTCAGCTTCTATGTTTAAACTCAATAACTGCGTGTGATTTTCTCGGAATACCTCACAGGTGTTCGTGCAACTTGGATTCTTAAACTAGTATCTATGTCTGTGAGAGTGTCTCCTGCATCTGGCTGTGGGACCAAAGGATCACAACCAAAGGTTTGTTCTCTTTCGAACCCTTCTACAGTCATGTGAATGTTTTCCTAGGGTAATCTGTAGTTCGGTTGATTTGACCAAAACGTGTGTGCTTGGTCGTCTTCTATATTTAACCCTCTCAACTGAGAGCTGATCAGTTGTAAATCTATTGTTGTTTGGAAGACTTGTATTCTAAGGTTCTGGTCTATGTCAACTATTGTTGTGACGAGGTTGGGTTGAGGCACGATTGGCTCAAATACGTATTCCCTGGGCTCCGGGGTCCCGTGATTGTCATACAAAACAAAATGTAAATCTAATTGTAACAAAGCAAATTCTAACTATGTAGAATAAATCTAAAACGTATATGACTTCTATTTTTCTGAGAAACTTTTTAAGAATTTAAGAAAAGCAGCTATTTAAACGTATCTAGAATTTGATAGCTAAGATAAAACTTAAAACAAACAAAATAACCGAGTGTAGTTATTTGTCTGTGTAATTTGTAGATCTATTCTAAACAATGAAATAGCTCATCTAATCTATCTGCAAGATTCTCGATCCTACCTCAGAAGTGAGGAGTGAATCATAGTTTCTCAGAAACTATCAATCCCCATAGCTTCCACGGCATATCGAGAATAGAATTTCTTGAAATGAAGCAATTAACTACTTTATTTGATATGATTCTAACTAGAACTTTGAAAGTTAAAACTGGATTCCAGCAAGAGCAGTGGCGAATCCGATGGTGTGTGTGATCTTGTCCCCTCAGTGTGATCTCCTCGTTCTTTTGTGTTCACGTGGATCCGAAAAGCGTGTAATGCTAGCATCAGCGAAGTAGATTTTGGGACAAAGGCAGCTCGAATGCGGGCCCGAATATAATGCGAGTAGGAGAGGGATAGCGCAAGAGTACGAGCTTGGCTTATGCGATTCCTAGCGGGATTTATTGCGAGTCATGCAACATAAAGCGTCCGAGAACACAGAAACTATCTTGTTGAGGAGAAAACCTGCAACTTTAATGGCTTCCTAAGCTATTCTACTCCAATGGATTGGATAAAACAACAAAACTATTTGCACAAGTTGGATATGTGGCTTACCAACAGGTTTGAACAATGCTAACTAAGCATGCGAAAAAATTAAAACTATGGCTTCTAAACGAGAATAAAAAGTGAACTATGAAAATGAGAGCATGAAAGTGAATGAGGGGCAGACCATTTGTTTGAGCACAAGCCATTTATTTATAGCTTTTCATTCACCCAAAGATCAAAACCAAACTGAACTCTAAAACTATAAACAATGGCCAAACACTATTCCAGGGGACCAAAAACATAAATGCAAGCCCAAGTCGGCAAGGAAAGGCTGGTGAAATGTTGATTTTACGTGAGTCGCGTTAAAACACTTTCTGGAAAATGCGTAAAGGACCACCGCTCTTTGAGCGGGGCGGTGCGTTACGGATCACCGCCACGATCGGGCGGCGGTCATGAGACCGCCGCCCATGCAGGGCGGCGGTTTCGTCACTGAAGAGCAAAAGGCCAAGAAAAGAGGGGAAAAAGGAAAAACAAAGGACGCGGGGGCTAAGCGGGGCATGCGGGATGTTAACGCACACTCGGAGAGCTTTTCCGGATCCCGAACACCTTGCGAGGAGACCTGTATCATCATTGGGGCACTTGTTACATTGTTCGTGATCAGTACCTTACAATTTTGGGTACGTACATATTGCCCCCTCGGAGAAGCGTTTTAGCCATGAAGAGGTGTAAAATGGTGGGTCAGTATGGCAGTCCCGAAATGGGAAGTTAGAAGTTATACCTGACACGTCCGTGTGTTGAAATGACGCCATCCAAAATTCCCGCTACCTGCAAAAATGAAAAGAGAACTCAAGTGCGAGATAGATCTGATAGTTTGAAAAATAAATGCTAAGAATAACAGGGAATGAGAATGTACCATTTGTGCGGGGATAGGAACTTACCTCCATCAGCGCTCCAAACCTGTGAAAAAGTCATTTTAAAATGAAACAGAGTGCTATATATATGAAAGTGGGCCCATTTTCCTATTCATTTGCGAGTCGATTTGGTTGATTTTGAGCTCTGGGACCCACGGTGACGGTTTCTTGCGTGAGTAGAGTCGAAACGTCCATGCAGCGAGATCGTGATCATGCCTCCACGTGCGGAACACCGACCTCAGCGATCACAGGTTAGTTTTCTTCAGTTTATTGTTTTTCCCCCCTTAATTTTGAAATGCTAAATTCTTTGCTGATGGGGGTTATTTTTGAAAATGCTAGTGTTAACAGGTCCACCTAGGGGGGGCCCCTACTGGGTAGGTTCTATTTTTAGGTTAAATGGCCATTTTTGCACTTTTTAGGCCTTTTTAGGTTAAAAACCCGCGTGGGTTTTCGGACCACGACCGCCGCCCTGGCCAGGGCGGCGGTTACATGACCGCCGCCCTGTTCAGGGTGGCGGTTACACGACCGCCGCCTTTAAGGCGGCGGTTCTGCCACCTCCTGCTCGGGCGGCGGTTTTACCTGAGAATGCAAAAGGAACCTGTTTTTGAGATTGTGTTTGTATTTTTAGCATTTCTACGTGCTTTTATGACTTTCTCAGTATTGCCTGGATGCTAACTTACTTTGTTTTGTGTGTTTTTGGGTGTATGCAGGCGAGAGAGGAGTACATCCGATGGAGCAGAGAGAGAGAGTGTGATTGGCTCTCAGGGGTACTAGATGCCCTCTCACAGGATGAGGAGGACACACTTCAGAGGGCTGGTATACTGCGCATATCACGCGTGCCCCATGTTGCACCATCTAGTCACATCCTTTGTGACTTATTTTCTTATTGGGATGCAGATCGAACACCTTCCGATTGCCAGGGGTCCGTGGCGAGTGGACCATTACATTGGAGGATGTCTACCACATTCTGGGGGTCCCGATCATCGGGAGGCGACTCACTTTGGAGACAGCGGGCTCACGGGCACAGATTGCACAGTGGGTGACTTATATGGGAGATGCAGCCATCTCCACGGGGTCGAAGAAGGGGGTGAGAGTTCGATCCATTCCTTCTTTGCCCATCCCCGTATTTCGATAGGCCATCATGGGGATCCTTGCCTCGAGATTGATCGGGGACAAGGGAGGTGACACATTATTATCTTTGTTTGGGCCCCCATTATTACACAGATAGAGGGGCATGGTGGATATACGCTTGGGGTATAGATATTCTTGGGACCACCTACCACGATCTATATAGGGTGGTCCATTTACAGGGGTAGTCATTGAGCCACCCGACTCTAGTCATGAGTTGGGTTTATGAGCACTTCATCCCTTATGGCAGGGGTGTGGAGGTGGCAGATCCTGGAGCTGTTAGGGCAGCCAGATGGACAGACATGTTGGTGCTTAGAGCACCTCATCAGCCAGTTGCCTCCCTGACTACTGCCGATATGGAGGTGACACCATACCAGCTCATGGCCGGCATATGGGGCGAGGAGACCCTTACCTTGATCTCCTGCTCCACCACAGGGCAGCTTATCGATCGAGTGGGACGAGTGGAGGTGCACCCCTTTGGCCGAGTTCCTCAGCAGTTTGGCCTACCATACACGGGTATGCTTCCCCAGTGGCGCCGGTTCTGAGATCGGTTCGAGGCCGGAGGGCTAGAGGCGAGGTTGGGCGGTGTGTCACTCCTGGCATTCCCATTGCGGCCGGGAGGATAGTTCGTGCTAGAGGAGAGCCGGTGCGCCTCGGGCACCTTTGCTTGGTTGCTGTGGGTCCTGCTCATAGCGGCGATGACCACTATTGATATTGACTCCGAGTCGAGGAGTTCACGGAGGGGGAGGGTCGGAGGAGGAGGCGATGATAGCGATCCACTGAGTGGCATGACACTCGGGATATTATGCGGCGAGAGGGCGAGCGAGCACGAGAGAGGGATGACTCTAGTTTCAGAGGAGCCACTCTCCCAGGGCCATGGTGGAGAGGATGAGTCCGTTGCGGGGTGACACGTTGCTCCTGCCACAGGAGCCCCCTCGGTCGGGCGGCATCCGCGGTAGGTGCCGGCCCCGACCCATCACAGGCACAGTGATCGAGTAAGTTACCCTTTCTCCCTTTTAATGTTTATTTGTAGGCTCTCCTTAGTTGTTATTTTGTATTTTAGCCTTTTTGCTTAGTTTCTAATTCGTTTTCTCCTTTGTTTGCGAGAGATTGTTGATGAGTGGCGGGATTTGATCCGCGGTATGTCTTGATTCACTGATGATCCCCATGGATAGGACCCGTGCGTGAGAGCTATCCATGGACATGTTGGGGAGCCCTCGGCGGTGGTAGACATGCATGTCTGTCTTCACTCCCATTTGGCACATGGCCAGGATGGTGTCGACCCTCCGCACAGAGTTAGCGGGCTATAGGACGGCTGAGCATCTCATGAGGAGCCATTCTCGTGGTGAGACCGCGGCTGCCCCTCGGGACCCTGAGCCCTCCGTACATTCAGAGCGCCGGCGTAGCCGGAGTCCCAAGGCGGGCGTGCACCTTCGGAGGGGTCACGTAGGGATTGAGAAGCCACTTGGCTCTCGTGTATTTTGTATTATATATTCTTTGTATATCACGGGCTCTTTGAGCATTTTGACCATGCTTAGAGCATGATGGCATTGTATATAAACATTGATTATTTATATATATGCATTCATTTTGGATCAAAATCTTGGCACTCATGTTTTCCTTTCTATTTCTAGTTTCTTTGTGTATACTACGATGTATGTTTATATGCTTTTTAGAATGTATGCAATGGAGAACAAATGATGCAAATGTTTGTTTCCTTTTGTGTATTTCATGATGCTGATATATGTAGATATAATGTGATTTTGAATCTTAGCTTCCGTAAGCAATTTTGGATACCTCATGTTTGTTTTGCGAGTGATGAATATAACCAGTATGATGAACAGATTAACTTGCCCCACTCCTAACTCCACGCAACTAGTAAGATGCGAGGGCTCATCACCGAGAGCTAGAAAGGGCACAAGTTATGAGGTGTAGCTGAAATGATAGTGATGAAAGATAGACAAAGCTTTGGTGGAACCAAATTGGAAGCTACAAGCTTACTCTACCCGAGTGACTTCATAGTTTAGAATGCAACTTACTTTGCGGTTTATCTAGACTTAGATCCGTAGATGGCCACATAGTAGACAAAATCTAGGTTTTTAGGATTTTAACTCTTTTGGAATTTTGAACATCTGATTCATTTGTTTTTGACTCAAAGTTTCAAAGTTTGAATTGTTTGTGTATGACCTTTTACATTTATTTGTCAAGAGGACCCCCTACACTTTGCCCCATGCTACTAGTAAGAAGCGTGGGTTTATCACCGTGGGCAAGGCATAGGCGAGTAAGGGCATTTCCATCCTTTCCCAACCCTACGTCACTAGTAAGAGATGCAAGCTCATCACCAAAGGTTGGTGGGGCAAGGAAATGTGTAAAATTAAAATTTTCTATTTTGATCAACTTTTGACTTGTTTATTTGAGTAAAATGTCAGTATGTGCTTATTTCCAAAGAGATATACATATGGGATAGATGTGACACCATGAAGCTTCTAGAACAGACCATAGGCAAGACACCTATCCTAAGAAGAAATCAAAGCGAGAATAAACTTGCAGATCTTGGTATGGTTACCGTTAAGACTTTGTCATGTCTAGCTTTATTTGATAAAATGATTCTGAGATAATTTGATGATATCATGAAAATGGAGAGGTATGATTAAAGAGTTTATGCCAACAACATCATGAGTTTGTAATGAATTGCTTTGAGAATAGATTCCTTGATCACCATTTATGTAAGAAACAAGTGGACAAAATGATCTTAATCTATATGAAGATGTAATGTAGATAGTTATATAAGTAGTGCTAGCTGCTTATGCGTAGAACCGCTTGAGGTGCAGGGAATTGACCATTTTCACCAAATTCCTCACCTTCTAGCGTACATAAGAGGTATGCACCATTTCCATAGTCCTTCATGACTCGGTATGGGCCCAACCATTTGGGCGAAATTTCCTTCCTTCACCGGTCTTCTTGTCGATCCGGCTGTCTAGTCTTAGAACTAGATCCCCTTCGTATATGTCGCGTTCATAGACCTTCTTGTTGTACTGCCCGGCACATCCGGTCAGCATAGATTCTATGTCGTTGTTCAGCATCTAACCTAGTTTCATCTAGGCTTTCTAGTTGGGAAAGACGTGCTTCTCTGTAAGCGTCTTCATCCAGAATCCCTTGTAATGAAATGCGGAGACTGGGTATTTCGACCTCAAGTGGGAGAACTGCCTCTGCCCCAAATACTAGTGAAAAAGGCGTTGCTCCCGTTGGTGTTCTTATTGAGGTTCGGTGGGCCCATAAGGCCGGATATAACTTCAAATGCCAATCTCGTTTGTTTTCTTTCACCGTTTTAAGGAGAATGGCTTTCAGTGTCTTGTTTGTCACTTCAGCCTGTCCGTTGGCTTGAGGGTAATACAAGGAAGCCGTATGATGGCTTATCTTAAATTTATTGCATAGCTCACGAACCTCTTCATTCTTAAAAGAAGTTCCATTATCGGAGATAATGATTTGCGGATACCGTACCTGCAAATGATTTGGTTCAAAATGAACTTGGCGATTACAGAACCAGGTACAGTAGTAAGAGGCATAGCCTCTACCCATTTGGTAAAATATTCAGTGGCCGTGATTATAAAATTATGGCCGTCTGTGGATGAGGGAGAGAATTTCCCTATCAAATCTAGGCCCCATGTAGAAAAGGGCCATGGAGTAGCGATTGGTTGCAGAGCTTGTGCCGGCATGTGGATCTCATGGGAGAATTCTTGGCACTTATGACACCTGCGTACAAACTCTATTGCGTCATGTTCTAGAGTGGGCCAGAAATAGCCCATTCGATGTATTTTTCGAGCGGTGGCATGGCCACCGAAGTGGCCTCCACATATTCCACTATGGGATTCATGGAGAATCTTCTTGGATTCTTCTGTGTCGACACATCTTAGGAGCATTCCATCGAATGCTTTTCGATAGAGCACTTGCTCTATAATGACGTATTTGGCTACGATAATACGTAACCGTCTTCTTTGTTGTGGTGTAACTCCTTCTGGGTACGTATGGTCCATGATATAATTAATGATATCAGTGTACCAGGGACACTCAGAGATAGAAGGTCGGGTTTCGATGTAGTATACGCACTCATCTGGAAAATCTAAATCTACTAGATCACCTCCATCTAATGGGTTATCAGCTAACCAATCTGCGATGATTTGTCCTTTAACCGACTTCTGATTTATAAATGTTAATTCGAATTCTCCCATTAAGGTTATAAAACGTCCAGCCTTTTTAGACAAGGACCCTTGTGTGAGGAAAGTTCGTAAGTGGTCCATTTTTACCATGACCCTCGTTTCTTGATTCAGCATATAGTGTCTTAAGCGTTTAGTAGCAAAGACTATAGCAAGGCATTCTCGTTCTTCCTGTGTATAACGTGTTTCATAGTCAAGTAATGTTTGACTAATGAAATAAATCACACGTTCCCTCTTGTCATCGTCCTCTTGGGCCAACATACAAGCTAACGAGACATTGGTAGCTCGTGAATATAGAATTAACGGGTGATCTAGCTTAGGTGGCATTAGCGTAGGTGGTGATAATAGGAAACGCTTAACTGCATCAAAGGCTTCATTGCAGTCTTTGGTCCAATCAATGCTATAGTCTTTCTTGAGTAAATTGTTGATTGGATGAATGGCGAAGCTTAAGTCTGGGATAAATCTCCGGATTGCACCCAGCTTTCCGAGAAATGATCTGATTCCAGATTCATTCGAAGGTGGGACCATTTCGAGGACAGCCCGAATTTTGGTTGGATCAACATCTATCCCTCGTGACGATATGATGTAACCTAGGAGCTTTCCTCCTGTTACGCCAAAGACGCATTTCTCTGGATTTAGCGTGACTCCGTATTCTATTAGGCGTGAAAGAATGACGCGGAGTACTTCCGGATGGTCACAACGCTTCTTGGCCTTAGCCAACAAGTCATCTACGTAGGATTCCACGATTTTATGAATTAAATCATGGAATATATATGTCATAGCTCGCTGGTACGTAGCACCGGCGTTCTTGAGACCGAATGGCATAACAACGTAGCAATAGGTTCCCCAAGGAGTTATAAACATAGTTTTAGCTTGATCTTGCTCAGATATTTTGATTTGATTGTATCCCGAGAATCCATCCATGAGAGACAAAAGTTCAAATCCAGTTGTTGCATCAACAATGACATCGATAGATGGTAACGGGAAGTCATCCTTAGGACATGCTTTGTTGATGTCTCGAAATCTATGCAGATGCGTATCTTTCCATTCTTCTTGAGAATGGGAACGATGTTAGATACCCATTGGGAGTAGTCGACTGGTTTGATGAATCCTACTTGGAGGAGTTTTATTACCTCCTCCTTTACCATGAGAGCTACCTTGGGTTTCATGGGTCTTGATTTTTGTTTAACTGGCTTTGCATCTGATTTAGTGATGAGGTTGTGCACCACGATGTGGGGTGCGACTCCTGTCATCTCCTTATAATTAAATGCAAATGCCTTTTGATGTTCTTTGAGGATCCGAGTGTGTATTTCTACTTCTTCTGGGGTTAAGGATGATCCTAATTTCAAGATTTTTGGTTCATCTTTTGTTCCGATGTTGACATCGATTGTTTCTTCGATCAAAGAGGCGTTACCCTCTTGAACTCAGGTGGTGCTGGAGGTAAATCCAAATCATCCCCATTTTCTACTGCGTATATGCTAGGTTCCATTTGTGAGGGGAGATCCATCATGGGATTTCCGAAATAGGAAGACGAATGTGGAATTAAGGACAAATCTAGCATATGATAGGAGAGATGTAGTGCTGCATAGGTGTTTAAGTAATCCAAAGTGGCCATATCACTATCAACATGGTCTAGGATGGTAGATTCACTTCCGCTTGAAAGGGGATTTGTCATTGTTTTTATCAATGGTTCATCACGAATGGACACCGTGAAATGGGTATCTTCTAACTCATTGCTTGGAGTAAAACGTGATCTTTGAAGTTCTTTATTGAATCGGCGAGAAGATTTTCTCTCGCGGATTGCTTGATGGATATGAAGTTAAATGCCTTGCTTAAATCTAATACGGCTTCTTTGTAAAGCTGCAAGTGTTCGGCTTTGGTTTCGTATACTTCAGAAACCTGGTTTGTCACTAATTGCGAGTCTCCTAAGACTCTGATGTTATCAATACCAATTCTTTTGGCTAAGGTGAGGCCAAGGAGGAGGGCTTCGTACTCAGTGCCGTTGTTTGTGCATTCAAAATTTAGCTTAAAGGCAAATGGCAGGACTTTCTCTTCGGGTGAAGTAAGAATTATACCTGCCCCCACTCCATAACGGCATTTAGCTCCATCAAATGGAGAGTCCAATACTTAGCCAGGAGTATAGATGTTGGGGTATCTGCTTGCGTTTGCGCACTCCACTTCTACCATGCAGAGATCCTCTGATGGAAGGGAACCAACACCTAGGGAATATCCTATGCCTACTGAATCAAATGGTAAGAACATTGGTAAATCTTGTTCTATTAACTCAACGATTTTTGCAGTAGTCCCTAATGATACCGTTTCTATAGTGTTAGCCTTATCTTTGGGGGTTGGGGTTGTTTTGGCTATGCTGATAGTTTCAAGATCCGTTGTAGGTACCAACTTCTCCTCTGGTTTTGCGTCAGTGGGTTTATTAAGTTGGTTTGTTGGAAGTTCAAATTCCGAGTGCACACCTGGTCTTTTCTTTAAGTCAGCTAGGTGTATATCGAAAGGTTTTGGATCACCTTTGGCTACAAATACCTTTCCTAGATGCAGGAATCTTACTTCTTGGAATAAAGTAGAAGGGATTGCCTTCATTCGGTGTATCCATGGTCGGCAGGATCATCATATTATAATTAGTTTCCCGATCTATAATATAAAACTCAGTCAGGATTGTTTTGGGTCCTAAGGTGACCGGTAGTATTATAGTTCCTATCGAAGTGGCTTTAAGGCTATCATAGCCTCTCAATGTATTTCGAGTGGTGGAACAGTTTGTTTCCCCATATCCTAGTTTCTGGAGGAAAGAGAAGGGGACTATGTTAACTATGCCCCCCATCATCAACCATTGCCCATTTTACGTAGTTATTATAAACCCATACTTGTAAGTGTAAGGCTGGATCACCTCGGCGTGCGATCTCAGCATCTGTAGGCATTTTACTTATTTCGAATATGAATTCGACATCCTTGTCCGGCTGCCCCGGAGGGTGGATATCAAAATCTACGTGGTTTACTTGTGTTTCAGGAGGTGGAGTGATGTTAATTAGATGACCTAAACCTAATGCTTCTAAAAGAGCAGCTCTGTGAGCAGGAGAGTTCTTTAGTAAGTCCAAAAATGAAATGTGTGAGAAGGTTTTTGTTAGGTCATTAATTAAATCATAGGCACCTACGGGTTTTTCTACTATTTGTTGACTCTTTTCTGTTTCTGGCAGATGACTTGGGCTTGGTTGAGAGAAATATTCTCGTGTTCTTGTTATAGCTTTGATAGGTAGTTCAGCGTCTAGCTCTACCAAACCGACTATCTTGGGTCGTGGTTGACTTCTAATTGTGGCGCAGCCCAGATGGAATTTAGTGAAGTCGAGGCTTCATGATCATTGTTTCCCATCATTGCTCCCTTGTTTGTCCCAGTTGGATTTAGTCTGTTATTATTATCATGATTTGGGAGTGGATCGTTAAAGATCTTGAGGGGAGCATTCTGAGGGGAAACTGCCCCTGCGAGCGTGTTTGGTGGTGGTGACACGGGATCTGCCAAAAACAAATCTGTGAAGAACTGTCTTTGTTCTTCTGGAAAACGTTGCATGAATTTATTGTAGTCACGGCACGTTCTAGTATCATGACCTCGAATCTTGTGGAAACCACAATATGAATTGGGATTGTAATTCCTGTTTTGTTGGTTTGGTGTATATTGTGGCCTAAAACTCTGATCAAATTGTTGCCTATTAGGATTAAAGTTTTGCATTTGTTGTTTCTGGCTTTGGTTTTGATAACCAAATGAGTTTTGGCTTGGCCCTTGTATGGGATTTCACCATTGTTGTTGTTGTTGTGGATGGTTAAAATCCACTGTATTGATTGTCGGGGTAAAGTTGTTGTTTCGTTGGTTGTTTGTTTGTGATGGAGTATTGACAACATTTACCTTCTTGGGCTGGTCGGTTACTCCATCCGTTGTTACACCCCGATTTTTGTTAAGGATTTTAGGTCCTTGATTGACGTTTGTGGTAGTGGGATAATTTGTAGTGTTCTGATTGGGGGTGATTAACCTCCCGTTTGCTCCATATGTTTTACGACCACTATCTATCGCTGCTTGATCTATTCGAAGAGCGCTCTCAAGTACTTCATCGTAAGTTCTTAGTGGGAACTTCTGGACTTCTTCCTTCACCTCTCTGCTGAGAGAATGAAGGAATAAATCACATAGTTCCATCTGATCCATATTTGGAGCACTTGCTGAAGAATAAAGAACTGTACGCCACCTCTGGATGAAATGGGCGACAGATTCGTTGTGTTCTTGTTTGATGTGCAAGAATTCCCTGATTCCTGTTCTTAACAGTTTGTTCATGTCGAATGCCTTAATGAACTCTGATACGAGTTGTTTAAATGAATGGATGGAAGCCTCAGGTATTCTATAATACCAGTCGAGAGCAATGCCTTCCAAGGTTTTGGGGAATATTTTAGCAACAACCCCATCCCAAGGGAGTAGTTCGCGTATGGCTGTAGCGTAAGCTTTGATATGCGCATTTGGATCTCCCTCACCTTTGTACTTGGGTAAATCGGGAAGGGGTCTTGGAAGCATGATGCTTCGTATGGCGAAGTCTAAGGGCTCTTTCAGATATTCTGAATAAGTCCCTATCGCATAGGTTTCGACCATTGATGGTGGTTGCTGAGGGAGTGGTGGTGGGATGGGTTGTTGATACGGCGCAGCGTATGCATTGGCAGGGGCATAGGGAAGTCCCTGCGTTTGAGCAAAACATGCCGGGAGAGGAGAACATATCCCCTTGTGGTGATTTGGAGTACATGTTTAAGTATGACGGGGCATTGTCTAGTAATGGATTGTTTGATACTAGACCGGGAGGAATGGTGTTAGAGATGATGGGCCTAGTTGGCGTTTGTTGTGAATACTGAGGAGGCATACCTAACGTGCCTACTCCTGTGAGGAGATCTACTTGGCCAGGATAGCGTGGAGGATTGGAACTTCCTACTTGCATGAACTGAGAATTTTGACTTGCTTGAGCAAGTTCTAACCCTCTCACTTTTTCTACTAACGTTGAAATGACTTCATTTGGTGAAGTCACGGTGCTTTGCCTTAGCGGCGTTTGTTGTATACCCTGGTGTTGTATAGGCATGTGATATCCTGCTATGAACTGATCACTATCTTGCCAAGTTTCTCCGAGAGTATTTCCTATATGCAGTGGCATAGAGGTATTTTCTTGAAAAGAGACCTCGGGTTGTATTTGTAAACCTCCTATAGGTGGGTACATACCCAGGAGCGTTGTTCACTCCTAGGATAACGTATTGACTGTTCATCATCTAAGACCAGGTATGGGTCTGATTGCCTACTAATTTGTGGTCTAAGTAGCATCTGAGGAGATGAACCAGATTCTCTGGTAAACGTCATATTATTCGAGCCTGAAGGCTCTGTTTGTTGCGTTCGAGGGGTTTGATCTAACTCCTCAGTTTGAAAAGATGAATTATATCTGATTCTTGGAGTTTGTGTTGACAACTGATTAGTTGAGTAGTTGTCACCCCATATTGAGAGTGAGGGTGATGATTGCTATTCATTGGGCGTAGTATGCCTCAAGACCCAAGAGGGGTCTGCCATATGCATCGAATCCCGACATATTCGGGGGGTATATGAATACCCGCAGAATAATGGGAAGGAGCGAAGGTGATTTGTGAAAGGCTAATGAGGCGGAGAAGATGAAAAGTAAACTAAACTTTGAAAGAACACGTAATACTATGACTCCAAATTAGAAAGTAGGAAGTTTACGTCAGCTTCACTAATTTTGTTTGTTTCACGTCGGGTTCACCAATTTTGTACGCCGGAAAAGTGACAAGCGAGCGTGGGAATCTACAGGTAACTCTTCCGCGTACCCGACCTCCCGAGGTCGTGCCGAGACAGCCGGTGGGGATGGAATATGCGTGGGATGCAGACAAACTAGTTAGGCAATCTAATGTCTTCAATACACACTAGTGGAATTTGTGAATCTAAGGCAAAGAAGGCCCTTCTAACTTGGACTGGTGTGATAGATCGATCGCAAGGATGACTACTCGAAGGCTCCAATCAATATCGAGCTCTGGCGTGATTCGATCTATGGGTTGTGGAATACGTGGAAAATGACCTGGGATAGTTTCGTGTATGTCTCCAGATAAGGTCATATGGTGGATGATGAATACAATTGACTCTACGGACGATTCTCTGGCCTAGTCCAGAATTCTCTAGCTTTGTTAGCCGCTATATCTAGTAAGGACAATTGTTCGATGATGATGGGTGGAAGTGGAGTAGATCTGAATACTAACGTGCGTAGGCCAGTGTCTATATCTGATTGACTTATGGATTCGTTAGGCTGTGGGATTTGTGGATCACAACCGTAGACTCTTGGTTGTTGCGGTCTTGCTATGGTCATGTACGAAATCAAGTCCTAATCCCTAGTATCCAGTAATCATACGCTTTCTCAGCTTCTATGTTTAAACTCAATAACTACGTGATTTTCTCGGAATACCTCACAGGTGTTCGTGCAACCTGGATTCTTAAACTAGTATCTATGTCTGTGAGAGTGTCTCCTGCATCTGGCTGTGGGACCAAAGGATCACAACCAAAGGTTTGTTCTCTTTCGAACCCTTCTACAGTCATGTGAATGTTTGCCTAGGGTAATCTGTAGTTCGGTTGATTTGACCAAAATGTGTGTGCTTGGTCGTCTTCTATATTTAACCCTCTCAACTGAGAGCTGATCAGTTGTAAATCTGTTGTTGTTTGGAAGACTTGTATTCTAAGGTTCTGGTCTATGTCAACTATTGTTGTGACGAGGTTGGGTTGAGGCACGATTGGCTCAAATACGTATTCCCTGGGCTCCCGGGGTCCCGTGATTGTCATACAAAACAAAATGTAAATCTAACTGTAACAAAGCAAATTCTAACTATGTGAATAAATCTAAAACATATATGACTTCTATTTTTAGAAACTTTTTAAGAATTTAAGAAAAGCAGCTATTTAAACGTATCTAGAATTTGATAGCTAAGATAAAACTTAAAACAAACAAAATAACCGAGTGTAGTTATTTGTCTGTGCAATTTGTAGATCTATTCTAAACAATGAAATAACTTCCTTAATCTATTTGCGAGATTCTCGATCCTACCTCAGAAGTGAGGAGTGAATCATAGTTTCTCAGAAACTATCAATCCCCACAGCTTCCCTGGCAATATCGAGAATAGAATTTACTGAAATGAAGCAATTAACTACTTTATTTGATATGATTCTAACTAGAACTTTGAAAGTTAAAACACGGATTCCAGAGAACAAGTGGCGAATCCGATGGTGTGTGTGATCTTGTCCCCTCAGTGTGATCTCCTCGTTCTTTCGTGTTCACGTGGATCCAGAAAAGCGTGTAATGCTAGCATCAACGAAGTAGATTTTGGGACAAAGGCAGCTCAGAATGCAGACCGAATATAATGCGAGTAGGAGAGGGATAGCGCAAGAGTACAGAGCTTGGCTTATGCAATTCCTAGCGGGATTTATTGCGAGTCATGCAACATAAAGCGTCCAGAACCTGAAACTATCCTGCTTGAGGAGAAAAACCTGCAACTTTAATGGCTTCCTAAGCTATTCTACTCCAATGGATTGGATAAAACAACAACACTGCTTGCACAAGCTGGATATGTGGCTTACCAACAGCTGAACAATGCTAACTAAGCATGCAAAGAATTAAAACTATGGCTTCTAAACAGAATAAAAGACTGAACTATGAAAATGAGAGCATGAAAGTGAATGAGGGGCCAGACCATTTGTTTGAGCACAAGCCATTTATTTATAGCTTTTCATTCACCCAAAGATCAAAACCAAACTGAACTCTAAAACTATAAACAATGGCCAAACACTATTCCAGGGGACCAAAAACATAAATGCAAGCCCAAGTCGGCAAGGAAAGCTGGTGAAACGTTGATTTTTACGTGAGTCGCGTTAAAACACTTTCTGGAAAACACGTAAAGGACCACCGCTCTGAGCAGGGCGGCGGTTACAGGACCGCCGCCCTGATCAGGGTGGCGGTCACGAGACCACCGCCCATGCAGGGCGGCGGTTTCATCACTGAAGAGCAAAAGGCCAAGAAAAGAGAGGGAAAAAGGAAAAACAAAGGACGTGGGGCTAAGCGGGGCATGCGGGATGTTAACACACACTCGGAGAGCTTTTACGGATTTGTTGGGACACGGGGAAGAACATCTTACTTCCTTGGGGACACGAAGAACTCTATCTATAGGTATGGGATCAAGAGGCATAGGTAGCTTTAGTTCCAGTGGATCTATTTGTTCTAGAGGCAAGGGAAACATAGGAGGTTCTGGATCAGGTGGGCAAGGTCCACACCAACCCTAGAATATTTACATGGAGATGTCTCTTTGTATTCAATACTATAGGGGCATAGAAGATGTTTTTGAACATGTGCATATGTGTGAAATATTGTGGCACGTAAAAGGGATCAAGGCTTCTGAGAATAGGGAAAGCTAATTTGCTACTACATTACAAGGGTGCGCACATAGCTGGTACAGAAAGTTTTACCCTCATTAGACTTACATAGACTATATAACTTTAAAAGATGCATTCCTTAAAGAGTTTCACATCCCTAAGTTTTAGCAGAAGAGTATAAGTGCACTAAAGGATACTAAGCAAGGCATTACTGAGAGTGTTAAAGAGTATGATGCCCATTTTAAGATGTTGTTATCTCGAGCTTTCTTATGATATAAACACAAGCCAACATGAACATTGGTTTGTTGGTGGCCTCATTACCCCATTTAGAAGGGCATTATCACATAAGACATACACTGATATGTGCAAAGCACTTGAAGCAGCCTTACATGCTGAGGTAGTTAGAAGTATAGATATTGGGGTGAGCCCCTTTTTAGAAGCACAAATCGCAGCTATGGAAAAATAGTTGGAGAAACTATTAGAAAATTCAGCACATGAGACACGCACAGGGATTTGGTGTACAAATTTTAAAGTGGAAGGTCACACAAAGGATACTTAACCTCACAAATTAGTATGTTTGTTGTTGTTGGATTATGAGATATGTCATTTAAACCATGATGCTAGCCACTACCCATTATTACAATGCACGATAAGGAAGAATGTTTCAAGATACTATAAAATTTGTAGGTCCACGATGCATAACAAAGAAGACTTCGACTCATTGGTCGAGATCCATGATGCTTATAGATATTGGTGTATAATATGCAAAGAGTTTCGAGATAACTCTAAGGGAAAGAATGAGCATCAGGACCGGGATCAAAATCAGGCACGCTATGATAAGAATGAAGGGCATTTTTAAGGCAGTCATTGCAAAGGTCAACGATACCACAATAGATTTAGAGGATGAGGCCATGGTAGTGGAAGAAGTGAGTTTCCTCACAAAACATGTTATACATGCGGATCTCCTAGCCACTACATGTGTGAATTTCCTCATAATATTACATGTTCTTTTTGTGGAAAGAACCATAGTTATGAGGAGTGCCCAGACTTATATGACCATTTTAGTATGAAACATAAACAAGAAAACAAAGGCACATGGATGGTTAGGATATAATGCAATTGTTGAAAATCGGTGGATGCCTAAGTTGGAAGTAGAGTCGAGGCATTGCAAGTGAAGATCATGACCTACACGAGGCAACACACACCGAGAGAAGCATTGTAGAAGAATCCTAACATCACTAAGGAGGATATTATACATGTATGATACCCATATCCTACCCATCAAAAGAAGGTCTATCGGAAACCATCTAAGTTATTAAGAATCTTCAGGGTGAGATACAATGCTTAAAAGATCAATCATGGAAGATGGAGCAAAATAAAGTATGAGAGATGGTCCAAATTAATATAGATGAGTTAAGGGAAGTGTGTAAAATGTTGTGCCAGGAAAATATCATTCCATTATTAGGGGATTGGTTAAAGGGAAACACTGTTCGCAATTATTGAGACTGAATGGAAGATCCTACATACGAATATTCCTCCTCATAGCCTAGATTATGACAATGAAATCACTCTAAATATTGTTGTGGATGGTTGGCTATTGAGTAATATAATGATTGATATAGGTGTGGAAGTAAATGTTCTTACCTTAGATACATGGGTACAAATGGGAAGACCCCCATTGCAGTCATCCTCTTATATATTGTTCATGGCTAATCAAACTAGGGCCCCTCACATCGAAGTTTTGAAGGACACATCCATTACTATTTAAGGGCCCAAGTTCACTAGAGACTTTGAGGTTTTAGTGCTGGCAGAGTCAGATAGATTCCCAACTCTATTGGGCATCCTTGGTGCTATACAAATAATGTTGATCTTCGGTTCAACAAGCGCTATATAAGTTTCAAAACAAGGAGGACAGAGTTATTATCTAGTTAATAGATGGAAAATTTATGCCCTATGTTGAGCCCTTGAGTGAAGAAGATCTGAATCATATTTATGTACATGTCATCTAAGATCTAGAGATACTTGAGCCAACTAAAGATGAAATAATTCGGTGGGAGGATGCACAATCTATTTGCGATATTACAAGGGTTTCTTGTGATAACTGGGGTCATAACACCTATGAATTAGTAGGGCATGAAGTAAAGAGCATATTTCCTAGAGGTAGAAAACCACGTTATGTCAGGAGAATAGGTAACAACTCGATACCTTGTTACACCGGAGAAGGAGATCCTATGGTATTCCTACATGCCATGGAAGAATAATGGATAGACCCGTTGGAAAGAAGAAATATTTTAGCATATACACTACATGGGACAGCAGCACACTAGTGGATGGCCCATAAGGATAATCTTGTAGGATGGAATGAAATTAGGATTTCTCTTGCTACTAGGTTCCTCAGGAGAAATGCACTAACTCAAATTTTTACTTATTATGGTAATCAACCCGTCCAACACCACGTTCGAAGTGTGAGAGACTCGGACAAAAGGGCAGAAGCCTTACCACCTTTGCTATGGGTGCACAAATTTTATTCCACTTTACAAGGATTCACACATGCTTGGTATGTATATGTCGAATTCCATAGAGAGACTGGAAATTGGCAAGATTTAATTGCCGAAATAACCTAGACGTTTTATTTCTACTCTACAAATCCTCTGGTGGAAGAAGCCTTGAATGTCAAAAAGTGATTAACTATGGGAGATAGTGCCAAGGTTGAAGAACTCCTTCGAAGTTACTAGATGAAGGAGACTCGAGAGTGCGTTATTGTTGAAGAGAGAGAGGACAATGTAACATTACTTCAATGTGTTTTCCTTAAGAAAGAAAAAGGAAAAATGGTCTACTTAGTGGATGATGAGGAAGTAGAAAATATGGATGTAAATCATTCAACGGTATGCAGGAGGTGTTGGACATTGTAGATAAGACAACTCGTGCCTATCATGAACCTATGAAGAAAAATAAGGTGAATATTGGATCATAAGTTGAGCCTAAGGAAGCCATAATTAGGGACTATTTGTTAGACTTTGAAGTGGCAAAAATCATAGAGTTGCTAAGGGATTACCAGGACTTATTCTACAGGGGGTACCATGAACTTAAAGTTGTGCATGAATATTTAGAGGAGATGAAGATAAAACTTAAAGAGGGTGTGCACACAGGTTAGAAAGAGAACCTATAGGATGAACCCCAACTTGCACAAAAAGGTCAAAGAAGAAATTGACAAAATGCTGACTTTTGGAATTATTAAACCCTTGATGAGTTAGTATGGGTTAGTCCAATGGTGATTAGTATCAAGAAATATGGATGGATTAGGATTTGCGTGGACTATAGGGAGATGAATGTTGCATGTGTGATTAATTCCTTTCCTACACCATTCACTAGGGAAATACTAGAATTCGTTGTAGGGTGAGAAATCTATTCATTTATGGATGGGTTCTCTTGGTATCATCGGTTCAAATTTCCTAGGAGGATCGTGAGAAAAATACGTTTACTATTGAATGGGGTAGCTTCACCTATACCGCAATGCCTTTTGGTCTAAAAATGCGTTTCTTTGTATTTTCATGCATAGTAGTTCAAGCATTCAAGGAATTTATTGAAAACTTCTTATAGTTATATTTAGATGATTGGACGGTATATGGATTAGTTAAGGATCATTGTGACAATATCCGCTTAATGTTTGAAAGATGTAGACAGTTAAGTATCTCATTAAACATCAAGAAATGCATATTTGCTACACCATTTGGGATACTGTTAGGAAACATAATCTACAAGGAGGGTTTATTGGTTGATCCAACCAAGGTTGCAGTCATTATAGGCCTAAGTGATCTTACCAAATCCGACTAAGGTGCGTGGATTTTGGGTCATACAAGATATTACAAGAATTTTATCAAAGTATATGCCAAAATTTCCACACCATATGAAGAGTTAACAAAGGGAAAGGTACATTCTCTCTGGGAGAACCACAACAAAGGAACATTCATGACGTTAAAGGAAAAAAATACAACCACTCCTATTCTACATTTTCCTACATCTTGACTCTTATTCTAAGACTAATTACTAGTGCATATGCCCTTGGGGAGGATGAATCCAGTGCACGATGGTTTGAGAAATGGGCTATAGATTTTTTGGGTCCTATTTCTCCATCCATTGTGCAAACTTGGATCGCATTACATCATAATTTACATAGATTATTCGACAAGGAGGGCCGAAGAAGCACCTACAAAGTATTGTACAATGGCCACAATAGCTAGGTTTCTTTGGGAAAATATTATTACAAGGTATGGATGTCCTTTAAGGTTGACAAGTGATAGGGTAACACATTTTCTTAATGAGACAGTCAAAACTCTATTGGATGAATTCATGATTGCACACAATAAGATTACACCCTATCATCTTCACGTGAATGGGACTGCTGAGGCTTTCAATAAAATTTTGAGCGAGAAATTGATAAAAATACGTGATATTGGAACAAAGGATTGGGATTATAAGGTATCTACAATACTTTGGGCATATTAGACAACATATAAAAGGTTGAACAAATCCACACCATTTTAGTTAGTGTTTGGCACGGAAGCCGTTCTTCCTATGGAATTTATGTTACCTTCTTTTTGTATTGCATGAAATATAGGTCTTCTTGATGAGTGAGTATTAGAAGAACACATTGAAGAGTTAATAAAATTGGATGAATGATGAGCCATAGCATGTTGGAGTCAAAAACAAGAGAAGGCTAGGCAGAAAGCATGGCATGATAGTCACATCAAGGATAAAAAGTTAGAGATAGGACAGATGGTGCTCCTCTATGATTCTAAGTTTTTACACCATCCAGGAAAAACTTCAAGTACATTGGTTGGGGATGTATTTTATCACTCACACACTAGAATCAGGTGCTTGTTAGTTAGATTCCCTTGATGGAATATGGTTACTCCGTTACTTCAATGGGAGTAGACTGGAGCCCTACTATAAATAAGTCTTCTTGGTGTTTGTAATAATGCAATATTGACATTTAGATTATATTTTCAATTCTACATTTTCTTAATGTATTTATTCCTTTATTGCTATGCTTGGTCAAATTAGTTAGTGTGTTTGTGTAATAAGCATGTTTATACTCCGAGAAGCTAATTACTATTTGAAGAATTTTTATGTGCAAACGATTGCACATACCCTTCATGTGGGGTAGGTTGTTGATAATTGAGTACGAGTTGTTGAAAATAAGTACACATGAAAAGAACTATCTACGGGTGCTATTTAAGGTTGGAAAATTGAAAAAAAAAGAGATTTCTTCTGGACACAAGGACCATAGATAGAGAGGAATGAAGAAACAAGTATAATGCGAGGTAAGCGAGGGGGCGAGAAGACTACCAGTTGAAGGTTCAGGTGGTGAGGTACTCGAGCACATGGAAGCACATTGAAGAGAAGTTTGCAACCAAAAGGTAGGAGGGCATGCTAGAAGGTTATAGCTTGGGCACAAAGATGTACCACATGGAAATAATAAAAATGGTCAATTAATGAGAGGATTGTTGGTAGGTGGAGGAGCAATAAATGCACTAACTTTTTGAAATTCTATATAAGGATGAGATGCAAGTTCATTTTTATTGTTACAATTGAGAGAATTTGAAAAGGGTTAAGTGCGAATGAGCCGAGAAATCATGTTGAGGTGTGTAGAGTGTGAAACCATACATGGGGAGAAGGGTTGTGTGCTAGAGAAGCTTACATTCCCATAGGAGAAGGGTTTGAGTGAAGAAGACATGTTACAAATAAGCTAGGGAACATGATTTCAACTAGGGCACAAATATTTAAGCTAGGGTTTCAATTTTCTCAACTATAGAGGGAAGAAAAGAGATATTTTTCAAATGGCACCAAAGAAAGCACCTGCAGAAGGAGAGAAAGGGAAGCAGAAGATTGAAGTAGAATAAGAGATTGCTCTTGAGAGTAATTTTTTAGAAATACTATATCCGGAGGGCGTGATTATGGGATAATAATGGGATTCCCATATTTTCCAATGTAAAATCAATGACTATAACCATTGAACAACAGAGATAGTAAGAAGGATCTCGATGTGTTAGTAAGCACGAAAATAAACAAGCGCACGACCCAGATATGTCGGTATATGATTATGCTTGGTGAGAAATTGCTGAAGCAAAATAGAGTTTACCAAATATATGAGATACCATATTTTGGAAATTATGAACCATTGTATTGGTGGCTAATGAGCAGAGACTCCATGAGGACTTATTCTATTTCACCAGACAGTGGGTAAGAATCATAGCTACTTTTATTTCAACGGTGAAAGGACTAAGGACCTCGAGGTTTGGATCTAGATAATTATTTAATAGATAAAGCCATAATCCTAGAGACAAGGAAGGATATGGGGTATACAAGGGGTCTGCATGCAACATGGACATTGACAATTTGAAGAAGTAATCGATGAGTGTAGGTAGCTGCACATCTTGTGACAAAGTTGAATGACCAAGGAAGGTGGTCACAGGTAAACACAATGTGGTTGCATGTCACCAAGAAGATGTCTCAAGGAGTGGTCTACAACATTGCAGATCACATAGCAAAGCAAATCATCAAGAATTTTGGACAGTGTGATAGAATCATTTTTGTGTTGTGTTATTTTCCTTAGTATTCATGGAGATTAGGGTTTTGGATGGGCCAAAGAAGAAGATTTGGGAATACCCCATGGAACACAAGTCACTGCGTAAAAGTTTTGGCAAGTACTTGTGCGATGTATCTATGAATGGACCATTCAAGCAGATGGTGGAGATGTGGTATGATAGACTTCACTCGGCATTCAATGAAGAGTGGAACATACCCAAATATTTTCCTTGATGGTGGATAAGGCAATTCACTTTGCAAAGATACCAACATTTTTGCATCATGCAATTTGCGATGATGAAGGACGAGGCTTGGAGCCCATGGTGTAAACTTCCATATGCCTTCACAATGAGTTATTTCCAAGCATCAGTTCATTGGTTCTCAGATGCACACCACTTAACCTTCAATGTAGACAAGGTAGATTGTGACTACCACACTCTAAGGAAGAATTATGTATATCCAGGGTGTAATTCATACATTGAAAGACTTATTTTAGATATTATAAGCATGAAACCTATGAGCTTGGTAGTTGGGGACACCAGAGTAGCGCTCATGTACCTGTAACTCAAACCCAAGCTAGAGAATGCTAAGTATGTGGAGAATGATTTCACGCTCCCAAGGCTGCCAAAGGGTAAGCATACAATGGAAAATGTTCCAATACCTAAGCCCACATAAATAATTCAGGTCGATGATGAAGACATATAACTTGAGGATAGTGGTGGTTTGGAACATAGAGGTAGAAGATAGCCTCTAAATAAACATGAAGTTGAGCATGAAAATACTCCACCTAAGCCATAAGAGGGAGATGATAAGGACTTGGGTGCAGTCCAAGGAGAGCACTGGTTCAAGAGAGTGTTCGGGGAGGACACGAACCCAAGGTGCTACTCAGTAAACAATGTGTAAATCAC
Organism: Taxus wallichiana var. yunnanensis; assembly: GCA_018340775.1. Lineage (NCBI taxonomy): Eukaryota > Viridiplantae > Streptophyta > Pinopsida > Cupressales > Taxaceae > Taxus > Taxus wallichiana. The sequence goes on along the minus strand of CM031238.1, from coordinate 255,800,514 downwards.
CTTGAATCTCTCCATAGAAGGAGACAATTGAGAAAAGGAGAAGGAAATTAAAGTTGAATGAGGAAGAAGAAGAGTCAAGATAATAACTCTCTCCTCATTGTTTTCAAAAATGAGATAACGCTTGTTGAACCGAAGATCAACATTATTTACATAGCACTAAGGACACTTGAATAGAGCAGGGAAACCTAAAACTCGTAGTGAACTTGGCCCTTTGTATAGTAATGGATGCATCCTTTAATACCCCGATGAGGGGGGCCTTAGTTTGATTAGCCATGAACAATATATAAGAGGATGGCTGTAATGGGGTCTTCCCATTTGTACTCATGCATCTAAGGTAAGAACATTGAGTTCCGCACCTATATCAATCAATATATTACTCAATAGCCAACCATCCACAAAAATATTTAGAGTGATTTCCTTGTCATAATCTAGGATATGAGGAGGAAGATTCATATGCAGGATCTTCCATCTAATCTCAATAATTACATGTAGAGTGTTTCCTTTTAACCAATCCCCTAACAATGGAATGATATTTTCCTGGCGCAAAATTTTACACACTTCCCTTAAGTCATCTATATTAGTTTGGACCATCTCTGATACTTTATTTTTCTCCATCTTCCATGATTTCTCTTTTAAGTATTGTATCTCACCTTGAATATTCCTAAGAACTTCCATGGTTTCCTAATAGACCTCCTTTTGGTGGGAAGGATATGGGTATCATGCATGTAGAACCTCCTCCTTAGTGATGGTAGGATTCTATCTGTAATGTTTCTCGGTATGTGTCACCTCAACATGGGTCATGATATTCACTTAAATGCCTCATACTCTACCTCCAACATAGGCATCCACCAATTTTCAAGAGCACATTGTATCTAACCATCCATATGCCTTTATTTTCTTGTTTATGTTACTTACTAACATGGTCATATAATTCTAGGTACTCCTCATAGCTATGGTTCTTTCCACAAAAATAACATGTAATGTTATGAGGAAATTCACGCATTTAGTGATCGGAGATCTTCATGTATAACATGTTCCACGAGGAAACTCACTTCTTCCACTACCATGACCTCGTCCTCCAAATCCACCATGGTATCCTTCAACCTCTTCCACGATCGCCTTCAAAACACCCTTCATTTTGATCATAGCATGCCTAATTTTGATCCCGGTCCCGATGCTTTTTCTTTCCCTTAGAGTTATCTAAAACTCTTGTCTTTTGTACACCAATATCTATAGCATCATGGATCTAACCAATCATCCAGAAGTCTAATGTGTCATGTGTCATGGACCTACAAATTTTACAGTAGCTTGAAATGTTTTTCCTTACCACACGTTGTAATAATGGGTAGTGGCTAGCATCATGGTTTAAATGGCATATCTCATAATCCAACAACAACAAGAGTATTGATCTATGAGGACAACTATCCTTTATGTGACCTTCCACTTCAAAATCTATACACCAAATTCCTATGCGCATCTCATGTGCTGAATTTTCTGATAGTTTCTCCAACTATTTTTCCATAGCTGTGATTTGTGCTTCTAAAAATGGGCTCACCACAATATCTATACTTCTAACTATCCTTAAGTGTGACTTTCCACTTCATAATATATTGTCTTATGTGATAATTCCTTTCTAAAAGGGGTAATTAGGCTCCCAATGAACCATTGTTCATGTTGGCTTGCATGTATATCATAAGAAATCTTAGATAACAATGTCTTAAAATGGGCATCATACTCTTAACACTCTCGGTAATGCCTTTCTTAATATCCTTGAGTGCTCTTATACTCTTCTCAAACTCGGGGATGTGAAACTCTATAAGGAATGTATCTTTTAAAGTTTTATAGTCTACGTAGTCTAATCAGGGTCAAACTTTATGTACAAGTGTGTGTGCATGCCCCTATAACATAGTAGAAAATTGGATTTCCTATTCACAGAAGTCATGATGCCTTTTACGTGCCATAATATTTCACACATATGCACATGTTCAAAAACATATTCTTTGTCCCTATAGTCTTGAATACAAAGAGACATCTCCATGTAAATATTATAGGGTTGGTGTGGACCTTGTCCACCGATCCAACCTCCTGTGTTTCCCCTACCTCCGTAAACCACTAGATCCACTAGAACTATAGCTACATATGCCTCCCGATCCCATACCTATAGTTGAGTCGGAACGGAAGATGTTCTTCCCTGGGTCCCAACAATAGAACTAAATGTACCCGATATCCGTGAAGCGTTACCACTTCTAGAAGTTAGTCCAAAATTGGCACACTTGAGTTATATGCAAATGATACACCCAAAATGTACTCCTTGTAATAACAAGTCCATTTGTAATACCATCACTATTCCTTTCATAAGACTCACTCCTACTCTTCCACTACTTGAATTAATTTGATTGTTTGTTGTGCTAGATGTTGGAAAACCAAGCGCAAGGGCAAGGTTTCCATGTGGATTTCAAATGCGCACTTGTGGCCCAAGTCAACTCTACTGGTGTGCTTCTACATGAGGCCGAGGAGGGTTCCCTATCATGTTTTCCCAAATGGGGGGTTCCCGGGCTCGGGCTTCCACATCTTCTACATGAACTTCAAGTCCTTCCCAAACTATATTTCTCCACAATGCCATTTGCTTTGCAACCTCCTACTACTTTTGTACCTCCCTCTCACGTGCCTCATTATACTTAAGCCACCTCTCCTCTCTCTTCCTTTCTGCCACTAGGTTTTCCATCTTTCACCAAACCTTCCTGCCCCCGCGTGGTGGGGTTTTGTTAGCCATCGGTTTACTCTCAAATTCAAAGTTACCATCGGGATATTTATTTCGATATTGAATTCCTTGTAGGTATGTCCCCTTAGATATCATAAAAATTGGAATTTAGCTACCTCTGAACACGAATAAGTGGAAATTGACTACTCTAAGATATAACTATCTAAAACACCATGGAACCACAGTATCCATAACTCAATTCCAAAATCGATTAGCATCATAAAGAGCCTAGAATTCTTCTTGTGTCTAGATAAGTGCACGATACCTCCAATTCCACTTAGATGCATACACAATCAGCCACTCATACAATTCTACTAGAAAGATAGTGAAGAAGATCTCATATAAACTATCATACAAGTTCTATTCCACCCACACGCATGCGTTAAACTCAAATCCAGTGTTGAACCATCATGCGTATTCTTCTTCCAGATCGTGTATCCACTCCTAAACATTTCCAAGTTCAACTAGTATGTATTAATCATGAACCATCCTGGGAATAATTGAAAAAAGAGGTCTCAAAGAACGGAACCAATGAGGCAACCTAGAATTTAAAATACAAGCCCAGCATGCGCTAGCACATCACTCACTCTAGACCTGAGACCGAGAACTCACCCAAAGTGTGCAAAGGTACTAGGCCCCTATTTAGGGTTTTTTTGCAAGATTTTAGTATGGAAAAGACTTTAATCATGCAGATATATAACTAATATATCTTTCATATAGTGCATATTCAGACTTGGATCTAGAACATAATAGATCTAACAGATAACCATAATGGAATCAAGTATGCAATAATGAATTATAGCCATCATAATACCTTTCTTCATTCCATAATCACCATTATATTAATTTATTAAATACATAGAAGCTTCATTACAATAATAAGTAGTACACTCATGCGCGTAATGACCTAGCAGCATAACCTTACGATGTCCTAGTTCTCACACTTATATCTCTCTCTCTCTTCTTTATATATATATATATATATCTTATATCTACTACATGGTTCAGTACATATTTATAAGGGTGGGGTCTTTCCTTCACCACTTATCTAGTCCCAAAATAGGTCACATGCTATTATTAGCCATGCGTCATTAAAAACTAGGCTTACAGCGCAAGAGTGTTAACAACACTTCTCTCTTTGTCAACTTTCAGTTCTTAATCATTTCTTTAGCTTTGGATTCATGAAAATTACATCATATTGATCATCCAAAAATATCCATGTGTGAGCACAAGTCTCCAATCGGTTTGAGTGCTCCACATGCTATATCTAAAAATAGATCCTCATCATGAAAAATGGCTAAGTCTCGAATCTATCTCTATTTTTCCCGTGATCCTCTCTAATGCTTTTGCACCTTTAAATGTGCTCTGTTCTCCCATGTGAACCTTCTATATTTTCTTCACTAAGTGATAGAGTTTTATTGATCAAAAAAAATTGATCAATAAAAATATATATACAATCACCTTAAAATGGTCATGACCCATCCTCCCCACTCACAATAGGAACTGTAGAGTTAAAATGGTATGGGCGGGAGGAGTTTTCCCCACCCGCCCCTTTTCCTCCTACCACTCACTTTTATTATTATTATTTAATATAACAAATTTGTTAAAGGTATGATTAAAATTATATAATAGATTTTTAATATATTAATATATATCTATGGGTATGGTTAATAAATTTAGGTTAGTAAGAGGATTCCATTAGATGGGTAAGGTAAAATTAGTGTATGTATGCAAATTGTAAAAAAATGAAGTATAGAGTTATATCCATTTGAAATTGTAATAAATTTGCTTAGTTTTATTTTACGCAATGTATGTATTCAACTATTGAATCAACAACAACAAGGAAATGTAATGGGAATTATTTCATTTCTATTTTATATCTTATGGAATAGATGAACTATTATCCTTGCAACAAGTAAAATTGGTTTGACAATTAATTCATACCATTCTCTTTATTTTTCTTTAACACATATATTTTAATGGAGTGAAAATAAAATATTCTAAATGAAACTCTTTCCCTTCTCCCTTTTAATCAAATTTTAAGCTAACCAAAAGGAAATGGATATATATATGCTTTCCATAATGCAACACCATCTTTTAAAATGAAAACCCATTATACAAATATTAAATACTTTTAACCATTCAAATGTGTTAAATTTTACAATAAGAATGAAAGGTGCCTCTTTTCTTTTCTTACAAAAATCTCCCACCATTACAATATTACAACTTACAACTAGATAAAAATAAACTCTTTTCTCAAGAATATTGGTTCATTCTCATATAATACAATAGTTTCTCTTTCCTTGCAATAAAGAAATCCTTCTTTACAAAAATTTAAAAGATATTAACATCCACTTTACAACAAGGGGGAATATTACAAGCATGAACTTATGACTCAAATATAGTATAAATCCTTAGAGCTTGATTTGTCTCTCTTCCACCTCTTCAAATCCTTCAAATCATGGATCACAATACAAAGAAAGGTGGTATAGGTGATGTTCTCTACCCAACCTATATTCTAATAAGAGGAGAATCCATACCCTTATTATCTATTGAGACCCATCCAAAGAACAATAAGGGGGCATTATTCAACATTTGACAACTTTACAAGAGGCTTACACAACAAGTATTTCATAAAATAACACATTCAACTATCACATTCAAACAATACACTAAAAAAATATTACAACTTTCCCAAAAAGCACAAAGGCTTGAAAAAATAAGCAAACAAGGATCAATGGAATATGGGCACCACCTCCTTTGGTCTCCCAAGTGATGTAGGAGTTCCACCCAAAAGCCTCCATGTTCATAACTCAAAACATAATCAAATACTTATTTCTACACTTGCAAGTATGCAAAATATATCCATATTATCCTTTTCACTCCCCATAGGTGGAACTCAAACTCACACTCCCTCCATAATGCATGCCTCACATCTCCCTTTTCCCTCCATAATGGTCCCATAATCCATCTCCCACACCCAACTTAAGGAAATCTACCCATTCAAAATCAACATATCCACAACACTCATACAATATTCAAACAAGCACAATTTCTACATCAAAATACATTAATACAAAAATACAATAAGAGGAGAGCCTACCTCTCCATCAAGCTTCCAATTTCTTTACTCAACAAGTTTTGAATCCTTCACACCAAGCTCAATCCAATATGCAACTCCTAAAGAAAATCCAAGTATGAAAACTAAGACCCATTTTAAAAATGCAAGTGAAGAAAATAAGGCAAGTGAATCAATTAAGGAAAGTGACCAAAAATCCATCAAATTCATCCAATAAATAGAAAAGGGATGTGAGGATGATGAGGTGGCTCCATGTAGGATGCCACTTCATCATCCCTCCATTCCAACACACAAGTCAAACATCATACCCAAAGCAATTAAAAGCACATGTAAGACTTATGACATGCCCACATGACACTCCAACTTGCACATCATGCTTATGAGGGACAAAATTAAATGTGTTAAGTAAATAAGTGCAATTATTTTCCCTTTTTAGACTCAATAATGCATTAAAATTGTAAAATTATGTCGCATACTTCATAAGTAGGGTTGGTAGGAGAGTTTGAGATGTGAGGGACAAGGTTAACTTGTCCGTCAAGTATCTAAAAGTTTCCAACAAGGAAAAATTCGAATTTTGAAATGATGGTGAAGTATACACCATCTAAATGCATTTTAATTCAATTTACATCATGCATCAAAACAAGGACTATCTACCCATTTTATTTCCCACATGTCGTATCTTCCTTTTTAGTTTAAATTTAAGCTAAATTAGATAATTAAGATAAATTAACTAGTGTTAATAAAGTAACAATATTTCCCCAATAATTAAACATATGCACAACAAAGTTAACAAAAAAAAATTAAAAGAAAGGAAACACATTACACCCATGGCCACATAAATGAGATTACCCCCCCATGGGAACCTTCTAACAAATCTTGCAACAACACAACATAACATTATACACAAGTTATCAATTTTTTCCATGTTACACAACACCCGACATCTTTACTTGGTTGGTCTCCTATCCCATTTCATTTATATGATATAATGTCCCTGCGAACACAAAAAAATACCCTTCTGGCCTCAAGGTCATATCAACATGTCATGGGAATCAATGCATATAAAATATATAATCATATAATCCTTGACATACATCAAGAAATACAACACACACATATATTTATCAATTTACATCATCGTATAACATAACTAAATCATTATCATCAATTTTATGAATTTCTATCAATTATTTGAAATCATTTAACATTTTAATTCTACTCTAGTAAATAATTTACAATCATCAATAATCCAATTCACATTCTACAATAATCATGAATATTTTAATATCTATTATAGCTCCCAACTACTTAGATACACTCAAGAACATATTATCAATCCCTAATACCATCATATTGTTAGCAATTCACAAAATCAATTAGACCACATGGTTAGTCCAACACTTCTAAATATACTCAATACGTCAAGAATCCAAATGTCAATATACAACAAGGTAACCATTCTAGATTATCATCATATCCTTAATGTCCATCAAGGTCCACAATGCATCCATACAATCCAAAGTAACAATTAGACACAATAGCAATCATGATGTCTCTCATATCTTAACAACATGCTAACTAAGATATAACAATCAAGTCCCTATCTCTAATCAACCAAAGTTAAAAATCATAGTATAATTGGTGTCGAAGAGGAGTGGGCATTACATCCCCCTCCCCTTAGATTTGACTTCCTCATGGAAGTCACGAAAGAGGTAAGGAAACAAACATATAAAATTTCTGAATAATCTCTATGAGGTTAACCAAGTTATAACATAGACATTAAATAGGGAATTTCTAATGGAATCCCAAAGAATAACAACCAAGGTCAAGGAAGAATAGGAAGGGTTACACACATATGGGGTCCACGTAGTCACACATGGGTGCAACACACGAGAGAAGGGGAAGGTAAAACCTCCATTTAGGTAGAATAATACTTCAATGTTCATTATTTAGACAAGGTTAACATCTACCAATCATGACCTCATATTTTCACAGGGAAAACACACCTACTCTAAGTTATAGCCAATTAGGACCACACAAAATGACATTTAGTAACAAGGAAAACACCTAAATTAACAAACATATTTTAAAGGATAAAGACTATCCATTAGAATAACTTTATAACTCAAAGGGACTCAATTAAAATTTCAAGGTAATACTAAGCATGCATCTTACACAAGGTTTCACTTAAATCCCGACTTTTACAAATCCCATTTAGAAACATGGATAATATTTCCACTAGAAAGAGAAGTAATCTTTTCCCAAACTAACATATCGACACAAGAGATACCATTCTCTTTGTCTAACAAAACATCATTAATTAATTTTAAATCTACCCTAGTTCAATATCCTTAAAATTTTAAAAGTGAAAAATTATAATCCATAGGAACACTTAAATGAGCTAGGAGAACTAGGAAACAAGAGAGGTCCAACTATAATTTATGAGAGGAACACACAAGACATTCTTGTAGAAACTTAAGAAGATAAAATTTTACCACTCTCTTCCTTAAAGGACAAGGGGAACAACATCATGGTGTCGTAACAGAAAGAGGCTTCCAAAATTACTCCATGTCATTAACATATGTTTCTAAGCTTGCCACTCATTCTAGTTCATCAATGACCTATTCCAAACACAAGGAGGGTTCCTTTCTTAATACTAGAGATATAGACTCACTCCTAAACCAAAAATCATACATTTTTTGAGAAAATAGGAAACAAGTTTACGATGACCAAAAAGGCTTCAAAAATGGAAATCACACACACTTAGGTTCAAGGGAGTTCAACAAACTAAAACACATCACTATCAATAAGGTGTTTCATTAATCAGGGTAGGCAGACAAACCTAAAGGTTCAATTAGTTTCCACCTTTGGCATGATGGGACGTAGGGTCCAAAAAAATGAACATATCAATTAATCCACACTAACAAAGGGATCAAATCTTTATGTACTTCTAAAATGTTTCACTACTTAAAGAGAGATCCAAAAATGACCTGGCATGTACTTGTTTTATAACCATTTTACATATGTTTATTGTTTGGTATAACAAAGCGGTATTGAAAGTACTCAACCATATCACAAGCCCAAAATATTAGGCTAGAAATGAGATTAGATAGTCCTACAGAGTCCAATTGAACCTTTAAATTATTTCAAACATTTTAGATTATGTACTTTTTAAATTTAGGGTGCAATATCCATTTATACAATCAAGGTTGTTTATTTATACATTGCAGCCCAACTAATAAAATTACTCATTCCATAATACAAATTGTGAAAGATAAGTTATAGTTATGCTCACTAATCACATTTCTTATAAGTTTTCTTAATGAATGCATTCCTTGGGTTATGATATCACATATTTTATGGCATTAAGGAACACCACGAATGTTGGTATGATATCTCACCATTCTATATAGGTAGAAAAATTATTCATTTTAATCCTAGGGAAAGTATAAAAAGGTTTCTTACTATTTTCAGATAGTTTTATTTCTTCTATTAGAGTATTAGGTTAGAGTAAGGAACCATTTTCCTAATATTCCATTTTTCTTATTAAGTTTCAAAGTCCAAACCCCTCAATTAGAATTTTATTATGTTTAGGTTAATCATGTTACCAATTAGATTCTAATGAGAAGGAAGAGTCAAACATATCACATTATTAATTTTATAGGAACAAGAGATCAATCAACCAAAATGGAACACACAAAGATTACAAGAGTTTACCAAAGAATTACATATATCACGATGCACTCCAAGTGGGTCTCCACAAGTACCAAAATAAGTTAAGATGAAGAAGTTCATTAGAGATGCAAATTTTCTTTACGATTTTAAGACGTTTACATCAGTTTGGGGAAGAAAAACAAAAATTGTGGTTTAGACTCAAATTAGGTTCACTAAAAAAAGAAAGGGAGACTTTCCAAATAATACTCATACTTCCACAAGATACCATCCACCAAGAAACAAGGTTACAAGGGAAAATTTTCTCCATATGCACCACACTACCCCATCAAGAGGACAATCAAATAAGTTACCCAAACATGGCCTCTACGGCAAAGAGTTGTAGTTGTAGAAGAAAGAGCATGACAAAAACACAATTAATATCATAAACTCAAAACTTATAAAACCAAAATCTCTAAAGACAAGGTCCAAGAGGACCCCAATGCATCCATATCTATCTCAACATAAATCAATACTAATAGATTATAGTGTGGTTTACTTAAAATTTAAGAGGTTAAGACAAGGGTAGGTCTATCTATGGGTCATCAAGAGAAAAACAAGCACACCTATTTAAGCACAATGCCCGAAGGGTATTAAGTATAATCACATATTTACACAAGGTACAAACATTTATATAATCAATACTTTCTATAAAAATAATAAGGGGACCATGTTAGAACCCAGTATACCCATCGGCAGATCAACACATCCCAAAAATATACTATCACATGAAACTTATAACTATCCTAGAGTTTTTCCATCCCTAACAAAATCCATAAGTACATAAAGAGAATCAAACCTATTCTAACGATGAACAAAGCTACTACTAGGTACAAAAGATACACAACCACCACCAAAAACTACCAATTATACCACATGACACGAGAGAAATCTCTCCCAAGAGGGGTTGAGTATCAAAAGAGGCACTCCAAGATCCTAGACACATAAAAAATTTGTCATTCTAAACCTAAAGGCATGACTTGAAGCACCCAAGAAGAAAATCAAGACACCTAGGGTATACCCCCATACGACAAGAGATTACAATACAATAGTGTAGAACCAACTCATCAATCGACAAAAAAGAGGATCACATAACATTATTGACAACATTTAGCCAAGTGGCCATCGAAACAAATGATCTTCGAGTCACCAATCAAAGGAAAAATCCAAGAAATCATGGTGATCAAAAGAAATGGCTAAATAACCGCATTACAATCCTTGAAAATCTTGCAATAAGATAAAAATATATATATCGAAAAGATCCGAAAGATTCTCAATCAAATCATATAATAAAAATGTTGGTCCTTGATAAAAGAACTTAAGTTTTTAAATATAACATACATGAAATTTCCACAACACATTCACTTTAAACCCCTTCACGGCCCTTCAGGGGTATTATACATCAAGATTAGGGATCCAAGAAAACACATATTGGATCAAATGTGACACCATGTCCTAAATGCTACTCTCTAAGAGCTAATCCACGAGCGAAAATTTATTTAACCACTAAAGAAAAAAAAACTCTATCAACTACTTCCCCTCGTTTTTCCAAAATGACCCATAAATGCTACATCTAAAGTTAATCCACAAGATTTACATCTATAGCACTCAAGAATCACGGATGAGTCCAATAAGGTCAACATCTTTCTACAACCAAGAACCAAGAACCAAATAACTAACATCTCTTCCATTAACCAAGTTCAAGAAGTTTACAAGAATATCAAAATGTATTGGCATTTCCATTAGCTAGGTCCGATAAGACACCACTAGGTGAACAACAATCCAAAAAATTTCACTATTACTATTATTATTTTAATTTTATAGGCTCAATTTTCCTACATTTATGCTTCACTAACTAGTTAACTTGTTCCCATTTCTACCCGGTCCAAGCACTAACCCCCGACTCGATACCAAGTGTAACACCTACAAAAATTATACTTTTAAATCATAATAAAACCTAATAATTTAATAGGGAAAATTATGTGATTTTTTTTTTTTTAAAGGGGTTACAAGGTTAACCATTTCCCACAATTAATTAGTTTCTTAGTTACAATTTCTACACGCTTCTAGAGACAGTTGGAATTAAATTAATAATTAAATATTATTAATTTACATCCCAAAAGTATTTTCGATTTTGAAAATATTTACCAAGTTCCATTAATTAATTAATTTACTCCCTTATTAATATTTAATTAAAAACTCCTTCAGTTAATTATCACCTACCATGCACATTCATTTTATTAATTTCCACCAAGAGGTCACCACAAGGCTAAACACTAAGGGTCCCCATTAACCCCATTACCCATGCCCTTTTATTTAAAATTTCAAACCCACAAAAATAGCTCCCACTTAAGTGATACATAAGATTTAATCGGAGCCATTAGATTAAATCTATCATGGCCATTGGATCTAGGTTGCCCTAAGTTTCCTTATGAGTTACTTTTATTTCCATATTACCCTAATTTTTCATTCATTTTCTCATTCTTATTTTGTAGTTTTATAGGAGGAGTAAGATGAGAAGCCATGGAGCCATTAGAGAGGGTTTTCAAGCTCCATTTTTGTTGTAGTTTTTGCTAAAATCAAAGATCTACCCATTTCCTTTGTGGGTATTATTTATTCGTTTTATTTTTTTTATTTATTTTTTTTTTGCAGTGGGATGTATATACAATGTATATATATATTATATATATATATATATATATATTGAATGGATCAAGATAAAAAAACTCTCTCTCTCTATATATATTGGTATGAAAAGTATTTATTATTATTTTTGTTTTAAAAATATATATATACTCGATAAACAATATAAATATATATATATATAGAAAGTTTGGTTGAAAATATATATATATATATATATATATATATATATATATATATATATATATATATATATATATATATATATCCCTTAAAAAGGTCGTATTCGGTTGATGATGATCGTAGGGTTAAAATGTTATAGGAGAGTTTCCCCCCCTCCCCCGATAATTTATGATTCCCCCCAAACTTTTTATTAATTTAAGGTTATAATTTTTAGGTGTCGGGGGGGGGGGGGGTGGGGGGGGGGTGGGGGTGTCACGAGGGAGCCCCCTCCAGCCCCCTCCACCCCCACCAAAACTTTATTATTTTTTTAATAATAAAAACCATGTTTATTAATTTTCTTTTCCCACAAAATGAAAGATTTGAACATTCCACATTATAACTTACTTTTATTATTATTATTTAATATAAAAAATTATATATTAATAATATATATAATAGTATATTAGTAATATATTAATATATATTTATATTATATAGTTAATACATATTTATATTAGTAAGAGGATTCCATTAGATGGATAAGGTAAAATTAGTGTAGGTATGCAAATTGTAAAAAAGAATTATAGAGTTATATCCATTTGAAATTTTAATAAATTCACTTATTTTTATTTTATACCATGTATCTATTCAACTATTGAATAAACAAAAAGAAGGCAATATAGTGGGAATGGTTTCATTTCTATTGTATATGTATGGAATAGATAAAATATTGTCCTTGCAACAAGTAAAATTGGATTGACAATTAATTCATACCATTCTATTTCTTTTTCTTTAACATATCTATTTGAATGGAGTCAAAATAAAATATTCTTAAATGAAACTCATCCCCTTCTCCCTTTTAATCAAATTTCAACTAACAAAAATGAAATGGATATATATCCTTTCCATAATGCAACACCATATTTTTAAATGAAAACCCATAATGCAACTTTTAAATACTTTTAACCACTCAAATGTGTTAAATTTTACAATAAGAATAAAATGTTCCTATTTTCTTTTCTTAAAAAAATATCTCACCATTTCAATATTACAACTTACAATGTAATAAAAATATACCCCTTTCTCAAGAATCTTGTTCATTCTCATACAATACATTAGTTCCTCTTTCCTTTTAATAAAGCAGTCCTTCTTTACAACAATTTATAAAGAAACCATTTACAAGATATTAACATCCACTTTTCAAGAAAGAAAATATTACAAGAGAGAAATTTTGACTCCAATATATTATAAATCCTTCAAGCTTCATTTTTATCTCTTCCACCTCTTCAAATCCTTCAAATCATGGATCACAATAGGAAAGAAAGGGTTGTAGGCGACACTCTCCAACCAACGTATAATCCAATAAGAGGAGAATACATGCGCTTATTATCCCCGAGCCCCAACAAAAGAACAAAAAGGGGGTATTATGCAACATTTGAAAACTTTTACAAGAGGATTCCACAACAAGCATTCCAAAAAATATTACATTCAAACAATACACTCAAACAATATTACAAATTTCCCAAAAGCACAAAGGATTGACAACAAAAAGCCAACAAGGAGAAATGAAATATGGGCACCACCACCTTTTCTATCCCAAGTGATGTATGAGTTCCACCCAAAAGCCTCCATGTGTACAACTCAAAACATAATCAAATCCTTATTTCTACACTTGTGACATATGCAAAATATATCTATATTATCCTTTTCACTCCCCATAGGTGGAACTCAAACTCACACTCCTCCACAAGTGCATGCCTTGAGTCTCCTTTTCCTCCTCAATGGTCCCATAATCCATCTCCCATACCTAACTTAAGGTAAGCTATACCATTACGAAATAAACATATCCACAACACTCGACAATATTTAAACAAGCACAATTTCTACATCAAAGTACATTAATGCAAAAATACAATAAGAGGAGAGTCCACCTCTCCATTAAGCTTCCAATTTATTTACTCAACAATATTTGAATCTTTCACACCAAGCTCAATCATAGATAAAACTCCAAAATAAACTCTAAGTATGAAAACTAAGACCTAAGTTTAAAATGCTAGAGAAGCACATAAGGAAAGTAACCCAAAATCCATAAAATTCATCCGATAAATGTAAAAGGGTTGGAGGATGATGAGGTGAATCCATATAGGATACCACTTCATCATCCCTCCATTCCAACACACAAGTCAAACACCATACCCAAAGCAATTAAATGCACATGTAAGACTTATGACATGCCCACATGACACTCCAACTTGCACACCATGCTTATCAAGGAAAAACTTAAATGTGGTAAGTAAACAAGTGCAATTATTTTCCTTTTTACACTCAATTATGTATTAAAATGGTTAAAATATGTCCCATAATTCATTAGTAGGGTTGGTAGGAGAGTTTGAGATGTGAGGGACAAGGTTAACTTGTCCCTCAAGTCAATAAAAGTGACCACTAAGGCCAAATTCGAATTTGCAAAGGATGGTGGAGTACACACCACATAAATGCATTTAATTCAATTTACATCGTACATAAAAATAATGACTATCTACCCAATTTATTGCCCACGTGTCATATATTCCCTTTTTAGTTTAAATTTAAGCTAAATTAGTTATTTAAGGTACATTAGTAAGTGTTAGTAAAGTTTCAATATTTCCCACAATAGTTAAGCACATGCAAAACAAAATTAACACAAACAAAATTAAAAGAAAGGGAACACATTAAACTCATGGCCACATAAATGAGTTAAACCACATGGGAACCTCCTAAAAATCTTGCAGAAACACAACATAACATTATACACAAGTTGTCCAATTTTGGCCATGTTGCACAACACACGACATCCTTCGTGTTTGTTCTCCTATCCCCTTTCAATGTATATGATATAATGTCAATGCAAACACAAACAAAATACCCTTCTAACCTCAAGTATCAATATGTCATGGGAATCAATGCATATAAAACATCTATCATACAATCCTCAACATACAAAAAGCAATACAACACACACATATTTATGAATTTACATCGTTGTATACCATAACTAAATTATTATCATCCATTTTTTAAATTTAAATCAATTATTTGAGATCTCTTAACATTTTAATTGTACTCTAGTAAATAATTTACAATAATCAATAATCCAATTCACATTCTATAATAATCATGAAATTTTCTATATCTATTATAGCTTCCAACTACTAGATACACTCAAGACCATATTATCAATCCCTAATACCATCATATTGTTAGCCATTCACAAAATCAATAAGACCACATAGTTAGTCCAACACTCCAAATATACTCAATACGTCAAGATTCCAAATGTCGATATACAACAAGGTAACCATTCTAAATTATCATCGTATCCTTAATGTCAATCAAGGTTCACATGCATCCATATAGTCCAGAGTAACAATCAGACACATTAACAATAATGATGTCTCTTGTACATTAACAACATGTTAACTAGGTTATAACAATCAGATCCCTATTTCTAATCAACCAAAGTTAAAAATCATAGAATAATTGGTGTAAGAGAGGAGTGGGAATTAACGTAGATAAAAAATATCCATTTGGTTTATCAATGTGATCAGATCATGACCATTGAACTTCCACCTTTCTAAATCTGAAGTCATGTTCTTCCACTTGGCCCAAAGATCCACCACTTTAGGCATAAGAGCTTCCTTGGTTTGTTTGATTTTGGATTTAAGGGTGCATTATTTGGATATGGGTGTGCATTGTTTGAGGAACCCATGTGAATTGTATGGAAATTCATGCCCATATTTATGTTGTAAAGAATACTCATCATCTCCTTTCTCATTGATTCCAACCCTAGATTCATTTCACTCTTCATTGCTTGAAGGTTATTTTCCATATTATCTTTTAGTGTTTGAGGATAATGTTATAGAACCCCTTTCTCACCATATTTTTAACCCTATCTTGAAGTTGGTTAAATACCTATGACACTCCAAAAGCTGAAGATTCAAAATCCATATCTTCCTTATTTAGAGTCATTCCTAGAGTGGCTTAATCCTTATGTTGGCCTTTACTTGATCTTTCATTCATTATGTAGTGTGTGGGTCATGGAAGATAAATATCGGGTAGAAATTTAGGGTTTAGGTGTTGTAAATTTATTAATTAAATAGAGATAAATCATAAAGAAAAAAATCATGGATTATTATTTGGAAAGATTTCTGAAATTTATAACAACCTTAGCAAAATTCTTGAAGTTTCAACATATGCATTGAATTTATAAAAAATATAACTGATATAACTTGTGCACACAAGTCAAAAAATCTTGAAATTTAATGAGGATCTTACTTGATCTATTTGCAACACTAAGAAAAAAATGCAGGAAAAACATTCACTGCCATTTTTTAGATATAGCTAAATTTTCAAGATTAGGGTTTTGATCCAATTATAGCCAAGATAAATCTTTGATACCACTTGTAATGAAATTACTTAGATAGATCTAAATACCAATAATACTATAACACCACGTAACACTAAAATATATGTAAATGATCATAATATCCAAGTAGAATGACTTAGCCACTACAAGGGAAAAACCTCCAAACCAATAATAACACTCATGTACTCAATATGATGATAAAATCCTACTCTTTAACTCCTATATATACCCTAGTTTACAATGAAAATCCCAAATAACAACCCATTAAGCATATGAAAGCATAAATAAATATGATATGGCATGATAAGAGATTATGTTAACCATGAGTCAACTATCTATATCCCGATATATGACCAAGAGTTAAGGGTGTATCATGGTTTAATATTAAATGTTTAAAAGGTACCACATTGTGGATGGATCCTGAAGTGGTGAAGTAGGTGGAACAAGGGTCACCATATAATAATTGGTATGTGGGTTACACTATGGCAGAGTGTAATGTCCCCATTCCTACCTCTACAGTCTAGCAACTAGTTTTCCATCTTAGCCTTGGTCATACCCAAGGGCTAGCGACATAGATGGTTGTTGGGTATGTTTTTCACCGAAATTTCACTTATATGTTATGTTTTGGCACTATGCATGTACTTTATGATGACTTGAGTGAAAAATGTGGGGTAATGTTCTATTTCTTCATTGGGGTAACTTAAGTGGACCTTTTTCTTGGCCTAAGAGAAATAAAGTCACATTAAGTGACGATTAAAACATGAGATATCTCCAAGGGGGTCTAATAAGGGTTTTATGGTCACTTTTATGATGAAAAAGTATTAAAAGGTGGTGTTTAGGGAGGAAAAGGGATCAGGGGATCATTTTGCCATCTTATGTTGGAGCTTGCATGTTACTTGCATGTTGTTGCATGTTAGTTTAATTGCAATAAAAGTGAAGATATTGATTATTTTCTTATTCTATACCTTGCTTCCATAATCGTACTTTGTTGTCATATTTTTCTATACACTTCTTTGTCATAAAAATCATATTTTTATTTGTTAAAATTTGGTTAGAAATATTATATATAAAATAAATTTAGAAAAGGGATATTTCAATGGTATCGAGTGAGATTTTTCGTATCCTCTTTGGTAGTGTATAAAGGTTTATTCTAGGAGAAATACACCCAAGAAAGAAGGTCCAGACATGGCGATAAATATTGGAAATAAGAGGAACAACTGAATGAGGATTTTATGAAGAAAATGTTTATAAATATGGTTAAACAACAAGAGACCAAAAACTATACTTGAGCCAAATCACATAGATATTATCACAAGGTGGCCTTACGAACTATATGGAAAGAGGTGAAAATAGTAATTACTGCTACGGACTTAGAAAGATGAAAACTATAGATTAGGGAGCACACTCCTTTATCCCAAAACAAATGGTTGAGCATGCATGATCAGGTTTTCTGAAAGATTCGGAAGTGACACTTTGGTAGGGAAACAAAGGGATATTGTTGATGATGAGACTTTTTGGGAGAAGTATGAATCCTTGAGTGAAGGGTTCAAAGCTAATATGCCTTTCCCGGAGTATTGTAGGATGAATATCGGTAGCCTACCCAAGCGGTATCATTACCCTCATGTTCCCGAGCTACAAAGGAAATTGGGGTAGATTTCAGTTCCACACTTCAACAGATCCAAGAAGTGCACCATGCAATCATCGATTCAGAAGTTAAAAACTTATTTTGAATTGAATCCCATGTGCGAAGAGGATGCAATAAAATTTGTAATCTTACATCTTAAGGGATATGCACATGATTGGTGGCATAATGGCCTTGTCACATAGGGATGAATGCAAATTACCACTTATGTGGATTTTTCAAAGAGACCAATGGGAAGGTTTGATAGTGGGATCCTGAAAGATTATTTAGAGAGTTGACTCATTTGAGATAGACAGGATCCTTGGATGGGTACATTACATATTTTTTTAGTGGTTGTTAGTGATGGTTACTGATGTTTCTGAGTTGAGGTTGAATTCATTAAAATGGTTTGTGAAAGGCATTCAATCCTTCTTCATTACATGATGCCAATGTGAGAACAAAAGATTTGGATTTAGGCAATCTGAAGCCGAGGTTTCCACCTCGAGTTCAACAGAGAGGACCCCCATCTAGACACTGATGGTTTCTAGCCAAAGGGGCCACCACAAAGATAGGACACGAATAGAAATCTGTTTATTTCACGAGATCTTAGGGATGAGCTGAGGTGAAATAAAATTTGTTTCAATTTCGATTCACCATGGGCCCAATGACATTATTGCATAGGAAAGGGAAAGACCCAATTCATTGAGGTCTTTGAGGAGAGAGAGAGAGAGAGAGATGAGTAGCTAGAGACCTAGGAGATGGATGAAAGAGATGAAGATTCTTTGGATGGTACTAATGAGTAGGAGTAGGAAGTTTTCCCTTAGGAGACTATAGAAACTTTCATTAGTACCTTGAGGTATAATGCATTCAAAGTTAGGGGAGTTATGCAATGGCAAGGTGTGTTGTGGTACTTATTGATAGTGGGGCTACCCACAAATTTATTAATGCATCCTTGGTTGAGAGACACAGCCTATAGACAGAGGAATTTGAGGGATTCAATGTTGTTGTAGCCAATGGTGATTCTATGAGATGCACCCATAAAGTTCCACAGTTGAGCATCACCATGGGGAACTACATCGCTACTAATGCCTTATATATTTTTTCAAAGCATTAGACAGACCAACTTAAGTGTTAGGATTTCAAAGTGGCTTCACTCCCTTGGAAAATTTCATACTAACTTTCAGATGATGGAGCTGAAATTCAAGTCTGAGGGCAGGAATGTGACCTTGAGGGGTCTATCTACAGGAGCACCCAGGGTAGTCACAGCTAAGAGGATGGAGAGGATCTTTTGGCATGATGAGGTGGATTGGGTCGTTCATTGCTTGGTTTCGACCAAGAATACAAGGAGTGACCATCCAGAGTATCATGTGGATGTCCAAGGCCTATTGGACAAGCACAGTGCAGTTTTTTAGGACATACCTCCAGGTGTACCACCAGACAGGGGGTTTGAGCACGTGATTGAGCTTGGGGACAGCAAGCCAGTGGTTACTACTCCTTACTGTCACCCCAAATGGTTTAAGGATGAGATTGAGAGGACTATACACGAGCTTCTGGACATGGGGCATATTAGACCTAGTTCTAGTCCTTTTGCTTCTTCAGTGGTGTTGGTGAAGAAGGATGGAACCATGTGAATGTGCATAGATTATCGTGCACTAAATAAGAAGACAATAAAAATAAGTATCCTATGCCATGCATTGATGAACTACTAGATGAGATACATAGAGCAGTATATTTTTTCAAAATAGACTTGATATCTAGATATCACCAGAGCAAGGTCAGAGAGGAGGATGTGCATAAGACAGTTTTAAGTGCCACTATGGCCACTTTGAGTTTTTGGTGATGCCATTCGGGTTGTCTAATGCACTGGCCACATTTCAGTCCTGCATGAACCATGTGTTCAACCGCCATTTGCAGAAGTTTGTATTGGTCTTCTTTGATGACATTTTGGTCTACAGTAGGACGTGGGAGGATCACATTCAACATCTTGATGAGGAGTTGGGAATTTTGGAAGTGAATTCACTTTATGTGAAAGATTCTAAGTGCGAGTTTGCTATAATAGAGCTGCTATATTTGGGATATGTGATCAAAGGAGGTAGAGTCAAGGTGGATAGAGAGAAGTTCAAGTGATTTTGGATTGGCCACCATCTAGGACTTTCACACACTAGAGATGATTTGTGGGAAAATGCATATATTATAGGAGGTTTGTTAAGAAATTCTCTTGTTTGACTACACCCTTGACAAACTTGACCAAGAAGAAGAATTTTTCTTGGTCAAAGTTAGCACAATGAGGTTTTTTATCACCTTAAGGGGGTGATGAGTTCATGTCTAGTTCTTACATTTCCATATTTCACTTGGCCATTTGTACCCAAGTGTGATGCATTAGCAGTGGGTGTTGGAGAAGTTTTCATGCAGGATAGGCATCCCATTGCCTATAAGAGTCAGAAATTGAGTCCAGCAGAAAGAGGATTCTCAATTTATGACAAGGAGATGTTGGCCATTATGCATGCATTGGTCAAATTCAAGAGAGTATTTAGTGGGAAGAAATTTTTGGTTCATATGGATCACAATTGCTTGAGGTTATTTTTAGAGAAAAAGGATCTCAATGACCACCAACAAAGATGGGTAAATAAGATACATGATTTTGATTTCAACATAGAATTCAAGAAAGGTAAGAATAATGTGGTGATTAATGCACTATCTAGGAGACCTTGCTTTAATTCTATGATTTTATTTATGTCGGATATTTCAACCGAGTGGAAGGTTCATATACTTGTTGAATACTCCAAAAATCAGTTTGCATGTGAGATTATGGATGAAATTATTTAGGATGATCGATATAGAGTTGTGGATGACCTCATCTACTACAAGGATAGAATTTTCCTTGTACCAGAGTCCAAAATGAAGGAGAAGATCCTTCAAGTAGTGCATGATACACCCTTGGCTAGACATCTAGGATATTTTAAGACATACAATTACATTAGAGAGATATTCACGTGGAATGGGTTGAAGGAAGATGTCCTTAACCATGTCGTAAAGTGTTTAGTTTGAAAACAAACCAAGGCAGAGCACTCTTTCCCAACAGACTTCTACAACCTTTGCTTATTCCGGAAAATAAGTGGGAGATTATATCCATGTATTTTATCATAGGTCTTCCCTCAGTGTATGGGCATGATTGCATATATGTGGTGGTTGATCATTTGACTAAATATGCCCATTTCCTTTCTATGCCTTCAAGGCATAAGGCAACGTAGGTGGCTTAGACTTCCTTCACATGTTTTTTTAGGTGTCATGGGTTACCTAAGAGTATTTTTAGCAATAGGGATAATATTTTCATGAGTATATTCTAGCGGGAGATCTTTAGGATCACACTTACAAAGCTAACATCTAGTACCGCTAGCATCCATAGACTTATGGGTGGCACGAGATAGTGAACAAGTGGATAGAGGGCTACTTGCATAGCTATGTTACAGGACATCAGCTTGCATGGGTCAAATGGCTACATATGGGTGAATATTATTACAATACCACCTACCAAATGAGTATTGGTATGAATCCTTTTCGAGCATTATATGGTTATGACGAATCTTCATTTGTAGACCTAGTATTATCAGATAGCTAAGCTCCCAAAGCTCATGATTGGGTACAAGAGAACCAAGACATTCTAAAGGCTCTCAAGGAGAACATACGAAAGTGCGTAATCAATAGAAGGTATATGCGATGCATGTGCACAAAGTTAAGAGATCATTCGAGGTTGGATATTTTGTCTTCTTATGGTTACATCCATATAGACAATCCTCACTCAAGAAGAGAAATGCAGAGAAGGTAAAACAACGATTATATGGGTGATACTTGATAGTCCTCAAAGTTGGGGTAGTAGCATATAAGTTGGAGTTTCCAAAGAAAAGTAAGATTCATAATGTCTTCAATGTTTTGTGCCTCAAAAGGGCACTAGGACAACATATTGTGCCTTCCACATATTAACCACCATTGGATGATGAGGAGAAGCTGGTCTTAGAACTTGTTGGTGCTCAGAATAGTTTCGCCCCATTTTTCCTTTGAAAATCTATCAATTTATGACCTTTGTCACTTTTCTTTTTCCCTTGTTGTGTCTGGTTAATATTTTCTATCATTTTAATCTATTCTTGGGTTGTAGATCATGTATGGGTCTATTTTTGTCTCCTCATTTCTTTTTCCTCTAGAAAGGCTTATATTTTGAGTCTCCCGTGCTCTGTTCCTTCAAAAAACTCACGTTTTCCTGTTCTTTGTTTCCCACAGATCCACATTTTTTGTTCTTGACATTTCTATCCTAGATAATTGAAGAAGAATGAATTGATGTGTCCCTAAAGAACGTGTTTGAGCTTTGTAACATTTCTAAAATTTCTATACTAGAAGAAAATTTCATTCTTAGGCTCAAATGTTTTTTTTTTTTTTTTTTTTGTATTTTACGGTTTAACAAACGTTTCTCCTCAAATTTGCATCCTTGCATCTCCAGGAGATGTGGCACCTTTTGGTTGGATGCGGCTCAGCTAAATACTTGAAAAATTCTATGAAAAAACTCAACTCAAAAATGTGTCCACGTGGAGGAACAGTGCTCATTTGAAGATTTACTTTTTGGTTTGGCTCTTGAATAGCACCGAGAGAACACGTGGAGGTTTCGATGCTTTGCCGGGACTTAGAAAATTTTTATGCATCTGCAGTACAGTTTGGCAGAATAGGGACATGTGGTGAGTCCTCGCTCATTCAAGATCTCCACTTTGGGCACCATTTTGAAATTGTGCCATGGAGACACATGGAGACTTCTACCAAGTTTTCACATACTTAGTATTTTTCAAAGAGTTTTGGGAGGTCTGGGACATGTGGAGGAACCACACATGTTTGGGGACCAACCCTTGAGTTTCATTTTAAAGAAGTGTGAGGAGGACACGTGGAGGCCTCCAATCACTTCACATTTTGCTTATACTTTTCAATGGCCAAAAGGAGGCTACCTCGGAGCATTACACGTGGTGACTTACGCTTGAGATTTAAGCATTTAGACAAAAAAATTGAGATAGGAAATGTGTCGAGCCCGTGCTCTCTGGAAAGTATCAAATTTTTGGGACCACCTAAAAGCTGCACCATGGTGTCACATGGCAGTTTGAAAATTCAAAGGGGCAGGGAGGTGGACCATCGGGGGCAATTTGATTTTTTTCCCTTGACTAGCAAATGGCTAAGAACATCAAAATGGCTCGTAGGCTCGATAAAGGAAGGGTCAAAGCATACTCCGGTCAATAGCGAGGTGCGGGCTCTTAGGGGAAATTTGGAAAATTTTCCTCTTGCGATGAAAAGGAGTTAAAACATCAAAATGGCTTGCGGACCTAGTAGGAAAAATTCAATATTTTGCCCCTAGTCACCGTGGTGGAAGGCGGAATCATGGGGAAAACTTGGAAAAATTTCCTTTTTCCAAAAAGAGGGTCAAATGGTAGAATTTGGCCATGGTTCTCATTGGGGCCCACCTTAGGACATGTGTTAGGCTCATTTCCCGAGGACGGAGGTGCAGAGCAAAATGGAATTTTTTTCCATTTTTCCAAAAAGTTGTAAAAAGTCAGAGGAAGCCCCCGAGTTTGTTCTTAAGTTTGAATCTTCCACGTGGACGACCCAAATTCAAAGTAAAGATCAATGGTAGCTAAGAGTCTAAATATGATTTTCCCCCATTTTTCTGAAACACGTCTGGAAGTGTGAGTCTCCATGATTTCTTGGTCTTTTCTACATGCCAAACAGAGAGGGGAGTTAATTTTGATATCTAAGTTTGGTGGGAGAGATTTGGAGATGTCTTTTTCCATTAAAATGGTCTAACTATCGTGCCCGATCGGATTTTTGTTTTTCTTCTCCCAAACATGCAAGGAGGCAAATTTGGAGATTAGGAGCGGAAGTGGTTGGAAAATGGAAGGAAGCATGATTGCTAGAGGAAGGAGTTGAATACGGGAGATATTCAAAGAGATATGCCCTTGAGCACCCGATGAATTTCTACGAGATCTGATTTTGAGATTCACGATCAAAATCATGGCAAAACAACCGGTGTAATGTTTTTTCTTTTGGGGAGAAGGGGCTCTATTGTAAATGTTATAAAAGGCATGAATTTTTCATGCAAATGGTTGGAGTGTGAGTGGTTGGGACTGATGTTTCTAATAGAAAGATTGATAGAGCCCATCCTTTTTGACAAACCATTCAAGAAGCTCGTATATCCCTTTTGTATTAAATCTGATCATGTCAAGGTGGTTGCAAGTGTACATCCATTGACAAGCTCTGAGACTATTCTAGAAACTTTCCCTTGCTGATAGATTTAATCAAATTTGAGTTATTCTATGTTGTCTTGAGTAAAATGTGTTTCTTTTATTTCTGAATGTATACAAGTAGTTTTTCTTATTTCTGTTGCAATCTTGTATTAAATTTGATCAATCACACAGGCCTCAATCCTTTTGACAATTTACTGACATCTGCAATTTCATCTCCCAGAAGAGCTTTCATTTGGGGTTGGAATAAATGATTTAAAATCACTTTTCTTTCATCTGTTGACAAATATTGTTTGTAAGCCTCTGGGTGTACCTTAGGCATGATTTGACTTAGATTTTGATGCTTTGTTGGATTTTCTAACTTGAGCCTTCATGATAGAATCTCAAATATTGTGTGAAAGAGTGTTAATCTGGGCCTCCATTGAAGCACATATTCTAGTTAAAGAAAATTTTTAGCTATCCTATGGCATTTTGTTGGTTTAAATTTCCATTTTGTAAGACTCCTCAAGAATCTATTCAATCAAGTTCATCTTTCCCCACCTCCCACCAAAAATTCATTCAAAAACAATTCGTAGACACCTATAGTTTGATCAATACACTATTATTTCTAATGGTGCACTAACGCTTTTTTCCTTTGCAAATTAATGGCACACCACCAATTAGACCCATCTAACTCCCCTCCCACAACACCTTTTTGGTCATTTTCCCTCTTATAAACCATTTAAACAAGCCATTATAGCCTCGTTCTAACTACATTAGCCTCTTATTCCCTTCTAGATTGCTTCTATTAGGTCCTGGAAGATCAATCCACTTCGTTTAATTGATTAAGCTCTTCAGAAACCCTTCCACAACCCTAATTACTCTCAAAGAGAGATTAATTAGTCTAACCTAGATTAGATACCCTAAACATAGTCAAATCACACTTTCACATGCTAAAATTTCTTTTTGGACTTTAGCCTTTGTCCCACATGCACCCAAATCTCCCTTTTCTTCCAAACCAAAAACTATAAATAAGGCTATACCCCCTCCCTCATTTCCTAAGAATTATCTCTTCTTCCTAGCATAGATTATAGTAATTGTTTAGGTTTTAGATTATATTTCATCTTCTTCCATTGAGCTAAAAGCATTTGATTTTGTATTTCATAGTATTAACATGGAGTAAAATGGAAGATCCATTGGCCTTGAAGCCTTTAATGGGGATATCTCTTTCTCTTAACACATAAACTGAATGCTTATATCCTTTTAGGTTCATTATTTCAAGCTTTCAAAGAATAGAGATTAACTTTATTTGCTTAGTTTGCATGTTTATTTCAAATTAATGTATGCAAAGAAGAAAACCTTACTCATTTCTTATCACACAATCCATTGATCGATTGTTAAAATCCTTTGGGGTTTCTTTAGATATTCTTACCCAAAATCCATGGCTTTTGTAACTTTTCATTGAACACATTTGGCACACACGGTGGGACACTTATGTCCATCCTCCATTAATGGAGGTCTTTTAGGTTTTTCAAGTTTTGGGTCAAATCACTTGTTATTTTATCATTTTTGTTTCTAACCCTAGATAAATGACCTTTATTTATATACATTTTGTGGGTTTGATATATAAATAGGACACTTTGACTAACAACTAACCTGTTTGCTCTTGAAAATTTGAAAATCCGTGTTTTTTGTAGGTTTTTCACAAGGTGCACATAGGTGTCAAACAAGGGGCATGTACATGTTAAAACCCCAGCATACCCATCGGATCAGGCACGTACCTGTCAAGAGGTCCTCATCATTTGTAATTTTTCTCTCTATAGAGATGCGCACATGTCTCCGTCATCTGGCGCACTTATCCGCCTCTCTGGCCGCATAGGCGTAAATGGTCTAACTGTGTAAAAAAATTTAGTTTCCTATTTTAGGCTTGGGTGTGTACATGTAAAAACTTGAGTGTCCATGTCAATATGGGTGCGTCTCTATCATGTTGTGAGTGTATGTGTTTTACTGACATTAGGTTTTATTAATTTTTGACTACAGGCGTACTCGTTAAGTAGGGCATGTATCCATTGGTTGGGAAGCGCTGGTGTCAGTATAGGTGCACAGTGTCTGTATTAAAAATTGAAAATTTTTACGAGATACAAAAATATTTTCTCGATCCATTACTGCAAGTTTCTAAGACTAACAATTTGAAAAACAGGGTTCTTTCTTAACATTTCAGTTTGTATAGATTAAATGTGTTTTTTTCTTGGCTTAGAATTAGCTTTGTAGAAGTGTGTATGCTCTCTCCTCGCGTCTTCCAAGGTGATCTTGGAGATCAAAAAAATTATACAAAACTCATATAAATTGTTTAAAAAAACACTTGTTTTATAAAGGTTGAAATAAAAATTTCATGTGATTTCAATAGAATTTTTCACGTTGCGTATGCTCTTCCTTTGTGCCTTTTGGTGATCTTAGGAATCGAAGCAAAGTGGAAAACTCTCTTTCTTAAACATCAACCTACACACTAGAAAATTACTAAAAACTTGTTGTCTAAAGGACGTATCACTTGTCAAAGAAAGGCATAAAAAAAAAACACAAACCTTCTAATACACATGTTCTTACAGGTTGCCTAATGATGTTCTACTTAAAACCACATTAAGCTAAGAAAGATAAAAAAAAAACCATATTCAAAACATTGTATTGTAGGTTTCGAAAAGGTACGTCCCTATCTGCTCAACTGGAACATAACCCCTTTGGCATAACACCTTAAGCTACAACAATGGGGGTGGTTCTAGGAACCTAAAGTATTCCATCACTGTGTAACCTCGTGGATGAAACATGAAGCACTTTGCTTACCCACTTGAATAGTTTTCCTTGTGAGATAAAGTTTCAATTTTTCCCTCTTTGTGACCCTATTAAAAGTACACTATGGACACATTTACTACCCCATTTGTGATTGAAGGGGCAAAGCCAAGATACTCCCAAACTAGTCATTGTAACTTTTTAGGTAAATCACCCCGCTCGTGGATAACTTTGTGACACCTAGTTGAGAGAACTTATTAGGAAATCCATTTTTTCTTGGAGCCCACTTTACTAGTCCTTGTTGTGTCAAGCCATCATGAAGTGACAAATCATCTGGAATTTGAACCTTGTTTTTCGAACAAGGAAAAGAACCCTTGTGAGTTTGATCTGAGTGTCTTTCATCATGAAACTAAACTACGTCTCACTTTTGCTTAGTTTTATTGTTGTCTTCAGACGAGGTGAAACTCTGCCTAAGTGGTGCTTGGTTTGTTTCCATCTTTTGATCATTACCCTTGCGTTCTCATCTCCAATTGTTCACGGTGAGAAAGGTGCATACATGGCGCATTTTTATCAGAGATAGTACTCATCACTTTTTGTCCATTTATGCCCTTCCATGTTTGTGGCTGGGTTGTTAAACGTCTAAAGTGTGTGGGTGTGCTTTTCATATCTTTGATAAAATTTTGTCCATCATGATTTCAAAATCATCTTCACCACTATGAGTCTAGTTCATCTTTTGTCTCTTCTTGAGTTGATAGTTTTGTTCACATCCTAGACACACAATCTCAGTACTTACATCGTATTCTCATTTTTTGAGAAGATGGTATAAGTCCCCTTATTGCACGGTTACGCTACTCACACAATTAAAAAAACTCCTTGATATACTTATCACTTGGTTTCAGTTTTGACGTCATCTAAGTCTTCTTGAAAAGTGTTGATAACACCTTATATATATCATAATAAAGTTGTCATGGTACTAACACCTTGCTTGCTCGGTTAATGTATCACGGTGACATTATTACGCTATATCTATTCGTGACTTCCATTTTTCAGAAGGTTTGGCTTTCATCGACATTCAAACTAGTTTTAAGTATACCTTGTCAAGGGACTACGACAACATCACGTCAGTGCTTAGACCTTGTTGGGGTTCTAACTTGACTTACATATTGATACATCATTGTCACTATCTATTTTTAGGGCATAGGCTTGGTAACAAAAAATTGAGTGATCATAACATTTAGGTGTGCATATGAGTGTTCCTTGATAAAGACAACTGCATAATACTACATCTAGGATATGCTATAGTATAATTATGACATCACCTTGAACGGCTTGCAAAAAACCATACACTTGGGGGTTACGCTAGTTACATACAAATGTCTGCTAGTGATGCCTAAAATCATAAAAATGGCAGCCAAATCAAATGAGCAGGATATGGGATAAAATCCTTTTGACACCTTCCCATTCAGTGGTCACAATTTAGGACCGCTCTTCTCTCAAGTCAAAGATATGAATACGTTGATTGATCATAGTGGAGAAGAGTCGAACTCCTCCAGAGAACAACAAAGGTTGGGCCTAAGTAGATTTGATGAACTCCTATATTATAATAAGGATTAGTTACTCACAAGAGTCTTAGCATTAGGAGATAAATTTCTGCATGAGCGTGAAGAAGAAACAAAGGTCATTAACCCTAACTTTGGAGACAAAAGATTCATCTTAGACACAGATAATCCTTTTGATGTCGGGTACACTTCCACTTTTGGGAAACATAAGGCCAATGTCGAAGGTGAACCATCATGGAAACCTCACTTTAAGGCTTGGTGTAAAGTAAGAACTGAGCGGAAATCTTCCCCTCCTTTGAAATTTGATGAAGAAGAGGACCCCCTGGTTGAGGAGGAGATCCTCTAAAAATATATCTTGAAGTTGAGTCAGAAACTAGCAAACCTAGGCTCTTCAAAAAGAAACATATGCAAAGACAAAGACAAAAAAAACTTAATGAGTTTCAATTTGATCCGCATACAGACTATACCTTTAAGGCAACTTAGGCTCAAAGGTCAATATCACCTACTAAAGAGCAACTCATTCAGGATGAATTGAAATCTATGAAAGATACGCTTACTACATTACAACAGGGAAATGTAGGCCAAAATAGAAAATATTCGTATGAAGAACTATGTCCTTACCCCTTTGATAAGGACATGTTACAACAGCCTTTCCCAAAACACTTTACTATTCCCAAGTTTGATAAGTATAAGTGCAAAAGTGATCCTCGTGATCATATAAAAGACTTTTACATGGCTTGCCAAGAGGTCACATATAGCGATAATTTCTTAATACGGTTTTTTCCTCACATCCTAGGATCCGTGGGATTGGAATGGTTTTATAGCATACCCAAGGGCTTCATTACAACATGGCCCATGCTAGCAGAGAAATTTGTAAGGCATTACTCCTATAATATGGAGAGTGACATCACAATGAATGATCTATGCAACACAAAACAAAAACCCAATGAGACATTTGCAATATTTTTACAATGATGGTGTGGGTTAGCTAGTTGTTTTCCTTGTGCCTTACTAGAAAAATAGTTAGTGATCATAGTCATTCTGACTTGAACCTAGAAATAGCATTTCACTTGCAAATACATTATGGCTCAAACTTCAAAGAATTCATAGAGAAAGGTAGTCAAATTGAGAAAGTGCTCTTTGCCAAAGGAATGCTTAAACCCGTTACTAGAAACAAACATGAAGCCAAATCCACGACACCTAAATTCTTCAATAACAAAAAACATGTTGTTGGTGATGGCATTACAGACTCCAAGAGAGTCCAAGCCGTACAGACATACCCACTCTTAAAGCTTTCACAAGGGTCTCGTCCCAAAGCACCTACAAAACGTACATTCACATCCTTGATATAATATTTATCTACCATCCTAAAACAATTAGATTGTGCAAAAATGGTAGGGTATCCAATTACTGCAACAGTACCATATCTGGAAGATGTTCAAAAGCTGGTTTGGTTCAAAGAGCACGAATATTATGACTTCCACCGTGTCAAAGGACACAAAATGGATAGATTTTTGAGATTGCGCCATTATATCGAAGACCTCCTAGAGGAAGGGAAGATTATTGTGGAGTCTCGACCTGAGACTGGTAAAAGTTCAAATGAAAAAATGGGTATTTACAAAGAACCTTTTCTTGACCATGCAGATAAAAAGAAAAGAAAACCAGATCAAGGGAAAACTTCCAATGACTATAGGACTGCTGCCTATGTGTACCCTATAAATGATAGTCCTTATGATTCCCTCATTAGATGTATTAACTCATCTAATGAAAAGATCAAAACCATTCGGATTTTAGAAAAGAGTTGCACATTCGGGATAAGACGTGCCTACTTAATCATACCAAATCCTATGCCTAGCCCTCGGAAAGTTAGTATAACTTAATAGAGCAGATTAGAAAAAACATTTGCTCGGATATCTATTCTTGATCCCCTCAAGATCTATAATTCCCATAAGAACATACTGTATAAAACTTTGCAAAATTCAGGGGTTTCCATAGAGGTAGACCCCACGAACCTTCAAGCCATGATTGCATGCTTAGACACCAACGTTGTCACCCATCGCAAAATCAAAAGAGTACTTGTGGATGGGGGATCTAGTCTAATATTTACACCTTAAAGATGGAAAAGTAGCTAGGTCATTCGAAATAGAGTGGTGCTAAAATTATCACAATCACAACATAAGACAATGAAAAAGAGAGTCGGTAGGGACTATAGTAGTTCCCATGGAGGTAGGAACAACATGTCATGACACAACGCGTTTCATGTCCTTGACTTGAACCTTCATACTACATGCTCTTGGGACACCCATGCATCCATGCCATGCAAGCTATTCATCAAATTTTCATCAATACATCAAGTTATGTCATGAAGGGCAGGTGGTTACCAGAATGGGAGACCTGGAACCTTTCACACATTGTAGGGCATTGCACAGTTTTTCTCATGCCACTTATGAATGTCCTTCTGTAGATGTTGTCCCTCTAGAGATGGAGGCTATAAAAATTTGAATAGATTCAGAGTCTCTCACGCCTTTCAATCAATATTTTCCCTCATTGGTCAATCCATTTGCTTCATGGGAGGACACATTAGCAAAATATGGCCCAAGTAAGCCATTCACTCTTGAGTAGGCTCTGTTGATATCAAGACTTATCAGTATCCCCCGAACAAGGGGTAAGCCTTATTTTAAGTTCAAGAGTACCCACGAGAAATGTCCTAAACCATTGGAAAAATTTGTCCATAGTGGCCTCCTATCTGAGGAGAAAATGTTAGAAGACCCTACCAACAGAGTGCCAGAAGGCACCATGGCTTCATGTAATCAAGCACCTCAGTACATCAAAGGTCCCCGCATGATGTTTTTCATGGGCTATAGTGGGTTTGGATGTGGCATTAATGCACAAGGCTGGTTGGAGCCTATCCCTATTCCTCATTTTTTTTTAAAACTAATAAACATGGCCTTGGAATAAGGCCCCATGATGCTCTACCTTCTGAGAATGATGCCACCTCTTCTGAACGTGAGGACATTTCATCTCATTCTGATAGTGACATAGATTCCCAATGTAGCCTTTACGAGGATCTTGCCTCCATGAACCTATTCCCAAATTCGTCGGTCCTTACCTTATCCAAATCCACCCCCTAGATAAATATCCAATAGCCCTTGTATATCCTGAACTTATAGATTGGGATCAACAACTTCACGTACCCTGGATTTCTTTGAAAATGATGAGGCATTCATAGAATTCATGGGACTCAGGGACTTTATTTTGGCTAGAGACCACAAGAAAGGATTTAAAATTTAACTAGATGCCTATACATACTTCCGAGAAGAAGCGAGAGATGTATGGATGGTTGAATAAAAAGGCTATAAATAAAAGTACACCTACTTCTGAGAAACCAAGAAAGAAGGCTAAACAAAAATCCCATAGTGACAAACTCTTTGATAAACTCATAGACAAACAAAATGAAGGGTCTAAATATGAAGTGATTTATCCATTTGAAGATGATTATGAACTACCACGGAGGTCAATCTTACTCTTCCCCTAATTCTATGAGGATGGAGGATGCATCTAAAATGCTTATTGAGGAAGCGATCAACGTCAACATTGGCTTAGAGGAGCAACCTAGAATAGTCAAGTTGGGAGTTTCACTTTGTCAACTTAGGAACAAAGGACCTTTGTAGAGATCTTAAAAGAATACGTGGACATATTCATGTGGACATATGCAAATATGCCTAGTTTGGACCCCGAGCTAATTGTGTAAAACCTTGTTGTGCACCCAGATGCCAAACCAATCAAACAAAAGTTGAGAAAGATGCATCCTAAGGTAGCGCTCTTAGTCAAAGAAGAATTAGAAAAGCTGTTAGCTATTGATTTCATTAAACCTATTGACTATTCAGAATGGATCTCTAACATAATCTCGGTATAGAAAAATCTATTGGCATAAGGATTTGCATGGATTTTTGTGACATCAACAAATCATGTCCAAAAGATGATTTTCCCCTACCTAACATCAACATGATAGTCGATTCAACAACTAGTTATGAAATGTTGTCCTTGATGGATGGTTTTTCAGGTTATAACCAGATACAAATTGCGAGAAGAAGATCAGCATAAGACAACATTCATCACCCCTTGGGGAACGTTTTTCTACAAATTCATGCCCTTCAGGCTCAAGAATGTTGGGGCTACTTATCAGCGGGCCATGATAGTTATTTTCCATGATATGATAAGTGACATCATGGAGGATTATGTTGATGATATCCTAGCAAAATCCAAAAGTAGAAAAGAACACCAAAGTGTTGAGGTGTATCTTTTAGCATCTAAGAGACTATAAGGTTCGTTTGAACCCTAAGAAATGTGTCTTTGTTGTTTTATTAGGAAAACTCCTAGGGTTCATTGTCTCACAAAGATCAATTGAAGTGGATCCTACAAAGGTTGCGGCTATCACATAAATAACACCACCTACCACTCTCAAGTAGTTAAGGAGTCTACAAGGAAAGATTTAGACAATCCGTCATTTTATTTCACAACTTGTGGATAAGTGCCACCCTTTTACTCATTTTCTCAAAAAAGATGTCACATTTAATTAGGGACCTAAGCGTCGAAATCATTTGTGCTACTCAAACAATACTTGTCCACCCACACAATACTAATGCCACCTACCCCCGATGAACCTCTCCTCTTAAACATTTCCACTACCCGGTTTGCCATTAGTGCATTAATTTCCCAATATGACTTAGCCAATAAAGAGAGAGCAATTTACTATCTTAGCCACACCTTGATCACATACGAGTTGAACTATCTCCAAATAGAAAAGGCCTACCTAGCGGTTGTCTTCACATTCCAAAAGCTTCACCATTATCTCTTGAATAATAAAACCAAGCTCATATCCAAATTTGACCCTCTCAAGTACCTTTTATCCAAACCTACCCTCACAGGTCGAATGGCTAATTGGATCATTCTCCTGAGTGAGTTTGACATTGAGTTTGTGAATCGAAGTCTTTAAAGGACAAGTACTAGCTGATCGGTTAGCGAAGCTCCTCTTCCAGAATGGAACCTTTATGCTTGGATTTACTAGATGCATCTCTATGATGTATATTGAGGAATCCATAGAATGGAAAGTTTAGTTTAATGGATCTTTTACCTACCATGGATCTAGAGTGGGAGTGGTGCTCATCACTCCAACAAAGCGAGATCATACCACGAGCATTTTGGTTGGGATTCTCATGTACAAATAACATTTCGAGTATGAATCACTCATCGATGGCCTCAAGCTATCTATTACATGGAACATCAGACAGGTTGTGAGTCATTGGGTACTCTCAACTTATCATAAAATAGGTTAACGGTGAGTACAAGTTTAAAGATGAGAAGCTTATTCATAATAAAATGGTTGAAAATTTGAAGCAATATTTCACACAAGTCATATTTGAACAAAACCAAGGTCACATAATAGATCCGCATGATGCTATGGCTACTATTGGGTCTCTCTTATGCATAGCACTTGAAGAAAGTAGGATGCCTTTTTTTCGTGGAACAATTACAAGTACACGTGTATATGGTATACGAGTCAGCTTTGCATGTGAAGTTGTTGGTCATTTATCCCCCTCGTATGACCCTATCTTCCAATACCTACAAGATGGAACTTTTCCCCCGACATCATCCGTTACGAAAAGAAATCCCTTATTTTCCACATAGGCAGATACATTCATTTGAACCTCCTCTGTTAAACAACTGCAAATTAGATTAAACACCGAATAATAATAATATCAAATTTGAAATCATTCGGGATATATTATTCACAGGTAGAGGTTACATATATAGAGTTTGATCTCCTTGATTCTAGGAGTCAACACTCATCCCACTAATCACTCAACATCCCACAAATCTCTCCCAATACCTATTCTCACTCAACAAACCTAGAATCTCTCTAAGAGATCTCTACGAGTTGTCACCAACTCATTATTTGCACAATAATAATAATGTTCACAATATTAAAATATTGCTAACATTCACTCCCCTATTGTTAACATTGTTATTTCCACACATACACTCTCCTAATGTGAACAATGTAGAAAAAACATTCACACGTCTTCTACAGACTTGCACCGCCCTCGCATGCTCATGATCTTGGTATGCTTTGAACCTTTGTTCACCAAATACGAACCCCTACAATAACGGACCTCTCGTCCTGGTACGAGCCCACTCATGAACCTCTGTTCATCCTCTTCAAAAAAACATGATGTTGCTTTTTCTTGTGCTTTTATCTTTCTACTATCACATATTTACATCGGAGGTTATAAAAGCGAAATACAATTCTGAACAGGAATGTAACGTCTGTTCTTATTACAAACAATGAAACACACAACTAAAATACTTGGCCACCAAATCAATACCGCGGCCTCGTCGATGGTGCCTGACGAGAGGTCGCTGATCAACCTCCTTCCTCCGTTGCCTCCGGCCTCCATCTTTTGCTACTTACTTAGCATAAAGTATAGTCGAGGACGATACGCGTTATCTCTGCCGCGATACGGGCGTGGGCGAGGCGGAGCCCCCTCGCCGTGAATGGTTTTCATTTGTGTTTTCTCCTAAAAATAGAGTGTCGGATTACACCGAAAATGCACTCATTTGTCCTTTTTTTTTTTTATAGCAATTTTTCGACTCTTACAAACAACACAACTGTTAAAATAACTCGATGACACCTATATGATAAGTGAAAATACTTATACAACATTAATAGGTATAAAAGGTATTTTTAGTATCAATAATACTAGACAAGTTTTGACTCCTAGACAATGATGACAATAACAACATTAGGAAGCCTATATAACCGACTTATAGCCAGGGATTTAAATTTATAACAACTGTCACTTAAAACCAATTATTAATGAAAAATACTATGGGCTGGAGAAATAAACTAAACCGCTCATTTTTATGAGAGAGAAGAAGACAGGAGCTTGTTGTAGATGTTCTCCCACTACAAATTTGAATCTAGAACTGCTGTGAGATGTCAAGCGACTATATTTTGTGCATGCACATACAGGTCTGCATCTAAGGCATGTATAAACTGTTCCGGGATGACAGCTGGTTCAGCCAATCCAGACAACTGGCACACAACTCACGCAAAGACCGAGATCCACACACAAAAATGATCCTGAACGCTGAGATATCTCTCAGACTGTAAATTTGATCTTTCAAATATACAATAACAGGCAATAACAATATCAACTCTGTTCATTGAACCATGGAGAACCAAATGTGATTGAGGGAGTTGCTTGATCGCTGGAAATACGTGGATGAAAGTGAAGAAATAGAAATGATGCCACACGGACAGATCACAGGTCTGTATGTCGATGGAACACCGAATCAACTGAAACAGAAGATGATTGCGCTTCAATGCACCCGATCTATGAAGCCTCCCACGCAAAACCAATTCTCCTTTATTTATCCATGCGGGAAAGCCTCCATTATAGTGCATGTAATCTTTGTATTAGAAAACTGTATCATTTCTCTGTACTCTCGAATATAGCAAATAATAATACAAGATAGTGTCCTCCTGTATTCGTTTGCAGATCCTCACAATAGTGATTGCCGTATTTTTATAGATCCATACCTGAAATGGAAGGCTTCAACTTCTACCACTATAAATTATAAATCCAAAACTAATTTCACATAATAACGAGGATTCAAACAGGTGATGTGTTGAGGAACATCCAATATGAAAATCATAAACAACTACTGAGTGCAGATCTGAATGACTCTCATATTTGAATGGATCTAAATGGTGATGATTGTAAAAATGAATAGCACAGACATGCAAGGAAATACGGTTAAAATCACAAAACACAGCCTACAGTCTGTCCATTTCCAGGCACTCGTGCCTTATGCAGACGTCTGGAGGATGTGCTCACTGTTAGAGGGTGCATACAGATCAGGGGGACGTGCTGGAAACTTGGATTGATCTCTTGTCAGATCTGAGCCACCATACTGCAATGCAGAGAAGTCAATGCTACCTCCAGTATCCTAGGATGAACTTCGCTCTGATACCAATGATAAACACTGCAGAATTACATTCGCTGAACCTCCTCTGTTAAACACTGCAGAATTAGATTAAACACCGAATAATAATAATATCAAATTTGAACTCATTCGGGATATATTATTCACAGGTAGAGGTTACATATATAGAGTTTGATCTCCTTGATTCTAGGAGTCAACACTCATCCCACTAATCACTCAGCATCCCACAAATCTCTCCCAATACCTATTCTCACTCAACAAACCTAGAATCTCTCTAAGAGATCTCTACGAGTTGTCACCAACTCATTATTTGCAAAACAATAGCCCATTATAACCTCCCGGAGGCACCCTTTATCATCGTGGCTATGATGGAAATTTTCTTCACTTTGTTTGGATGTTGCTAATTCTATGCACGCAATTAAGGAAGAACATAGTGGTATTTTTGGAGCACATACTAGTGGCATGGTCTTAGCTAAAAAGCTATTGAGAGTAGGCTATTATTGGCCTACCATGGAATCTAATTGTTGCAACTTCGTCAAGAAGTGTGAACTATGCCAAAAATATGGAAATTTAATACATGCGTCAAGCACAAGCCTTATAGCCTATTGCAACGCCTTGGCCATTCTCTAAATGGGGCCTAGATCTCATAGGGAAGCTCCATCCTTCTTCATCAGATGGTCATACTCACATCATCACTACCACCGAATACTTTACCAAATGGGTAGAGGTGTCCCTCTTACCTATGTCACCGGTGCACAAATTTCAAAATTCATTATGAACCATCTCATATGTCATTACGGGATCCCCTTGGCCATTGTCACTGATAATGGTAAATCCTTCAAAAATAAAATGGTTAAAACATTGTGTCAACACTTACATATCCAACTTAAGTGGTCAGTAAAACTGATCGTAATTATCATCTACAGATACATCCCACCCTTTGGGCCTATCATACTTCCATCCGCACTCCTACTAGTGCTACCCCGTATTCACTTTTCTATGGCACTAAAGCCATCATACCTTTGGAAGTGGAGCTTCCCTCCCTAAGAATATCTCTTAGAGGCTATCTTGATAAAGATGAAGACTACAAAGTTGCTCGCCTAGCAGAGTTAGAACTATTAGATGAAAGGCGTATCAGAGTGCTCAATCACCTAAAAGTATATCAGAACAGAGTTTCCAGAGGATATAACAAATGCATCATTCATCGGGAATTTGATGTAGGAGATCTAGTTCTCAAAGAAAATTATAAGAACACCGTCAAAGACAGAGAAAAGAAAGGAAAGTTCGAGGCTAACTAGTTAGGTCCTTATGTTGTAATTGTAAAATATGGATTAGGATCCTACAAACTTGCATATTCAGATGGTGAAGAGATTCCAAAACCTATGAAAGCCATGCAATTGAAGTGGTTTTACTCTTAGGCATGACGAGAATATCAAATAAAAGCTAAAAATTGGAAAACAAAGAAAAAACAAGCAAAAAAATGGAAAAATGAGAAAATAGTAAAGAAAAAATAGGTTTTCCTCATGTGAAAACCATGCAATTGTGGCACAGGGGGAAAGTCTTTGATTGAAAACCAATTTTTTGCGCTCAAAGAGGATTCCTCGGACACAAGTTACTTATATGGAAGGACGGGTGATCATTACCACTTTTTAGATGCGACTTCTTTTGCTAGGTCTAGGAACCCTACTAGGACCACCTTTGCCTTGCCATGATCTGGTTTGTTTGCTCTTATATCTACATGGAGGACATCACCTTTGTATACTCCCATCTAATGCTGGGCATGAAAGTGTCATTTCCACCTTCTCGCACATTACACGTGTGGCATTTTTCCTGTTGTATATTCCCACATCATGTTGGGGGCATCCACGCTTCTTTGTTCTTGTACATTGCTTTCAAAACATGACCTTGGAAAATACAAAAACATTTAGAAAATGATACACAAAAATCTAAACATCTGGAAAATTTCCCTTTTTAGGGATAAAGCTACATTCATCTCACAACGTTATTCTAGAAACACCTAGACAACAATATGAAGAACGCAGCTATGAAAACTTATCTTTTTAGATAAACCTAAAAACATTAGAAAATATGTCAATGTTATCCCATAAAAATAGAGTAGTGCTTTAATTACTTTTAGTTGTTGGTTTGTATAGTTTTGATGTACTTAGTCATGTGGATTTGTTTGTTCTTTAAGTGGATCATTTGCTTATCTGATTTTGAATCTTGTTTGATTTAAATTATGTATTGCATTACATACATTTAGGAACTCTCACACTTGTAAACAATTTTTATAGGCTTCTTTATTTGTTATGTGCATCTTTTTGAGGTTCATTTTTACTTGCTTAGATTAGATCTCATTTCAATCTATTCTTAGCTTTTGCATGTGTTTGTTTAGTTATAGTTTGTTATGTTGTTTGTATGTATATATTTGTTTAGTTTTGTTAACGTTTTCTCCGTATTTTTTTGCACGCTTTTTTATTATCACATCTATCATCTATCATTTCATAACATTTCTAACAACATTCACTACATCACATATATATACAAAAATGCTAAGTATTACATCATGCATGTATGCTAAGCTAATCATCACATATCGTATCATCAATGGGGCAAGAGGGGGTTGCGCATGATCACAAATATATCCCCCACACCAATATCATCTAGTATCATCCCAAGTGCTAGAATAAAAACTCGAAAAAAATCATGAATCCAAAACATGTGGTGCTATATAGATATACATCATCAAAAATAAAAGAAGGAAATATACACATTTCTGAATCTAAGGTATGCCACATACATAAAGAAAAGAACAAATCATACATCATAAATCCAACATAATGTGATACATCAAAAATGTCCATATATACATACATATTTTCCAGTCAATACTCAAAATGATACATCATTGATACAATATGCCATCAAAAGGGGCATGCATCAAAAAGGAATCGATCCTTCATCACGAGGCATCATCAAAATAATGTTATACACAGCTATACATCAAAATCATCCTTCATAAGAGGTATGTATACAAGATATCTATACAAAAAGGAGTATAGAGCTCAACCACAGCTCTCGGCCTCATCGGGGCTCCCAAATGTGTCACACCGGTTGATGAATAATGGTTGTTGTGATGGACTGTACAGGGGTACCACCAAATTGTCTATATGGTCCATGTCTAGCCGGCTACTCGGTATGGAATGCCTAACTCGATCTCATCGAATGACCTAATCTCTACGACTGGAGCTTGTCGCGCACTACACTTTGACTTCTAGAATGAGACTACTCACTGATCTATTAGAACTGATCTAAAGTAGGCAATCCTATAGTACATGGCCTCACCACTAGATCTCATCGCATCTCGTATCAAGTCTGCATCTCTAGAAGTAAGAGCTTCCTATAGGGTGGCATCTCGCTAGCCTGTCAACCTACCAATATCAACCTGATCCTATCTCAAGGTAGCAGCCTCTCGATCTCTATCTGTGGTAATAACCTGCACCTGGTTCATGCCTGATCTCTCTATGTAAATTATCCATGTGATTGTTTATGTGCACGGTCCCTTTGAGCAACAACCATTCACACCTGAGTCTAGGACTGGTGTAGGAGGCTCAATATCTGAGCACCCTGTGTGGCCATATCTCGCATCTGACTCTGCCATGAGGCACTATTGCTAGCCTCGGTATCCTGTGCCCTAGCCTGATCCCTCTCCGCTGTCAAAATCTACACCTGGGTGAGTGCCTGATCTCACTCTACTATGAGGGCATGTACCTGTGCCCTAGCTGCATCTCTCTCACTAGCCACATGTAACTATACAACAATGGCCACCTATAATTGTTGATGAAGAGCAGCCCGCCGCCGCCAAAGGCTTTGTTACTCTGCAATATCAAGTGGTGGCCCCTACTTTGGAAGTACCTACTAAAGATGGGTATATTAACCCATCATGCGATGCCCATGGGGCATGTTTTATCTTCCATGATCATTCTGACCTTCTTTTATCTCGCTTTTACTAATGTTTACACATTGGGGCACTTCGTGTCATCCAACGGTCCCTTCTCCATCGCACTGAGGTAATTTACAAGCCTTTCAGGCACCTTTTCCTACCTTTTCCTCTATTTTTCATCCATTTTCCCCGTCGTGATAATTATTTACTAATTTATTTTAAATAAATTATTCTCGACCCATTTTTCTTCTTGTGGGAATATATTCTAGCTTTCTGATAGCTTTTCCTTCCCACTATCACCCTTGCACATATTTTTAGAAGATCTTAGATCTTTTGAAATTCTTCTGACCGATCAAAAATTTCAAAAAATTAAAAAAATTCAAAAAGTCAAAAACATTAAAAAACTTCAAAAATGGCTCAAAATTGGTTAAGCTAATCATCTACGGCTGAAATCTATGTCTATTGCATGGAACTCATCCCAAATCTTGCTGAAGTTTTCAAATCATTTGAAACAATGACTCATGCATCACCAAAATCTTCAATCACCTACACAAGCTATGTTGCTTACTTCATCTATACTTTGGGGCACTATCAGTTGCCTGGTATTATTTTCATCGTGCACATTGCTTTTTCGTGGGACCCAAGTGTCCTCCATCTTTCCCCTTGCATAATACACCTTGCTTGGGGCATCATTCTTCACCCTTTTCATTTATCAGAACATTTGGGACTTCATCTTGATAACAAAATATTTGTGCAACTATCTTAAACGTTGTTGGTTTAAGTGTGTGTGATTGTACTTATTTCCTTGTTAGGTGATTTTGTTTATTTCTCGTATTGCATTGCATTCGTGTATGTTGCATGGAGTTGGTCGTTTTTAGCATAGGACGGTTGTTTATATCTTGGATTTTCATGTCATTTTATGCTTCCGTCACATGCTCACATTTTAATAAAGACCCATGAGGAGGATTCTAAGCATTATGATGATTAAGTATTATTAGCAATTGATTTGTGGATAGCTCAATATCCCTTTTTCTTCTAGTTTCTTGTCTTCTCTGAACACTTTTCTTTCTATTTGTTTATTTTTTGATCATCGATCAAGTTTCTTCGTCACCCCATTGACACTCAAGGGGGCATTCATCATCCTTCATCCTATTAATTTTTCTTCTACCCCTTCAAAACAAATTCTACTTTTTTGCATTTGTCTACTTTCTTTGAAGTGACGTAGCTTACATCACCTCAAAGAGGGGAAAATGTAGACATCTGTAGTTTGATCAGTACACTATTATCTCTAATGGTTCACTAACACTTCTTTACTTTGTGAATTGAGAGAACACCGCCAATTAGACCCATCTAACTCCCCTCTCACGACACCTTTTTGGTCATTTTCCCTCTTATAAACCATTTAAACATGTCGTTATAGCCTCGTTCTAACTACATTAGCTTCTTATTCCCTTCTAGCTTGCTTCTATTAGCTCCTTGGAAGATCAATCCACTTCATTGGATTGATTAAGCTCTTTAGAAACCCTTCCAGAACCCTAATTACTCTCTAAGAGAGATTAATTAGTCTAACCTAGGTTAAATACCCTAAACATAGTCAAATCACACTTTGACTTGCTAAAAGTGCTTTTTGGACTTTAGCCTTTGTCCCACATGTACCCAAATCTCCCTTTTCTTCCAAACCAAAAACTATAAATAGGGCTATACCCCCTCCCTCATTTCCTAAGAATTCTCTCTTCTTCCTAGCATAGATTATAGCAATTTGTTTAGGCTTTAGATTATATTTCATCTTCTTCCATTTAGCTAAAAGCATTTGATTTTGTATTTCATAGTATTAACATGGAGTAAAAGGGAAGATCCATTGGCCTTAAAGCCTTTAATGGGGAGATCTCTTTCTCTTAACACATAAATTGAATGCTTAGATCCTCTTCGGTTCATTATTTCAAGCTTTCAAAGAATAGAGACTAACTTCATTTGCTTAGTTTGCATGTTTATTTCAAATTAATGTATGTAAAGAAGAAAACCTTGCTCATTTATTATTACATGGTCCATTGATCATATTGTCAAAATCCTTTGGGGTTTCTTTAGAGATTCTCACCCCAAATCCATGGATTTTACAAATTTTTATTGAACACACAATCAATCCTACCCGATTACCCCGTTTGTCCTGTGTGCCTACAAATGTATAATCTCTATTACCAAAACCTGCAGAAGCAATCACGGTCTCAAATGTCTTTAGTAACATTTTCCTTGTTGTGAAAATATCTCCATGATCTAGAAGTCACAACTCGTGAGAGTCGATTTGGTGTGTTGATAATATTTTCCCAAGGTCTTCTCTCGTAAAAATCTATGCAAAAGAAGGATTTATCATTTTTCTTCAATAAACAGAGGTTACAAAATAGTTTCTCTTACCTTGGTTGAAAGGCACAACCTAAAATAGTTAGGATCAGATCACATCCTTTTAAGGTGTTATCCATCTCTCCACAAATCCAAGTATCAAAGGAATAGTCGATTTCCTCCCAAGCTACAAAATGACATATATTTATGATTTGGATGCCTTTAAGCTCTCCGTTAAATTAGTGTTGCTGCTTGGCTTGAAAATGAGAACAAATTTTGATACCAACAGAACCCTAATCTATTAAATTGAGGTAGGACAAATGAAGCTTCGAATAGGATAATCACATAATATATACTGCATTGGAAATACTTACCACTAGAGGATGCCACTTGGGTCGGAGAAAAGCATTTACAACACCCTAGTTTACATTCGTTTGAGGACAAGAAAATTTTGCGAAGGGAAGATTGTAATGTCCCCATTCCTACCTCCACGGTCTAGCGACTAGTTTCCCATCTTAGCCTTGGTCACACCCAAGGGGCTGGGCTAGTGTGTAGATGGTTGTTTGGTATGGTTTTCACCTACATTTAACTTATATGTTATGTTTTGGCACTATGCATGTACTTTATGATGACTTAAGTGAAAAAGGTGGGGCAATGTTCTATTTCTTCATTGGGGCCACTTAACTCGGAACTTTTTTATCCTAGGAGAAATAAAGTCACTTTAAGTGATGATTAAAACATGACATATTTCCAGGGGCTCAAATTAGGGTTTTGTTGGCATTGTTATGATGAAGAAAG
This sequence comes from Taxus wallichiana var. yunnanensis, assembly GCA_018340775.1. Classification (NCBI taxonomy): domain Eukaryota; kingdom Viridiplantae; phylum Streptophyta; class Pinopsida; order Cupressales; family Taxaceae; genus Taxus; species Taxus wallichiana. The sequence goes on along the minus strand of CM031238.1, from coordinate 255,756,459 downwards.
TTTTAAAAGGTGGTGTTTGGGGAGGAAAAAGGATCAGGGATCATTTTGCAATCTTACATTAGAGCTTTTAGCTTGTTTTCCTTGCTTATGGAGGTTAAATTCCATAGGAACCCTAGCTTTGATAGTGAAATACATACCCTAGCTAGTAGATCACTCTTCGGTGGTGAAAGATCTAGCCCTAGTTTATTATTGTGGAGTTTATTTACATCGGGTCGCCAAATTCAAAGTTTCGAGGCTTTTTGATCCAGCTTTCAAGTCCAGAAAGAGAAGACAAATATATTCAAGAAGAGAGATCATCTATTTTATCAATGTAAACTTCTTGTTATTGCATGTCATTGCATGTTGATGCATTTACTTGCATTTTTTTGCATGCTAGTTAAATTGCAATAAAGGTGAAAATAGTGGTTATTTTATGATTTTATACATTCTTTGCCATAATATTTTTTCTCACATAAAAAAATCAAATTGTTATTTGTGAAAATTTGGTTAGAAATCTTGAATGTAAAATCAATCCGAAAAAGGGATATTTCACGAGAGATAGAACTAAGAGGTTACCTTTGGGTAATGATTACATTCCCTTTGTAGGCATCTATTACATTATTTATGTAGATGAACTTCCACTGTTGCATCATTTGTTTTCACCTCAAGGATGAGATTTTTGTGGGAAAATTCCTCAAGAGAGATTTAAAGAAAATATGGATGACTATGTAGTTATTGAACCATCCTTTTCTCAATGGGGAAGTATGCTTCTCTACCTCTATATGTCTCAAAAAATAAGTGTTGACTATTAAAACATATTTCTTCACTTCTTTCTCACTCCTCAAGGTTGTTGACAAGGAATCTAGGTTACTTTTCTACATTTCAAGTACAAGAAATAAAGATATGAGTAATACTTCATATTAGAAGGATAACATATGCAATAAATGTTATAAAGAAGGTGATCCCTATTTTCATGGAGATTAAATATGGTCCCTTCCATTTTTCTCTACTCATTCCTATAAGGCTCAAATTTACCAATGGCACGTATCCTCCTCCATTCTTCACCTCCTTCACTTATCTCCAATCCCTTTAGCATGGTTCCACTAGACCATCTCCAATTACATCCTCTTTGTTGCGAACATATGTCTATTTTAGAATGACATGATCCTCCTTCATAAAAAATTTACACCTTCTTCAATGTCTTTGGCACCTTCCTCAAAAATTAAAATAATTCCTAAGATAGCTGGCAATTCATCAAATCCCACTTGCTCCTTGCACTCATTCATGTTATTGCTCATGAATTTTAGCGAAAGAGGCACCAATCGCACTTTCACACAAATTTTAATAAGTTTTTTAATTCACATTTTTAAAAGTTCAAATGAGTAAATAGACAAGAGAAGATGCATGCAGAGCATGGCATCCTTGTAAGATAGGTATAGATGTTGTTTGTTTCCATCTCGCTTGCTTGAAAATGTTGGAAACTAGTGTTTTGCCCCATTTCCCTTATTGGACTACTAGTCATGTCATGTCCCATATATATATATATATATATATATATATATATATATATATATATATATATATATATATATATATATATATATATATATATATATATATATATTCCTAGGAAATTCATTTCCTAATAACCATACAAAAATCAATGTCTCATTATTCATTTAATCATTACATCGATCTATGAAGATAACAATAGTTGTCTATCTTCTTTGAGAGATAGTTTATTCCAATAAGAGCACACCGATAAATTTAATAAAATAATAATAAATATCTATTTAGGCCATAGTTTTTAGAATATGCACATTTCATATTTAAATTATAATACCATAAAATGATCTTGATTTTCTTACTTCCTAAGAATAGTCTTAGATTTTAAGGTTTGTGAAATTACCTATAGATCCATTCTGAAAGCACGTTCATAAGCCATACTTTTTAATACTAAAATATGTACACTTCGTATTTAAAAGATAACCCATAAAAGGACTATCACTCTATTTTTCGTATGAACGGCCTTGGATTTTAAGGTTCGTGAAGCTAGCTAGGTATAAAATCAGCTAGGTATCCCCTCGGATATTTCAGCTGATTGGAAGGCTCATATACTTTTTGAATACTCCAAAAATCAGTTTGCATGTGAGATTATGGATGACATTATTCAGATGATCGATACAAAGTTGTGGATGACCTCATCTACTACAAGGATAGAATTTTCCTTGTACCAGAGTCCAAAATGAAGGAGAAGATCCTTCAAGTAGTGCATGATACACCCTTGGCTAGACATCTAGGATATTTTAAGACATACAGGTACATTAGAGAGAGATTCACATGGAAGGGGTTAAAGGAAGATGTCCTTAACCATGTCAGGGAGTGTTTGGTTTGTCAGCAAACCAAGGTAGAGTACTCTTTCCCAACAGGACTTCTACAACCTCTTCCTATTCCGAAAAATAAGTGGGCAAGTATATCCATGTATTTTATCACAGATCTTCCCTCAATGTATGGGCACGATAGCATATATGTGGTGGTTGATCAGTTGACTATATATGCCCATTTCCTTTCTATGCCTTCAAGGCATAAGGCAACGCAGGTGGCTCAGACTTTCTTCACATGTATTTTTAGGCATCATGAGTTGCCTAAGAGTATTGTCAATGATAGGGATAATATTTCATGAGTACATTACGTAAGATATCTTCAGCTTATAGGTACGAATAGATGACATCTAGTACCAACTATCATTGATAGACTCATGGGCAGATTAAGATAGTGAACAAGTGGATAGAGGGCTACTTGCATAGCTATGTTGTAGGACATCAACATGCATGGGTCAAATGGCTACATATGGGTGAATATTGTTACAATACCACCTACTAGATGAGTATTGGTATGACTCCTTTTCAAGCATTATATGGTTATGAGGCATCCTCATTTGTAGACCTAGTATTATCAGATAGTTGAGCTCCCAAAGCTCGTGATTGGGTATAGGAGAACTAGGACATTCTAAAGGCTCTCAAGGAGAACATACAGAAAGTGCATAATCAACATAAGGTATATGTAGACAAGCACAAAGTTGAGAGATCATTTGAGGTTGGAGATTTGGTATTCTTATGGTTGCAGCCATACAGACAATCCTCATTCAATAAGAACAGTGTAGAGAAGCTAAAACAATGATTCTATGGGCCATACAGGATAGTGCACAAAGTTTCGGTAGTAGCTTATGAGTTGGAGTTTCCAAAGAAAAGTAAGATTCATCATGTCTTCCATGTTTCGTGCCTTAAAAGGGCACTAGGACAATATATTGCACCTTCCACGATTAACCACCATTGGATGATGATGAGAAGCTAGTCTTAGAACCAGAATCTAATATTGAGGTAAGACAAAGGAATCTTTAGAACAGGTAATCACATAATATCTAGTGCATTGGAAATACTTACCACTAGAGGATGCCACTTTGGAGGAGAGCTTATTTTACAAGACCCTAGTTTACGTTCATTTGAGGACAAGTAAATTTCGGGAAGGGTGGACTGATGTCCCCATTCCTACCTCCAAATACTAGCAACTTGTTTTCCATCCTACCCTTGGTCACACCTAAGGGGCTAGCGGTGTAGATGGTTGTTGGGTATGGTTTTCACCTACATTTCACTTATATGTTATGTTTTGGTGTTATGCATGTACTTTATGATGACTTAAGTGAAAAAGGTGGGGTAATGTTTTATTTCTTCATCGGGGTCACTTAAGTGGACCTTTTATTTGGCCTAGGAGAAATAAAGTCATTTTGAGTGATGATCAAAACATGACATATCTCTAAGGGGCGGTCGAATTAGGGTTTTATGGGCACTTTTATGATGAAAAAGTTATAAAAGGTGGTGTGTTTGGGAAGGAAAAAGGATCGGGATCATTTTACAATATTATGTTGATATTTTAGCTTGCTTTCCTTTCTTGTGGAGGTGAAATTCCACAGAACCCTAGCTTTGATAGTGAAATATCTAGCCCTATCTAGTAGAGCACTCTTCGGTGGTGAAATATCCAGCCCTAGTTTACTATTGTGGAGTTTATTCAAATAAAGTTGTCAAATTTAAAGTTTCGAGGATTGTTGATCCCATCATTACACGCTTCTTGAACCATCATTTTCTCGATGGAGAAGTATGTTGTTCTTCCGCTTTGTATCTCAAAAAGAAGTGTTGATTATTAAAAATATTTCTTCACTTCTTTCTCACTCCTCAAGGTCGTTGATGAGGAATCTTGGTTACCTTTTTGTATTTCAAGTACAAGAAATAAAGATACAGTAATACTTCCTATTAGAAGGATAACATATGCAATAAATTTTATAAAGAAGGTGATCCCTATTTTCATGGAGATTAAATATGAACAATCAAGATTAATTTCTGCAATACTTCAATGTATTGAGTTAATAATGGTTGATATGGAATACCATATTGAGCATTAATATATAATAGGAAAACCTAGCAACCTAATTATTTCTTTTATATATGATAAATAATTTTAGAATCATATGGGTAAAAATCAAATTTTAGATTAGAAATGAACACACATAGTTTAAAGTTCAGCTACATCTCAAAAAAATGGGATTGTGAGATATGAATTCAAGTACGATTCTCAACAAATTGTAGACACGACTGCTTCATAATGTTGTCTCACTTGATCTATTTAGATAAAAAATTTAGGACAACCATACACCTTCTTCAATGTCTTTGGCACTTTCCTCAAAACTTAAAATAAATCCTAGAATAGCTAGCAATTTGTAACGACCCATAAAAAATCCACACACGAACAACACAGTGAAATACAAGATAACTTTTTTTTGACTTTCTTGGCACATAACATGACACAACATGTCGTCACCAAGGATACAACTAACACTGTGAACAACTTGATACAAGGATGGCCACAAGATCAGCACGAAACGTTCACACCTATCAAGGACAACTTACTTTTCTTTTTGACAAGACAACATAGAAGTCCAATCACAGAACACACTTACAGTTAGGGCCAACCACAATGAGATATTCTTGAGGGTTATTTATTTTTAAAAATACATCTTGCAATTCTTAGCTTCGTTTTCAAGGAGACTCAGGATATGATTCATACAATTCATCTTACCAAGTTAAATTTATTCTTTTGACACAGAGTAATTATCTTTAAATCTTCTCTATTATGACCTTTATTTGCTTAATTCGTTTATCAAGAAAAAGGAGAATTCCAATTCCACAAGGCCATCTGCTCACCACTAATGCTACTAAGATTCGTTCTTGCCCACAAGACAACATGGTTTTAAGTTCAGTACACTTAAGAGAAGAGATACAAGGTGCCTTGAAAAAGGGTTAGAGGGAGAAGGTCGAGATGAAACATTTTAGGACCTCATTAGTTATTTCCAGTATTAAATTAAAGCTAGGGCTCTTAACCAAAATTAACAACAACTTTACTTAGGCTTTGCTAAAAGTATTAACAAGAAGTAAAAATTTACTTTCCAAATGGCGGTGAGAAAGATGGTGAGGTCTACAATTTGTTTTCTCTGGCTTATTAAATCTTATCATCTTCAAACAACTAACAGTTCATTTCACCTTAGGGTCATTTTACAAATTTCACCATAAAAGGAATAATGTTCACTAGAGGAGCTAGGGTTATCATGATATAAAGTTTACTTGCAATGATAGTCTTGCTCTTGTTTACTTAAAGGATTTCTTGCTCTCAAGTTGGTGACCCCTACCTTACTTTATTTGAATACAACTTTTAATATAACTTCCAGAAGTATTAAACAATCTTATGTTAGTTTACTTATGACACTTTATTTCTAAGTCATATCAAGATTTAACTCAGAATTTATTCTCAAGGCAAAGTTGAAGCAACACTCATTTACGAGAACAAAACAAGATTACATCATTTCTTAAAATACTGATACTCCACAAGACACTCAACCACAATAACCAAATTTTCTTATAATTTCCAATGATGGGCACACAATACAGGGTTTCCAAAGTTCAGATGACAAATCTACAATACATTATGCTAAGACATTAATCCTCTTCTAAACTTTCCACTGGACGTTAACAACAGTTGAACAACATACAAAGGTTTCGAGCAAAGGAACTTCTCAACTGAGGTTGATGACAACAGTCTACAATTCTATCCCTCATCTACATGCAAAATCCATCTGCAGACAAATTTTCTACAAGAGTCAGTTCACGAGAACTGAGCAAGATAAGGCTACACAAAACCACCATAACTATTATCTAACAATATCATGAAAAGAAGCACTTTATTACAAGAATTTGGGTCAAACCTCTAAACTCTATGAGCACATCAAGTTATAATAAAGTCTATAACATGTCAATCAAAGAAGGAGAAGACCTTGTACTTCAGTTAGGAGAAAATGCAATGAAAGTAACAATCATATGAGAATGGCCCTTGGCCCTATAAGGAGAAAACAAACAATCTAGCAAAAACAGAATCCCCATCAAGTAAGTAATTAAACAATAATTACAAGATTGAGATTTGATACATATACCAGTCATCTAGAAATTTATCAAAGGTACCAAATGCATAGGCTAAAATAATATTTTTCCAAAAGAACAAGAGTTGATCGGCCCAAGAAGGGAGAAACACGGGTTTCAGAAATTAACACAAAAAGCCATGCATAATTGAGTTTCAAACCGGAAATCAAATAAAGTATACACACAACATAAGTTTCGAGGTGAAAGCAAAGTATATTAGTTTTGACCATTAACTACAAGATTTTCCAATCATCCAAGAAGGGTCAAAGTCTTACAGGCTAGTAGCAAGCATGCGAGAGAAGAAGGGGGTTCCGTCACACAAGAGTATACAATAATGTCATCAACAAATTTTATAACACTAAGGATTTGCAAACCTCCACTACAATACTAATGTTTGGTTAATTTAAAATAAATTACCCATATCCCAAAACAACCATATTTTACGGCAACCCTTGGTAACACAGTCAACCGTCGCACAAATAGATACAAACATAATTTCTAAGTGACTTTATCAAAACAAAACCTTCCGCTATGAATTCATAAGATTATCACACGAAAGCTGAGTTTTTCCCGAAGGTCAATCACATTTAAGGAAATCTCCATCACAAACTATTACGGTAATTACGTGCAAAAAACCACCAATATTAATTAATAATAAGTTAACATTACAAGGAGAAAAGTTAGGAAAGATAGAAGAGCGCCATCAGAAATAATTCTGAGAAGGGGATTAGACCAAACTATTCTAGTGTCAATGAGGTACTGGATTCGCACAATGAAACCTCCAGCTTAGTTGATCCGAAAAACTAGTTATGATTCAAGTTGATAAGGATGGTCAAGATACTTCTTGAGGATGGCCTTAAAAGCCTAGAAACAAGATGAAAGATAGTATAAGAGTCTAAACACGTGAGACGGCAAAACACATTGCACACAAACCTTTTCATTCTACAAGTTTTAATACCAAAACTCTAAGCTGGCTAGCCCAAGCATGGATCACACTAATCCTACGACCTTCCTTTCTCGATGCCAAAAGGTTATCAAAGGGACTTGCGAAGGAGCTAACAAAAATGTCAAAAGACAACCTAGGTGCTAGGGAGGAGCTTCATAGTTATCGTAACTTTCTTCCATAATATCGAAAATACTAGTTGATCAACATAATAACTTGCAACTCAATCACAGAGAAGAATTAATACATAACAAATAGATGAAGGTCTATCATTCGAGTAAGAGAAACATAACATTCAGAGGAGAGGGCACACGCATTCTTTCGACCCACATACTGTCAACGATAAAGCTAAAACAAGAAGAAACAAGCAGAAAGGGAAAACTCCCATCATGACATCCAACCGACAAATCAATTCCGGAAAAGTGGTTCGATTTCACAATAATTTTAAATAAAATAACAGAGAGAAAAGTGTAGAAATATCTTGCCTTTTTTCTCTAGATCCAGTAGGTTCCATGGACACCGCCCGGATCAGCAACAATAACCCAAGCCAAATTCCATTTTCTTCAAGCTCGTTGGGCGCCCAAACATCGACCATCTTCACATTGGCACAGGTAGGAGTTCACACCCGGGGTGGGTGGTCTAAAATACTTGCCAACATCCTCCCAACACCGCTCCAAAATTAGCCCTAGAACTTCTGTAGGCCCCATTTTGGCAATTGAACTTGATCCTTCGTCATTCATCCAAACACCTCCACCATCTCCATATGCATCTGATTGTTTATGATTTGGACCTCCTAACCTTGGTGCTCTCATATTAGGAGCAGCCCTAGTCTGAGACAAAGCAAAAGAAGATGGCTTTATAACCAAAAGCAATCTCTTGGTACAGACTCCATATCCATAAAATAGTCCCTAGACTTAGCATCCTCAATTAAGGCTGACCAGTCACTAGATTGCTTCAATGCAGCTGCTTTGTCACCCCTGGTGCTCACTTCTGCTCTAGTGACTGACAGGCCATTTTCACGGAATATGCGAGTCACATCAGAGAGAAGACCAACTCGGTCACAACTGCATAATTCAAGTCTCATTCCCTCAGAGATTCTTCTTTCTATAGCTGCCTCTAAACAGTGGATTATTCTTTGCCTTTCTGCTTCCGAGTTCACTGGGCAGCCATCCATATGTCTGATGTAGTACTCCTGGAATGCATCAGGTCCGTCCGAATCAACTGTTCCATGAAATACAACATATTGCATGTCGGTTAAAGTGCAAATCGTGTCAAAGAGAAGTTTTGGTCTGTCCTTAGACTTAATATTAATGACAGAATAACCTTTCTCAACACAGTTCTGCACAGTCACTATAGGCCTGGTTGTATCATCCCTGGATTCTAGCAGAACGCTATGCACTCTTTCATAGTCACGATCTGCAAACATCATTTGATGTAGATGCCTTTCAGTATGAGTAACACCCATAGAAACAATAGTCTTGATACTACCAAGCTTGATAGGAGCCAACAAAAACGAGCCAAAGTGTGACCAAGTCACCGAAATCGAACACAAGAAGGAGACAGACACTCAACTACGGGAAGAGTGGAAGAAATAAAACAGCAAGGCAATTTGTGCTTCATGAATATTCTGATAAAAAAATAGATCCGCCCAGTATGAGATACTCTTCCATGGGTTACATCGTAGAACAAGCAAGAAATCAATAGAGAATCTTAGTAAATAAATTTCATCAGGTCTGTTGGAAGCACTCTCACTGTCACATAGTCGATTTGAAGAAAAATAACTCAGTACATGTTCTGGATCTGAAAAATATCCTGCTACCTTCATCTCCCAAGACATTTTCTCCAACATTGCATAGATCTCCTGTATCGTGCAGAGACAGAGAAGCACAAGAGCTTGAATAAACACTAATGGCACCGGCCGCCCTCTCGGAGCCATCATCCCAGCGGCGTATGCAAATAGTATACGTGCAAAAGTATACACACTGTATATGTCTGTCTGGACGATCTGCAGTCGAGAATCCCGAACTGAAGATGCATCTGGTACTGAACAGATAACAACGTAGATGGACAACCTGCTTGCTGGAAGTGCTCACAAAGGCTTCTACTACACTGCACATGCCTGCCGCCTGGTTAGTCACTGTTGCGGGTCGCAGGTAAGGATCCCTGACCAGAACACACCTTGCAGCACTCAAAGAACGTGGAGGAAAACACGCCTACCTCACTCGCCACACACAGTCCAAGAAAAACGCGCCCAACACTCCACCTCAACGCATTCAAGAAGGAAATCAACAAAAAAGATCATGGAGAAGAAAAACGACTCCACCGACTCCTCACGCAAGAACGACATGCATAAAACGCGGAGGTCATTACACCTGACTGCAGTCGGGTGGTTGGGAGGAGGCCAAGGTGGCAAGTGGAGGCCGATGCCCACGGGGCATTACACAATTCATCAAACCCCCCTTTCTCCTTGTCCTCATTCATGCTATTGCTTGTGAATTTTAGCAAAAGAGGCACCAATTTATTAATAAGTTTTTTAATTCACATATTTAAAAGTTCGAACGCGTAAATAGAGAAGAGAGGAAGCATGCAGAGAGCATGCCATCCTTGTAAGATAGGTATAGATGTGGATTGTTTCCATTTGCTTGCTCGATAATGTTGGAAACTAGTGTTTTGCCCTATCATGGCCGTCGATTTGGACTACTAGTCAGTCATGTCCCATATATATATTCCTAGGAAAATCATTTCCTAATAACCATACAAAAATCAAAGACTGTTATTCATTTAATCATTGCATCGATCTATGAGGATAACAACAGTTGTCTAGCTTCTTTGAGAGATAGTTTATTCCAACAAGAACACACCGATAAATTTAATAAAATAATAGTTAAAAATCGGTGTAGGCCATAATTTTTAGAATATGCACATTTCGTATTTAAATTATAATAGCATAAAATGATCTTGCTTTTCTTTCTTAAAGCACACTTCATAAGCCATACTTTATAATACTAAAATATATACACTTCGTATTTAAAAGATAACCCATAAAAGGAGTGACACTCTATTTTCGTATGAACGGCCTTGGATTTTAAGGTTCGTGAAGCTAGCTACGTATAAATCCGTTGCAAATCCTTTTCAGAAAGTAGTAAATTTTATAACGTTGAGAAGACCGTCTGAAAATAAACGGGAAAAAGCAGACGCGTGGTAGACAGGTGTCGGGACTAAATTTTATAGCGTTGTGAAGATGGTCTAAAAATAAACGGAAAAAGCAGATGGGTGGTAGACAGCTGTCAGGAGCAAATGACTGTTGGGAAAAGAGCTGTTAGCGAAAGCATTATAAAAATCCCTTTCCCGGTAATAATTTACCATGTTTCGGTGTGTCTGGTTCCTCTGTGTCTGTGTTTTTTCCTTCGTGTCTGTGTTTTTTTTGCCTTGTCTGGTTTGTCTCAATGTGGAATGGCCATGCCCCGTCTTTGTTCCTTATTTTTGAGCTTTGAATAGCTTTTGCCTTTATTTTTTGTTTCTTTTGTTTTATTTGTTTCTCGTGTCTTGTGTTGGAGATGGCAGCTGATGGAGCAGATAGCAAATTATTCGTGTGCTGGTAACTTACTCTGATCTTCTATTGTCAGATGTAATTGCAGATTTTCGAGTTTTCTCCTCCATTTTCTGATTTGGATTTGGTGCTTTTCTCTCTGTAATTACAGGTTCCTCTGCTATCACGGAACAGAGCACTGCGGCAGAACAGAGCACTGGTATGTTTTGTTTTTGTGTTGATTTATCTCCGCAAAGAAGGTCCTTTTATTTGGACAGATTTTGCTACAGCTTAGGGTTAATTAATCGAGGTAATGGTCCCATCATCTGTTGCAGCCGATGGCCGTCCTTCATTGTAGGCTGGGGTTTTAAAATAATTTACAGAGTTTTTTATATCGTAGGGTTATATTTCTTTTTTATTTGCCCATGTTTAGTATAATGCTCACTTTCTTGAAGGTTTTTTGGGTTTGGAAATAGGGCTCACAGAACAATACAGCTTCTTAGATTGAAACGTTCAAACATATTTGAGATTCGTTGTCTTCTAAACTCACTAAAGTTATAATTAGGTCAGGGGTTTAACTAAATCCTTGTTAACGTCTCTGCCTTTGAGAGGTCCAACTGGTTTTACCAAATCCTTGTTTATTTAATTTTTTTAGGGGTTTTTCTTGTTCTGTTCTCTGTGTATTACATGGCCATGCTCTGTTTTTTCTTTTCCGGATTTCTTTTGGTCTCTGAGAAAATGGTTAGGGTTGTTTTTATTCTGGGTTCAGTGGATGTTTTCCTCCCTCGATAGTGAAGGATGCAATCTGGTAGGATTCTTTTAACTGCACAAAATTCTCTTAATTCGCAGATTATTGATACCTATTTTAGCTTAGATACATCATTTACTACTTTAAGTCAATTTATTTGGCATTAATGAATGCAGGTGAGGGTGTAGAGTTTTTATAAAATATAGGGTGTAAATTTCACTCTTATGACACAGGATTGGCAGAGGAGGCGAGGGCCGGAAATCAGAGGAGCTGTTGCTGGTGTCTTCTAATCCTCTTTATCATTTTGTACTGTAGTTTGCATTGTTGTTCCTCTTTTTAAAGTTTCTGTGGGTTTTTGAATTGTTTATTTCTGTTTTTGTGAGGGTATTTCACATTGTGCATTTCTGTTTTTTTGGGATTGTAAGTGCTTTGATGTCTGTGAATTCCTTTGGTTTTTTTTTTTTTTTTTTTTGGCCCATATTTTGCACTCTAATAAAATGTTGCAGAAAATTCTCTTAATTTGCAGATTATCAATGAGTATTTTAGATTATATGCATCATTTAGCTTCATAGAAAAAGCATTTACAAATCAAGAAGTTGTTTGTGTATGCAATAGCAGACTGGAACTGCCAGACAGCAAAGGATTCGTTCTGGTATGTTTCTTTCAACTTTCAGAATATTTTTCCCCAAACTTTGCTAATGGTTCTGTTGTAGATTACAGTATAGATTTTTTTTGTTTTCACTACATGCCGAGCTCTGAGAGTTCAACGGGATAGTAATATAAAATATACAATTAAATTGTATTGGAAGGTTTAAAATATTTGATTGTTGAAAATTTTATACATTGTCAATAAATTGTTAACTCTTTGTAAACAGTAGCTAACTGCAATGACAGTTGATATGGATTTTGCGGCCATATTTGGTAATAACACCAATCCATGGTGTCTACTTCTATTATGCATCTGTCTGTTTTGTCTTCTTGTGCTTGCATTGTTTAGGTCTTTTTTTTTAGTGGTCTAGACTGTTTTGTTGTCAACGTGTTGCTGCATGGCCACGCTCTGTTTTCTGTTTTTCTGTTTTTCTTTTACTTGTTTCTTTTGGTCTCTAATAAAATGTCTGTATTTTTGTGGCTGATCTCTTTATTTATTCTAAAAAAATTCAACGGCAAAATACTCTCTTAACTTGCAGATTATAAGTAATAAATATTTTTGTGTCTTCTTTCACATTTCAATCAAGCAGCAATTTTGTTTTGATAGATATAGAATAATTGTGCGTTCTCAATCCCATTTCCTGATGACTGTGGTATCCTCCAATTGGTTATTAAATATTTAGTTTAAGTCTAAGATTTTCTTGTTCGGATAAGATGGTGGCATTGCATTTTTGCTAAATTTCTGATTGTTATTTTTAGCTGTTAAATGTGTAATTATTTTTATTTATTTATTGAAAATTCAGTCCTTTATGAAGATATCATTTGATCTTGTTAGTCATTTTCAGACTAAAGGACTGACTTTTCTCTGCCTCCTTATGTTTAAAGATAAATTTATTCTTTGGTGATTTTAATATGCATGTCACACTAGACTGTTTTGTATTTACTTCTTATGAACATTTTGAAGATGAGTGGATCTCGTATAAAAATTGTATTATAAATTATAAATTTGTTACTATTTAAATTGTGTTGTATATTCGATTGTTACAGTAACAATAATTAATTAGAAATATGCTTGAGTGAATAATTTATTAGAATGATGAATGTTGTTCTTTATGTGTTTAATTAAAATAGTTGTTTTTTCTAATTTTAAAATAATTCTATTTATTTTAATCCACTTTTAATGGTATTCTAGAATACCAATAAAAATAACATATCAAAATTCAAAAATTAAAATAGATAATTATTAAAATTTAAAATTAAAAAAAAAAAAAAAAAAAAAATTAAAATTGAAAATTAAGAAGGAATAAAACTTAATATAATTAATAAAAGAAATTAACAATTAAAAATTAGTAAGAATTAATAAAAATAAAATTATATCAAAATTATATCAAAATTAAAAAAATTAAAATAGATAAGTATTAAAAAATATTTTTAAAAAATATTTAAAAAATATTAAAATTGAAAATTAAGAAGTAATAGAACTTAATATAATTAACAAAAAAATTAACAATTAAAAATTAATAAGAATTAATAAAAATAAAAATAAAAAAATAATTAAAAATTAATATTAAAAATTGAAATGGAGAAATAGAAAAACTAAAAACTAAAATTGAAATTTGAAATTTGAAATTAAAAAAAAAATTTTAATAAGAACGTAAAAATTTAAAAATAAAAAATTAATAAGAAAATAAAAGTATAATATATATCAAAAATTAAAAAGAAAAACTAATAAGAACATAAAAATTTAAATAAAAATTTAAAAATATTCATAAATATAAAATATTAATAAGAACATAAGTATAATTTATTAAAAATTAAAAAAAAAATAATAATAATAAATAAAAATTAAATATATTAATACAAAAATTGAAAATCTGAAATTAAAAATTAATAAAATTTAATAATCAATAAAAAAATATAGAATTAATATGAATTAATGAAAATCATTAAAGATTTAGATTAAATCAACAAAAATTAAGAATAAATAAAAATAATTAAAAATTAGAAAAAAATTAAAAGAAATTTAATAGTAATTAATAAAAAATTAAAAAGTAATAAAATTAATGAAAATGAATTAAAAAATTAAGAAGCAATGAGTTAATAAAAAATTTAATATTAAAAATTGCGAACCAGTAATTAATAAGAATTAATAAAAAACAATAAAAATTAAAAATAAATAAAATGTAATAAAAAAATTAATGAAATCAATAAAAAATTAAGAAAAAAAACAAATTAATAAAACTTAATTTTTTAAATTTTTTAATAAAAATTGAAAGATACAAATTTAATGTTTAAAATTAAAACAAAAAATTGAAAATTAATAAAAAATAACAAATTAAATAATAAAATAAATAATTCTATTTAATAATTTAAAATTAAAACAAATTAGAAATTCAAATTAATAATTAATAAAAAATAAAAAAGTTAAAAATAATTAGTAATAAAAATTGTAAAAACATAATAAGAATGAATGGAATTCAATTTTGATAAAAATAAATCAAAGAAATCAAAAAATTAAAATCAAAAGTTGATCATTTTAATACAAATAAAAATTAATAAAAAAGTTATAAATAAAATAAAATTTTAATATAAATAGAGATTAATAAAAAATTAAAATTGATAATTTTAAAAAATTAATTAAAAAGGTACGATAAATATTAAAAATTAATAAAGTTTAAGATTAAAATCCATAAAAATTAAAAATTAAAAATTAATAAAAATTTGAAATTAGAAATTTATAATTAATAAAACTTAATTATTAATGAAAATTAAAATAAAATAAGAAAACAAAAACTTAATTATAAATTTTAAAAATAAATAAATAAATAAATAGAATTAATATAAACTATGAAAAAATTAATAAGAATGCAGGGAAAACAATTTTTGGTAAAATAAATTTAAAATCGATAAAAATATATTAAATTAATAAACATTAAAAAATAATTTAAATTAGATATTAAAAAATTGCAAAAATTAAAAATGAATGGAAATTAAAAATTAAAAGTAAAGGTGTCATTTCTCATTATTTGTTGTAGTCCTTAATCATTCTTGAGTTGGAATTAGGGAGCAATGGATGCACCTATCAGGGGATGTCTTAATGGCAATTCTAGTGCAGGGAAAGGCACAAAAATAGGCCATGGTCTCAGTTTGGGGTGTGGGGACAAAGATCCATGAAATGGAGGACGTAGACAGGGTACGGACAGGTATGTTGTGATGAGGAGCACTAAAAATACCTTTTGCGGCAGTGAGGATCTGATTGGCATCTGTGTCTTCTTCTCCATGAGTAAGGAGGACCAGATTGCATATATCATTTTTTCAAAGGCGTAGAAGGAATGTTAAATTCAGAGTCTCAAAGTCCTAATCCCTACTGTCATGTTGCCAATGTTAGTAAGGTGTCTCCTAGGGATTTGAATGGAATACAGAGTTCTTCCCATTGTTAGGGGAGAAATCATCCTTTGAAAGCAGGGCGGTGGGGCAGAGTGAACTAAAGCAGAAAAATTTTCCTCCTTCAAGGTTTGCATGGAATAAAAAGAGCATAGATCTTCCACCTCTTAAGCATACATCATTGACCCAGCAGATGAGATGCCCTAGTTAGGCTTGGATAACCTAGAGGTATTGGCTCATCTCCATTCCCTATCCTAGCTTGTTGTCATTAGAAGAATCAACGACTTGTGGTCATCTTCTTCCTTCCTTTCTCTTTGGATTTCCAAAAATGCGTCTAAAAATTGTGAATCTCATACTTCTGCTCCAAGGGTTTCTTCATGGTTCATTTTAAGGAGGCGTGCAAGAGTATCATAAATGTTTATCGGATGGTCCATGGTTTAGGGAAACACAAGAATATTTCTCACTTGGTTCCCGAATTCAATCCAAATTTTGTTTCAAATCCACAAAAATGTCTATGTGGGTTCGCCTACCAAACCTTCCGCTGCATTTTTGGTATGCCCTTGAGGACATAGGTAATGCTTTGGGTAAATTCTTAAAGGTGGATCCAACCAGTTAGGTGGCGGGCCTTCGAAATTTTTCCATATTTTGTATAGAGATCGACTTAAGAAAGGGATTTCCCAACAAGATATTGTCTAAATTGGGCAATTTTCAACATATTTAAACCCTAGACTAAAAACTACAACATTTTGTTGCCACATATGTCAAACTCTAGGTCATTTGCAAAGGGATTTCCCACAAGGAAAAAAAATCAATGGAGATAGAATCCGCCAAAAAAAGGAGGATGGAACAATCCTTCTCCGGATCCATCTCATAAGGCAAATCATAAGGAGGATTCTAGAGAGGCTCATCCAACAAATTCTAGGAAAGGCTCTAAGATCCTAGTTAAATTGGTCCACATGATTATGACAGGAGATAACAAGGCAGCAATAGGTGGTATGAAGAGGGGTCATGAATCCGATAAATTTGACAAATTGGATTGTTTGTTGGGTTTGATTGGTGTGTTTTTATTGGTGTTTTGTAATCATTGTTGTGGTATTCAATGTTCTATTTTTTCCACTTTGTTTCATGTTCAAATCTTCTGTAAGGGTGGGGTCCCCCTAACCCCTGATTCATAGCTCCAGTCAAAAGTGTTTTTCTTAACAATTTTTTTATTATTATTATTGGTAAATAGTTTTTTGAAAGGGACTATACCCTTTTACAACAGTGCTCAAAAGCAATATTTTTCCCCAAAAATTCCAACAACAGAAAATAATCTATCAAGAATCGGCAAAAGCAAAATAGCTGCTTCAAAAACAACTAAAAACAACAACTTAACTCAACAAAGAATACAAATGCCAAAGAATCGTCTGGTAAATGGCCATTTGCCTAGATGTAACAATAATAGCAAAAACACAAGAATCATACCTTGTCTGAAGTGGTGGGGATTTAGATTTGGCATTTCCCTTCTTTTTCCTATCCACCACTGTCCATTCTAGATTTCTTGCATCCAATGCAATCGGAAGAGAAACTACAATGGATTTGATGGGGATGTGACCCATAGGAAGGGGGGCCGAAACTTCCTTAAACACTGAATCAACAATATGCGGAGAATAGTCTATAGGTAGTTTCTCTATGTTGGTCTATGAATCCTTAACAAAAAAATATTAAAAAGTAAAAACATCTAAATTTTAAAAAAATAGAAATTCATAAAAATTTAAAAATTAAAAATTAAAAAAATTAATAAGAATTACTAAAAAAACAATAAAAATTTAATAAAGTTATACTAATAAAATTTTAAATTTGAAAAAAAAAAAAATAAAAAAATTTAAAACTAAAAATAAAAAAATTAATAAAAATGATTGAAAAAACAATTAGAAATTAATAAAATTAAATATTAAAAATTAATAAAGTTAAAAATTAGAATCCATAAAAACTTAAAAATACAAAAATACAAAAAAATAAAAAATAAATTAAAAATTAATAAAAATTAGAAATTGATTTAAAGTAGATTTAATATTTAAAATTAAAATTAAGAATTGAAATTAATAATTAATAAAGCTTAATTATTAATAAAATTAAAAGGGAAATAATGGCTATTCAGATGGCTCGTCCCCCAACTCCTATAATGATGTTATATTTTTGTACTGTGATCTCTGAAATAATGGTCGTATTCATGTTTAACAACTCATTTGTGGCACATGAAGATATGGAGCAATTGGGCTACTCTCTGAGCATTTAGCTGGAGCCAATTCGGTCCTTTCTAGAGGTCATATCAAAGGATCAGGCTATCCAGGGCAAGCTACTCGCCAAGATTGCCAACAATTTGGGGGTTGAAAACATTAAGTATGGTGGTGTTGACATTGAAACCACTCTTGCTCCTGCAGAAATCGAGGAAAACCAGCATCAAAAGACTTGCCCTATGGACATATCAAGCTTTGGAGATTAGCTAGAACTTGTTATTACTTTTTTGTTATGTGTTATTTTTGTTGCTTTGTTGTGTCTTGAACTCTGGCACACCTGGTTATGGTTTTTTTGGATATATTATGATATAATAGTTGGGCAATCGCCCTTTTTCAGTTTATCAAAACAAAAATTTAAAAATAAATAAAATTTAAAAATTATAAATTGCTAAAAATAGAAAATTTAAAATTAAAAATAATTAATAATTGTTATTTTCTAGAAAATAAGATATATTTATTTTTCTCAATAATAGAACCTCCACACACTCTCCTTTTACTACAACAATAAAGGCCACATATATTTCCTATAAAATGACAAAAACTATGAATAATTAAATTATAGATTTGCATATGCCATAGTATATATTCAACATCTTGAGGAAAATTTTCAACTAAAATTCTTCATTTTAAAAAGATTTAGGGTATAGGGTATTTTAATGTTATCATTTTAATAAATTCTTTCTTGGAGATTAGAAATTTCTTTAGTTTATTTTCATATATTCTTTATTGATAAAACCCTCTTGAGGAGGGGAATTAAAATTGGGATAAAAAATTGTTGTGAAATATTTTTACAAGAGCCATCATTTCTAAGGAAGCTAAGGCCACATGTCCATTCAATCAAGTCCCACCGGTGGACTAGGCACGTGTGGAGAAATGATGTTGTGTACTCCAAGCATTTGAGAGTTATTTTTCCCAAATGGTCCATTTGTTCCTAATTTTTGTATTTCGGCTTCAACAGACAATGCTAGGAAGCTTCCTAATTTTCATCTACATTATTCAAAAGCTATGTAGGTCCTCTGTCTTTGGTATATGTGTTCAAGATCCAACATTTGTGTTGGTGGGGACCGATATCAAGTTACGACTAGTTTGTTGTTTCTCTGACTGTGATTATTCTTCTCAAAATGGGTGGACCCCTTGTCGTGTGGAGCCAATCTGTGATCCCTCCTAGAAGCAGAATGAAGAATTATGGAAGATTCTTGATGTGGATGGCTTCATAGACTTCATGCAAAGGATAAAAGGGAACGATAGAAACATCTCTCTTACATTTTTCCACAAATGGAAAGATAAGGTGATTACCTTCAAGGGTAAGGAGTTTACCATAATTGAGAGCTTGATTTCCTTCATTACCGGTTTAGGTATGGATGGGATTAAGTTTTATAGAAATAAATTTGATAAGGATGCCAAGGAGAAAATATTTGTGGAGGGAGTGGACCTCCTGCAGATTGGGAAATTTGGTATTCTTTGATATTCTATCCTCCCATATGGAGATGTTTCCAAAATGGTTGTGAGGGACATCACCTTGGAAGGGTGTTACTTAGCTCTAACACTCCATCACCTAGTCCTTTTGAACCATTCCAGGCACTCTACTAAGGTCAGTTTCTACTATTATATTTTGTTTTCTCTTGAGAAATCCATCCATGATGTCCAATCCCATCTGCATGGTCTCACCATTCATCAGGGGGTTATATTCCTTCTGCACCAATACTTCCACAATGTTGTGGCCAACAACCCTCCCCACCCTTTAGTGCCCCCTCCTTAATAGCCTAAACTTAGAACCAAAAACCCTAGCTACTCGTGCTAAGACCTCTAACTCCCTAGTTAAAAGGGTTTTGCGTAGTGATACTAAGGGAAAATATATTTTTGTGGCTCAAAATTTTCTGCATATCAAACCAATTTTCCATTGACGCTCAAGCTAACTTTGATTTCAAATCCCAATTGAAGCAATAGGATGAAACTATCAAGGATATTAAAGACAATGTTTAATTTCTTCTTAGTGAGGGCGTGGGAGGAAGTGAAACCTTCTATTCTTTAAAGTCTTGATGAGAAGATGGAAACTCTCACCAAACAATAGGGTGCCTTGGAGGAGAGAGTGCAACAAGTAGTGAACAAATAGATCAACCAACTCTCCATGCACAAAGCACTGTTGATTTTATTCAAATTGAAGTAAGACAAATATGTGACATAAGCAGAATTCTAAAAGGATGTTTGGAAGGGTGGGAAACTCAAGAAGAAGGTCATACCAAAGCAAGTAGCCAAGACCATTCCCAATAAATTGCCATCAACTTTTACAAGGCCCTAAAGCATGCTCAAATTTTTTAACATGTTTCTCAAATAGGACTTTATTTTTACTTGGTTTTTGCCTCAACATTGTTATGATGTGGTTTTGACAGCTTCTATTTTTTGTCTATAGTTGTGATTTTTGTAGGTAGTCTTCCTTCCTTGATCTTCATTGTTTTATCTAGATTTTATAGGATTTTTTTGCTGGGGTGCCCCCACTTATCAAAAAACCACAATGATTTCATTTTATATCCTGGATTTAGATATTTTTTATACTTCAGGGTATGGCCCCCTTCAAAACCATTTACCAATAATTAAAAAATATATATTTTTACAATTTTCATTTTCTAGAAAATAATTTTTATTTATTTTTACCTCCATGCACTCTCCTTTAAACGTAATAATGGAAACCTTTAAAACAAAAGTGTAGTGATACATTCCAATGAAATTTTTATGAATAAGATCTTATGTTATATTAAAAATAGTAATATGATACAAGATAATTCAACAAAAAAGTAGACGATATGAGAGCACGCCCCAAAACCATGAAAAAACAAGGTAAAATCTAAGAAAACCAACATAACAACTTAACAAACTCTGAAACTATGTTGTTGCAACAACAAAACTTTGATCAGCAGATGGAGGATCATGATCATTTGGCCAAATTGGACCAAGAAGGTATTTTCCAATGTCAGAAACTTCCCAACTAGATCCCGGGGGGATCTTCATCTTCATTTTCAGTAGTGACCTGCGTGGCGAGATGGAAAGAGCCATCTACGGGAACCTATCCAACAGAAGCAAAGGCTGAGGTGGGAGGCCCCACCCTTCATGATTTTATGTCTCAGAGGAAATAGGCGATCCTTAACTGATTTGAAAATTTGGTGAGGGAAACCCCAACCCTGGTTGGCAATATGGGGGAGATAAACTTGTCAGCGGATGATTGGGTGGAGACCAACGAGCATGACTCAAAGAGCGCCACTGAGAACAGCTCCGGGGTAGAGAGCAAAGGAGAGGGTGAAGGTGGTTCACGACCAACATTGTTGGGGGCATCCCCAAGTGATGCGGGGAGGGTCTAAAGGTGCTCCACCTCAAATGCCACCTTATCCTCTTGCACTTGTAATCGCAGAAACACATTGGAGATAACCACCAACTTATTATAAATAGAGAACTATTGATCAACTTCAAGATTAGAAAATAAAACTGAATTCTTTTCTTTCCATAACTCAAATGATTTCCCCTTTTAGAGAGCAGTGAGAGGGTGAAGGTGGTTCACGACCAACATTGTTGGGGGCATCCCCCAAGTGATGCAGGAGGGTCTAAAGGTGCTCCACCTCAAATGCCACCTTATCCTCTTGCACTTGTAATCACAGAAACACATTGAGATAACCGCCAACTTATTATAAATAGAGAACTATTGATCAACTTCAAGATTAGAAAATAAAACTGAATTATTTTCTTTCCATAACTCAAAAATGATTTCCCTTTTAGATCATGCCAAATTTGTGAAAATAAATGGGGTAATCTAGGATTATATCCTAAAAGAAGATGTTGCTAGGTAGAAAAATGTAGCCAAAATAGGAGAAAGAATGTGTGAATCCAATTCCAAGCCCATCGAGCTTTGCGAAAAAACTAGAACATGTGTGATAAGGTTTCTAAGTATCCATAGAAATGGAATTTAGGAGCCGAGACACCAATCTAAACTAGACGGGTACCAATCGGTAGAACTTGATGTAATATGCACCATAAACATTGTGTAATTTCAAGCTTCACTCATGCAGACAAGAATGTGAATCTGCTTCTCTAACTCGAGGGAGAGGAGTGAAGCCCCGACTAAGTGTTGAGTTTATTGACTATGGAAAAATGTGGAGAAATAAAATGATAGCATTTACTATCTGAGTAGTTCTGAAAAGAGGTATCCATGAACCATTTTGAATCTTTCTACGAAGGATAGGAGGAATGCACATATTTTTTTGGTTCATATGATCATGGATAGAAGATATGATGTCAGTGATACTAGCACGATCATGCATAACAATCCTAAATCAATATTTTAGCTCATTCCAAGGACACCAAGATTGGATACGTTTACAGTAAAGGTCTTGAATGGATTGAATTCCTCACTTGAAGAGCTTGAGTGAATGAATTCCAACAACGTCTACAAGACATATATCCTAGAAATGAATGGTAAGAGACCACCACAAAGAGTGTTGGTAGACAAAGAGGCCATTGAAAAATTCCTGTCCATTCCATAGAAGCCATGGTTTGATTTTCTCCCATGATTTCTAAATACTTTTGAGATCGAAAGTATCGACAAATTTTATAGGAACAAAAGTAATGAGGAGATTAGAAAACCCTAAACCTTTCTAGGATGGGCTACCATAAGGTGATCCCTCCTTAATGTCATGGCAGAGGAGCACTTTCATAACTACTTTAACTTCAATACTCTAAATTTTCCTTTTTCACAAAGTGTCTACCCTTGACGCAAGATATCAATAAGGCCCATCCCTCCAAAGTCACGGGAAGACATCAATTCTCTTAACTCTATGGAATCCTTTTCTAGAGGAGGCATTGGCCCAGAGAAAATATTTGAGAAGATTTTCCAATTTTTGAATAGATTATTTGGATGAAACCCAGAAAAAAGAGTAATACACATGAGTGGCTTCAAGGACTTTCAAGAAAATATGGAATTTACTGTTAAGGATATTGGTTGGATGATCCAAAGATTCGAGATTTTTCACCACATGTTGACAACATACTTCCATATCTCCTTAAGTGATTCTTGAAAGGAAAAGGGAATGATAATAAATTTAAACATCTCACTTTTGCTAACATTTTCCAATCATAAGAATCCAAATGAGGGGGTCGAGGAATGAAGGACTGCATGTAACATTGTTTTTTTACCATTAAATTCTAGATGAACCAAAAGCCAAACAAAAAGCATCCAGAACTGCGCATGACATTGTAAAAAAGTTCATCCTCAATTAAAGGAAAGAAATAATCATCCACAAAGTGGCCATTGAGTAATTGTGAGTTATCCATAGAAGGAAATGAAATTCCACTAACAAGCCCTTAGGATTTGGCTTGGCATGAAGATATCCAAAACCTTCCACCATGAGAAAATAAAGAGCAGGTGCTAAGGGGAAACCTTGTCATATGTATCGAAAGAGGCCAAAAGGTGTTGAACTATGGCCATTAATAGTGATTTGGAATAAGACATTAGAAAAGAGCATTTTTTCGGATTGAATGAAAATAGGGCCAAATCCCAAAGTGTGAAGCATGCAAAGAATAAACATCCATTTAATAATGTTGTAGGCTTTCTCGAGTCTATTTTCATGAATATGGTTGGCTCATTGGATTAAGTTCCCATTGCATGCCCTCCCAAATGTCAATGATATTGTCCAGAATGTAACGCCCCTGGACGAAATCGGTTTGTTCCAGATTGATTTATGGCGGGAAAATATGGCGTAATTGTATCGTAAGGTCTTTGACGATAATATTGTAGGAGACATTAAGAAAAGTGATGGTTTACCATTTGGTGATTAGTTTGGGGATCTCCAGGTTTAGGGATGAACTTTATATTCCCTTTATTGATGTGATTTCCAAGCGGCTGGTTTTGCAAGCCTTCCAGATAGACCTAATGGAGGTCCGGTCCAATAGTATCCCAAATAAATTTATCGAATTTACATGGATATCCATCACAACTAGGTACTTTTTCATTAGTCATTTGCATGGCCACTTCATGTAGGTCATCAAGGGTGAGCATGTGGTCACATAAAATTTTCTAAGCCGAGAGATAATTTTCAAGGCACGATGGCTAAAGATTAGTCAAGAGTTGTTTGTCACTCATCCAAGGGAGCTTGAGCTTGAAAAACTAGCTTGTAGTGGTTGACGAAGGCTAGTAGCATATGTTGCAGTTCCATAACCCAAGTTCTGCCATAAAAAATGACACAAATTTTTTCAAAGGAATGCTTGGATTTGAGGGATAGAAAATTTCTTCTGAGACTTGATCCCCCATTTTAAGCTATTGAAGATAGGCACATGTTTGAGCTCTCTTAGCAGTGTTATTGTCTAAAATTTGGAGTTGCAAAGTTTCAAAAAAAGGATTTCCTTCAAGAACCACAACTTATCGGTTGAGAGAAAAGGATGTAGAAGAGTATGAACAACACTTGATTTGAGCTGTCAATCGTAAATTGGAAGGAATCTGATCATCCTATTCATAACATCCTCCCACCACTAGGTTCAACTAGAACACAAAGGTGGATGATATTTTTGGAAATGAAATGGCCAAGGAGATAAATTACACTCTCACTTGATGTGATTAAGAGTGGGTTCGTGTTCCATCAAGGAAGTATTGAGAAAAACTGACCTTTAATAAAAAAAAATTTGTTATGCCACTAACATATACCATTTATATGTCTAATTTTTGTTTAACCTATCACTTATATAACATTTATATTTATAATCATTATTTATTTAGTCATTAGGTATAAACTAATAATAATGAATGGGTATGACCTTTCACAATCATACATACATATACATATACATACCCATACACATATACATCACACACACACACACACACACACACACACACACACACACACACACACACACACACACACACACACACACACACACACATATATATATATGTATGTATGTATGTATGTATGTATATATATATATACATATCTATATATATATATATATATGTATGTATGTATGTATGTATATATATATATATATATGTATACATGTATGTATGTATGTATGTATGTATGTATATATATATATATACATACATACATATATATATATATATATGTATATATATGTGAGTAATTCCTCCCCATAAGTGTGAAGAGTATGAGTTAGTGTCTTATTTTAAGACTTTGGAGGTTTTCCCCTTGAAGTGGCTTAATAATATATTATATATTCTAATAAATTTGCATTTTTATTCAAGTAATTCCATTACATCTAGTATCAAAGCATCGATTTTGGAAATGATTGGTATTTTCGTTATATCTCAAGAATGTTTTTGAATTTTTAGTTTTTTTATACATCAGGGATATATGTTACAAATTTTGAGTAAAAGTTTCATAATTTGTTTCACTATTTTGCGAAAGTCATTACATATATACCATTTTTCATAAAATCAACCTACAGCTGCATTTTTCAGAATTTTTATGAAATTTTCATATTTTTGAAAATATCTTCAAATTTCCATATAGGCCCATTCTTTACATTTTCAAACTTGAGGTCATTTACATTGAGATATTTGTTGTTCAAATTTGGTCAAACAAGGCAAATTGAATTGTGTAAGGAAAATCCCTTGTTATGATAGGTACAAAAACTAGAGGATGGGAAAAATTCATACACACCATGGAATACTCCTTATAAAGATAAAATAAAATCTAATTTTGAACTAGGAGGTACTTCCACAATGAGGGACCTGTAATTTACTTTCATCAAAACAAATCAATCATTAGATGAGCTTGGAAAAGTACTCGATCACATTTTTCATTTTCAAAATAATTCAATCAATCTTCCACATGTTTATAATATTCAAGGTGAAACTCCTATGGTTTTTAAAGGGACATGTATTTTGGTAATCAAGATGATGTGGAATATGCCATGATGGGGCATGGTCATTATGACTCTTACTTGAAAAGTTCATAAATTCAAAAGGTTGAACCAAATATGGATGAAGAATGGAAAACAACGGGGTGGATGGATCTATTGAATAAAATAAGTTTAATTTGGAATATTGTGACAAGGGTTTGGTAAACGCGGATATGAAAATTCAATTTTATCCTAGGCTAGATGTTAAACATTTTTTTAGTGTTGAAGAAGACAAATATATTCAACCAAAACATCATAAAGTCAAGCAAGACTATGTGATCTCTATTTTGGTATAATGCAATGACAACTTTACAGGGAAAATGCCTACTAATAGAAGATTTAATCACACCCTATCTAAGATGAATGAGGTACATCATGCACATGTGGAATCTCAAAATCATATATATAGTAGCTATAAAGGTCATTCTAATAGAATGACCATTACATCCTCGCATAAAATTATGTTGAACAAAAATTGTACATTTCTCGAGAGAAAGTGGAGAAGACATATTTTTCATGTGAAATGCAAGGGATATATTCAAATGTGAAAGTACTACCAGATATAATCATCATATCACTAGAGTTACTTACTCATATTTGGCTTAAGATGTTACTAATGAAGGTGATCACAATTGATCTCCTCAAGGAACAATTTTAGGCATGCAATAAGGTGCAAATGGATGGACAATGGGTGAGTAAATGTTTTTCCACCACTACCCAAACATCAAGGATTTTTTTTTTCAAGGGGAGGATAACGTTATGCCCGTAAAATATACCATTTATATGTCTAAGTGCGGGATAGCCTATCACTTATATGACATTTATACTTATAATTATTAGTTAGTTAGTCATTAGGTATAAACTAATCATAATGAATGGTATGACCTTTCACAATCATGCCTAAATATATGGGTGAGTAATTCCTCCCCACAAGTGTGAAGAGTATGAGTTAGTGTCTTATTGTAAGAATTTTGAGGTTTCCCTCTCGAAGTGGATTAATAATATATTTTATAATTTGATAAATTTTCATTTATATTCAAGTAATTTTATTACAAATGTCACCTATCTTTCCAAGCGATAAAAATTGTATGGGGAGTGGTTCGAAAGTATAAAATCTCTGCATCACTTCAAGAGGAAAGCGGTAAATTTTTTCAAACTCAAAAAAATCTTTAGTTGAAAGCACGGCTCTATCAAGTCGCTTGTGAACCAGATCTGATCCACCTCAGATATGGACCAAGTAAACCATGTTTCGGATGTGCAAATACGAGATGCATTAGTTTCATAAAACCCAAATTTATTATGCACATAAAACCACGCCTTTGCCTTTTGCCAATTATCCATCACATAGGCAGTTTCCCTTACTTATCAATGAACAAATCCACCATTTTAAAGTCACCGTATATAACCCAATAAGCATAGGGAATTACATAACCTATCCACTACCAAATATTGACCCTTTCAAGCACATCATTAGAGGCATAAATTTTGATGAAGACAAAAGGGAAACTATCTATATTAAATAAGGCCTAGATGTCACTCTTGGTGGGGTCAAAAGAATGGTCCATAAAAAAGAGCCACCATTTAGAAGAAAAAAATTGATATCAAACTCCCATGCCCCCCATCATGATTACTATAGAATGTCAGATGTTAGGATAAATGGATTTACAAACCATCGCCAATTGAAAAACCTATAACTTTCACTTCCTATAAACACAACACATCTAAATTGGAAATTTTTTTACAAGCATCATACATAATATACTTTCGGTTGGAATATATGAGACCTCACATATTCCATGACATGAAATTCATGGTAAATGGTGGTCAAGGGCTATATCAGATCTACGTCCAATCCATCTAAGGAATTAAATTGATTTTTCAGAAATTGAGAATTATTATGCTTCAAGAAATCCTACAACTCTAATTTTCTTCACCCGACATATTCTATATTGTACTCCTCTAAAAATCCACACTATGAGATAGGCTATGATCCCAAGAGTGATGAGAAGGACTTCAAACACATTTGAATGGGCCTCACGACTAGTTGATATAACCAACTAAAAATTCGTAAGATTAAAGTAAATTTGGATGGGATCTTTTGGTTCCATGAGAACCGCAACCACCTTGGGCATGCTGGAAAACTTGGCCAAGGGGAAAAATAAGTCATTAGAAACTCGCTCCTTGAGATTTTGGCCACGGGTCTATTCCTTAACAACTAACTCACTCGAGCCATTATTTTCATGGACCCCGGTATGATTTGGTTTTTTTTTTTTTTTTCTCTAAACATTTTCCACCCCTCTTCCCGAGGGTTTTTGCCTCTTTAGAAACCACCTTAGGCATTTGGATGCATACATAATATACTTTCGGTTGGAATATATGAGACCTCACATATTCCATGACATGAAATTCATGGTAAATGGTGGTCAAGGGCTATATCAGATCTACGTCCAATCCATCTAAGGAATTAAATTGATTTTTTAGAAATTGAGAATTATTATGCTTCAAGAAATCCTACAACTCTAATTTTCTTCACCTGACATATTCTATATTGTACTCCTCTAAAAAATCCACACTATGAGATAGGCTATGATCCCAAGAGTGATGAGAAGGACTTCAAACACATTTGAATGGGCCTTGCTGACTAGTTGATATAACCAACTAAAAATTCAGAAGATTAAAGTAAATTTGGATGGGATCTTTTGGTTCCATGAGAACCGCAACCACCTTGGGCATGCTTTGGAAAACTTGGCCAAGGGGAAAAATAAGTCATTAGAAACTCGCTCCTTGAGATTTTGGCCACGGGTCTATTCCTTAACAACTAACTCACTCGAGCCATTATTTTCATGGACCCCGGTATGATTTGGTTTTTTTTTTTTTTTCCTCCGAACATTTTCCACCCCTCCTCCTAAGGGTTTTTTGCCTCTTTAGAAACCACCTTAGGCAATCTTTGGATGGTTACATAGTACATAGAGAGGATAGTTCTTGATTAGAGTCCTAACACCAAAATCAAGTGTTAAGAAGGTTAATGTATAAACGTAGCGAGTATTATCGATTATATTCCATTTAAATATCCATAAAATATTTCATCTATTGAGAGAGGTTGACTTCAAAATAGAAACATTTCTATAGTCAAGTTGTATAAAAGCATTGAGGTTCCATGTAAACAACCTACCCTATAACAAAAGAAATTTGTTACAAGAAATCGACACACATGGAAATGGAAGGCTAGGAAATTCAACCCTAATGGGAACTTTGAGATCCACATACTCAGAGACCACAAAATATTTGGTCAATGGAGAGAGAACCAAAAGAGATTTATGCACATAATGAGTGGCCGAGTGGTTCTATATGGCCGAGGCATGTGATGGATCAAAAATATGGAAAATTAAAAATCATTTGCTCATGTTTTGTATGATCTCAACTCGGATGTCGCGAACGGCCTAGGCACCGAGTTAACCCATGATTTTAGCATGCTTTTAGAGGGGATGCAAGCAATAAAATACCCAATAAGATAGATTTTTTTCAACCACTAACATGTAAAATTAACCTCGGTAATAGGTAAAATAAAATCGGGAGAGATTTATTACCTCATGGAATACCTATGGACAAACTTAAGGGGCATTTCAGTGGTGGTGCCATTATTTGAGTCTCCACAAGCTCCAACCATGGCTTAAATATTCGGAATCAATATGGATGACGCCATTATATAGGTGTAATTAGAGGGTCGAAACCCTAGAAAATGTTGATAAAGGTTCTATCCCACAACATCCAAAGAGGTTACAATATGACAAACAAGTAGAGGAAAACCTCACGAGATTCTATTCTAATTCCAATGAATTTTTATTACCTATACACTTAAGATTCTTTGTTTACAACAAATATGTAGTACGATGGTAATATAGGAAAACTATTTATATAGTATTTACTATAAAATAGATAACACATTTCAAATAGAATATTTTCAAAGTAAGAAAATTCTAGTCACAAAATCATGCACTTACTATTAAATTTGTAACACCAATTATATTGTTATATATATGATAGTCGTGTAATAAAAGTATTCACTAATGACCCATCCCCTAGTCATGTCATCAACTTCTTTTGTCTTGCACAATTGTCAGCTTGTTTACACAGTTATGTTCGTCTCTCATGGACTATCAAGTGTTGTTATTTACTCATTTTCCATCTCTAGTCTTTGGCTAGGGCACCGAGGGTAGTACTAATGTGAGCATGGGTGCACAGTCCTTAATTTTAGGCACCTTGGTCCCCGCAACACTTGGTTCTAATTTAATTATTCAAGGACAGTCTTTGTCATGTTCTCTCTCATTCCCCTAGGTACTAGCCGACATGTCAGGTCATTAGTGTCAAAATTTGAACAAGAGATCCATATATAAACAAAGCATACTATCTTATAGGTGAACTATCTACTATCAAGAGATAGCTATTTACTAAGGGAAAGGACTAAATTTGGGCATCATTTACATCTATATCACACAAGCATAGTGGGAAAGGGTTGTATTCATTTTATTACATCCACCATTTTCATTTTTACATCTAGTTATTGTGCCCTACTTTTGCATCATTGGTGTTAGGGAACCCTAGAAACACAATTGTCCACAAAACTACATTGGGTATGGAATGTAGTGTAGCACTTAGTTGTAAGTCCACCATTTTGGAAGCTAAGGTCATTCCAACCCCGTCATATGAATATTTCTTTTTCAGGGATTTGATGCTTTGTATGGATTTTTACAGTTATATCTTCATATCAAATTTATGATGACATAAGTGAACATATTACGACAATTATGTGACAAAGATAAATATACCGCGAAGAGCTAGTGACATTGTTAGATTCATATCCTAAGTTTTTATTTAGGAAAAATCACCCAGATTAAAAACCATGGCACCAATAATAACCACATTCCTCTCCCAGTCACTCCAGTCCAGTCAGATCTTAAGTTGCTACAATTTCCTGAGTATCACCTTCATATTTTATCTTTTTTGGAAATAAACTTGTTTAAGTGCAACACACATAGAGGTAATCCATTTTTAGGTTAGTACCTTAATTTAATTTTAATATCAAAATAAAACATTTAGCATCGGTATTTTAGTTTACATGATTTATTACATTTTTGTACCTACTTTGGTTAACATAGAATATAGATACGAGAATTCATATTTTAGTTAATTATTTTGGTAAACCTGTATTTCCAAATAGATTTCCCTAGGATCCAATCCAACCTAATAGATAAAGAAATCTCATCTCTTTCTCGTACCATGTCTCATTTTAGCGTTAACCCTATCTATGATGAGGTTGTCATAGCTGAGTTGTAATTCCCGCTAAAACACATGCAAATACAACACCGGAAAACTTGGATAATTTTATTTTATTTCCTTGAGTTTACATGACAACATAGGTGATTAGAAAGGGCTACATCCAACTCTAAAAATCTTAACAAGGCATTGACCACATAGGCAACATGGAATTATACAACACCCATCATGAATAATTCACTTTTCTCTTGACAAGGCATAACGTACTAGTCCACCACAATACACAACTATAGTTAAGAACATCCCATGGTGTAAAATATTTTTAAAGTTTATTATTTACTAAAATGTCTTTCAAAACCTGACTTATGGTTAGAAGATTCATTCTATGATTTGAAAAATTCTTATTACAAAGGTGAACCACTTTCTTTTATACTTATGGACTAATTTACTTAATATCAAGTTTTCGAAAAGAGGGTCATTTATAATATGTCAAAACTTGCTTAATGTTTGATTTTAAAAAATCATTTCCCATTCCTCAACAGTTATTTATTCATACTCAAGATATTGGATCTTGTTTCCTACCTCCAATGCACAAGGTGATGATCACAAGCTCTAGCTAAGGGAAAGTACCATTTAGATTCGGAATTGTAATCTCCTTGTGTAAGGATTAAACGTTTATCCACACTTAAGAAGATTACAAAGCACTTTTAAAATGAGTTAGGGGATAATATTAAAATGGGTTCATCTTTTAGGCCTCATTAGTTATTAGTTTGTATTTTAATGGCTAAGGATATGACCATAATGATTAGAGATTTCATTTAGGCTTCTCCCAATGAGATTGACATAGGTAGACAAAATACATTTTCAAAGGGTGAGCTAGATTGAATGGTTTTAATCAGTCTCCTCCTACTTATTATAACCTTATTACCTTCCAAAAACTAAATATTGATTTCACCTTAAGGTTGTTTAAGAACTCACCAAGAGGAGAATAATGTTCATTAGTTTAGATAGGGTAGAAAGGTAAAAAAATTCTTTACAAAAGAAAGTTTCTTCTTTGAACACTTAATGGCTCAACTATTATCAAGTAGATCACAACTACATTATTCTTTTTTTTTTGAATAACTTTTATAAGGATTACTAACCCACTTTATTTTGCCTAGGTTTACATTTATGCCATGACCTAGAGGGAGTTACTACACAAAATTTTTAACTCAAAGATATGTTTACCAATACCCTTTTTGTGAAACTATACATGGTTACACATTTAATCCAACATGACACACAAACCCAAAGGTGGAAAAATATTCTAATGAACTTTGACTTGAAACAAAAAGGTAACAATATTGGTCAAATCCAAGGTAAGCTATCTTTCAAATTTGCTATAGTACAATAAATTACTCAAAACAAGTTGTGATTTGGTTATATTGTTCACAATATTATTTACAAGTTCTGTTTTCGACACTTACGACAACATTACCCATAAGTACAAATTGGGCCCTTCAAACTTTCCAAAAAAATAAAATTTAAAGTCTCTCAATAAAATAAAGCACACACGAACAAACTATGTTCGAAGCAACCAATGAAAATATTGCTTTTCTACCCATGAAGGTCATCTGCACATTTATAGCCTGAGTTAGTTCACGAGAATTGATCATGATAAGGAATACACATATGAATAATATGCTACCATTAACAATATCATAAAATGAACCTTTTATTTATTTAAATAATGCTAAGCTCTAATCCTCTACAACTTCTTTACTCATGCTAGAATATTTAGTATTTTCACATTAAGAATGAAGTGATAAAAACTTGTTATGAACATTGTTCCTAAAACAACCAAAAGTCTAACCATCATTCTAGTAGGGGTCACTGACCCAATGAGTTCGAAAAAGTGATGAGTGTTTTGGTATGTCATCATATGTATTATATGATTGAAACCCCAATACTCAAATATCAATCAACATTTCCATAAATAATCCATATGATCTAATAGATTTAAAGTTAGAAATTCAACATCACATACTAACCGTTATTTTCCCTTTAAAGAAAATTTACCCCACAACATGCCTACACCTAATTTCTTGAAAGGAAGCATATGGAGTAATTTCTAACAGAAAGGTTCAAACATAAGATTATCTTGTCATGTTATGTACAACAGTCAAAAGTATAATAAAAGGAATAACCCGTATTTAGTAAATCAAACAATTAAAGTAAATCTAATCCCACCGTATTACGAGATTTAAAATACAGTTTGATTAATTGAATTACCCTTAAACCTATATCAATAAAGTTTAAGCAAACCATCCCAAGGTAACCAATGTCATGATGTTACTCGAATTGCACTTAGTAATATCTCCCCCATCAGATAACCAAAAATCCTAAGCTTCCTTAATCTATTCCAACACCTCGTTTGTGATAAGTACCTTAAACAACTAAAGAAAAATCCATATATCAAACAATTGAAAGGAACGATAAGAATATTGTTCCAAGCCACAATCTCATATGATAATAGCACACCACATTAGATTTGCAAAGTAGAAGAGATAAAATACCATATATGGAAATCCATCATAATCCATAATGCTCAATACATTACAATAGAATGACTTGAATTATTCAATAAGAAAGATGTACATATAGGAGGAGGGAAGTGCAACTACTACCTAAATCAGTGGTGAAGAACTCCCACTAACTGATACTGGTAGTTAAGTTAACTCCAAAAGACTAGTAAGCTAACTTCACATAACTAGAAGCTAACTCAACACAACTAGTAAGCTAACTCCACACAACTAGTACACCTAAGCAAGCTAACCCAACAAGTTTAGGGCTAACACAAGTGTAAGAATTATCCTAATAAATAAATAAAATGATAAATAATAACCTACACTAACACCCTCCCGTAAGCATAGCTTAGTTGGGTGGAAAAAAGGTGGGTCCTGACAATAAGGCTTGATGAGGTACCCACATATAATAACTAGGAAAAATGGACACCGCAAGGTACCCAAAACTAGTAATAACAAAGTAGAGAGAAATATGTGTATAAATTTTCACCAACGCGTAGATCTTGAAAAAATACACAATTTCAAAAAAAGATCACCTTAATCCGAAATAGAGATCAAAAGTTATGAGCTCTACAAGGTTTTGCTATTAAAGTAATATTTTAATGTTGATCTTTTTAAAAGGTACACATGACACCCAAATGTCCAAAGGGTAAAAGAGTGCATCCACACGATACATGCTTGCGACCAAAGGATAAAATCCTGCACCCAAAACCTAAAATGTCCAGAGGGTAAATCATTGTGTCCAGAGGGTACACACTTATATCCAATGGATAAAAGAATGCACCCAGGGTACAGATCTGCGTCCAGTGGATAAAAGACTGCATCCAAAACCAAAATACCCAAAGGGTAAAAGAATGCATCTGGAAGGTACACACTTATATCCAATGGATAAAAGAATGCACCCATAGGGTACATATCTGTGTCCAGTGGATAAAAGACTGCATCCAAAACCGAAATACCCAGAGAGTAAAAGAATGCATCTAGAAGGTACACACTTATATCCAATGGATAAAATAATGCACCCATAGGGTATAGATCTACATCCAGTAGATAAAAGACTACATCCAAAACTGAAATACCTAGAGAGTAAAAGAATGCATCCGGAAGGTACACGCTTATATCCAATGGATAAAAGAATACACCCATAGGGTATAGATTTGTGTCCAATGGATAAAAGAATGCATCCAAAACTGAAATACCCAGAGGGTAAAACAATGCGTCAGAAGGTACATGCTTATATCCAATGGATAAAAGAATGCACCCAGATTTGACTGTCTCAAAACATGGTTAAGTTTACAATTCTAGGGTTTTGGCACCTTCCAAATCCAATTCTACACTCCATTTTGCATAATAATGCATGCTGTAAAAAATTGCTAACAAATTCCATATACATGAAAAAAAAACCCTTGCTTGCAAAGAAAAACTTACTGGATGTCTACATCATCTATCACTCTGATACCATGAAAGGAAACAATAAGAATATTGTTCCAAGTCATGATCTCAGATGATAATAGCACACCACATTAGATTTGCAAAGCAAAAGAGCTAAAATACCATATATGGAAATCCATCATAATCCATAATGCTCAATACATTACAATACAATGACTTGAATTATTCAATAAGAAAGATGTACATATAGGAGGAGGGAAGTGCAACTACTACCTAAATCAATGGTGAAGAACTCCCACTAACTGATACTGGTAGTTAAGTTAACTCCAAAAGACTAGTAAGCTAACTTCACATAACTGAGAAGCTAACTCAACACAACTAGTAAGCTAACTCCACACAACTAGTACACCTAAGAAAGCTAACCCAACAAGTGTAGGGCTAACACAAGTGTAAGAATTATCCTAATAAATAAATAAAATGATAAATAATAACCTACACTAACAACAATTAAAACCCTCTATCTTATTTCTTTTGAATAGCATCATATTCTTTTATCTCGCCACTCCTAGGTACCTTCATCTCTCAATCAGGAATATAATAAATAACCAAAGTCTTAAACAAGGTGAAACTTTCCTTAGTCATGTTTACACACACAAATTCACAACCTTCACAAAATGATCCCAGATTTAGACTATTGATATACCTGTTATTTTTCTATTTCAGTCAAACACTAAACTAAATTCCAATAAATAGTTTATTCAAATGGAATAGTCAACACCAAGTGATTGTACAAACCCCTAACATAGGCCAATATTAACATATGAGTTGCCCAAAACCAATTTAGACTTAATTAATAGTGTAAATCCAACAACAAGCCAAACAAATAGTGTAAAAGGCATCACCCACTAGCTAGGAAAACCAACCTATTACGCAAATAAATGGGTATAAAAAAATTAGGTCTTATACCTCTAATAGTAACATGAAGCAAGCAAAAACAACATTCAAAACATGCAGCCTAATGGGGTTATTACAAAACCCAAGCAAGCCAAGTCTCAAGAACCAATATTCCTAATGTATATTCCTTCCTTAAGGATCCAATAAAATCTGCTAGTATTCAAAACACTTCGAGATTTTTCGAAAAAGGATTTAAGTCAACACAATGGTCCTCCACAAGGGTTTGAAAACCAATGTTTCTAGGAGTAAAAATTAGGTCTATTCTAATCAAGCCCTTAAAAGAAGATACACATGTTGAAAACTAAAAACATGCAACCCATTATCTGAATCCCAAGGATTGATTAGTCTTCATCATAAATTTGCCATTTTAACCGGATAACATTTCATAAAACAAAAATGTAGAATATTATATATATATATATATATATATATATATATATATATATATATACTCACTCACGAAAACAAGCTAACAATTTAGAGAAGTAGATTTTCATGTTTCTTAGATAACATCCCAAAAGAAATAGAAAACCCTTATTCCAATCATTTATTTAATAGTATAATAGTACGAGCGGGGGTTAGGAATCCAAGAAACCATTGGCATATAAGCAGCAACAAGAGCAAGTAAAATATTAAGTGCCAAGACCATTAGCAGAACCAAATCTAGCAAGGAATCATCCTAAGAAACAACTAACATATGAGAGAAACTAAAAATAGGCCTAAGATGAGAATTGATTGAAAAAACCTAAAAATAACCCCAAGCAACAATAGCCACTTCAAGTAAATAAAATAAAATTCTTTCATGTTATGGTTAATGTTAGCATAGTAGATAGATGAGAAGAAATTATCATGCCTGAAAACGTTTCCACATGCTCAACGCATCTGACAAGA
The DNA here is from genome assembly GCA_018340775.1 of Taxus wallichiana var. yunnanensis. Classification (NCBI taxonomy): domain Eukaryota; kingdom Viridiplantae; phylum Streptophyta; class Pinopsida; order Cupressales; family Taxaceae; genus Taxus; species Taxus wallichiana. The sequence continues at coordinate 255,719,451 of CM031238.1, read as the reverse complement.
CCTTGGATGTAGCACTTGGTGAATCTTCCATGTTTTACTTATTGGACATCTAAACACAATCCACAACTCAGATTTTAGCATAGGAAGGGTTCCAAACCCATGAGTTACATCCATCAAAAGGGAATGTGGTCTCCAAGACTGATAAGATTGCAGTATATACACCAATGGGTTAATGAAAAAGGACCAGGAACTCAAATCCATGTGAGACAAGGGAGGAGGCAGAGCCAGGCTCCACAACCTTACAAACCTCCTCACATCTCATGTCTAAAAAGGGACAAAATCTAGGATAGGAGCATTCATCGAAGCACTATGGAAAATGAATCTCTAGCAACTGTAAAACAAGGAGCCCCAAAAGTTACAAATGCAAATTGTGGAAGCATCCATGAGGCATGTAACCAGGTGAAAACAAGCCTCAAAGTGATGGGTTCTCACGAGACTGCCATGATTTGAAAGATATGCACAAAAAGAGGCCTGCAACACGGTTTGCTTCACCACATGCAACTAACAGGAGACAAAACTACTTAGTTTCGCCTTTCCGAAAGGATGCCACCGCCAATCCCATATTTAAAATAAAAGCATATTAACTTCCCAAGTCATGGGCCAAGCATGGTGTGAATAAGGAATTAAATGGGATCAGTCACCAAACAACCAGGGTAGGTTTCATTAATAAATGACTTGGAAAAAAATAGTGGCTAGCTCCCCTACCAGCTAAAGTCCAACACATTTTGCCTTAAAGAAGAAATGATGGAATGACAGGTGTTCCACCTCCAAACACATATCACTAATGACCAGGTCTTTTCAACAAAATAAAACAAGTGTATGCGGCCAAGCATGGATGAATAAATGGTGGGGTGGGTGGATGCCTCCACACAAACAAAAAAATGTTTTATCAACAAATTGCTATATTTACAAAGCATGCAAGGATGCCTAGATGACCAAGGAGAAAACATTAAACATTAAACATGAACACCATGTCCTAAACAATGGCACCACCAACAACAAGCTCCTCTTGCATGTGAATTGAGGCTCAGGCACGAGAGCGAACAATAATGAAATAAAATAGCTTAAAGGTAATTAATAATATTCATGAAAATCGACACAAAATAAAATAATCGTTAATCAACAACTAAAATTATAATATTATTATTATCATTATTTTTATTATTTTTACGACTAAAAATAATAATAATTAATCATATTAATAACGATCAACAGGAAATCTCGATAAAGCGAGAACAAGATTTTCCTTTAATAGGATAATCGTATAGGACACTACAAGGTCCACAACTAGAGGTGTCAACTACGACTCGAGAAGGAAAGATGGAGAGGGAGGGTGCTAAATATTCACTGTGATAAGGATGAAGTCAACTAATGGTCAATGGGAGCACACACACAACCTTCCCACGCTTAGCAATAGGGTCGTTGGGGCAAGAGCTGGGTAACGTCGAATGGGGCATTACATTCTCCTCCCCTAAGAAAGCATCATCCTCGATGCGACATAACACTGAAGGAAGGAAAGGTGGTAAGCATCAAGGGATAGATAAGGACTAAAGTATGCCCTATGATTAAAATTTAATCGTTCAAGCATAACCATGGGGTGGCCTTAGAATATTTTGGCAGAATTTTTAATTTTCAAAATTTTGTGTAGAATGGTAGATCACTCTTATTCATTATTTAATTAAACTCTTTCCATTTACATTATTCTTAATTCAGGTTCTTTAAGTTTTCATTGTTGTATAATTTTAGTTTATTCATTCTTGTGGGTGCCCAACATGAACTCCTATCACAATACCCTACCAGGGTCAAACAAAAAACACTAATACAAATTCACAAGCATACTAGTACATACTTTCATGACAGTACCACACCACAAGAGATTAGTCAAATTAAGGAAGGGAAAAGGCACGGTCCTCATAACATAGTACTTGTCACACATCTATGACTGACGTATAGAATACTTGAAAAAAAAGTGTACTAGAACAACCAAAAATTTCCACAATTCCACAGATGAAGATTTCACATAACTCAGAACAATAGCTATAGGTACATAGTGTACACAAGGGCATCAACGCCATATCCACAACATCACAAAACATATTCAACTAACATGAGTAACACATACATCATAAGACCACTCCCAAGACATCACAATAACTCAACATATATCCCGAAACATCAGTCATACACACAAATCTCTTATGTCTCCCTCAAGTCTCTTATGCCTCCCTCAATCTCTTATGCCTCCCTCAAGTCTCTTATGCCTCCCTTAAGTCTCTTATGCCTCCCTCAATTAGTAATAAATATATAAATGTCCTATTCACTCCCCAAAGAGGTCGGTTTTCCTATGGCCCTAGGGACATAGAGTCTAGACACCCCTAGCCCAAGTGACATAATAACTCGTGGTTTGAAAACCTACTATTTATCTATAACTCCTTGGGACGTACCCCCATACAACGAAGTGGGTCCATAGTTTGAACCATTCCATGGTGCATCACATGACCCTATTCCACACATCATGACAATAGAACTAGCATAGCAATCCGATTCAAATTCCAAGTGGCAAAGTACAAGCCTTGGACAAGGTGGTAAAATTCTAAAATTTAAAATAATATCCAAATCCAAGCAAATAAATGGCCAAATAGCCATAGTTAGTGCAAAAATCCACATGTTAGTACCACAAACCAAGGAAATTCCCAAAAATATAAAACATTACAATCAAGAAAACTACTATTCCTTACAAAATAAAATAAAAATTTCAATTTACAAATAAAATACACATATAAGAATAACACATTACGATGACTATGTGGCCTTATCTAGCCACCAAGGGGGTACTAAACAAGTTTCTAGCACTTGGTATATCGAGCCTCATCTCGTAAAATAACATATCAATAGTATAATTGTCATCATCTCTATCTAAATCATCCCGCCACCACTTTGACAAGGCTAAACACATTCATATCTACACTTAGGTTGCATCCATATAACAACCATAAGGAGAGAAAAAGGAGGAGTATAGGTCATCATCTATCGATTCTAAGGTTAATCTGAAGTTACTGGCCCATGGTACACATGTTCTCACTCCAAACATACACTTTTACCGATTTCCCTTAGGACCGGTTGGTGTAAGGTTCATGACATAACACACAACTACATCACTAACACAATGGTGGTTCATGTACATTAACCATAGCATCTTTGCATGATACCAATACATGGTATATTACATACATTACATTCATGGTTTACAACACACCACATCACCACATGTTGCACCCAAAGTGCAATCACTATATGATAGGGATCATATACCCACCATATTTCCCTAAATCACAACATGAATCATTACATATTACATGAATTACAATTATGATGAGCACAATTACAACATACAATCAATTTCCATATAACATGGGAATACACACATTTCTACACAAATGATAATGACATCATTAAGAAATCCAGTTCACTACAAACCAACCTTTTCATATAACATATCAGCACAATCACACATAACAAGATGGTACATCACACTCGAATTCATAAAGAATTCAATTCTCAAAAAAGGAGAGAGAATACTCTCTCATCTCCAACACATCAACATGCTAATAGCTACGCACTAAGTGTCATACACAACATGTGCGCTCACAATATCACAATTACGACATAATTTACATCATGCTTATATCACATTACTCTTCCAATATCCACCACCATCACAACTCCAATGTCCAAAGATTTGAGAGCATGAACCTCCACTATGCTACCAAGTGTAATTCCCACTAAAACACATGCAAATACAACACAAAAAAACTTTGATAACTTTATTTTTTTGACTTGCTTGGAGTTTACACGACAACACAAGTGATCGGAAAGGGATACATACAAATCTGAAAAGCTTAACACATCATTGAATACATAGGCAAGATGGAATTATACAACACCCATCCCGAAAAATTCACTTTTCTCTTCGACAAGTCATAACGTACTAGTCCAACCACAATACATAGTTATAGTTAAGAACATCCCACGGTGTAAAATATTTTTAAAGATATTTATTTACTAAAATGTCTTTCAAATCTTGACTTACGGATAGAAGATTCATGTTATGATTTGAAAAATTATTCTTACAAAGGTGAACCACTTTCTTTTACACTTATGGACTAATTTGCTTAAGATCAAGTTTTTGAAAAGAGGATCATTTATGATATGTCAAAACTTTCTTAATTCGTTTGATTTAAAAAAATCATTTCCCATTCCTCAACAGGTTATTTATTCATACTCAAGATAGTGAATCTTGTTTCCTACCTCCAATTCACAAGGTGACAAGCACAAGCTCTAGCTGAGGGAAGGTATCGTTTAGATTCAAAATTATAACCTCCTTGTGTAAGGGTTAAACGTTTATCCACACTTAAGAGAAGATTACAAAGCACTTTTAAAAGGAGTTAGGGAATAAGATCAAAATGGGTTCATATTTAAGGCCTCATTAGTTATTATTCTGGATTTTAATGGCTAAGGATATAACCATAATGATTAGAGATTTCATTTAGGCTTCTCCCGATGAGATTGACATAGGTAGACAAAATACATTTTCAAAGGGTGAGCTAGATTGAATGGTTTTTAATCAGTCTCCTCCTACTTATTATAACCTTATTACCTTCCAAAACTAAATATTGATTTCACCTTAAGGTTGTTTAAGAACTCACCAAGAGGGAGAATAATGTTCATTAGTTTAGCTAGGGTAAGGTAAGGTATAAAAATTTTCTTTACAAAAGAAATTTTCTTCTTTGAACACTTAATGGCTCAACTGTTATCAAGTAGATCACAACTACATTATTCTTTTTTTTTCTGAATAACTTCTATAAAGATTACTAAACCACTTTATTTTCCTAGGTTTACATTTATGCCATGACCTAGAGGGAGTTACTAACACAAAAATTTTAACTCAAAGATATGTTTACCAATACCCTTTTTGTGAAACTATACATGGTTACACATTTAATCCAACACAACACACAAACCCAAAGGTGATGAAATATTCTTATGAATTTTGAATTGGAATAAAAAAGGTAACAATATTGGTCATATCCAAGTTAATCTATCTGTAGTGCCCACTTCCCCTCGACACTTTTTATTATTTAGTTCCGATATCATTGACTATGCTTATGGATATCATTATAGCTTTTTTATTTATCATGATATTAGATGTTAGGGATATTGGAGTGTTGTTGATTTCGATTCATATATGATGTGTGTGGATTATTAGAGATATTTTATATTGATGTTGATATGATTTTGACATGGTTATATATATATATATATATATATATATATATATATATATATATCATACATGCGATATTTTTTCATATTGAGTAGACCTAGACAATTGAACTAATTTTATGATCATATGAATATTGATGAAATGTAAGATCGAGATGTTGCTAGAAATTGTTAATAATATCATTACTTGCCTAGATGATGTCTTTATTCATATATAGATGATTATGAAGTTATATTGTATATTTATTTTGGATATTTATGATGCGGCCAAGAGGTAGAAGGAGGTGTTATTTATTTTGTAGGTAAACATGTCACAACAAACAACGAGAGGATTGGAGACCAACCACATTGGAATGATAGATGAATTAAACAAGGGTCACCATGGAAACATGTATTATGTTGAGTGTGTGTGTTTTAATTGTTGTTAGGGGGTTCCTATGGGGGAATCACCTCGATTGTGACCAAGGGATTGTGGGTTATCTCATTTATTAGTTTCCTTTATTTGATTTTAGTATGTGATTTTTAGTGATGTATTCTCCTTTAATTAATTACTTGATTTGTGTCTAGATTAGTAAATTAACCTTTTGCTAAATTAATTTTGAATGGATCAAAAATGAATACATTTATTAGACTAGATGGTTCTTGGATTATGTGTTGTAAGTTGAGTGCTTTTGATCTTTAGTGTTGTACACTCTACCCCTTCATTGAAATTCGAATTTGGCCTTAGGGGACAGTTTTAGAGGCTTTTGGGACAAGTCAAACTTGTCCCACACCTCTTAAATTGGTATACCAACCATACCTATGAGTTGGGGGCTCAAAAATAGACCCAATTAGGTGTTTTGGGAAGATAAAAAGGTTAAATATTATTGCACTTTCTTTCATGTAATTAATTTTTTTCCTTAGCGGGTGTAGGGCTTGGATTAAATGTGTAAGTAGATTTTCATTCCACTCACCCACCAATTTATGGTGCATTGGGGTTGAGGTTTGACTTGTGAGGTGGAGTTGAGGATGAGTGATGTGGCATCCTACATGGAGACACCTCATCCTCCTCTCTCCCTTTTCTATTTATTCAAGTTCTTTTTGTTGTTTGGGGTTACTTGATTTTTTTTTCTCTTTTATTTTTGGGAGTTAGATGATTTTGGAGTGCTTGTGGATTTGTTGGAGATTCATGGTGACTTTTTGTGCTTGAAGAAGCTTGGTGTGTGGATCTTGGATCAATCTCTGCCATGGAAATGTAGGAGCTAAACTCTTGTTAAATGGTTTCTTTCATTTTGTATGCATATGTGTGTGTTTTGAGTGGTTTTGTATGCTTATTGGGTGCTTGGGTAGATTGCCTAAGTGTAGTGTAGGAGGAGACTATGGGGATCTTCATGTGGGGAGGCATAAGACTTTATTTCATGTTTTGTGAGGGAGTTGGGTTGGGTGCCCCACCTTGGACAAGAAATTACTTGCATTTCTTACTTGGTTATTTTGTTGAGGGAGCCATAAGAGATTGTAGGGAGGCATAAGAGAATGTGGGAGGTATAAGAGGTTCTTGAGGGAGGCATAAGAGTGTGTAGGGGTTTTGAGATGTTTATTGGAGGGTATTAAGGTGGGAACTCATTTCCCATTGGGAGGCATAAGTGACCTCCCCATAGATCTTGCTCCTTTGGCTTTTGTATTTTGAAGCCTTGTATATTTTTGCTTTCCTTATTGTGATTGTAGTTGAGATTTTTATGTTTTGGGATGGTTGTAAAACCTTGTTTTGTGATGTGGAATCTTGTTTTTTTGCAATGAGTTGAATCCATTTTTTCATTGCAATGTGTTTGGGGCTCGGGGGGATGGTTTCCAAATGAGGAGGATGGTTTCTTCTCCTCATTGGAATTCTTGGTTGGGTGGAGAGTGGTTCCTCTCCCCCTTTTTGTTGTGATCAAATGAATCATAGTGGAGCTCCTTGTTGGTGATGTCAAGCATTGAGATTTTTTTGTGTCCTCAAGAAATCCTTACTTGTGATGAAGCCTATTCCCACTCAAGGTGGAAGATTTGAAATATTGCATTTTTTTAAAGGAAATGTAGTTTTGTAAGTTTTAATATTATTGGAAGAATTTCGTTGAAGGGTTGTAAAATTTCCTTTGTATTTAAGTTGTATTATGGAAGAAAAGAATCAAATGTAAATCATGATTAAAAGCTTAGCTTTGGTTTGTATTGTGAGGAAAGAGGTTCCTTGCTTTAAAATAAATGGGCAATGCTCAAGGGGAAAATAAATTTTACTTTCATTATTGTAGTTGTATTATTGAAAAATGAGAAAGAAGGAATATAGAAGTTGTAAGATGTTAAAATGTATGCATAGTAAACTTGAATAAAGAGAAAGTTGTTATAGTTATTTTGAACATATAAGTTGTAGTGGAAATGAAAGAGAAAACAAATTTGAAGTATATTGTTTTAATTGAAATGTTGCATTTTGTAGTAAGTAAAAAATAACAATATTAGAAGTAGATTTAGATCCTTTTTCCTTTGGACTTGTAATAAAATTTAATGAACAAAATGAAAATGATCTTGTAGTTTTTTTCTATTATTGAATTAGAAAATTCTTTAGAATGAGTAATTTTAACTATAGAATGAACAAATGGAACTAAATCTTACAACTTTGGACATTTTAGGCACTTAAATTTAGGCTCAAAATGAATTTTAGAATACTCTTGTAACTTTTTTTTTTTTGGAAAATATCAGATTTTAAGGTTTTGTTTCTAAGGAACAGGATCTCACCATGTAGAGAAGTAATTTCATAACTACTTTTGCTCCGAAAGGTAGTGATTTGTGAATCGTCACCCAGGTAGGGCGAAGAGTCCCGTGATCACCGGCTTTCCGGGCAGCAGTTACTGTCACTTCTGTGGAAAAATTTAATCCGCGCTTTAGGGATTTTGGTATGTTTTGTACCATTATACACATGAATTTTCAGTTTCATTGATTTTCTAAAGGTAATAGCCATAAAACCATACACATTCATGAAATTCCACAAACTAACGAAATGTTGTATTTAGAGTGTAGAATACATGTAAATTTTTTATAAAAAAAAATTACAAAAAAAACGGTCTTTTTCTTAATTTTATTCATACGTTGTTTCTTATGTTATAAAAGAGGAATGACTGTCCCTGGGTGGTTCTTTTAAATGAAAATTTATTTTTTCACCATGAAATTTTAGATATATGTTTAAGATTTGAATTTTGAGGTGCTGTCAAATTTTCATATTTTTTGGACTTATATTTTTTTTTTAATTAATTATTTAGTAAAAATATTTTCAAATAAATGGTGTACAAATGTTTATGCTAATAACTTTTAAGATTTTTATCAAAATTGAATTTTTTTTTCACAGGTAAGAAGAAGACTTCAATAAAGAGTAATTTTAATTTTTTCAAATTTTTGATATTTTTTGCTATTTTTCAAATTGGGTTGATTGTGTACAATTGATTGTCCTAAAATACCATATGTTAGCAAAATATAAAAAATAAATAGTAAAACATATTTTTAAAAATAAAAATTATATTTTTAGAAAGCTAATAAAATTCTGTATTTTGTGTTAAATTTTTGTAATTTTATTCATTCGTTAACCCTAATTACGTGGCACCTAAGTGGCACTTTTTGGCATAAAATTATCCTCCAAATGGATTTGGCGCCAAAATGTGCCACAAAGGTGCCACATAGGTGCCACATAGGGGGGTTCGCGCGAAGGGGGTTCGCGTGAAGGGGGTTCGCGTGAAGGGGGTTCGCGTGAACCCCCCTTCGCCCGAACCCCCTAAACCTTAAATCTGCCGCCCAAAACTATATAAATATCTATATATAACTCTTTGCCGCCAAAATTATTTGAATTCAAGGGGTTCGCGCGAAGGGGTGTTCGCGCGAACCCCCATTCGCGCGAACTAGTTTCTTCATCCTACGTGGCAGTTCAGGCGAAGGGGGTTCACGCGAAAGGGGTGTTCGCGCGAACAACCTCGATTTCCGATCCCGCCCAACTTCTTACTCGCGTTTTTGGGACATGAAGTGGGACACAACATTGTGCTTTGACCCCTTATGTAAATTTTAACTTGGTCAAAATAAAATTTTAAGCATATAAAAATTACAAGGAAAATTCCAGAAATAAATAATGGCTAAGTCTCATTGTTTAAAGCAATAAAAATATTCTAATGGTAGATTCAAAGTACTCAAACTCATATATATTAATAGAGGTAGGGTTTTTCCCCAAATGGAGAACTCCAAATACAATTAGTGTTGTAATAAAATCATATTTGAAAAGGAAATCCCTTTAATCCTTGAATGAAAGCTATTACAATAATAAACCTATAATCTAAAATAATCAAAGCTTGATCTCATTGTAGACACCTCCATAGTTCTTCCTTCCTTTCTCCCATGGCCTTTTTCTCTTCAACCTACAAATTAAACAAAGGAAAAGTGACCAAATGAGGAGGCTTGGGTAAAGAAAGAGATTAAATAAAAATTCATAGGGATATTCAGGGTTAGTTTGGAGTCCTAGGATCTAATGGCGATAAATGAATTGATCCAAGGGTTGAGAATCAACCCTACATTTGTTTGGTAGGAATATATTTTATAGATGTTTTAAATAAAGATTAAAGGTATGTGTAGATGGGTGAATGGGGCCATTTAATTACCTTGGGTGCAAAGTCACTAATCTAGTTCTTAGCATGTTCATAGAAAAATAATGAAATGGACACTAAAGTTATTTAAATAATGAAATCATAGTAACTAAATATAAGGTAAAGTTTTAAGTTGTGAATGTTAGTTAAGGAGGAATAAAACATTAAACCAAGTAAATTAAATTATGGCCCTTCCTATTTGAATGTTAATAAATTGACCTTAGAGATAAATTAAAAATATTTAATCATTTAACTTAGACTTGGTTCCTCCTTGTAAAGTAAATATGATTGGTAAAATGAAATTTATTACACTAAAGGTTGACACCCAGAGCAACCTTTCAAATTTAAACAAAGAAAAATTAGTCAAAATATATCGAGTTAATTTGTTAGGGTTTTAGCGTGTTCCTAGAGTGTCATTTTTGGGCATTAAAATATCTTTAAAAATTTCTATAATACAATAAATTACTCAAAACAAGTTGTGATTTGGTTCTATTCTTCACAATATTGTTTACAAGTTCCTTTTCGAGACACTTATGACATCATTACCCATAAGTACAAATTGGGCCCTTCAAACTTTCCAAACAAATAAAAATTTAGAGTCTCTCAACAAAATAAATCACACACAAACAAATGAGCTTCAAAGCAACACCGATGCAACTCTCCCTTTTCTACCCACGAAGGCCATCTTGCACATTTATAGCCTGAGTCAGTTCATGAGAAATGAGCATGATAAGGACTACACATATGAATAGTATGCTACCATTAACAATATCATAAAATGAACCTTTTATTTAATGAAATAGTGTTAAGCTCTAATCCTCTACAACTTCTTTACTCATGCTAGAAGATTTAGTATTTTCACATTAAGAATGAAGCCATAAAAAGTTGTTATGAACATTGTTCCTAAAACAACCAAAAGTCTAACCATCATTCTAGTAGGGGTCAATGACCCAATGAGTTTGAAACAAAGTGATGAGTGTATTGGGATGTCAATCTTGTAATCGTATGTATTATATGATTGAAACCCCAATACTCAAACATCAATCAACATTTCCTTAAATAATCCATATGATCTAATAGATTTAAAGTTAGAAATTCAACATCACATACTAACCACTATTTCTTGAAAGGAAACATGTGGAGTAAGTTCTAACAGAAAGGTTCAAACATAAGATTATCTTGCCATGTTATGTACAACAATCAAGTATGATAAAAGGAATAACCCGTATTTAGTAAATCAAACAATTAAAGTAAATCTAATTCCACCGTCTTACCAAGGTTTAAAATACAGTCCAATCAATTTAATTACCCTTAAACCTATATCAATAAAATTTAATCAAACCGTCCCAAGGGAACCAATATGACGATGTTGTATGAATTGCACTTAGTAATATCTCCCCATCGATAACTAAAATGCTAAGTGTCCTTAATCTATTCCAATACCTTCTTTTGTGAAAAGTACCTTAAACAACTCAAGCACAACTCCATATATCAAAAAATTAAAACCTTATATATTATTTCTTTTGAATAGTAGCATATTATTTTATCTTGCCACTCCTAGGTAACTCCATCTCTCAATCAGGAATATAATAAATAACCAAAGTCTTAAACAAGGTGAAACTTTCCTAAACACACGATTCACAACCTTCACAAAATGATCCCAGATTTAGACTATCGATATACCTTATTATTTTTCTATTTCAGTCAAACACTAAACTAAATTCCAATAAACAGTTTATTCAAACGAAATAGTCAACACCGATTGTACAAACCCCTAACATAGGCCAATATTAACATACGAGTTTCCCAAAACTGATTTAGACTTAATTAACAGTGTAAATCCAACAACAAGCCAAAAAATGATGTAAAAGGCGTCACCCAATAGCTAGGATAACCAACCTATTACGCAGATAAACGGGTCTTAACAAAAATTAGGTATTATACCTCTAATAGTAATATGAAGCAAGCAAAAACAACATTTGAAACATGCAGCCTAATGGGGTTATTACAAAACCCAAACAAGTGAAGTCTCAAGAACAAATATTCCTAATGTATATTCCTTCCTTAAGGATCCAATAAAATATGCTAGTATTCAAAACACTTCGAGAGTTTTCCAAACAAGGATTTAAGTCAACAAAATGGTCCTCCACAAGGGTTTGAAAACCAACGTTTCTAGGATTAAAAGATAGGTCTATTCTAATCAAGCCCTTAAAAGAAGATACGCATGTTGAAAACTAAAAACATGCAACCCATTATCTGAATCCCAAGGATTGATCAGTCTTCATCATACATTCACCATTTTAACCACATAATATTTCATAAAATGAAGAACAAATCCAGACTATATATATACTCACGAAAACAAGCTAACGATTTAGAGAAGTTCCTTTTAACGTTTCTCAGATAACATCCCAAAATAAAATAGAAAACCCTTATTCCAATCATTTATTTAATAGTATAATAGTACAAGCGGGGTTAGGAATCCAATTAACCATTGGCATACAGGAAGCAACAAGAGAAAGTAAAAGATTAAGTGCCAAGACCATTAGTAGAACCAAATCTAGCCAAGAATCATCCTAAGAAACAACTAACATAGGAGAGAAACTAAAAACATAGTCTAGAAGATGAGAATCGATAGCAAAAACCACAAAATAAACACAAAAATAGCTACTTCAGTAAATAAAAGAAAATTTCTTTCATGTTATGGTTAATGTTAGCATAGTTGGTGAGACGAAATTATCATGCTTGGAAAACGTTTCCACATGCTCAATGCATCTAACAGACCTTGGATGCAACACTTGGTGAATCTTCCATGTTTTACTTGTTGGACATCTAAACACAGTCCACAACTCATGTTTTGGCACAGAAAGGACTCCAAACCCACGAGTTGCATCCGTCAAAAGGGAATGTGGTCTCAAAGACTGATAAGATTGCAATATATACAACAATGGGTTAATGAAAAATCCTTAGGAACTCAAATCCACGTGAGACAAGGGAGGAGGCAGAGCGAGACTCCACAACCTTACAAACCTCCTCACACCCGCGTTTGAAAAGGGACGAAGGGTAGGAATGGAGCATTCATCGTAACACCATGGAAAATGGATCTCTAGCAATTGTAGAAGCATGAGCCCCAAAAGCTATGAATGCAAAGTGAGGAAGCATCCACAGGCATGTAACCAGCTAGAAATATTATTAAAAAAATTAAAAATATAAAAAAATAAAAAAGTAATAAAAATGGAAATTAACATCCATCTAAACTTTAAAAAATTCATAAAATTTAAAACAAATTAAAAACATGAAATGAAAAAAACACAATTATTAAAAAGCTGTAAAAATTAATAGAACTCAAAAATTAAAATTGGTAAAATATCAAATATTAAAATTTAAATGAAAATCAATCAAAAATTAAATTGAAATTGAAAAAAAAAAAATTTAATAAAAAAATCAAAATTGTTAGTTAAAAAGTAATACAAATTATAATTAAAAAATATACCAAACTTAATAGAAATTACAAATTATACATTAATAGAAATTTATAAAAAAATAATCAATATGAATTAATGAAAATAAATTAACCTAGATTCCTCGTCAACGAACTTGAGGAGTGAGAAATAAGTGAAGAAATATAATTTAATAGTCAACACTTCTTTTTGAGACACATAGAGGCAGAACAACATACTTCCCCATCGAGAAAAGGATAGTTCGATAACTATATAATCATTCATATTTTCTTTAAATCTCTTTTAAGATTTTTCCCACAAAAATATCATCCTTGAGGTGAAAAAAATTGACGCAACATGGGAAGCTCGTTTGCATAACTAATGCAATAGATACCTACTGAAAGGGAATGAAATTATTACCCGAGAGGTAACCTATTGGTAGCCATCTTTGTCATAGTGTAACCCACATACCAATTATTAGAAGGAGATCCTTTTTCCACCTACTTCACCACTTTTGGATCCATCCACAATGTGGTACGTTTTAAACATTCAATATTAAACCATGGTACACCCTTAACCCTCGGTCATATATCACGATATGGATAGCCGTATCGTGGTTAATAATCTCTTATCATTCCATATCATATTTATTTATGCTTTCATATGCTCAATGGGTCGGTCTTTGAGATATGCATTGTATACCAGGGTATATATATGAGTTAGAGAGTAGGATATTATCATCATATTGAGTACTTGAGTCTTATTGTATGGTTTTGAGGTTTCCCCCTCGTAGTGGCTAAGTAATTCTACTTGCATATTATATGATTGTTGATTTTTAGATATATCTAAGTTATTTCATTACAAGTGGTTTCAGATATTGATCTTAACCATAATTGGATAAAAACCCTAATCATGAAAATTTGGATATATATCTCGAAAAAATGGTATTGAATTTTTTTACATTTGTGTTGGTGTTGAAAAATAGATCAAGTAAGATGCTCACTAAATTTCAAGATTTTTCAACTTGTTTGCACAAGTTATAGGAGTTTTATTTATTTTTATAAATTCACTACATACGCTAGAAGTTTGGTAATTTTTCTAAGGTTCTTATATTTTTCTGAAATCTTTCCAAATAATAATCTTAGATTTTTTCTCTATGATTTCTCCCTATTTAATTAATAAATTTACGACACCCCAAACCCTAATATTTGTATCCCGTGAACCAAACCCTACATAATAATTGAAATAATGACTAAAGGTTAAGAGAAGGATCAAGCCACTCTAGGAATGACTCCAAATAGGGAAGACATTGATTTGGAATATTTAGCTTCGGAGTATCGAGGTATTTAACCAACTTCAGAAAAGGGCCACTACTATAAGAGGGGTTTTTTTGAGACAATAATAGAGACAAACTTGAGCGAATTGTCTCATATAAAGACAATTAAAAATCTTTATATTGTCTCTATTATTGCCTCAAAGTAGGTGTCTCTAATATTGTCTCTAATTATTATCTCTCAAGAGACAATATAGATTGACACATATTTTGTCTCTTGACAATATAATTTTTATCTCTCTACAAGATAATATTTTTGTCTCTCTAGAGACAATATCATTATTGTCTCCTTAGATACAATACTAAATACTAACATTTTGTATCTCTAGAGATAATACTAATTTCAATTTTATTGTCTCTCTCGAGACGATACAAATTTAAAGAATGAAAAATATGAATTTAAAAATACATAATAACCAAATATCATATAGTGCAATCAACGAAGTTACATATCATCTATGATGTCAGAGTGGTCTGGTAATTAATATTATAAATTAACAACAATTTGATTTAAATCTTGTGCCCAATAAATGGGTCCACAAATATTTTATTAATATCAAATAAGATAAAATACAAAAGGGTGTCTGAATTCCGTTAACCCTTGAAATACAATGATAAAATACAAAAGGGTGTCTGAATTCCATTAACCCTTGATATACAATATTAACACCTTCTCTCCACCACCAACTTCAAGTGATCCATATGATTCCCTAGTGCTACTTTGAGGTTATTTTTCTTAACTTTAATTTTGAGCAACTTCCTTTTTGAGCAATTGCCTCTCCATCGGCAGCAGTCATCTTCATGTTCTTCACTTTGATTGTCTCAACTTTGATGCAATTCTCTACTATCGTTAGTAGTGAAGGTGCATTGGATTCTAAGAAATTATGATCACATATTTTACTCCAATTCTGCCAAAAGTATTCACAAATTACATTTAAATTAGGAAAATAATTAGTTTTTACTAAATCGACTTGATCTTTACATTTTGTTCTAAAAAATTAGTTATCACTAACTCATTACTGTCAATCCATTTTCATAACTTATATCAAGGACTAACCTCAGACATTATAATCCCTAGAATTCCACACATGCCTAGTGAAAATGTTCCGATATAAGCCTATACAAAAAAACAAAAAAGAAGCCATTATTCATCTATTTTTTCTTTAGTGGATATTCTACACTACATGCATGAAAATTGAGTAAAAACGTACAAGCATTATATACAAACAATGCCCAGTGAAACCATTGAGGCACAACACTCACCAATAGACCAATTAAAGCTACCCTGCTTCAAAGCAATTTCAAAGCAGATTGATGAGAATGCCCTTGTATAATAGAAAATGAGTCAAGATAATCCACAATAAACATGAATAATTGTGATCTTTGCTCTAATTTCCATTTTGTAGTTTATACTTTTATGTACTTGGTAATTTTCTTAAGTGATTGATTCTCTCCTTGTGGACATATGGAACATCAAAGCTCCATTGTCAATAAAATTATATTATATTCAACTACATTTTTGTTTTGTCTTTAGATTAGTTTCTTTGCATGTTAGTTTTTTGTTGGATTTTCCTAAAGTCAGCTGCATGAAGCTTGAACATTTTGGATCCCACTTCTAGATCCATCTTCGGATGATAATGGCATCTCCATACCAATATTACGAATGATTAAAAAGAGAATTACTACTTCATTTGCATCTCCATACCAGTATCCTAATTGCAGTGAACAATTTAATTAAATGAAAATAAATCCCAACAATAAAGATGGGTGGATATAAAGATGTGATAAGTGTAATTACCAGTATGTAAAAGGACAATCCAACCACAAAGCAACTGACGCTCATTCCTCCAGTAGCAATCTAAAGACAATTTTCTCTTAATATTCATGTAAATAAGCAATGAAAATCCTTATAATAGCCTTTTATCAGAGCCTAAGTTCATACCATAAGAAGTGGTCATCTACCAGATTTGTCCATCAACAATGCACCTACTATTGTCATTGGCACCTGCCAAGCAATATATACATATTGATAAACATAGAAAATGTGCTTCATCATGGAGACAAGCCAAATGGGGTGTTATTATGTAAGGAATTAGACATATTTGGCACCTGCAGTATAGCTATTCCAACTGATGTTGTCTGACCTGAAGAATAGCCTACAACATGCTCCAAAACAATCATATTCTACCTGAAAGGAAAAACATACATTTATATTACCAAAAAAAAATAACTTTCTGGTGTACAAATATAGCCTCTCATCGGAAGCTTTGAATATTGCACTAGCATAAAATATAATACCATTGATTCCACCAAGTTGTTGTAATACCATTAACCCAACTCCAACCTAATATGGAGGAACTACAACTAGTCAAATTGTAAAGGATGAATGGTTTAATGAAAGGAATTATTGATGAATGGATAAAGGTTGGAGATCAACAAATAAATTTTAATCAAGCATTATTACTCACAACGATAGCAGGAGCATGGCTTATTTGAAATAAATAAGATATTTTGGCCTTGGGAAGACTTTCCAACTCCCCAACGTAAACTTGTGCAACATATTGAACATATTAACAAGCATTTCTAGCATCAATCAACTCTTTTTTTAAATCATTATTATGAAACTAATTACCTCACAAATTATACTTTGAAACTAATTACCTCAGGCATTATAGTACCAGGTTGTGTGCGACCTCCAATAAAGACCACCTAAAAAAATAAATATGAATAAACATTTATGTCTGGATACAAATACCAATATCAAAAACTTACTAATTAATTACCACATAAATCATATAAAATAATGTAATTTGAATGTATCACTAAAATACAGTGACATTTACAACTTTAGCTGAAACATAATTGGTAACAAGAAGGCAAAACTAGTTTCATAATTTCAACATCTAAATAATAACTAGTAGACTTCCATAAGGCTTCTCAAGTTGGAAATCTGCCACTCTGAAGAAAAAATGTTAAAGAAACTCCCATTCAAAAAGTGTAAACATAACCAAGTTCTATATAATATATTTAACAAATAACAATACTTTTCCAATGATGTTGGTGTCCTTTGATAGAGAGCATGCTACATCAAAAAGCTAAGTTAAGAAAACACAAAAATAATGGAAGGAAAAGAAAAAGTATTATTGCATAACCATTGGTTATAGCTACATCAATAACATATTTAAATGTATGGGTTGTGAACCTTAAATAGGACACTATGATAATAATTAAGAAGGCTTTGAAGCTTATTTAATTTCTCCCAATATAAAAGCATGTTTCATAAGAAAAATAGAAAGACTTCTTACACCACGTTATTTATGATACTCAAATAATGATTCATCAGTAGATGAAGTGCTAATGCACTATCAATCCTCGATTGTATGGAAAATATAATCCTAAAGCTTACAACATCCAAGAATGTGAAGTATGTCAATGAACACAATCTAGCCTTAACATATATACCATAACAAATGAATAGAGCTTCCAGCATAATCATCCAAGCAAGTCAACAATAACCCAAAGAAATTAGACTTTCAAGTTTCTAGTAAAATGGATAAAAGATCTAACCTCAAAAATGGTGTCACCATAGATCTTGAGAAGTCAAGTTCTACAGATTCAATGCTCTTGGAAACAAGTTCCTGAAAATAAAAATCCAACTTAACTCGAGTAATGGTATAAATTTTATTTTCATGATTTCAAATTGGTCTATTGTGTTTGTTAACATTTTTATCCTAGAATCTTTTCATATCTTACTATTTGATAACAACCTACTCTAAGCTATTAATTTAATTCAACTATGCACAATATGTCTTAAGTTGTATGTATAACAACATACCAGGTCACCCTCATGATCGATGTAAATCCACTTAGAAAGTATCTCTTTATTTGGTGAAAGTTTCCAGCCTATGCTTTGTCCGAGCGACCTGTTAGCTACCATGAATTGTTTCCTGTAAACAATCAAATCCCCATAAATATGACATGAATGAAGAGGTGCCAAGATGAAGGAAAAAAAAGTGAACAAACATATAAGAATGTATGAATAATGCATATCATAAGCATAGACCTGGTACGATGTTGTTATTAAGACTTTAGCACCAGCTTCAAGATATTCTTCATGAACCTAATTAATGATACAATAGTAATGCATATAGGAAATCAGAGGAATAAGACACAAAGTATATTATCTGTTTAACATTGATTATCAACAAGAAGAACTAACAAAGAAGAACATGACAGTTTGAAAAAAGGAAAAAAAAGGTGGGCTTTGAGATTGTTTTGAATGCATTCTTATGATGAATCTAACATTTGTGTGAATAGTGAAACAAGGGATCAACCTCAAGAAGTTTAAGAATGGATAAAACCATAAGACACTTGTTGAATCACCAAGGAAATAGAAAAAGTGCAAAAGGACTAGGTTGAGTAACCAAGGGGAAAAGTGAACATTACTTGATTCGCAAACTTAAGAGCATACTGACCTTGAAAAGGATGTGATGCTTAAGAATCAGGGAGA
Source organism: Taxus wallichiana var. yunnanensis (assembly GCA_018340775.1). Taxonomy (NCBI): domain Eukaryota; kingdom Viridiplantae; phylum Streptophyta; class Pinopsida; order Cupressales; family Taxaceae; genus Taxus; species Taxus wallichiana. Next base: position 255,700,257 of record CM031238.1, on the reverse strand, counting down.
AGATATTATAGGCCATTGAAGGTGAACTCTATCAGGTGAGGAAATATTTGAGCAAGAAGAATAGTTTGGCTATATAGGATTATAAAGGATACTCAAATTCCAGAGCTAAGTTGAGTTGAAAATGCTATAAATTCTTGATTGTTGATGTATTTATGTGAATGTGTGATTCTTTGCTGCATCAAATAAGTTCCTAAATAAAAGTTTATCTAAATCATCTAGCAAGAAAAATTAATATATAATATGTACAACAAGTAAGGGAGTTATTATGTCTCACCTTGTCGACCCTTTCTAGTCTGGCCCTCCCTCCTGCAACTGTTGTCCCACAAGTGAGCCTCATACCTACTTGTCCATCTATGTCTCAGGATTTCATGATAACAATTACAATAATTTAATGTCCATTGCTTCAACAGTACAAGAACATTGTTAAGCTTAATGTGAAGTCATATTTACAATAGAGAAAATATGTTTGAAATAGACTATGTATTTTTAACATGGAAAAATAGACTATGAAAACACATACGCCACTAGAAACCTTGAGAAGCCAATAATACCATTAGTCCATAGAAACAAATGATTTCAGGCCAAAACGAAAGTACTGAAGAGGAAAAATATTCACTTATAGAGCAAATGGAAATCAAATTTAAATAAATATGAGAACACTAACCTTCAAAACTATGTCAATTTGGTCATGTAATTGTCAATGTAAAGGTAATAGTGATTGACAACTCTTTGATAATGTGCTTTTTAATCCAGCTCTGATAACTGCACCAAAACATAAAATATACACTAGTATACTCAATATCGATATTTTTCATACCATGAACTAAATGGAACTATAACATTAAACAATTGACATATCAGTCTCTAGTGTAAGCAACAACTTTCTCAAATATACCAAACATTACTCTAAACCTCCCAATTTATCACATTCAATACATCTATTTTTTTAACATACATCATTACATATTGCATAATGATTACAACATTGTTGCATACACTCTAGACTTATAAGTCAATAATGCCAAGTTGTAATTTCCAAATAGGTGATGATATACAAATTATTGATATTGGCAAATAGCAAATTCCTCTCTTTTCTATGCTTTCACTATATGCAAAAATAGTTTCTAACCCCAGTTTACATTTTCCAGCATACTCCCACCTTATGCCAAAATGGGAGATTTGAAACAAGGTATGGACATCCATAAAAGCATAAAGGATAGAGGAATTTCACCAAATGTTGTAGTAGCAACTTCCCTAGTAGACATGTATGTAAAATGTGGAAGCAAAGACAAAGCACATGAACCATTTGACAAAATGCCTCAAAGAGATGTGTTCTCATAGATAGAATTTATTACAAGCTATGCATAATAGGATTCATTGAAAAGGATTTAGAAACTTTCAAGAAAATGTAATTGTCAGCTTTAAAGCTAAATTCAACAACCTTTGCTAGCATCCTACCTTCCCGATGCTTGTTGGTATTTCCCCTGCAAGATTGTTGTTTGACAAGTCCAAGATTGTGTTTTCTTCCAGCACATAGGTGAGGGTATACTCATTTCCTTTCATTTCTATCCTCATACAGTGTATTACCACTCACTTCTAAAGATTCAAGGTTTCTAAATCCCTCCTGGCCCTCCAAGGCAGGGGGAATTTTCCCCCAAATTTATTATTGGATAAATCCAACACCTGCAGCTTAGACAAGTTTGTAATCCATAAAGGAATACCACCTTCGAGCCGATTAGAGCCAAGACTTACAACCCTCAACTCTTGACAATTTGCAACGAGGTTTGATGGAATCACACATGTCAATCTATTCTTGCTGAAATCTAGAAGCTTAAGCTGTGTACAATTGGCCAAGGATGCAGGTAGGGTCCCTGAGAATTTATTTGAATGAGTAGACAAAACCTCTGTAGAAGAGGAAAATTTAATATCTAGATCCCTGAAGAATGAGTTTCCGACAAATTTAGCCTCCTCAATGTTGTGTGGTTACCCAATGTTGCAGGAATTTTGTGTGGTTACCAAGATTTTTCAAATTTCCAAGTTCAGCTAGTAAATTTGCCAAATAGGGAGTTACCCCTAAAAACAATCTCTTGAGTGAAGAACAATTACCGAGAGCTGTAGGGATTTTTTATTTCAAGTTGTTGAACTGTAGGTAAAAGTATTTTAAATTCTTAAGCTTGCCAAAATGAGATAGAATGGTCCCTGTGAGATTATTGTGAGAAAATGCAATGTAATATAATTCAGAACAATTATTTAGAGAAGGAGGGATAGAACCAGTAAGCATGTTGCCTTTAAGGTAAAGATAGGATAGATTCTTAATCAAGCTCAAAATAGGGGGGATTGTATCAGTGAAATTATTGTTGATCCGAAAATAATCAGATTATTACGACCTAATCTCGGACCCTTATAGGCTTTAATTATTTGCCGATAATTTACTCCTTTTAAGTAATCAATTTAAAATAATGCAAGATGATAATGACAATTGCACACAGATTGATTACGGAGTTCGGCGATTGCCTACGTCTCTGGTTCGTTATCAAACCATTCCACTAGTCAAAACTTGTAAGTTACAATAGTAATTTCACAAGAAAACCTAATGGAATTTTACTTTCCTACCAGTACACCAAACCTTCGGATGACAAGGGTGAAAAATAGCACCCGACTTCCACCTTCTTGATGCACAATCTCCTTCGGCTGTGATCGGCCTTCCCGACGCAAACAATGCGAAGCTAGCACTCCGGTCGACAATCCAGGATTTGCAAGTAATTGGTGTGGCGCTATGGGCCAACTAGGTAGTTTGAATAACTCCTAGCCACAAATATTTCATTTATTATTGCCTAACAAATAATAGGTCAATAATATAAAAATATACAATGCCTAAATAATTTAGGTCTTCACACAACAATTTCTCATTTTCCTCTTGGCTCGGACTTCACCTCCAGCGCTCTAGGAATGAGCTTCTCTCCAAATTTGTGTGTCATGTGTAGAAGATCATCTCGAGAGCTTTCCAACGACTGTAAGAACGTGACAAACGGCGGACATCGGGAGCTCCGATATGTTCGGTCAAAGTTCGTCAACGGGAAGTCAACTCTGGTCAACTGGTCAATATTGGACCGAATCGCACTGTGACACGTGGCTTGCCAACACTCATCGAATTCACTCGATTTTCCTATCGGGAGATGACAAGTGGACTACAGGATTATTTCTATTCCACATTGTATGGGTCGAAATAATATTATTTTGGTAAGGTCACTTTCCAAATGCCACATGTATATATTAATGTGTATACATTAGTATGAACCACCAAAATGCATATGACTTGACCACGTTAAAAGGTGGTGAAGCGGTTGTTAGGGGCGAGACCCATGCGTGGAAATCCACGTGGTGGTAGGGGGCGGTTATGCTCCAACGTGGTCATTGACCACTTCATTGGCGCGTGGAAAGGCTTAAATAAAGCCTAAGCTTTTATTCCCCGATCCTTATGGGATTTAATCCCATTAAATATTCAATGCACCCTTTAGGGATTTTAATCCTTTTTAATATGCATGCCACGCCAAACATGGGATGTTAACCCATTAAAACGTGTAATCCGCCCAAATGGAAATATTTTATCCCAATTTATATGTATGGGTGAGGCTAATATTAGCCTAAGGATTATATGGAGTGCATTGTTTTTGGGCCCTAAAAATGTATAAATAGGGAACCCATTTGTATTGTAAGACACACTGTGACACACATTACACACTGCACAACGAGAGACACCGATCCGAGCTTATTATTTGTTAAGCTTATTTACGATGTGTCGACAAGTATTGTATTATCTATTGGCCTATTATTTTAGGCAATATTAGATGGAATATTTGTGATTGGGAGTGAAATGTAAACTACCCAATAGGCCCATTGAGCCACACCAATTACTTGTAAATCCTGGATTGTTGACCGGAGTGCTAGCTTCGCATTGTTTGCGTCGGGAAGGCCGATCACAGCTGAAGGAGATTGTACGCCAGGAAGGTGGAAGTCGGGTGCTATTTTTCACCCTTGTCGTCCAAAGAACTGGTGTACTGGTAGGAAAGTAAAATTCCATTAGGTTTTCTTGTGAAAGTACTATTGTAACTTACAAGTTTTGACTAGTGGAACGGTTCGATCACGAACCCGGAGACGTAGGCAATTGCCGAACTCCGTAATCAATCTGTGTGCAATTGTCATTATTGTCTTGCATTATTTTAAATTGATTACTTAAAAGGAGTAAATTATCGGCAAATAATCAAAGCCTATAAGGGTCCAAGATCAGGTCGTAATAATCTAATTATTTTCGGATCAAGTTGGTATCAGAGCTAGTAATCGACACCTGCAAACTTACTAATCTTCGAAGCAAGTTGGTATGGAGCGGTTAATTAGTCTGAGTTGCTTTGAGGTTCGCATTGGCTTGTACTTCTGGATTTCCAGATTGGTGGGATAGACTGAGAGATAGGTTTAACATACTCAGTAATTTTCTCATTTCTATTTGGATGAATCCATTATATCTCATGCGCAGATAAAACTAAAAAAACTATTGTGTAGGGTAGAATGTATTGGTAAGACCCCTTTGAGGGCAACGTTTGTATACATCTAACCAGACATGGCACATTAGTTAAAGACCCAATTTTGGGCAATGTTTGTACTCTGTTATACTTGCATTAGTAAGACCCCAGAGGGCAATTATTTTGGTGATTTTGCTAACACCATAAAATGTAGTATATTTTCCTTGTTTAGTCATTGTTCTGGCAGGGAGGAGACAAATGAAGTCAATCCACATTGCAATGCAGTGGAGAAAGACCAATCTCGTCATGCAGAGTCGAGAAATGGCAGAAAAGAGTTCCTCATCCCAGAAGAAGGAGATTAAGAGGAATTTTTGTGCTCATTGCCAGAGGAATGGGCATCGGGTGGAAAATTGTTAGAAACTGCATCCATCTTGCCATTAGAGTAATGGCAAGCCAAAGATGGAATGGAGGCCTATTGCAAAGGCAGAGGAAGTTTCTACTCCACCACCAGTTGACAATTCAACCCAGGACCAGGTAATACCTAAAAGTGAAAGTCCTTTAAAATGGGTAAGTCAACAATTTTTCAATTATATATTGCATAATTCAGATTGATGGATCGTATGCAGTATTAAGTTTGGAGATCAGATATTGTGAGAAAATGCTGAGAGAAAGGTTTACAATACTCAGTGGATTTTCTTACTTAGAAAATTTGATTAATGCTCCAAATATATCTCCTAATCAGCTTGTGAGTACCTGTTACAGCTTGGATACAGGAAATAACTCATATAAAGCTTGGAGATTGATCTGCCATTTGTGCAGACAATAGAGTTCACAGAGATCAGCTCGGAACTTCATTCTGTGTAGAGGCATTGTGGATCATGTGCAAAGCAGAATGGTAGCTGAATCACCGTTGGCATTGACGTCGGGTCGGAACTTCATTCTGTGTAGAGGCATTGCGACCGTGCAGCAGAATGGTACCTGATATTAGTATGTCAACAAGAGGAGCTCTCAAAGGATTAGCTCGAAACGTCATTCGGTGTCAAGGCATTGTGACCACACATACGAATGGTAGCTGATCAACAGACTTAGCATCATACATCGGAGGCTTGAGGTCTTGAAAAGGCTTAGCATCATGTATCGGAGGCGTTGAGGTCTACAGAGACTTAGCATCATGCATTGGAGGCTCGAGGTCTTGAAAGAGGCTTAGCATCATGCATCGGAGGCGTTGAGGTCTACAGAGACTTAGCATTGTGCATCGGAGGCTCGAGGTCTTGAAAGAGGCTTAGCATCATGCATTGGAGGCGTTGAGGTCTGCAACAGACTTAGCATCATGCATCGGAGGCTCGAGGTCTTGAAAGAGGCTTAGCATCATGCATCGGAGGCGTTGAGGTCTGTAAAGGGACAAGGCATTGTCCATCACCAACATCGATCAATCAAAGCTCTACGTAACATGGAGTTCCTTCAAATCAGTTTGGATTCTGCGGAATCAACTCGGACTTAGGAGCTGTGTTATAGAGTAAAAGAAGATCCTTGTTGTCAGATATCAAGAAGCTTACCACCGCATGTAGGGAGCGTTGAGGTTTCATTCAGAAACTTAGCACCATCAAGTGGAGGCGTGGAGGTCTTCTTCGGATATCAGAGTGGCGCAGCGGAAGCATCGTGGACCCATAACCCACAGGTCCCAGGATCGGAGCAGAGTTGTCGAAGTGAGAAGGTTGGAGGAGAAGACCCAAGGGTCTACTACAAAGCAGCTTTCGAGGAGGCAGCAAATTTTCCATTCAGATAGTATGGATGGAAGATTTTTGGGACAAAAAGCTTTTCTCAGTGGGGAGGTGTGATCAGGGGATCATTTTTAAAAGTTCCCTAAACATCTCTAAATGGTGTTAGTGTAGAATATCATCTCGAGAGCTTTCCAACGACTATAAGAACACGACAAAACGGACATCGGGAGCTCTAGATATGTTTGGTCAAAGTTCGGTCAACGGGAAGTCAACTCGGTCAACGGTCAATATTGGACCGAATCACACTGTGACACGTGGCTTGCCAACACTTGTTGAATTCACTCGATTTGCCTATCGGGAGACGACAAGTGGACTACAGGATTATTTCTATTCCACATTGTATGGGTCAAAATAATATTATTTTGGTAAGGTCACTTTCCAAATGCCACATGTATATATTAATGTGTATACATTAGTATGAACCACCAAATCAAATGCATATGACTTGACCATGTTGCAAGGTGGTGAAGCGGTTGTTAAGGGCGAGACCCATGCGTGGTACCAAATCCACGTGGTGGTAGGGGGGGCGGTTATGCTCCAACGTGGTCATTGACCACTTCATTGGCGCGTGGAAAGGCTTAAATAAAGCCTAAGCTTTTATTCCCCCGATCCTTATGGGATTTAATCCCATTAAATATTCAATGCGCCCTTTAGGGGATTTTAATCCTTTTTAATATGCATGCCGTGCCAAACATGGGATGTTAACCCATTAAAACATGTAATCCGCCCAAATGGGAAATATTTTATCCCAATTTATATGTATGGGTGAGGCTAATATTAGCCTAAGGATTATATGGAGTGCATTATTTTTGGGCCCTAAAAATGTATAAATAGGGAACCCATTTGTATTGTAAGACACACTGGTGACACACATTACACACCGGTGCAACGGAGACACCGATCCCGAGCTTATTATTTGTTAAGCTTATTTGCAGGATGTGTCGACAAGTATTGTCTATTGGCCTATTATTTTAGGCAATATTAGATGGAATATTTGTGATTGGGAGTGAAATGTAAACTACCCAATAGGCCCATTGAGCCACACCAATTACTTGTAAATCCTGGATTGTCGACCGGAGTGCTAGCTTCGCATTGTTTGTGTCGGGAAGGCCGATCACAACTGAAGGAGATTGTACGCCAGGAAGGTGGAAGTCGGGTGCTATTTTTCACCCTTGTCATCCGAAGAACTGGTGTACTGGTAGGCAAGTAAAATTCCATTAGGTTTTCTTGTGAAAGTACTATTGTAACTTACAAGTTTTGACTAGTGGAACGGTTCGATCACGAACCCGGAGACGTAGGCAATTGCCGAACTCCGTAATCAATCTGTGTGCAATTGTCATTATTGTCTTGCATTATTTTAAATTGATTACTTAAAAGGAGTAAATTATCGGCAAATAATCAAAGCCTATAAGGGTCCAAGATCAGGTTGTAATAATCTGATTATTTTTCGGATCAATTGTAGCTAATGCTCAATTCAATCGAGATATGCGATTCTTTAGAGAAATTGGAATGCTTCCACCGAGATGATTATCAAACAAGGAGAGAATTTCCAACATGCCTAGGCAACCAAATTCTGGTGGTATGCTTCCTGTCAAATTATTTTCTCATAGTACAATCCTTTGAAGGTCTATGTAGTTTCTCGAGAGAAATTAGAATGTTCCCAACTAGGCCATTGTCAGACAAGCAAACTTTCTTCAAATTTACCAAGCCACCAAATTGTGTAGGTATGCTCCCCATCAAGTTGTTGTATGAAAGTCTGATCAATTGAAGGTGCATAAAATTAATAAGGGATATGGGGATGCAACCCTCGAGTCCATTGAAGCTAAGTTCTAATATCGTCAATGCTTTCAGGTTGTTAAATAGAGGTGGAATCCTCCCCGTAAAAGAATAATGGGAGAGATTGAATGTTTCTAACAAGGAGAGGCCTCCTATAGAAGGAGAAATCATACCTTCCAACCCCAACTGACAAAGAATAATGGCCACCACTCTCCGAGTACCTTTTTGCACCAAATACCATTCCACGAGCACAACTGCTCTGAATTGTTAACAATCTAGGTGGAGAGTGGCTGCATTTTTTTGAGTATAATGGCATTTTTGAAGGACATGAGATGTTCAACATCGCTCTCATGATCATCATTATCACTACCATCCAATCCTGGCAAGTTGAATCTCCATCCACTAACACATGATGTTTCATAATAGAAAACCTTTCTTAATATATAGGGTGATGGAAATCATTCTCCCAAGATACCCATTGCTGCTATTATTGGCATTGGCACTAAGAATGATTACTAAGATTGCCAAGCACAATATTTCCTTTAAAACAGATCTCTCCATTTTTATGTTACTTGTTCTTCAACTCAAAACTCAATGAAAATATTTCACACAACACTCCCTTTATGTATTAAGGAAAACAAAACAAATTAAACTTAAAATAGTAGATTATACACTCGAAGATGTTAATTTAACAATAACGTGGAATAAATGTCATGTTATTCAAGTTAAAAGGAGGGGCGTAAGACTTTATGCCCCTTATATAAAAAGGAAAGGCAAATTATCTAAATGTACAGGTTTCTCTCCTCTTAAAATTATCCAAGTATACGTAGAGAAGGAAGAAAAACAAAAAAACAACCTTATAGTGTAAAAACCAGCATTCCAGAGCTGCCAAAGTATGTCACATCAGACTGAAATTGAGATTTTATAGGAAATACATCTATCTTTTATGGAAAGATATAACTTGAACATTTTGAATTTTTGGACAAACATGTTGTAGTGCCCACTTCTCTACGACACTTTTATTACTGATCATGATACTATTGACTATATTATGGATATTATTATAGTTTTGATTTAGTATTAGGTTAGATGTTAGATCATGGATTATGGTTGAATTTGATTTATATATGATGCATGATGATTATTAGAGACACTTTATATATTGATGATGATATATTGTTTGACATGGTTATATTTATGGATGTTGTTTGGACATGTGATATTTGGATATTCGAGTAGACCTAGAAAATGGAATTTATTTGATGATGATATAGTTGTTGATAAAATTACAAATGATATTTTTGTTTGCCTTGATGTTGTTGTGATTCATATATATAGATGATTTTGGAATTATATTTATATGTATTTTGGATGTTCTAATGTGGCCACGAGGCCGAAGGAGGTATTGTGTTTTGAAATATCACAACAAACATTGGGGGATTGGAGACCAACCACATTGGAATTCTAGATGAATTCAACAAGGTCACCATGAAAATTTGTATTGTTTATGTGTGTGTTTGATTGTTGTTAGGTATTCCCATAGGGGGATCACCTTTAAATGTGACCAAGGGTTATGTGTCTTTATTTATTTGGTTCCTTTTTATTGATGTTTGTATGTGTTTATTAAGTGATGTGTTTACCCATTTCATTATTTATTATATGTGGTAAATTAATGTGAGTAATCATATTTTTAAAAATTAATTAATCAAATTGGGACATAAGAAAGTAATTATTGGAGTTGTTGGATCTTGTATTAAATATTGTAAGATATGTGTAAGTATGTGTAAGAGATATGTAAGTAAATTTTGGAGTATGAAATACTCCACGTTCTTTTGATATTGGAATTTTTCCTTGGAGGCTGATTTTGGAGGCTTGTGGGACAAGTTAAAGTTGTCCCATACCTCTTAAATTTGCATACCAACCTTACCTATGGTTGGAGATTTTAAATATAGCATTCATTATATATTTTTTGTAAGTCAAGTTGTATGCTTTAATTGCACTTTGTTAAATGTTTTTAATTTCAATCCTTTGGGGTGTGGGTTTGATTTGAGTGTGTAAGTAAAACTGTTATTTATTCACCTACTTATTTATTGTGCTTTGGATATTGAAGTTGACTTATGAGTTTGAGTTGAGGATGTGTGATGTGGATCCCACTTGGATCCACCTCATCCTCTTCTCTTCCCTCTCTATATATTTGAATTTATTTGTCTTTTTTTGGGGTTGCTTCACTTTTGCATACTTAATTTGGGGTGAATTATTTTGCTGTTTTGAGATCTTACTTTTGGAGAAAGGTTGCAGACTTTTTACATGCTTGTGTCTTGTTGATCTTGGGCTGTTTTGCATTAGAAAGCTTACTGTTTGAACTTGGAACAAACTCCATTATGGAGAGGTAAGATCTTGGCTCTTGAAGTTCTCTTCTTTTATTTGTGTAAATGTTATTATTGTGAATGTTTTAGCATGTGTGTGGGCTATTTGGGTAGATGGCCTAGGAATGGTGTAGGAGAAGGCTATGGGGTATTTTGTGGGAGGCATAAGTGTTTTGGGGAGGTATAATTGTGGAGGGAGTTGGGATTTTGGTTCCACCTTAAATAAATAGCTTGTATTTCTTTACTTGTTATGGGGTGTCATAAGAGGTTGGGAGGCATAAAGAAATGGGAGGAATAAGAGGTACTTGGGGGAGGCACAAGGGCATGATAGAGATTTGAAATGATATATATTTTGGTGGTTTGTTCTCTGGTGGTGATACCCATTTCCCCTTTGGGATGAATAGGAAACATCCCCATAGTTTCTTGCTCCTTTTGGTTGCTTGATGAATCCCGAGTATTGTTGTGTTTTTATTTGGTGGTTCCTAAAACTACTTGTTTTTTTGGACCGTGTTTTTAATGTGAAATTTTCATGTTTGTTTGTGGAATCCTGTTGTTGCCATGAGTTCAAACACATCTTCTATTGCATTGTGGTTGGGGCTCGAGGGCTAATGAAGAAGGGAGGCTTTTCCTTTTCATTGGATGTCTTGTTTGGGTGGAGAGCATTACCTTTCCTCATGTTCTATTGTGATCAAATTGAAATAAAGAAAATTGAGGATATTCATGTTGTTGTTCTGGAGTAGAGGGAAAAGACAAGTTTGAATGTCCTTATTGAGATTATTCTTATTGTAACACTTTCCCAATTTGAAGTGGATTTCCTTGTACATTATTTTGTATCAAAAGATGTTTTGTATTGGCTATGGAAGTAGTAATTCGAAATGTGAAAGAGACATACTCTATTTTCTATTTTTGAAAGAATGTGAAAGAAATTATATTATGTATATTGTAATTGATGAATGAAAGAAGAAGTTATAAAGGTACCACTTTGAATCAATAAGAGACTACATTACTTTTTTCAAATCGCATTATTAGGTTATGAAATCTGATTGTTGAATGTATTTTGAAATTCTGTTGGAAGGATGAAAAAGTGAATACGTATGGAGAAATGTCATAATACTCTGTTCTTTAGAAATGAATGTTTTAGAAATCATAATTGTAATTTGGAATTTGTATACTTTGCTTGAATCAACTTAATATGTTAGAATGGGTTTTGGAATGATTTTTAAAAATTAGAAGATGATAAATGAAAATTGACCCATTCGAATCTGATCTCTGTTAGATAAATTTAAAACTCTGCAAATTAATTAGCAAATTGAAAAAGTAACCCTACAACATCAAAAATAAAATACCAAATTGGACTTGTAAGATCAAAATAGCCCCAAACAAACTGAAACACTCAAGAAATTTTTAAAGAACCCTTCAAATCCAAAGAATGGCAAAGTTGCAGATTTTTGCTATGTAAACATTGGTAAATTTTTAATGCAAATCAATCAAGTGAATTTAACCTTGTAATGTATCGTAAAATCTTCTAAGTGAAATCATACATGCCTGTTTGGCATGTTGTGAAAGAATTAATGATGAATTTGAACAAAATTGATAAGTTAAAAATAACAGTTCACTTTCTAAGTGACAGAAAAACGTCATATGAAAATTTACCCTTAAAAATTTATCTAAGTTTAATTTTTTAAGGTTTCTATGCAAAGAGGACATCGAGATATTTCCAGAAAGTCCTTGTTTGCCAAAAACTGAGTTCCCTATCAAAAGTTATGGCCTTATGAAGTTTTTACTTCATTTGGTTTAAAAAATACTCTAACTGTAAAATTTAATTATTAAAATATTCCCTGGTAGACCCATCAGTGAAATACTTTATTTTGTGCTTTTTTCCTTAAAAATGTAAAATACATGAAGTTTCCCTCTACTCTGCTAGCCCAAATCCATCTATTTTGTTAAGAATATTCTAAGTTCGAAAAAGGAAAATTTGTAAAATTTTCCCCGCAACCCCGTCGCCTAGCCCTTCACTTATGGAAGTATTTCCGCGGGTGCGTGGGCCTTCAACCCTTAACTTAACCTTTCAAAAATTTGGAAGAAATTCCTACTTTTCTCTGTGGACCTGCATCCCCACCCTTGCCTTGGAAAATCACTTCCGCGGGTGCACAGGCTTGTGTTCTAAAACTTAACTTTTTAAATTTTTTGGGAAAATTTCTAAAATTTTCTCCGCCAGTCCACCTCCCCACAGGCAATGAGGGAATTCCACATAGATTCCTTAGACATCGGTGGAAGAGTATAGTGCTTTTAAACCTTAAGTCTTTCCACTTCAAAATTCAAAATTTTCTTAAGTTCTCCATCGCCTCGCCACACCGCAGCCAATGGTTGGCCGTCACGTGGCATCCCTAAGCGTCGATGGAGGATTTGGTAAAACTTGATCCTTTTTACCATGTTAAGATAAAATTAAAAATTCATCTTGGTCTCTTATGACCCACCTTCCCAACCCGGTTAAATTTTGGATAGGTGTCCCTTAGCGGACTCGGGCAAACTTTCCTTCTTCGGGCACGAGGTCCCACCGCAGACTCGCAGTGCACAATGTCATTGGTGAGTTTTTCCCAAAGGGGCGAGTTTCTATTTTTCTCCCCAGGCCCGCTGATGCAAAAATATCTGAGAAAAATTTCTCTCCGAAGCCCGCAGCCCGAGTTAGGTTGAAAATTTTCACCCCAAGTTCTGCGGCCCATAACTTGAGAAATATGAGGAGTTAGGAGGAATTCTTTATATTACCAGAAAGGTGAGGAAATTACCTATCTAATAGAGATGTTTTTTAGAATATTTAATTGAGTTAATCATGGGAAAAATAAAATTGAATCCTTAACCGAGTTTTAGGAGTAGGTAAGTATGATTTTACTCTAATAATTTTAAATATATATTCTTTCCCCGTAATTAAACCTTTCTCTTGTCTTGGATCTTGTAGAATTAAATACATGGGGTATTTAATTTTTTTGGTCCCCTAACCCTAAAATTTTAATTATGGAATTTTTAGCTAAAATATCAATGTAATCAGTGATTAAATTAATCCCTAAGGAGATTTGAGCTAGGTGTGGATTTATTACACTTATTTATTCATAATGTGGAATTAGTAATTATTATAATGGGAAACGTAATTAGTTAAATTTAATTCTCCTTGAGAGTTTGGTTGTTAATCCTTTTTTTTAAAATTATTTCAAAAAAACTTTCTAAACCTAGGTTGTTCTTGCATCTTAAGTGGGATATTTTAGCGGGAATTACACATGCACAATTAAAAAAATTAATTCCCATGTGATGCTAGAATGTATTTGTTTTCATTTTGTCCAAAAAAATTCACATGTCTTCACTATGCTAAACATATTTTGTACATCTGAATAACATACGCTTTCTATTATTGTTTGATGGATGTCCATACCCTATTCCAAAACTCTCATTTTAGCACAGGATGGGAGGATGCTTGCAAATATTTTGGATTCTTGGCTTTAAATATGACATTGGCATTTGCTTACATGCCTCTAAGCACTTTTCAACAAACTCAATTTGTGCATTTCATCCAAGAATGACAATTAAGGGGATAACATATGGAAAAGGAATTTCTTTGAAATTCCTCAAGACTTGTCAAGAAAATCATTTATCATGCAATCATTATATTCTATGACATCACATTTCTTCTAGGAATTTTTTTGAATAGTCCACATGCCTTGTGCTTTTGCATACATTTCTACCACAACTACAACATCTGAAAAACATCCCTATCCATTATGCTTTGATAGTTATCAATACCTGTTCCAAATATTTTATTTTGTAATAGGTTGGAGTATGTTGATAAAGGTGAAGCCTCGATCAAATTGTCTACTTGTTCATTGAATTTAAAATTATCCCATTCCTATCATATTTGAGACATTATAACATTCAATTCATTAGATTCATATTCAATCTCGCATAAAAATAACATAATAGGAAAGTGTATTTCATTATATAATACCTAGCGTAGTTTTCTTCCATGAATATTCTGCATGAGGTAGCTGAATAAATCTTCAAATATTGTATGGTTATGATCGAAGACTGCCAACCCATATTTCCAAGTGGAAAATTCAGCACTATCATGGTGAGGAGGATCAAATAGTGATAACAAACAAATAAATTCCTATGGAACTCCAACACCATCTTTGGAATTTTCAAGTTATTCCTACACTTTGCATATGAAAACAAAATTGGATTGAGAAAAGTTTTCAAAAATCATTTCACACGAGAAAATAGAAGCATACTTATTTAATAAGAAACCTTTACAACTCCTCAAAACTATACAACAACTCAAGAATTATATTACTTGTCTAGCAACACCAAGAGATCAAAGTCCGTGTTTAGAAAATTTATCAATTATTGAATGCACCTTATTTCTAATAGCTTGTGTGCATTTACAGAGGTTAATAATCTCTTGCATAAAAATCTTTGACCTAGTTGTCAATAATATATAAAATATTATTATGCTGCAGATTATTGACCTGCTAATTAATAACAACAACATGAATATCCTCCATTTTCTTTATTTCAATTTGATAACAACGAAACATGGGGAAAGGTAATTCTCTCCACCCAACCACGACATCCAATGAAAAGGATAAGCCTCCATTATTCATTAGCCCTCGAGCCCCAACCACAACGCAATAGAAGATGTGTTTGAACTCATGACAACAACAGATTCCACAAACACACATGCAAATTTCACATTAAAAAACAGAGTCCAAAACATAACAACAGTTTTAGCAAGCACTAGATAAAAACACAACAATACTCAGGATTCATCAAGCAACCCAAAGGAGCAAGAAACTATGGGGGATGCTGCCTATTCCTCCTAAAGGGGAAATGGGTATCACCACCAGATAAAAAACTGCCAAAATATATATCATTTCAAGTCCCTGACATGCCCTTATGCCTCCCCCAAGTACCCCTTATTCCTCCCATTTCCTTATGCCTCCCCAATCTCTTATGGAACCCCATAATAAGTAAATAAATGCAAGCTATTTCTTTGTCATGTGGAACCCAAATCCCAACTCTTTCCACACTTATACCTCACCAAAACACTTATGCCCCCACAAAATACCCTATAGTCTTCTCCTACACCATTCCTAGGCCATCTACCCAAATAGCCCACACACATGCCAAAACATTCACAACAATAAGATTTACACAAATAAAAGAAGATAATTTCAAGAGCCAAGCTCTTACCTCTCCATAATGGAGTTTGTTCCAAGTTTCAAACACTAAGATCTCTAATGCAAAATAGCCTAAGATCAACAAGACACAAGCATGTAAAAATTTTGTCACCTTTCTCCAAAATTAAGATCTCAAAACAACAAAATAATTCACCCCAAATTAAGTATGCAAAAGTGAAGCAACCCAAAACAAGCCAAAGAAATTCGGATATATAGAGAGGGTGTTAGGAAATCAATCATTTAGTGCTCCATTAATTTTATGATTTAATAATTACTTAGAGGTAAATATATGTGTGTAATGTAAATGTTAATATGAGTTGTTTATTAAACAACTCATATAACAATATTAGTTTTGGTGAGTTTCAATAGCTCACATATTTTGGTGTTGAGAAGAGAGATTTGTGGGAGTTTTGTTAAACAACCTCCTTGTTTTAGGAATGCATATTCCTATATATATGCAATCTTGTGATATGAATTAGAATGGAGCATTATTGTTTTTTTCATTTGGTATCGGAGCTTTGGTTTGTGTAATGGAACAATAAATTGTTTGCAAGGGTGGTGATATTGATCCTTATCATGTGCAATAAAGAATGTTTGATCGGATCTAAGGTGTAATGCCCTATTCTCGTTACACTGTTCATCCCGTGGCGATCGAGTGCTAAGCATGGAGTGTTGTTATGCCTTCGTCGACCTTGATTGCTAACCATTATGACTATAATTGATAATTATTTTACAAGTTGTAGAAAGATAATAATGATAATAATAATAATAATGACATTATGATTGTATTATCGATCAACGATTGTATTTTATTATTACTTTCTTTATATCGATTGTTATCGATATCATCCTCTGTTATCGTTAAACTATCCTTTTGATTTGTTTGTCACTCCCGCTGATCGAGCCTCGTTGCACAAATGAGGAAGAGTATGTTTTGTGGTGGCGCCACGGTTTAGGAGTGGCGTTCGCGTAAATATTTCATTTAATTACTCAACCCCGTTCTCCTCCTGGGTCGACCGATCCCGCAATCTTAGAATTGTTTTAAATTATTAATTTTAAATATAGATTTTTATGTCCCCAACCTACCTTGTCTCTCCCTTTTGATCTCCTTGTGTACCACGTTTGGCGTGGGGAAGGAAAGGTTAATGATTTTTTTGACCTTGTTTCCTTGGTCGGCTGGAGGTGGGTGGCTTTAATGGCCACCTGCCATTGCATTAAAAACCCCCTGCACCTTTCTTGGCATGTTCAACTTCCTGGTTGGTGGCCGCACATGCCCCATTTATTAAAATGTTGACTTACAATCTGCTGTCTCACATGGTCTACCTGTTGTTTTCTGCCCTAAACCACGAATGCTTGTTTGCGCTCCATCAAATCTGTAATAGATGAATTGCTATAGCGTGTTTTGGATAGTGGATTCATTGATGGTGAAATGAAGGTCTATCACCCTGATGTTGTGAGGGTGGGTGTGGGTTCTCAAAATCATGCTTTTGCAGCAAGATGTCGTGGAGCGTAGAACTGAAATTCTCCTAGGAAAGTGCCGTGAGGAAGTAATTGGCTATATGCAGCAGCTACAGGGTAGAGAAGTAAACTTATCTCAAAAAATCAGTGGCCTCCAGAGAGAGTTAAGTGCGACAGCTACCGCAGGTGATCCCAAGGAACCGTTGGTGTTGATCCCGATGTTCTCAAGTTGCACGCGACCACGTGATCGATTATTGCAAAATCTTACAGCTGTAGTAGAAGAACGAGATAAAGTTTTAGTTGAGCTGTCTTGCCTTTTCATTTTGGAAAGTCGCTTCCATCCAGGTGGTGAATTTAACATGGAAGAAGCTCGATCAAATCTTGAGGCAAGTTTTGCAAGTGAGGCTGAGATTGCGTTCACTACTGTTTCTAGTACTGACCGGAAGTTATTCCAGCGCCTAGCCCATGGGTTTTATATGGTGGTTATAGATGAAGCTAAGAGCTTAGGGAAGTAGGCGTGTTACCTCCACTTTCATTGGGTCTTTGCAAGGTGTGTTCTTGTTGGGGATCCATAAAGAACTACCTGCAACAAGATGTGCTTGCCGCAACAGAGACATGTTGCAAAGATAGTAGAAGCCTTTTTGAGCACTCCAACAAGCAGGTGGTCCAACTTTGTTGTTATCTGTTCAGCATCGACTACATCCTCAAATTCGGGATTCTCCTTCAAGGTGACAGATCACACCCATGGGCACAGGAGATCTATGCAATGTTGGAGAAAATGTCTTGGGAGATGAAGGTAGCAGGATATTTTTCAGATCCAGAACATGTACTGAGTTTGTTTCTTCAAAATCGATTATGTGACAGTGAGGGTGTTACCAGCAGACCTGATGAAATTTATTTACAAAGATTCTCTATTGAGATCTTACTTGTTGTACGATGTAACTCATGGAAGAGAACCTCATAGAGGCCGATCTGTTTCATATCAGAATATTCATGAAACACAATTTTCTTTGCTATTATATGAGCTTCTTCAACGAGTCACCAAGTTGGCAGGCATAAAGTTTTCTATTGGAATTATCACACCTTACAAGCTACAGCTATAATGTTTGCACCGAGAGTTTGATGTTGTCCCCAATCTGATGAAGGAAAAGGTTTATTTATCATTACGGTAGATGCCTTCCAGAGCCAGGAGCGTGATGTAATCATTATGTCTTGTGTCCGAGCTTCAAATCATGGGGTTGGGTTGTAGCTGTTTTTCACCGCGTGAATGTGGCACTAGCACGAGCTCGCAGAGCACTTTGGGTTAAGGGCAAGCAGCGGCATTGAAACAATCATATGCATATGGAGATGGCGTTTTAAACCAGGCATGTTAAACCTGCCCTTGCAATCTTCTGCTACCCTTTTATTATGTCATGAATTGAATGTCCTTCTTTTTGTTTTTATCTGTTATGGCATTTAGAATGGGCTTCTGCTTTTCCTTGTGAATCAACCCAGATTGAAGGAAAGGAAGGACTGTTGGGAGTTGTTTGTTTTTCATACCCTGATAGCAACTGTGATAGCATGTATACATTTCTTTTCTGCCTCGTTTTTTTTCTTTTCGAAATAAAAGAGTAACTGCTATGTGATAGCAAAATAATGGTTGAAGTTTATACCGTGGGTGTTAGATCTTTAACCGGGGTGCTTTCCTGCTTAATTCTTAAAATTCAAGTGACATTTAGAGACGATAGTGAACAATGGCCGTTGAGTTCGATTTCTAAACCAGCAGTAGCAGTTATAAACTTGAGCCATGAATAACGTTAGTGGATATTTGTAGATTTGTCGACTCATGGCCAGTTTTAGGCTAAACGTTTGTTTTTGTCTTGGTAAAAGATTTTCTTGGGCTGAATCTATGTGTAGACCTCGCATAGTGAGCATGATGTTTTCTTAGAGGCCTACGTGAGTGAAATATTGACTGCTCAATACAGATCTGTGATGTGAGACACTCAGTATCATAAGATAAAGAGTTCAATCGAACTCGTAGTAGCCGATGTTTTCTTTGGAGCGACTATGAGGATAGGTCGAGTAGACTGTCATGAAATAGATGGGTATGCCCAAACTATTCATATGTTGTTTTAGAGATGGAAGAGAAGGCATAGTTCGTAGGAAGAGTATTTTGCTTTGTATTCCTCCTTCGCTGACTGTTAACCTTGTGATTGGTGACTCGAGTTGGGTCACAGTAGAGGATCTTGTGTCGATTCACTTATATTTTCAACAGACTATCCCTTGCTTGTTTAAATTCAAGTATCGAATGAAATGGGTTTCTATTAAATCCATTTTGTAGCTTAGCAAACCTTCAATAATTCAGGTAGGGACTTTCTGAGTAAGTGTGGACTGAGGCATGTATGAAAATAGAATGGTTACCTTTCTTCGAATTGGGTTAGACTTGTATGAAAATGGAAAAGGTAGGAATCGACTCAGTTACATATTTTAGTGAGCTAAGTCCTTAACTCTTACAATGATCATACGAGTGGTGGATTACGGGTTTATTACTGTTTATGTGATGTAAGATAATAACAACCTTTGGTGAAAAGACCTCTTCTTGATCCTTGCTTGTGTAATCCAACTATAGTTGTTGAATGTAATTTAGTTGGATAGAATCTAATTTATTTAACTTCTTGAAGAAAAATAATTAGGTTCGGTGAGAATTACTTGGCATTTTGAATCTTCAGATTCAGTTTTTGTGTTGTGAGTATTATATGTATGTTGGTTTATTCAGTGAGTGAAGTTAACTTTAATCTTTGAGTGATTTGTGTTCATATATGGTTGGGGCCTATATTCTTCCTAAAACAAGGATGTGTGTTAATGCAATCTTGTTACAAGCAATTTTGAATATGTTAAGTCATTTGACTGATCTTTATCCTTTTGGTTAATAATAATGGAATGATGTTTGGGTGTTAGATTTTAATCACGTAATCCAGTAGGATTACATGACTGAAATCTTAATACTCTCAGCCTTGTTGTCTTCACAATAAGGTCTCCCCTTGATTATCTTTGGAATATTTCTCTCACTTGAATATTGGGATTCCTCCTTGTTGGCTGGTATAAATCTCTTCATCTTGTGAAACATATTGATTAGTGGTTTGTGATTTGATCCATTCTTGAGTTTAGGATTTTACTTTCATGATATTATAAAATGTTAGCTTACTGTTGCAATGGGTAGTCTTAACATGCTCAGTTCTAGCGAACTGACTCTAGTTAATATTTGTGTAGATGGATTATGCGAGTAGACTAGAGGAAAAGAGTGTTAAAGGTTCATCTGTACAATTTATGAAGTTCCTTGTAAAAATGTCCAATGTGTTGTAAATTGTGTAACATTGCTTGTAAAGAGAGTTTATATGACCTCTTGCCTGGAATTGTTCGGAGAATTACGTGAAGTAGTAGTTTTGTCCTTTTTTGTATTTTGGCTAGTAACTCTTCTTAGTGAGAAATAATATTCAATCTCTTCACTGGCATAAGCATTGTAAAACTTTGATCTTGAGAATTAAGTGTTAATTTAAATCTTTCTAAGACTTTGTATTGATGGGTTATATGTAAGCTTTAATGGGGTGGCTTTTCCTTACAGAAGTTACCTAAAAGTTTTATTCAAAGAAATATGTTGTGGTTTAGATCCCCTTGTAAACAAACAATACCTTAAGTAATCAAGAGTGAGACCATCCTTACAAAGTGATTTTATATAACGTGTTATCCCTAACTGAACTAGTAAACACTACTCTTTTGGTGAACGCTAAAGACAAGCTTAAAGGAAAACAATGGCTAGTTTCTAATAAGATTTAACAAGTAAGAGAAGAAAATTTTGAAACCACTCAATTTATCTCTCAGCCTATTTAAAAGTAAGTAGCTTCCTCTTGATAAGCTCTTTCAGTGAAGCCTAAGTAAGAGTGCTAATTAACTACGTATAAAACCTCAAGCTTCAATTAAACCTTAGTAAGAACTAATGACGTCTTAAGGGTGAATTCATTTGACCTTCTTCCTTTAACTTTATCCAGGGTACCTTGTAATTTTCTCTTAAGTTTGTTGAACGTGAACCGATGTTGTCATAAGGGCATGAACGAGTTCTAGTAACGTAAGTGTGAATAGATGGCCTTATGGAATTAAATTACCATCTTTATCAAATAAATATATATAAAAAATAATGGTTATAAAGGAGAAGACTTTAAGCGAACTACTCTACAGTGTATAAGAACATAACTCAGTTGGTAAGATGAATTTGTGCGAATCATATATTGAATCCTTCTGAAAACTTAAGTCATGAGTTAAAGGGTGTCTTATCAAAATAAATAACCTCCAATCATTTCTTACTGTGGCTTGCCCTAGCTGTGAGAGTGTCATGTGGTTGGGCTTCTATGTTGTTCTGTCAAAAAAAAGTATATTGTCCTTGATAGGTGTGAACGTTTCCATGCTGCTTTTATGGCCATCCTTGTATCGAGTTGTTCACAGAGTTAGTTGTATCCTTGGTGACGACATGTTGCGTCATGTTATGTGTCAAGCAAGTCAAAAAAAAAAAAAAAATCCTGTCTTTTACTGTGTTGTTCGTGTTTGTGAATATTTGGGTTGTTACATAAGGCATGTTTTCATTTTCGTGATGTCTACACTGCATTTGTAAATATCTCCATCTCGTAATTCAACCGTAGATCTGCATGTGTTGCACCTTGGCATGTTCATAGTCCAAGCATGAGAGAGAGAGATATATGGGCATAGTTGTTTGAGTGGATTAGTAGTTTTATAGCTATATTGAATATTGAAATAAAAACGTGGTTGAGTGTGATGTATTCACATTGTGTGTTGATAGATCTATGCAATCCATCAAAGATATAACACTGTGAGATTGGAGGAAAATTCATCGAGCTCATTTCCCAAATCGAAAGATCTGATTTTACATTGTCATTCAAATAGTTGGCGAATTTAGAGCTCACGCATTTGTTGTCCTAGCATATTTGAGGAGAGTCTTTTCTCTATCCAATGTCATTCAAATCAGGTGATTCACACATAGAATGCCCTGATGTGGAGCATTAGAATCCTGACAAAGCTATCTCGCAACTCTGCAGTCAACACGTCTGAAGATGTCTCATTCTCCATGCGGCCACTAAGATGATTCTCGAAATGCATATATCAACGCCATGCAGATCTGAGACGCATGCATTCAAGCTCTTTAAGCATTTGTTTTTGAATAGAAAAGTTGTGATGGTCTTCTCTTAAACGTGGGCTCCCCACACGCATACGCCTCTCACATGTTGCAGTCAATAGTAAGCATGTTGTTTCAAAAGGTGTATTGTTTGTCTTTATTTATTATATAGTCATTTTCATTTAAAAAGTAATCTCAGTTTATTACTTTTTAAAATTTTTAGTCCAGTTGTCATATTGTCTTCGGATGCATTTTCAGTTGAAACCGATGTCCATTTTTTTAACATGGCTAAGTTGAATCGAATGGAAAAATTTGAAGGCAAATATTTTTACACATGGCAGGTGAAAACTCAATTGTTATTAATCAACAAATATTTGTGGGAGATTGTGGATGGAAAAGAAAAGAAACCAAGAGATGCAGATGAAGCGGCAATATGGGACATAAAAGATTGAAAATCCATAGCAATCATTGGATTGGGATTGTCTGATGCGTATTTGCATCATATAGATTTTTCAAAATCCTCAAATACAATTTGGACTACACTAAACAAACTATTTGGATCACAAGAAAGAAGCACAATAGTATCACTAAAACAAAAGTTGTTTGGACTCAAAATGGAGGAAGGTGACAACATGGTGGAACACATAAGTAAGTTTCGTTTGTATTAAATTAATTAGTTGGAATCAAATTAGATGTTCCTGACGATGATGTAAAAGCAGTTTTACTTAATAGCATGCCTCTTAGCTATTCTAATATGGTCTTCACTTTGAGCAAAATCAATCCAAGTCTGGAAGACTTGATTTCTTCTTTGATAGAGGACGAAAATAGAAAAATAAAATTGAAAACAGAAGAAAAAGTATTATATGGAACACATGGTAAAAGAGATACAATCATTCTTTCAAGAAAGGTTCAACCTCCCAGATCCAAAGAAAAGGCTTTTTGTCACTATTGTAATGTGTCCGGACATGGAATAATGTTTTGTAAACAATGAGATAGGGATCATTGGATGGTAAATTGAATAATAAAGCTTTTATTTGCTGAAAATAGAGAAGAAGAAAGTGATTGGGAAGTAGGATCCAACCATTCACATGACAGAGAAGTTGCTGCTCAAGATAGTGAAGAAGACTTTCTCTTCTAAAAAGAATGCATCCACTGGAGGATGGAGGCACAGGAGGCTGGAGGTCATTCAGTGACCTCTCTTCAGTCACCAACGATGGGGCCGCACGAAGCTATGGTGATAGTGTGTGTGTGAGTTTGCTTTGTTTATTTCAGAGTTGCAGTTGATTCCAGTTGTGTGCAGCGTAATTTTTTCTCAGTGTTCCTGTTATGGCTTGAATAATTGAAATGTTCACATTGAGGGGGGGAACATGGTCTCAATATTCCATTTTCTCTTTTCATATTTATAATCAGTGAGTGATATTTCCTACATAATTCCCTGAAGGAAAAGCATAGTGGACAGATGAAAGCACAAAGGAATAAAGCAACATCATGATATTGAGGTTGTTGGTTGTCCTATAAAACCATCCTGTTGAGGTTGTTGGTTGTCCTGTAAAACCATCCATGTTGAGGTTATTGGTTGTCCTATAAAACCATCCATATTGAGGTTGTTGGATATCCTGTAAAACCATCCAGATCATGAGCACGCACGGGTGGCACGCTGCAGAAGGAAGTGCAATTACTCTTCCCCATGTTCGCACTAAGGGGGGGAATGTTAGGAAATCAATCATTTAGTGCTCCATTAATATTTATGATTTAATATTTACTTAGAGGTAAATATATGTGTGTAATGTAAATGTTAATATGAGTTGTTTATTAAACAACTCATATAACAATATTAGTTTTTGTGAGTTTCAATAGCTCACGTATTTAGGTGTTGAGAGAGAGATTTGTGGGAGTGTTGTTGAACAACCTCCTTGTTTTTAGGAATGCATATTCCTATATATATGCAATCTTGTGATATGAATTAGAACGGAGCATTATTGTTTTTTCAGGAGGAAGAGAAGAGGATGAGGTGGATCCAAGTGGGATGATACATCACACATCCTCAACTCAAACTCATAAGTCAACTTCAATATCCAAAGCACAATAAATAAGCAGGTGAATAAATAACGGTTTTACTTACACACTCAAATCAAACCCACACCCCAAAGGACTGAAATTGAAAACATGTAACAAAGTGTAATTAAAGCATACAACTTGACTTACAAAAACGTATAATGAAGGCTATATTTAAACTCTCCAACCATAGGTAAGGTTGGTATGCAAATTTAAGAGGTATGGGACAACTTTAACTTGTCCTACAAGCCTCCAAAATCAGCATCCAAGGACAAATTCGAATTTCAAGGAAGGTGGAGTATTTCATACTCCAAAATTTACTTACATATCTCTTACACATACTTACACATATCTTACAATATTTAATAAAAGAGCCAAAAACTCCAATAATTACTTTCTTATGTCCCAATTTGATTAATTAATTTTTAAAAATATGATTACTCACATTAATTTACCACAATTAATAAATAATGAAAGGGGTAAACACATCACTTAATAAACACATACAAACATCAATAAAAAGGAACCAAATAAATAAATACACATAACCCTTGGTCACATTTAAAGGTGATCCCCCCCATGGGAATACCTAACAACAATCAAACACACACACAAACAATACAAATTTTCATGGTGACCTTGTTGAATTCATCTAGAATTCCAATGTGGTTGGTCTCCAATCTCCTGATGTTTGTTGTGATATTGCAAAAACAATACCTCCTTTGGCCTCGTGGCCACATCGAATGTCCAAAATACATATAAATATAATTCCAAAATCATGTATATAAATGAATCACAACAACATCAAGGCAAACAACAATATCATTTGTAATTTTATCAACAACTATATCATCATCAAATAAATTTTGTTTTCTAGGTCTACTCAGAATATCCAAATATCACATGTCCAAACAACATCCATAAATATAACCATGTCGAACAATATATGATCATCAATATATAAAGTGTCTGTAATAATAATCATGCATCATATATAAATCAAAGTCCACCATAATACATGATTTAACATCTAGCCTAAATTTAAATCAAAACTATAATAATATCCATAATATAGTCAATAGTATCGTGATCAGTAATAAACGTGTCGAAGGGAAGTGGGCACTACAACATGTTTTTCCAAAAATTCAAAATGTTCAAGTTTTAGCTCTCCATAAAATCTAGATGTATTTCCTATAAAATCTCAATTTCAGTCTTATGTGACATACTGTCAGCTCTGGAATGCTGGTTTTTACACTATAAGGCTTCCTTTTTGTTTTTTCTTCCTTCTCTATGTATACTCGGATAATTTTAAGAGGAGAGCAAACCTGTAGATTTAGATGATTTACCTTTCCTTTTTATAGAAGGGGCATACAGTCTTACGCCCCTCCCTTTCAACTTGAACAACATGACATTTATTCCACGTTATTGTTAAATTAACATCTTTAGTGTATAATCTACTATTTTAATTTTATTTTTTTTTTTTTCCTTATTACATAAAGGGAGTGTTGTGTCAAAATTTTCATTCAGTTTTGAGTTGAAGAACAAGTAACCTAAAAATGGAGAGATTTTTTTAATGGAAATATTGTGCTTGGCAATCTTATTAATCATTCTCAGTTCCAATGCCAATAATAACAGAATGGGTATACTTGGGGAGAATGCTTTCCATCACCCTGGTATTCAAGGAGTTTTTTGTTATGAAACATCGTGTGTTAGTGGATTGAGATTTAACTTGGCTTGGACAGGATGGTAGTGATAATGATGATCATGAGAGAGATGTTGAAAATCTCCTGTCCTTCAAAAATGCCATTATACTCAACCCAATACAACCACTCTCCACCTAGACTGTTAACAATTCAGAGCAATTGTGCTCGTGAAATGGTATTTGGTGCAAAAATGTACTCAGAGAAATAAGTGAAGAAATATATTTTAATAGGCAACACTTATTTTTGAGACACACAGAGGCAGAACAACATACTTCCCCATCAAGAAAATGATGGTTCGATAACTATATAATAATTCATATTATCTTTAAATCTCTTTTTAGGATTTTTCCCACAAAAATATCATCCTTGCGGTGAAAAACATTGATGCAACATGGGAAGTTAGTTTGCATAACTAATGCAATAGATACCTATAAAGGGAATGAAATCATTACCCAGAGGTAACCTATTGGTAGCCATCTTTGTCATAGTGTAAGCCACATACCAATTATTAGAAGGAGATCCTTTTTCCACCTACTTCACCACTTTAGGATCCATCCACAATATGGTACCTTTTAAACATTCAATATTAAACCATGATACACCCTTAACTCTATGGTCATTTATCACGATATGGATAGCTATATCGTGGTTAACATAGTCTCTTATCATTTCATATCATATTTATTTATGCTTTCATATGCTCAATGGGTTGGTATTAGAGATTTGCATTGTATAATGGGGTATATATATGAGTTAGAGAGTAGGATATTATCATCATATTGAGTACTTGAGTACTTGATTCTTATTATATGATTGTTGATTTTTAGATATATCTAAGTTATTTCATTACAAGTGGTTTCAGATATTGATCTTAACTATAATTGAATAAAAACCCTAATCATGAAAATTTGGATATATATATATGAAAAAATGGTATTGAATTTTTTTACATTTGTGTTCTTGGTGTTGCAAAAATAGATCAAGTAAGATGCTCACTAAATTTCAAGATTTTTTAACTTGTTTACACAAGTTATAGTAGTTTTATTTATTTTTATAAATTCACTACATACGCTAGAAGTTTGGGAACTTTTCTAAGGTTCTTATATTTTTCTAAAATATTTCCAAATAATAATCTCATATTTATTCTCTATGATTTCTCTCTATTTAATTAATAAATTTACGACACACCAAACCCTAATATTTTTATCCCGTGAACCAAACCCTACATAATAATTGAAATATTGACTAAATGCCAAGAGAAGGATCAAGCCACTCTAGGAATGACTCCAAATAAGGAAGATATGGATTTGGAATATTTAGCTTCGGAGTATCGTAGGGGGTATTTAACCAACTTGACAAGAAAAGACAGTCTCCACTACTATAAGAGGGGATTGTTTTGAGACAAAAAATAATTTTTGTCTCTCAGAGACAATACTTGACCAAATTGTCTCATATAAAGACAATTAAAAATCTATATATTGTCTCCATTATTGTCTCAAAGAGGGTGTCTCAATATTGTATCTCAAGAGACAATATAGATTGACACATATTTTGTCTCTTGACAAAAATATAATTTTGTCTCTCTAGAGACAATATCATTCATCCGAATACTAACATTTTGTATCTCTAGAGACTATACAAATGAAAATATGAATTTTAAAAATACATGATAACCAATATCATATAGTGCAATTAAGTCTAAAGTTACATATCATCATGATGTCGAGTGGTCTCGGTAATTAATATTATAAATTAACAAAAATAGACAAATATTTTATTAATATCAAATAAGATAAAATACAAAAGGGTGTTTGAATTCCCTTAACCCTTGAAATCCAATGATAAAATACAAAGGGTTTCGAATTCCATTAACCCTTTACTATACAATATTAACACAATATCATTATTGTCTCCTTAGAGACTTTGATACCTAATATACTAACATTTTCTAAGTATCTCTCCAATTCTAAAATATAATCCTAAAGCTTATAGCATCCAATAATGTTAATTATGTCAATGAACACACTCTAGCCTTAACATATATACCATACATGCATGAAAATGAATAGAGGTTCCATCATAATCATCCAAGCCCTTCTTCAAAGAACAATAACCCAAAGAAATTAGACTTTCCAGCTTTTTGTAATTTATACTTTTTGTACTTGGTAATTTTCTTAAGTGAAATGGATAAAAGATCTAACCTAAAAAAAAGGTGGTACTGTAGATCTTGAGAAGTCTAGTTCTATAGATTCAATGCTCTTGGAAAGAAGTTCTAAAAATAAAAATCCACTTAACTCGAGTAATGGTATAAATTTTATTTTCATGATTTCAAACTAGTCTATTGTGTTTGTTAACATTTTTGTCCTAGAATCTTTTCATATCTTCTTGTTTGATAACAAGCTAGTGTAAGCTATTAATTTATTTTAACTAGGCACAATATGTCTTAAGTTGTATGTATAACAACATACTAGGTCACCCTCATGATTGATGTAAATTCACTTAGAAAGTATCTCTTTATTTGGCGAAAGTTTCAGCCTAAAAGCTTTGTCTTAGTGACTGTTAACTACCATGAAGTTTTTCATGTAAACAATCAAATCCCCAAAAATATGACATGAATGAAGAGGTGTCAAGATGAAGGCAAAAAAAAGTGAACAAATGGATAAGAATGTATGAATAGTGCATATCATAAGCATAGACTTGGTACGATGTTGTTATTAAGACTTTAGCACTAGCTTTAAGATATTCTTCATGAACCTAATTAATGATACAATAGTAATGCATATAGTAAATCAAAGGAATAAGACACAAAGTATATTATATGTTTAACATTGATTATCAACAAGAAAAACTAACAAAGAAGAACATGACAGTTTGAAAAAAGGAAAAAAAAGGTGGGCTTTGAGATTGTTTTGAATGCATTCTTATGATGAATCTAACATTTGTGTGAATAGTGAAACAAGGGATAAACCTCAAGAAGTTTAAGAATGGCTAAAACCATAAGACACTTGTTGAATCACCAAGGAAATAGAAAGAGTGCAAAAGGACTAGGTTGAGTAACTTAAGGGAAAAGTGAACATTACTTGATTCACAAACTTAAGAGCAATACCGACCTTGAAAAGGATGTGATGCTTAAGAATCATGTTTAACATTGATTATCAAAAGAAAAACTAAGGGAGAAGATATTATAAGCTATTGAAGGTGAACTCTATCAGGTGAGGAAATATTTGAGCAAGAAGAATAGTTTGTCTATATAGGATTTAAAAGGATACTCAAATTCCAGAGCTAAGTTGAGTTGAAAATGCTATAAATTCTTGATTTTTGATGTATTTATGTGAATGTGTGATTCTTTGCTGCATCAAATAAGTTCCTAAATAATATTTTATTGAAATCATCTAGCATGAAAAATTAATATATAATATGTACAACAAGTAAGGGAGTTATTATTTCTCACCTTGTCGACCCTTTCTAGTCCGGCCCTCCCTCCTGCAATTGTTTTCCTATAAGTGAGCCTCATACCTACTTGTCCATCTATGTCTCAGTAGAATTTCATGATAACAATTACAATTATTTAATTTCCATTGCTTCAATAGTACAAGAACATTGTTAAGCTTAATATGAATTCATATTTACAATAGAGAAAATATGTTTGAAATAGACTATGTATTTTTAACATGGAAAAATAGACTATGAAAACACATATGCCAGCAAACCTAAGAAGCTAATAATACCATTATTCCATAGAAACAAATGATTTCAAGCTGAAATGAAAGTATGAAGAGGAAAAATATTCACTTATAGAGAAATTGGAAATCAAATTTAAATAAATATGAGAACACTAACCTTCAAAACTATGTCAATTTGGTCATGTAATTGTCAATGTAAGCGTAGCGATTGAAAACTCTTTGATAATGTGATTTTTAATACATCTCTGATAACTACACCAAAACATTAAATATATAATAGTATACTCAATATCCATATTTTGCATACCATCAACTAAATGGAACTGTAACATTAAACAATTGACATATCAGTCTCTATTCTAAGCAACAACTTTCTTAAATATACCAAACATTACTCTAAACCTCCCAATTTATCACAATCAATACATCTATTTTTTTAATACATCATTACATATTGCATAATGATTAGAACATTTTTGCATACAATCTGGAATTATAAGTCAATAATGCAAAGTTGCAATTTCCAAATAGGTGATGATATAAAAATTATTGATATTGGCAAATAGAAAATTCCTCTATTTTCTATACTTTCACTATTTGCAACAAATAGGTTTCTAACCCCAATTTACATTTTCTACTGCACTCCCACCTTATGCCAAAATGGGAGATTTGAAACAAGGTATGGACATCCATAAAAGTATAAAGGATAGACGAATTTCACCAAATGTTGTAGTAGCAACTTCCCTAGTAGACATGTATGTAAAATGTTGAAGCAGAGACAAAGCACATGAACCATTTGACAAAATTCCTCAAAGAGATGTGTTCTCATAGATAGAATTTATTGTAAGCTATGCATAACAGGAATTCATTGAAAGGGCTTTAGAAACTTTCAAGAAAATGTAATTTTCATCTTTAAATATAAATTCAACAACCTTTGCTAGCATCCTACCTTCTGGATGCTTGTTGGTATTTCCCCTGCGAGATTGTTGTTTGAAAAGTCTAGGATTGTGTTTGCTTCCAACACATATGTGAGGGTATACTCATTTCCTTTCATTTCTATCCTCATATAGTGTATTACCACTAACTTCTGAAGATTCAAGGTTTTGTAAATCCCTCTTGGCCCTCCAAATAGTAGGGGAATTTTTCCCCAAAATTTATTATTGGATAAATCCAACACTTGCAGCTTAGACAAGTTTGTAATCCATAAAGGATTACCACCTTCTATCCGATTAGAGCCAAGACTTACAACCATCAACTCTTGAAAATTTTCAACGAGGTTTGATGGAATCACACTGTCAATATATTCTTACTGAAATCCGAGAAGCTTAAACTTTGTACAATTGGCCAAGGATGCAACTAGGGTCCTTAAGAATTTATTTGATGGAGCGAGACAAAACCTCTCTACAAGATGAAAAATTAATATCTAGATCCCCAAGAATGAGCTTTAGAAGATTTAGCCTCCTCAATGCTATGTGGTTACCAAGATTTTCAAATTTCCAAGTTTAGTTCGTAAATTTCCAAACAAGGAGTTATCCCTAAAAACAGTCTCTCGAGTGGAGAACAATTACCGAGAGCTACAAGGATTTTGATTTCAAGTTGTTGAACTGTAGGTAAAGGTATTTTAAATTCTTTAGCTTGCCGAAATGAGATAGAATGGTCCCTATGACATTATTGTGAGAAAATGCAATTTAATATAATTCAGAACAATTATTGAGAGAAGGAGGGATAGAACCAGTAAGCATGTTTCCTTTAAGGTAAAGATAGGACATATTCTTGATCAAGCTCAAAACATGGGGATTGTATCAATGAAATTATTATAGCCAATATTCAATTCAATGAGAGATGTGTAGTTGCTCAGAGAAATTGGAATGCTTCCACCGAGATGATTATCAGACAAGGAGAGAATCTCCAACATGCCTTGGTGACCAAATTCTGGTGGTATGGTTCCTGTCAAATTATTTTCTCATAGTACAATCCTTTGAAGGTCTATGTAGTTTCTTAGAAAAATTGGAATGTTCCCAACGAGGCCATTGTTGGACAAACAAACTTTCTTGAAATTTACGAAGCCACCAAATTGTGCAGGTATGCTCCCATCAAGTTATTGTATGAAAGTCGATCAATCAAGGTGCATACAATTAATAAGGGATATGGGGATGGAACCATCGATTCCATTGAAGCTAAGATCTAATATCGTCAATCCTTTCAGGTAGTCTGAACGGAGGTGGAATCCTCCCCGTAAAAGAATTATGGGAGAGATTGAAAGTTTGTAACAAGGAGAGGCTTCCTATAGAGGGAGAAATCGTACATTCCAACTCCAACTGAGGGAGAATAATGGCCATTACTCTCTGAGTAACGTTTTTGCACCAAATACCATTCCACGAGCACAACTACTCTGAATTGTTAACAATCTAGGTGGAGAGTGGCTGCATTGGGTTGAGTATAATGGCATTTTTGAAGGACAGGAGATTTTCAACATCACTCTCATGATCATCATTATCACTACCATCCAATCTGTCCCAAGTCGAATCTCCATCCACTAACACACGATGTTTCATAACAGAAAACCTTCCTTGAATATCAGGGTGATGGAAAGAATTCTCCCCAGTATACCCATTGCTGCTATTATTGGCATTAGCACTGAGAATGATTAATAATATTTCCAAGCACAATATTTCCATTAAAACAAATCTCTCCATTTTTAGGTTACTTTTTCTTCAACTCAAAACTTGAATGAAAATATTTCACACAACCCTCCTTTTATGTAATAAGGAAAACAAAACAAATTTAACTTAAAATAGTAGATTATACACTGAATATGTTAATTTAACAATAACGTGGAATAAATGTCATGTTGTTCAAGTTGAAAGGGAGGGGCATAACATTGTATGCCCCTTCTATAAAAAGGAAAGTTAAATTATCTAAATGTACAGGTTGCTCTCCTCTTAAAATTATCCAAGTATACGTAGAGAAGGAAGAAAAAACAATAAGCCAGCCTTATAGTGTAAAAACTAACATTCCGTAGCTGCTGCAAAGATGTCACATTAGAATGAAATTGAGATTTTATAGGAAATACATCTAGCTTTTATGGACAGCTAACACTTGAACATTTTGAATTTTCAGACAAACATGTTGTAGTGCTCACTTCCCTTCGACACTTTTATTACTGATCATGATACTATTGACTATATTATGGATATTATTATAGTTTTGATTTAGTATTAGGCTAAATGTTAGATCATGGATTATGGTTGACTTTGATTTATATCTGTTGCATTATGATTATTAGAGACACTTTATATATTAATAATGATATATTGTTCGACATGGTTATATTATGGATGTTGTTTGGACATGTGATATTTGGATATTCTGAGTAGACCTAGAAAATGGAATTTATTTGATGATGATATAGTTGTTGATAAAATTACAAATGATATTGTTGTTTGCCTTGATATAGTTGTGATTCATATATATACATGAATTTGGAATTATATTTATATGTATTTTTGACGTTCGATGTGACCATGAGGCCGAAGGAGGTATTGTGTTATGTAATATCACAACAAACATCAGAGGATTGGATACCAACCACATTGGAATTCTAGATGAATTCAACAAGGTCACCATGAAAATTTGTATTGTTTATGTGTGTGTTTGATTGTTGTTAGGTATTCCCATAGTGGGATCACCATTAAATGTTACCAAGGGTTATGTGTATCTATTTATTTGGTTCCTTTTAATTGATGTTTGTATGTGTTTATTAAGTGATGTGTTTACCCCTTTCATTATTTAATAATTGTGGTAAATTAATGTGAGTAGTCATATTTTTAAAAATTAATTAATCAAATTGGGACATAAGAAAGTAATTATAGGAGTTGTTGGCTCTTGTATTAAATATTGTAAGATATGTGTAATTATGTATAAGAGATATGTAAATAAATTTTGGAGTATGAAATACTCCACCTTCTTTGAAATTCAATTTGTACTTGGAGGCTGATTTCGGAGGCTCTTGGGACAAGTTAAACATGTTCCATACCTCTTAAATTTTCATACCATCCTTACCTATGGTTGGAGAGTTTAAATCTAGCCTTCATTATGTATTTTTGTAAGTCAAGTTGTATGCTTTAATTGACCTTTGTTACATGTTTTTAATTTCAGTCATTCGGGGTGTGGGTTTGATTTGAGTGTGTAAGTAAAACCATTATTTATTCACCTACTTATTTATTGTGCTTTGGAGATTGAAGTTGACTTATGAGTTGGAGTTGAGGATGTGTGATGTGGCATCCCACTTGGATCCACCTCATCCTCTTCTCTTCCCTCTCTATATATTTGAATTTCTTTGGCTTGTTTTGGGGTTGCTTCACTTTTGCATACTTAATTTGGGGTGAATTATTTTGTTGTTTTGAGCTCTTGCTTTTGGAGAAAGTTTGCAGAATTTTTACATGCTTGTGTTTTGTTGATCTTGGGTTGTTTTGCATTAGAGAGCTTACTATTTGGAACTTGGAACAAACTCCATTATGGAGAGGTAAGAGCTTGGCTCTTGAAATTCTCTTCTTTTATTTGTGTAAATGTTATTGTTGTGAATGTTTTGGCATGTGTGTGGGCTATTTGGGTAGATGGCCTAGGAATGGTGTAGGAGAAGACTATGGGGTATTTTTTGGGAGGCATAAGTGTTTTGGGGAGGTATAAGTGTGGAGGGAGTTGGGATTTGGATTCCACCTTACAAAGAAATATCTTGCATTTCTTTACTTGTTATGGGGTGCCATAAGAGGTGGGGAAGCATAAGGAAATGGGAGGAATAAGGGGTACTTTGGGGAGGCATGATGGCATGTCGGGGATTTGAAATGATATATATTTTTTCGGTTTGTTTTCTAGTGGTGATACCGATTTCCCCCTTGGGAGGAATAGGTAGCATCCCCCATAGTTTCTTGCTCCTTTGGGTTGCTTGATAAATCCTGAGTATTGTTGTGTTTTTATCTGGTGGTTACTAAAATTGTTGTTCTATTTTGGACTCTATTTTTAATGTGAAATTTGCATGTGTGTTTGTGGAATCCTGTTGTTGCCATAAGTTTAAACACATCTTCTATTGCATTGTGGTTGGGGCTCGGGGGCTAATGAAGAAGGGAGGCTTCTCCTTTTCATTTGATGTCTTGGTTGGGTGGAGATCATTACCTTTCCCCATGTTCTATTGTGATCAAATTGAAATAAAGAAAATGGAGGATATTCATGTTGTTGTTCTGGAGGAGAGAGGAAAAAAGACAAGTTTGATAGTCCTTGTTGAGATTATTCTTATTGTAACCCTTTCCCACTTTGAAGTGGGTGACCTTGTACATTATTTTTGATGGAAAGATGTTTTGTATTGGCTATGGAAGTTGTTATTATAAATGTGAAAGAGACATACTCTGTTTTCTTTTTTGAAAGAATGCGAAAGAAATTATAATCAGTATATTGTAATTGAGGAATGAAATAAGAAGTTGTAAAGGTGCCACTTTGAATCAATAAGAGATCTGCATTAATTTTCTCAAATCACATTATTGGGTATTGAAATCTAATCGTTGAATGTATTTTGAAATTCTTTTGGAAGGATGAAAAAGTGAATACGTATGGAGAAATGTCTTAATACTCTGTTCTTTAGAAATGAATGTTTTAGAAATCGGAATTGTAATTTGGCATTTGTATACTTTCCTTGAATCAACTTAATAAGTTAGAATGGGTTTTGGAATGATTTTTAAAATTTAGAAGATGATAAATGAAAATTGACCCATTCAAATCTGATTTTTGTTAGATAAATTTAAAACTCTGCAAATTAATTTGAAAATTGAAAATAGTGACCCTGCAACATCAAAAAGACAAAATAATATACCAAATTGGACTTGTAAGATCAAAACAGCCCCAAACAAACTAAAACACTCAAGAAAATTTTAAAGAACCCTTCAAATCGAGTAAAGGCAAAGTTGCAAGAATTTTGCTATGTAAACATTGGTAAATTTTTAACGCAAATCAATCAAGTGAATTTAACCTTGTAATCTATCCTAAAATCTTCTAAGTGAAATCTTCCATGCTTGTTTGGCATGTTGTGAAATAATTAATGCTGAATTTGAACAAAATTGATAAGTTAAAAATAAGAGTTCACTTTCTAAGTGACAGAAAAATGTCATATGAAAATTTACCCTTAAAATTTTATCCAAGTTTAATTTTTTAAGGTTTCTGTGTAAAGAGGACGTCGAGAGATTTCCAAAAAGTCCTCGTTTGCCAAAAACCAAGTTCCCTATCAAACTTTATGGCCTTCTAAAGTTTTTACTTCATTTGGCTTCAAAATATTCTAACTATCAAATTTAATTATTAAAATTTTCCCTAGTAGACTTGTGGGAGAAATCATTCCTTTTGCACTTTTTTCCTTAAAAATGCAAAATACATAAAGTTTCCCTCCGCTCCGCTGGCCCAAAACCATATTTTTGTCAAGAATATTCTAAGTTTGAAAAAGGAAAATTTGGAAAATTTTCCCGCGGCCCCATCGCCCCGCCCTTCGCTTATGGAAGCATTTCCGTGGGCATGTGGGCCTTCAACCATTAACTTAACCTTTCAAAAATTCCTACTTTTCTCCATGGCTCCATCCTCACCCTTGCCTTGGAAAAGCACTTCCATAGGTGCACGGGCCTGTGTTCTAAAACTTAACTTTTAAATTTTTTGGGAAATTTTCTAAAAGTTTCTCCGCCATTCGCCTCCTTGCAGCCAATGAGGGACTTCCACACAGATTCCTTAGACATCAGTGGAAGAGAAGAGTGCTTTTAAACCTTAAGTCTTTCCACTTCAAAATTCAAATTTTTCCTAAGTTCTCCGTTTGCCTCGCCACACCGTAGCCAATGGTTGGCCAACACGTGGCATCTCGAGCATCGGTGGAGGATTTGGTAAAACTTGATCCTTTTTTCCTTGTTAAGATAAAATTATAAATTCATCTTGGTCACCGGCAACCCGCCTTCCCACCCCGGTTAAAATTTTGATAGGTGTCCCTTAGTGGATTCAGGAAAACTTTCCTTCTTTGGGCACGAGGTCCCACCGCCATGATGCGGGTGCATGATGTCATTGGCACTTTTTCCCAAAGGGGTGAAGGGCTATGTTTTCTCCCCAGGCCCACCGGCCCAAAATTTTCTAGGAAAAATTTCTCTCTGAAGCCTACATGCCTGAGTTGGGGAAAATTTTCCTCCTCGGAGCCCTCTTGGGGAAAGTTTTCACCCCAAGTTCCGTCGGCCCATAACTTTAGAAATTTGAAGAGTTAGGAGGACTTATTTATATCACCAAAAAGGTGAGGAATTACCTATCTAATAGGAATGTTTTTAGGAATATTTAATTGCATTAATCATGGGAAAAATAAAATTAAATCCTTAACGAGTTCTAGGAGTGGGTAAGTATGATTTTACTCGATAATTTTAAATATGTATTATTTCCCCTTGTAATTAAACCTTTCTCTTGTCTTGGATCTTGTAGAATTAAATACCTGGGTATTTAATTATTTTGGTCCCCTAACCATAAAATTTTAATCATGGAATATTTAGCTAAAATATCAATGTAATATGTGATTAAATCAATCCCTAAGGAGATTTGAGCTAGGTGTGGATTTATTACACTTAATGCTTTATAATGTGGAATTAGTAATTGTTATAATGGGAAAAGTTATTAGTTAAATTTAGTTCTCCTTGAGAATTTGGTTCTTAATACTTTTTAAAAAATAATTATTTAAAAAAAATTCTATCTAAACCTAGGTTGTTCTTGGGTCTTAAGTGGGAGATTTTAGCGGGCATTACACATGCACAGTTAAAAAATTAATTCCCATGTGATGCTAGAATGGATTTGTTTCCATTTTGTATAAAAATTTCACATGTGATCACTATGCTAAACATATTTTGTACATCTAAAAACATACTCTTTCTATTATTGTTTAATGGATGTACATACCCTATTCCAAAACACTCATTTTGGCACAAGTTGGGAGGATGCTTGGAAAGATTTTGTATTCTTGGCTTTAAATCTAAGAATGGAATTTTCTTACATGCCTCTAAGAACTTTTCAACAAATTCAATTTGTGCATTTCATCCAAGAATGACAATTAAGGGGATAACATATGGAAAAGGCATTTCTTCGAAATTCCTCAAGACTTGTCAAGAAAATCATTTATCATGCAATCATTACATTCTATGACATCACATTCTTCTAGACATTTTTGTGAACAGTCCACATGCCTTGTTATTTTTCATACATTTCTACAACAACTACAACATCTAAAAAAAATCCCCTTTCCATTATGCTTTGATAGATATCAACACATGTTCCAAAGCTCTTATTTTTTCATAGGTTGGAGTATGCTGAAAAAGGTGAACTGATCAAATTTTCTACATGTTCATTGCATTTGAAATTATCCCATTCCTATCATATTCATGAAATTATACCATTCAATTCATTAGATTCATATTAATCTCACATAAAAATAACATAATAGGAAAGTGTATTTCATTATATAATACCTAGCGCAGTTTTCTTCCATGAATCTTCCTGGTGAGGTAGCTTGAATGAGGCTTCAAATATTGTACGGTTATGACCAAAGACTGGCCAACCCATATTTCCAAGTGGAAAATTCAGCACTATCATGGCGAGGAGGATCAAATAGTGACAACAAACCAATAAATTCCTATGGAACTCCAGCACCATCTTTGGAATTTTCAAGTACTTCCTGCACTTTGCATATCAAAACAAACTTGGATTGAGAAAAGTTTTCAAAAATATTTTTACTTACAAAAATAGAAGCATACTTGTTTAACAAGAAATATTTAAGAAACCTTTACAACTCCTCAAACTATGCCACAACTCAAGAATTACATTACCTGTCTAGCAACACCAAGAGAGCGAAATCCGTGTTCAACAAATTTATCAATTATTGAATGCACCTTATTTCTCATAGATTGTGTGCATTTACAGAGGTCAATAATCTGTAGCATAATAATCTTTGAATGCACCTTATTTCTCAGCTTGTGTGAATTATTGATAGCTCTTGGATGATTTTGATACACTTGAAAATCTAGGAGTGATGGAATCATACAATTGCCTAGTATTATTGTTATGGGATACCAATCATCAGATGAATCCAAAGTACTTGAATCTCTAGCGTAGTGGAAGGTATTATTAACCTACCAAGGCTAGGGTATTTGTAATTGAATCCCCAAAATCTTGATGTTGCAGAGTTTTGAAAGCCAAAAGGTTGATATTACCATAGAATATAATGGAGTGAAGAACAACATTTTTGTGTGTGAAATTATAGAAGCTCTAAATGCAGCTACAAATGAAACTGCAGGAGCATGGAAGGGTATAAATGACACCCCAATTACACTGAACATAATAAAATCTAGTGCTCCAGATCTCAGAATGGTGGATTTTCCAAGCATTAGCAGGGTGCTTGTACATGGCCAGCCACAAGACATTTATGACCAAATTTCTTGGGTTATCAAATAGTATATAAATCCCAAAGAGAGTATAATTCTGAATGTGTTGTCTGCTTCTGTCAATTTCTAACTTGTGCATCTATAAGAATGTCACAATTAGTTGATGAAAAGGGTCAAATAACTTTGGCAGTGGTTACGAAGGTCGAAAAAGCTGTTGAAGGGTTGTTTGAGAAAGTTATAGTGGATGCTGTGAATATTGGCCTTGGATACATCTGTGTCAGAAACACAATTGGGAATGAATCAAATGCCCAAGCAAAGCAGCTAGAGAAGGAACTATTTCAATGAGACCAAAATCTTTAAAAGATATAAAAATCCATGGTTGGAATACCTGTACTGGCCGAGAGGCTAATGTAGATCCAAGTAAGAGGTATAAGTAAATGCTTTGCTTAAATTGTGAAAATATAGGCTCAACATTATTTAGGAGGCATTCAAAGCTCAATGCATTACACAGGAATATTTCTAACTTAGTAGAATATATGATTGAATTCATGAGATTGGTGGATTCCGTCAAGGGAATGCTACATAAGATCATTATACAGGGAGACATCGAGTTGTTCCCTGATGAGCCTGACATGCATTGTATTACGTGTCTCACTAGAATGTTCAAGGCTTACATGCACGACTTCCTTGCTGCAACAAATGTGCTCTCCATGAATAAGTATCATGTTGAATAAATAAATTTAATAGAAGAGGCACAAGGAGTTATTCTTCCCAACTTCTTAACTCATTGTATTTTCCTAAACCTTCTTTAGACTCGTGTTGATTTGTTTGTTAAGTGGAGCAGAGATTTAGCTATGCAGGCCTATAATTATTTAGACAGAGTCATATGTTGTGTATCAAATCTCCATCCTAATACAACTAGATCTTCAATGATGTCATCTCAAGGAACAAGTAGTCACTTAAGTTCCCAAAAGTCTCCATATGCACTCAAAAGACACTGCAGAGCCTTTGGACAAATAAAACATTCAATGAGAGCTTCCTAAGAGAAATATCAAATATGACTTTGGGCTCATTGGATTTGAAACAAAATCTTTTACATTTACAGAGGCACTGTGACTCATTGGAGGGCTCAAATCATTAAATGAAAGCCTTTGGAGTGGGTGAAAGTCTTCTAAAACTTGTTTTGAAAGGAAAACAGTTCCAAGGGACTTTAATTGTGAACTGTGGGCCCAAATCTGTACAAGTTATGAAATATTTTAATTCCTTTCTCAAACCAAAAGAAGGCCGAGAATCCTCTTTTCAAGGAAAATATCTTGTCATTATATTTCATATTCAACGAAATCACTTTGTAGGCTTCCCACCTAGTGTCAAAAGAAGACAAGATAGGCTGCTCAACCACCATGTGCTTCAATTATTCCCATGCCTTCCTAATTGACTGAAGAACAAAAGGACCCATGAGGAGTAATCCATCTCGAGAGAAAGAGACAATTTAGCTTGATGGTTCAAGTATTACTCTATTTAGGCTTTTGAAGTTACTAACAACATTTATCTTTTTATTTCAAATGATTTCATCTAAATTTCAAGTTCCAAATACAATTTATATCTCCTTAAAAATTGTTAGATGTCCTTGCTAATACCAATACCACAAGCAATTCTGGACTCAACGTTGTTGTCTATACTAGTAGTAATTTTTTAGGCATTCTATCAAACATTCAAAGAAATCCTTGATAATGTTTATACTCGGTATTGTGTTCTACTAATTTTTTAGGCATTCTATTAAACATTCAAAGAAATCCTAGGCCTCCTCTTAGCATCTGCATATTTTAGACACGATATCCCCAATCAAGAAATTTAATATTTCAGTTGCATAAAGTTACAAATATGTAGCTTGGGGGAAAAAATTACCTAAGATATTCTTACAAACTAATTTGTTTATATGAACTGTAAGTAGAAATTCTTCATGTGTTTACTATATCTAATTAAAAATTCTTCATATAGAATAATTTAGAGCTTGAAATGCAATCCCCATACTTTATAGAGATAAATAAAGGCTTTCAATCTTATAACCTTCAACTGGTATTCATTGGATTTTAGACGGAGACTTCACAATGATTAAAAATATTAAGAATATTGGAAAAGAAGAATTACAAAAATTGACTTCATTTCAATGTTAGAAAAAGAAGAATCTCTTTAGAAATGTTAAATAATACCCTTATTATTTTTATCTAAAGTTTACAAAAGAAATAAAAGATAGATTCCAGCATAATCGGGTTAAATGGTGTTCAAGATAGTTGCCAAAACTGGTTTTGAGATTTCTTATCTCGGATATAGAAATACAAAAATATACCTACTATTTCCTACATCAGAAAAAGGACGGTAAAGATTGAAAAGAGAAGAAAGGAATGGTTATGAGAGAAAATTTAAGGAGAGAAGAGGTTAAAGAAATAGGGTTCGTAAAGAGACCTTGTGGACCAAAGCATATAGTGCATGTCTTTTGTGTTTAAAAGAAAAATACATAATTGAAAATATACACATAAATATTTATCTCTTCTCCTTTCCTTTGGAATAAAATAATAGAAAAGAGAAGAAACTTAGGTCTGTTAAATTTATTACCTTTTCCTAAAATATTAGAGAAGATAAGAGACTAAATCCGACATTGAAAATAATTTTTGTTTAAAAACAAAATATAAAAGTATGGGTAGAGAGAGTAGAGGTAATCAATAGAAATAATGATTATTCAAAGCCTATATACGGTTACAAAGCTTTAGTTAGATTTATGGAGCTCTAAATTTTTATAGATTTTTGTACCCTTAAAAGCTTCGTAGGCTTGTAAAGGTTGTGCAAGCCTACGAAGCTCTTCTAGTTCGAACTCCAAAATGAACTGCCAAGATTGCAAAGTTTCAAAGGGATTTGTGAAGCTCAACTTATGATGTGTAGGATAATTTAAAGATATAGGGATGCTCTTGCATCATATACACTCGTTAAAATTGAAGCAAAAAACCCTTAAAGCATTTCATGTCTACATAATAGTATTTCTTATATTTAGATTCATTTGATTTTGATAGAGAACTTTAGAAGTAATATTTTCAATTGGATACAATGACTTTCCCTACCACAAATATTTTAGCAATGTCATTTTATACACAAACCTAATTGGAGTAAACAAACACTT
The DNA here is from genome assembly GCA_018340775.1 of Taxus wallichiana var. yunnanensis. Taxonomy (NCBI): domain Eukaryota; kingdom Viridiplantae; phylum Streptophyta; class Pinopsida; order Cupressales; family Taxaceae; genus Taxus; species Taxus wallichiana. Next base: position 255,657,929 of record CM031238.1, on the reverse strand, counting down.
AATTATAACTTGTGTGTATGACAACAAGAACTTTCCTTTGAAAGGATAATTCTTTTAGAGTGCAAAGAAATTTATGCTTCCATTTCATAGGGAATTTTAAACCTTATTAGGGTTCATCAATAAAATTATTGGTCCAAATTCACAAAACAATGAAAACTCCCAACCCAAGCTAGAAGGAACTCAAAATTTTCCCTTATACATTGATGCTAAACTCTTATCGTCTAGGCCTAGTTGCAGACTTCAATAAAGGCAAAAAGATATCCATTATAATCTTAATTTTATATCTTCATGAATACTACTTAACACTTGCTTGCCAAGAAAATACCTCTGATAGAACCCTTAATTAGATATTTCTAAGGAAAAATTTCAACCCAATAGTTAAAGGGCACCATGTAGACCCTAATCTACTTGTTAAGAAGCCACCCAGATACTTGAACAAACCACTTCTAAATATTTAAAAAATCACAGTTGTTTAGCCCAATCAAGGGGATATTGTAAAACATATGCTTGAATCCAAAGATCAGTTTTTCTATAAATAACATTTGTAGCATGAATTACTATAGATATAAATAATAATTCAAATTCTCAACATGTCACATTTACAAAATACGCATGGCTTCAACACCAAAAATTTACTCACACAATTCACTATAAGAACGTATATTCAAACAAATGCAACAAAAAAATTGACTTGCATTTACAAAAAGTAAAAAAACAAATTAACTTTACACTTACCATCATGCATTCTCTATATCTTGATTCGAACATAGCCATAGTAGCGAGAGATCCAGAGCCCATTGTAGAAAAAGGTAGAGTTTCTGTTGATCCATGAGGATATCTCTGCATTCCAAAAGAATATAGCTCTCTAATAAATTTATCAAGCCTGTCCACTCTCTCTTGACATTAAAATAAACATGATGCACAAAATAAAGAAACAATAATAATATAATTTTCAGCATCAAAAATTCTTTATAGGAGATAAAAAGAAACTGATGTGGGCACACATTTTTCCTAGGAAAGATAAACCAAAGCATATTTTATCCCACAAAATGGAACTTTCCATTTAGTTGCCCATATCAATCTTGTTTTGGATTGAAGTCTATACCAATTAACTAAATCAAGTTTTAGGTTCTTCTTGAATCATAGACTTTTTTCTACAAAATTAGTGGTTCCTATAGGTTATTAGACATGTTTGTTTATGTTGTATAAAAATTATTGTTAAAATCTAATTAATATTTTTAATTACTCAAAAAGTGAGGAGCTACACCGTGCCAGTCCGTATAATGGAAAAAAATGGAGGCTGAAATTTATCGGTTAAAAATATGGCCATTTAGCTCAATTATCAAAGGTATTATACTTTGATATGAGGTTAAATTTGACAACTATCTAAACATTCTTCTCAGTCATTTTAATCATAACATACTTGCAAATATTTGAAATAACTGTCACATACTTGCACTTGGACATGGGTGTTTCTTTTGGGCAACTATAAGAATTGTTTATGATATTTGCAGAAGGGATCCCAAGCTATAGATCCAATAAATAATTTGAAGGTTCATCTCCCCATTAACCCTTTTATGGAAAATCAGTTCATGATGAAATAGCCTTGGCTGGAGCCTAATACGGGAGGCAAGCCAACTATTGAGATGAGGGAGGACAAGGAAATGCTTTCCTATTTTCTTATATGTTTTTTATCATACTACTAATGATTCTTGTTATAATCTTTTACTTGTTGATATTGATAGTATCCATTAGATAGTTTCTATTTTTATTCTTGTAAATATTGGTTACTTAGAAAGTAGTGTTAATGGTTGGTATATTTTTCATGAACTTGGTGATAGGACAGGTAGTGTCTCATATTGAACTACCTGATTTATCCTTTAGAATTGAGTGCTCATATGCCTGTTGGAAAGCAGTGAGACAGTTATTTATCTCCAATTTTAATTTTCTACAAAATAGCTTGTTATCACTTACTCAAATTAAAATATTTTGCATCAACTATTCTTAACACATTTGTTGACAACAACAACGATAACTAAGAAGTTAAAAAAATTTCCTATATGGGAAGTGACACTTCTCCAAAATCCTCATATGAAATGTGATAAATGTTAATTCATTACATCTGTTCCTTTCTTCTACCCTTTTAGCACGATGCTAGTAATTTTATTTCTTCGAATAAATACATTGTGAAAAAATAAACTTGTTGTCCAAGCTCATTAAAGATACGCTTTATCCTATAACTCACAAAGAAACAATACTTGTCTAACCAAAGTACAAATTTTCTAGGGTCAAATAAATAATCGGATACCATAGAAAATTTCAATTATCAAACATGAAATTAGTTCATTTTAAGACTAATTTTTCTTCATCTGTAACAAAGCTAAAATGTTAAGAATTGATTGATAAGAAAAGAGATTTACTCTAATTGTATGATTCATAGAACTCAAGAAATGTATCTCTACTCCCGAAAATCATGTGAAAGGGAAGTGGAAGGATCAAAGGATAACATCAATGGTACTTTCTAAAGCACTTTATATTAAAAAAATTATGTTCTTCTATACACAATACACCATTCAAACTATGATCAACACTCTAAAAAAGTAATTTCACCTAGATACATACATAAATTCTTCCAGGTAGCATGCCATTGTAAACATTAAGTGCGTGCACTTGGCCTCTAGGGCCATCCAAACCCAACTCTCAGAGGTCAAAATATTCCAAGCCTGCATCCCCATTTTTCCCATGCATGAGTATTGAGTACTACAAGATGGATAAGGATTATATTTCCTACTAAATAAATCTGAATGAATCCAAGATAAAGTTTAATATTTGTCCCCTTGATACCTTAACTATGATGCCCACTAAAATTATGCACTTGTGACCTAAGAACAGCCTAGGATTAGTCGGAAAAATTATGGGATAATTTTTTTAAGGTGAGAGTACAAACAAGCCTCGAAGCATCAATTGTCACAAAGAAATATATCAAGGTCAATTATGTTAAAAAGATAAAGTTTTCCCACTATAACAAATGTTAAAGATCACAATACAATTAATGAGTAAAAACAACCAAGTAGAGATTAAATTTCCTTTAGGTTCTGATTTATCAATTAATAGATTAACATTCGATTAAACATTCCATATTAAAATTCGTAGGGTTAAAGGGGTCAAAACAATTAAATGCCCAAGGTATTTAATTCCACTAGGTCTAAAAATAGACACAGTTCTCATTTACATGGGGTTAGGATAAAATTCACTTACCCCATGACATGACCCCCAAAAAGGTCAATCCATAATATTATCTCTCAAAAGTGCACCCTGTAGAGAGATGGCTGTAGGTGTTCTAAGCTTGCGAAATTGATCTCTCTCTTTCGTAGATACAATGGAAAAACCTCAGGTCTATGGGTATACCTATTTTGAGGTGAGTCTCCTGGTATCAAGGCCGGTTCCTTATTGATGTATCCTAAACTGATTTCTGGGGTTTAAGGGTAAAAGATGACTGTAAAGTAATTAAAACTAAGGTGATACACCAAATTTGTATGAGGGATTTGACTAAGTATATGCACAATTAATATGTGAAAGGATTCTTCATGCACGAACCAACAGTTTTCTATAGAATGTTAAGGGAAAAACACTTCGAGGTATTCAGGGAAAGTATCAAAACAATACTACCAAGCTAAACATGTGCATTAATATCATGAAAAAATTACTAAATTTTACAACAGGGTAAGATGATTAATCAAGGAATTTCCATTCACAAGACTAATAGAAACATACACAAGATTGCAAATGATTGGGAAGGCAAAAATACTTCACACTCAAAAGGCAAAACTAGAAAAAATTGCTTCAGTACTCCTATATCCAAAATTCCTCTTTGTGCTTTGCCAAGGCACACAATATATAGCAAAATAAAAATTTACCCTCTTCCTAAAAATAGCCTAAGGCTTGTACTTGCCCATGCATCTTATTTTTATCCTTTATTTAATAATAGATAAAGGAATAAAATAGAGCATGTAATTACAAATAGGCATTAATAGCCTTGATTACATTACAGTCAAACTAAAGTTGATTGTTCTATTTTTAAGAAAACAAGGGTGAATAATTTGCTAATAATAAGCTTGCTTGCTAGACAAGTCTCTTTCCTTGTGCATGCAAATTCATCTTCTTATTTGTTTTATCTCCTAGTGAAAGCATGTAAAATAACTCCCTGTGCAAGAGAAAAATAATTACAATATTTGCAAAACTTGTAAAAATAAACATCCAATGTGGGTACCATTGTCCATGTGCACATGCTCTGACATTGACATCTCTCTCTAAGTGGTCACATGAGTGACCCTCTACAAATCAACTCTAGCTCCTTGAAGTGGGAACCACCTTTACACTTTACCATGGTTTGGCCACCTTGTGGACTAAGGACATTATATAAGGGTTGACCATCTTATATGGCACATGTTACTATAGCCTCCATTTGGTTTGGGGACCACCTTTGTAGACTTAGCATATTGTTGTGTCTAGATGTACACAGGATTCACTTTGTAAATATGCTATAATATATAGTTTTTCCACTTTTTAGTCATCGGCCTTAGCATAAAAGATTGGTAACACCTTTTATTGGATCATTGCATAAAATATTTTGTTGGCCTTGGCATATTAAGAACTCGGACTATAGTTGATATTTGACATTTGAAAGTAATGATTTTGTTTTTTAATCATGGGATGTCCCCTTTTGCACGATGACTCACCCCTTGGCATGTTTTTCACTAGAAAACTAACTTAGTTTGAGATTTTTTTGAAATTCGGTGATGATCTTGGGCCATTGATTTCATCTTTGTTTGATCACGAATCGTCGATCTCGAACCTATGGTTACAGCTTTCACCCCTATACTTAATATGTTCGGTGTGAATTGACCGTATTTACTTTCTTTGATCTTGGAGCTTGATCCTCGGCATTTCAATCTCTGTCCTTCTGATCTCGAGCCATTAATTATTGACCCTGGTTGAGTTAGGTTGAACTCACCTCTTGAGTTTGCATGTTAAAGGAAAGCTTGACCCTAATGCACATTTCATTTGATTTTTCACTATTCGGCGAAGCCCTAGAAAATTTTCCTTTGACACCATTGTTCTAAGATCCTCGAGCTGTGTCATTGTTGATTTTTGAAACTCGGCTCTATTTGAAGCTTATGAGCGAGGTGGTTGTGGGTTTTGCATCTAATGTCGTGATATCTCCATTATCGTTCTTGTATCGAGCTCAACTTTTTGGTTCTCTGGAAATGTGGTAACCACTTGTGGGTTAGAGCTTGACCTTTGCTTAAAAGATATCTATGACTTGTCGAGTTATACAAGGATTCTATAGAAGGTATGGTCGCCATTTCCATGAACTATCAAGCTCGGTTCATCCTTTCTGTGTAATATTTGAGCTCGGTTTCCATTTTCTACCTTCTATAGAGCTATGTGAGTTTTCTTGGTCATCAAGATCTTTGCATTTTCATTTTCTGCCACTGCCATGAATGTGAAGCTCAACTGTGTAGCTATCACACTATTTGATGAGGGAAGTAAGTATCGACCTCCTTGGGTATTATTGTTGCTTCTTCGTTGCTATTTTGACCTTAAAAACTGATAATCTATTCTTTTCTTTACATTTCCTATGTTTTTGTGGCTCAGCCTTGGTCATTTCAAGTTAAACCTCATTTTGAGCCATTGTTGATTTTTGAAACTCGGCTCTGTTTGAAGCTTATGAGTGAGGTGGTTGTGGGTTTCACATATAATGTCATGATATCTCCATTATTGTTCCTCAATCGACCTTGAATTTTTAGTTCTCTGGAAATGCGGTAACCACTTGTGGGTTAGAGCTCGGCCTTTGCTTAAAAGATCTTTGTGCCTTGTGGAGTTCTACAAGGATTCTATAGAAGGTATGGTCATATTTCCATGAATTTTTGAGCTCGTTTTCCATTTTCTACCTTCTGTAGAATATATGAGTTTTCTTGCTCATCAAGATCTTTGCATTTTTCATTGGCCACCACTACCATGAACGTGAAGCTCGACTATGTAGCTATCACACTGTTTGATAAGGGAAGTAAGTCTTGATCTCCTTTGGTATTACTGTTGCTTCTTTGTTTCTATTTTGACCTTAAAAACTGATAATCTATTCCTTTCTTTTCATTTCCCATGTTTTTGTGGCTTGGCCCTTGTCATTTCGATTTGAACCTTGTTTTGAGCTTGTTCTTATTTCTCCAAACTTGATGATTCCTTAAGGGTTTTTATAGATCCAATTTTATCCCATGAGTTCTTTCTCCCTTGTTTCTTTGATTTCTTGATACCCATTGATGGTTTTTTTATCAATGGTCAGGATCTATACACTTTTACTCTAATACTGCAACTTGAATATGATTTTAATGGGAATGACAATCTCTAAAATACTGGAATATTTCTTTGACTTGGATATGTATGAGTTTTCTGATTCAAAGTTCTTCCACCTAAGTTTGTGTTCTAATTTAATATTTCAGGCTCTATTTACTTTCTACTTGGATCTATTCCTTATAAAAATTATCCCTTGAATGTAGACTGTTGTACTTTATGTTGTAGAAAAGGCCTCCTTTTGATGATCATTTGAGTGTTTGTAATTATTGGACCTCTGTATGAATGTGTTTCTGATTCTAAGATTTTTCTCGGTCAATCCTTAAGCATTTTCTAGAATTTATTGGCCTTCTAGTTCTGTTGGTAACCTTTTACTCGTTGTGGGTTCCTTCACTAGTTGTGCCACTAGATGTTAAGCCACTGTGTAAAATGTTGTTATTGTATTGAAAAATACACTATTTCTTGTGAGAGATTTTATGAATTCTGAGATGTTTTTGAAATTTTTGGACACCCTTGATCTCTAAAATGTTGAGCTCTGAAGCTATACTGTAGTAGTCTGTAGACTTAATACTTGCCTCATTTTTTAGAACTGTACTTTGGGAAGGCTGCATTTTGTGAATTTTATCTTGAAAATTCATTTTCTTTAGTTGCTAAGCTATAATGACTACTCTAAAATTCTTCACCTTGATGACTAAAAGTGTAGTTCCCATTTCTTTTCTGTATTATATATTGTATTTTCTTTTATTACAGCTCTGGTATGTATGCTGGAAAAGTTGTAAATATCCATTTTACATGGCGAAGACCTATCAAAATTTTCCCAGAATTCCTTAATTTATTCCTTTTTCAGTTGTAGTAGTTGTATTTTTTGATTCGAATATAGAACATAACACTTCATGTTGAAGTTGGTTTGGTAAATAAAGCGAGACATCATAATCAAGTTTATCTTGATCATGGCATGCTTTATCGATTTTTGGTATCACTTACTTGATTTAAATAATTATTTTAAATCATGTAGTAGTGAAAAGTGGCATGATGAAAAGTTGTAAATGTCCATTTTACGTGGCGAAGCCCTATCAAAATTTTCCCAAAATCTTCTTTATTCTGTTTCAGTTGTAACCATTTCTTTCCAAAGAAACTTCAACTTTCTTGAAATATAATTCTTCCTTCTTAGTTACAAATTGAAACATGTACTTCTGTTTGCAAGTCTCTTTTTTCTCGTATTGTAACTTATTCCATTTGTAGAAAATATTGAGTTTGAGTTACATTAATTCTTCTTTCTAGCCTGTACTTATGACTTGTCTATTACTTCTTGGTCAGTAACTTGTACCTACACACTTAAGAAAATAGTTAGAAAATACTTTGGATTTTTGGCCTCTCTTCTATCCATTTTTATTCTTTCTCTTTCCTTCGAATGAGTAGACCATGTATGTAGTATGTTCCTTAAGTAAATTAAATCTCCTTTTTTAAAGAGATTCATATGCACGAACTAGGACAAGAAGGAATATGAATTGATCTCTCGAGCTTGTAGAATCGATTCATCTTTTCTTCTTTTTAGGTATAGTGACTTTTACAATGAAGATGAAGAAGGATTAAAAGCTAGGATGGAGATACTCCGAACAATGAAGAAAACCCCAAGCCAATGATGGCTTCACTCATACTCCTTCCTTCCTTTTTCATGCATGTGTAACTCTTATTTTAGTAGCTGTAATTTAATTTCCAATTACATCCCACGGCTAGTGTGGGAACGTTTGAAATTTCCTTATGAATCAAACATTGAATTCTACAAATGAGTTTTATATTTATTTCTACATTTCAACTTTCTGTATGGATTGTATGATGAACTAAACAACTTAGTAATATAATTTAATGTCTTAATCATGAAGGAGAGAACATTAATGAGAACCTATAACATTCAGTAATGAACTCTAATTTATGCAATCTGCACTTATGTTTGCTTTGTCCAAAACTCAACACTTCACCTATTCTATAATTTAGTGCCTTCATCAAGACAACACAGCTTTCCTTCGGGGCCCTTGTGTTCTTTTGTTGAAGATATCATGAAATTGTAGAATATGTGATCTCATTACGCTTTTGTAATAGCACACATAGCTGCAGAATATCACTTAATCATTAACTAATTCAGAGACAACCAATAATATCAAATCTCACTTATCTTGGGTATACTTCACTAATGCGTTTAATCGTAACAATAAATTTTCAGCTTTCCCATTTTTACACAAGTGCAAAAATTGTAAACAAAAACTTTTAGAATTAACATTTTAAATTAATGGGGAGTTATTTCCCACTTACCCACTCTTGGGCTTACCTTGCACTTTAACCTTATTTTTCACATATTTAACACACATTTTTTTCCTAAAACAAAACCATTAGATAGGAAATTTCTTCCCCTTTCCAATGATATAAATAAGTCCTCCTAGCTCCCTATAATTCTCAAGTTATGGGCTGGCGGGCCTTGGGAAGAAAATTTTCCCAAGGGTGGGCCTACGCGTTTGAGGAAGAAATTTCACGCTTAGCGTCCTTGGGCGAAAAGTACATTTCACTTCTGTGCACCCACAGCAAGGTGGGGAAGCAATTTTTTCCCATGTGTGGGCTGGCAGGGCGGGGAAGAATTTTAGTGCTACCCCCATGCGCTCGCGAGCCCATAAGGGACACATGTCAACATCTCTATGCCTCGGAGGGAATTCGTTTTGCCGGAAGGACATAAGACATTAATTCTTTTACTAAAATTGTTAAGGGATCAAGATGATCCATGCCTCCATGGTCTCCCAAGGCACCATGTGTTAAGCCCTAATTCGTGTGGAGAAATGGACTTGCGGGAAACTTAAGAATTAAATACTTTTGTGATACAAAAGCGCAAAGGATAAAATTAACCTGCACCTCCACCGACGTTAGATGATACCACGTGTCATGATCTCATTGGATACAGGTGGTGGGAAGGTGGAGAAACTTTTGAATTTTCCTAGAATTCATTAATTTATTCCTTTTTCAACTCTAGTAGTTGTATTTTCGATTCGAATATAGAACATAACACTTCATGTTGAAGCTGATTTGGTAAATAAAGCGAGACATCATAACTATTTCTCTCGATCATGGCATGGTTTACTACTTTTCTATATCACTTACTTGATTTAATTAATTCTTTGAAATCATGTAGTAGTGGAAAGCGACATGATAAAAAGTTGTAAATGTCCATTTTACATGGCAAAGCCCTGTCAAAATTTTTCCAAAATATTCTTTATTTTGTTTCAACTGTAACCCTTTCTTTCCAACCAACTTCAACTTTCTTGAAATATGATTCATCATTCTTAATTGCAAACTAAAACATGTACTTCTATTTTCAAGTCTCTTTTCTGTAATGTAACTTATTCCATTTGCAGAAAATATTGAGTTTGAGTTACATTAATTCATCTTTCTAACCTATACTTAAGACTAATCTATTTCTTCTTGGTTGCAACTTGTACCTACACACTTAAGAAAATAGTTAGAAAATACTTAGGATTTTTGGCCTCTCTTGTGTCCATTTTTCTTCTTTTCTTTTCTTTCTTCTTTCTGAATGAGTAGATCATGTATGTAGTTTGTTCTTCAAGTAAATTAAATCCCTTGTTTTGAAGAGATTCATATGCACAAACTAGGATAGTTAGGAATATTAATTGATCTTTAAGCTCGTAACTGAAAATTAATCTTTTCTTCTTTTCACGTAAAGTGACTTCTACAATCGATATGAAGAAGGATTAAAAGCTAGGATGGAGCTACTCCAAACAATGAAGAAAACCCCAAGCCAATGATGGGTTCACTCATACTCCTTGCTTCTTTTTTCATGCATGTATAACTCTTATTTTAGTAGATGTACTTTACTTTCCAATTGCATCCCATGGCTTGTGTGGGAACATTTGAAATTTCCTTATGAATAAAACATTGAATTCTGTAAATGAGTTGTATATTTCTTTCTGCATTTCAGTTTTTTATGGATTGTATGATTAATTAAACAACTGAGTAATATAATTGAATGTCTTGATCATGAAGGAAAGAACATTAATGAGAACCTATAACATTCAATAATGAACTCTAATTTCTACAATCTGCACTTATGTTTGTTGTCCCAAAACTCAACACTTCACCTATTTTGTAATCCGGTGTCTTCATCAAGACAACACGGCTATCCTTCAGGGCCCTTGTGTTATTTTTTTGAAGATATCATGAAATTGCAAACTATGTGATCTGTTATGTTTTGTAACAGCACACATAGCTACTGGATTTCACTTAATCATTAACTAATTCAGTAGTAACCAATAATATCAAAACTCCCTTAGCTTAGGTATACTTCACCAATGCCTTTCATCGTAACAACGAAGTTTCGAGTTTCCCATTTTTGCATAAATGCAAAAATTGTCAACATTTATGGCGATCCTCACGGGGAAATTTACCTGCTAGCTTATAGTCAAATACCTTGCTCTTTTAATTGGGCATGGAGTCCAAACATGTAACCAAAATTTTCCTTTTCCGAAAGGTCCAACCCTTCTAAAATAGAACTAAAACTGGGAAAGATTCTAGTAAAGCAGATCATGTGCATGAATTCACTTATTGAATTAAAAAACAATGCAATGTGCAGGGACTGCACTTATTGAAGGGAAATCCTACTCTAACAATCATTGTAAGATTTTTAATAACAATGTTTGAGAAACATACCATTCACAGGAATGGGAAGTTCATCTCCATTCAACTTCAAAAGTTGAAAATCATTGTGTTATTTGCAAGCTAAAATCATGTAAGGGCCACTCCAAATTGTATCAAACTTCGTGTGTCTTCCTGGCTTTGCATGATCAACACCCCACTTTAACACAAGATCTCCTTCATTGAAGATTCTAAATTTGGCTTTCTTGTCAAAAGTCTTCTTCTTCTTTTTATGATTCTTTTCTATATTCAAATGGGCTTTATCTCTTAGCTCTTGTAATTCCATTAACTCTGCATAACGAACCTGTAATGGTTCATTCTCAAGTAGCTCCATTTGATGCAACAAATCCAATGTGGGTAACTCAACTGAAATAGAAATTCTTGCTTCTTTTTTGTACACAAGTTTGTATGGTGAATTGCTAACTGATCTTTTAGGAGTCACCCTATCAGCCCAAAGTGTTGAATTCAACATCAGATGCCAAGCTCTTTGATTATCTTTGAGTGTTCTTTTGATGATCCTTAAAAGGTTCTTGTTAGTACTTTCAGCTAAGCCATTACCTTGTGGATAATAATTAGATGAAGAACTTAAGTAAATTCCATGGTTGACAGCCCAATCTATTATCTTTGCACCAAGAAATACTAAAGCATTATCTGATATGATAGTTGCTAGAACACCAAATCTGTAGACTTTTCCTTCATAAAAAGATAGTATCAAAGCTTCATTAGCATCCTTCAAGGCTATAGCTTTAGTCCATCATGAAAAATAATCTATAGCAATTAAGATCAACTTATGTCCTTATGACGAAGGTGGGTTTATCATGCCAATAAAATCAATACCCCACTACATAAAAGGCTAATCAACTGAGATAGGTTGTAAGGGTAGCAAAGCTAAACATTCTTTTCCAACAAAGAAAGCACATTTTCTACACTTTCTGATCCATTCAAAACAATCCTTGAATATGTTAGGCCAATAGTAACCAGATTTCATAATTTTTAAGGCCATAGTACGTGCTGAAAAATGACCTCCTACGGGTACTTCATGGAATTCTGACAATATTTTCTAAATTTTATCATAGTCAACACACTGCAGTAAGATTCCATTTATATCTCTTTTGAACAACACATTATCAACGAAGATATAAGGTACAACTTGTAATCTAAAATACCTTCATTTATTCTTTTCCATACCTTTCAGATAAGTGCCATGCTTAGAGATAGTTAACCAAATCAGTCATCCATCTTGATTCCTAAATCTCATGAGTGGGCTCAAGCTACTGATTTTCTAGTTAAACCATGTTTTTTGATTGCTAATAAGCAATTTTAGCATGTTGTTTTGAATCATCTAGTTATGTAGCTTGTTGTTTTTCCATATCAACAATTAGAAGTTCACATAAGCCTTTCCCTCACACCATCTTAAAACCCGATATCAACATCACATTCCATGACCTTCGTTATCTTGTTTTCTCTTTTCTCATTCAATTATTTATTTAGTAAGAATGCTTTCACACTTGGATGAGAAACAAAAACATGGATTTTATTGTTCGAAAGCATGTATTTGAAATTATTTAGTCCTCTGACTACTAAAAGTACTTGTTTTTCAAGGAATGTGTACCTTGTTTCATAATCATGCAAGCTCTATCCAAAGAAAGCAATAGGTTGTTCAATATTTTCATCATTGACTTGAGTTAATATGGTTGAGATTGTTTCAGCTCCTACAAGTGCATACATTGTAAAATATTTATCAAAATTTGGATTTGCAAGAGTAGGAGCTTGAGAGATAGCTTGCTTTGATTGATTCAAATCCTTCTCTCCCTTCACTAGTCCAAGAGAAAGTTTTCTCTTTCTTTAGCATAGTTGTCGTGGTTTAACCAATGCTACAAAATCTGGAACAAATATTCTAACAAAGTTGATTTTTCTAAGATAACTCTATAACACCTTCTTATGATGAAGTAATGATAGTTGTGATATGGATTCGATCTTGAAAGGATCAATTGCTAATCCCTTATTGGAAACAATATGACCAAGAAATTTACCTTGATGTACTAAAAAGATAGACTTAAGTGGATTCAAAGATATCCCAAATTGTCTGCATAACTGAAAGGTCTACCTTAGATGTATCAGGTGTTCTTCTGGATTTTTTTAGAACATAGTAATGTCATCTAAATAAACTAGAATGCATTTATTTAACAAGCTCCAGAAAGCCATGTCCATTGCACATTGAAACGTTGCACTCGTATTTGAAAGAGCAAAAGGCACCCTTTTATAAGCATAAGTACCCCACTTAGTGGTAAAAGATATTTTATATCTATCCTCTTCCCAGACTAAAATATGATTATATCCACTATAACCATCTAGGAGAGATAATCTATCTACACCAGAAACTATTCTTAAAATCTAATCCATATTTGGGAGTGGGTAATGATCTTTTAATGAAGCTTTATTAAGATCTCTGAAATCTACACATAGTTTGATTTCACCATTCTTCTTCCTAACAAGAACAAGATTGGATACCCAACTTGAATTCTTAACTAGAAAGATAATACTTGATTCAATCAACTTATATATTTCTTTCCTCATTAGAAGCTCTATTTTGGGATTTACAGGCCTCTGTTTCTGTCTAACAGGTTTAGAATTCAACTGCAACTTGATTGTATGTTGTGTTAAATTGGGATCAAATCCTTTTACGTCTTGGTATTTCCAAGAAAAACACTTTTAAATTCCTTGCAAAGATTAACAAATGACTATTTTTCTGCTAAGGAACATACCTTTCCAAGAAACAACTTTTTCCCTTCATCAACTAAGATCTCTTCGTAATTATCAACTTGGGTTGACATCTTATTCTTGAAATTTCTTAATTGATCATCAGTGCTGAAGATGTCTTCTAATATGACAAGACCCTGAGGTAGTTTATTTATCTTCAAATGAATAATCTAGTCACCATATAAGTGATGTAATTTATCTTGATTAACTGTAGAAAACTCAGCTTCTTGCTGCAAAAACCTACAGATTTGATCATCACTTTAAAAAACTTACCAATTTGAATCATTATTAGGTATTGAGGGCCTAACAATTAGCTTTATATGAGGCTGAATTTTTCTATTTTCAATCTGTTCTAGCACTTCAAAACTAGCACCAACAGCTGCAAGTCTATCTGCATGCTTATTTTCAGCTCTAGGAATGGACTGAATATTAATAGCATCAAAATCTTCCATTAGGTCTGAAACTCTATGTTTGTAAGACTTAATTAATGGATTCTTACAAAATTGAAATTTCTTACTTGATTGATAATTGAATCAGAATCACCAAAAATCTATAGCATGTTGATACCTCTCTTTCTGGCCCAATGTAAGCCATGAATTAATGCTTCGTATTCAACTAAATTACAAGTGCATGAAAATTAGAGACTCAAAGCTAAGAAATACATTTCATTCGTTGGGGAAGTGAGCATCAAACCTGCTCCTGTCCTTTCTTGTTCATAGCTCCATCTAAATGAAGCTTCCAAATCCCTTCTACTAAATCTTCTATTTTGGACAACAAGGGAAGTGGTGTACTTTCTTCATGTATATAATACACACTAAATAGGTGTTATTCAACTTCCTTAAAAGGATCATGAGCATGTTATTCCACCATATTTTCATCCATAAACATGTTAGAAACACCATCTAATGCTGAAATTTGAGCTACCTCATAAAATTCATACTGATCTAAGGCTAAATAATTAGCCACCGCATTTGGTGAGTGAGGATCAATGTGAAATCTGGCCAATGGTTCTAAATTGATAGTAAATTTGGTGCTGTAATGAGTAGTGAAAATAAGAAGGACCAATCAAGAGAGATAACCTCCTATTTTTACCGTAAAGTCTCTAGATAAGAATAAAGTAAAGTATGAAGGTAAATCCACAACAGTGACATATTGTAGAATAGAAACATTTGGGAAAGCATGTAACGTTACCTTTAAATTTATGATTAGACCAACTATATTAGTTGCAGCTCCATAAAGCTGTAAGACACTCCTTTCTGTAGGCTCATACTCAGACCCAATTTTTCAGTAATTTCTTTTGGCATAACTGTGCTACTTGTGCCACTCTCCACCATGAAATTATGAACTATATGTTCTCCAATAATCAATGATAAATAAAATGGTGGTGGATTTTTGATGTCATGAGCATTCAAAAATTTCTGAACCATCCATTTAACTTCTTTAATGCGGTCTTGTTCAAACGTTCCAAGGACCATGTCCGCCTTCTGAAATTCCTTTTCTACTGTATTTGAAGAAATATGTAGCTTAGCTAGTACATGAGAAACTAAATCTTGCTATCTAGGATTACTTAGAGCATCCCACATTCATATGTTAACGTTATGCTTTTTCATTACATCAACAATGTTAATAGAAGAAACAATTTTAGAGACAAATTCAACTATCTTAAAGTAGGACTTAGCAAAAACTAATTCTCCTTCAGCTTCCTTGGATATCTGAGGTATAAATAATCTTCTTGGGTCAGGTTGTAGCTGTTTTTCATGGCCATTATCAATTGGAAGACTTGCTATTTTTTGAGGAATAATAGGATTGTTGGCTGACTTTAGGACTATAGATGTTGTCTTATCGGTGACAATTGGTAGAATGGACCTATTTTTTTGTTTTTTAACTTTAGTAGTTTTCCTTGAGCCCTAGTAGTGACCGCAATGAAATCCTCCTCATTAAAACTGACTAAATTCTATTTAGGTGCTTTCTGAACATGAGTTTCTTACTTCCCACTCTCCATTTGAGGCATGAACAATGTTTCAGATTGAGGTTGTGCAACAAGATTCAGATTTAGAAAAGCATTTGGGCAACTTGCAGCTGCATGAGGTTGATTGCAAGGTTGACACCACTCTTCTGTAGCCATATTAACTGGGACTAAAGCATTAGATGAACTAGGAGCCTTTGGGTCAAATTTCCTTTGCTGGTAAGGTTGCCTATAATTTTGATTCTGTTGATAAGGTTGCTGTTTTGTTGATTCTATTGATTAAAATGATAAGGAGCCTATAGGTCTGCTAGATAATACAATTATATTTTCAATTGAATTAAGTTTATTTCCCATAATCTGCAAAGCTTTAAATAAATATGAATATGGGGTTGAAACAACATGTTCTACAATTGTAATAGGCTATGGAATAGGAGCTAAATCTGCCAAAAATGGCATTAAAGGGCTTGGTGCTAATTTTCCAGCTTGAATAAGGTTGTTTTCAGTTTTTATAGCAATATCATAAGCATCTGGAAGAGTATTACCTCTCATAGATTGAATCATAGTAGAAATATCACTATTAAAAGCTCTAAGATAATAAAGGAAAGCGTTGTAAGCTTGAAGCTTAACACTTGATGGGGTTCTTTCCATAGTCCTAGAAAAATGGATATTGAAGTTGGACACATACTCATGAGGGGCTCTTTTAATAGTAGACAACCTGTTCAATGAGGGAGAAATGATCCGAATTATCCTCGAACCATTTCAACAATTTTTCACCTAAGTCATCCCAAGTTCTTATGCTTCCAATTTCTAGGATTCTATACCATAGCAAGGCCCTTCCTTTAAAAGATGCAATTTAAAATTCTTAAAGATACGTCTTCATGATTAACATTATGGACTACGATATGGTGCAAACATCTTTGATATGTTCAATAGAGTGTAACCTGATTTTCACCCGTGAATGATGGAAAATTTTTAATGGCAGCATTAAAGATGTCATGGTAAACTGGGATTACTAATGGGCTTCCATTAGTAAAGGTCACAAAATTCCTTAGTGGTTGAGTAGCCATTTAAAAAGCGGGATGTTAATAGATAAATTGATACATGGTGAAGGAATATCAGGAGGAGGTTTATCAAAACCAGGTCTATTATAAGGTAAATTATTACCAACTCTTCTCCTTCTAATAGAATTCAAAGGTAAAGAAACAAACCCAAGAGGGATTCCTATTACCGATGATCTTTTAGTCACTTTAGGCATGGAACATGTTGCAATACTAGTCTAAAATCAGCTTAACGGAGTTGCCAAAAGATCTTAAAATCTTTAGAATAAATTGTTATAGCTTGCTCCCGAAAGTAACTTTTGTAAATGTTGTAAATCTATTATGGATCTGTCGTAACTTGCACACATATCTAATTCGTGGTCCCACCGGGCGTGCCAAAAACTATTATCTCTCGAAAGTGCACCCTATAGAGAGATGGTTGCAGGTGTTCTAAGCTTGTGAAATTGATCTCTCTCTTTCATAGATACAATGGAAACACCTCAGGTCTGTGGGTATACCTATTTTGAGGTGAGTCTCTAGTATCAAGTCCATTTCCTTATTGATGTATCCTAAACTGATTTATGGGGTTTAAGGGTAAAAATGACTATAAAGTAATTAAAACTAAGGTGATACACCAAATTTGTATGAGGGATTTGACTGAGTATATGCACAATTAATATGTGAAAGGATTCTTGATGCATGAACCAATAGTTTTCTACAAAATGTTAAGGGAAAACACTTCAAGGTATTGAGGGAAAGTATCAAAACAATACTACCAACCTAAACATGCGCATTAATATCATGCCAAAATTACTAAATTTTGCAACAGAGTAAGATGATTAATCAAGGAATTTTTATTCACAAGACTAATATAAACATACACAAGACTACAAATGATTGGGAAGGAAAAAATACTTCACTCTCGGAAGGAAAACTGCAAAAATTGCTTCATGCTCCTATATCCAAAATTCCTCTTTGTGCTTTTTAACGCACACAATATATAACAAAATAAAAATTTACCCTCTTCCTAAAAATATCCTAAGGCTTGTACTCACCCATGCATCTTATCTTTATCCTTTACTTAATAATAGATAAAGGAATAAAATAGAGCATGTAATTAAAAACAAGCATTAATATCCTTGATTACAATACAGTCAAACTGAAGTTAACTATTCTATTTTTAAGAAAACAAGGGTGAATAATTTTCTAATAATAAGCTTTCTTGCTGGACAAGTCTCTTTCCTTGTGCATTCGAATTTGTCTTCTTGTATGTTCTGTCTCCTATTGAATGCATGTAAAATAACTCATTGAGTAAGAGAAAAATAATTACAATATTTGCAATACTTGTAAAAATAAATATCAAATGTGGGGACCATTGTCCATGTGCAAATGCTCTAACATTGACATCTCTCTCTAAGTGGTCACATGAGTGACACTCTGAATCAACTCTAGCTCCTTGAAGTGGGAACCAACTTTGCACTTTACCATGGTTTGGCCACCTTGATGACTTAGCACATTACAAAAGGATTGACCATCTTATATGGCACATGCCACTATAGCCTCCATTTGGTTTGGGGACCACCTTTGTGGACTTAGCATATTATTGTGTCTAGATGTACATAGGGATTCACTTTGTAAATATGCTATAATATATAGTTTTTCCACTTTGTAGTTGTCGGCCTTGGCATAAAAGGTTGGAAACACCTTTTACTTGATCATTGCATAAAAGATTTGGTCGGCCTTTGCATATTGGGAACTTGGACTATAGTTGATCTTTGACATTTGAAAGTAATGATTTTGTGTTTTAATCATGGGCTGGCCCCTTTTACATGATGACGCACCTCTTGACATGTTTGTCAATGGAGACCTAACTCGGTTTGAGTTTGTTTTGAAATTCGGTGATGATATTGGGCCATTTATTTTTGTACTGTTTGATCATGAATCATTGATCTCGAACCTGATGTTAGGGTTTCACCCCTGAAATTAATCTTGTCCATGGGAATTGACCGTAGTTACTTGATTTGATCTTGGAGCTTCATCCTTGGCCTTCGATCTCTATCCGTCTCGATCTTGAGCCAATAATTATTGACCTTGGTTGAGTTAGGTTGAACTCGCCTCTCGATTTTGCATGTTAAAGGAAAGCTTGACCCTAATGCACATTTCATTTGATTTTTATCTATCCGGGCAAAGCCCTGGGAAAATTTTCCTTCGATGCCATTGTTCTGAGATCCTCGAGTTGTGCCATTGTTGATTTTTGAAACTCGGCTCTATTTGAAGCTTGTGAGCAAGGTGGTTGTGGGTTTCACATCTAATGTCATGATATCTCCATTATCGTTCCTCTATCAAGCTAGAATTTTTAGTTCTCTCGAAATGCGTCAACCACTTATGGGTTAGAGCTCGGCCTTAAAAATATATTTGTGCCTTGTAGAGTTCTACAAGGATTCTATAGAAGGTATGGTCACCATTTTCATGAACTATCAAGCTCGGTTTCCATTTTCTACCATTTGATGAGAGAAGTAAGTCTTGACCTCCTTAGGTATTACTGTTGCTTCTTTGTTTCTATTTTGACCTTAAAAACTGATAATCTATTCTTTTATTTGCATTTCCTATGTTTTTGTGGCTCATCCCTTGTTATTTCGAGTTGAACCTCATTCTGAGCTTGCTCTTATTTCTCTGAACTTAATGATTCCTCAAGGGTTTTGATAGATCCAATTTTAGCATGTGAGTTCTTTCTCCCTCGTTTCTCTGATTTCTTAATACCCATTAATGGTTTTTTTATCAATGGTCAGGATCTATACACTTTTACTCTAATACTACAACTTGAATATGATTTTAATGGGAATGACAATCTCTGAAATACTAGAATATTTCTTTGACTTGGATATGTATGATTTTTCTAATTCAAATTTCTTCCACCTGAGTTTGTGTTCTGAATAATATGTCAAGCTCTGTTTACTTGCTACTTGGATCCATTCCTTATAAAAATTATCCCTTGAATGTAGACTATTGTACTTTATGTTGTAGAAAAAGGCCTCCTTTTGATGATCATTTGAGTGTTTGTAATTATTGGACCTATGTATGAATGTGTTTCTGATTCTAAGATTGTTCTCGGTCAATCCTTGAGCCTTTTATAGAACTTATTGGCCTTCTAGTTCTGTTGGTAACCTTTTACTCGTTGTGGGTTCCTTCACTAGCTATGCCACTAGGATGTTAAGCCTTTGTGTAAATATTTTTATTGTATTGAAAAATTCACTATTTCTTGTGAGATATTTTAAGGATTGTGATATTTTTTTGAAATTTTTGGGACACCCTTGATCTCTAAAATGTTGAGCTCTGAAGCTATAATGTAGTAGTATGTAGACTTAATACTTGCTTCATTTTTGAGAACCGTGCTTTGGGATGGCTGAATTTTGTGAATGTTATCTTGAAAATTTATTTTCTTCAGTTGCTAAGCTATAATGAGTACTCTAAAATTATTTACCTTGATGACTGAAAGTGTATTTCTCATTTATTTTCTTTACTATATATTGTATTTTATTTTATTATAGCTCGTATGTCTCATTGGAAAATATGTAAATATCCATTTTACATGGCGAAGCCCTTTCAAAATTTTCCCAAAATTCCTTAATTTATTCCTTTTTCAGCTTTAGTTGTATTTTATGATTTAGAATATAGAACATAACACTTCATGTTGAACCTGATTTGGTAAATAAAACTGAGACATAATAACTGTTTATCTTGATCATGGCATGCTTTACTGATTTTCTATATCAATTGATTTAAATAATTCTTTTAAAGCATGTAGTAGTGGAAAGTGGCATGATGAAAAGTTGTAAATGTCCATTTTACATGGCGAAGCCTGTCAAAATTTTCCAAAAATCTTCTTTATTCTATTTCAGTTGTAACCCTTTCTTTCCAGCAAACTTCAACTTTCTTGAAATATGATTCTTCCTTTTTAGTTACAAATTGAAACATGTACTTCTATTTGCCAGTCTCTTTTCTATACTGTAACTTGTTCCATTTGCAGAAAATATTGAGTTTGAGTTACATTAATTCTTCTTTCCAACCTATACTTATGACTTGTCTATTTCTTCTTGGCTACAACTTGTACCTGCACACTTAAGAAAATAGTTAGAAAATACTTAGGCTTTTTAGCCTCTCTTCTGTCCATTTTTCTTCTTATATTTTCTCTTTCTTCTTTCTAAATGAGTACAACATGTATGTATTTTGTTCTTTAAGTAAATTAAATCTCCTGTTTTGAAGAGATTCATATGCACGAACTAGGACATTAAGCAATATGAATTGATCTCTGAACTCGTAACTAACAGTTCATCTTTTCTTCTTTTTAGGTACAATGACTTCTACAAAGGAGATGATGAAGGATTAAAAGCTAGGATGGAGCTACTCCGAACAATGAAGAAAACCCCAAGCCAATGATGGGTTCACTCATACTCCTTCCTTCCTTTTTCATGCATGTGTAACTCTTATTTCAGTAGCTATACTTTAATTTCCAATTACATCCCACGGCTTGTGTGGGAACATTTAAAATTTCCTTATGAATAAAACATTGAATTCTATAAATGAGTTGTATATTTCTTTCTACATTTCAACTTTCTGTATGGATTGTATGATGAACTAAACAACTTAGTAATATAATTGAATGTCTTAATCATGAAGGAAAGAAC
This sequence comes from Taxus wallichiana var. yunnanensis, assembly GCA_018340775.1. NCBI lineage: Eukaryota > Viridiplantae > Streptophyta > Pinopsida > Cupressales > Taxaceae > Taxus > Taxus wallichiana. The sequence continues at coordinate 255,636,438 of CM031238.1, read as the reverse complement.
ATTAATGAGAACCTATAACATTCAGTAATGAACTCTAATTTCTGTAATCTGCACTTATGTTTGCTGTCCCAAAACTCAACACTTCACCTATTCTATAATTCGGTGTCTTCATCAAGACAACACAACTGTCCTTTAGGGCCCTTGTGTTCTTTTTCTGAAGATATCATGAAATTACAAACTATGTGATCTGTTATGTTTTGTAACAAAGACACAACAACATATTTCACTTAATCATTAACTAATTCAACAATAACCAATAATATCAAAACTCACTTAGCTTAGGTATACTTCACCAATGCCTTTAATCGTAACAATGAAGTTTCCAGTTGCCCATTTTTACACAAGTGCAAAAATTGTAAACACATACCTTTAGAATTAACATTTTAAATTAATGGGGAGTTATTTCCCACTTACCCACTCTTGGGATTACCTTATACTTTAACCTAATTTTTCTTATATTTAATGCACTAAAATTTTCCTAAAAACAAAACCATTAGATAGGAAATTTCTTCCCCTTTCTAATGATATAAAGAAGTCCTTCTAACTCCCTATAATTCTCAAGTTATGGGCCGTGGGCCTTGGGAAGAAAATTTTCCCAAGGGCGGGCCTGCAGGTTTGAGGAAGAAATTTTTCCTTAGTGCCCTTGGGTGAAAAGTGAATTTCACTTCCGCGTACCCACGGTGGGGTAGGGAAGTAATGTTTTCCCATGTGTGGGCTGGCAGGGAGGGGAAGAATTTTAGTGCTACCCCCACGCGCCCGCGAGCCCATAAGGGACACGTGTTAGCATTTCCATGCCTCGGAGGGAAGCCGAGCCACCAAAAGGACTTAAGACATTAAGTCTTTTACCAAAATTATTAAGGGATCAAGACAATCCACGCCTCCATTGTTTCCCAAGGCACCACGTGTTAAGCCCTGATTCGTGTGGAGAAATGGACTTGTGGGAAACTTAATAATTAAATACCTTTGTGATACAAAAGCGCAAAGGCTAAAATTAACCCGTGCCTCCGCCGATGCCAGATGATGCCACATGTCAAGCTCTCATTGGCTACGGGCAGCAGGAAGGCGGAGAAACTTTTAAATTTTTTCCAAAAGAATTTTGAAATGTTAAGGTTGAGAGATCAACCACTCCTCTGCCATCATCTCGTGAAGCCAGGTGTCAGTCAATCATTGGTTGCGGGGATGTTTTAGAATGCGACGACGTAGGCCCCCGTGGAAGTGATGTTTCCAAGGTAAGGGTGGGGATGCATGGCTATGAAGAAAAGTAGGAATTTTTGCTAAAAGTTTTATTTAAAAGCATTAAGGCTAAAAGAATTCGCTCCTCCACCGACGCCTCGTGAAGCCACGTGGGAGCACCTGATTCATTGTGGGTTGGCGGGGCTGCGGCGAAAACTTACAAATTTTTCCAAATTTACTTTTGAAATTGAGAAAGGATAAAATCAATTAGAGCATCCTCTGGTGCCAAACAAAGCCACGTTTCGATCAAGGATAGATTGCGGGGTGGCGGGTTTGTGGAGGAAAAATTGCCAGATAATTTTTTTGGACTTAGATCATTTTAGACAAAATGAAGGCTTGTGGGTCAGCGGAGTGGCAGGAAACTTCATGAATTTGTGATTTTGGGAAAAAATAAAAAAATGAAAGTTTCAACCCATGGGTCCACCCAAGAATATTTTATTCACTTAAATTTGATAGTTAGATTATTATTTTGAAGCCAAACAAAGTAAAACTTCAGAAGGCCATAACTTTTGACTGGGGACTCGGTTATGGGAAAACGAGGACTTTTTAGAAAGATATCGAAGATCACTTTGCTTAGGAAGCATAAAATTTTAATTTTGATAAATTTTGAAGGGTTAATTTTGAGATAACATTCTGCAAGCTTCTAAAATGTGAACTGGTGTTTTTAACTTATAAAATTTTGTTCAATTTTGATAGTCTTTCTTTCTCAACATGTCAACAAACATGGAGGATTTCACTTGGAGGAATTTAGGTTGGATTGTGAGGGTTAACTTGTTTGATTGATTTGCAAATCAAAAATACCACTTTTTTTTTTTTTTTTACATCAAGATGTCTGCAATTTTGCCTTTTACCAATTTGAAAGATTATATAATAATTTCATAAGTGTTAAGGTCTAATTGAGATCATTTTGATCATATTAGGTTCAATTTGTTTTTTTAATTTTTCTTATATACTTGGTAAAGTTGTCCCGTACATTTTCTTATTACTACTTTGTAGCTTTGAAAGCATCTAACAGAGATCAAATTCGGGAAGATCTATTTTCCATTTATCATCTTCTAAGTATTATAATGCATTCCAGATCTAGTCTAACACATTAAGTTGATTCAAATCAAAGTATTGAAATGCCGATTACAATTCAGATTTCTAAAACATTCATTTCTAAAGAATAGAGCATTATGACATTTCTTATACGTATTCACCTTTTTCATCTTTCTAATCAATTTCAAACTAGATTCAACAATCCGATTCAATACCTAATAATGTCATTTGAGAAAATTAATACAATATTTTATTGATTCAAGAAAGATACCTTTACACTTCTTCTTTCATTCCTCGAATACAACAACCAAAATTACAATTTCTTTCACATTCTTTCAAAAGTAGAATATAGATTATAATTCTTGCACATTTTGAATTAAAACTTTCATAACCAATACAAAAAAATTTCCATCACAAATAATGTACAAGGTCCTCCACCTCAAAGTGGGAAAAGGTTACAATACGAAATATTATGAAGAATGACTGTCAAACTTCCATTTTTTTGTTCTAAAACAAAGAACATGAATATCCTCTATTTTCTTTATTTCTATTTGATCAAAACAGTAGGGATAAAGGAAATACTCTCCACCTAACCAAGACATCCAATGAAAAGGAGAATCCATCCTTCATCATTGGCCCCTGAGCCCCAACCACAATGCAATAAGTAATGTGTTTCAACTCATGAAAATAGTAGGCTTCCACAACACACATGCAATTTCACATTTAAAAACACAATCCAAAACAAAATTGTAGTTTACAACCACGGATAAAAGACAAAAAAACACTCATGATTACTCATGTAATCCAAAGGAGCAAGAAACTATGGGGTATGTTGCTTATGCCTCCCAAGGGGAGGGAAATGGGTATCACCACCTGAAAAAAAAATGCCAATATTTATATATATATATATATCATTTCAAATCCCGACATGCCCTTATGCCTCCCCCAAGTACCCCTTACTCCTCACATTTCCGTATGCCTCCCCAACCTCTTATGGCACCCCATAACAAGTAAATAAATGCAAGCTATTTTTTTGTAAGGTGGAACCCAAATCCCAACTCCCTCTACGCTTATACCTCCCAAAACACTTATGCCTCCCATAGAAATACCCCGTAGTCTTCTCCTACACCTTCCTAGGGAATCTACACAAATAGCACACACACAAGCCAAAACATACACAACAATAACATTTACACAACAAAAGAAGAGCATTTCAAGAGCCAAGCTCATACCTCTCCCATAATAGAGTTTGTTTCGAGATTTCAATCGCAAGCTTTGCAATGCAAAATAGCCAAAGATCAATGAAACATAGGTCTCAGTAAATAGTTTGCAACTTTCTCCAAAAGCAAGAGCTCCAAACAAGAAAATAATTCACCCGAAAGAAGTATGCAAAAGTAAAGCAACCAAAAGAGTGTGACCCCAAAACAATAAAAAGAATTCAAATATATAGAAGGGGGAAGAGAGGAGGATGAGGTGGATATTTTTAGGATACCACATCACACATCCTCAACTCTAACTCACACAAAAATTCAATCTCCAAGACACAATAAATAAGTAGGTGAATAATATGACAGTTTACTTACAAACTCAAATCAATTCCATATCCCAAAGTACTAAAATTAATTTCAAGCAAGAAGTGCAATTAAAACATTCAACTAGACTTACAAAAATGCATAATGAAATCTAGGTTTAAACTCTCAAACCATTGGTAAGGTTGGTATGCAAATTTAAGAGGCATGGGACGAGTTTAACTTGTCCCACAACCCTCGAAAATTAGTCTTTAAGGACAATTTCGAATTCCAAAAAGATGAAGTGTTTCATACTCCAAATTTTACTTACATATCTCTTACACATTACTTACACATTGCTTACACATATCTTACAACATTTAATACAAGATTCAAACCACTCCAATAATTACTTTCTTATGACCCAATATGATTAATTTATTTTAACAATATGATTACTCACATTATATACCACAATTTATTTAAATAAATGGGATAAACATATCACTTAATAAACACATACAAACATCAATAAAATGAATCAAATAAATAAATACACATAACCCTTGGTTATTTTTAAAGCTGACCCCCATGGAAATCCCTAACACAATCAAACACACAAACAAATACAAGTTGCCATGATGACCTTGTTGAATTCATCTATAATTCCAATGTGGTTGGTCTCCAATCCCTCGATGTTTGTTGTGATATTTTAAACCTAAAAATATGAATACCTCCTTCGCCTCTTAGCCATATTAGAACATCCAAATGAATATAAATATAATTTCAAGATAATCGACATATATGTGAATCTCAACAAACATCAAGACAATTAGCAGATCACTTACAATTTCATCCACAACTATATCATCACCAATTTTAATTCAATTCTAATTTTCTAGGTCTACTCAAAATATCAAAATATCACAAGTTTGAACAACATCTATAATGTAACCATGTCAAACAATATATCAACATCAATATCCAAAATGTCTCTAATAATCATCATGCACCATATATCAATCAAATTCCACAAGAAACCATGATCTAACATCTAACATCATGCTAAATTAAACTATAACAATATCCATAATATAGTTAGCAGATCGGGATCAATATCACAAGGTCTCAAAGGAAAATGGGTACTACATCCCCTCCACTTAGGCTCTACTTCCTCCCGGAAGTCACCGGAAGAGATGTGGGAGATGAACTTGTAACAAAGTAGCATCCTACCATGTAGCTACGCCTCGTCATATCTGTCCCACTCCACCCGGACTCGATCAATCTCTCTACCTCGAAGGCCCAAGGTCCTACAATCTATGATGCGAATGGGCTCCACCATCACCTCGCACTGCAATGATGTCCAATCTAACACATGAGAAGGATCTGCAACATATATCCTAAGAACTGAAACAAGGAACACATCATGTACGTGAGATAAGCTACGTGGAAATGCTAGATGGTAGGCCAAAGAGCTGGTATGCTCCAAGATCTCAAAAGGACCAATGAATCTAGGAGCTAACTTAGAACCTTTTCCATAATGGATAGGGCTCTTGTGTGGCCTGAAATGAAGGAACACCTTCATGCCCACATCAAAAATATGATCGGTCCTATGTTGATCCACATAATTCTTCTTCCCGTCATGTGTCTCTTGTAGCCTCTTTTTGATCATAACCACCTATCACTCCATGTCCTGCAATAAATCTGGTCCAAGAGAAACCCTATCCTCTAACTTGTCCCAACTAAGAGGTGTCCTGCACTCTCTAGCCATACAAGGCTTGAAAAGGATCCATGCCTATAGAACTCTGAAAACTATTATTGTAGGAAAACTCCACCAAGTACAAGTACTCCTCCCATCTCACCTAATGATCCATCACATACATCCTAAGCATGTCCTCTAAAATATGATTCACCCGCTCAGTTTGTCCATCTGTCTCAGGGTGATATGTTGTGCTGAAGTTGATCCTTGTCCCGAGGGCATACTCATGGTGGTCCAAAAATGGGAAGTATACAAAGGATCGCGGTCATAAATAATCTTCCATGGAATCTCGTGTAACCTGACAATCTCATCAAGATATACCCGTGTCACTGCACTAGTTGTATAAGTGGTCTTTACTAGAGAAAAATGAGCCACTTTTGTCAATTTATCAAATGTGACCATGATGGCGTTGTGGTGGTATCTCGACATCGGTAGCCCAAAAATGAAGTCCATGGAAATGGTGTCCCACTTCTATTCTGGTATAGCACAAGGATAGAGAAGGCCAGCTGGATGTTGATGCTCAACATTCACTTTCTGGCACTCTAAATAGCATGACACAAACTGACCCACGTCTCTATGAACTCCCCTCCAGATAAACAATTATCTCAAGGTGGCGTGCATCTTCTTCACGCCGAGATGGGTTGAATAGGGTGCATGATGTGCCTCTGCCAAGATTTCCTTCCTCAAACCTCCATCTATAGGGAACATAAATCCAGCCTTGGTGCCTGAGAAGGCCATCTTCCTCTAAAGAGAAACCATCAAACTTCCCCAAAAGGGGTCTCTGAGACTCGATCTCTACTCTGGCTATAATGTAGAAGTTGTCGTGAGGAAGCTGTTGTAGAATCCTACTCCGTAAATCTGTGCTCACTGAGGTGGCCATAGCCACATGTCTCTATCTGCTAAGAGCATCTGCAACCACATTCTCCTTCCCTTTCACATGATCTATATCTATATCATACTCACAAAGCAGCTCCATCTAACGCCATTGGTGAGCATTGAGATTGGGCTACGTGAAGAGGTGGTGAAGACTCAGGTGATATATCCTGAGTGTGAATTTCTGACCAAGTAGAAAGTGCCTCCATCAAACCAAAGCGTGCAAAAATACTACAAGTTCAAGATCATGAGTCAGATAGTTAATCCCATAATCTTTGAGTTTGTGAGACTTAAAAGCCACTACTCTACCCTCCTACATCAACACATCTACAAGCCCCGATAAAGAATCATCCGTGTAAACGAAAAACTCACCCTGTGGATCTGGCACTACAAGGATAGGTGTTGTAGTGAGACATTCCTTCAGTGTCCTAAATGCTTGTTTACACCTATTTGACAAAAAAAACTTCTTCCCTTTCTGCTGAAGGGAATTGATGGGGTGCGCAATCCGAGAGAAGTCCTGAAAAATATGTTGTAGTAACCTACTAACCCCATGAATCTATGCACCTTATTCATAGTAGTGGGTGCTGGTCAATCCATAATAGCTATAATATTGGAAGGATCGATGGTGATACCATCCCTAGAAATGATATGACCCAAATATTGCACCTCCTTCCGAAATAATGCACACTTCTCCACTTCCCGAAAAGCTATTGTTCACGAAGACATTGACGAACCTTGGCGAAGGTGCCCTCACACTCCTTACGCGTTCATGAGTAAATAAAAGTGTCATCAAGGAAGATGAGCATGAAGTGATCTAAGAAGGTCCTAAATACCCCATTCATCAAAATCATAAACACTACAGGGGAATTCATCAAACCAAAAGGTACCATTGTGAACTCATAGTGGCCATATCTCAGACGGATGGTGGTCTTGTGAATGCCCACTTCCAAAATCCTCACTGATGGTAGCCTGACTTAAGGTCTATCTTAGAGAAAGTTATGGCTCCCTTCATTTGATCAAATAAATCATCAATGCACTAAGGGGACAATGATTCTTGATCATTCCTTTTTCATCCGGTGGTAATAAATACACAACCATAAGGATCCTTCCTTCTTCTTTACAAAGGTCATCAAAGGTGCACCCCAAGGGGATATGCTAGGATGAATTAGGCCCTTCTCCAAAAGGCCATCAAGTCAGAACTTGAGCTCGCAGAGCTCGGGGTTGTCATCTGATAAGATGTCACGCTGAGATAGACTCTACTCCCGAACCATATCTATATAAAAATCTATCTCTCATGGGGGCAGAACCCCGTAGCTCCCCCGGAAAGACATCAAAAATTCTCTCAAAATGAGATGTTCATCTAGCGATGGTCCACTAGACCCATCTTCTCGATCACTACTAATCGTGACAAAAGAAACATCTATCAACCCCGCCGCACACACCGCTTAAGCTGCATAGTCGTGATGGTGTGAATATAAACGGGTCTCCTAACCCCCGCTATCACTACCTCAACTCCTAGATCATCTGTACAGGATATGATATTGTGGTAACAATCCATGTTATCTCTATGTGTAGATAACATGTCCATGCCCAAGATGACTCCATAAGATCCCAATGAAAGGATACAAAGATCGGAGGTAGTGGTGAAAGGTCCCAAATCCACTACACACTCCTTAACTAAGGAGTCTACAGAGATCTTGGCCCCAAAATCCATCTCAAAATCCCAACTATGACCCTGCCTAACTTCCACCAGCCTTCATTACTCTACTATAGATGGTGAAGTAAAAGAATCAAAAGAACTAGAATCAAACAAAATGGAGGTAGGAATACCACCAATGTTATGTGTAGTCATAATAATTGTAATGTGATGCTCTCTCTCAACCACTTCATACATCTTATGACTACACCCCATGCCACCAATAGTAGGCTCTGATATCTAGGCCTTACCCTTGTTATTAGGGTTCTATGGGTAGTCTCTCCAAAAATTTCTAGTAATGCCACACCCAAAACAACCACCTGATCCTCTCCCCCGAGTAGCAACTCCAGTGGGTGCCCTAGAGGGCTATAATGTGGACCCCGATGACCCTGCTACAGATTGTTGAGATCTCTGTTGGTGAGCTCCTACTGAGTGAGCTCTAGGTGCTCCTTGTGTCCTAATGGGACCCCTAGGAGGAGGCCCCATACTCCAACCCCTTTGTGCATAAAATCTCTATGGAGGTCTATATGGTGGGTGAGACTATCGCTGCTGCTACTACTGTGGTCTAAAAGATGACTACGTTGAACCCTTTCAACCACGAGGATTTACTGACCCCCTTGATATGTTGTCCCGCATCTACTTTATGCGGCTCTGGACTCAGTCTCTAGCCTGCTGAGTCTTTCCCTGAGTCTTTGTACAATGGAAAAGTGACAAGCGAGCGTGGGAATCTACAAGCAACTCTTCCTCGCTCCCAACCTCCTGAGGTCATGTCGAGACAGCCGGTGGGGATTGAATATGCATGGGATGCAGAAAAACTAGTTAGGCAATCTGATGTCTTCGACACGCACTAGTGGAAATTGTGAATCTAAGGCAAAGAAGGCCCTTCTAACCTAAACTGGTGTGATAGATCAATCAGCAAGGATGACTGCTCGAAGGCTCCAATCAATATCGAGCTCTGGCGTGATTCGGTCTATGGGTTGTGGAATACGTGGAAAATGACCTGGGATAGTTTCGTGTATATTTCCAGATAAGGTCATAGGGTGGATTGTAACTATATCTGACTCTATGGGTGATTCTCTGGCTTAGTCCAGAATTCCCTAGCTTCGTTAGCTGCTATGTCTAACAAGGATAACTATTCAATAATGATAGGTGGAAGTGGAGTAGATCTGAATACTAGTGTACGTAAGCCAACGTCAATGTCAGACTGACCAATAGATTCGTTGGGTTGAGGGATTTGTGGGTCACAACCGTAGATTCGTGGTTGTTGTGGTCCTGCTATGGTCATGTGCAGAATCAGTCCCTAATCCCTAGTATCCAGTAATCATATGCTTTCTCAGCTTCTATATTCAGAATTAATAATTGTGTGATCTTCTCAGAGTATCTTACAGGCATTTGTGCAACCTGAATTCTCAAGCTAGTATCTATGTCTGTGAGAGTATCCCCTGCTTCTGGTTGTGGGACCAAAGGGTCACAACTGAATGCTTGCTCTCTTTCAAGCCTTTCTACAATCATGTGGATATATATCTAGGGTAATCTGTAGTTTGGTTGATTTGACCAAAATGTGTGCGCTTTTTCGTCTTCTATGTTTAACCCACTTAACTGGGAACCAATTTGTTGTAAGTTTACCATTGTTCGGAAGACTTGGATCCTGAGATTTTGATCTATATCAGTTATTGCTGTGATGATATTGGGTTGGGGCACGATTGGCTTGAATACGTATTCTCTGGGCTCTCTAGGTCCCGTGATTGTCATACAAAAGAAAGTTATATAAATCTAACTAATGACAGAATAAACTAATTGTGAAAAATATGTCTATGTATATTCCTAAATCTGATATATCTATCTACTAAACAGAATTTAAAGAACAACTATCTAATATATCTAGAATTGACAGTTTAGAATAACAAATTAAAACAAACAAGATAACCAAGTATAGCTATTTGTCTGTGCAACTGTGAACCTATTCTAAATAATGAAACAATTGATCTAGTCTATTTGCAAGACTCTCGATCCTACCTCAGAAGTGAGAAATGAATCATAGTTTCTCAGAAACTATCAATCCCCACAGCTTCCCTGGCAATATCAAAATTAAAATTGACTGAAATAAAGTGATTAGCTACTCTATTTGATATGTTTCTAATTATAACTTTGAAAGCTAGAACCTGGATTCTGCATAATAGTGGAAAATCCGATGGTGTGTTTGGCTATGTCCCCTCAGTGTGATCTCCTAGTTCCTTCGTGTTCACTTGGATCCAGAAAAGCGTGTAATGCTAGCATCAACAGAAGTAGATATTGGGACAAAGGCAGCTTAGGATACAGACTAAATACAATGTAAGTAGGAGAGAGATAGCACAAGAGTACAGAGCTTGGCTTATGCAATTCCTAGTGGGATTTATTGCGAGTCATGCAACATAAAACATCCAGAACCTGAAACTATCCTGTTTGAAGAACAAAACCTATAACTTTAATGGCTTCCTATTGAAAAAAACTATTATACTCCAATGGATTGGATGAAATTTCAACAAAGATTTGCACAAGATGGATATGTGGCTTCCTAACAGAAAAACAACACTAACTAGGCATGTAATGAAAGAAACTAAGAATTCTAAATAAAATGAAAGACTAATCTATTGCAATGAGAAATTTAGAGGCAAATTTGAGGGGCCATTTTCTTGAGCACAAGCCAACTATTTATAGCATTTGGATTTACCCAAGGTAAAAACCAAATAGAACTCTTAAACTATAAACAATGGCAAAACACTATTCCAGGGAACCAGAATCATTAATGCAAGCCTATGGCGGTGAAAAAAAGTTGGTAAACGTTGAAATTTACGTGAGTCGTGTTAAAAGAGCATTCTGAAAAATGTAAAGGACCGCCGCCCTGAGCAAGGCGGGGGTTATAGGACCACCACCCCGAGTAGGGTGGCGGTCATGAGACCGCCGCCGCCTGCAGGGCAGCGGTTTCAGAATTCAAAGAGAAAAAGGCCAAGAAAAGAGGGGAAGAGAGAAAAACAAAGCACGCGGGGACTAGGCGGGGCATGCGGGATGTTAACGCACACTTGGGGAGCTTTTCTAGAGCCCGAACACCTTGCGAGGAGACTTGTATCATCATTGGGGTATGTGTTACGTTGTTCCGGTGGCAGTACCCTAAAATTTTTGGTATGTACATATTGCCCCCTCGGAGAAGCATTTTAGCCATGAAGAGGCATAAAACGGTGGGTCTGAGTATGGCGGTCCCGAAATGGGAAGTTGAAAGTTATACCTGATACGTCCGTGTGTCGAAATGATGCCATCCAAAATTCCCACTCCCTACAAAATGAAAAGAGAACTCAAGTGTAGATAGACAAGATAGATCGGAAAATAAATGCTAAAATAATGGGAAATGAGGATGTACCATTTGTGTGGGGGTAAGAACTTACCTCCATCGGCGCTCCAAACCTGCGAAAAAAGTATTTTAAAACAAGTCAGGTTGCTATATATATGAAAGTGGGCCCATTTTCCTATTCATTTGCGCGTGTTGATTTGATTGATTCTGAGCTCTGGGACCCATGGTGATGGTTTCTTATGAGAGTAGAGCCAAAATATTCGTGACAGGATAGTGATCATGCCTCCGCGAGCGAACATCGACCCGCGAGATCACAGGTTAGTTTTCTTCAATTTATCCTTTTCACCCCCTTAATTTTAAAATGCTAAAATCTTTGTCATGGGGGGGTAATTTTTGAAAATGTTAGGTTCAAAAGGTCCATCTAGGGGGCACCTACTGGGTAGGCCTTGTTTTTAGCTAAAATGGTCCCTTTTTGGCGTTTTTAGGCTTTTTAAGTTATAAAACCCGCGGGGTTTTCGGACACGACCACCACCCTCGCCTGCATGCGGCGGTTACACAACCACCACCCTTAAGGCGGTGGGTTTCCTTTCTCGGGACATGGTTTTGAAATGCCAAAAGAACATCTGTTTGAGATTGTTTTTGCATTTTTAGCATTTCTATGTGTTTTCATGATTTTTCTAGTATTATTCTCGATGCTAACTTGCTCTGTTTTGTGTGTTTTTGGGTGTATGAAGGCAACAAAGGAGTACATTTGGTGGAGCCAAGAGAGAGAGTGTGGACTGGCTTTCAAGCAAGATGCTAGATGCACTTTCACAGGATGAGGAGGACACTTCTTGAGGGCTGGGATACTGCGTATCTCACGCGTTCCACATGTTGCACCATCCAATCACATTCTTTGTGACTTATTCTCCTATTGGGATGCTGATCGAACACCTTCTGATTACCAGGGGTCCGCGGTGAGTGGACCATCACTTTGGAGGATGTTTATCATATTCTGGGGGTCCCGATCATCGGGAGACATCTTACCCTCGAGACAGCAGGTTCGCGGCCCAGATAGCACAGTGGGCCACTTATATGGGAGATGCAGTCATCTCCACGGGTTCGAAGAAGGGGGTTAGAGTTCGGTCCATTCCTAGTTTGCCCATCCCCTTGCTTCGCCAGGCCATTATGGGGATCCTTGCCTCGAGACTGATCGGGGACAAGGGAGGAGACACACTGCTATAATGCTAGTCCCCCATCATTGCACAGATAGAGGGACATGGCTAGATTTATGCCTAGGGAGCGGATATACTTGGGACTACCTACCACGACTTATATAGGGTAGTCCGTTTATAGGGGCAGTCTTTGAGCCACCCGACCTTGGTCATGAGTTGGGTCTATGAGCACTTCATCCCCTATGACAGAGGCGTAGAGGTGATAGATCTTGGAGCTGTGAGGGCAGCTAGATGGACAGATATGTCGATGCTCAGAGTACCTCATCAGCCAGTTGCTTCTTTGACCACCGATGACATGGAGGCCACACCATATCAAACCATGGCAGGCATATGGGTCGAGGAGGCTCTTACTTTGATCTCCTACTGCACCACAGGGCAGCTTATTGACAGAGTGGGGTGAGTGGAGATACACCCCTGTGGCCGAGTTCCTCAGCAGTTTGTCCTGCCTTACATGGGAATGCTTTCCCCAGTAGCTCCAGTATACATGTCATCTTAAGAGGCCAAAGGGGGTCCTAGAGGCCGAGTTGGATAGTTGTTACTCTTGGCATTCCTATTGCGGCCAGGAGGGTAGTACGTGCTCGAGGGAGAGCCGGTGCACCTCAAGAACCCTTGCTTCAGATTACCACGGGTCCTGCCCATAGCAGCGATGACCCCATCGACATAGACTCCGAGTCTGAGGAGTTTACAGGGGGAGATACACAGGAGGAGACTGAGGAGGACAGTGATCCTGAGTGGCATGACACTCAGGATATCATGCACGCAGCAAGGGTCGATCAGAGTGCAGAGGGAGTTACTCTTGTTTCAAAGGAGCCACTCTCCTAGGGCCATGGTGGGGAGGATGAGTCCGTTGTAGGACGCCACGTTGCTCCAGCCATGGGGGGAGCACCTTAGTCAGCGATGGCATCTATGGTAGGTGCTTGACCCTAGAGATCCATCCTGGAGGCCTGGTGATCCGAGTAAGTTACCACCCTTCTTTTTAATGCTTGTTTTTAATTAGGATTTCCTTAGTTACTATTTCTCCTCTTGTTTTCTTTTGTATTTTATCTCTTGTTTTGTTTCTAATTTGTTTTCTCCTTTGTTTGCAGAGACCGCCGATGAGTGGCGAGACCTGATTCGCAGGGTATGCACCGATACCCTGATGATCCCCATGGAGAGGACCCACGCAGAGTTGTTTGTGGACACTGGGGAGCCCTCAGTAGCTGGTAGACACACTGCCATCTTTGCCCCAGTCTAACACGTGGCCAGGATGGTATCGACTCTCCGTATGGAGCTAGCGGGGTATAGGACAGCCGAGTGCCTGATGAGGAGTCATTCTCGTGGCGAGACTATGGCTACCCTCGGGATCCTGAGCCCTCCGTGCACTCAGAGCGCCGGTGTAGCCGGAGTCCTAGGCGTGGGCGTGCACCTTCGGAGGGGTCTCATAGGGGTTGAGAAGCCACTTGGCTCTCCTAGATTTTGTATGATATATTCTTTTGTATATCCCGGGCTCTTTGAGCGTTTTGACCATGCTTGGTGCATGATGGCATTGTACAGAAACTTTGATTATCTATATATTTATATTCTCTTTGGATCAGACTTTTGACATTTATGGCTTTGTTTCCTTTCCAGTTTCCTCATGTAAATTATGATGTTATGCTTGTATGCTCTTTAGAATGTATGCAATGGAGAACAAATGATGCAAGTGTTTTACTTTCTTTTTGTATTTCATGATGCTGATATATGATAATGTAGATACAATGTGATTTTGAATCTTAGTTTTTGTAAGAAATTTTGGATACTTCATGTTTGCTTTGGCAAAGTGGTGAAGACAAGCTGATATGATGAGTAGATAAACTTGCCCCTACTCCTAACCCCACACAACTAGTAAGATGCGAGGGCTCATCACCGAGAGTTAGAAAGGGCACAAGCTATGAAATGTGTTGAAATGATTTTGATGAAAGATAGACAAAGCTTTGGCGGAACCAAATTAGGATGCCACAAGCCTACTCCACTCGAGTGACTTCATAGTTTTTGGGATGTAACTTGCTTTGCGGTTTATCTAGACTTAGATCCTTAGATGGCCACATGGTAGACAAAATCTGGGTTTTTAGGATTTTTAATTCTCTTGGAATTTTGAACATCTGATTCATTTGTTTTTGACTCAAGACTTCAAGATTTGAATTGTTTTTCTATGACCTTTTGCATTTGTTTGTCAAGAGGACCCCCTATACTTTGCCCCATGCTACTAGCAAGAAGCGTGGGTTTATCACCATAGGCAACACATAGGTGAGTAAGGGCATTTCCATCCTTTCCCAACCCTACATCACTAGTAAGAGACGCAAGCTCATCACCAAAGGTTGGTGGGGCAAGGAAATGTGTAAAATTAAAATTTTCTGTTTGATCTATATTTGACTTGTTTACTTGAGTAAAATGTCAGTATGTGCTTATTTCCAAAGAGATATACATACGGGATAGATGTGACACGATGAAGCTTCTAGAACAGACCATAGGCAAGACACCCATCCTAAGAAGAAACCAAAAGTGAGAATAAACCCATGCAGATCTTGGCATGGTTACCATTAAGACTTTGTCATATCTAGCTTTATTTGATGAAATGATTCTGAAATAGTTTGATGATATCATGGAAATGGAGAAGTACGATTAGAGTGTTTATGCCAACAACATCATGAGTTTGTAATGAATTGCTTTGAGAACAAATTCCTTGATCACAATTTTTTACGAAACAAGTGAAAAAATGATCCTAATCTATATGAAGATGCAATGTAGATATAATTATAAGTAGTGCTAGTTGCTTACACGTAGAATCATTTGAGGTGTAGGGAATTGACTGTTTCACCAAATTCCTCACCTTCTAGTAACATAAGAGGTATGCACCATTTCCATAGTCCTTCATGACTTGGTATGGGCCCAACCATTTGGGCCAAAACTTCCTTCCTTCGCCGGTCTTTTTGTCGATCCGGCCGTGTCTAGCCTTTTGACACTGGCGATTTCGACGTCACGGCTCCTTCGTGTGCGTACTTCGCCTCCATTTGTCCCGGATGTTTTGATTTTGGGCCTTTGTGTTCATTTCAGCTTCGTATTTCGCGCCACTTTTGCCCCTGAGACGTCCCATTTGAACTAGATCACCTTCATATATGTCGCATTCATAGACCTTATTGTTATACTACCAACACATCCGGTTAGCATAGACTCTGCATGCTTGCTCTTGTTCAAAGATCTAACCTAGCTTCATCTAGGCTTTCTATTTGGGAGAGATGTGCTTCTCTATAAGCGTCTTCATCTAGAATCCCTTGTAATGAAATGCGGAGACTGGGTATTTCAACCTCAAGCGGGAGAGCCAAATTCCCCGCCCCGAATACCAGCGAGAAAGGAGTCACTCCTGTTGGTGTTCTTATTGAGGTTCGGTGGGCCCATAAGGCCGGATATAACTTCAAATGCCAATCTCGTTTGTTTTCTCTCACCATTTTAAGGAGAATGGATTTTAATGTTTTGTTTGTCGCCTCAGCCTATCCATTGGCTTGAGGGTAATATAATGAAGCCGTATGATGGCTTATTTTAAATTTATTGTACAATTCACAAACTTCATCATTTTTAAAAGAAGGTCCATTATCTGAGATAATGATTTGTGGGACACCATACCTGCAAATGATTTGGTTCAAAATGAACTTGGCGATTATAGAACCCGATACAGTAGTAAGAGGCATAGCCTCTACCCACTTGGTAAAATATTTGGTGGCCGTGATTATAAAATTATGGCCATCTGTGGACAAGGGAGAGAATTTCCCTATCAAATCTAGGCCCCATGTGGAAAAGGGCCATGGAGTAGCGATTGGTTGTAGAGCTTGTGCTGGCATGTGAATCTCGTGGGAGAATTCTTGACACTTATGACATCTGCGTACAAACTCTACTGTGTCGTGTTCTAGAGTGGGCCAGAAATAGCCCATTCGATGTATTTTACGAGTGGTGGCATGGCCACCGAAGTGGCCTCCACACATTCCACTGTGAGATTCATGGAGAATCGTCTTGGATTCTTCTGTGTCGACACATCTTAGAAGCATTCCATCGAATGCCTTTCGATAGAGGACTTGTTCTATAATGACGTATTTCACTACGATAATGCGTAACGCCTTCTTTGTTGTGAAGTAGCACCTTCTGGATACGTATGGTCCATGATATAATTAATGATATCAGTGTACCAAGGACACTCAGAGATAGGAGGTCTGGTTTCAATGTAGTATACGCATTCATCCGGAAAGTCTAGGTCTACTAGATCGCCTCCGTCTAATGGGTTATCAGCTAACCAATCCACGATGATTTGTCCCTTAATGGACTTCTGATTTACAAATGTTAATTCAAATTCTCCCATTAAGGTTATAAAATGTCCAACCTTCTTAGACAAGGACCCTTGCGTGAGGAAAGTTTGTAAATGGTCCGTTTTTACCATGACCCTTGTTTCTTGATTTAACATATAATGTCTTAAGCATTTGGTCAAAAGACTATGGCGAGGCATTCTCGTTCGCTTGTGTGTAGTGTTTTTCAAAGTCAAGAAATGTCCAAGCTAATGAAGTAGATCGCACGTTCTCTATTGTCATCATCTTCTTGAGCTAGCATATTGGCTAGCAAATTATATTGAAGTCGAAAAATCATGAAATCAGGGTCCCTCGGCTGAGACATTAGTGGCTCGCGAATATAAAATTAACGGGTGATCCGCTTAGGTGGCATTAGCGTAGGTGGTGATAACAAGAAACACTTAACTACGCATGAAAGCTTCATTATAGTCTTCAGTCCAATCAATGCTATAATCTTTCTTGAGTAGATTGTTGATTGGATGAATGGCGAAACTTAAGTCTAGGATGAATCTCTCGGATTGCACCAAGCTTTCCGAGAAATGACCTGATTCCAGATTCATCCGAAGGTGGGACCATTTCGAGGACAGCCCAAATTTTGGTTGGGTCAACATCGATCCCGCGTGATGATATAATGTAACCTAGGAGCTTCCCTCCTGTCACACCAAAGACACATTTTTCTGGATTTAGCGTGACTCCGTATTCTATCAGACGTGAAAGAATGACGCAAAGCACTTCCGGATGGTCACAACGCTTCTTGGCCTTAGCCAACAAGTCATCTATGTAGGATTCCACAATTTTGTGAATAAGATCATGAAATATATACGTCATAGCCCGCTGGTATGTAGCACCAGCGTTCTTGAGACCGAATGGCATAACAACGATAGCAATAGGTTCCCCAAGGAGTTATAAATGTGGTTTTAGCTTGGTCTTGTTCGGATATTCTGATTTGATTGTATCCTGAGAATCCATCCATGAGAGACAAAATCTCAAATCCAGCTTGTTGCATCAACAATGACGTCTATTGATGGTAATGGGAAGTCATCTTTAGGACACGCTTTGTTAATGTCTCGAAAGTCTATGCAGATGCATATCTTTCCATTCTTTTTGAGAACGGGAATGATATTAGATACCCATTGAGAGTAATCGACTGGTTTGATGAATCCTACTTGGAGGAGCTTTATTACCTCCTCTTTTACCATGAGAGCTACTTTGGGTTTCATTGGTCTCAATTTTTGCTTAACCGGTTTTGCATCTGATTTAGTGATGAGGTTGTGCACCGCAATGTGTGGTGCAACCCCTGTCATTTCTTTATAATTAAATGCAAAAGCCTTCTGATGTTCCTTGAGGACCCGAGTGTGTATTTCTACCTCTAATGGAGTTAGCGAGGATCCTAACTTCAATATCCTTGGTTCATCTTCTGTTCCGATGTTAATATCAATTGTTTCTTCGATTAAAGAGGCGTTACCTTCTTCAAACTCAGGGAGGGCTGGGGGTAGCTCCAGCTCATCTCCATTCTCGACTGTGTATTTGTTAAGTTACTTTTGTGGGGGAAGCTCACATGGGATTCCTATAATAAGAAGATGAATGCGGGATCAAAGATAAATCTATTACGTGATGGGTGAGATGTAATGCCGCATAGGCGTTTAAGAAATCAAGAGTGGTTGTATCACTATCTATGTAGTCTAGGATAGCAGATTTTTTTTCATTTCCATTTAAAAGAGGATTTGACATTGTTTTTATCAATGGTTCATCATGAAGGGATACTGTTATCCAAAATTCACCCTCAAGGTAATTTTGATAACATGCATCAAATTCTTTAGTCCCAAGCAATTATATTGATTCAAGGCAAAAAATCATGTTTCTGGGGTCCCCTCGGCTTCTTTCTAACTCTCCTGTCCAAGAAGAAAACCCAGCAAGTTTTAAAAATGTGAAAAAATTGCAAAAGCCAAGCTTGGTGCCGAAAAAATGAAGAAAATCGGCTAAGTCCTAGTCCGCACAGCAGTTGGGACAATTGGAACGTCGGGGCACGAATCGGCCGAAAATCCACCAGGTGGTCTGCGCAGCATTTGGGACAGTTGGGACGTCGGGACGCGAAAAGGCGAACCGGCCGAAAAGTGGAAAAAATTGACTAAGTGTTGTTTTCGCGCAGTTTGGGACAGCCGGGCCAAAGGTACGTGTGGGACGCGAATCGGCCGAAAATCCGAAGGACAGTTTGGGACATCCGGGCCAAAGGTATGCATGGGATGCGTGAGGGACGCGAAAATCCGAACCGGCCGAGAGAAAAAATTGTCAAGTTTGGGACATCTGGGACAAAAGTACGCGGAGGACGCGAACCGGCCGATTCGGCCGAAACATGAGACTTTCGTCCAAGGCAGTTTGGGACATCCAGGCCAAAAGTACGCGTGGGACGCGAAAAGCCGAAGCGGCCGAAGGCAAAGAAGAAAAGTCAACGTTTGACCCGTGAAACTTCAAACGGCCATAACTTTTGACTCCGAGCTCCGATTTTCACAAAATTAGACTTTCTGGAACGAGCACGACGTCCTCTCGCACCACAAAAAAACATATTTCTTATTTTTAATGAGGGTAGATATATTTAAATAAAAGAAACATATTCGGCTCCAAATCGCTTAATGCTCATTCCCGTCAAAAAATGACGTAAAAATACCCGCAGACCCAAAATAGCTGCCCGCACTCAGAAGGCCATAACTTTTGCATTTCTCAACGAAATCACACAAAATTGGTACCGTTGGAATCGTGGCTCTAAGCCCATGCACAGCAATCAAGAAATTCTAGATTTGGTGAGATATCAATGGATATTTTTATAAAACGTGGCCGAGTTCATAACAGTGTTTCATTTGGTGGTTGGGAGTGCAATTAAGAGGCATGGTCATCATTCTTTCTCTGCTGCAGCACCTGGGACAGTATGGGGAGCCTTTTGCAAGTAATATATAATCATTTTACTCCATTTAATGCCTCTTATAGGTGGTTGAAGGACAGATTTCGGGATTTCCATTTTCCCTTCTCTTTCCCTTCTCATTTTTCTATAAATTGGAGTGTTGGGCTCATTGTAAAGAGAGGGAGTTTTCAGATAGCAAAGCTCTATCAAAATTTCTTTGTGAAGCCAATGTGTTGCAGGCCCTTGTAGTGGACTCCTTGCATGGTGATCTAGGCCCTTATCCTGTAATAGATTGAACTATGCATATCATGAAGCAATAAAATATCAGTTTGTGGATATATCTTCCCCTACTGTGTTTTCTTGCATTCTTCATGCCCCTTTAATCTTTCTACAAGAATATTGTGTCTATTATTACGTTCTTGCAGGGATCCATTATCATTGTGTATGCTTGGAATATCGTTGTGAATGCATTTTGCTAGATTATGGAGAACTGTCATCACCTCTTCTAGTGTGTATTTTGCCTCTGTATTTCATGCATTTGGAGACTACTCTCACACCCTCCTTTTCTGGTGTATCACCACTTTAGTGTAGGCTTTCATTTTATGCATTCTCTCTCTCTGGTCCCTTGGAAATTTAGATTAGAATAGTTAGTTTCCCCTGCATTAGAGTAGATTGTGGCAGGTAGTTTAGGAGCAAGAACCAGCTTTCTCTGGAGGTCTATCTCAAGTAGCAAGTCCCACAACTTGGAGATAGTACCCATGTTATCCAATCACACCGTGAGTTCAAGTATATGCACTTGTATAAACATAGGGTGCTGTGATTCGGTGATAATAGATACCATGAAATGGGTATCCTCTAACTTATTGTTTGGAGTAAAGCGTGACGTTGACGTTGTTATTGAATCAGCAAGAGATTTTGTTCTCGTGGGATTGCTTTCAATTGATATGAAGTCAAAATCCTTTCTTAAATTCAATACTATTTTTGTAGAGTATAGGTGCTCGGATTTTGTTTCATATACCTCAAATAATTGGTTTGCTATTATTTGTGAGTCTCCTAACACCTTAGTATTATTAGCACCGATCCTCTTAGCTAAGATGAGGCCAAGAAGGAGGGCTTTGTATTTGGCACCGTTGTTAGTGCATTTGAATTTTAGCTTAAAGGCAAATGGTAGGACTTTTCCCTTGAGAGAAATAAGGATTACACATGCCCCAGCTCCGTAATGACATCTAGCTCCATCAAAATGGAGAGTCCAATACTTAGCCGGGAATATGGGTGTTGGGATATTTTTGTGTTAACATCTTATACCTCTACCATGCAGAGAGATCTATTGCTGGGAGAGAACCGACACCTAGGGTGCACCTCATGCCTATAGAATCAAATGGTAGGAACATTGGTAGATCCTGTTCTAGTAATTCAACAATTTTTGTAATAGTTCCTAATGATACTGTTTCTATAGTGTTAGCCTCATCTTTGGGGGCTGGGGTTGTCTTGACTAGACTCATAGTCTCAAGATCTGTTGTAGGTACCAATTTTTCCTCTGGTTTTGCATTGGTAGGTTTATTAAGTTGGTTCATTGGGAGTTCAAACTCTGAGTGCATGTCTGGTATTTTCTTTAAGTCAGCTAGGTGTACATTGAATGGTTGTGGATCACCTTTGGCTACGAATATCTTTCCTAAGTGTAAAAACCTTACTTCTTGAAATAGCGTGAAGGGATTTCCTTCATGTGGTGTATCCATGGTTGGCCGAGGATCATATTATAGTTAGTTTCCCGATCTATAATATAAAACTCAGTCAGGATGGTTTTGGGTCCTAAGGTGACCGGTAATATTATAGTTCCAATTGAAGTGGATTTAAGGTCATCGTCATAGCCTCTTAGCGTATTTCGAGTTGTGGAATAATTGGTTTCTCCATACCCTAACTTTTAAAGGAAAGAAAAAGGGACTATGTTAACTATTGCCACATTGTCAACCATTGCGTGTTTCACATAATTGTTATAAACCCACACTTGCAAGTGTAAGACCGGATCACCTCAACATGCAATCTCAACATCTCTGTTGGCATTTTGTTTATTTCAAATATGAATTCGACATCCCTATCTAGCTTCCCAGGAGGATTGATATCAAAGTCTATATGGTTTACCTATGTTTCGGGAGGTGGAGTGATGCTAATTAGATGACCTAAACCCAATGCTTCTAAAAGAGCAGCCCTGTGGGCAGGAGAGTTCTTTAGTAAGTCCAAAAATGAAATGTGCGAGAAGGTTTTTGTTAGGTCATTAATTAAATCATAGACACCCATAGGTTTTGCTACTATTTGTTGGATGTTATCTGTCCCTGGCAGGTGGCTTGGACTTGGCTGAGAGAAATACTCTCGTGTCCTTGTTACAGCGTTCGATGGGTAGTTCAGCGTCTAACTCTACTAAACCGACTATCTTGGGTCGTGGCTGACTTCCTAATTGTGGCGTAACTAATGGATTTAGTGAAGTTGAAGCTTCATGATCATTGTTTCCTACAATTACACCCTTGTTTGTCCCACTTGGATTTAACTTGTTATTGTTGTGATTTGGGAGCGGATCATTGAAGATCTTGAGGGGTGCATTTTGAGGGGAAACTGCCCCTATAAAAGTATTCGGTGCTGGTGACGTAGGATCTTCCAAGAACATATCTATGAAAAGTTGTCTTTGTTCATCTAGCAAGCGTTGCATGAATTTATTGTAGTCACGGCATGTTCTAGTGTCATGGCCCCAAATTTTGTGGAAACCACAATACGAATTAGGATTGTAATTCCTAGTTTGTTGGTTTGGTGCATATTGTGGCCCAAAACTTTGATCAAACCGTTGCCTATTAAATTTTTGCGTTTGTTGTTTTTGGTTTGGATTATGGTATTGATACCTAGTTGAATTTTGATTTAGATCTTGTGTAGGGCTTCTTCGTTGTTGTTGTTGTTGTTTCTGTGGATGATTAAAATCCACTGCATTGATTGTCGGGGTAAAGTTGTTGTTTTGTTGATTGTTTATTTGTGGTGGAGTATTCACAACATTTGTCTTTCTATCCTAATTAGTTACTCCATCCATTGTCACTCCATGATTTTTGTTAAGAATTTTAGGTCCTTGATTGACATTCGTGATAGTAGGATAAGTTGTAGTGTTTTGGTTGGAGGTGATTAACCTCCCGTTTGCTCCATATGTCTTGCGACCACTATCAATTGCTGCTTGATCTATTCGGAGAGCACTCTCAAGTACTTCATCGTAAGTTCTTAGTGGAAACTTCTGGACTTCTTCCTTTACTTCTCTACTAAGAGAATGAAGGAATAAATCGCATAGTTCCATCTGATCCATGTTCGGAGCACTTTCCGAAGAATAGAGAATTGTGCACCACCTCTGGATGAAATGGGTGACATATTCATTGTGTTCCTATTTAATGTGCAAGAATTCCCTAATTCCTGTCCTTAATAGTTTGTTCATGTCAAAGGCCTTGATGAACTCTGACATGAGCTGCTTGAATGAATGGATGGAAGCCTCAGGTATTCTATAATACCAATCGAGAGCGATACCTTCCAAAGTTTTGGGAAATATTTTAGCAACAACCCCATCCCAAGGGAGTAATTCTCGAATGGCCGTAGTGTAAGCCTTGATATGGGCATTTGGATCTCCCTCACCTTTGTATTTGGGTAAATCGGGAAGAGGTCTTGGAAGCATGATGCTTCGTATGGTGAAATCTAAGGGCTCTTTCAAGTATTCTGAATATGTCCCTATCGCATAGGTTTCGACCATTGATGGTGCCTATTGAGGGAGTGGCGGTGGAATGGGTTGTTGATATGGCATTGCATATGCATTGGTAGGAGCATAAGGGAACCCCTTTGGTTGAGTAAAAATACTGGGAGAGGAGAACATATCTCCTTGTGGTGATTTGGAGTATATGTTTAAGTATGAAGGGTATTGTCCAAGAATGGATTATTTTGTACTAGACTGGGAGGTATTGGAATGGTGTTAGAAACGGTGGTTCTAATTAGAGTTTGTTGTGAATACTGATGAGTCATACCTAATTTTCCTAATCCTGTGAGGAGGTCTACCTAGCTAGGATAGTGTGGAGGATTAGGATTTCCTGCCTATGAACTGAGAATGGTGATTTTCCTGAGCAAGTTCTAATCCCCTAACTTTTTCTACTAACGTTGAAATGACTTCATTTGGTGAAGTCACGGTGTTTTTATTTAGTGGCATTTGTTGTATACCTTGATGTTGTATAGGCATGTGATATCCTGCTATGAATTGATCGCTGCCCTACCAAGTTTCCCTGAGGGCATTTCCTATATGTAGTGGCATGGAGGTATTTCCTTGAAAAGAGACCTCGGGTTGTGTTTATAAACCTCTTATAGGTGGGTACATACTTCGAGAATGTTTTCATTCCCGGCATAACGTAACGAATGTTCATCATCTAAACCCAGGTATGAGTCTGATTGTCTACTAATTTGTTGTCTAAGTAGTACCTGAGGAGATGAACTTGATTCTCCTGTGAGCGTCATATTATTCGAGCCTGAAGGCTCTGTTTGCCATGTTTGAGTGAACTGATCCAACTCTTCTGTTTGGAAAGATGGGTTATATCTAATCCTTGGAGATGGATTTTGTGTTGATAATTGGTTATCTGAATAGTTGTCACCCCATACCGAGAGTGAGGGTGATGATTGTCCATTTAGTTGAGCGTAGTATGCCTCAAGACCTAAGAGAGGCCTACCAAATGCATCGAATCCTAACATATTTGGGGGTATATGAATACCCACGAGAATAATGGGAAGGAGCGAATAATGGGAAGAAGGTGATGGTGAAAGCAATGAGGTAGTAAAGATGAGAGAGTCGTTTTTAATTTGAAAGAACTAGCGAGAATCGACTCCGTGCCGTAGAGTAGAAAGTTTCACGTCGGGTTCACCAATTTTGTATGATGAAAAAGTGACAAGCAAGAGCGTGGGAATCTACAAGCAACTCTTCCTCGCACCCGACCTCCCGAGGTCATGCCGAGACAGCCGGTGGGGATTGAATACGCATGGGATGCAGACAAACTAGTTAGGCAATCTGATGTCTTCGACACGCACTAGTGGAAATTACAAATCTAAGGAAAAGAAAGCCCTTCTAACCTGAACTAGTGTGATAGATCAATCGAGTAAGGATGACTCGCTCAAATGCTCCAATCAATATCAAGCTCGCATGATTCGGTCTATGGGTTGTGGAATACGTGGAAAATGACCTGGGATAGTTTCGTGTATATTTCCAGATAAGGTCATAGGGTGGATGGTAACTATATCTGACTCTATGGGTGATTCTCTAGCTTATTCTAGAATTCCCTAGCTTTGTTAGCTGCTATGTCTAACAAGGATAACTGTTCAATAATGATAGGTGCAAGTGGAGTAGATCTCGAATACTAGTGTACATAAGCCAACATCAATGTCGTCATCGACCAATATATTCGTTGGATTGAGGGATTTGTGGGTCACAACCGTAGATTCGTGGTTGTTGTGGTCCTGCTATGGTCATGTGTAGAATCAGTCCCTAATCCCTAGTATCCAGTAATCATATGCTTTCTCAGCTTCTATATTCAGAATTAATAATTG
Source organism: Taxus wallichiana var. yunnanensis (assembly GCA_018340775.1). NCBI lineage: Eukaryota > Viridiplantae > Streptophyta > Pinopsida > Cupressales > Taxaceae > Taxus > Taxus wallichiana. The sequence goes on along the minus strand of CM031238.1, from coordinate 255,610,949 downwards.
TGTGATCTTCTTAGAGTATCTTACAGGTGTTTTGTGCAACCTGAATTCTCAAGCTAGTATCTATGTCTGTGAGAGTATCCCCTACTTCTGGCTATGGGACCAAAGGGTCACAACCGAATGCTTGCTCTCTTTCAAGCCTTTCTACAGTCATGTGGATATATACCTAGGGTAATCTGTAGTTTGGTTGATTTGACCAAAATGTGTGCGCTTTGTCGTCTTCTATGTTTAACCCACTTAACTGGGAACCAATTTGTTGTAAGTTTACCGTTGTTCGGAAGACTTGGATCCTGAGATTTTGATCTATATCAGTTATTGCTATGATGAGATTGGGTTGGGGCACGATTGGCTTGAATATGTATTCTCTGGGCTCTCTAGGTCCTGTGATTGTCATACAAAAGAAAGTTATATAAATCTAACTAATGACAGAATAAACTAATTGTGAAAAATATGTCTATGTATATTCCTAAATCTGATATATCTATCTACTAAACATAATTTAAAGAACAACTATCTAATATATCTAGAATTGACAGTTTAGAATAACAAATTAAAACAAACAAGATAACCGAGTATAGTTATTTGTCTGTGCAACTGTGAACCTATTCTAAATAATGAAACAATTGATCTAGTCTATTTGCAAGACTCTCGATCCTACCTCAGAAGTGAGAAATGAATCATAGTTTCTCAGAAACTATCAATCCCCACAGCTTCCCTGGCAATATCGAAAGTAAAATTGACTGAAATAAAGTGATTGGCTACTCTATTTGATATGTTTCTAATTAGAACTTTTAAAGCTAGAACTTGATTCTGAAGAATAGTGGAAAATCCGATGGTGTGTGTGTCACCTATGTCCCTCTGTGATCTCCTTGTTCCTTCACATTCATCTGGATCCAGTTGTAATGCTAGCATCGAGAAGTAGATATTGGGATCAAAGGCAAGCTTAGGATGTAATGAATACATGCAAGTAGAGAGATATTGGGACAAGAGGCAGCTTTGACTTATGCAATTCCTAGCGGATTTATTATGAGTCATGAAACATAAAACGTCTAGAACACCTGAAACTATCCTATTTGAAGAACAAAACCTGCAACTTTAATGGCTTCCTATTGAAAACAACTATTATTCTACTCCAATGGATTGGATGAAATGTCAACAACATTTGCACAAGATGGATATGTGGCTTCCTAAACAAAACAACACTAACTAGGCATGTGATGAAAGAAACTAAGAATTAAAATAAAATGAAAGACTAATCTATTGCACGTTTGAGTGCCATTTGTTGAGCACAAAACTATTCATAGCATTTGTATTTACCCAAGGTAAAAACCAAATAGAACTCTTAAACTATAAACAATGGCAAAACACTATTCCGCCATAATCATTAATGCAAGCCTATGGGGGAAAAAAAAGCTAGGTAAACATTGAAATTTACGTGAGTTGTGCTAAAAGAGCATTCTGCAGCGTAAGGACAGCCACCCCGAAGTTGTAGTTACAGACCGCCCGCCATGCTCGGGAAGTGGTCACGAGACCGCCACCCGGCGGGGTGGCGGTTTCAGAATCAAGAGTAAAAGGCCAAGAAAAGAGGGGAAGAGAGAAAAAAAAACACGCGAGGGCTAGGTGGGGCATGAAGGATGTTAACGCACACTTGGGGAGCTTTTTCGGATCCCGAACACCTTGCGAGGAGACTTGTATCATCATTGGGGTACATGTTGCATTGTTCGGTGGTGGTGCAAGACCCTCTACAATTTTGGGTATGTCTTTGTCTCCTCTCGCTATATAGGCCTTCTCAATGGCCTCAGCCAATGTCTGTGGATAATTGATCCACACTGCACCTCCAATGTCTAGATTCGAGTCCTGGATAAGCCTATTGATCCACACCCACTCATTCTCGCATGTAATCAACATAGTGGACTAGATCCAAAAATATACTCTCATACTCAGCCACTATAAGAGATGCCTATCGGAGGTCATGAAACTCATCAATTCTCTACTTTGTATGAACCTTTGAGATAAATATATGCTCTGAACTAATCAACAAAGATCTCTTAGGTAACTATCTCGTAATCAACATGTATCTTCTACTCCACCATCCTCCACCACATGCCTACTTCATCCCTTAGAATATGGATCACAACACGAGCTTTCGTGTTGCTAGAACAAGGGAAAATCTTGAAGCATCTGCTTAAGCTCACCAATGAGGCTTCTACCTGAAATCCACCTATTTCACTAGAATAATGATTAGGCCATAGCTTCAGGATCTCCCTAATATGGTCTGCAGTGGTGGTCTGGTAACCCCTAGGCCTCTATGCATGCTCATCCCTAAGCCTAGAGCTCTGAGACCTATCTTTGTGTCCTGAAACACGGTCTCCCTTTCCCCTCTATGGTGACTTTTCTCTGACTTACTCCTCATGGGAGTTCTCTCCTCTATGCTCCTCACTATGGCGAGGAGATGCATGAGCCTCAATGGATTTCACCCTATCATCTCTTACTCAATGAGCTTCTATGGTCCCTCCACATAGAGCGGTATTAACATCCTGAAGTGTCTTGTAAAATATGTGGTAGGATGGCTACTACTATATGATCTGGTGGTGGCAAGCCTAAGTCTATGTGAAAAGACCCCTCATCCCATTTGTGCCTCTTGCACAGACCAAAGTGAGAGTTAGTTCTTCTTTCTATGTTTTATTCAGTTTTTCATGTTTACTAAGTATGTAATTTCAACAAGGTTGTTCTCTAGATTTGAAGTGTGCTAGGTTTAATATCTTACTAAGTTTGGATTTCATGTCTCAAGTTTTCTAGTGTGCCCAAGGGTCCAAGCTTTGAACCCATGGCTCTGATACCAATTGTGACACCCACTAAAACAACCCACTTGAGGCCCAAGAACAACCTAGGATTAGTTAGAAAAATTATGGGATAATTTTTTTTTTAAGGTCGACTACAAACAAGCCTCGAAGCATAAATTGTCACAAAGAAATATATCAAGGTCAATTATGTTAAGAAGATAATTTTTTCCATTTTAACAAATGTTAAAGATCACAATACAATTAATGAGTAAAAATAGCCAAGTAGAGATTACATTTCCTTTAGGTGCTGATTTATCAATTAATTAGATTAACACTAAAGTTAAACATTCCCTAATAAAATTCAGAGGGTTAAAGGGGTCAAAAAAATTAAATACCCAAGTTATTTAATTCCACTAGGTCTAAAAATAGACACGGTTCACATTTACATGGGGTTAAGATAACATTCACTTACCCCATGACATGACCCCTAAAAAGGTTAATCCATACTTTTACAATTAACATTTTAAATTAATGGGGAGTTATTTCCCACTTACCCACTCTTAGGCTTACCTTGCACTTTAACATAATTTTTCACATATTTAATGCACTATAATTTTACTAAAAATAAAACCATTAGATAGAAAATTTCTTCCCCTTTCCAATGATATAAAGAAGTCCTTCTAACTCCCTATAATTCTCAAGTTATGGGTTGGTGGGCCTTGGGAAGAAAATTTTCCCAAGCGCTGGCATGCGGGCCTAGGTAAGAAATTTTGCCCTTAGCACCCTTGGGAAAAAAAGAACATTTCACTTTTGCATTCCCACGTGCCTGCGGCGGGGCAGGGAAGAAAATTTTTCCCATGTGTGGGCCAGTAGGGTAGGGAAGAATTTTAGCGCTGCCCTCGCATGCCCATGAGCCCATACGGGACATTTGTCAGCATTTCCAAGCCTCGACGACAAGTCGGGTCACTAGAAGGACTTAAGAAATTAAGTCTTTTACCAAAATCTTTAAGGGATAAAGATAATCCGTGCCTCTTATCATCGCCAAAGGCCCCTCATGTCAAACCCTAATTTGTGCAGAGAAACGAACTTGCGGGGAAACTTAAGAATTAAATACCTTTGTGATATAAAATCGCAAAGGATAATATTAACTTGTGCATCCACCGATCCCAGATGATGCCACATGTCAGGCTCTCATTGGCTAGGGGCAGCAAGAATGTGGAGAAACTTTTAAATTTTTTCCAAAAGAATTTTGAAACGTTAAGGTTGAGAGATCAACCGCTCATCTGCCATCCTCTCGTGAAGCCACGTGTCACCCAATCATTGGTTGCATGGGAAACAGGATGGAAGAGAAACTTTTAGTAATTTTCCCAAAAATTTGAAAGGCTAAGTTTTAGAATGCAGACCCACACACCCGCGGAAGTTATTTTTCCAAGGAAAGGGCAGGGATGCGGGGCCGTGGAGAAAAGTAGGAATTTTAGCCAAAATTTTTATTTGAAAGCATTAAGGCTAAAGGATACACTCCTCCACCGATGCCTTGTGAAGCCACGTGGCAACACCTAATTGGCTACAAAGTTAGAAGGGCTGTGGGGAAAAATTACCAATTTTTCCAAATTTATTTTTGAAAGCATGAAAGGTTAAAATCGATCTAAGCATCTATCGGTGCCCAACGAAACCACATGTCGATCAAGGATTGGCTTTGGAGGAAAATTTTCCAAAAAATATTTTTTGGACTTAGATCATTTTAGACAAAATGAAGGCTTGCATGGCAGTGGAGCTGAGGGAAACTTCATGACTTTGTCCTTTTTGGAAAAAAGCAAAAAAAAGAAAGTTTTAGCCATGGGTCCGCCCAAGAATGTTTTATTCACTTAAATTTGACGGTTAAATTATTATTTTGAAGCCAAATGAAGTAAAACTTTAGAAGGCCATAAATTTTGACATGGGACTCGAGTTTTGGGAAAACGAGGACTTTTTGGGAAGCTATCGAAGCTCTCTTTTCTCAAGAATCATAAAATTTTAATTTTGATAAAGTTTGAAGGGTCAATTTTGAGAAATCGTTTGCAAGCTTCTAACATGTGAATCGGTGTTTTTAACTTATAAAATTTTGTTCAATTTCGGTAGTCTTTCTTTCTCAACATGTTAATAGAAATGGAGGATTGCACTTGGAGGAATTTAGGTTGGATTGTGAGGGTTAACTTGTTTGATTGATTTACAAATCCAAATTACCACTTTTGTTTTACAAAGAAGATGTCCGCAATTTTGACTTTGCCCAATTTTAAAGATTCTATAATAATTTTTAAGTGTTAAGGTCTAATTGAGATCATTTTGATCATAGTAGGTTCCATTTTCTTTTCATTTTTCTTCTATAGTTGCGAGTTGTCTGTACATTTTCGATTAATATTTTGTAGCTTTGAAAGCATCTAACGAGATCAAATTTAGGAAGATTTATTTTCCATTTATCATCTTCTAAGTATTATAATTCATTCTAGATCTAATATAACACATTAAGTTGATTCAGATCAAAGTATTCAAATGCCGATTTTAATTCGATTTCTAAAACATTCATTTCTAAAGAAAAGAGCATTATGACATTTCTCCATATGTATTCACCTTTTTCATGTTTCTAATTAGAATTTCAAAAGATTCAACAATCCGATTTCAATAGGTAATAATGTCATTTGAGAAAATTAATACAATATTTTATTGATTCAAGAAAGATACCGTTACACTTCTTCTTTCATTCCTCGAATACAATGACCAGAATTGCAATTTCTTTCACATTCTTTCAAAAGAAGAATACATAGTACATTTCTTTCACATTTCAATCTACAACTTTCATAGCAAATACAAAACATATTTACATCAAAAATAATGTACAAGGTCCTCCATCTCAAAGTGGGAAAAGTTTACAATTTGAAATATTCTCAACAAGGACTGTTAAACTTCTTCTTTTTGTTCTAGAACATCAACATGAATATCCTCCATTTTCTTTATTTCCATTTTATCACAACAGAGTAGGGAGAAAGGCAACACTCTCCACTCAACCAAGATATCCAATGAAAAGGAGAATCCATCCTTCATCATTGGCCCCCGAGCCCCAACCACAATGTAATAAGAAATGTGTTTAAACTCATGCCAACAATAGGATTCCACAACACACATGCAATTTCACATTTAACAAAACAAAACAATACAAAAACTACAGTTTGCAACCACAAATAAAATATAAAAAACAACACTCAAGCTTCCTCATACAAGCCAAAGGAGCAAGAAACTATGGGGGATGTTGTTTATGCATCCCAAGGGGAAATGGGTATCACCACCTAAAAATGCCAAACATATATATATATATATATATATATATATATATATATATATATTTTCAAATACATGAAATTCCCTTATGCCTCCCCCAATTACCCCTTATTCCTCACATTTCCTTATTCCTCCCCAACCTCTTATGGCACCCCATAACGAGTAAAGATATGTAAGCTATTTCTTTGTGAGGTGGAACCCAAATCCCAACTCCCTCCATGCTTATACCTCCCCAAAACACTTATGCCTCCCACAGAAATACCCCATAGTCTTCTCCTACACCCTCCTTAGGCCATCTACCCAAACAATCTACACACAAGCCAAAACATACAAAACAATAACATTTCCACAATAAAAGAAGAGCATTTCAGGAGCCAAGCTCTTACGTCTCCATAACAGAGTTTGTTTAGAGTTCCCAACCGCAATATTTCTAATGCAAAATAGCCCAAGATCAATGAAACACAAGTCTGTAACAATTCTGTAACTTTCTCCAAAAGAAAGAGCTCCAAATAGCAAAAGAATTCACCCAAAAGAAGTATGCAAAAGTAAAGCAACCAAAAGAGTGTGACCCCAAAACAATAAAATGAATTTGAATATATAAAAGGGGGAAGAGAGGAGGATGAGGTGGATCTTTGTAGGATGCCACATCACACATCCTCAACTCCAACTCACAAGAAAACTTCAATCTCTAAGAAATAATAAATAATTAGGTGAATCATATGAAAGTCTTACTTACACATCAAATAAAGCCCATATCCCAAAGGACTGAAATTAATTTCAAGCAAGAATTACAATTAAAACATTCAACTAGACTTACAAAAATGCATAATGAAAGTTATATTTAAACTCTCCAACCATAGGTAAGGTTGGTATGTAAATTTAATAGGTATGGGACGCGTTTAAATTGTACCACAAGCCTCTAAAATCAGTCTCCAAGGAAAATTTCGAATTCCAAAGAAGATGAAGTGTTTCATACTCCAAATTTTATTTACATATCTTTTCACATCACTTACACATTGCTTACACATATCTTACAACATTTAATACAAGCTTCAACCAATCCAATAATTAATTTCTTATGACCCAATTTTATTAATTTATTTTAACAATATGATTACTCACATTATATACCACAATTTCTTTAAATAAAATGGATAAACACATCACTTAATAAACACATACAAACATAAATAAAAAGGAATCAAATAAATAAATACACATAACCCTTAGTCGCGTTTAAAGGTGATCCCCCATGGAAATCCCTAACACAATCAAACACACAAACAAATACAAGTTGTCATGGTGACCTTGTTGAATTCATCTAGAATTCCAATGTGGTTGGTCTCCAATCCCCCATTCTTTGTTGTGATATTTTAAACCTAAAAAATATGAATACCTGCTTCGGCCTCATGGCCATATTAGAACATCCGAATGAATATAAATATAATTTCAAGATCATTGACATATATGTGAATCTCAACAAACATCAAGTCAATCAGCAATATCACTTAAAATTTCATCCCTATATCATCACCAATTTTAATTCAATTCTCATTTTCTAGGTCTACTCAAAATATCCAAATATCACAAGTTCGAACAACATCTATAATGTAACCATGTCAAACAATATATCAACATCAATATCCAAAATGTCTCCAATAATCATCATGCACCATATATGAATCAAACTCCATAATAAACCTTGATCTAACATCTAACATCATGCTAAATTAAACTATAACAATGTCCATAATATATTTAGCAAGATATCATGATCAATATCACAAGGTGTCGACGGAAAGCGGGCACTACATCAACAACATTAGGAATACCAACAAAGATCCATGGACCTTCACTAAGTAGGCATCCAACCTCAGCACCCAACTTGATAACACTGCTACAATATTACATGCAAGAGGAACAAACAGTATAAAATATTTGAAATTTAAAATTCTAAATTAGGGACCCTATACTTTATGTGATACCTATAAAAAATATTTACCAATGGACCATGATCTAGTTGTAAGAGACTGCAATAAACGTAATGATGACATGGATTCAAGCCTAGGGACATCACCCTTGATAAAGCAATAATCACATTCATGCAGGAAACATGGTGAAAGTTCCAAGAAAAATTGACAGATAAGAACCCCTTCAGTTGTGGCTCTAAGCCTAATAGTGACTAACAACATTTATGGTGCATTCACATTCATTAAAATGACCAGGTGTAATATGCCTTAAAAATTGACATAGTAGGATGTGGCTTCTGATCTCAATGGTGATCCATGATGCACTTCAAGTGCATTGAGAATACCAAGGGCAATGGTGACATTTAATGGTACATTGAAAAACACCCTACAAATATTTTATTCACATCCAAGAATTGAACTCAAATTTTAAAATACTTGGCTATTTTTGTAGTCCCATACTCTAATCGTTTCATCCTAGCCTCTAGAATATAATTTGTCTTAATTAGAAGGTAAAACAATCCTCAAACAACCTGTCAAACAAAATCCCAACTATAAACAATCATTGTCCCTAGTAATTGAATAAATCAGCCAAAATGTTTCTTAGAATGCACAATAACAAACATTTTCATGGCCAACCAGCTGGGTCAAAAATGTGGCATCCCCTCCAACAACAAAGGAATGCAAAACTTGCAATCACCATGCCTATAATTACCAGAAATCCAATAATTACATACTTTATCGTGGACCTTCAGCTGCCATTCATCTGTCAAAATTCTACCCCTAGCCCTCCTCTGCCCCATTTGGTAGAACCATTCATTCTTTGGTCCCCAAAGGCTCGATGCATGTGTATCTTCTTGTAAGTGTAAGGACCACTTTGGAACAAATCCATTGTTAGCTCCAATTCTTTTTGAAGTTCCTCGTTCTCCAATATGGAGAAAATTATAGGGTTCTCCATTACATCTACCTTCTTGCCAAAAAAGTAGACTTGTTGAGGTATTTCCAATTGGTTCAACGTTTTCTTTTTCCCTGCCGATTTTTCTAAGATTTCAAGGTCCGTTGCTATTGATGAAAACCCTAATATTAAAACCCCACAACAATGCTCAAAAATTTTAAACACCCGGATGCATATTAACTAGATATAATATCCAAACCAAATCATGACCATGTCCAATAAACCAAATATTATTCCTTTTGAACCTCTACGTCTAAAATTTCCAAGTCCACGTATTGTAATAAAACCTTATAGACCTTAATGAAGAAAACATCGCAAAATCAATATGAAAAGCCTAAAAACTTTAAATATCAAGAAGCAATTTATGAAAATATGGAGGAGACGTAGCTTTCACGCCAACCTCAAGCTCTTTGGAGCCACTTTGTGCACACACATCATAGAGAAAAAGGCTCCCGACCTCTCTAAATAGTGAACACGTTCGCTTTAAAGACAAAGTCGCAACAATGGAACAAATGGCGAACATAACATTTCTATGTCAATGGTACCCTCGGTGTATTAAAAAGTAAATAGGGAGGAAGTTTGAGACAAAATTATAATTTTTGAGAAAAAATTATATTTTTGTCTCTATGTTTTGTCTCTAATGACCCACCTTTGTAGTAGTGTATGAATCAATCACCATTCAATGGACAGAGATAGCTACAAAAGTTGTGATCACTTGTAAAGAAAATTATAACCAATTATTAGAATTAAATCCATGCATTAAAGGACCATTCATATTACAGAAAAATGCCTTTGAATAAAATTTGGGAGCCCTCACGATCACAAAAGGACAAGAGGTATTATCTATGTATGCTAGTGATGAATTCAAAAAGCATGAACTAAATTACTGGCCAGCTGAAAAGAAATTTTTAGCAATAATAAAAGGAGTCGAAAAATGGCATGCATTACTCGTGCTTGAAAAATCCACTAAGAGAATTGACAATAAGAATTTAAAATGGTTCATTTCAAAACCCATCAGATCACAATTATGTGGGGGCAAATATGCATTTTGTCTCAATATTCTTTTAATGTACAATATATTTAGGGAAAAGATAACAGTTGCCTGATGCCCTCACAAGGGAACTTGCAACAACTACTCTCCATATTTTTCAAGGTGATTCCAGTTCTCAAGAAATCAAATGGTCTTGGCTCCTAGAGAAAATTTTATATCTGTTAATAGATAAGTGTTTATCAAGGGTAAAAATTCAGTTTTTAGGAGCTTTGCCTCAAAAAATTGGGCAGTAAGTGCTTGATAAAATGTCACATCAAGGAAAATATACAAGCACAATGTATTTTGTAGATATTATTGAAGCTGATAGAAATGAGATAAGATGCATTTTCTTAAATGCTTCTGTACATGATGCCCTACCAACAATATCTTCTAAGGTATGGTTATTTGTTTATTTGTTTGGTTATTTGTTGATGGTATACTTTCAAAATAGCAAGATGGAACAGATTCAAGCCATTAAATATTTTGAAAGAAGAAATCAGCATAGACCAAATAAAGACTTAAAATATGTTTGATGTTTTGCATGTAAAAAGAATGGACATTACACTCATTCTTGTCCCACTAAGGATCCCTAATAAGTTAAAGCTATGTCTCTAGATAATAAAATATATGACTAAATGTGGGCTTAATGGAACAAGAAGATGAATGGAATATTTTTCTTCTAGAATCGGTTGAATTATTTGTTCTGGGAAGAAACAAAAGGACCTATGTTTGGTTCGTTTGACTCGAGTCGAAAAAAACAAAGAAGATACAATATATATATATATATATATATATATATATATATATATATTTAATCCTCTATTTTTATGACATAAACACAAATAAAGAAAAGAAATCACATGATGATTGGTGTCATAATTGTGACATAGTTCTAGACATGCCTGAGTTAGAAGATGTCATGATAGAAGAATCAGAAATAGATGCTTTTGTATCATCAGAAGGCTTTACCAATGATGCATTAGCCTCAGGATAGCCTAAGAATATGATGGTACATAGTAGAAGCTGCTAAAGGTAATACCATATAGCTGTCTCAAATACCCAAAGTTACTAATACTATACCAAAAAAATCACTAATGCCATACCCAAAGAAAGTAGTTTCACTCATGGTTTGCATACTTGTACCTTGCAAATACTTGGCAAACCAAAAAAAAATTGACTCGGAAAAACTTGGCAATACTTAATGAAAGCTCAACAACATAAAAAATATGCAAATTTGTTTAAAAAAACATAAATTTTAAACAACATATTTATTTTAGTAATGGTATAAACCAAGGTGTCTAAGGAGTGAGTGACATCAGCACAAAAATTATATTTAATGCAAAAAGACTGCTCAATTCAATCTCTGGAAATAAACTAACTTTCAAGGCATTCTGGTGAGTTTATGTTGGCAAGGTTATTCTATATACACACCTTGAAACACCCCTGCAAACCCATCAGCTTTCTCAATTAATTCATCAATAGGAAGAGCCTCAATAGACCCATCCTTTGCCCCTCCAAGAAATGTAGATGAATGGTACATATTTACACCCATTACAAGCCTTGACCTTATCTCTTTGGTAATTACAAGATGATCCCCCAAGAAACGGAAAAACTAGTGTAAAAATCATAGTGGTTTTAATAACAGGCTATTGTTGTAAAGAGGAAATAGAGAACATAATAAATCATTAGACATCATAGACCTTTTATCACCTTCACATTGACACCAAAGTTAAGAGCTCGGTGAATTGTTTCAGCACTATCATGGCGAGGAAGATCAAATAGTGACAGCAAACCAACAAATTGCCAAGGACCTCCAAAGCACCATATTTGGACTTTTTAGGTACTTCCCTCTACTTCCCATGTCTCTCCTCTCCAATCCACCACTGAAATCTACTTGTGCTTCTACATTTTGTAGTTTCCCATTTGATGTGCATAACATAGACGAGTACAAAAATACCTTAACCCCCTCAAACTTGCATGCTTTATGAATCTCTCCACCTTCCCGAGACTCAAACCGTCCAACTTGAAATGCTCTCCATTATAGTGATGCATTCTGATCTCTTCTTCCCCCGTAGCGACAAGAATCCTCAGAACCTTTTTGATACCCTTGTGGAGATTATTTCCATGGTGGATATTTAGGGTATAATTTATATGTCTAGGAGATCCCACGGTGCTTGAGCCCTTGTCTCTGGTAGGGAAATAATATGCCCTTCTTGAGAATCTAGACATTTTTTTCTTCATATCCAAAGTTGATATCCATGGAATGATGATAGAAAACAAACCCAGATGCAGCGAAGGGGTCTATATTATGGTGCTATAACTGATAGTTTGGGAATGGACACTTGGTTGTCATGATTGGCCCCTCGAAGCTCTTTCCTTCCATGGCGGCCGGTGCTTCAGGGAAATAGCCCCATGCCATTTGGACTGGATGGAGATGAATATTGCACCATATAAATGGGTTTTTAATCCTGATTTTTATTAACAGAGTGGGATTGCAGAGCATCCTGCAGAAACCATAGTGACTTTGGATATGATGAAAATGTTTTGCGATGTGTTTGGTGCCTGGATTACAATTCCCATGCTGAAACAAAGTATACAGAGAGGGCCTAATCTTTGGTCACATCCCGCCATCAAACACTAGACCGCCACTCAAATAGAAAGGAACTCAATCTAGTAATCACCCTTAAAATAAAAACCTCAACATATGAAGCGAGAAACAATGGGTAACAAGCACTAGCTTAGGATGGGCAGCATAGAATATGAGAGGATTGGACTAGGGAACAAACTATATGGGATGATCTAGACTCCACCCGTAACACCTCCCTCTGCAAAAATTTGTTCCTGTTGAGACATACAAGTATTACACACGTTGTCGCCATCACTTTGATTGTGGGCTAATCCCATTGAGCAATTGATTTGGCATGGTTTACCAATAAATGAATATTTTATTTTAAAATATTAAAAATTAAAAGAAGGAATTTTTGAGTCGAACAAAAAAGTTAGAGACAAAAGTAAAATTTTCTCTCTAACTTTTGTCTCAAAATAGGGCCCCATGTAGTAGTGGACTAACGATATAGTGGGTAAGGAGGTTTTCAAACATTATCTTCAAAAATAAAAGATACTATAAAAAATAACCTTAGAGAATTGGGAGGTAACATTCATGTAATGAATATTGAAATACATCTACAGTTGAAAGCAATGAGAAATGAGTATTCTTTACAACATGAATATGAGCATGAATTTCCATTCAATTCACATGGGTTCCTCAAAAATGCACAGCCATATCGAAATAATGTACCCTTCAATCCAAAATGAAACCAACTAAAGGGGATCCTTTGCCCAAAGTGGTGGACCTTTGGGCTAGTGGCGAACATGATTTCAAACATAGAAAAGTTCAAGTTTAATGGTCATGATGTGATCACATGGATAAACCAAATGGAGATTTTTATCTACATCAAGTCCCATGTGGAAAGAAGGTGGTAATGGCATCCTTGTATCTAGATCAACAATAATTCATTCAAGATAGATTGATATGTGAGAAGAAGAAAAAAGAATGGTCTCCCTATTATTGTGTTTATGTTCACTAATGACCTCCAAAATCACTATAGTTATAGTGTTATAGAGAACTAATTTAAGGTTTTATAAATAATTGTTTTAATTAATTACTAATTTCTAATTTTATTAATTTTTTTATTGTTTTTCATTAATTCTTATTAATTAGTAATTATCATATTAATTTTTTTATTAATTTATATATATATATATATATATATATATATATATATATTAAATTTGAAATTTAAGTAGTAATTAATTTATTTTATTTTTTTACTTTTTAAAAAATTCTATTAATTATTAAGTTTTTCCATTTATTTTTTAGACCATCTTCTCAACGTTATAAAATTTAGTCCTAACAACTATCTACCACCTAAATAATGCAATAGATGCATGCAAGGGTAATGGAGTCATTACCCAGAGGTAATCTATTGGTAGCCATCTGTGTGAAATATCCCTTTTTCATATTTATTTTATATTCAATATTTTCAACCAAATTTTCACAAATAACAATCTGATTTTTTTATGATAGGAGTATATAGAAAAATATGACAACAAAATACAATTATGGCAAAAATGTATAAAATCAAAAAATAACCAATATCTTCACTTTTATTGAAATTAAACTAGCATACAACAAAATGCAAGTAACATGCATCAACATGCAATGACATGTAATAACAAGAAGTTTACAGAGATAAAATAGATGATCTCTCTTAATGAATATGATTTTCTTCTCTTCTCGGACTTGAAACTAGATCAACAAGCCTCTCAAACTCTTAATTTGATAACCCGAATACTCCACAATAGTAAACTAGGGCTGGATCTTTCACCACCGAAGAATGTTCTACTAGTTGGGTCAAAGTACAATTCTATCTCCCAATTTGTGTCCCAAAAATGCAATTAATAGGTTACACAGATGAGAAATTAGGGAGTTTGCGTGAACACCCCTTTCATGTGAACCCCTTCTCCCAAACAGCCACATTGGCCAAAAAAGTGGTTCACACGAACACACCTTCGCGCAAACCCCTTTGGGTTCAAATAATTTTAGTGGCACAGAGTTATATATAGGTATTTATATAGTTATGGGCGGTGAATTTAGGGTTTATAAACTTATTTTTTGTTGAAGTATTATTTTTACCTTTGAACAAAAAACTCAATTTCGATATAAATATTAAAAGTTATTCACATAGACATATGTACACCATTTATTTCAAAATATTTTTACTAAATAACTAATTAAAAAATATATAAGTCAAAAAAATACAAAAAATTGGCAGGACATCAAAATTCAAATCTTGAACATATATCTAAAATTTCATGGTGAAAAATAACTTTTCATTTAAAAAAATCATCAGGGGACAATCATTCCTCTTTTATAACATAAGAAACAACGTATGAATAAAATTAAGAAAAAGACCATTATTTTGCCAATGTTTTTTTAAATATACATGTTGTAGTGTCTGCTTTCCTTCAAAACCTTATGATATTGATCCTAATACCGCTAACTATATCATGGACATTGTTATAGTTTAATTTAGCATGATGTTAGATGTTAGATCATGGTTTATTGTGGACTTTGATTCATATATGGTGCATGATGATTATTTGAGACGCGTTTGGATATTGATGTTGATATATTGTTTAACATGGTTACATTGTAGATGTTGTTCGAACTTGTGAGATTTGGATATTTTGAATAGACCTAGAAAATGAGAATTGAATTAAAAGTGGTGATGATAGAGTTGTGGATGAAATTTTAAGTGATAATGTTGATTGTCTTGATGTTTGTTGAGATTCACATATATTTTGATGATCTTGAAATTATATTTGTATTCATTTGGATGTTCTAATATGACCATGAGGCCAAGGAGGTATCCGTATTTTGCAGATTTAAAACATCGTGGATTGGAGACCAACCACATTGGAATTCTAGATGAATTCAACAAGGTCACCATGGGAACTTGTATTTGTTTATGTGTTTAATTGTGTTACGGATTCCCATGGGGGATCACCTTTAAACATGACCAAGGGTTATGTGTATTTATTTATTTGATTCCTTTTTATTGATGTTTGTATGTGTTTATTAAGTGGTGTGTATACTATTAATCAATTGTTTTTTGTCAAAGATATTTTTGTTAACATAAATTCATTCACAAAAAAATGTGTAATGTTTAGGATTTTGTTTGAATGTTTACTAGCCATTCTGTTTAGATGGTGCTATTTTAATGTAGTGGTAATAAGTTATTATTATTATTGATTTATTACTATAAAAATGTTTTTATATAATTTATGGGATCAATTGTGTGTGATTTTTCGATTCATTAAATGTTTTGAAGATGATTTAATGGATGTATGTATTTCAAATCATTGTATGTATTTGTATGATGATAAATAACATAAAGTTAACCAAAAAACACATAGAATTGACGACATAAATCTTTTATTTATTTCATGGATGGTGGAAACATCAAAAATCCTATAAAATATTCGTTTTAATCCTTATTTTTATTGATTTATTAGTTTAATACATTGTTAGCTTGTTGAATATTATTGTCACGATCTGATTGTTTCTATGAAGGTGAAAAATTAGCAATGTCTACATAGAACAAGGATATTTTGAACATGATGGAAAATCTCCACCTGGATAAGAGTTATAACGAGCGTATTTGATAGCTCTTGGATGCTTTTGATACACTTTAAAATCTGGGAGTGATGAAAGCATACAATTGCCTAGTATTGTTGTTGTGGGAGACCAGTCATCTGGTAAATCCAATGTACTTGAATCTCTGGTAGTGGAAGGTATTATTAACCTACTATGGCTAGGGAATTTGTACTTGAATCCCCCTAATCATGAGGTTTCAGAGATCTAAAAGCCAAGAGACTGATATTACCATAGAATACAATGGAGTAAAGAACAACATTTTTGAGTGTGAAATTACAGAAGCTCTAAATGCGGCTATAAATGAAATTACGAGAGCCTCGGAAGGGTATCACGACACCAAAATTACATGGAGCGTAAGTAAATCCAATGCTCCAGATCTCACAATGGTGGATTTTCCAGGCATCACCAGGGTGCTTGTACATGGCCAGCCGCAGGACATTTATGACCAAATTTCTCAGGTTATCAAATAGTATATAACTCCCAAAGAGAGTATAATTCTGAATGTGTTGTCTACCTCTGTCAATTTCCCAACTTGTGAATCTATAAGAATGTCACAATTAGTTGATGAAAATGGTCAAAAAACTTTGGCGGTGGTTACGAAGGTCGACAAAGCTATTGAAGGTTTGTTTGAGAAAGTTACAGTGGATGTTGTGAGTATCGGCCTTGGATACGTCTGTGTCAGAAATAGAATTGGGAATGAATCAAATGCCCAGTAAGACAGCTGGAGAAGGAACTATTTCAATGAGACCAAAATCTTTCAAAGATTGACAAATCCATGGTTGGAATACCTGTATTGGCCGAGAGGCTAATGCAGATCCAAGCAATAGGTATAAGCAAATGCTTTCCTTAAATTGTGAAAATATAGGCTCAACATTATTTAGGAGGCATTCAGATCTCAATGCATTGAATAGGAATTTTTCTAACTTAGCGAGAAGCTATGATTGAATTCATGAGATTGATGGATTCCATCAAGGTAATGCTACACAAGCTCATTATATAGGGAGACATCTATTTTCTCCTAATGAGTCCGACATGCATAGTATTACGTGTCTCACTAGAATTTTCAAGGATTACACGCACGACCTCCTTGTTGCAACAAATGTGCTCTCCACGAATAAGTTTCTTGTTGAAGAAATAAATTTAATGGAAGAGGCACAAGGAGTTAGTCTTCCCAACTTCTTAACTCATTCTATTTTCCTAAACCTTCTTTAGAATCATGTTGATTTGTTTGCTAAATGGAGCAGAGATTTAGCTATACAGGCCTATAATTATTTAGATAGATTCATATGTCATGTATCAAATCTCCATCCTAATACAACTAGATCTTCAATGATGTGGTCTCAAGGAACCAGCAGTCACTTAAGTTCCCAAAAGTATTTGTATGCACTCAAGAGACACTACGGAGCCTTGGGACAAATAAAACATTCAATGGGAGCTTCCTAAGAGAAATATCAAATATGAATTTGGGCTCATTTGGATCTGAAATAAAATCTTTTACATTTGCAGAGGCATTGTGACTCATTGGAGGGCTTGAAGCATTACATGAGAGCCTTTGGAGTGGGTGAAAGTCTTCTAAAACTTGTTTTGAAAGGAAAACAATTCTGAGGGACTTTAATTGTGAACTGCGGTCCCAAATCTATACAAATTATGAAATATTTTAATTCCTTTCTCAAACCAAAAGAAGGTCGAGTATCCTCTTGTCAAGGCAAGGATCTTGTCAAGAATTCTTTGTGTGCATGAACCAATTTGTACTTTTTAAGGTGAATGTAAGGGCAAAAACACTTAATTTATAATGAGGAAAATCACAAATAATTACTAAGGTGATACTAGTAAGCTAACATGCACAATGAAATTTAGCAAAAAATAGTAGATCTATACAGGGAAAATCACAACAATACTAGTAAGGTAAAGTGACTAATCAGGGAATATTGATTCACAAGATTAATACTGCATACACAAGACTACAAAATAACTTGGAAAGGCAAGAGTAATTCAACACTCAGAGGGTAAAACTGGAAGAAATTGCTTTAGTACTCATATCAAAAGTTCTTAGGAAAAATCTCTGAAAAAACCCCCCTTTTTTTGTGCTTTACAAGAGCACACAATATATAGCAAAAGTTCACCCCTTCCTAAAAATAGCCTCAAGGCTATACTCGCCCATGTATCCTAATTTTATCCTTTATTTAATAATAAATAAAGGAATAAAATAATACAAACTAAAGTATGTGATAAAAATAGGCATTATCAGCCTTAGATACAATTCAGTCAAACTGCAGTTGACTATTCTATTTTTAGGAAAGAAAGATGAATAATTGCTAAATTTAAAAATTACTTGCTATGCAAGTCTTCTCTCTTTGCACATGCAAGTTTGTCATCTTCTCTATTCTCATCCTGATTGTGAAGGCATGCAAAATTATCTCCTGTGTGTAGGCAAAAGGATGCAACCTTAGCCATATTTGCAAAATTTAAGATGAAGTGGGGACCACCTCCTAAGTGCACATGTTCTGTTTTTTGTTCACTTTCCTAGATAGTCACATGAGTGACACCTGCGAATTTTGTTTGAAACCCCATGTGGGGACCACCTTTGATTTTAGATGCTGCCACATTGTGGACTTAGGCATAAGCATGTATATAATATCAAAGGGGACCACCCTTGGGCTAGCCCACCATGCATTAGTTGATCCGCCACCTTTGGGCCTTGGCACATAATACAAATTTTGCCCTTTTGGGACTTTGGCATATAATGATGTCTTTTTAATTTTTTGGGTATGCACATAGTTTAGACTTTGGAAAGTCTTGGTGAATTATTTTGTTGACCATCCACGTGGGCTGGCCCCCTCTCCATGATGACTCACCCTTCGCTTAACCTTGGTCTGTGGTAACTGACCGTGGCGGTTTTAACTTGGATTTTGTGAAGCATTTTGGGGCCCTTGATCTACGTTTTGGTTTTGTTTCCACCATTGATCTTCTAACTGCGATTAGGGTTCTACCCTTGAGCATTCAATGTGGTTGGTGGCATTTAATTGGACCTTATCACATGGGGACCTGTGGAGAATGACCACCGTTCATCTTGGCACTTGGCATTTGTTTGATCATTGATCTCGTCCATGGGTAAGGGTTTGGAACCCTAGTTTCGAATGTGAATTTATACACTCGAGCTTGGCATTTGGTCATTTCATTTGCATTTTCACTCTGCGGGTGAAGCCCTGGCAAAATTTTTACTAGCTCTTTGATTTTTGATGAATGCCGGGAAACTTGGAGGTCTTTGAGCTTGCATTACTATTTTCTCGATCACCGACGCCATTGTTTCTCGACTGTGCATGCATTTTCTGAAGAATCTCGAAGGTATTTTGTTGTTCTTGTCTTCGTAGCTTGGTTTTCCTTTCAAAATATGATCTAAAGATCATTTTCATCATCTTGCTCTGTACTTCTTGTGGAGTGATGAATCTTGGTTTTCCTTTTGGTTTTCTCTAGTTTTGGTAGTTATAGAAATGAACTCGGATGAGCCTTGTGGAAGGAGATGCCACCATTTTTTTTCTTTCCTGCTTTGCTTCGTCCTTGGGAAATGGTGAGTTATAACACTATTTTTACCTTCTGTTCGAGCTCAGGTTTTCATTTTTTTGTAACTCTAAAAGTGGAAAACTAAGTAAAACGTTCAAAAACATTTTGTGGGTTCAGTCCCTTCTATTTGGACTTCGAGTTTCCTTTTGTTAATCTGGCTTGGTACTTTGACTGTTTTCACTCTTATGGTGACATGCGAGCTTAGAACTCTATTTCATTTCATCCTGTAGATGCACACTATTTGTTTGGCATTTAAAACATGAGCTCCTTTTCATCTTACTTCCTATAGATAGATGCCTACTTGGAGTTTGTAAGATCTTCTCCATGTTGTACATGCATACTTTGTACTTCGTAATCCTTCTCTCATTCTGTAGATGTGATGTTTGTACAATTCTGGGTACCTGTAAGTTGTATCTTATTTTGTGGCTCATTTTCTCTTTTTGATGTAAATGAAAGAAAGTTTGCACTTCTGAGCTTGGACTTGTAAACAGTTCCATTTCTGCAGTTTGTAAATCTTAACTAAGCATTTGTAACTTTAATTGAGCTCTCCATTTGATTGTAGACCTGTATTTTTCCTTCCTCTTGTAGGTGCATAATTGTAATTTGTGATTACTTCTTTGCATCTGTAGAGGAAAAACACTTGTAGTTTATCAACCCTTTCTTCATACTGTAGAAGTAAAAATGATTTGTTTCTGGAGTAGTTTCCTTTTCTAGATAGATGCTTGTATCTTAATCTGCTTGAGTTGAAGCTCCTGTAGATTCATCTTTCTCTTTGTAGATGTGATTCAAACCACTTTTATGAACCACTGTGCATGCATACTTGTAGTTTATCTCACTTCTGGAAAGCATGCTTTGATTTGAAAACCTGTTGAGCTTTGTAGTTTGTTCCTTCAGTTGGAAGATGAATGCTACTTGTGTATTCTGTAGCTTGACAATTGCATTCAGAATGATAAATCTGGAAGTTGTATGTTGTTTATTTGTTGCAAACATGATTGCATACTGTTTGTATAATGAAGTAAATATCTCTTTTCTGGAAGGTGAAAGAAAATATTTAGTTTTCTTTTCTGTAATAGCACTTCACTTCCAAAAGTTATAGTAGTAATTTTGTTTCATTTCTTGCATTATTTCTCAATTCTATTTTTTCTGGAAAAGTCCATTTTGCAAGGGAAACTCTGGAAAAAAATTTTTCCAAAATCCTTCTCTTTCCAGATTTTGATGATTTGACCTTTCTAAAAACATGTAAACATCTTTTCTTGCTTATCTTGATCATTTGAATGAGCTGTTCATGTTGGCTTTACTTGATTCATTGCAACTTCTGAAAATTTGCAAAGTAGTTGCTCTTTGATTCACACTTGAATTTGGAAATTAAAAGGAACCTTTGATAGCTGTAGCATGATGAGAATCTAGAATACTGTATGTTTCATTTGATCATGATATCAACATAGAAGTGATGAAACATGTACTTTTCTTGACTTTTTTTATTCCTTTTGAAGCTCAGATAGCTTAGAAAGCAATGTAGTAGCTAAAAAACATGTGTTTCAATTCTTGTTTTAAATCAAAAGTCAATTTTACAAGGGGAGACTCTGGCAAAAAAATTTTTTTCAAAATCCTATTTTTTTCTCTCTCCTTTTCTAGATTTTTGATCCTGATTTGCAAAAATACCTCTTTTTGACTTATTCTGATGCTTCTTTCTTCTGTAAACCATCTGAAAATGATATTTGTCTTTATTCAGTAGATGCTTCCTTCTTAAATAGTTAACTGATTTTCAATCAATGTTGCAACCTGTTCCTACAAAATTCAGAAATGAGTTAGAAATAAATAGGCTTTTGGCCTCTCTTGTATCCATGTGGTTTATTTCTTCTTCTCTCCTTGTTCTGCAATTGTTTTCCAACTTTCTACATGTGTCATTCTTCAAATCTGTTTCTCTCACAAGTTGCTTCAGATTCTACCTTTCTAAATCAATCCTTAGCTTCTTTGATCTTCTCTTTTCAGATTCACTTTATGGACTCTACCTCTTCCTTGCTTGCCAGCTCATCTGTATTTCTTTCTTTCAAGTACCATTAGATGCATTGAATTCAAAATATGTATTTTCTTTTAGAACATGAGTATTGGAATAACATTGTACCCTGAGCTCAATTTTGATAGATACTTCTCTTGTCTTGTAGGTGTTAAGAAATGGAGATGGAAGTGGAAGATGGAAGAGTTGAGATGGAGATGGAAAGGCTGAGGAGTGGAGACAGAAGACAAAAAAGGAAATGATGGGTTCCTTTTTACTCCTCTACTCTTGTTCTTTAGCACATGCGTATTCTCATTTCCATGTATATGATGAGTCACTTAGTCATATCCCATGGCTTGTGTGGGAAAGCTTATGATCTCTTATGAATAAAGCATTAAATTGAAATAATGAGTTGATTATCTCTTTCTGCATTCAGTTTTCCTTTGATTGTACAATGATGTAGGCAACTCAATATCTCAATAAAATGAATTAACATAAGGGATAACTTGAAGTGAATACCTGTAACTCCAGTGGATAATCATTGAATGAAATGTGTCTCTTTGTATGTTGTGTGATTATCTTAGCTTCCATTCTTCATTTTGACTCCTTTCTGCTATCTCCATTTGGACATTATTGTCACTGTTTGTTTGTCAATATTTTCTTGATGGAAGTAGCAGGAAAGGAGTCAATTGTAATCTTTTATGGTAGCATAGATAAATGCAAACTCATTAATCATGACAACTTTAATGAATACAGAGCAATAAATCTGATAGGCACACAGATAATAACCGTGAATCTGATTACTTGAAAACTACCACTATGTCTATTGTTCCAAAACTATACACCTTACATACTCTGTAATCCGGTGTCTTCATCAAGATAACACAGATGTCCTTCGGGGCTTGTGTTCTTTTGCTGAGGATATTCATGAAATTACAGACTATGTGAGTTGTTACATTTTGTAACAACACACATAGCACATGTAGATTTCACTTAATCTCTTTCACAAATCAGCAATAACAAAATAATCTGATATAATTCCCTTAGCTTAGGTATACTTCACCAAAGCTATCCATCGTAACAAAGTTTTGAGTTGCCCATTTTTACACAAGTGCAAAAATTGTCAACATTTCTTGCGATCCTGTGGGGAAAGCTACCTACTAGCTTGTAGACTAGTGCCTTACTTTTGTCCATTGGGTATGGAGTCCAAATCTATAACCAAAATCTGCCTTTTTCAAAGGTCCAACCCTTTCAAAACAACTAAAGCTGGGAAAAATCTAGCAAACTAGACCATGTGCATGAATGCACTTATTGAAAACAAAGAATGATGCAATGTGAAACTACACTTATTGAAAGGGAAATCCTACTCTAACCAATCACTGTAAGATTTTCAATAACAGTGTTTGAGAAACATACCATTCACAGGAATGGGGAGTTCCTCTCCATTCAGCTTGGAAAGCTGAAAAAGCATTGTGTTCTTTGCAAGCTGATATCATGTAAGGACCACTCCAGAGTGTATCAAACTTTGAGTGTCTTCCTGGCTTAGCACGATCAACATCCCATTTCAACACAATATCTCCTTCATTGAAGATTCTGAATTTGGCTTTCTTGTCAAAAGTCTTCTTCATCTGTTTCTGATTTTTCTCCATATTCAAATGAGCTTGATCTCTTAGCTCTTGTAATTCCATCAATTCTACATAATGGACCTGCAATGGTTCATTCTCAAGTAATTCCATTTGATGCAGTAAATCCAATGCAGGTAACTCAACTGAAATTGGCATTCTAACTTCTTTCCCATACACAAGTTTGTATGGTGAGTTTCCAACTGATCTCTTAGGGGTCACCCTATCAGCCCAAAGTGTTGAATTCAACATTAGATGCCAAGCTCTTTGATTATCCTTGAGTGTTCTTCTGATGATCCTTAACAAATTCTTGTTAGTGCTTTCAGCTAAGCCATTACCTTGTGGGTAATAATTAGATGAAGAGCTCAAGTAGATTCCATGGCTAATAGCCCAATCTATTACTTTAGCACCGAGAAATGCTAAAGCATTATCTGATATGATAGTTGCTTGGAACACCAAATCTATAGACTATACCTTCATAGAAAGCTAGTATTGAAGCTTCATTAGCATCCTTCAAGGCTACTGCTTCAGTCCATCGTGTAAAGTAATCTGTAGTAGTTAGAATCCATTTGTGTCCTTGTGAAGAAGGTGGGTTAATCATCCCAATAAAGTCAAGACCCCACTGCATAAAGGGTTGATCAACTGAAATAGGTTGTAAAGGCAAGTGAAGCTAAACGTTCTTTTCCGACAAAGAAAGCACATTTCTTGCACTTTCTGATCCATTCAAAATAGTCCTTAAATATGCTAGGCCAATAGTAACCTACTTTCATGATCTTCAAAGTTGTAGTACATGCTGAGAAGTGACCTCCTGCAGGTCCTTCATGGAATTCTGATAATATCTTCTGAATCTTGTCATAATCGACACATCGCAACAAGATTCCATTTATATCTCTTTTAAACAATACACCATCAACGAAGAGATAAGGAATAGCTTGTAATCTGAAATATCTTCATTTATTCTTATCCATACCTTCCGGATAAGTGCCATGTTGTAAATAGTCAACCAAATCAGTCATCCATCTTGATTCCTGAATTTCTTGAGAAGGTTCAGGTTGCTGATTTTCTGGTTGCAACATAACGTTTGATTGCTGATACGTGGTTTCAGCATGGTGTTCTGAAACTTTAGGTTTTGCATCCTGTTGTTTCTCCATATCAGCAATTAGATGCTCACATAAACCTTTACCTCAAACTATCTTGGCAACTCGGATATCAACATCATATTCCATAACCTTCATTATCCAACCTGCTCTTTTCTCATTCAACTCTTTGTTCAACAAGAAAGCTTTCACATTTGGATGAGAAACAAGAACATGAATTCTATTGTTTGAAAGCATGTACTTAAAATTATTTAGTCCTCTGACTACGGAAAGTACTTGTTTTTCAAGGAATGTGTACCTTGTTTCGTAATCGTGCAAGCTTTGTCCAAAGAAAGCAATTGGTTGTTTGATATTCTCATCATTGACCTGAGTTAGAATAGCTGAGATTGTTTCAGCTCCTGCAAGTGCATACATTGTAAAATCTTTGTCAAAATTTGGATTTGCAAGAGTAGGAGCCTGAGAAATAGCTGTTTTAATAGCCTCAAAACCTTCTCTCCCTTCGCTGGTCCAAGAGAATGTTTTCTCTTTCCTTAGCATGGTGTCAATGGCTTAACCAATGCTGTAAAATCTGGGACAAATCTTCTGACAAAGTTGATTTTTCCCAGAAAGCTCTGTAATGCCTTCTTGTGATGAGGTAATGATAGTTGTGATATGGCTTCAATTCTGAAAGGATCAATTGCTAAACCCTATTTGGAAACAATATGGCCGAGTAGCTTACCTTCATGTACTGAAAAGATAGACTTTTTGGGATTCAAAGATATTCCAAACTACTGCTAGATCTGAAAAGTCTATCTCAAATGCATTAGATGTTCATCAGAATTTTTTGAGAATACAGTGACATCATCTAAATAAACAAGTATGCATTTATTTAGTAGGCTACAAAATCCATGTCCATTGCATGTTGAAACGTTGCACCGGCATTTGAAAGACCAAAAGGCATTCTTTTATAAGCGTAAGTACCCCACTTGGTGGTAAAAGTTGTTTTATATCTATCTTCTCCTCGACTAAAATCTGATTATATCCACTGTAACCATCTAGAAGGGATAGTCTATCTGATCCTGAAAACTATTCTCAAAATCTGATCCATGTTCGGTAGTGGATAATGATCTTTTAATGATGCTTTGTTAAGATCTCTAAAATCCACACATAATCTGATTTCTCCATTCTTTTTCCTAACTGGAACAAGATTTGCTACCCAACTTGAATGCTTAACTGGGAAAATAATTCCTGATTCAATCAATTTTGATAATTCTTTCCTCATAAGAGGTTCTATTCTAGGATTTATAGGCCTTTGTTTCTACCTAACTTGGTTTAGAATTTGGTTGTAATTCAATCATATGTTGTGCTAGACGGGGTCAAACCCTTTCAAGTCTTGGTATCTCCAAGTGAAAACATCTTTAAATTCAGTGCAAAGCTTAATAAAAGACTATTTTTCGATAAGGAACATACCTTTCCAAGAAATAAGTTCTTTCCTTCATCAACTGAAACCTCTTCGTAATTATCAACATGAGTAGACATCTTAGCTTTGTCCTTTCTTAACTGGTCATCAGTGTTGAAGATGTCTTCCAATGTGACAAGTCCTCGAGGAAACTTGTTTGTCTTTAACTAAACAATTTGGTCACCATATAGATGTTGTAATTTATCCTGATTTACTACAGAAAATTCAGCTTCTTGCTGCAAAAACCTACAGATTTGATCATCACTCTCAAACACCTACCAATTAGATTCATTATCAGGTATAGAAGGTCTGACAATCAACTTAACATGAGGCTGAACTTTGTTGCTTTCTATTTGTTCCAGCACTTCAAAACTAGCACCAACTACTGCCAGTCTATCAACATGTTTATTTTCAGCTCTAGGAATAGACTGAATATTAATGGCATCAAAATCTTCCATTAAGTCTGAAACTCTATGCCTGTAAGACTTCATTAATGGATTCTTACATACATTGAAGTTTTTTACTTGATTTATTACTAACTCAGAATCACCAAAGACTTGTAACGTGTTGATTCCTCTTTTTCTGGCCCAAAGTAAGCCATGAATTAACACTTCGTACTCAGCTACATTACAAGTGCATGAAAATTGAAGACTCAGAGCTGTAAAATACCTTTCGTTTGTTGGGGAAGTGAGCATCAGACCTGCTCCCTGCCCCTTCTTATTCTTAGCTCCATCAAAATGAAGCTTCCAAATCCCTTCTGTTTTATTTTCTATTTTGGACAGCAAGGGAACTACACTTTCTTCGTGCATGCAATAAACACCAAAAAGATGTTCTTCAACTATTTTCTCATCCATGAACATGTTAGAAACACCTTCTAGTGCTGAAATCTGAGCTACATCATCAAAATCAGATTGATCTAAAGCTGAATAATTTGCTACTGCATTTGGTGAATGAGGCTCAATATGAAATCTAGCCAATGGCTCAGAATTTATGGTAACCTTAGTGCCATAACGTGTAGTGAAAAATAAGAAAGACCAATCAGAAGAGAGGTAGCCTCCTATTTTTGTAAAGTCTCTAGATAGGCACAAAGCAAAATATGGAGGTAAATCCACAACAGTAACATCTTGTAAAATGGAAACATTTGGGCAAGCATGTAACGTTACCTCCAAATTTCTGATTACTCCAACT
The DNA here is from genome assembly GCA_018340775.1 of Taxus wallichiana var. yunnanensis. Classification (NCBI taxonomy): domain Eukaryota; kingdom Viridiplantae; phylum Streptophyta; class Pinopsida; order Cupressales; family Taxaceae; genus Taxus; species Taxus wallichiana. The sequence continues at coordinate 255,583,783 of CM031238.1, read as the reverse complement.
ATATTGGTTGCAGTCCCATCAAGCTGTAAAACACTCCTTTCTGTAGGTTCATATTGCAGGCCTAATTTTTCAGCAATTGACTTAGGCATGACTGTACTACTTGCACCGCTGTCCACCATACAGTTATGAACTAAATTTTCTCCAATGATCAGAGATAGGTAAAAGGGTGGTGGCTTCTTTATGTCATGAGCATTTAGAACCTTCTGAACCATCCATCTAACATCCTTTACGTGATCTTGATCAAGTGTTCCAAGGACCATATCTATATTTTGGACTTCCTTTACTATTGTTTTTGAAGAAATCTGCAGTTTAGCTAGTTCATGAGAGAGTAAATCCTATTGTCCTGAATGCTTAAGGCATCCCACATCGAGATGTTAACATTGTGCTTCTTCATCACATCAACAATATTAAAAGAAGCAACAGTCTTAGAGATAGACTCGACCATTTTAGCATAAGCTTTAGCAAAAATTGATTCTACTTCGGTAGCCTTGGATATCTGAGGGATAAACAATCTTCTTGGATCAGGCTGAAGTTGTTTTTGTTGCTCTTTACCAGCTGCAACACTTGCTATTTTCTGAGGGACAACAGGACTGTTGGCTAGTTTTGAGACTGTAGATGTTGATATATCAGTAATAATGGGCAGCATAGGTCTGTTTTGTTGTTTTTTATTTTTGGTAGCTTTCTCTTGAGCTCTAGTGGTAACAACAATGAAATCCTCCTCATTAAAGCTGACCAAATTCTGTTCAGGTGTTTTCTAAACATGACTTTCTTGCTGCCCACCCTCCATTTGAGGTATGAACAATGCTTCAGATTGAGGTTGCGCAATAAGATTCAGGTTCAGGAATGCATTTGGGCAATTTGTAGTTTGATGAGGTTGATTACAAGGTTGGCACCACTCTTCTATAGCCATATTAACTAGAACCAAAGCATTAGATGCACTAGGAACATTAGAATCAAACTGCCTTTGCTGATAAGGCTGCCTGTAATTTTGATTCTATTGGTAAGGCTACCTATTCTTGGTTTTGCTGATAAGGAGCTTGATATGGCCTATTAGGCAATGTAAGCTTATTTTCAATTGATGTCAGCTTATTTCCCATGGTTTGCAAGGCTTTAAACATATCTGGGGATGGGGCTGCAATAGTAGGCTCTACGATTGTAATAGGTTGTGGGATAGGAGCTAAATCTACCAAAAATGGCATTGTAGGCCTTGGTGCTAATTTTCCATCCTGAATAAGGTTGTTTTCAGCTTTTATAGCAGTGTCATAGGCCCTGGAAGAGTAAAAGCTCCCATGGATTGAATCATAGTTGCAATATCACTATTCAATGCTCTGAGGTAATAAAGGAAAGCGTGATCAGCTTGAGGCTTAACACTTGTTGGGATTCTTTCCCAAGTTCTAGCAAAACAAATGTTGAAACTAGACAAAAATTCATGAGGGGCTCTCTTGATAGTAGATAGTTGTTCTATCAGGGACAAATGATCTGAATTGTCTTGGAACTGTTCCAACAATTTCTCTCCTAATTCATCCCAAGTTCTTATGCTTCCAATCTCTAGGTTCCTATACCATTGCAAGGCTTGTCCTTTAAAAGATGCAGCTAAAAGTCTTAAAGCTACGTCTTCATGAGTAATATTGTGGACTGCACATATGGCTGCAACATCTTTGATGTGTTCAGTTGGTGTAACTTGATTTTCACCGGTAAATGATGGCAGACTTTTCAGAGTAGCATTAGGAATGTCATGATACACTGTAATTACTAATGGGCTGCCATTAGTAAAGGCTACAAAATTTCTGGGTGGTTGAATAGCCATTGGAAAAATCGGGATATTGATTGAAAAATTTATTCGTGGTGAAGGAATATCAGGAGGGTTTTCAAAACCAGGTCTGTTATAAGGCAAAAGTATTACCAACCCTTCTTCTTCTAGCAGATTTCAAAGGTAAAGAAACAAACTCAGGAGGAATACCTCTTACCGATGATCTTGTAGTCACTTTAGGCATGGAACATGCTGCAATACTTGGTCTGAAATCAGCTTTACGGAGTCACCAAAAGATCATAGAATCTTTAGAATTAATTTGCTGCAGCTTTTCTCCCAAAAGTAACTTTTATTTGTTGTAAATCTACTTTTGATCTGCTCTAGAATCTAAAATTTGCATGCAGATCTGATTCGTGGTCCCACCGGCATGCCAAAAACTATTATCTCTCGAAAGTGCACCCGGTAGAGAGATGGCAGCAGGTGTTCTAAGTCTGCAAAATATCTCTCTCTCTCTCTCTAGATACAATGGGGACACCTCAGGTCTATGGGTATACCTATTTTGAGGTGAACCTCTGGGGTTAAAAGGTCGGTTCCTTATTGGTGTTCACTAGACTACTTTCTGGGAGTTTTAGGGTTAGGAGTGACTAAAAATGAAATAATTACTAAGGTGATACACCAAATTTGAATAAAGAACTTGACTTGAGTGGAATACACAACTGACTTGTGAAGAATTCTTTGTGTGCACGAACCAATTTGTACTTTCTATAAAATGTAAGGGCAAAAACACTTAATTTATACTGAGGGAAAATCACAACAGTACTAGTAAGCTAACATGCACAATGAAATTTAGCAGAAAATAGTAGATCTGTAGCAGGGTAAAGTGACTAATCAGGGAATATTGATTCACAAGATTAATACTTGGCATACACAAGACTGCAGAATAACTTGGAAAGGCAAGAGTAATTCAACACTCAGAGGGTAAAACTAGTAGAAATTGCTTCAGTACTCATATCAAAAGTTCTTCTGGGAAAAATCTCTGAAAAAATCCCCCCTTTTTGCTTTGCAAGAGCACACAATATATAGAAAAAGTTCACCCCCTTCCTAAAAATAGCCTCAAAGTTGTACTCGCCCATGTATCCTAATTTTATCCTTTATTTAATAATAAATAAAGGAATAAAATAATACAAACTAAAGTACGTGATAAAAATAGGCATTATCAGCCTTAGATACAATTCATTCAAACTGCAGTTGACTATTCTATTTTTAGGAAAGAAAGATGAATAATTGCTAAATTTAAAATTACTTGCTATGCAAGTCTTCTCTCTTTGCACATGCAAGTTTGTCATCTTCTCTATTTTGTCCTGTTGTGAAGGCATGCAAAATTATCTCCTGTGTGTAGGCAAAAGGATGCAACCTTAGCCATATTTGCAAAATTAAGATGAAGTGGGGACCACCTCCTAAGTGCACATGTTCTGATTTTTTGGTTCACTTTCCTGGATAGTCACATGAGTGACACCCTTGCAAATTTGTTTGAAACCCCATGTGGGGACCACCTTTGATTTTAGAATGCTGCCACATTGTGGACTTAGGCATAAGCATGTATATAATATCAAAAAGGGGACCACCCTTGGCTAGCCCACCATGCATTAGTTCCGCCACCTTTGGGCCTTGGCACATAATACAATTTTTTCCTTTTCGGGACTTTTGGCATATAATGATTTGTCTTTTTAATTTTTGCGGGTATGGACATAGTTTAGACTTTGGAAAGTCTTGGTGAATTATTTTGTTGACCATCCACGTGGGCTGCCCCCTTCTCCATGATGACTCACCCTTCGCTTAACCTTGGTCTTTGGAACCTGACCGTGGGCGGTTTTAACTTGGATTTTGTGAAGCATTTTGGGACCCTTGATCTATGCTTTGGTATTTTCTCCACCATAGATCTTCTAACCCTGATTAGGGTTCTAGCTTGAGCAATTAATGTGGTCGGTGGCATTTAATTGGGCCTTATCACCTGGGACCTGTGGAGGAATGACCACCATTCGATCTTCCACTTGGCATTTGATGGGTCATTGATCTCGACCATGAGTTAGGGTTTGGAACCCTAGTTTTGAATGTGAGTTTATACCTTCGAGCTTGGCATTTGGTCATTTCATTTGCATCTTCACTCTGCGGGTGAAGCCTGGAAAAAAATTTTTACTTCTCTCTGATTTTTTTTTATGAATGCTTGAAACTTGGAGGTCTTTGAGCTTGCATTTTTTTTTTTGAAATCACTCGACGATGCCATTATTGCTTGACTCATTTATGCATTTTTTTAAGAATCTCAAAGGTATTTTGTTGTTTTTGTCTTCATAGCTTAGTTTTCCTTTCAAAATATGATCTAAAGATCATTTCATCATTATCTTTCTGTATTCTTCTCATGGAGTGATGAATCTTTGTTTTCCTTTTGGTTTTTTGTCTTTTGGTAGTTTATCGAACTAGATAATGAACTCTGACGAGCCTGTGGAGAGAAGTCGTCACCATTTTTTTTTTTTTTTTTTCTTCTTCTTGGGAAATGGTGAGTTATAACACTATTTTTCCTTTTTTTTGAGCTCAAGTTTTTTTTTTAACTTTTTAACTTGCAAATAAGTGGAAAACTAAGTAAAACATTCAAAATTTTTGTGGGTTCGGTCCTTTTATTGTGAACTTTGAGTTTCCTTTTGTTAATCTGGCTTGGAACTTTGACTGCATTTTCATCTTATGGTGACATGCTCGAGCTTAAAACTTTTTTTTTCATTTCATCCTCGATAGATGCACACTTTTTTTGTTTGGCATTTAAAACATGAGATCCTTTTCATCTTACTTCATTGATAGATGCTCTACTTGGAGTTTGTAAGATCTTCTCCATGTTGTACATGCATACTTTTACTTTTTAATCCTTCTCTCATTCTTAGAGATGTGATGTTTGTACATTTGGTATGTATCTTTCTAAGTGTATCTTATTTTGTGGCTCATTTTCTCTTTTTCGATGTAAATGAAAGAAAGTTTGCACTTTGATTAGAGCTTGGACTTGTAAACAATTTCCATTTCTCTTTTGTAAATCTTAACTAAGCATTTGTAACTTTAATTGAGCTCTCTCGAGGGCACATTTCCATGTAGAGACCTTATTTTTCCTTCCTCTTGTAGGTGCATAATTGTAATTTGTGATTACTTCTTTGCATTTGTCAGAGAGGCAAAACACTTGTAGTTTATCAACCCTTTCTTCATATAGATAGAAGTAAAAATGATTTGTTTTAGAGTTCTTTCTTTCTTTTTTAGATATGATGCTTGTATCTTAATCTTCTTTCAGTTGAAGCTCATGTAGATTCATCTTTCTCTTTGTAGATGTAGTTCAAACTACTTTTATGAACCCTGTGCATGTGTACTTGTAGTTTATCCTTTTCTAGAAGGCATGCTTTGATTTGAAAACTTGTTGGGCTTTGTAGTTTTACTCCTTCAGTTGGAAGTTGAATGCTACTTGTGTATTCTGTAGCTTGATATTTGCATTCAGAATGATGAATCTGGAAGTTGTATGTTGTTTATTTGTTGTAAACATGATTGCATATTGTTTGTATAATGAAGTAAGTATCCCATTTTGAAGTGAAAGAAAATATTTAGTTTTCTTTTCTGTAATAGTACTTCACTTCCTAGAAGTTATAGTAGCAATTTTGTTTCATTTTTCATTATTTCTCAATTCTATTTTTCTGGAAAAGTCCATTTTGCAAGGGGAAACTCTGGCAAAAAAATTTCAGAATCCTTCTCTTTCCAGATTTTGATGATTTGATCTTTCTAAAAACATGTAAACATCTCTTTCTTGCTTATCTGATCACTTGAATGAGCTGTCCATGCTTGACTTTACTTGATTCATTGCAACTTTTCTAAAAATTTGCAAAGTAGTTGCTTATTTGATTCACACTTAAATTTGGAAATAAAAGGAACCTTGATAGTTGTAGCATGATGAGAATCTGGAAACCTGTATGTTTCATTTGATCATGATATCAACTTTAAAAAAATGATGAAACATGTACTTTCCTTTGATTGTTTTTATTTCTTTTGAAGCTTGGATAGCTTAGAAAGCAATGTAGTAGCTAAAAAACATGTGTTTCAATTCTGTTTTAAATCAAAAGTCAATTTTACAAGGGGAGACTCTGCAAAAAAATTTTCAAAATCCTATTTTCTCTCTCCTTTTCCAGATTTTTGATCCTGATTTGCAAAAATACCTCTTTTTGACTTATTCTGATGCTTCTTTCTTCGGTAAACCATCTGAAAATGATATTTGTCTTTATTCAGTAGATGCTTCCTTCTTAAACAGTTAACTGATTTTCAATCAATGTTGCAACCTGTTCTAGCAAAATTCAGAAATGAGTTAGAAATAAATAGGCTTTTTGGCCTCTCTTGTATCCATGTGGTTTATTTCTTCTTCTCTCCTTGTTCTGCAATTGTTTTCCAACTTTCTACATGTGTCATTCTTCAAATTTGTTTCTCTCACAAGCTGCTTCAGATTCTACCTTTCTAAATCAATCCTTAGCTTCTTTGATCTTCTCTTTTCAGATTCACTTTATGGACTCTACCTCTTCCTTGCTGCCAACTCATCTATATTTCTTTCTTTTCATGCCATGTGTTTCTGTACTTCTTTCTTTCAAGTACCATTAGATGCATTGAATTTAGAATATGTATTTGCTTTTAGAACATGAGTATTGGAATAACATTGTACCCTGAGCTCAATTTTGACAGATACTTCTCTTGTCTTGTAGGTGTTAAGAAATGGAGATGGAAGGAAGATGGAAGAGTTGAGATGGAGATGGAAAGGCTGAGGAGTGGAGACAGAAGATAGAAAAGGAAATGATGGGTTCCTTTTTACTCCTCTACTCTTGTTCTTTAGCACATGCAGTATTCTCATTTCCATGTATATGATGAGTCACTTAGTCATATCCCATGGCTTGTGTGGGAAAGCTTATGATCTCTTATGAATAAAGCATTAAATTGAAATAATGAGTTGATTATCTCTTTCTGCATTCAGTTTTACTTTGATTGTATAATGATGTAGGCAACTCAATATCTCAATAAAATGAATTAACATAAGGGATAACTTGAAGTGAATACCTATAACTCCAGTGGATAATCATTGAATGAAATGTGTCTCTTTGTATGTTGTGTGATTATCTTAGCTTCCATTCTTCATTTTGACTCCTTTCTGCTATCTCCATTTGGACATTATTGTCACTGTTTGTTTGTCAATATTTTCTTGATGGAAGTAGCAAGAAAGGAGTCAATTGTAATCTTTTATGGCAGCATAGATAAATGCAAACTCATTAATCATGACAACTTTAATGAATACAGAGCAATAAATTTGATAGGCACACAGATAATAACCATGAATCTGATTACTTGAAAACTTCCACTATGTCTGTTGTTCCAAAACTATACACCTTACATACTTTGTAATCCGGTGTCTTCATCAAGATAACACAGATGTCCTTCGGGGTTTGTGTTCTTTTGCTAAGGATATTCATGAAATTACAGACTATGTGAGTTGTTACATTTTGTAATAGCACACATAGCCGCAGATTTCACTTAATCTCTTTCACAAAATTTAATATTTCATTGCATAAAGTTACAAATATTTAGCTTGGGGAAAAATTTACCTAATATATTCTTACAAACTAATTTGTTTATATGAACTCGTAAGTAGAAATTTTTCATGTGTTTATTGTATCTAATTAAAAGGTCTTCATATAGAAATATTTAGAGCTTTAAATGCAATCACCCATACTTTATATAGATAAATAAAGGCTTTCAATCTTATAACCTTCAAGCTTTGGTATTCATTGGATTTTAGATGAAGACTTCACAATGATTTAAAAATATTAAGAATATTAGAAAAGAAGAATTACGAAACTTGAATTCATTCCAATGTTTGAAAAGAATAATCTCTTTAGAAATGCTAAAGAATACCATTATAATTGTTATCTAAAGTTTATAAAACAAAAGAAAAGATGTATTCCATCATAATCGGATTAAATGGTGTTCGGATAGTTGCCACAAGCTGGTTTTGAACTTTCTTATCTCGCATATAGAACTACAAAAGATATACCTAATATTTCCTACAACAGGCAAAATGATGGTAAATATTGAAAAGATAAGAAAGGAATGGTTAGGAGAGAAAATTTGAGGAGAGAACAGGTTAAAGAAATACGGTTTCTAAAGATACCTTGTGGAACAAAGCACATAGTGCATGTCTTTTGTGTTTAAAAGAAAATTACAGAATTGAAAATATACACATAAATATTTATCTCTTCTCCTTTCCTTTTGAATAAAATAATGAGAAAAGAGAAGAAACTTAGGTCTATTAAATTTATTACCTTTGCCTAAAATATAAGAGACTAAAGCCTACATTGAAAATAATTTTCTGTTTAAAAACAAAATATAAAAGTGTGGGTAGAGAGAGTAGAGGTAATGACTAGAAACAATGATTATTCAAAGCTTGGGTATGGTTGCAAATCTTCAGTTAGATTCATGGAGCTCTAAATTTTTATAGAGTTTTGTACCCTTGCAAAGCTTCGTAGGCTTGTAAAGGATGTGCAAACCTACGAAGCTCTTCTAGTTCTGAACTCCAAAATGAACTACCAAGCTTGCAATGTTCCAAAGGGGTTGTGAAGCTCAACTTATGATGTGTAGGATAAACTAAAGATCTAGGGATGCTCCTGCAACATATACACTCGCTAAAATTGAAGACAAAAAACCTTAAAGCATTTTATGTGTACATAAAAGTATTTCTTGTCTTTAAATTCATTTGATTTTGATAGAGAACTTTAGAAGTAATTTTTTCAATTGGATACCATGATTTTCCCGCCAAAAATATTTTAGCAATGTCATTTTATACGCAAACCTTATTGGAGTAAACAAAAACTTAATTATACGTTGTGTGTATGACAACAAGAACTTTCCTTGGAAAGGACAATTCTTTTAGAGTGCAAAGAAATTTATGCTTCCATTTCTTAGGAAATTTTACACCTTATTAGGGTGCCATCAATAAAATTATTGGTCCAAATGCACAAAACAATGAAAACTCCCAACCCCAACTAAAAGGAACTCAAATTTTTCCCTTTATACATTGATGTTAAACTCTTATCGTCTAGGTCTAGTTGTAGAAAAGCTATCCATTATAATCTTAATTTTTTTCTTCTTGAATACTACTTAACACCTAGTTGCTAAGAAAATACCTCGATAGAACCCTTAATCAGATATTTCTAAGGTAAACCTTCAACCCAATATTTAAAGGGCACCATGTAGACCAAAATATACTTGTTAAGAAGGCACCCAAATACTTGAACAAACCACTTCTAAATATTTAAAAATCATAGTTGTTTAGCCCACTCAAGGGGATATTGTAAAACACATGCTTGAATCTAAAGATAAGTTTTACAATAAATAACATTTGTAGCATGAATTACTATAGATATAAATAATAATTTAAATTCTCAACAGTCACATTTACAAAATACGCATGGCTTCAAAGCACCAAAAAGTTACTCACACAATTCACTTTAAGAACGTATATTCAAACAACTACAATAAAAAAATGTACCGCATTTCAAAAAAATAAAATAACAAATGAACTTTGCACTTAGCGTCATGCATTCTCTATATCTTGATTCGAACATATCCATAGCAATGCGAGAGATCCAAAGCTTGTTTTAGCAAAAGGTAGAGTGTCTATTGATCCATGAGGATATATCTACATTCCAAAAGAATATAGCTCTCCAATAAATTTATCAAGCTTGTCCACTCTCTCTTGACATTAAAATAAACATGATGCACAAAAGAAAGAGACGATAATAATAGAATTTTCAGCATCAATAATTCTTTATAGGATATAAAAAGAAACTAATGTGGGCACAAATTTTTCCTGGGAAATTTAAACCAAAGAATATTGTATCCCACAAAATGGAACTCTCCATTCAGTTGCCCATATCAATCTTGTTTTGGATTGAAGTCTATACCAATTAACTAAATCAAGTTTTAGGTTCTTCTTGAATCATAGACTTTTTCTACAACATTAATGGTTCCTATATGTTATCAGACATGTTTGTTTATGTTTTATATAAAATTATTTCTACAAACTAATATAGATATTTAATTACCCAAAAGTGAGGAGCTACACTAGGCCAGGTCCGTATAATGGACAAAAATAGAGGCTAAAATTTATCGGTTCAAAAAATATGGCCATTTAGCGCAATTATCATAGGTATTATCCTTTGATCGAGGTTAAATTTGATAGCTATCTAAACAATCTTCTCAATCATTTTAATCATAACATACTTGAAAATATTTGAAATAAATGTCACATACTTGCACTTGGACATGGGTGTTTATGTTGGGCAGCTATAAGAATTGTTTATGATATTTGCAGTAGGGTCCCAAGCAATAGATCCAACAAAGAATTTCAAGGTTAATCTCCCTTTATGGAAGATCAGTTCATGATGAAATAGCCTTGGCTGGAGCCTGATACGGGAGGCAAGCCAACTATTGAGATGAGGGGGACAAGGAAATGTTTTCTGTTTTCGATATGCTTTTGAGCATGCTACTAATAATCCTTGTTATAATATTTTACTTGTTGATATTGATAGTATCCATTAGATAGTGTCTAGTTTTATTCTTGCAAATACTGGTTACTTAGAAAGTAGTGTTGATGATTGGTATATTTTTCATGAACTTGGCAACAAGACAGGTAGTGTCTTATATTGAACTACCTTATTTATCCTTTAGAATTGAGTGTAGTCTAATCCCATTGAGCAATTGATTTGGCATGCTTTACCAACAAAGTGAATATTTTATTTTAAAATATTAAAAATTAAAAGAAGGAATTTTTGAGACGAAAAAAAAGTTAGAGACAAAAGTAAACTTTTCTCTCTAACTTTTGTCTCAAAATAGGGCCCCGTAGTAGTGGGACAATGATATAGTGAGTAAGGATGTTATCAAACATTATCTTCAAACACTAAAAGATACTATAGAAAATAACCTTAGATAATTGGGAGGTAACATTCATGTAATGAATATTGAAATACATCTACGGTTGAAAGCAATGAGAAATGAGATTATGAGTATTCTTTACAACATGAATATGGGCATGAATTTTCATTCAATTCACGTGGGTTCCTCAAAAAATACACACCCATATCGAAATAATATACCCTTTAATCCAAAATGAAACCAACCAAAGGGGGTCCTTTGCCCAAAGTGATGGACCTTTGGGCTAGTGGTAGAACATGATCTAAAAAATAGAAAAGGGCAAGTTTATTGGTCATGATGTGATCACATGGATAAACCAAATGAAGATTTTTTATCTACATCAATTCCCATATGGAAAGAAGGTGGTAATGGCATCCTTGTATCTAGATCAAGAATAATTCATTTGGTATAGATTGATATGTGAGAAGAAGAAAAAATAAGGGTCTCCTATTACTGTTTTATGTTCACTAATGACCTCCAAAATCACTATAGTTATAGTGTTATAGACAACTACTTTAACGTTTTAGAAATAATTATTTTAATTAATTACTAATTTATAATTTTATTAATTTTTTATTGTTTTTCATTGATTCTTATTAATTAGTAATTATCATTTCTAATTTTTGTATTAATCTATATATATATTAAATTTGAAATTTAATTAGTAATTAATTTTTTATTTTTTATTTTACTTTTAAAAAATTCTATTAATTATTAAGTTTTTCCATTTTTTTAGACCATCTTCTCAACGTTATAAAATTTAGTCTTGATAACTGTCTACCACATAAATAATGCAATAGATCCATGCAAGGGGAATGGAATCAATACCTAGAGCTAACCTACTTGTAGCCATCTGTGTGAAATATACCTTTTTCGGATTTATTTTATATTCAAGATTTCCAACCAAATTTTCACAAATAACAACTTGATTTTTTTTTATGACAGCAGATATATAGAAAAATATGATAGCAAAATACAGCTTATGGAAGCAATGTATAAAATCAAAAATAACCAATATCTTCACTTTTATTGCAATTAAACTAGCATGCAACAAAATGCAAGTAACATGCATCAACATGCAATTACATGCAATAATAAGAAGTTTACCGTGATAAAATAGATGATATCTCTTCTCAATATGACTATATTCTCTTTCGACTTGAAACTAGATCAAAAAGCCTCTCGAAACACTTAATTTGACAACCCGATCTGAATAAACTGCACAATAGTAAACTAGGGATGGATCTTTCACCATCAAAGAGTGTTCTACTAGATGGTTCAAAGCACAATTCTCTGTCCCACTTTGTGTTGCAAAAATGCAATTAATAGGTTTGGAAGGATGAGAAATTAGGGAGTTTGCATGAACACACCTTTCGTGTGAACCCCCTTCTCCCGAACTTCCACGTTGGCCAAAAAGTGGTTCGCACGAACACACCTTCGCGCAAACCCCTTTGGGTTCAAATAATGTTAGTGGCACAAAGTTATATATAGGTATTTATATAGTTGTGGGCGGTGGATTTAGGTTTTATAGCGGTTCGGGTGAAGGAGGGTTCACGTGAACTCCCCTATGTGGCACATTTCAGCACCAAATCCATTTGGAGGATGATTTTACATCAAAATGTTCCACTTAGGTGCCACGTAATTAGGGTTAATGAATTAGTAAAATTACAAAAATTTAACACAAAATGTAGAATTTTATTAACTTTCTAAAAATATAATTTTCACTTTTTACAAATCTATTTTACTATTTATTTTTTATTTTTTGCTAACATATGGTATTTTAGGACAATCAATCATACACAATCAACCCAATTTGAAAAATAACAAAATATAAAACAATTATAAAAAAAAAAAAACTTACTATTTGATGAAGTCTTCTTTTTACCTATGAACAAAAAATTCAATTTCAATATAAATATTAAAAGTTATTCACATAGACATATGTATGCCATTTATTTCAAAATAGTTTTACTAAATAATTTATCAAAAAATATATAAGTCAAAAAAATAAGAAAAATTGACAGACAGGACGTCAAAATTCAAATCTTGAACATATATCTAAAATTTCATGGTAAAAACTTTTCATTTAAAAAAATCACCGGGGGACAGGCATTCCTTTTTTATAACATAAGAAACAATGTTTGAATAAAATTAAGAAAAAGACCATTTTTTTTCAAAAAAAAATTAAAAATATATATGTTGTAGTGTCAACTTTCCTTCGACACTTTTTCATATTGATCCTGATACTACTAACTATATTATGGATATTATTATAGTTTAATTTAGCATGATGTTAGATGTTAGATCATGGTTTATTGTGGACTTTGATTCATATATGGTGCATGATAATTATTAGAGACATTTTGGATATTGATGTTGATATATTGTTTGACATGGTTACATTATAGATGTTGTTCGAATTTATGATATTTGTATATTTTGAGTAGACCTGATAATGAGAATTGAATTAAAATTGGTGATGATATAGTTGTGGATGAAATTGTAAGTGATATTGTTGATTGTCTTGATGTTTGTTTAGATTCATATATAAGTCGATGATCTTGAAATTATATTTATATATTCATTTGAATGTTCTAATATGGCCACGAGGCTGAAGGAGGTATTCGTATTTTACAAGTTTAAAATATCACAACAAACATCGGGGATTGGATACCAACCACATTGGAATTCTAGATGAATTCAACAAGGACACCATGGCAACTTGTATTTGTTTGTGTGTTTGATTGTGTTAGGGATTTCCATGGGGGTCACCTTTAAACGTGACTAAGGGTTATGTGTATTTTTATTTGATTCCTTTTATTGATGTTTGTATGTGTTTATTAAGTGATGTGTTTATCCGTTTATTTAAATAAATTGTGGTATTTAATGTGAGTAATCATATTGTTAAAATAAATTAATCAAATTGGGTCATAAGAAAGTAATTATTGTAGTGGTTCACTCTTGTATTAAATTTTTAAGATATTTGTAAGGAATGTGTAAGTGATGTGTAAGGAATATGTAAGTAAAATTTGGAGTATGAAACACTTCATCTTCTTTAGAATTTGAAATTGTCCTTAGAGACTGATTTTGTAGGCTTGTGGGACAAGTTAAACGTGTCCCATACCTCTTAAATTTGCATACCAAACTTACCTATGGTTGGAGATTTTAAATCTAGCTTTTATTATGCATTTTTTAAGTCTAGCTAAATGTTTTAATTGCACTTTGCTTGCTTGAAATTAATTTGAGTCCTTTGGGATTTGGGCTTGATTTGAGTGTGTAAGTAAGATTGTCATATTATTCACCTACTTATTTATTATGTCTTGGAGATTGAATTTTACTTATGATTTGGAGTTGAGGATGTGTGATGTGGCATCCCACAAATATCCACCTCATCCTCCTCTCTTACCCCTTCTATATATTCAAATTCATTTTATTGTTTTGGGGTTACAATCTTTTGGTTGCTTTACTTTTGCATACTTCTTTTGAGGCGAATTATTTTTCTATTTGGAGCTCTTTATTTTGGAGAAATTTACGACTCTTTACATGCCTGTGTTTCATTGATATTGGGTTATTTTTTATTGGAAAGATTACTAGTTGGAACTTGGAAAAAACTCCATTATGGAGAGGTAAGAGCTTGCTCTTGAAATGCTCTTCTTTTAATTGTGCAAATGTTATTGTTGTGAATGTTTTGGCATGTGTGTGGGCTATTTGGGTAGATGTCCTAGGGATGGTGAAGGAGAAGACCGTAACGCCCAAAAAATGACGTCCCAAGGAACTCGCTTCAACCTAACACTTAACCTGAAAATGTGATCAATTTTTTATGTTTAAATTATAAAGAAAGTTACGATACAAGGATGCAGCAAGGGTACAATAATTAATAGTTCTAAAGGAAGGTAACAAGGATTAGTTTACTTAATTAAATATTTTCTTTCCTTCAATTAAGTTAATTCCTAACAAGGTTAACCTTATGCTAAATTATTAAATTCATTACATTATTAACTTAGAGATCCTTTAATAAATTTCCTACCCAGACAAAGGGTTTTAAAAGGGACATCACACCCTAGGAAATTAAATGGCCCCACTCATTCATTTACACATACCCTTAAGGATTTTAAATTAAAACATTTAAAATACATTTCTTCTTAAAAAGGGTAGGGTCAATTCTCCACCCTTGGATCAAATCCATCTTAGCCACTAGATCCTAGGGTTCTCAACATAGCCCTAAAAATCCTTATGAAAGTCTATTAAAACCTTTTCTCATTCTATTCTTCTCATTTGGTTCATTTTCTTTTGTTAAAATTTTAGGTTGGAGAGGAGGAAGCCATGGGAGAAAAAAGGAAGAAGCCATGGAGGATTCTACAAGAAGATTTAGTCTAGGTTTAGCTTAGTTTGTCTTTTATTTTTGTAATCTATTTCCTTCAAGGATTGGGAGGAGTTTCCTCCTCCAATCTAGTTTTTATTCCAAGATTTTAGTGTATTGGGTTTAAATTTGGGGAAAACCCTACCCCTTTGATATAAATGAAAGAATGCTTTTAGATTCACCATTTGAGTGTTTTGTTATTCCAATCCATAGCATTCAAATTTATTTACTTGCTGGTAGCAATAGGTTAAATTTTACAACTTAGGAATTAGATAAATCTATTAAAATTTCACGCATAGGCGCGGTCTACGGAATTCTATCATAAGTGATAGGACCACCACCCAGAGCAAACCGGCGGTTTGGGACCGCCACCCTGCCAGGGTGACAAATAGTGGACCGCCACCTTCCAGAGCGGCGGTTGAGAAACCACCGCCTTACCTGGGTGACAAACACAAGACCGCCACCTTAGCATTAGTGGTGGTTATGGGACCGCCTCTCTGCATAGGGCGGCGGTCCTGTTTCAAAAACAGAACCATAATGCCAAGAATTTTACAAAAACTAAAGTTGCTAAAGGGTGTAAAAATACATTTTAAGTTGTCTTTGTTCATTTCAAAGTTCTAGAATTGAGGTTTGTTTCTCATTTACTCATTTCTTAGTTAATTCTAGTCATTTTAAAGTATCTCCATCTCTAATAAAATTCATCTACTTATAAGAATAATTTCTATTTGTTTAACTAGATTCTTTCTTCCATTACAAGAGCAAGAAGGAAATAAATCTATTTCATTACTTTTCATTTCCTTATATAAAATCAACTTTCCAAATGAAACATAATCTAACTTATTTTCCTCTTTCATTTTACTACAATGTTCATTCATTTAAAATAACCATACTAACTTTATTTTCCATACAATGATATTTTGTATACAAATTCAACTTCTAACAATCTCTACATTTTCTTCTTTCTCACATTTACAATACAATAAATACTCAATGAAAATATACTTTCTTTTCCATTGTAAAATAGATTAATCCTTCAATACAAACACTATTTTTCTCACAATACATTCAAGATTTCAACAAGAAGAAAATACTTTCTTTTCTATTTGCAAACTAACTTTACAATAACATTCTTTCTTCTTTCTTTTCTCATTTGTTTCTTTCCACATGCAATACAATAACAATAACAACAATTGGATTACAACTTTCTTTTACAAATTCATTACAAATTCCTCCACTTGAAGTGGGAAATCATACAAAATGTAAATACAAGAATGAATACATTATTACAATTTCTTCCACTCTAGGTGGGTAAAAATACAAGGAATTTCACATGGTCACCAACAAGGCTCCAATGCTCCAAACACCAACAAGGTAGCTCCTCCAATAAGTTGCTTGATTCATAACAAAATAGGGGAGAGGCAATGCTCTCCACCCAACCAAGATATCTAAAGGAGAAGAGAAGCCATCCTCTCCTTTGGCCCCCGAGCCCCAACCACATTACAATGGGAGAAGAACTCAACTCATGGAAACTACTAGCTTCCAAAATACTTAACAATAATTTCACATTCATTCCATTTTCATACAAACACAATAACAACTCAACAAGAAGAAAACAATCAAAACAACAAAATAACAAGGCTTATCAAGAAATCCAAAAGAGTAAGACCTATGGGGAGGCCACTTATGCCTCCCAATGGGAATGGGTGCCCACCCAAAATCCTCCAATGCAAATCACAATTTCCCCTTACAACTCTTATGCCTCCCTCAAGTACCCCTTATACCTCCATAACTCTTATGCCTCCCTACATCTCTTATGTCTCCCTCATAGCAAGAACAAAAAGGAAATGCAAGCATCCCTCAAAACAAGGTGGGGCACCCAACCCAAACTCCCTCCACAAAAAGGTAACTCTTATGCCTCCCTACATAAAACTCCCCATAGTCTCCTCCCACTCCAAAACTTAGGCATTATACCCATACCCAAACAAACATTCAAACAAACAACAATATATAACACAACATGTATACACACATACAATAAAACAAATAACATATTTTAAACTAAGGTGAAGCTCCTACCTCTCCATGGTAGAGCTTGTTCCAAGTATGAAGTTCCAAGCCTTTCCAAAGATCAAGCAAGCATCCAAAAGGCTCCAAAAATCCACAACTCTCTCAAAATCCTCTCACTCTCCAAAAATTCAAGAGACTAAAAATGATCATCCAACCCCAAAACAAGCAACAAGAATTCAATAAATAGAGAAAAGAGAGGGAGGGATGATGTGGCTCCAAGTAGGATGCCACCTCATTTCCTCTCCACTCCACATCACTTGGTCAACCTCATATTCCAATGCACAATTAATAAGTGGTTGGAGGAATGACAAGAACCTTACACACTCCATCTAAGCCCACTCCCCCAAAGGACAAAATTAAATATTTGAAAGAAAGTGCAATTAACATTTTACCTTTTATCCCCCAAAACACCTAAAAGAGCCTAAATTTGACCCCCAACCCATAGGTAGGGTTTTCATGGGCATTTAAGAGGTGTGGGACAAGTTTGACTTGTCCCACAAGCTTCCAAATTTAACCTCTAAGGCCAAATTCGAGTTTCCCATGTGGGTTAGAGTGTGCCACACTCAAAACTCAAACACACTTCACTCAACACAAAATCCAAGAGCAAATTAATTCTAATAAATGAACTCCTTTTAGTCACATCTTTAATTAGTTTAGGACAAATTCAAATTAGCTTAATTAAGACACTACAACCCATGACTAATAAAGGGGTAAACACAAGTCCAAAAATCTAAATAATAAAACAAGTGAAATTTCATTACTAAAAGAAAAGCACAAACTAACATAATAGAAAAGGAAATAAAAAACAAGACAACACATGACCCCCTAGGTCACAATTTTCTCCTAACCAAAATTCTAACACACACACAATTACATGTTGCCATGGTGACCCTAGTTGAATTCTTCTCGAATTCTCGATGTGGTTGGTCTCCACTCCCTCGATGTTGTTGTGAATATAATATACCTGCAAAATAGAGGATACCTCCTTCGGCCTCGTGGCCGCATTAAAACATTCATGCCAAAATATGCGATATAATTCTAAAATCAACTATATACAAATTAATATCATCTATGCAAATAAAATATCACTTACAATTTCTAGCACATTTCTATTCCACATTTCATTCATGTCAAAACGATCATCACATTAATCTAATTATCAAGATCTACTCAAAATGACTAAATATATCACATGTCAGAATTACCGATAAATAACCATGTCAAAAGTGTATCAATATCAACAACAAAATTCTCCAGTAGTCCATATGCATCATATAAGGATCAAATCGATGAATAGCCAAAGATCTACGATATATACTAACATGCTATATCAAAAACTATAATATATCCATAAGTGCATATGACAGTATCAAAACAATAATCAAAAAGGTGTCGAAGGGAAGTGGGCACTACAAAGACTATGGGGTATTTCTATGGGAGGCATAAGTGTTTTGGGAGGTATAAGTGTGGAGGAAGTGGGGATCTAGGTTCCACCTTAAAAATAAATAGCTTGTATTTATTTACTCGTTATGAGGTGCCATAAGAGGTTGGGGATGCATAAGGAAATGCGAGGAATAAGGGGATACTTAGGGGGGCATAAGGGCATGTTAGGGATCTGAAATGATATATATATATATATATATATATATATATATATATATTGGTAGTTTGTTCTCAAGTGGTGATACCCATTTCCCCTTTGGGAGGCATAAGCAACATCCCCATAGTTTTTTTCTCCTTTGGCATGCATGAGGAATCCCGAGTGTTGTTTTTTGTCTTTTATCTGTGGTTGCAAACTGCAATTTTGTTTTAAACTATGTTTTTAAATGTGAAATTACATGTGTGTTGTGGAAGCCTACAGTTGCCATGAGTTGAAACAAACACATTTCTTATTGCATTGTGGTTGGGTCTTGGGAGCCAATGATGAAGGATGGATTCTCCTTTTCATTTGATGTCTTGTTTGGGTGGAGAGTGTTGCATTTCCCCCTGCTCTGTTGTGATCAAATGGAAATAAAGAAAATGGAGGATATTCATGTTGCTTGTTATGGAACAAAAAAAGAAGTTTGATCCTTGTTGAGAATATTTCCTATTGTAACCTTTTCCCAATTTGAGGTGGAGGACCTTGTACATTATTTTTGATGGAAATATGTGTTGTATTGGCTATGAAAGTTTTAATTCGAAATGTGAAAGAAATGTACTTTGTATTATGCTTTTGAAAGAATGTGAAAGAAATTGTAATTATGGTCATTGTATTCGAGGAATGAAAGAAAAATTGTAAAGGTATCTTTCTTAAATCAATAAAATATTGTATTAATTTTCTCAAATGACATTATGAGGTATTGAAATTGGATTGTTGAATGTATTTTGAAATTATGATTGTAAAGATGAAAAAGGTGAATAGGTATGGAGAAATGTCATAATGCTCTTTCTTTAGAAATGTATGTTTCATAAATTAGAATGGTAATCCGGCATTTTAATACTTCGATTTGAATCAACTTAATGTGCTATATTAGATCTAGAATGAATTCTAATACTTAGAAGATGATAAATGGAAAATATATCTTTCTCAATTTGATCTCTGTTAGATGCCTTCAAACCTACAAAATATTAATCAGAAAATGTACAGGACGACTCTACCAACTATAGAAGACAAATGAAATGAAAAATTAAACCTAATATGATCAAAATGATCTCAATTAGACCTTAACACTTAAGAAATTATTATAGAATCTTTGAAATTGGGCAAAGGAAAAATTGTAGACATCTTGCAAAGTATAAAAATTGGTAATTTTGAGTTATAAATCAATCAAACAAGCTAACCCTCACAATCCAACCTAAATTCTTCCAAGTGCAATCCTCCATGTCTGTTGACATGTTGAGAAAGAAAGAATGTCGAAATTGAAAAAAAAATTATAAGTTTCAAACACCATTCACATTTTAGAAACCTACAAAACATTTTCTCAAAATTGACCCTTCAAACTTTATCAAAATTAAAATTTTATGCTTCCTGAGAAAAGAGGGCTTCGAGAGCTTTCGAAAAATTCCACATTTTCCCATAACCAAGTCCCCATTCAAAAGTTATGGCCTTCTGAATTTTTACTTCGTTTGGCTTCAAAAATAGAAATCTAACAATCAAATTTAAGTGAATAAAATATTCTTGGGTGGACCAGCGGGATAAAACTTTCCATTTGTTATTTTTTCCAAAAATAAAAATTCATGAAGTTTCCTCCGCTCCGCTAACCCGCAAGCCTTCGCTTTGTTTAAAAATGATCTAAGTCCGTAAAAATTAGTTGGCAATTTTTCCTCCATGACCCTGGCACCCCACAACCAATCCTTGATCGACATGTGGCTTTGTTTGGTGTCGTGCGGATGCTCCGATAGATTTTAACCTTTCAACTTCCGAAAACAAATTTGGAAAAATTTGTAAGTTTTCCCGTAGCCCTCCCGACATGCAACCAATCAGTCTTTGCCATGTGGCTTCACGAGGCATCCATTGAGGAGCGGATCTTTTTAGCCTTAATGCTTTCAAATAAAAATTTTGGCAAAAATTCCTACTTTTCTTCACGGCCCCACATCCCCGCCCTTTCCTTGGAAAAATAACTTCTGCAGCACGCGGGTCCATCAACCCACCTCCCCATAGCCAATGATTAGTTGACATGTGGCTTCAGGAGACGATGACAGAGGAGCGGTTTATATCTCAACCTTAATCTCTCAAAATTATTTTGGAAAAAATTTAAAAGTTTCTCTATTGGCATGCCTCCCCAACCAATGATTGGCTTACACATGGCTTCAGGAGATGATGGTAGAGGAGCAATGATCTCTCAACCTTAACGTCTAAAAATTATTTTGGAAAAAATTTAAAATTTTCTCTGCCACCCTACCACCCATAGCCAATGAGAGCCTAACACGTGGCATCGTCTAGCATTAGCGAAGGCGCGTGTTAATCCTAGCCTTTACTCTTTTTTCGTATCACAAAGATTTTTAATTTAGAAGTTTCACTGCAAGTTTGTTTCTCCGCACTAATCTGCTCTTGACACGTTGTAACGCTCAAAATTACTAGAACTGGAAAATGAAGATTTTTTAAAAACATATATAAAAATAGATTACACTACGCCATCGTATGCATGATTTATTTAATCAAATTCTTTAAATCAAATTTTTCTTTTGATCTATCTAATAACATCTGTGTAAGCCATGTGTGGCTGAGAAGGGTGTATCCAGATCTCCATGATCTCCCTTCGCCACTACTTTGAGTGACAATGCTTACTAGCATTTTGGCTCAACCTTTTTCAGGTCATGGGAACCATGTGAAAGTCCTTGGGTCTACCACAAAGCTAGTTTTCGACTTTGTATTCTCGGTATCCAACCATTGCCTACCTCATGTTCAGTGTTCAACTTCCCATGATCAGGTTACTAGAAATTTTAATTTAATTGGAGGACTAGGTGATCAGACAATGCACAACCATCAATGCATTACTTTGGCCAAAGTTTTTCACCATGCAAGTTACGGCTAAACTCAAGACAACACACTAGTCTTATGAGTTTAAGTCTTCCGCCACCTCACAACTATCCCTTTCATAGTTATCTAGATCTTATAGTTTGTATTTACTTTATTTCCCATTTAACCTATCTTGCAAGAGTTTATATCGAGATAAATGCCAAAGGCCAACTAGGATCATCATGAGATAAGTACATTTGTTACACTGAAATGTATCTATTTCAGCATTTTGCATGTACTTATCCCTTAATATGCCTAATGGATCTTTTCATCTATTTATCTTCCCATTTAGTTTCTCTTTTCTTGATGCTTGTTTTTTACCTTAAATTACCTTTTACAACAATACTCTTCCATTCTCTATACAACAAGATTTACAATCTTATCATATTAATACCAAGTTTACCAAAAGGCCGAATTAAATATATATTAAAACATGTATATTTAATTATTTCTTTGATTAGCTATACCACTAAATAGATTATTTAATTTAAAAAGTAAAGACAATTGATTGTTACAATAATTACCCAATTATCGGCTTCATACATTGATAAATATCAAATAAATAAATTTAACAATTTATGATAAGTAAGATTTCTTACTTCTAGTATTTATCATTTACTCATATTGAGATATTATTACATACAAGGTAATCATCTCTTTATTAAATCATAAATTACATATGCCGTTAAGGAGAAATATATAACTATTATAGTAACTCTCACATAGTGAGGTTTGAATATTAACAATGGGTCCAAGATCCCAATAAATTTAGTCAAAATTCTAGGATATCATCCTTCTACAAATTGAAATCCAAGTATCTCATTTAGATCCATGCTACGATAAAACTTCACAAGACATGAGTTTCTACATATCCGAATGTGACGGCTAATTGTCCTGCAAGACTGAGTCATGGTTGGCAGTTCAAAATGAACTGACATGAATATTGCCTCCATTTTCTGATGCAATTATTTAATAAAATATGAAATGATATACATGTTATTTTATCAACAAACGTATGGTAATATAGTGGAGGATGTATTATTACATGTTTTTCATCAAGATACAACTATGAATGTACACAAATAGAACAACCAATTTCTATTTCAGCAATCATGTTTCACTCTAATCACAAGGATCAAGACATAATCAAACCATAATCATTCAACATCCAAATTTTGATTAAACCACAAGAAAATCATGCTTCACATGGTGCAGATTCAACTATTATTTTTCTTACCTTCCAATCAACAAACAACTTAACAAAACTATCTGAAATCATCATTTCAAAATACCAATGAGACATATTCCCTCTAGGTAATGAGCAACTCTATAAAATGCACAATAACTTTATTTCAAACAATCAGTACATTTATATATATTTATAGGAATAGTCTAACTAAACAGTGTAAAAACACCTCTATTAAATCATTTTAACACATTCTTTCATGTAACCGAAAAATCAATAAAAAAATTGACCCACATACCACAAGATGATAATTTAGAATTCTATTTGCATAGAATAATATCATTAAGTTTCTAACACTTCCAGTAATGAAATCATTTGAGAAAAACTAAGTCATCTTACATAGACTATTAAAACTAATTTATTTTTCAATCAGGTAATAAAATTATACCTACATGCAAATCAACTTGTACATATCCAAATTAGTTCATTCCAACGATTAATTTCTTTTATGTTTAGAAATTATTAGAATCCAAAGCAAATATATCAAGCAAAATGATGAAATACCTAGTAAAAACATTTTTCACACTACCCAGAAATCGTTTTGCTCATATAAATAAATTATTGTTTGACTGTAATAAAACCTAAAGGCAGAAATTGATTTGGGTTTCTAAATCAAATTTAAATAGAAAATAAAATTAAAAAAATTGATTAGGAACACCCATCTGCGTTTTTTTTTCTAGGTTTAGCTAAAACCACACAAAGGAAACTTAAGAGAATACAAAATCCATCAATTTCCTTTTTAGATTTCATTTCCAAGCAATTAAATCAGAAGTTGTCCACAAATTCATTTAATTGCCATTTAAAACAGAATGTGTATTTCCTCATTATTTACAAATAATGCTTTGCAGAGAAAGGAGAAGATATTCATGCCTGAAGTAAACCTAGAATCAACAACCTTCTACTCTTCCCACTCCAACAAGTTGAATCCTTCTTTCCTCCAAAACTCACGCAGGTATTCCAGAAGAGAAGAATGAAAACAGACAAAGGAGAAATAAAAGAAAATATAATGAAGAAACTATACTATAATGGAGAATTTTCGGGCTTCCCAATGTTGCTTCATGCATCAATGCATGCCACATACTTGGTGTCAGATGAAGGCGTGTCCCTTTCAAAACTCTCAGATTTTAAATATTAAAATATTATTATTATTATTCTTTTTAATTTTTATTTTAATTGATACCTAACTTTAATGGTAAAATTAATCATCATACTATAAGTCCACATATTGCCAACAATATGTTATCATAATAATTATTCGAATTCCCATGTTCCATATAAAACATTCAAACAAATGAAAAATCACCAAGTCCGTAAATAATAATAATTTGAATATTCTCATAAAGCTGGTTTGATATAGCATTGTCAAATAAAACAGAGGCAATATTCATCACGGTCATTGCAAAAGTCGAACAAAACAAAAGACGACCAAACTGATAAAAATAAAGTAACTGGAATATAAATAACCGAAAGATTCACTATCATTTATGAACCGTTTTACCTATGATTAAGGCCTAATCATGTTTTAGGAAGGATCATCAAGGTGGGTGTAGGGTTATTCATTCCGTAATGTCATGCCCCACAGCAAAGTTGTGGGTCATGATACGATGAACCAAATGAATTTTATACCCAATGATGATCTCGTCTAATCCTGTTTAGACTTAACCGTAGTTAATTTAACTTACAAGAAATTTTGGAATGTTACATACTCCACCCCTTAGAATAATCATCATCTTGATGATTTCAAGATAAATAGATAAACTAAACCCATCATTCATTTGTTGCATTAATATATTTCAAATCATCTTAAAATTTGTATCAATATCATTTCAGCTGAATCATAAAGGTCACAACATTCCTTATATATCTAGAAAATCAGTCACATAATCTATAGACATAACACATTACTACTTAAACGACATATTTTATGGGTTCATTACAAAATATTCAACAATAACTACTCATCAAAAAGTACCTTAGTTCCAATATTTAGTTGCAAGCTTATCTACAAGATTTTCTTATCTACCTCTTTATAGAAAAACTGAATTTAGCACTATAACAAAAATATATTCTTAAAAATCAGTCAAATAGATGCGGAAAAGTAGTTTGGATATCTTCCAGATTCTCCCAAGTGGCACTTTCTTCAGAATATTGGTCCCACTGGACCTTACATTGTGAAACCTCATGGTTTTTCAAGTGCAACTTGCAGGTTTCTAGTATCCTTATAGGCTCAACCACGATTACCCTTGGATCCAGAACCTGCAATGAATCCCAATTAAGTACATGTGTTAAATTAGGTACATATTTCTTAAGCAAGGATACATGAAATACATTGTGCATCCTGGATAGAGCGGGAGGTAGTGCTAGCTTGTAGGCTACTGGTCCAACAACCTCTAGGACTTCAAATGGTCCTACAAACCTAGGAGATAGTTTGGCTGACTCTGCCAAACAAAATGGAACTCTTTTTAGGTTTGACCCTAAGAAAAACTTTATCTCCCACGTTAAATTTTCTGTCAATTCTTTTTAAATCTACATAACTTTTCTATCTATTTACGGCCTCTTTCAATCTTTCTTGGATTAATTTAACCTATTTTTCCATTTCCGACAGCATTTCAGGTCCAATTAGTACTCTATCTTCAGGATTATCCCAACTTATTGGTGTTCTACACCTACGACCATATAAGGCCTCAAAAGGATTCATCTGAATGGAATAATGGTAGGTGTTATTATAGGAAAATTCAACCAAGGGAAGATACTCTTCCCATTTGTATTGTTGATCCATGCAATACATTCTTAGTAAATCTTCCAACACTTGATTTACTCTTTCAGTTTGACCATCAGTTTCAGGATGGTAGGCAGAACTTATGTTTAGTTTTGTCCCTAAGGAAAAGTACAAAGTTTGCCAAAATCTAGAAGTCATCCTTGAGTCCCTATCTGAAATTATTATTTCTGGAACTCCATGTAATCGGAAAACTTCTTGCACAAAAATTTTTTTGCCAGTATGGATGAATTATCCTTTAAATTACTTGCTATAAATTGTGCCACTTTATTTAACTTGTCTACAACTATAAGTATAACATCATATTTATTTTGGGACATAGATAGACCTTGGATAAAATCCATACTTATAACTTACCACTTATATTCTGGCATGTTGTGAGGATATAATAATCTTGTTGGATGTGAATGTTCAGCCAAGTTACTTGCTAGCATTCCAGGCATTAAGAGACATAAAGAATCACATCACTTTTCATCTTTTTCCAAAAGTATTGCTTTTTGATGTCCGCCATCATTTTTGTTACTCCTAGATGTCCTGAGTAGGGAACATCATGAAATTCTCTCATAACTTTATTTCTAAGCTCTTTACCCTCTAGTACATATATTTTGTTGTTATAACATAGAATCCCATCTGTTTCCAACTTGAAACCATCATACCTTTTGTCTCTCAGATCTTTTTCTAAAGTCTGTTTTAACATGATTGTAGTAGGGGTCATTGGTTAACTCATTTTTGACTTCATCTTTGAACTGGGTTCTTAATGTAATTATAGTAGCAATATACTTTCTATGACTTAAGGCATCAACCACCCTATTCTCTTTTCCTTTAATGTAATTTATATCAAAGTCATAATTTTCTAGGAACTCTAGCCATCTTCATTGCCTTGCATTTAGATTCAGCTGTGTAAAGATGTACTTGAGCCCAAGATGATCTGTTTTGAGTTCAAAAGGTTTCCCAAGCAAATAGTGCCTCCATACCTGCAATGCATGAACAATCGCAGCAAGCTCAAGATCATGTGGTGCATAATTTACTTCATGCACCCTCAACTTCCTACTTTTAAAAGCTACCACGTGCCCATCTTGTAGTAGTACTCCGCCCAAACCTTCCCCAAGTATCGATTACCACCGGGAAGTTCCCGTTTGATCTAGAATATTCAAAACCAGAGCACTTGTGAATCTACCTTTTAACTCAAAGGCTTCTTCACACTTGATTTCCCAAATGAATTTATTGCCCTTATTTTGCAAAGAAGTAATAGGTCCTACTAACTTAGAAAAGTCATTTACAAACTTCTGATAGTAGCCTGCTAGACCCATAAAACTTCTCACTTCATGCACATCCTTCGATCTGGCCATTCCATGATGGCACTGATCTTTGAAGGGTCCACCAAGATTCCCTCTTTATTTATTATGTGGCCTAAGTATTGTACTTCGTATTGATAGAAAGCACACTTAGATAATTTTCCATATAATTTATGTTTTCTGAGAATTCCCAACACAATCCTTAAATGTTCATCATGTTCTTCCTCATTCTTGGAGTATATTAATATATCATCGAGAAAGATAAGTAAAAATTGGTCTAAGTATTCCCTAAACACGTTGGTCATCAAGTTCGTGAAAGCAGCAGGTGCATTTGTTAGTCCCGATGGCAAAAGTGTAAACTTGTAAAGCCCATACCTTGTTCTAAAAGAGGTTTAATGGATATCTTCATCCTTGATTTGCAATTGATGATAACTAGATATAATATCTATCTTGGAAAACACTTTTTCACCCCCCATTTGATCAAATAGATCATCAATTCGGGCAGCGGCTACTGATTCTTCTCTGTTACCTTGTTGAGCATTCAATAATCAATACAAAGTCTGAGGGTCCCATCCTTCTTTTTCACGAAGATTACCGGTGCACCCCATGGTGATATACTTGGTCTAATCAGACCCAAGGACAACAACTCATGTAATTGAGCTTTCAATTCAACTAATTCAGTTGTTTTCATTTTGTACGGTGCCTTGGAAATTGGTTCTGTTGCTGGTTTGACCTCTATTGTGAAGTCAAATTCATGCTTAGGTGGAAGTCCGGGCAACTCATTTGGAAACACATCTCTAAATTCCCTTAGGATGGGAAATGCTTCAATTTTAGGCTCAATTTCCTGTCCTAAATTTGATATTTTTACAACATATAGATGGCAGCCCTTTCGCTTTGCCTTTTTCAGCTACATGGTGGAAATCTACCTAGTGACAAACTCTCTTTTAACACCCTAAACACTCACTATTTTCTGTTGATCATCACAACAGGTTACACATTTTCCTAAGAAATCCAAGGTTGCATTATGTTGACTTAACCAATTTATACCTATGACAACATCATAGGATCCAAGAGGTGCCACATACAAGTTTAATCTTGTTGTGAACTCAGGTAATTCTAGTGGTGCCTCAAACAAACACTGCTTCACTCTATGTACAACATTATTTCCATACTTTGTATAGTCCAAGTGTGTTCCATGTACCTAGCTCTTATTTTGAGTTTATCAGCTACTTTAGATGAAACAAAACATTTTGTTGAACCGGAATCAAATAAAACAGAAATAGGTTCTCCAAAAAGCTTACCTGAGGTTTCAATGGGAGTCACTTGCTTTTCTGCTTGCTTATTATGGACTACAGCATAAATCTTATGTTGTTGCCCCTCTTTATTTACTTGCAGTAGATCCCTTCTGCTGGTTATTCCATTGTCCTCTTTGTAGACATTTGTTAGCGAAATGATCGCCACCACACTTAAAACATCCACCCAGAGGTCCTTTTCTCTCAATCTTATTCTGGCTGAAACTTGTTCCTTGTTGCCCATTATTTTTATTATTCACAATAGTTCTACCCACTATTCCTCTTTTATTAACAGGCCTGAACTTGTTGTTTCCCTTTTTCCATGTTGGTTTACTTGCAGTTGGTGTTTAAAACTTCTATTTTTCCTTCTCTTTTCCTTTTTAGAGGCATAAATACTTCACATTTTTTGTTCTTGCTTGATAGCTTTTTCAAACATTGTTTCCATCGAGGTAGGTCCATGAACATCTACCTCACCACCAATGCTAGGATTCAATCCCATTATAATTTTTCTCACTCTAAACTTCTCATCCTTTTGATACATAGGAACATATTTCAGCAATCAAGTGAAACATTCCCAATATTCTGTAACTGAGTACTTTCCTTGAGTCAGATTTTGGAATTCTACCATCTTTTGGTCAAAGTATAGCTGAGGTAGCCATCTTTGATGGAAGTAGGCCTTGAACTGCTCCCACGTGATCATACAAGAATCAATTCCTAGTTCCATTTTCCAGCTATCCCACCAGGAATATGCTTCATGGGACAATTGGTAGGCTCCCCATACTACTTTTGTCTCCTCTAAAATTTCCTAATCTCAAAATACTTTTCCATTTCAGAGAGCCAATTTTCAATAGCATCCCCAAGATTTGTACTATCAAATTTAGGTGGGGATATTCTTTTAATGTCCCTCGCTAACTCAAAGATCCAGCCTTACTTTTTTATTTTCCCTTTCATTCAGGTGCTTGGGTTGATCATCATGTTGCTCATCATCCCTATGATCCTCATCTTCTTCACCACCCTAACCTTGGTTCTCTATGGCATCAACTCGGTTTTAGGTATCATTCAAAATGTTGAGGATTTATTCTAACTTAGCAGCCATATTATCTGGCAAGTGATCATTATTTACCCAACTGTCACTCGCCATATTAGCTCTTATTGCTGGCCTAGCAAAAGTTTCCTATTTTTAAAAAAGAGGATACTTTTTATTAGAACATGTGTCCCATTAATGTCCAAGTGTTTGAGCCTCTAGCTCTGATACCAAAATGTAATGTTCACAATTACTAGAACTAGAAAATGAGGATTTTATTTTTTAAAGATATATAAAAATAGATTACGTAGCTTCCATCGTATAGATTTATTTAATCAAATTATTTAAATCAAATTTGTTCTTTTGATCTATCTGATAACATCCATGTAAGCCATGTGCGACTCAAATGGGTGTATCCAGATCTCCATGATCTCCCTTCGCCACTACTTTAAGTGACAATGCTTAATAATATTTTTGCACAACCTTTTTCAGGTCATGGGAGCCATGTGAAAGTCCTTGGGTCTACCACGAAGATTTTTTTCCAACTTCGTATTCCAGTATCCGACCATTGCCTACCTCATGTTTAGTGCTCAACTTCACATGATCAGGTTACTTACAATTTTAATTTAATTGGAGGTCTAGGTGATCACACAATGCACAACCATCAATGCATTACTTTGGCCAAAGTTTTCCGCCATGCAGGTTATGGCTAAACTCAAGACAACACACTAGTCATATGAGTTTAATTCTTTCGCCACCTCACAACTATCCCTCTCAAAGTTATCTAGATCTTATAGTTTGTATTTACTTTATTTCCCATTTAACCTATCTTGTAAGAGTTTATATCGAGATAAATTCCAAAGGCCAACTAGGATCATCATGAGATAAGTACATTTGTTACGCAGAAATGTATCTATTTCAGCATTTCGCATGTACTTATCCCTTAATATGCATAATGGATCTTTTCATCTATTTATCTTCCTATTTAGTTTCTATTTTCCTAATGCTTATTATTTTAACCTTAAATTACCTTTTACAATAATACTCTTCCATTCTCTATACAACAGGATTTACAATCTTATCATATTAATACCAAGTTTACCGAAAGGATGAATTAAATATATATTTAAAACATGTATATTTAATTATTCCTTCGATTAGATATGCCACTAAATAGGTTATTTAATTTAGAAATTAAAGAGAATTCATTATTACAATAATTGCCCAATTATCGGCTTCATACATTGATAATTATCAACTAAATAAATTTAACAATTTTTGATAAGTAAGATTTCTTACTTCTAGTATTTATCATTTACTCATATTGAGATATTATTACATACAAGGTAATCATCTCTTTATTAAAATCATAAATTACATATGCCGTTAAGGCGAAATATATAACTATTATGGTAACTCTCACATAGTGAGGTTTGAATATTAACAATGGGTCCAAGATCCCAATAAATTTAGTCAAAATTCTGGGATATCATCCTTCTACAAA
Source organism: Taxus wallichiana var. yunnanensis (assembly GCA_018340775.1). Taxonomy (NCBI): domain Eukaryota; kingdom Viridiplantae; phylum Streptophyta; class Pinopsida; order Cupressales; family Taxaceae; genus Taxus; species Taxus wallichiana. The sequence continues at coordinate 255,552,944 of CM031238.1, read as the reverse complement.
TTGAAATCCAAGTATCTCATTTAGATCCATGCTACGATAAAACTTCACAAGACATGATTTTCCACATATTTGAACATGATGGATATCTTTCTGCAAGACTTGAGTAGTGGTCCACAAATTCATTTAATTTCCATTTAAAACAGAATGTGTATTTCCTCATTATTTACAAATAATGTTACAGAGAAGGGAGAAGATATTCATGCCTGAAGTAAACCCAAAATCGGAAACCTTCTACTCTTCCCGCTCCAACAAGTTGAATCCTTCTTTCCTCCAAAACTCACGCAAGTATTCCAGAAGAGAAGAATGAAAATAGACAAAGGAGAAATAAAAGAAAGTATAATGAAGAAACTATACTATAATGGAGAATTTTCGGGCTTCCCAATGTTGCTTCATGTGTCAATGCATGCCACATACTTGGTGTTAGATGAAGGCGTGTCCCTTTCAAAACTCTCAGATTTTAAATATTAAAATATTATTATTATTATTATTAATTTTTATTTTAATTGATACCTAACTTTAAAGGTAAAATTAATCATCATACTATACGTCCACATATTGCCAACAATATGTTATCGTAATAATTATTCGAATTCCCATGTTCCATATACAACATTCAAACAAATGAAAAATCACCAAGTCCGTAAACAATAGTAATTTCAATATTCTCATAAAGTTGGTTTGATATAACATTGTCAAATAAAATAGAGGCAGTATTCATCACGGTGATTGCAAAAGTCAAACAACACAAAAGACAACCAAAACGATAAAAATAAAATAACCGGAATATAAATAATCTGAAAGATTCACTATCATTTATGAACCTTTTTACCTATGATTAAGGCGAAATCATGTTTTAGGAAGGATCGTCAAGGTGGGTGCGGGGTTATTCATTTCGTAATGTCATACCCCACATGACAAAAGCGTGGGTCATGATACAACAAACCAAATGAATTTTATACCCAATGATGATCTCGTCTTATCATGTTTAGACTTAACTAAAGTTAATTTAACTTACAAGAAATTTTGGGATGTTACAAACGTGACACCTTGGGCGATAGCGGAGGCGCAGATCATTTTGATCCCTTAACGCTTTCGGTAAAAAGACTTAATGTCTTAAGTCCTTTCGATCTCGACTTCCCCACGAGGCTTGGAAATGCTGACACGTGACCTTTATGGGATCACGGGCATGCGTGGCAAGTGCTAAAATTCTTCCCCACCTCACGGCCCAGACATGGGAAAAATTTCTTCCCCATCCCTTCGTGGGCGCACGGAACTGAAATGCACTTTTCACCCAAGGGCGCTAAGGGAAAAATTTCGAGCCCATAACTTGAGAATTATAGGGAGTTAGAAGGACTTCTTTATATCATTGGAAAGGGGAAGAAATTTCTTATCTAATGGTTTTGTTTTTAGGAAAAGTTTTGTGTACTAAATATGTGAAAAATTAGGTTAAAGTGCAAGGTAATCCTAAGAGTGGGTAAGTGGGAAATAATTCCCCATTAATTTAAAATGTTAATTCTAAAGTAGGGGTTGACCCTTTAAGGGGTCATGTCATGGGGTAAGTGAATATTTTCCTAAACCCATGTAAATGAGAACCGTGTCTATTTTTAGACCTAGTGGAATTAAATACCTAGGGTATTTAATTTTTTTCCCCCTTTAACCCTCTAAATTTTATTAGGGAATGTTTAATCTTAGTGTTAATCTAATTAATTGATAAATCAGCACCTAAGGGAAATTTAATCTCTACTAGGTTGTTTTTACTCATTAATTGTATTGTGATCTTTAATGTTGGTTATAATGGAAAACTTTATCTTCTTAACATAATTGACCATGATATATTTCTTTGTGACAATTTTTGCTTCGAGGCATGTTTGTAGTCTCACCTTAAAAAAATATCCCATAATTTTTCTAACTAATCCTAGGTTGTTCTTGGGCCTCAAGTGGGTTGTTTTAGCGAGCATCAAACTTGGTATCGTAGTCGTGGGTTCATAGCTTGGACCCTTGGGCCACTAGAAAACTTAAGACATGAACTCTAAACTTAGTATGATATCGAACGTAGCACACTTCAAATCTAGACAATAAATTTTTTGAAATTACATATTTAGCAAACATGGAAAACTGAATAAAACTTAGAAAGAAGAACTAACTCTCTCCTTGGTTTACGCAGGGAGGCATAAAGGGGACGAGGGGTCTTTTCACATAGACTTAGGCTTGCCACCACCAGATCATGTTGTAGTAGCCATCCTACCACAGATTTTATAGACACTTTAGGATGTTAATGCCACTCTACGTGGAGGGACCATAGGAGCACATTTAGTCGGACATGATAGGGTGACATCCATTGAGGCTCATGCATCTCCTCGGCATAGCGAGGAGCATAGAGGAGAGAACTCCCATGAGGAGTTAGTCAGAGCAGAGTCACCATAGAGGGGACATGGAGACTAGGTTTCAGGACACAAAGATAGGTCTCAAAGCCCTAGGCTTAGGGATGAGCATGTAGAGAGGCCTAGGGGTCGCCAGACCACCACTGCAGACCATATCAGGGAGATCTTGAAGCTACGGCTAGCTCATTATTCTAGTGACATAGGTGGATTTCAAGAAGAGGCCTGGTTGGTGAGCATGAGCTGATGCTTCAAGCTCTTCTCTTGTTCTAGCAACACTAAATCTTGTGTTGCGATCCATCTTCTAAGGGGTAGAGAAGGTGTATGGTAGAGGATAGAGGAGTAAAAGCTCCATGTTGATTCTGAGACATTTACCTAGGAGCTCTTTGAGGAGTAGTTTAGGAGCAAATATTTATCTTGGAGGTTCATACAACAGAGGATTGATGAGTTTCATGACCTCTAATAGGCATCTCTTACAGTGGTGAGTATGAGAGTAGATTTTGGATCTACTCTAGCATGTTGATTACATGTAGGATGAGTGGGTGTGGATCCACAGGTTCATCGGGGGCCAGAATATTGACATTGGAGGTGCAGTGTGGATCTATTGTCCACAGACATTGGATGAGGCTGTTGAGAAGGCTTATATAGAAGAGGAGACTCGGGAAAGACCCAGCAGGCTAGAGACCGAGTCCAGAGCCATATATAGCAGATGTAGGACAACAGATCGAGGGGGTTAGTACCTCCTCCTCATGGTGGAAAGGGTCCAACATAGTCATCTTTTAGACCACGCAGGAGTAGTAGTCCTACCCACCGTATAGACCTCCACGAGATTTGATGAACAGGAGGGGGTCGAGTACGAGGCCACCTCCTAGGAGTCCCATTAGGACGTAAGGAGCACCTAGAGCTCAATTAGTAGGATCTCGCTAGCAAAGACCTCAGCACTCCATAAAGCACGGTCATCGTGGTCCACATCACACCCCTCTAGGGTGCCGACTAGACTCATTACTTAGGGGAGAGGATGAGGTGGTTGTTTTGGGTGTGGCGTTACTGGAAATTTTTGAGAGACTACCCACGTAACCCTAATAACAAGGGTAAGGTAAAAATTTTAGAGCCTACTGTTAGTGACATGGGGCATAATCAAAGGATTTACGTAGTAGTCGAGAACCGTCAGGAAAAGAATCAGAGTACATTTATTGAGACTACAGGTAATATTGATTGTATTCCTACCTTCATTTTGTTTGATTATGGTTCTTCTGATTTTTTTATTGCATCATCTTTAGTAGAGTGATGCAGGCTAGTGCCAGTTAGGTAGGGTCATAGTTGGGATGTTGAGATTGCTTCTGGAGCCAAGATCTTTGTAGAATCCTTAGTGAAGGAGTGTGTAGTGTATTTGGGACCTTTCACCACTACCTCAGATCTTCGTATCCTTCCATTGGGATCTTATGGAGTCATCTTGGGCATGGACTTATTACCTGCACATAGAGCTAGAGTGGATTGTTACCACAAGATCATATCTTGTACAGGTAATCTAGGAGTTGAGACAGTGATAACGGGTCGGGAGACTTGTTTCTATTCGCACCATCTCCACTATGCAGCTTAAGCGATGTGTGCGACGGGGTCGTCAGATGTTTGTTGTCACAATTAGTGACTAATCAAAAGATGGGTCTAGTTGACCATCGCTAGATGACCATCCCATTTTTAGAGAGTTTTCTGATGTCTTTCGGGAGCTACCGAGGTTACCGCCCCCACGGGAGATAGATTGTCATATAGATTTGGTTCCTTGAGTAGAGCCTATCTCACGAGCACCTTATCGGATGACTACCCCTGAGCTTTGTGAGCTCAAGTTGTAGCTTGAGGGCCTTTTGGAGAAGGGCCTAATTTGTCCTAGTGTATCCCGTTGGGGTGCACCGTGAGATCTTTGTAATGAAAAATGACAGATCCTTGCGATTGTGTATTGATTAGCGCCAAATGAACAAAGTAATGATCAAGAATTGTTATCCCCTTCCATGAATTGATGATTTGTTTTATCATATGAAGGGATCCACAACTTTCTATAAGATATTTCTTAAGTAAGGATACCATCTCGCTAAGGATTATAGACCTAGACATTCATAAGACCGCCTTCCGGATGAGATATGGCCACTATGAGTTCATAGTGGTACCTTTTGGTTTGACAAATGCCCCCGCACTGTTTATGAGTTTGATGAATGGGGTATTTAGATCCTTCTTAGATAGCTTTGTTCTCATCTTCCTTGATGACATTTTTATTTACCCATGAAAGCATGAGGAGCATGAGGGGCACCTTCGCCAGGTTCTTTAGTGTCTTCATGAGCAGCAACTTTACAGGAACCTAGAGAAGTATGCATTCTTTCAGAAAGAGGTGAAGTATTTGGGTCATATCATATATAGGGAAGGTATCGTCGTCAATCCTTCCAAGATTAGATCTATTATTGATTATCCAACACCCACTTCTATGATCGAGGTGTGTAGCTTCATGGGATAGTAGGTTACTACAGGAGATTTGTTCAGAATTCTCTCAGATTATGCACCCCATCACTTCCTTCAAAGAAAGGGAAGAATTTTGTTTGGTCAAACAGTGCAAGAAAGAATTCATGTCATTGAAGGAATGTCTCACTACAGCACCTATCCTTGTAGTTTCATATCCATAGGGTGAGTTTTTCTTATGCACAGATGCTTCTTTGGTAGGACTTGGAGGTGTTTTGATGCAGGAGGGCAGAGTGGTGGCCTTTGAGTCTCACAAACTAAAGATTATGAGATTAATTATCCAACTCATGATCTTGAGCTTATGGTATTTTTTCACGCCTTGGTTTTATGGAGACACTTTCTTCTTGGCAGAAGGTTCACACTCTGGACCGATCGCTTGAGTCTTTGCCACCTCTTCACGCAGCCTCGGTCCTCAACACTCATCAACGGCATTGGATGGAGCTACTTTGTGAGTATGATATGGAGATAGAGCATGTGAAAGGGAATGAGAATGTGGTTTTAGATGATCTTAGTAGATGGAGACATGTGGCTATGACCACCTCAGTGAGCATGGATTTGTGGAGCAGGATTCTACAATAGCTTCCTCATGACAACTTCTACATTACATCTAGAGCAAAGATCAAGTCTCTGAGACCCCTTAAGGGAAGTTTTATGGTTTTTATTTAGAGGTAGATGGTATTCTTGGGCACATAGGCTGAATTTATGTTCCCAAAGATGGAGGCTTGAGGTAGGACATCTTAGTAGAGGCACATCATGTACGCTATTTAGCCCATCTTGGGGTGAAGAAGATGCACACCACCTTGAGACAGTTATATCATTGAAGAGGACTTCATAGAGACATGGCTCAGTTTGTGTCACGCTGTTTAGAGTGCCAGAAAGTAAAGGGTGAGCATCAACATCTAGTTGGCCTTCTCTATCCTCATGCTATAACGGAATGGAAGTGGGACACCATTTCCATGGATTTCATTTTTGGGATATCGATGTCAAGATACCACCACAACGCCCTCATGGTCATGGTAGATAAATTGACAAAAGTGGCTCATTTTTCTCCAGTAAAGGCCACTTATACAACTAGTGCAATAGCATGGGTATATCTTGATGACATTTTCAGTTTGCAAGGGATTTCGTGGAAGATCATTTGTGACCATGATCCCTTGTATACTTCCCATTTTTGGACCACCATGCAATATGCCCTTGGGACAAGGATCAACTTCAACACAACATATCACCCTGAGACTGATGGACAGACTAAGTGGGTGAATCAAATCTTGGAGGACATGCTTAGGATGTACATTATGGATTAGCAGTCCAAATGGGTGGAGTACCTGTACTTGGTGGAGTTTTCCTACAATAATAGTTTTTAGAGTTCTATAGGCATGACACCTTTTCAAGCTTTGTATGGAAGAGAGTGAAGGACACCTCTTAGCTGAGACAGGTTAGAGGATAGGGTTTCTCTTGGACCAGCTTTGTTGTAGGACATGGAGCAATAGGTGGTTATGATCAAGAAAAGACTGCAGGAGGCATAGGACAGGAAGAACAAATACACCAACCAACATAGGACCGACCATATTTTTTAGGTGTGCATGAAGGTTTTCCTTTATTTCGGGCCACACAAGATCCCCATCCATTATGGAAAAGGTTCTAAGTTAGCTCCTAGATTCATGGGTCCTTTTGAGATCTTGGTGTGTATCGGCCCTTTGGCCTACCATCTAGCATTACCACCTAACTTGTCTCACATACATGATGTGTTCCATGTTTCAGTTCTTAGAAGATATGTTGTAGATCCTTCTCATGTGTTAGATTAGACATCATTGTAGGGGCAGGATCAGGGGTAGGTGATGGTGGATCCCGTTCGTATCATAGATCGCAGGACCCTGGGCCTTCGAGGTAGAGAGATTGAACAGGTCTAGGTGCAATGGGACAGATATGACTTCACCGTAGCTACATGGGAGGATGCTACTTTGTTACGAGTTCAGTTCCCACATCTGTTCCAGTGACTTCCAGGAGGAAGTCGAGCCTAAGGGGAGGGGGATGTAGTGGCCGCTTTGCTTTGACACTTTCGATATTGATCCCGATCTCGCTAACTATATTATGAACATTGTTGTAGTTTAATTTAGCATGATGTTAGATTTTAGATCATGGTTTATGTGGAATTTGATTCATATATGGTGCATAATGATTATTATAGACATTTTGATATTGATGTTGATATATTGTTTGACATGGTTACATTATAGATGTTGTTTGAAATTGTGATATTTTGATATTTTGAGTAGACCTAGAAAATGAGAATTGAATTAAAATTGGTGATGATATAGTTGTGGATGAAATTTTAAGTGATAGTGCCGATTGTCTTGATGTTTGTTAAGATTCACATATATGTCGATGATCTTGAAATTATATTAATATTCATTTGGATATTCTAATATTGCCACGAGGCCAAAGGACGTATCTGTATTTTATAGGTTTAAAATATCACAACAAACATCGGGAGATTGGAGACCAACCACATTGGAATTCTAGATGAATTCAACAAGGTAACCATGGCATCTTGTATTTGTTTATGTGTATTTGATTTTGTTAGGTATTCCCATGGGGGGGATCACCTTTAAATGTGACCAAGGGTTATGTGTATTTTTTATTTATTTGGTTCCTTTGTTTAGTATGTATGTGTTTTATAAGCGATGTGTTTTCCCTTTTCCTTATTTTATTAAATTGTGGTATATAATGTGAGTAATCATATTGTTAAAATAAATTAATCAAATTGGGTCATAAGAAAGTAATTATTGAAGTGGTTGAATCTTGTATTAAATGTTGTAAGATATGTGTAATCAATGTGTATGTGATGTGTAAGAGATATTTAAGTAAAATTTGGAGTATGAAACACTTCATATTCTTTGAATTCGAAATTGTCCTTGGAGACTAATTTTGGAGGCTTGTGGGACAAATTAAAATTGTTCCATACCTCTTAAATTTTCATACCAACCTTACCTATGATTAGAGAGTTTAAATCTAGCTTTCATTATGTATTTTTGTAAGTCTAGCTGACTATTTTAATTGCACTTATTGCTTGAAATTAATTTGAGTCTTTTGGGCTTGATTTGAGTGTGTAAGTAAGATTGTCATATTATTCACCTACTTATTTATTTTGTCTTGAGATTGAAGTTGACTTGGGAATTGAGTTGAGGATGTGTGATGTGGAATCCCACAAATATCCACCTCATCCTCCTCTCTTCCCCCTTCTATATATTCTAATTAATTTTATTGTTTTGGGGTTACACTCTTTTGGTTTCTTTACTTTTGCATACTTCTTTTGGGGAAAATTCTTTTGTTGTTTAGAGCTATTGCTTTTGGAGAAAGTTGTAAACTTTTTACAGGCCCATGTTTCATTGATCTTCGGTTATTTTGTATTAAAAAGCTTACTGGTTCGAACTTGGAACAAACTCCATTATAGCGAGGTAAGAGCTTGGCTCTTAAAATTATCTTCTTTTAATTGTCCAAATGTTAATGTTGTGAATGTTTTGCAACGTGTGTGGGTTGTTTGGGTAGATGGCCTAGGGATGGTGTAGGAGAAGACTATGGGGTATTTCTATGGGAGGAATAAGTGTGGAGGGATTGTGGAGGGATCTAGGTTCCACCTTAAAAACAAATAGCTTGCATTTCTTTTACTCATTATGGGGTGCCATAAAAGGTTGGGGAGGCATAAGGAAACAAGGAATAAGAATAAGGGGAGGCATACTTGTGGGAGGCATATAGGGCATGTATATATACAGATATACACACACATATATATATATATATATACACACACATATATATATATATATATATATATATATATATATATACATATATATATACATATATATATATACATACATATATATATACATATATATATATATATATATATATATATATATATATATATATATATATGTATATATATATATATTGGGGCTTGTTCTCGGTGGTGATACCCATTTCCCCTTTGGGAGGCATAAGCAACATCCCCTAATTTCTTGCTCCTTTGGCTTGCATGAGGAAGTCTGAGTGTTGTTTGTTGTCTTTTATATGTGGTTGCAAACTATAGTTTGTTTTGGATTGTGTTTTTAAATGTGAAATTACATGTGTGTTGTGGAAGCCTATTGTTGCCATGAGTTGAAACACATTTCTTATTGCATTATGGTTGGGACTCGGCGGCCATTGATGAAGGATGGCTTCTCCTTTTCATTGGATGTCTTGGTTGGGTGGAGAGTTTTTCCTTTCCCTTGCTCTTTTATGATCAAATGGAAATAAAGAAAATGGAGGATATTCATGTTGTTGTTCTGGAACAAAAAAAAAGTTTGACAGTCCTTGTTGAGAATATTTCGTATTGTAACCTTTTCCCACTTTGAGGTGGAGGACCTTGTACATTATTTTTGATGGAAAGATTTGTTGTATTGGCTATGAAAGTTGTAATTCGAAATGTGAAAGAAATGTACTTTGTATTCTGGTTTTGAAAGAATGTGAAAGAAATTGGAATTTTGGTCGTTATATTCGAGGAATGAAAGAAGAAGTGTAAATGTATCTTTCTTGAATCAATAAAAGATTGTATTAATTTTCTCAAATGACATTATTAGGTATTGAAACTGGATTGTTGAATGTATTTTAAAATTCTAATTGGAAAGATGAAAAAGGTGAATAGGTATGGATAAATGTCATAATGTTATGTTCTTTAGAAATGTATATTTTAGAAATCATAATCATAATCTTACATTTGAATACTTTGATTTGAATAAAATTAATGTGTTAGATTAGATCTAGAATGAATTCTAATACTTAGAAGATGATAAATGGAAAATATATCTTTCTCAATTTGATCTTTGTTAGATGTCTTCAAAGCTACAAAATATTAGTCATAAAATGTACAGGATGAATCTACCAAATATTGAAGACAAATGAAATGACAAATTGAACCTAATATGATTTAAATGATCTCAATTAGACCTTCACACTTAAGAAATTATTATGGAATCTTTCAAATTAGGCAAAGGCAAAATTTTCTTGCTGTATAAAAACTTGTAATTTGGAATTGCAAATCAATCAAACAATTTAACCCTCACAATCCAACCTAAATTCCTCCAAGTGCAATCCTCCATGTCTGTTAACATGTTGAGAAAGAAAGAATATTGAAATTGAACAAAATTTTATGAGTTTTAAAAACTAGTTCACATTTTAGAAGTCTGCAGAACATTTTCTCAAAATTGACCCTTCAAACTTTATCAAAATTAAAATTTTATGATTCTTGAGAAAATAGGGCTTCGAGAGATTTCAAAAAAGTCCTCATTTTCCCATAACTTAGTCCCCAATCAAAAGTTATGGCCTTCTAAAGTTTTACTTCGTTTGGCTTCAAAAAAAATAATCTAACTTTCAAATTGAAGTGAATAAAATATTATTGGACGGACCTGCGAGCTAAAACTTTCCCTTTTTTCTTTTTTCCAAAAAACACAAATTCATGAAGTTTACCACCCCTCTGCTGACCTGCAAGACTTCCTTTTGTCTTAAAATGATCTAAGTCCAAAAAAATTATTTGGTAATTTTTCCCGTAGCCCCGCCACCCCCGCAACCAATCCTTGATCAACACGTGTCTTCATTGGGCACCGACGAACCATCGTATCAATTTTAACCTTTCGCACTTTCAAAAATAAATTTGGAAAAATTTGTAAGTTTTCCCTGCAGCCTCGCAGCCAATCAAGTGCCACCACGTGCTTCACGAGGCGTCAACGGAGGAGCGGATCTTTTTAGCCTTGACACTTTCAAATAAAAATTTTGGAAAAAATTCCTACTTTTCTCTATGGCCCCATATCCCCGCCCTTGTTTTGGAAAAATCACTTCATGGCGCGTGGGTCCATGTTCTAAAACCTAGCTTTTAAAATTTTTGGGAAAATTTCTAACAGTTTCTCCATCGGCCCACCTCCCCGTAACCAATGATTGGCTGACACGTGGCTTCAGGAGACAATGGTGGTGGAGTGGTTGATCTCTCAACCTTAACATCTTAAAACTATTTTGGCAAAAATTCAAAAAAAATCTTCGTCAGCCTGCCTCCCCGCAGCTAATGATTGGCTAACACATGGCTTCAGGAGATGATGGCGAGGAGCGGTTGATCTTTCAACCTTAACGTCTCAAAATTCTTATGGAAAAAAATTTAAAATTTTCTATGCCACCCCGCCTCTCATGAGATCCTGAGATGTGGCATCGTATGGCACGGTGGAGGAGTAGGTTAATCCTATCCTTTGTGCTTTTGTATCACAAAGGTGTTTAATTCATAAGTTTCCCTGTAAGTCTGTTTCTCCACATGAATCTGGGCTTGACATTTGATGCCTTGGGAAATGGTAGAGCATGGATCATTTTGATCCCTTAATGCTTTTGGAAACAAGACTTAATTTCTTAAGTCCTTCCTGGTGGCCCGACTTCCCGCCGAGACTTGGAAGTGTTGACACGTGTCCCTAATGGGCCCACAGCGCACGGGGCGTGCTAAAATTCTTCCCTGCTCCACCGGCTCAAACATGGGAAAAATTGCTTCTCCACCCCGCCACAGTGCATGGGAACGCGGAAGTAAAATACACTTTTTGCCTAAGGGCGCTAAGGGAAAATTTTCTTCCCAAGGCCCGCCGACCCATAACTTGAGAATTATATGGAGTTAGAAGGACTTATTTATATCATTGGAAAGGGGAAGAAATTTCCTATCTAATGGTTTTGTTTTCAAGAAAAGTTTAGTGCATTAAATATGTGAAAAATCAGGTTAAAGTGCAAGGTAATCCTAAGAGTGGGTAAGTGGGAAATAACTCCCCATTAATTTAAAATGTTAATTCTAAAGTAGGGTTGACCCTTTAAGGGGTCATGTCATGGGGTAAGTGAATGTTTTCCTAACCCCATGTAAATGAGAACCGTGTCTATTTTTAGACCTAGTGGAATTAAATACCTGGGTATTTAATTGTTTTGCCTCCTTTAACCCTTTGAATTTTATTAGGGAATGTTTAATCTTAGTGTTAATCTAATTAATTGATAAATCAACACCTAAAGGAAATTTAATCTCTACTTGGTTGTTTTTACTCATTAATTGTATTGTGATCTTTAATGTTGGTTATAATGGAAAACTTTATCTTCTTAACATAATTGACCTTGATATATTTCTTTGTGACAATTGTTGCTTCGAGGCTTGTTTGTAGTCTCACCTTAAAAAAAAAAGTATCCCATAATTTTTCTGACTAATCCTAGGTTGTTCTTGGGTCTTAAGTGGGTTGTTTTAGGGGGCATCAAACATGTATTATACACTATAAACATAACATTTTGTTAGTTTTTGGAATTTCATGAATGTATACGGTTTTGTGTCTATTACCTTTAGAAAATCAATGAAACTCAAAATTCATGTTTATTGTGTTTTTACCCAACTAGGGGTAGATATTTCACCTCGACAAGCAAGGAAAGCAAGCTAAAAGCTCCAACATAAGATTGCAAAATGATCCCTGCTCCTTTTTCCTCCCCAAACACCACCTTTATAACTTTTTTCATCATAAAAGTGCCCATAAAACCCTAAATATTAATAAAAATTAAAAGAAATTAAAATATTAAAAAATAAAAAATAAAATAAAAATTTAATAAAATTAGAAAATTTTAAATTTAATATTTCATTAATAGAAATATTAAAAATAATGAACTATTAAATTTAAAATTTTCTAATTTTATTAAATTTTCATTTTAACTTTAATTTTACTTTTTAATATATTTATCAATTCTAATTTTTAAAAAAATTATTATTAATTAGAATTAATATTTATTAAATTTTTAATATTTTTATTAAGTTTTAATGTTTTTAAATTTTTAATTTTATTAATATCTAATTTTTTATTTCTATTTTTTTATTAATATTAATTACTAATTTTTATTAATTTCAATTTTAAATCATTTTCTAATTTCTAATTTTTATTAATTTTTACAAAACATTCATTGATTTTTATGAATTTTTATTAATTTTTTACAACTTTTATTAAACTTTGTTTTTTATATTTTCAATTTTTAATATTTAAAAAAATTATTTATTATTAGTCTTTTTTTTTTTGTTTTTAATATATTATACTTCTATGTTCTTCTTAATTTTTTATTGTTATACTTTTATATTCTTATTGATTTTTTATTTTTAAATTTTAATGTTCTTTTTAATTTTTATTTTTGAAGTTTATTTTTTTAATTTTTATTAATTATTAATTTTTAAGTTTTATTTATTAATTCTTAATTTTTATTAATTTCAAATTTCAATTTTAGTTTTTAGTATTTCTATTTTCCATTTCAATTTTTCATTTTTAAATTTTGATATGTTACTTTTTATTGGTATTCATAAAAATGGACTAAAACAAATAGAATTATTTTAAAATTATAAAAACAATTATTTTAATTAAACACATAAAGAAAAATATTCATGATTCTAATAAATTATTAGCTCAAGCATATGTAATGCCCGCTAACGAGTTCGCACGAGATCCAAGGACAACCTAGGTTTAGTGAGAAAAATTATGGAATAAATTTTTTTTTGAAAGGGAACGATAATAACATTCACCTAATTAATTTAAATTCTTGATAATAACGCTTTATAAAAATTTCAAGGCAAAAAAAAAATGACAACTGAACAACATTGACCCAATTTCCAAAGTTAAATGAGAGATTAAATTCACTTACTAAACTTCAATCATTATTTTAATATTTCTCACTTTTATTTTCATGTCATAGCTCCATTAATCCCCTCTAAATTATTTATAAAAAAATATATAAAATATCCTTTAGTCTTAAATCATGCTCCTTAATATTTAGATTATTTCTTTAAAAAGGTAAGGGGTGCACAACTTAGTCTAACCTCTTAGCCCCCTTCAAAACATTACACCCATCATTTAATTATTTCACTCCCACTTAAATACCCCATCACTTAAGTGATGTAGGGTTCATCCTCCACCATTGGATCTATTCTATCTGAGCCCTTAGATCTAGGTTGCACTAAAGTAACCCTAGAAATCCTTATGGGCTTTCTTATACTTATTACTTATCTTATTTTCTCATTTCTCTTGTTTGTTTTGCAGGTTGGAGGAGAAGGAAAGGAAGCCATTAGAGGCCATCCCAAGTTTTTGGAGAGGCCTATTTGTTCCATTTATTTGTATTTTTATTTTTATTTCATTTGTTTACACCTCTCCTGTGGTTTCAACACATTTGTATAATTTCACTTGGCTTAGTTTCATTTGGTGACACCCAAATAGGCTTGTGGGTTTTTATTGTATATATTTTCTAGAAATAGCTTGATTTGATTTGTATAACCATTTGGGTATAAGGAAGTGTATATTTATATATGTAAACATATACATCTATAATTATACCTATTTATTAATTTTACATATGAAATAAACCCAAAATAGATTTTACTGAGACAACAGATTTAATACATATATATTCAGGTATATATTTATATATTAAAGGGTATAAATTTATGCATTTATATATATTAAAAATATATATTTATATATATACATATACAAATACATATACATGTGTGTGTGTGTATATGTATATATATGTGTGTGTGTGTACACACACACACACACACACACACACACACACACACACATATATATACACACATATATACATAAATAGACACACACACACACACACACACACACACATATATATGTCTGAATTTTAATAGGTTGCGGCCACCATGCCCACTCACTGGAGGAAATCACAGGCTTCACACGGAGGTAAGGGAGGCCACAAAAATATTAATTAGTTTTAATGGTTGAGTTGGGGGAGGGTCACCTACCCCACACCCCACCCCATTTAGTGTGGGGTGGGGGTAGGTGAGGTGACCCTCCCCCAACCCCCTTTTCCCCATTAACCAACACAAGTGCAGGCCGCACTTTTTAGAAAGTTGTTTCTTTTTGTTTAGTTTAATTTAATTTTTGTTTCCAATGAAATATGGTCAAACACTTTCTTTTTTAAAAAAGCTTTTAGTTTTATTTTAATTTATTTTTTAAATGAAATTTTGATCAAACTTAAGTCCCACTCATTTTTCATAAAAAGGTTTTAATTTTTATAAAGTTTAACTTACTTTATTTATTTTTTAAAAAGTTTTACATAAGGGTAAATATGTATATTACATATGAATGTATTTAGTTATAAATAGTTATGAACATATATATTTGTAATAGCAAATTTTATTAGTATAATAATATTAATAGTATATTAATTTATTAGTGTATTTTCATATTAATAAATCTATTAATATTAAAATATTTTGTTATTAGAGATAACAAAAAAATATAATATTACTATCAAAAGCAAAAGGAATGGGATGTGGATCAGTAATATTGATGCGTTAAATATTCATACTAACACTTTCTTTTCCAACAATTTAATAGATATTGAATAGAAGATAAAAGAAAATAAATTTCATTTGCATCTACATTATAACCTTAATAATAATAATCAATACAACTTTCTTTCAAAATCTTAATACAAAATCTTCCACTTAAAGTGGGAAAAATTACAATAATGAAAGCTAAAATGAAAAGCAATATTACAAGTTCCTCCACTCTTAGTGGGAATACAAAAAGGCTTTTCACAAGGAGAAAATACTTCCTTTTATATTTACAAACTAACTCTACAATATTCACAATGAAGAAGACCCCTTTTTCTTTTTGTTTCTAACTAACCCCTACAAGTATTTCATTCTCTTTTCAATATACAAATATTAAATGTAACTTCTTTCCACAAGATTACAACAATGTTCTCCACTTGAGGTGGGAAGTCATACACAAGTAAATACAAGAATGAAATACATTATTACAATTTCTTCCACTCTAAGTAGGTAAAATACAAGAAGTTTCACATGGCCATCAATAAGACTCCAATTCTCCAAGCACCAACAAGGTAGATCCTCCAAAGGTTTTCTTCATTCACAACAAATAGGGGAGAGACAACGCTCTCCACCCAACAAAGATTCCCAATAGATAAGAGAATCCATCCTTTCCATTGGCCCCCGAGCCCCAACCACATTACAATGGAAGAAGATTACAACTCATGGCAACTAATAGCTTCCACAATACTTGACAATAATTTCACATTCACTCTATTTACATACAAACACCACAACAACTCAAGAGGAAATCAATCAAACAACAATATAACAAGGCTTATCAACAAATCCAAAAGAGTAAGACCTATGGGGAGGCCACTTATGCCTCCCAATGGGAATGGGTGCCACCTAAAAAGCCTCCAATGCAAAACACAATTTCCCCTAACAACTCTTATGCCTCCCTCAAGTACCCCTTATACCTCCATTCACTCTTATGCCTCCCTCAACTCTTATGGCTCCCTCATAATAAGAACAAGAAGAAAATGCAAGCATTTCTCATACTAGGTGGGCACCCAACCCAAACTCCCTCCTCAAGAAGATGATCTCTTATGCCTCCCTCAAATAAACTCCCCATAGTCTCCTCTCACTCCCAACTTAGGCATTCTACCCATACCCAACAAGAATTTCAAGAAACAACAACATTCAACACAACATATACACACATACATTTAACAATAACATAATATAACCAAAGGTGAAGCTCCTACCTTTCCATGGTAGAGCTTGTTCCAAGTGTGAAGTTCCAAACTCCTCCAAAGATCAAGCAAGCATCCACAAGCTCCAAAATCCACAAACTCCTCCAAAAATCCTCCCTCTCTAAAAAACAAGAGACTAAAAATGAACATGTAACCCCAAAACAAGAAAAAGGATTCAATAAATAGAGAAAGGAGAGGGAGGGATGATGTGGCTCCAAGTAAGATTCCACCTCATTTTCCCTCCACTCCACATCACTTGGTCAACTTCACATTCCAAAGCACCATTAATGAGTGGTTGGAGGAATGACAAGCACCTTACACAATCCATCTAAGCCCACTCCTCCAAAGGACAAAATTAAGTATTTTGAAAGGAAGTGCTATTAACATTTCACCTTTTAATCCCCAACACACCTAAAAGAGCCTAAATTTGACTCCCCAACCCATAGGTAGGGTTGGTATGGGCATTTAAGAGATGTGGGACAAGTTTGACTTGTCCCACAAGCTTCCAAATTTTACCCCTAAGGCCAAATTCGAGTTTCCCATCAAGGGTAGAGTGTGTTACACTCAAAACTCAAACACACTTCAATCAACACAAAATCCAAGAGTAAATCAAGCCTAATAAATGAACTCATTTTTGTCACATATTTAATTAGTTTAGGACAAATTTAAATTAACTTAATTAAGACACTGCAACCCATGACTAATAAAGGGGCAAACACCAATCTAAAAAAATATAAATAATAACACAAGTAGAATTTCACTTACTAAGAGAAAACACATACTAACATAATAGAAAGGGAAAATTAAAACAAAACAACACATGACCCCTAGGTCACAATTTTTTTTTCCTAACCAAATAATTTTAACACACACACAATTACATGTTGCCATGGTGACCCTAGTTGGATTCTTCTTAAATTCTGATGTGGTTGGTATCCACTCCCCCAACGTTGTTGTGAATGTAATATACCTACAAAATAGGGAATACCTCCTTCGGCCTCGTGGCCACATTAAAACATTCATGCCAAATATATAATATAATCTAAAATCAGCTATATATGAATTATTATCATCTATGCAAATATGATATCACTTACAATTTCTAGCATATTTCTATTCCACATTTCATTTATGTCAAAATGATCATCACATTAATCCCATTATCAAGCTCTACCCAATATGACTAAATATATCACAAATCAGAATTACAGATAAATAACCATGTCAAAGGTATATCAATATCATCATCAAATGTCTCCAGTAGTCCATATGCATCATATACGGATCAAAACAATAATAGTTCAATATATATATATGATGTCTACTAACATGTTAAATCAAAAAATCTATAATTAATCCATAAGTGAAATAACCAAGATCGAAAATAGTAATCAAAAATGGTGTTGAAGGGAAGTGGGCACTACATCCCCCTCCCCTTAGACCTGACTTCCTCCTGGAAGTCACTGGAACAGATGTGGGAACTGCACTCATAGTAGGGTAGCATCCTCCCAAGTAGCTGTAGTCTCATCATATTTGTCCCACTAGACCCGAACTCCGATCAATCTCTCTACAGCGAAGGCCCAAGGTCCTACGCTCTATATCCTATAATAATGCTAGCCCAAGGGAAACCCTGTCCTCAATCTTGTCCCAACTAAGAGGTGTCCTACAATCTCTACCATATAATTCCTGAAAAGGAGCCATGCCTATAGAACTCTGGAAACTATTATTGTAGGCAAAGTCCACCAGGTGCAGGTACTCCTTCCATCTCACCCAATGATCCATCACGTACATCCTAAGCATATCCTCTAAAATTTGATTCACCCTCTCTGTCTATCCATCTATCTCAGGGTGATAAGTTGTACTAAAATTAATCCTCGTCTCGAGGGCATACTGCATGGTAGTCCAGAAATGGGAAGTGTAAAGAGGATCGCGGTCATAAATGATCTTCCGTAGAATCCCATGCAATTTGACAATCTCATCAAGATATACTCGTGCCACTGCACTGGTTGTATAGGTGGTCTTCACCGGAGAAAAATGAGCTACTTTCATCAATTTATCCACCGTGACCATGATGGCATCGTGGTTTTATCTCGACGTAGGTAACCCAACGATGAATTCCATGGAAATGGTGTCCCATTTCCACTCCGGTATGGCATGAGGATAAAGAAGGCCAGCTGGATTCTGATGCTCAACCTTCACCCTCTGGCACTCTAAATAGCATGATACAAACAAAGCCACATCTCTCCAAAGTCCTCTCAATAAATACAACTTTCTCAAGGTAGTGTGCATCTTCTTCACCCCAAGATGGGCTGAATAGGGTGCACAATGTGCCTCTGTCAAGATGTTCTATCTCAAGTCTCCATCTCTGGGAACATAAATCTGACCTCTGTGCCTGAGAAGACCATCTGCCTCAAGTGAGAACCATCAAACTTCCCCTCAAGGGGCCTCTAATAATTGATCTCTGCACTCGCTACCATGTAGAAATTGTCAAGAGGAAGCTGCTGACGGATCCTAGTCCGCAAATCTATACCTACTGATGTGGCCATACTCATATGTCTCCGTCTACTCAAGGCATATGTAACCACATTCTCCTTCCCTTTCACATGCTCTATCTCCATGTCATACTCACAAAAATCTCTATCCAATGCCACTGACGAGCATTTAGATTGGATTACGTGAAGAGGTGGCGAAGACTCAAGTGATATGTCCTGAGTGTGAATCTCTGACCAAGAAGAAAATTCCTCCATCAAACCAAGGTGTGCATAACTACCACAAGCTCAAGATCATGAGTCAGATAATTAAGCTCATAATCCTTGAGTTTGTGAGACTCAAAAGCCACAACTCTACCCTCCTGCATCAGCACTCCTCCAAGGCCTGCCAAAGAAGCATATGTGCAAATGTAGAACTCACCATGAGGATCTGGTACTGTAAGAATAGGTGCTGTAGTGAGACACTCCTTCAGTGTCCTAAGGCCTACTCACATCTGTCTGACCAATCAAACTTCTTCCCTTTTCGCTGAAGGGAAGTGATAGGGTGCGCAATCTGAGAGAAATCCTGAACAAATCTCCTATAGTAACCTGCTAATCCCATGAAGCTGCACACCTCTGTCACAGTAGTGGGTGTTGGCCAATCCATAATGGCTCTAATATTGGAAGGATCGACTATGATACCTTCCCCAGAGATGATGTGACCCAAGTATTGTACCTCTAACTGGAAGAAAGCACACTTCTCCAAGTTCCTATAAAGTTGCTACTCACAAGACACCAAGAACCCGGGAAAGGTGCCCCTCATGCTCCTCACGTGTACGTGAGTAAATCAGATGTCATCAAGGAAGATGAGCATGAAGAGATCTAAGAATGTCCTAAATACCCCATTCATCAAACTCATAAATACTGTGGGGGCATTCATCAAACCGAAAGGTACCACTGTGAACTCGTAGTGGCCATATCTCATATGGAACGTAGTTTTATGAATATCCGCCTCTGTAATCCTGAGCTGATGGTACCCTGACTTAAGATCTATCTTGGAGAAAACTATAGCCCCCTTCATCTGGTCAAATAAATCATCAATGTGTGGAAGGGGGTAACGATTCTTGATCGTTACTTTATTTAGCTGACGGTAGTCAATACAAAACTGAAGAGACCCATCCTTCTTCTTCACGAAGATCACTGGTGAACCCCAAGGGGATACACTGGGGTGGATTAGGCCCTTCTCCGTAAGGCCCTTGAGCTACAACTTGAGCTCACTTAGCTCAGGTGTAGTCATCCAATAGGGTGCTCGTGAGATAGGCTCTGCACTGGAACTAGATCTATATGGAAATCTATCTCACGTGGGGGAGGTAACCCCAATAGCTCCCCTAGAAACACATCAAAAACTCTGTCAAGATGGGATGGTCATCAAGGGATGGTCCACTCGACTCATCCTCTGATCTATCACTAACCATAACATCAAACAACTAACAACCCCATCACACACACTACTTAAGCTGCATAGCAGAGATGATGTGAATGGAAATGGCCCTCCTAACTCCTGATATCACTAACTCCACTCCAAGATCATCTATACAAGAAATAGTCTTATGGTAATAGTCCACTCTAGCTCGTGAGTAGATAACTAGTCCATGCCCAAAATGACACCATAAGATCCTAATGGAAGGATTCAAAGATCCAAAGTAGTGGTGAAGGGTCCCAAATCCACTACACACTCCTTAACTAAGGATTCTATAGAAATTTTGGCTCCAGAAGCCATCTCAATGTCCTAACTATGACCCTACCTAACTGCCACCAGCCTGCAATGCTCTACTAAGGATGGTGCAATAAATGAATTAGAAGAACTAGAATCAAATAATATAGAGGCGAAATACCACCAATACTACCTGTCATCTCAAAAACCATGCTCTAGTGCTCGGCCTTGCGAGCTTCTCGATCACTACGTAAATCTGATGACTCCGTGCCATATCTCCAGCTATAGGCTCTAATATCTATGTCTTACCCTTGTTAGGGTTTTGGGGGCAATCTCTCCAATGATGTCTAACAACACCACAACCATAACAGTTGCCTGGTCCTCTCCAGTGGGATGCAGCTCCATCCGATGCTCTAGATGTCTGAGCTATGGATCCTAACGATCCAACTATGGTCCTGTCATGCGGCCTCTATTTTCGAGCTCCTACCGACCGAGCCACCGGGTCCACCTTGTGTCCTAATGGGACCCCTAGAAGGAGGCCCCATACTCTGACCTCTTTGTGCATCAGCCCTCTGTGGAGGCCTATATGGTGGGCAAGACTACTACTACTGCTGTGGTTTAAATGATGCCTGTGAGGAATGTTGACCGCCACGAGGATGAGGTGTTGACCCCCTCGATCTTCTATCCTGCATCTGCTATATGCAGCTCTTGACTCGCTTTCTATCCTATTGGGTCTTCCCCGAGTCTCCTCTCGCTATGTAGGCCTTCTTTACACCCTCTACTAAAGTCTCGTGTGCACCGGATCCGAACCGCACCTCTAATGTCTAGATTTAGGCCTGGATGAACCTGTGGATCCGCACCTTCTCATCCTACATGTACTCAATGTACTAGAAAAGATCTAAAACTTACTCTTATACTCTACCACCGTAAGGGATGCCTCACGAGGTCATGGAACTCAAGGATCCGTGGCTATATAAACCTCCCGGGAAAATTTCTACTCCTGAATCTCTCCTCAAATAACTCCTAGGTGACTATCTCAGAATCTACATGGAGCTTCTGCTCCTCTTTCCTCCACCATACTCCAGCTCCATCTCTTAGTAGATGGATCGCAACATGAGCCTTCGTGTTGCTAGAACAAGGACAAAGCTTGAAGCAACCGCTCAAGCTCACTAGTCAGACTCTACCCGAAATCCCCTTGTGTCACCTGAATACTACGATGGCCGAAGCTTCAAGATCTCTATGATGTGATATGTTGTTGATGTCTAACGACCCCTAGGTCTCTCTACACGCTCCTCCCTCTGTCTAGGGCTCTGTGACCTCTCTCTGTGTCCCGAAACTTGGTCACCATGTCCCCTCAAAGGTGACTCTGCTCTAGCTGACTCTCCATGGAAATTCTCTCCTCCATGCTCCTCGCTGGGTGGAGGAGGTGCATGTCCCTCAATGGAAGTGACTCTATCATGTCTGGTTTGTATGCCCTCCTATTGATCCTCCGCGTAACGCAGCATTAACATCCCGAAGGGTCTGTAAGATCTATGGCAAGATGGTTACCACAACATGATCCGGAGGTGGTAAATCTAGGTCTATATGAAAAGACCCCTCGTCTTGTCTACACCTCCTGCATAGAACAAAATGAGAGTTAGTTTATTATTTAAGTCTTCTTTAGTTTCTAAGTTTACTATCATATACAATTTTCAAACAGTTTTGCTTTCTAGGTTAAAAGATGTGTGTTAGTTTTATAATTTCATGTCTCAAGTCTTCTCTAGTGTGCCCAATGGTCCAAGCTTTTGAACCAACGGCTCGATACCAATCGTAACTCCCGCTAATGAGTTCGCACGAGATCCAAGAACAACCTAGGTTTAGTGAGAAAAATTATGGAATAATTTTTTTTTGAAAGGGAACGACAATAACATTCACTGAATTAAATTAAATTCTTGATAATAATGCTTTATAAAAAATTCAAGGTAGAAAAAAAAAGAATGACAACTGAACAACATTGACCCAATTTCCAAAATTAAATGAGGAATTAAATTCACTTACTAAGCTTCAATAATTATTTTAATATTTCTCATTTTTATTTTCATGTCATAGCCCCATTAATCCCTCTAAATTATTTCACTAAAAATCAAATATTAAATATCCTTTAGTCTTAAATCATGCTCCTTAATATTTAGATTGTTCACTTACTTTCAAAAGGTAAGGGGTGCAAATTATTTATACTTAATCTAACCTCTTTTAAAAAGGTAAGGGGTGCCCTTCAAAACATTACATCCATCATTTAATTATTTCACTCCCACTTAAATACCCCATCACTTAAGTGATATAGGTTCATCCTCCACCATAGGATATATTCTATCTCGAGCCCGTAGATCTAGGTTACACAAAAGTAACCCTAGAAATCCTTATGGGCTTTCTTATACTTATTACTTATCCTATTCTCTCATTTCTCTTGTTTGTTTTGCAGGTTGGAGGAGAAGGAAAGGAAGCCATTAGAGGCCATCCCAAGCTTTTGGAGAGGCCTACTTGTTCCATTTATTTGTATTTTTATTTTTATTTCATTTGCTTACACCCTCTCCTAGGGTTTCAACACATTTGTATAATTTCATTTGGCTTAGTTTCCTTTGGTTATGCCCAAATGGGCTTGTGGGTTTTATTATATTTTTCTAGAAATAGCTTGATTTGATTTGTATAACCATTTGGGTATAAGGAAGTGTATATTTATATATGTAAACATATACATATATAATTATATTTATTCATTAATTTTACATATGAAATAAACCCAAAATAGATTTTACTTGAGAGAATGTATTTAATACATATATATTCGTATTTAATACATATATATTCGTATATATATATATATATTAAAATATATATTAAAGGGTATATATATATATATATATATATATATATATATATATACATACATATACATACATACATATACATATATATATATATATATATATATATATATATATATATATATATATACATATACATATATATATATATATATACACATATACACATACACACATACACACACACACACACACACATATACGTGTGTGTGTGTGTGTGTGTGTGTGTGTGTGTGTGTGTCTCAATTATAATAGGCCACGGCCACCATGCCCGATCGGGCCAGCTGGAGGAAATCGCAGCTTCACACGGAGGTAAGGGGACGCCGCAAAATATTGATTAGTTTTAATGGTTGACTTGGGGAAGGGTCACCTACCCCACCCCCATCCCATTTATTAATGGGGTGGGGTCTATGGTAGGTGACTCTCCCCCCACCCCTTTTCCCCCATTAACCAACACAAGTGCAAGCCGCACTTTTTAGAAAGTAGTTTTTAAAAAAAAATTACATAAGGGTAAATATGTATATTACATATGAATGTATTTAGTTATAAATAGTTATGAACATATATATTTGTAATAGCATATTTTATTAATATAATAATATTAATAGTATATTAATATTAGTGTATTTTCATATTAATAAATCTATTAATATTAAAATATTTTGTTATTAGAGATAATAAAAAATATATAATATTACTATCGAAAGCAAAAGGAATGGGATGTGGATTGTAATATTGATGAGTTAAATATTCATACTAACACTTTCTTTTCCAACAATTTGATAGATATTGAATAGAAGGTAAAAGAAAATAAATTTCATTTGCATCTACATTATAACCTTAATAATAATAATCAATACAACTTTCTTTCAAAATCTTAATACAAAATCTTCCACTTAAAGTGGGAAAATTTAGAATAATGAAAGCTAAAATGAAAAGCAATATTACAAGTTCCTCCACTCTTAGTGGAAATACAAAAAGGCTTTTCACAAGGAGAAAATACTTCCTTTTATATTTACAAACTAACTCTACAATATTCACAATGAAGAAGACCCCCTTTCTTTTTGTTTCTAACTAACCCCTACAAGTCTTTCATTATTTTTTAAATATACAAATATTAAATGTAACTTCTTTCCACAAGATTACAAAAATGTTCTCCACTTGAGGTGGGAAGTCATACACAAGTAAATACAATAATGAAATACATTATTACAATTTCTTCCACTCTAAGTGGGTAAAATACAAGAAGTTTCACATGACCATCAACAAGACTCCAATGCTCCAAGCACCAACAAGATAGCTCCTCCAAAGGTTTTTTTCATTCACAAAAAATAGGGGGAGAGGCAACGCTCTCCACCCAACCAAGATACCCAATGGAGAAGAGAAGCCATCCTCTCCATTGGCCCCCGAGCCCCAACCACATTACAATGGGAGAAGATTTCAACTCATGGCAACTACTAGCTTCCACAATACTTAACAATAATTTCACATTCACTCTATTTACATACAAACACAACAACAAATCAAGAAGAAATCAATCAGAGAACAATATAACAAGGCTTATCAACAAATCCAAAAGAGTAGGACCTATGGGAGGCCACTTATGCCTCCCAATGGGAATGGGTGCCACCTAAAAAGCCCCCAATGCAAAACACAATTTCCCTAATAAGTCTTAGGCCTCCCTCAATTACCCCTTATACCTCCCTTCACTCTTATGCCTCCCTCAACTCTTATGGCTCCCTCATAATAATAATAAGAATAAAATGCAAGAATTTCTCATACTAGGTGGGCACCCAACCCAAACTCCCTCCTCAAAAACATGATCTCTTATTCCTCCCTCAAATAAACTCCCCATAGTCTCCTCTCACTCCCAACTTAGGCATTCTACCCATACCCAACAATAATTTCAAGAAACAACAAAATTCAACACAACATATACACATATACATTTAACAATAACATAATATAACCAAAGGTGAAGCTCTTGACCTTTCCATGGTAGAGCTTGTTCCAAGTGTGAAGTTGCAAACTCCTCTAAAGATCAAGCAAGCATCCAAAAGCTCCAAAAATCCACAAACTCCTCCAAAATCATCCCTCTCCAAAAAACAAGAGACTAAAAATGAACATGTAACCCCAAAACAAGCAAAAAGGATTCAATAAATAGAGAAAGGAGAGGGAGGGATGATGTGGCTCCAAGTAGGATGCCACCTCATTTTCCCTCCACTCCACATCACTTGGTCAACCTCATATTCCAAAGCACCATTAATGAGTGGTTGGAGGAATGACAAGCACCTTACACACTCCATCTAAGCCCACTCCCCCAAAGGAAAAAATTAAATATTTGAAAGGAAGTGCAATTAACATTTTACCTTTTTATCCCCCCAACACACCTAAAAGAGCCTAAATTTGACTCCCCAACCCATAGGTAGGGTTGGCATGGGCATTTAAGAGGTGTGGGACAAGTTTGACTTGTCCCACAAGCTTCCAAATTTGGCCCCTAAGGCCAAATTCGAGTTTCCCATGAAGGGTAGAGTGTATTACACTCAAAACTCAAACACACTTCAATCAACACAAAATCCAAAAGTAAATCAAGCCTAATAAATGAACTCCTTTTTGTCACTTCTTTAATTATTTTAGGATAAATTTAAATTAGCTTAATTAAGACACTGCAACCCATGACTAATAAACGGGTAAACACCAATCCAAAATATATAAATAATAACACAAGTAGAATTTCACTTACTAAGAGAAAACACATACTAACATAATAGAAAGGGAAAATTAAAACAAAAAAACACATGACCCCTAGGTCACAAAAAAAAAAAATTCCTAACCAAATAATTTTAACACACACACAATTACATGTTGCCATGGTGACCCTAGTTGGATTCTTCTCGAATTCCCGATGTGGTTGGTCTCCACTCCCCAATGTTTTTGTGAATGTAATATACTTGCAACACAGTGGAATACCTCCTTCGGCCTTGTGGCCGCATTAAAATATTCATGCCAAATATATAATATAGTCTAAAATCAGCTATATATGAATTACTATCATCTATAAAAATATGATATCACTTACAATTTCTAACATATTTCTATTCCACATTTCATTTATGTCAAAATGATCATCACATTAATCACATTATCAAGCTCTACCCAATATGACTAAATATATCACATATCAAAATTACAAACAAATAACCATGTCAAAGGTATATCAATATCATCATCAAATGTCTCTAGAGTCCACATACATCATATAAGGATCAAAACAATAACAATTGAATATATATATGATGTCTACTAACATGCTAAATCAAAAAGCTATAATAAATCCATAAGTGAAATAACTAGTATCGAAAACAATAAACAAAATGATGACGAAGGGAAGTGGGAACTATAGTATATTTCACATTAATTATATGCACATCAATTCTTAGTAATAATCCAATATGCAACACAACTTAAATAGTAACAAATTTACAATTTTTTAAAAAACTTATCAAAATAAATAAAGAGATCAGCCACAAAAGTATAGACATTTTATTACTGCACAAAAGAAATAAGGAAAAGAGAAAAAAACACAAAAAACAGAGCATGGCCATGCACACGCAGAACAAAAAACACTCTGACCACTAAAAAAACCTAAACAATGCAACCACAAGTAGAAAAAAAGACATGAATAATAGAAGTGGTATTACACCATGGATTGGTGTTATTACAAAATATGGCCGCAAAATCCATCTCAACTTTGCATCACATTAGTGATTAGCTATCACATAAAGAGTTAAAAAAATTATCGATAATGTATTAAATTTTCAACATTGAAATATTTTAAACATTCTAATACAATTTAACTATATATTTTATATTACAATCCCATCAACCCTTAGAGCTCGCATGTAGTGCATAAAAAAATTATCTACACTATAAGCTACAAAGACAGGTAATCCATTAGCAAAGTTTGGAGAAAAATATTCTCAAAGTTGAAAGAGAAACATGCCACATTCTTGTCTCTTGAACTTGCTGGAAAGGTGAACTGAATTCGAGGTTCTTTTGATCCTTTGTTGTCAGCTCCACAGTTGACTTGCCATGGCAGCTCCAGTCTACTATCAAGCATACACAAACAACTTCTTCATTTGTAAATGTTCTTTTTCTATGAAGCTAAATGATGCATATAATCTAAAATACTCATTGATAATCTGCAAATTAAGAGAATTTTCTGCAACATTTTATGAGTCCAAAATATGAAAAAAAAAAAAAAAGAGTTTTCTTTCTTGGTAAAGTGTAAGTGAAAAAAATTAAAGGAATTCACAGACATCGAGCACTTACAATCCCAAAAATAGAAATGCACAATGTAAAATACCCCCAAAAAAAACTAGAAATAAACAATTCAAAAAAATGGGTTTCCCACAAAATTTTTTAAAAGGGGAACAACAATGCAAACTAAAAGCAAGACAAAAAGTTAAAGAGGATTAGAAGACACCAGCAACAACTCCTCCGATTTCCAGCCCTCACCATTTTCTCATAATAAAAACAACCCTAACCATTTTCTCGAGACCAAAAGAAATATGGAAAAGAAAAAAATATGAGTCATTTGGCTTTATCATGTAGAATGATGTTTGGGTGTTAGATTTCAATCACAAAATCCAAAGGACTACTTGAGATCTCAATACTCTCAAATTTGAAATATCTCTCTCACTAATATTGGGATTCCTCTCCCGTTGATCGATATAAATCTCATCAGAAACATATTGATTAGTGGTTTGTGATTTGATCCAATTGAGTTTCTTATTTTACTTTCATGATATTATAAAATGTTAGCTTATCACAGGAAAACATGAAATCGATTCCAATATACTAGTATTTGTGCAAGAGATGGATTGTGCGAATAGAAAAGGTTTCATCAGTACAATTTATGTAATTCCTTGTAAAAATGTCCAATGGGAGGTAAATTTTGTAATGGCCATTGGTTCAGGTGAAGATGTTATCTTGTCCTTCTCGTAGGTAAACCTAAAAAAGAAAAATCTTTCTAAGACTCCCCTAAAAAAGTAAATAAACAAAGATTTGGTAAAACCAAAATTCCAAGCTGGACCTCTCAAAGGCAAAGTGACATTAACAAGGATGTAGTAAAACCCCAACCTACAATGAACGATGACCATCGGCTGCAACAAATGATGGGACCATTACCTTGATTAATCAACCCTAAGTTGTAGGAAAAATTTGTCCAAATAAAAGGACCTTCTTTGCAAGGAGATAAATCAACACAAAAACAAAACATACCAAAGTTATTTCTTTGTTTGCTAGCCGTGAGTGTGTCGCCGCAGTTGCTCTTCCGTGATAAAGTAGATATTTAATTCATATTTGCCTCATAAATAATCCTTTTAGAGCCAAAGGGTTGTACATCCTTGTATCAAGTTGTTCACAGAGGAACCTATAATTATAGACACACAAAAAAATAAGAGTATGCTTTGTTCGCCATAATACTGCTTAATTATTGCTATCGTGATAGCAGAGGAACCTATTTTGTGACTCAAACAAAATTTGGATCGAATTTCAGGAACCAAGGCGTGAGAAATATTCATGCATTTCCCCTAAACCATGGACCATCTGATAAACATTTATGATACTCTTCTGCCTCCTTAAAATGAACCACGAAGAAACCCTTGGAACATAAGGAGATTTCACAATTTTTAGACCCATTTCAGAAATCGAAAGAGAAAGGAAGGTTGAAGATGACGACAAGTCGTTAAATCTTCTAGTGACAATTAGCTAGGTTAAGGAATGGAAATGAGCTAATACCTCTAGGTTATCCAAGCTTAACTAGGGCATCTCATTTGCTAGGTCGATGATGTATGCTTAAGAGGCTAAGATCTATGCTCTTTTTGCCTCAGCATGTCATCCTTGAAGGAGGAAAATTTGTCCACTTTAGTTAGTTCACTCTGCCCCACCGCCCGCCTTCAAAGGAGACGATTTCTCCCCTAACAATCTGGAGCCAAACTCATATTCCATTCAAATCCCTAGAGATACCTTAATGACATTGGTAGCATGACAAATTTATTCAATGATGAGAGGCATTAGGACATTGAGACTCCGAATTTAAGAGTCCTTTTGCCTTCGAAAAATGATATATGTAATCTAGTCCTCCTTACTCATGGAGAAGAATACGCAGATGTCAATCGGATCCTCACCGTCACCAAAGGCATTCTTAGTGCTCCTTATCGCAACATACTTGTCCTTACCCCTTCCGCATTCTACATTTCATGGATCTTCATCCCCACACCCCAAACTCGAGACCATAGCCTATTTCTTAGTGCCTTTCTCAACATACTTGAATTGCCATTAAGACATCACCCAAACGAGACCATAGCCTATTTCCATCCCAATTTCCAACTCAAGAATCATTAAGGACTACAACAAGTAATGAGAAATGACACCTTTACTTTTTAATTTTTAATTTCCATTCATTTTTAATTTTTGCCATTTTTTAATTTCTAATTTTAATTAATTTTTAATTTTTATTAATTTTATATATTTTTATGGATTGTAAAATTGATTTCCATGCATTCTTATTAATTTTTTCATAGTTTATATTTGATCATATTAATTCTTTTTAGTTATTTATTTATTTTTTGAATTTATACTTTTTATTTATAATTAATTTTTTGTTTTTTGTTTTTTATTTTAATTTTCATTAATAATTAAGTTTTATTATTTATTAATTATAAATTTCTAATTTCTAATTTTTATTAATTTTTAATTTTTATGTATTTTATTAATTTTTAATATTAATTGTAGTTTTTTTATTAATTTTTATTAATTTCTATTTGTCTTAAATTGATCAACTTTTGATTTTAAATTTTTTATATTTTTAATTAATTTTTATGAAAATTGATTTCCATTCATTCTTATTAATTTTTTACAATTTTTTTATTAATAATTAATTTTAACTTTTTTATTTTTTATTAATTATTATTTTTTATTAATTTGAATTTCTAATTTGTTTTAATTTTAAATTATTAAATAGAATTATTTTTTAATTTTTATGGATATTTTAATTTCACTTTTAGTCAAATTCTAATTTTTAATTTCTCATTTTTCTTAATTTTCATTTTAATATTTCATTAATTTTTTATATTTCTATTATTTTTTTAATTTCTTTTTATTTTATTCATTTTCATTTTCATTTTACTTTGTACTTTTTAATATTTGATATTAATCAATTTTAATTTTTACAAATTTATTGATTTTTTAAATTTTACATAATTTTTATTATAAATTTTTATTAAAATTAATTTCTAATTTTTATTATTTAAAAAAATAAATAAATTAATGAGTTTTAATTTTTAATATGTTTTATTAAATTCTAAATTTTAAATTCAAATTTTTATTGATTATTAATATTCTTATTTTTTATTTTTATGAATAATTAATGATAATTTAATTTTTAATATGTTTTATTAATTTTTTTATTAGTTTCTAAAATTTAAATTCAAATTTTTATTAATAATAATTTTCTAATTTTTTATTTTTATTTTTATTTTTATTAATTATTATATTTTATTACTTTCCATTTTTAATTATAATTTTTATATTTTATATTTATGAATATTTAGTTTTTAATTTCTATTATATTTTTGTAATTTTTAATTTTAATTTTTCTAGTTTTAATTTCTAATTTCTAATTTGTTTTAATTTTTAATATTTTTAAAATCTTTTTAAATTTATAAATTTTACTAATTTTCATTTTATTAATTTTTTTATTAATTCTAAAATTGAATTAATTTCAATTTTTAATTTTTACTTTTAAATTTTTATTATTTATTATTTTTAAGTTTTATTAATTCTTAATATTTAATTTTCAATTTTTTATTAATATTTAATTTCTTTAATTTTTTTATTGATTTTCACGAATTCTTACTAGTCTTCAATTTTTAATTTTAAATTTTTGTTAGTTTTTATTATTTCCTAATTTTCATTTATCGTTTAATTTTTTTATAAATTTTAATTTTTTATTAATTTTTATTGTTTCCTAATTTTTATTTATTGTTTAATTTTTTTATAAATTTTAATTTTTTTTATTAATTATTAAGTGTAACACCTTAAATTCACACACGAACAACACAATAAAAGATAAGATAATTTTTTTATTTTTTTGACTTGCTTCGACACATAACACGACACAACATGTCGTCACAAAGTTACAACCAACTCGGGAACCACTTGTTACGGGGGATGACCACAAGGTCAAGACGGAAACGTTCACACCCAAAAAAGGATAATACACTTTTTTTTTTTTCTTTTTTCTTTTTACAAAACAACATAGAAGTCCAACCACACGACACTCTCATAGCTAGGGCAAGCCACAAGAAGAAATGATCAAGGTTATTTATTTTGATAAAACACCCTTTAACTCATGACTTATGTTTTCGAAAGATTCAATATATGATTCGCACAAATTCATCTTACACCGAGTTATTTTCTTATACACTCGTAGAGTAGTTCACTTAAAGTCTTCTCTACTTGCTAAACCTTATTATCTTCCGAGAAACTAACCATTGTTTTCCCTTAAGCTTGTTTAAGAGTTAACCCAAAAGGGGTAGTGTTCACTAGTTTAGCTAGGGATATCAAATTATAAAATTTTACTTTACAAGGATAGTTTCACCTTTGATTACTTCAGGAATCTCTTGTTCTCAAGTAAGTCATCTCTACATTAATTTATCTGAATATATATATTTTAGTTAACTTCTATAAGGGTTAACCACTCCATTTAATTTTACTTATATCACATCATTACAAGGTGTCAGAGAGTTTTGACTTAACACTTTATTCTCAAAATCAAGGTTTTACAATACTTATGCCAAAGTAATGATTGAATATCATTTCTCACCAAGGTAAGTTACTAGTCTAACAACAAAAGGGAAAGAACACTTCACCACGTAGTTTTTCCGAACATACCAAGACAAGAGTGTGACGCCACAAAAAGGCGACGACGCCACGCTCACGACAACGACGGCGACGATGGCGCCGCAAAACATCCGTCTCGGAAAAGCGGCAATTTTTTTTTGAAGGGTGTATGATTAGAATTCACTCCTCTTATACAACTAAGTGTACTAAGCGTTAGAAATGAGGAATAAAAGAATCTTAATTTATACTTACTCATATTAGTGTAAGAAGTTTAGCCAAGATGCCTATTTCATTGCCAGCTATGAAGTTCCAAATTTTTTTTTTTTTTTTGCATTAAGTACGTAACATGACTATAATATAATATTTAATCAAGATCACATTTCTTAAAGTAGGTTATCCGTATTTATTTATTTATTTTGTGAAAAGAGAACAAAGGGATATAAAAAGTCAAGAATATAAGGCTCATGCACTAACCAGGATCAATTCTCGACCGATGAATGATAACCTCACAAAACTACTAGCACTCAACTACAACCATACGGCTACAATTTTAATATAATGTTGAGCAAAGAAAGGAACACATATAAGCAACAATGAAAAGTATAGAATACAAATATCACACAAATGACTTAGCCTTCAGAAGTAATCAATAAACTCCTAAATACCCTCGCCAAAATTAGCTACTCCGTTTCAATCCACACAGCTCACAAGTTAAATGCATATTGTCAAAAGCCTATCATTCAACTCGTACAAAGCCTAGTCTAATAACTCCGCACTTATTGATTTGGTGGGTTTGGACTTTGAGCTCTTCTCTTTATGCGGTTCATTCTGGACCAATTCTGCCTTAATGATGCGCAGACACACAATAAAAGGAGTTAGTTGGAAATCATGGTCGGAGAGGGTGGTGGTTCAACCATCTTATCATGCATTTTAACTTTCCCCCTTGGCGTGCAAACGACTCCCAAGTGGCAGAAGGTTGCAAATATTTTGCTCTGATTTGCAATCCTATAATTCATTGCATCGGCCCGCTGTGCCCTCTGCTGGAGGAGTATCTATAGGCACGTGTAGAGCTACAGGTGCATGGAAGGGAACGTGTTACCTCTACTTTCGTTGTGTGCTGCGAGGTGCAGCTAAGGCGGAGAGGGGGTTGGTTTCTTCTTTTTTTTCCCGTCCCCCAAGCGCGAGGTCGAGGGTGAAAGATTAAGATGGAGCTCCAGGTGCGTGGGAGAAAGTGATTTACCTCCATTTTATTTGGGTGCAAGGGTGTATGCGTGGGCCGGGTTCAAGGGGACGCCTTCAAAAAGGGACAGTAGTGGGGCATATTACCTCCGCTACTGGTGCTTTGCATGGTGTATGGTAGGCCATCCAACTATGGACCTCTTATACCAACATCTATTGCTTGTCTAATGCAACACTCCTAAAAAGATGACCACAAGACTCGCTTTTGCAAGCACTGCAATAATTAAATATTCTCTGAGACAGTCAATGCTTGGTGTATCAGCTTTGTCATCAGGCATATCTACTGAAACGTTTCATCATTTTCTTTTATATTAGCAGTTATTCTCTCGGACATGATTTAAGGGTGATTGACTGGTCTTGATTTTGAGACTAACTTCACATTTGTTGGGCAGTCGAGGCCTGCCATGCAGCTTGATATTTGTGAAGCTAAGACCACTTGCAGTGTCCTAATCTGTTAAAAAAATGTTTAAACTATTGGTAAGCATTGCAACAATTTAAATATTCACATGATGTCAGCGCCTGTATCAAGTTGTCTATCAGGCATTTTTACTGAAACGTATCATCTTCTTTTTTTTATTAACAGTTATTCTCTTAGACCCGATTTAAGGGTGATTGACTGATCTTGATTTTGAGACTAACTTTACATTTGTTTGGGCAGTTGCGAGGCCTGCCATGCAGCTTGATATTTGTGAAGCTAAGACCACTCGCAGTGTTCTAATTTCAAAATCTGTTGTCCTAATCTCTGTCAAAAATAGTATCTTTAAGGAGCTAATGGTAATAGTTCTGGCAAAGAGATTATGGCATTGCCAACAGTTTGCTTTGTTATAGTTCTATTTTCCAATAAGCACTCAAACTAAAGGATAAACAAAAAAAAAAAAAAAAACATGAGAGCAGAGAGCTTAAATCGGCTTGCCATGGAAACTCACTTGCTCTTCACAGTGCTTCACCTGCTGGCGCACAGATGGAAACGAGAATTTACACAGCGTGTAAGAAACAAACACGCATTTTCCTTGAGACACTCAAAATCACAAAGCGACCTGCTCTATACATGGCAGTCGATGCATACATGTTTCATAACTGCTCCACTAATGGTACAGTTTCTAATAAGGGACAAACTTAATTCTCTTAGACATGTTTAATAATTAAAATATTAGTTTCCTTTTAATTGAAATGTGGTGGTGACTTATTAAGCTAGAAACTTTACCTGATTTCTTTCTTCACAAATCAATAACATAACATGGGTTTTCAAAGAATCGATTTCATTTCCCTTTATTAATTTGTAATGGATTCTTGTATTAGATTCATAAATGAAGAAAGCATAAAAGAACTAGATCTTACAAAGTTTCATTGTCATACTAAAAACTATTTGAAAACTTGAGTCCTTCCATCAAGTATAAAAGAAGGGATAATGCACTATTCTTTTATCCTTTCCAACATATCACTTCCAAGTACTTCAAACAAAATTTTAATATATTTTCTTTTGTAATTTCTTTCCAACATTCCACAAGAATTCAACAACATTTACAATAAATTTTTAGAGTAAGAAATACTATCATTTCAATGCAACTTTTCCTTCAAATCTTTTACAACATGTCCTACTTCATGTGGAAAACATATTTGCAATAATGGAAGCTAAAGAAAGCAAAACAATATTACATTTTTCCTCCACTCAAGGTGGGTAGATGCATGATGTTTTTACATTGTCAACAACAAGGTTCTTGTGCTCCAAGGTGTTCTTCATCCATGCTCCAAGTTCCAAGTATTTCAAATCACAACCAAGATAGGGGGAGAGGCAACACTCTCCTCCCAACCAAAACTCAATGGAGAAGAGAAGCAATCTCCTCCATTGACCCCCGAGCCCCAAACACAACACAATGAAGGGTGGTCTCCAACTCAAGGCAACAATACTTGCTTCCACAATACAATTTCTTCACAACATTCAAAGTAAAAAGAGGAAACAACAAGGAAACACAAATAACACAATACTTTGCACAACAAGGCTTTCATCCAAGCCAACAAGAGAAGGAACTATGGGAAAGTTTTCCTTATGCCTCCCAATTGAGATGAGATGCCCATCCAAAACCCTCCACAATAAAACACAAGCCCCTATGACTCTTATGCCTCCCTCAAGTACCCCTTTTTCCTCCCATACTCTTATGCCTCCCTCCTCTTATGGCTCCCTCAAAGACAAGGTAGAATGTAAACATTCTTACCCAAGATGGGCATCCCTCTCAAACTCCCTCCACAATATCCTAATCTACTCTTATGCCTCCCTCATGAGCATTCCCATAGACCTCTCCTATACTACACAATAAGCATTCTATCCATTTTTTCACAATACACCAAAGTAAACATGCATTTTTCACAATTTTAGCATAGAAGCAACAATAATATGAAAGCAAAACAAAGGAGAAGGTTTCCTACCTCTCCATTGGAGAAGCCTAAACCAAGAAATTTGTCCAAGCTCCTCCAAACAATCCAAGCATGCAAGTCCAAGCACTCTCCTTTTTTCTTTCTCCCAAAAAAATAACAAAAGAGAACTCTTCCACCAAACAAAAACAAAACTCCAACCCCTCAACAAGAGAGGAATTTTCCATAAATAGACAAGAGGAAGAGTGAGGGTGATGTGGCTCCTCAGAGGATGCCACATCACACATCCTCAAGACCACCTCCCTTAGTCAACTCAAATCCCAAAACACCATAAATGGGTGGTTGGGTTGAATGACATCTTTAATCCAAATCCATCCCTTCCCCATGTGTCCTAAGGCACAAAAAAATGCAAAAGAAGACAAGTGCACTCCAAAGTCACATTTCCCTTCCCAAAACAATAAATAATCCCCTTTTTGGATTCCCAACCCATATATATGGTTGGTAAGGGGTTTTGGGAAGTGTGGGACAAGTTCAACTTGTCCCACAAGTCCCCCAAAATTGCCCAAAATCTCAAATTCGAGATTCAAAGGATTTGGAGTGGTCAACACTCAAAACCAAACATTCAATACATGAGGAAACACAAGGCTCAAGGAGCCAACCATCAAAATTAATTACACCCACTTGACTTCCCTCCAAAACTTAAAAAATTAAAACAAGATATTACATTAATCTAAACACACTTAGCAAAGTAATTTAAAAAAAAAAAAAAACATCACAAATAAAATCACCTACTAAAGTAAGTTAAAACAAGTAATTAAAATTCTTACCCCCTTGGTCACATTAGAAAATTTCCCCCTCATGGAAATTTTCTTAACACATAAAAGAATAAAGGTAACACAATACAATTTACTAGTTGCCTTGACGACCAAATGTCAGTAACCACCCGACATCCTGTTGTGTTTGGTTCCCAATCCCCTTTAGGTTGTGATCATGTTGTGTTTCCCGCAAAATACAAATTACCTCCTTCGGCCTTGCGGCCATGTCAAAATATCCAAAATAACCATATGCATGAAATTTATTAACATCTATACGTAATTCAATCAATCATTATTTCTAGGTCTAAATCACAACTTAATTATGCATTTCATCATTATCCAAAATTATAATAATGTAAATTCAACAACTACATTCTACTCATCATGGCGAAGAAATCCAATGTTAGAACACATGCAATATATCCATATAAAAATAATATCGTATCCAATAGTCTATCCATGAGTCAATGTAGATCATACTGAAAACAAAATCCAATCATAATCCAAATGCATCTAGTCACAAAACATCATGCTAATCAACATAAGTATAAATCATGTCCATATCCAAAGTCTGCATAACTCAAAATGATAATCAACTAAGTGTCGTAGGGAAGTGGGCATTACAAAGAGATCTTCTAAACTCCTTGCAAGCAAAGTTACAAAATTTACAACGCATTGAACTTTCTACAAAGAACTTCATAATTTGAACTGATGAAACTTTTACACTTTTTTTCCTTTAATCTACTCGCATAATCCATCTGCACAAATATTTACTAGAGTCAGTTCGCTAGAACTGAGCATGATAAGATATAAACCTCACCTAATAATTTATGCCATCTAGCATATAAATAAATGAAAGTTTGCAATACTCCTTATCAAATGAATTTCTAACATACATTCAAAACTTAACTACACATCTCATGATAATACATTTCATACTCATTAATGTTCACTTCCTTAAGATCTGTTTACATAAGAACACAATTCCAAGTGACTAGATATACAACCTTAACTATGCAATTAATCATACTTAAATTACAATGATAATAATAATGCTCACCTAATACCCTCGACCTACTTCACATATATAAGTATCCAACAATATTATCTTTCAATTAAATAAAACCACCAACGACATTAAGTTTATATAATAAATACAAGTATCAATCTTATATTATTCATCGATATTACCCAAGTATCAAACCTTCATAGATAATCAGTGATATGTAAGTATAATTTGGATATTTATCTCACAATTTTAAGAATATACTTATGTTAACAAAGATTCCACCAATCCACAAGTTCATATATTATTTAGGTATTGATGCGCATCGAATTAGCAATCGGAACTTGACAAGGTCATAACTTGAGCTCCGGTGTCTGTTTGAATCTGTTTTTTTTTTAAACCACGTGTTTTGATGAGACAAACGCATTGCGGCAAGAATATCTCCGCCATTTTCGGTTGGGTGCAAGTTTTCGACGCTTTCGGGCCCTAAATCCGCCATCTTGAGGCCGAAAATTAGGATTTAAGTTATAGTTTGGTTTTTGTACCTATTTTTGAGCATTAGTTAATTTTAGTCTATTAATTGCATTTTGAGTTAGAAAGTTGGCAATTCCTCTAATTTAGGGATGTAGAAGATGCATGGCAATTTCGTAAAAAGGATTGTAGGAATAAGCATGATAATAACTTACTAAGAATAACTTCGTTCTATAAAGCTTGCTTTTTTTGCTAGTAATTTCCGCCACCTATGAGTAGATTTATCGAGTTAGCTAGAGTTTACTTGAAAATTCGAGTTGGGAGTTATTTTCCTAATTAGGAAACATTGTAAATTCATTATTTGGGGAACAAAGAAGGAGATCCATTTTTTTTGGAGTTCATTTTATTGCGGTTTATGTATAATGCAACTTAATTTGGATACATTAGGTATCCTTTTGGTATGCTTATTCCATGTCTTATATATGTTTATATTAGTATATAGGGTCCAACTCATTGGAATGAGTTACGATCAACAATATTGTCGTATTTTGCTAATATGTCAAAGATACATTTGACTAACTAAGATATGTAAGCACGGTCCATGCCACTATAAATACAAGTATTAACATTATCCTAACTCCGAATTGAGATGCAAGTATCAATTTTTTTAGCTAACATAATAATCATCGTAAATGCCAGAAATATTCCACTAAGTTAACCAAGTATTGAAATAACATATTTATCCTTACCTGTTTTGATAACATAATATACCTTGTTATATAATTCAACCTCCACTTACATACCCCAATTTATGGGTATTAATTATTAAATGCTCATACTGATGAAGTTAAATAATTTCAGGTGGACTTATATCCTTACTATCATACATGTTTAGTTAAATTCCCATTATGGTAAATTGCTACCTTTACTTAAGGCTATGCATGACTCCATTTTAGGTAGTTATCTTAACTTCCCTATTCATCATGGCGTTCCCACCAAAATAGTCTTTCGACAAGCTTCAAGGTCAAAGTATAAGATAAATTTATAATTTCATATTTCAAGCATTGCTGAATTCATATGCATGAGGATTTGTCACCTATCAATCAAACTTGAAGAATGTCGACATTCATGAGAGTTCAATGTATCCAATATTACTTTAACCGATTCAAAGATCCAAGTAGTGCCTCAAAATTAAGCCATAGAATTATCCACACTAGATAATGACTTGCGTGCTTCAACATATTCGTAAAGGTCATAGAAAACCCATTAACGATGCTTGAAGGTTCCAATCTAATAATAAGCTCATAGTAATAATAATAGCAGAGGGCCTTGAGGGGTTTTCAATAATCCCCTCTGTAGTAAATGATAATCGAATGACTCGATGGAGCTATCTAGAAAGACCAATTAAACTAGTATGACTCTTCCCAAATTATCTGTGCCCCCAATCCTAATGGGAGTTTATATTATTATAAATCCACAAAAAATCCAAATACAATCATATTTCAGAAATTCCCTTTTTCAAGCCATGTTCTACATAATATAAAAAATACGTTTTTCAAAAAAATTATAAACCTCATTCACGCTCCATAATATTTTTCTACGTGAAACCATCATTCAAAGGAATAATCAAGGCAAAAAGATAAACCAACATTATAAGATCGGTAGGCAAGAATGTTATGAGAGATTTCTTCTACTCAAATAGTAAATAAGATAAACTGTAAAGGAGGGGAGAGATAGTTCATGTAATTATGATTAAAGTCATTTGGAACCCATCTCTTTCACTTAGGCATCTCTTTCAAGAAAGAGTCAATATATGTAAATGCATGTTATATAATATCCAATGTAGTCCAAACGCTATTTACTTAGTAAAATAAAAACACATCAACATTCCAAAAGAAAACCATATCTCTAAATTCGAACAAAAATTACAAAGATCGATTTATCTAAATGCTAAAGGAAATAAATCATTAAGAGAGAGGATAGTCTTATCATATTATTATGGGGCTTCCTCAATCGCCACGTTTGAATTTCAAAGGCTCCAGCAGTACAACACATTCCAAAAACATTCCTTTTCCTCAAATACGTTTAATATCTCTTATGCAAGCTTCATGGCAGCACCAGGTAACACCCGATAGTCGACTTTCACCTTCCCATTGGAGAAAAAAAATTTTGAATTTCAGATACCAAGGATCAAATGCTGATTTGAATGGAAAGAGCACCCAAGTTTTTTAAAACTACTATTTTTGTGACGCCCCAAGAATACTTGTAAATTTTAAATCAGATATTATTATTATTTTCAATCCTTATAAGAATACCCTGAACAACACTAACCTTGCCCTAACTCCATGTTCCAAAGCTCGTTTAAAAACTATGCCCTATTGGTGATTTGGTCTGTAGACACGGGTTATAAATTGGAGCCCTCTTCAATATTTCGGCCACAACCCAATTCTTGCGTTTGCTGAGGGGGCGAGAAGGGTCCAAATTCTTGTCACCAATATTTGGTCTTATTGTTCTCGTTATAAGCCATGAATTTGCTAGTTCACTTGTAGTAGCGGTTATATAATG
The DNA here is from genome assembly GCA_018340775.1 of Taxus wallichiana var. yunnanensis. Lineage (NCBI taxonomy): Eukaryota > Viridiplantae > Streptophyta > Pinopsida > Cupressales > Taxaceae > Taxus > Taxus wallichiana. The sequence goes on along the minus strand of CM031238.1, from coordinate 255,512,008 downwards.
TTTGGTTGTAATCATATTTTGAATTTCAAATTCAATTATTTTTACATCTTTTTATATAACACCACCATCCCGATCACTGCTTTCATTTTTATCCAATCCGCTATGATACAAGGATGGCCATAAAAGCAGCACGGAAACGTTCACACCTATCAAGGACAATATACTTTTTTTTTTTGACAGAACAACATAGAAGCCCAACCACATGACACTCTCACAGCTAGGGCAAGCCACAGTAAGAAATGATTGGAGGTTATTTATTTTGATAAGACACCCTTTAACTCATGACTTAAGTTTTCAGAAGGATTCAATATATGATTCGCACAAATTCATCTTACCAACTGAGTTATGTTCTTATACACTGTAGAGTAGTTCGCTTAAAGTCTTCTCCTTTATAACCATTATTTGTTTCATATATTTATTTGATAAAGATGGTAATTTAATTCCATAAGGCCATCTATTCACACTTACGTTACTAGAACTCGTTCATGCCCTTATGACAACATCGGTTCACGTTCAACAAACTTAAGAGAAGAAGGTCAAATGAGTTCACCCTTAAGACGTCATTAGATCTTACTAAGGTTTAATTGAAGCTTGAGGTTTTATACGTAGTTAATTAGCGCTCTTACTTAGGCTTCACCGAAAGAGCTTATCAAGAGGAAGCTACTTACTTTTAAATAGGCTTAGAGATAAATTGAGTGGTTTCAAAATTTTCTTCTCTTACTTGTTAAATCTTATTAGAAACTAACCATTGTTTTCCTTTAAGCTTGTCTTTAGCGTTCACCAAAAGAGTAGTGTTTACTAGTTCAGTTAGGGATAACACGTTATATAAAATCACTTTGCAAGGATGGTCTCACTCTTGATTACTTAAGGTATTGTTTGTTTACAAGGGGATCTAAACCACAACATATTTCTTTGAATAAAACTTTTAGGTAACTTCTGTAAGGAAAAGCCACCCCATTAAAGCTTACATATAACCCATCAATACAAAGTCTTAGAAAGATTTAAATTAACACTTAATTCTCAAGATCAAAGTTTTACAATGCTTATGCCAGTGAAGAGATTGAATATTATTTCTCACTAAGAAGAGTTACCAGCCAAAATACAAAAAAGGACAAAACTACTACTTCACGTAATTCTCCGAACAATTCCAGGCAAGAGGTCATATAAACTCTCTTTACAAGCAATGTTACACAATTTACAACACATTGGACATTTTTACAAGGAACTTCATAAATTGTACAGATGAACCTTTAACACTCTTTTCCTCTAGTCTACTCGCATAATCCATCTTGCACAAATATTAACTAGAGTCAGTTCACTAGAACTGAGCATGTTAAGACTACCCATTGCAATAGTAAGCTAACATTTTATAATATCATGAAAGTAAAATTCTAAACTCAAGAATGGATCAAATCACAAACCACTAATCAATATGTTTCACAAGATGACGAGATTTATACCAGCCAACAAGGAGGAATCCCAATATTCAAGTGAGAGAGATATTCCAAAGATAATCAAGGTGAGACCTTATTGGTGAAGACAACAAGGCTGAGAGTATTGAGATTTCAGTCATGTAATCCTATGGATTACGTGATTGAAATCTAACACCCAAACATCATTCTATTATTATTAACCAAAAGGATAAAGATCACCAAATGACTTAACATATTCAAAATTGCTTGGTAACAAGACTGCATTAACACACATCCTTGTTTTAGGAAGAATATAGGCCCCAACCATATATGAACACAAATCAGTCAAAGATTAAAGTTAACTTCACTCGACTGAATAAACCAACATACATATAATACTCACAACACAAAAACTCGAATCAAGATTCAAAATGCCAAGTAATTCTCACCGAACCTAATTATTTTTCTTCAAGAAGTTAAATAAATTAGATTCTATCCAACTAAATTACATTCAACAACTATAGTTGGATTACACAAGCAAGGATCAAGAAGAGTCTTTTCACCAAAGGTTGTTATTATCTTACATCACATAAACAGTAATAAACCCGTAATCCACCACTCGTATGATCATTGTAAGAGTTAAGGACTTAGCTCACTAAAATATGTAATCGAGTCGATTCCTACCTTTTCCATTTTCATACAAGTCTAACCCAATTCAAGAAAGGTAACCATTCTATTTTCATACATGCCTCAACAACACTTACTCGTAAAGTCCCTACCCGAATTATTGAAGGTTTGCTAAGCTACAAAATGGATTTAATAGAAACCCATTTCATTCGATACTTGAATTTAAACAAGCAAGGGATAGTCTGTTTGAAAATATAAGTGAATCGACACAAGATCCTCTACCGTGACCCAACTCGAGTCACCAATCACAAGGTTAACAAATCAGGGCGAAGGAGGAATACAAAGCAAAATACTCTTCCTACGAACTATGCCTTCTCTTCCTCTCTAAAACAACATATGAATAGTTTGGGCATACCCATCTATTTCACGACAGTCTACTCGACCTATCCTCATAGCTCCAAAGAAAACATCTCCTACTACAGAGTTCGATTGAACTCTTTTATCTTATGATACAGTGACTCACGTCACAGGATCTGTATTGAGCAGTCAATATTTCACTCACGTAGGCCTCTAAGAAAACATCATGCTCACTATGCGAGGTCTACACACAGATTCAGCCCAAGAAAAGCTTTTACCAAGACAAAAACAAACATTTAGCCTAAAACTGGCCATGAGTCGACAAATCTACAAATATCCACTAATGTTATTCATGGCTCAAGTTTATATCTGCTACTGCTGGTTTAGAAATCGAACTCAACGGCCATTGTTCACTATCGTCTCTAAATGTCACCCGAATTTTAAGAATTAAGCAGGAAAGCACCCCGGTTAAAGATCTAACACCCACGGTATAAAACTTCAACCATTATTTTGCTATCACATAGCAGTTACTCTTTTATTTCGAAAAGAAAAAAAAACGAGGCAGAAAAGAAATGTATACATGCTATCACAGTTGCTATCAGGGTATGAAAAACAAACAACTCCCAACAGTCCTTCCTTTCCTTCAATCTGGGTCGATTCACAAGGAAAAGCAGAAGCCCATTCTAAATGCCATAACAGATAAAAAAAAAAAGAAGGACATTCAATTCATGACATAATAAAAGGGTAGCAGAAGATTGCAAGGGCAGGTTTAACATGCCTGGTTTAAAATGCCATCTCCATATGCATATGATTGTTTCAATGCAGCTGCTTGCCCTTAACCCAAAGTGCTCTGCGAGCTCGAGCTAGCGCCACATTCACGCGGTGAAAAATAGCTACAAAGCCAACCCCATGATTTGAAGCTCGGACACAAGACATAAAGATTACATCACGCTCCTGGCTCTGAAAGGCATCTACCGTAATGATAAATAAACCTTTTCCTTCATCAGTTTGAGGACAACATCAAACTCTCGGTGCAAACATTTCAGCTGTAGCTTGTAAGGTGTGATAATTCCAACAGAAAACTTTATGCCTGCCAACTTGGTGACTCGTTGAAGAAGCTCATATAATAGCAAAGCAAATTGTGTTTCATGAATATTCTGATATGAAACAGATCGGCCTCTATGAGGTTCTCTTCCATGAGTTACATCGTACAACAAGTAAGATCTCAATAGAGAATCTTTGTAAATAAATTTCATCAGTCTGCTGGTAACACTCTCACTGTCACATAATCGATTTTGATAAAAAAATACCTCGAAGGAGAATCCCGAATTTGAGGATGCATTCAATATCGAATGCAGATAACAACATAGTTGACAACTCCTTGTTGGAAGCATCGAAATGCTTCATTTTCTCAAGGTATTGATGTGAATCGAATCGAGATTTGCATTCTCTTCGGTATCTGGGAATCAGTACTCACCTTTAGTACTGGTGGCTGTAAATCATGATTTTCACTCCATCCTGACATTACTTTTTCACTCAATGAAGCCTCATTTAACTATTTTTCCTTTTCGGTTGGATTTTCTTCTAAAATGAATCCACCTTGGTGACTAGAAAGTCCATCTTGAGATACGCTCTTCACATTACCTTCCTCTATGTTAGCAGATATTTCTATGGTAGTATGGGAGCCTTGAAAGTCCTGCCCAGACTCTCAGTATTCTCTATTCTTTTCACCACCACCAACTTGCTTGCTAATATTTTCTAAGGGACCTCATGATGGATAAACCTACACGATGCTCCTCGGAAACACCTACCATCTCTCTTAAAATAAATGCATTCTGAACAGTGCCCCTCCTCTTTCTTCCCTCCACATGTTCATCGCCACGCCTGAAATCAGGTGGAGGTGTCCTGCTTCTGCTCCTTTTTCTCCTCGGTGACCAACTGTGAGATCTGCTCCTCCTACCCTTTCTCCTTCGAGATCTGCTCTCCTCCTTTCGACTCCTCCAAACAGAGACCGACTGATGCTCCGACTTCGAGATGTTTTATGTGCTTTCCCACCATATAGAACACCATCTGATTCACTGTCACTGGCCCCTTCCCTCATTAGTCTTCCAAATTCATCAACAATCTACGCAGCACTCAAGAAGGTGGAGGTAACACGCCTACTTCCCTAGCTTGTAGTTTCATCTATAACCACCATATCAAACCCATGGGCTAGGCGCTGGAATAACTTCCGGTCGATCTAGAAATAATCGAAATAATAGTGAATGCAATCTCAGCCTCACTTGCAAAACTTGCCTCAAGATTTGATCGAGCTTCTTCCATGTTAAATTCACCACCTGACGGGAAGCGACTTTCCAAAATGAAAAGGCAAGACAGCTCAACTAAAACTTTATCTCGTTCTTCTACTACAGCTGCAAGATTTTGCAACAACTATCACGACCGTGGTCGCATGTGCAACCGAACATCATCGGGATCAACACCAACGGTTCCTTGGGATCACCCCTGCGGCAGCAATGTCCGCACTTAACTCTCTCTGGAGGCCACTGATTTTCTGAGATAAGTTTACTTCTCTACCCTGTAGCTGCTGCATATAGCCAATTACTTCCTCACGGCACTTTCCTAGGAAAAGTTCAGTTCTACGCTCCACTGATACTACCTGTGCAGCACGATTTTGAGAACCCACACCCACCCTCGCAACATCAGGGCGATAGACCTTCATTTCACCATCAATGAATCCACTATCCAGAACACGCTGTAGCAATTCATCTGTTGCAGCATTTGATGGAGTGCAAAACAAGCATTCGTGGTTTAGGGCAGAAAACAACAGGTAGACCACGTGAGACAGCAGATTGCAAGTCAACATTTTAATAAATGGGCATGTGCGGCCACCAACCAGGAAGTTGAACACGCCAAGAAGGTGCAGGGGGTTTTTAATGCAATGGCAGGTGGCCATTAAAGCCACCCACCTCCAGCCGACCAAGGAAACAAGGTCAAAAAAAAAAACATTAACCTTTCCTTCCCCACGCCAAACGTGGTACACAAGGAGATCAAAAGGGAGAGACAAGGTAGGTTGGGGACATAAAAATCTATATTTAAAATTAGTAATTTAAAACAATTCTAAGATTGCGGGATCGGTCGACCCAGGAGGAGAACGGGGTTGAGTAATTAAATGAAATATTTACGCGAACGCCACTCCCAAACCGTGGCGCCACCACAAAACATACTCTTCCTCATTTGCGCAACGAGGCTCGATCAGCAGGAGCGACAAACAAATCAAAAGGATAGTTTAACGATAACAGAGGATGATATCGATAACAATCGATATAAAGAAGGTAATAATAAAATACAATCGTTGATCGATAATACAATCATAATGTCATTATTATTATTATTATTATTATTATCATTTTACAGCTTGTAAAATAATTATCAATTATAGTCATAATGGTCAGCAATCGAGGTCGACGAAGGCACAACGACACTCCATGCTTAGCACTCGATCGCCACAGGATGAACAGGTGTAACGTAGAACAGGGCATTACATTCTCCTCCCCTTAAGAAAGCATCGTCCTCGATGCGACATTACACGGAGGAAAGTAAATGGTTCGCAACCAAGAACAGGTAAAGGAGAAAGTACACCCTATGGTTTAAAATTTTAGTTGATTAAAGCACGGTCACAAGGTAGCCTTAGGAACATTTGGTAGAATTTTTAACTTTCAATGTTCTGTGAAGATTGGCAGTTCTTTCTTGTTCATCATTTCATTAGTCTCTTTCCATTATCATTATTTCTAGTTTTAGTTTCTTTTTTTTTTTAAATATCATCATTGAAGAGTTTTGATTTATTCCTTATTGTGGGTGCCCAACATGAGCTGCTAACACAACACCCTATCAGGTTCACAAGACCCTACGGATTCACAAGTACACAAGTATATACTTCAAGATTGTATTACACCACAAAAGGTTACACAAATACGGAATAGAATAGGCACACTCCACATAACATAGTACTCGTCACACATCAATGACTGACATACAAAATACTCAAACAAAAGAGTACTACAATCCACCAGACATTTCCTCAATTCCACGTATGAGGATTTTCCATGACTCATAAAAACTACATGTACATAGGGTCCACAAGGGCATCAATGACATATCCACAACATCACAACACATATCCATCTGACATGAGTAACACATACATCAAAAGACCACTACCAAACATCACAATAACTCAACATATATCCTGAAACATCAACCATACAGACAAATATCATAAGCCTCCCTCAAACTCTTATGCCTCCCTCAAGTCTCTTATGCCTCCCTCAAGTCTCTTATGCCTCCCTCAAACTCTTATGCCTCCCTCAATGCCTCCCTCAAGTCTCTTATCCCTCAAACCTCCCTCAAACTCTTATGCCTCCCTCTTATGCCCTCCCTCAAGTCTCTTATGCCTCCCTCAAACTCTTATGCCTCCCTCAAACTCTTATGCCTCCCTCAAACTCTTATGCCTCCCTCAAGGAGGCCGGTTGACCCTATGGTCCAAGACACATAGAGTTCGAACACTCCTAACCCAAGTGACATAATAACGCGTGGTTCAACAACCCGCTAGTTATCTGTAACTCCTTGGGGCGTACCCCCATACAACGAAGCGGGTCCATAGGTCCAACCATTCCATGGTGCATCCCATGACCCTATTCCACACATCACGACAATAGAACCAGCACAACAATCCAATCAAAGTGCCAAGTGGCAAAGTACAAGCCTTGGGCAAGGCGGTAAAAATTCCAAATTTAAAAGAAGACCCAAAATCAAGCAAAATAAATGGCCAAATAGCCATAGTTAGTATCAAAATCCCCATGTTAGTGCCACAAACCAAGGAAATGCCCAAAATTGTAAAGCATGGCAATCAAGAAAAGCTGCTGGTCCTTACAAAATAAAGTAAAAAGCTCAATTTACGAATAAAATCAACTTATAATAATGTCACATTACGATAACTGTGTGGCCTTATCTAGCCACCAAAGGGGTACTCAACGAGTTGCTAGCACTCGAACATCGAGCCTCAGCTCATAAAATACATATCAATAATACAACTGTCATCACCTCCATCTGAATCATCCCGCCACCACTTCGACAAGGCTAAACATAGTCATAGTTGCACTTAGGTTGCATACATACAACCACATAGGGAGAGAGGAAAGAATCACATGTTATCTACTAAACCGAGTTTTGGCTCGAGTTATTGACCCATGGTACACCATTCCTCACTCTCAACATACACTTCTACCGATTTCCCTCAGGGTCGGTTAGCGTAAGGTTCACAACATAACATACAACAACATCACTAACATAATGGTGGCACACACATAACTACCATAACGTCTTACATATGGTACATATACAGGGTAGATCACGATCATACATTCACTGAGTGTAACACATCACTTTACCACATTTCTGCACCCAAAGTGCAATCACCATACGATAGGGTTCATACACTCACCGTATGACCCAAAATCACAACATGAAGCATTACATATTTGCACAAATCATACATACGATGAACATAGTACATCTCAACATAACATCCATTGCTACATAACAAGGTGGTACACACATTTCTTCAAAACATGGTAAAAACATCATGATACAACTCATTTCTTTTAACATCAATCTAGTCATACAACACATTGATACACCTACATATCACAATATGTCACAATGCTCCAACACTATGTCATCCACATTACAATTCTTTTCACACATCACAAACAATAATTCACACGTGAATTCTTCATAGAATCCACAAGAAGGAGAGAGAATACTCCCATCCCCAACACATCAACATGATGACAAATACGCACTGAGTGACACACACATCACGTGCGTTCACAATATCACAATTACGACAATAATCACATCACGCTTGAAGCACATTACTCTTCCAATATCTACCACCATCATGCAACATCATCATCATCATGCAGTATCATCATGTAACACCACCACCACCATGTAACATCATCATACAACACCAATCCGGCCCATAGGTTCGAGAGCATGAACCTACGCTCTGATACCAAGTGTAACGACCCAAAAATTCACAAACACGAACAACACAAGTAAACAGATAAATTTTTTTTTTTTTTGACTTGCTTGACACATAACATGACGCAACATGTCGTCACCAAGGATACAACTAACTCTGTGAACAACTCGATACAAGGATGGCCATAAAAGTAGCACGGAAATGTTCACACCTATCAAGGACAATATACTTTTTTTTTTTTTTGACAAGAACAACATAGAAGCCCACATGACACTCTCACAAATTAGGGCAAGCCACAATAAGAAATGATTGGAGGTTATTTATTTTGATAAGACACCCTTTAACTCATGACTTAAGTTTTCAGAAGGATTCAATATATGATTCGCACAAATTCATCTTACCAACTGAGTTATGTTCTTATACACTGTAGAGTAGTTCGCTTAAAGTCTTCTCCTTTATAACCATTATTTGTTTTATATATTTATTTGATAAAGATGGTAATTTAATTCCATAAGGCCATCTATTCACACTTACGTTACTAGAACTCGTTCATGCCCTTATGACAACATCGGTTCACGTTCAACAAACTTAAGAGAAAATTACAAGGTACCCTGGATAAAGTTAAAGGAAGAAGGTCAAATGAGTTCACCCTTAAGACGTCATTAGTTCTTACTAAGGTTTAATTGAAGCTTGAGGTTTTATACGTAGTTAAATAGCGCTCTTACTTAGGCTTCACCGAAAGAGCTTATCAAGAGGAAGCTACTTACTTTTAAATAGGCTGAGAGATAAATTGAGTGGTTTCAAAATTTTCTTCTCTTACTTGTTAAATCTTATTAGAAACTAACCATTGTTTTCCTTTAAGCTTGTCTTTAGCGTTCACCAAAAGAGTAGTGTTTACTAGTTCAGTTAGGGATAACACGTTATATAAAATCACTTTGCAAGGATGGTCTCACTCTTGATTACTTAAGGTATTGTTTGTTTACAAGGGGATCTAAACCACAACATATTTCTTTGAATAAAACTTTTAGGTAACTTCTGTAACGAAAGGCCACCCCATTAAAGCTTACATATAACCCATCAATACAAAGTCTTAGAAAGATTTAAATTAACACTTAATTCTCAAGATCAAAGTTTTACAATGCTTATGCCAGTGAAGAGATTGAATATTATTTCTCACTAAGAAGAGTTACCAGCCAAAATACAAAAAGGACAAACTACTACTTCACGTAATTCTCCGAACAATTCCAGGCAAGAGGTCATATAAACTCTCTTTACAAGCAATGTTACACAATTTACAACACATTGGACATTTTTACAAGGAACTTCATAAATTGTACAGATGAACCTTTAACACTCTTTTCCTCTAGTCTACTCGCATAATCCATCTGCACAAATATTAACTAGAGTCAGTTCGCTAGAACTGAGCATGTTAAGACTACCCATTGCAACAGTAAGCTAACATTTTATAATATCATGAAAGTAAAATTCTAAACTCAAGAATGGATCAAATCACAAACCACTAATCAATATGTTTCACAAGATGACGAGATTTATACCAGCCAACAAGGAGGAATCCCAATATTCAAGTGAGAGAAATATTCCAAAGATAATCAAGGTGAGACCTTATTGGTGAAGACAACAAGGCTGAGAGTATTAAGATTTCAGTCATGTAATCCTATGGATTACGTGATTGAAATCTAACACCCAAACATCATTCTATTATTTTTAACCAAAAGGATAAAGATCAGTCAAATGACTTAACATATTCAAAATTGCTTGGTAACAAGACTGCATTAACACACATCCTTGTTTTAGGAAGAATATAGGCCCCAACCATATATGAACACAAATCAGTCAAAGATTAAAGTTAACTTCACTCGACTGAATAAACCAACATACATATAATACTCACAACACAAAAACTGAATCTGAAGATTCAAAATGCCAAGTAATTCTCACCGAACCTAATTATTTTTCTTCAAGAAGTTAAATAAATTAGATTCTATCCAACTAAATTACATTCAACAACTATAGTTGGATTACACAAGCAAGGATCAAGAAGAGGTCTTTTCACCAAAGGTTGTTATTATCTTACATCACATAAATAGTAATAAACCCGTAATCCACCACTCGTATGATCATTGTAAGAGTTAAGGACTTAGCTCACCAAAATATGTAACTGAGTCGATTCCTACCTTTTCCATTTTCATACAAGTCTAACCCAATTCAAGAAAGGTAACCATTCTATTTTCATACATGCCTCAGTCAACACTTACTCAGAAAGTCCCTACCTGAATTATTGAAGGTTTGCTAAGCTACAAAATGGATTTAATAGAAACCCATTTCATTCGATACTTGAATTTAAACAAGCAAGGGATAGTCTGTTGAAAATATAAGTGAATCGACACAAGATCCTCTACCGTGACCCAACTCGAGTCACCAATCACAAGGTTAACAGTCAGCGAAGGAGGAATACAAAGCAAAATACTCTTCCTACGAACTATGCCTTCTCTTCCGTCTCTAAAACAACATATGAATAGTTTGGGCATACCCATCTATTTCACGACAGTCTACTCGACCTATCCTCATAGTCGCTCCAAAGAAAACATCTGCTACTACAGAGTTCGATTGAACTCTTTTATCTTATGATACAGTGACTCACGTCACAGGATCTGTATTGAGCAGTCAATATTTCACTCACGTAGGCCTCTAAGAAAACATCATGCTCACTATGCGAGGTCTACACACAGATTCAGCCCAAGAAAAGCTTTTACCAAGACAAAAACAAACATTTAGCCTAAAACTGGCCATGAGTCGACAAATCTACAAATATCCACTAATGTTATTCATGGCTCAAGTTTATATCTGCTACTGCTGGTTTAGAAATCGAACTCAACGGCCATTGTTCACTATCGTCTCTAAATGTCACCCGAATTTTAAGAATTAAGCAGGAAACACCCAGGTTAAAGATCTAACACCCACGGTATAAAACTTCAACCATTATTTTGCTATCACATAGCAGCTTACTCTTTTTTATTTCAAAAGAAAAAAAAAAGGCGAGAAAAAGAAATGTATACATGCTATCACAGTTGCTATCAGGGTATGAAAAACAAACAACTCCCAACAGTCCTTCCTTTCCTTCAATCTGGGTCGATTCACAAGGAAAAAGCAGAAGCCCATTCTAAATGCCATAACAGATAAAAAAAAAAAAGAAGGACATTCAATTCATGACATAATAAAAGGGTAGCAGAAGATTGCAAGGGCAGGTTTAACATGCCTGGTTTAAAACGCCATCTCCATATGCATATGATTGTTTCAATGCAGCTGCTTGCCCTTAACCCAAAGTGCTCTGCGAGCTCGAGCTAGCGCCACATTCACGCGGTGAAAAACAGCTACAAAGCCAACCCCATGATTTGAAGCTCGGACACAAGACATAAAGATTACATCACGCTCCTGGCTCTGAAAGGCATCTACCGTAATGATAAATAAACCTTTTCCTTCATCGATTTGGGGACAACATCAAACTCTCGGTGCAAACATTTCAGTTGTAGCTTGTAAGGTGTGATAATTCCAACAGAAAACTTTATGCCTGCCAACTTGGTGACTCGTTGAAGAAGCTCATATAATAGCAAAGCAAATTGTGTTTCATGAATATTCTGATATGAAATAGATCGGCCTCTATGAGGTTCTCTTCCATGAGTTACATCGTACAACAAGTAAGATCTCAATAGAGAATCTTTGTAAATAAATTTCATCAGGTCTGCTGGTAACACCCTCACTGTCACATAATCGATTTTGATAAAAAAAATACCTTGAAGGAGAATCCTGAATTTGAGGATGCATTCAATACTGAATAGATAACAACATAGTTGGACAACCTGCTTGTTGGAAGCGCTCAGAAATGCTTCATTTTCTGAAGGTATTGGATGTGAATCAGAATCAGGATTTGCATTCTCTTCAGGTATCTGGGAATCAGTACTCACCTTTAGTACTGGTGGCTGTAAATCATGATTTTCACTCCATCCTGACATTACTTTTTCACTCAATGAAGCCTCATTTAACTTTTTTCCTTTTCGGTTGGATTTTCTTCTAAAATGAATCCACCTTGGTGACTAGAAAGTCCATCTTGAGATACGCTCTTCACATTACCTTCCTCTATGTTAGCAGATATTTCTATGGCAGTATGGGAGCCTTGAAAGTCCTGCCCAGACTCTCTGTATTCTCTATTCTTTTCACCACCAGTCAACTTGCTAATATTTTCAGAAGGGACCTCATGATGGATAAACCTACACGATGCTCCTCTGAAACACCTACCATCTCTCTTAAAATAAATGCATTCTGGAACAGTGCCCCTCCTCTTTCTTCCCTCCACATGTTCATCGCCACGCCTGAAATCAGGTGGAGGTGTCCTGCTTCTGCTCCTTTTTCTCCTCGGTGACCAACTGTGAGATCTGCTCCTCCTTCGACTCCTGCCAACAGGAGACCGACTGATGCTCCGACTTCGAGATGTTTTATGTGCTTTCCCACCATATAGAACACCATCTGATTCACTGTCACTGGCCCCTTCCCTCATTAGTCTTCCAAATTCATCAACAATCTACGCAACACTCAAGAAGGTGGAGGTAACACGCCTACTTCCCTAGCTTGTAGTTTCATCTATAACCACCATATCAAACCCATGGGCTAGGCGCTGGAATAACTTCCGGTCAGTACTAGAAACAGTAGTGAACGCAATCTCAGCCTCACTTGCAAAACTTGCCTCAAGATTTGATCGAGCTTCTTCCATGTTAAATTCACCACCTGGACAGAAGCGACTTTCCAAAATGAAAAGGCAAGACAACTCAACTAAAACTTTATCTCGTTCTTCTACTACAGCTGCAAGATTTTGCAACAACTGATCACGACTGTGGTCGCGTGCAACCAGAACATCAGGATCAACACCAACGGTTCCTTGGGATCACCCTGCGGCAGCTGTCGCACTTAACTCTCTCTGGAGGCCACTGATTTTCTGAGATAAGTTTACTTCTCTACCCTGTAGCTGCTGCATATAGCCAATTACTTCCTCACGGCACTTTCCTAGGAAAAGTTCAGTTCTACGCTCCACTGATACTGCCTGTGCAGCACGATTTTGAGAACCCACACCCACCCTCGCAACATCAGGGCGATAGACCTTCATTTCACCATCAATGAATCCACTATCCAGAACACGCTGTAGCAATTCATCTGTTGCAGCATTTGATGGAGTGCAAACAAGCATTCGTGGTTTAGGGCAGAAAACAACAGGTAGACCACGTGAGACAGCAGATTGCAAGTCAACATTTTAATAAATGGGCATGTGCGGCCACCAACCAGGAAGTTGAACACGCCAAGAAAGGTGCAGGGGTTTTTAATGCAATGGCAGGTGGCCATTAAAGCCACCCACCTCCAGCCGACCAAGGAAACAAGGTCAAAAAAAAAACATTAACCTTTCCTTCCCCACGCCAAACGTGGTACACAAGGAGATCAAAAGGGAGAGACAAGGTAGGTTGGGGACATAAAAATCTATATTTAAAATTAGTAATTTAAAACAATTCTAAGATTGCGGGATCGGTCGACCCAGGAGGAGAACGGGGTTGAGTAATTAAATGAAATATTTACGCGAACGCCACTCCCAAACCGTGGCGCCACCACAAAACATACTCTTCCTCATTTGCGCAACGAGGCTCGATCAGTGGGAGCGACAAACAAATCAAAAGGATAGTTTAATGATAACAGAGGATGATATCGATAACAATCGATATAAAGAAGGTAATAATAAAATACAATCGTTGATCGATAATACAATCATAATGTCATTATTATTATTATTATTATCATTATTATCATTTTACATAATGGTCTTGTAAAATAATTATCAATTGTAGGAAGAAGGAAGGCGTCCAAGAGAAACCATGAAGAAAAACGCCTTGACAGACAAGATTTTGATGGCCTCTCAACCACTCCACACGCAGTCCAACAAAAGGAAATCTCACGCGGTCAGAGAAGGATAATGCAGGCAGTCAACAAGAAACCTAGAAGATTTGCAAATCAGGGTTAATAAATGAAGTGCGGCCACCAGCAAGAAAGACTCCAACACGTCTAGATTTTAATAACTCCACCCTCCACGCAGTCAGTCAGCACAAATGAGGCCCCTAACAACAATAAAAAAATAATTCCCTCCAGCCCACGCCAAGCATGGCATCAATGCAAAAAAAATGATTAAACAACTGGTGGTGAACCAAACCCCACGCCAAGAAGGAGATAAAGCTGACCGAGACAATTTTACAAGTCTCTGGATGAGTAACGTGGCCTAAAAGGCTTTAATAGTTGAACAAAAAAATTTATAATTTATTTACACAAATAAAAAAAATATAACTGACACGAATTCATTTATTATTACAATAGTTTTCTCCATATAATTCACATAAGCTAAAAGGTATAAGAAATTTTGTATGATTACTATTCAACCCGAGAAGATTAAATCGCGTACAGACGAGCAAGCAAGAGGAAGTAAGAGTCGAATTATCCATTACTCGCAATGATTAAAACAACATGCGAATAGGCTTAAGCAACCAAGCGAAGAAAACTAGAGGTTGACATTCAAAAGCAAATACGAAGCAAGGAACGACCATGGCACCAAGACGAGTAATCCCTTCCTCGGTCAAACGGGTTCATTCTACAAAGTGACCAACCAAACAATAAAATTGCTTAACGATAATTAAATTAAAACAACATTGTTATCATTATATACTATAAATATAAATAATTTCTACTCACACCAATAATGACCAATGATCCAAATTTTAACCACGCGACAACAAGATCCTTCTTTTTAATTAGGTTAACGCACACAGACATTACATTACCCACACACAATAGTGTCAATGACGACTTGAGAACGCAAGAAGGAGAGGGAAGGTGCTAAAACATCACTGAAACAAGATCTAAGACAACGGAATACACGCAGCCATTCGACGCTCAACAAGAGGGTCATTGCGACAAGAACTAGGGTAAACGCCGAACGGCATTACATTAAGTTTTATTAATTATTAATTTTCAATATTCGGTTTTAATGTTAAATATTAAATTTTTATTTCTATTTTAATTTGTTATTTTTTATTAATTTTTAATTTCTTGTTTTAATTTTAAACATTAAATTTTTATTTCTTTTAATTTTTTAAATTTTTATTAATTTGCTTTTTCTTAATTTTTTATTGATTTCATTAATTCTTTTTCATTTTTATTTAGTTTTATTTATTTTTAATTTTTATTGTTTTTCATTAATTCTTATTAATTACTGATTCGCAATTTTTAATATTAATTTTTATTAACTCATCACTTCTTAATTTTTTATTGTTTTTCATTAATTAATTATATTAATTACTTGATTCACAATTTTTAATATTAAATTTTTATTAACTCATCGCTTCTTTATTTTTTTATTTATTTTCATTAATTTTTAATATTTTTATTAATTACTAAAAACAAAGTCATAGACACGTAAGTTTAGAGCTAGACCAACTACTCCAATAATTTTTAGGGGCCACACTGTGGCCCGTAGATATAGATAGGCCCAGGCCCCACGGATATAGATAGGGCCCAAGCCCCGTGGGTATAATAGAGGCCAATAAACCAAGCTAAAGATCCCAACCATAAAGTAGCTAGCACAAGTTGTGGAAAAATGGAACTTCCATGGAATAGAAGCAAATTAAACTCTTGCAAAGGAGAAGCTCCCGAAATGAATAGAAGGTGCTCAAGTAAGTATTTTCAATTTTCAATTATAATTTTTAATTTTTACTATTAAATTTCTTTTAATTTGTTTTTTTCTAATTTTTATTTATTCTTAATTTTTGTTTTTTTTTTCTAATTTTTATTTATTTCTTAAATTTTTTTTTTTATCTAAATATTTAATGATTGTCATTAATTCCTATTAATTCTATAATTTTTTATTAATATATTTAATTTTTATTTATTATTATTGGTTTTTTTAATTTTTAATATATTATACTTATGTTCTTATTAATTTTTTATTTTTAAATTTTATTTTTTAATTTCTATTAATTATTAAGTTTTATTTATTAATTCTTAATTTTTATTAATTTCAAATTTCAATTTTAGTTTTTAGTTTTTCTATTTTTCCATTTCAATTTTTAATATTAATATTTAATTAATGTTATTTTATTTATTCTTATTAATTTTAATTCCTAATTTTTATTAATTATTTTAAGTTAGTTTTATTACTTCTTTATTTTTAATTTTAATATTTTTTAAAATTTTATTTTATTTTAATTTTTAATTTTTAATATTTGTCTATTTTAATTTTTAAATTTTGATATGTTATTTTTATCGGTATTCTTTCTATTACCATTAAAAGTGGATTAAAATAAATAAAATTATTTTAAAATTAGAAAAAAAACTATTTTAATTAAACACATAAAGAACAAATTTCATCATTCTAATAAATTATTCATTCAAATTAATTATTGCTCTTCATGTAACAATCGAATAAACACAATTTAAATAGCAACAAATTTACAATTTTTATACAATCTTGTATTAAAAATTAATAATAAATAATAACAAATTTACAATACAATTTTTATACAACATCCACTCATCTTCAAAATATGTATTAAAAAATTAATAATAAATAATAACAAATTTACAATACAATTTTTATACAACATCCACTCATCTTTCAAATGTGAATAAGAAGCAAATTCAAAATGAGACATGCATATTAAAATCACCAAAAAATAAACTTATGTTTAAAGTTTAAAGATGAGAAGGCACAGATTTCCATTTTCGTATCACTATGTTGAACCAGATAAAAAATCTATAATGATATCTTCATAAAGGACTGAATTTTCAATAAATAAATAAAAATAATAATTACACATTTCACAGCTAAACAAATAACAATAAGAAATTTAGCAAAATGCAATGCTACCATCTTATCCGAACAACAAAATCTTAGACTTAAACTAAATATTTAATAACCAATTGGAGGATACCATAGTCATCAGGAAATGGCATTGAGAACGCACAATTATTCTATATCCATATTTATAAACGAAAACAAAATTGCTACTTGATTGAAATGTGAAAGAAGACACAAAAATATTTATTACCAAATTAAGAGAGTTTTTGCCGTTGAAAAAAACTTATCAGAATAAATAAAGAGATCAGCCACAAAAATACAGACATTTTATTAGAGACCAAAAGAAACAAGTAAAAGAGAAAAACAGAAAAACAGAAAACAGAGCGTGGCCATGCAACACGTTGACAACAAAACAGTCTAGACCACTAAAAAAACCTAAACAATGCAAGCACAAGAAGACAAAACAGACAGATGCATAATAGAAGTAGACACCATGGATTGGTGTTATTACCAAATATGGCCGCAAAATCCATATCAACTGTCATTGCAGTTAGCTACTGTTTACAAAGAGTAAAAAAATTATTGACAATATATCTTCTTTTCTAGAAAATAACAATTATTAATTATTTTTAATTTTAATTTTTCTATTTTTAGCAATTTATAATTTATAATTTATATTAATTTTTAAATTTATTTTTTTGATAAACTGAAAAGGGCGATTGCCCAACTATTATACCATAATATATATAAAAAATACATAACCAGGTGTGCCATAGTCCGAGATACAATAAAGCAACAAAATAACACGAACTAAAAAGTAATAACAAGTTCTAGCTAATCTTCAAAGCTTGATATGTCCATAGGGCAAGTTTTTTGATGCTCGTTCTCGATTTTGACAGAGCATGAGTGGTTTCAATGTCAACACCACCATACTTAATGTTTTCAACCCCAAATTGCTGGAAATCTTGGCGAGCAATCGCCTAGATAGCTCCTATCCTTTTGACATGACCTTTAGAAAGGACCGAATCAGCTCCAACCAATGCTCAGAGAGTAGCCCAATTGCTCCATGTAACACACCAAAAATACCAACACAAGGACAACACAGTGAAATACAGGATAACTTTTTTTTTTTGACTTTCTTTGACTCAACACGACACAACATGTCGTCACAAGGTTACAACCAACACCAGGAACCACTTGTTACGGGGAGACCACAAGGTCAGCACGAAACGTTCACACCTATCAAGGACAATCTACTTTTCTCTTCTTGACAGAACAACATTGGAGTCCAACCACAAAACACACTTACAGTTAGGGCATCCCAAGAGGAATTTCTTGTTAAATTTTCTTGTTTACTAAAGTGTCTCTTAATTCTTAACTTACGTTCTTATAAAATTTCATGTAACGATTCACACCATTCTTTTCACAAGGAAGAACTTCTTTCTTTTCAACTGTTTGACTAAAAAACTTAAGGCCAAGCTTTCTAAACTAGGATCATCAATTTGATGTCCAAATCTTTCTTATTCATTTGATTTTAGAACATTTTCCGTTTCTTACAAGGTTAATTAATCTTACTCAGGCCACTAACACATGTTCCACAACTCTATTGCACAGGTGAAGGCATAAGCTCCGATTGAGAGAAAAGTACCGCTTAGGGTTCATAACAATAGCCTTCTTGTTTAAGGATTAAATTTTGACCTTGCTTAAGAAATATCACCATGAATCAAGGCAAGGGTTAACAGAACAGGACAACAGAATTTAGCTTCAGGGTCACATTGTTTACTATCAGTCTTTTATCGAGGTTAAGAGTTTATCAAGATTGGTTAAGTGTTCCATCTAGACTTTACTTCATTAAGTTTGACAAAGGAGAACATTTCAAACGATAGAGAGAGATTTAAGGTTTAAATAATCAATTTCCCTCCTACTTATTAAATCCTATCATCTTCTAAAATCTAACCATTGATTTCACCATGAGATCATTTAAGGTTTCACCATAAAAGGATAATGTTTATTAGTTTAATTTTAATAAGGACTATCCAAGTGATCACATCTACATCACTTCATAAATGTTTAGCTTAACAAACTTATTGCTATTAAGCCTTAGGAGGATTTACAACTCAACATTTTAACTCAAGAGCAAAGTTTAACAATATAAGTTTGCGGAAACAAAACAAGGTTATATCAATTCATTCCAACATGATGCACCAATCAAAGGGACATACTATCTCTATTGAACCAAGACTATGGAGCAAGAGAGTAATAACATGGGACATGCCCCGCTACTATTCTAAGGATTAAAATTCACTAGAATATCCCATAACCAAGCGGTAATCAAAATTTCATCTTTCACATGATAACCAAACAAGCCAAAGTTTCAACAGTTACAACAACAATACTCTACAATACATTTACTAGACTCGACCCTTCTTCTAAAATGTCCAAAGGCCCTTTCCAAATTTTATAACATAGTACACATTCGTACAAAGGAACATCATAACCAAGATTGATGCAATAATCTACAAGTCTTTCCATCATCTAACCACGTAAGCCATCTGCAACAAATTTTCTACAAGAGTCAGTTCACGAGAACTGAGCAAGATAAGGCTACACAAAACCACCATAACTATTATCTAACAATATCATGAAAAGAAGCACCTTATTACAAGAAATTGGGTCAAACCTCTAAACACTATGAGCACATCAAGTTATAATAAAGTCTATAACATGTCGATCAAAGAAGGAGAAGACCTTGTACTTCAGTTAGGAGCAAATGCAACGAAAGTAACAATCATATGAGAATGGCCCTTGGCCCTATAAGGAGAAAACAACCAATCTAGCAAAGACAGTATCCCCATCAAGTAAGTAATTAAACAATAATTACAAGATTGAGAATTGATCTATATACCAGTCATCTAGAATTTTATCAAAGGAACCAACGCATAGGCTGAAATAATATTTTTCCAAGAGAACAAGAGTGGATCGGCCCAAGAAGGGGGAAACGCGGGTTTCAGAAATTAACACAAAAAGCCATGGATAATAGAGTTTCAAACCGGAAATCAATTAGAGTATACACACAACACAAGTTTCGAAGCGAAGGCATAGTATACTAGTTTTGACCATAACTACAAAGAGATCTACCAATCATCCAGGAAGGGTCAAAGTCTCACAGGCTAGTAGCAAACCACACGAGAGAAGAAGGGGGTTTCGTCCAACAAGAGTATACAATAATGTCGTCAACAATTTTTTTAATAACACTAAAGGTTTGCAACCTCCACTACAGTACTAATGATTGGTTAATTTAAAATAAAATTACCCATATCCCAAAACAACCAAATTTTACGGCAACCCTTGGTAACGCAGTCAACCGTTGCACAAAAAGATACAAACATAATTTCTAAGTGACTTTATCAAAACAAAACCTTCCGCTATGAATTCATAAGATTATCACACGAAAGCTGAGTTTTTCCCGAAGGTCAATCACATCTAAGGAAATCTCCATCACAAACTATTACAGTAATTACGTGCATAAAAATTGACCAATATTAATTAATAGCGTTAACATTACAAGGGGGAGAATAATGTAAGTTAGGAAAGATAGAAGAGCGCCATCAGAAATAATTCTGAGAGGGGGATTAGACCAAACTAATCTAGTGCCAACGAGGTATTGGATTCGCACAATGAAACCTCCAGCTTAGTTGATCCGAAAAGCTAGTTATGATTCAAGTTGATAGGCATGGTCAAGGTACTTCTTGAGGATGGCCTTAAAATCCTAGAAACAAGATGAAGGATAGTATAAGAGTCTAAACACGCGAGACGGCAAAACACGTTGCACACGAACCCTTTTATTCTACCAGTTTTAATACCGAAACTCTAAGCTGGCTAGCCCACGCATTGCTCGCACAATCCTACAACCTTTCTTTCTCGATGCCAATAGGTTATCGAAGGGACTTGCGAAGGGGCTAACAAAAAAATGTCAAGGACAAACTTGGGTGCTAGAACGGGGGTTTCATAGTTAATGTAAACTTACTTCCATGATAACGAAAATGCTAACTTGATCAACATAATAACTTGCAACTCATTCGCAGAGAAGAATTAACACATAAACAAACAGACAAAGTTCTATCATTCGAGTAAGAGAAAACATAACATTCAAAGGAGAGGGCACACGCATCCTTTCGACCCACATTCTGTCAACGATAAAAGCTAAAACAAGAAGACACAAGCAGAAAGGGAAATCTCCCATCATGACATCCAACTGACAAAACAATGCAAGGAAAAGTGGTTCGATTTCACAATATTTTTAAATAAAATAACAGTAGAAAAGTGTAGAAATATCTTGCCTGTTTCTCCAGCTTCAACAGGTCGTACAGACTCCACACGAGCCAGCATAAAACAATAGCATGAGACAAGGATGTGAGTACTGCTGCTGGCGATGTCAAAGGGCCAAAAGTGATAACTGGATAGACAGATGGGGCAGAAAATTTAACAGTTGAGTCCTTTCACAAAACCACCTCACACCGCCTCGTAGTATGCTTCTGCACTGGAAACAACTCGAGGAGATTGTCTTCCATCTTCCCTCGCTTCAGCAGTCCTATGAGGTCATCAAGACTGTTATCAACCAAGTATTCCTTGAAAAAGTCTGTGATGAATAAAAGCACGATGCCCTTGGCCACAAGACAACCCAATTAATCCAGAGAAAAGACCATACAGAATGACAAAGTTGGAGAAAAGAAATATCAAGAGATGCTCTCCTCGTAGTCTCCTAGCATTGGATTTACTGCAGGGTTTTTCTCACATTTCTTGCTCTGCCCAAGTAGCTTTCCATTTCCTTCAAGCAGTACTCTCCTGCTTTTCCCAATCTCCACCTACTCTTCTTCTTGCTTTTCATCCCAGAGATGCATACCATACATCAGATTTGATGAAGTAAATAGCACAGTCCAGTCTTCTTAACACTCAGAAAAGAATACTTTTTTGAAAGTGAAAAAAATAAAGTCTGATTCCTTCTTATCGCTGCAAGTTCCATATGATGCACCTTGTTATAGTGCAAATGTGCAGCCCATTGCTTACAGCCTGCTTCACTTAGCAGCACCAATAATCTCCATAAGAACATTGTCATTGGGATAAAAGTAGATTGAATAAAAAAAAAAAACACATTTCCAACACTTCAATTACAATCATACAATGCCAATGCCATCCGGTGCCAATCTTAATCTTAATCTCACAGCATCATGTAGAGAGGGTGGGTTGAAGGTGTTACACATTCTCCTTACTACACACAACTCCCTTGTAAACACTTTACATATCTTCAACCATTGCAGACCTTCATTTCCGAGAAAGCCCTGTTCACTCAGCACATGCTCTGAATCTGACAAATATCCTGCTACCTTCATCTCCCAAGACGTTCTCTCCAACATTGCATAGATCTCCTGCCCGTGGGTGTGATCTGTCCCTTACACAAAAGCATGCACCATTTTATTGCCTTTAAACCAACTACATCCAGTTTCTTTTAATTCTTCTATCCTTCATCGATTTGGGGACAACATCAAACTCTCGGTGCAAACATTACAGTTGTAGCTTGTAAGGTGTGAAAAATCCAACAGAAACCCTTATGCCTGCCAGCTTAGTGACTTGTTGAGGAAACTCACATAATAGCAAAGCAAATCGCGCTTCAGGAATATACTGAAATGAACAGATCCACGCCTATGAGATTTTCTGTAATAAAATTCATCGGGTCTCCTGGTAACACTCTCACTGTCACTTAATCGATTTTGATGAAAACATCTTGAAGGAGAATCCCGAATTTGAGGGTGCAGTCGAACTGAACAGAAAACAACATAGTCGGACGACCTGCTTGTTGGAGGCACTCACGATGGCTTCTACAACTCTGTAACCTGTCTGAAACTGTTGCAGGCCGCTACAGAAGGAACCCCGCAGAGCTGTAAGCAATGGTCCTCGCGCCCAGTCCCTTACACACCCCTGCGTCTCGAACACACGACCAGGACACACCTCGCAGCAACCAAAGAAAGAGGGGAAAACGCGCCTTCTCCCCCAGCCTGAAGCTCCCCTACACCCACGCGCACAAGAAGGAAGAAAGCTCGAACAAAAAAACCAGACAAAAACCAAACCACAGACTCCCCAAAACAGGGGTTTCCTTTCCCCAAGACGCGGCAGACAAATGCATCCGGAAGTCAAAGAAGTAGAGGAGGTCATAAAAAAATACAGGTCTGAGTGGTTGAAAAGTGGCTGGAAGAGACAGGCGGCCAACTAGCCCCGCCCACTTGGCATTCAAACCAAAAAAAAGACCAATCACGCCTAGACTTTACTAACTCCACCCTCCACGCCAAGAGGGAGATAAAGCATGCTGACCGAGACAAGGTAGGTTGGGGGCATTACACTCCATATCTTCATGTGCCACAAATGAGTTGCTAAACATGAATACGACCATTATTTTAGAGATCACATTACTGACATACGACATCATTATAGGAGTTGGGGGACGAGCCATCTAAATAGCCATTATTTCCCTTTTAATTTTATTAATAATTAAGGTTTATTAATTATTAATTTCGATTTTTAATTTTAATTTTAAATATTAAATCTACTTTTAATCAATTTCTAATTTTTATTAATTTTTAATTGATTTTTTTTTTTTTTTTTTTTTTTGTATTTTTGTATTTTTAAGTTTTTATGGATTCTAATTTTTAACTTTATTAATTTTTAATATTTAATTTTATTAATTTTAAATTGTTTTTTCAATAATTTTTATTGATTTTTATATTTTTATTTTTAAATTTTTTTATTAATTTCAATTTTTCAAATTAAAAATTTTATTAGTATAATTTTATTAATTTTTATTGTTTTTAGTAATTCTTATTAATTTTTTAATTTTAATTTTTAAATTTTATGAATTTCTATATTTTTTTATATTTAGAAGTTTTTACTTTTTAATTATTTTTGTTAAGAAAAACACTTTTGTCCTGAGCTATGAACCGTGGGTTAGGGGACCCCACCCTTACGAAGATTTGAACATGAAACAAAGCGACAAAAATAGAACATTGAATATGTAACGCCGTAAAAACAAACGCCGACGCTTACGACGTTGACGCCATAAACAACCAAGACGAAAATTGCGACATAAATTTTTTTTTATAAAAAAGGTTGTGCCCGTATACAGGCTCGAACCAAAACAGTCCCGATAATGCTTCGGGAGCGATGATGATTAATTAAATCTCATTCGTCGTCTCACAAAAGAAAAGGAGGATCGTCTTTCGAGTAAAATTGTCCAGGGTTTGATAATATCGCGATAACATTATTTCTCGAAGGTTAATCCTAGAGTATGATATAATTTGTGTTGAAGTGAAAATACTAACCACTTAATTTTTTATTTTTTTTGTTGCTTTATTAATCGGATATATTACGTCATTTCTAACTTTAATACATTATAAAGTATATATATACTCATGTAAAATGGAAGGAGTCACACTTTACGATAAGCATACTTTGGCACTAACCTATTTCATTGCATTTTATGATTTCATATGTTTAGGCATACACATTACCCTATTTAGGTCTAGTATGATTATGATACAAAAAAAGAGATTTTTAACCATTATTAACTTATATAATATTTAATCCCTAGCTGCCCATCTAAATATACCCCTTTCCATTAATCACAGCATGGCTATGGTATTTCAAATCCATGTCAACACATTAAGGATGGGGCGGTGGGTGCCAACTATCACCTGTCCATCATTAAGATCTCCCGACCCAGCGTGCGAGAATGTTCTCTCACGGCTGCATATTTTCCTTGTTTTCATTTAATTCCCTCGATTTGCAAATCCCAACTCCACACACTTGTCCGCTGTCCAAGGTTGTTACGCCGCATGAAAGGGAGTCGGTGGAGTAAAGGCGGCTTCTGGCAAGCGCAACATCGACGCGTGCTCCTTCTTTTCAACCATATTAGATGGTGTTTCCTTCGATCTCACGATCAGTGACTCAGTATGAGAGAGCCAGTGTTGGCTTTGGAGGACAGTTAGAACCTTAACCAGAGTGTGGCTTGGGGAAGCAGTGTTGGAAGGTAACAATTTGCTGTTAGAGAGAAACCCATTCTGAAAGTTCGGCAAGCAGCGAAGGTTGTTCTTGCCAAAATCATGGCCACGGCAGGGAGGCGCCTCCATTCCTCTTGTTTCTGTCTTTTTTTTTACTAATTTTGTTTATTATAGCGTATACTAAATCCAGCGATAAAGCCAGCGGGACAGAGCAAGGGACAGAGGAGGCGCTAAAGCCCGCGGTTGTCAACTATGTTGTTATTAGTTCAGTATCGAATGCACCCTCAAGACTCGGGATCCCTTTTTTTTTTTTATTTCTTTTATTTATATATTATCTCTGGCGCGTGAGGAGTCGAGCACCTCCACTTTTATTGGGTGCGTAAAGGTGTATTCAAAGCAGAGGGGACAAGTCATTTGTCCAACCATGTGGTTATCTGTTTAGCGTCGAATGCATCCTCAAAACCGGGTTAGTGGACAAAGGCACGCGTTTGTGCAGAAGGCTTGGAGGAAGGGACCGATTAGAGGTGGATGTGTTTCATATCGAGGATATTCATGAAGCCAATATTGCTTTGATAAGGTGCGGCGTCACGCGAGGAAGGGGGGCGAAGGGTCCGAACAAAGTCGCCGCTTCAGCGGGCCGCAGCAAGCGTTCTTTCTTTTTTTTTTTTATTTCATTCTTTTATACATCATCGATCGGAACAGGGGCACAGGGAGTTTGTATGCCGCGGGTTTACTAGGTTTCATTCCAGTATATTAGGTCGTATTTCTTGGAGAGGTTTAATTATATTAAGATTCCACTAGTTAAGCATCAAAATCTACGTCTACGGTGCTCTGCTCGCCCGGCAGAGTTTCTTCCAATGGCAAGCCTAGTAACGATATTAATAAATAACACAGCTCTCATTATATTCGGTGAACATACAGGTATAGAGAATCAAATACAAGGCCTGTATTTCTTGATCAAAATATCAAAAATTATGCATCCCCGTTTAACTAAATTTTTATTTTTTTCTTTAATTCAAAAAGAAAAGTGGTGGTGCGGCTCCCACGTGCCTAAATGTCCCACTATGTTGTCATCTCATTATGATCGTAATATTCATGAACAAGAATGAATCAGTTTGCTTTCCTTTTGAAGCCACGAATATATGAAACAGAATAGACAAGAGGCGCCATTTGCTTGTGATTATAAACACGGAGACTACGTAGGTTTAGGTATATATATTTTGTTGACATTATTGCTTGAATGTAGTTTATCTACATACATGTTAGTGGTAGTATGCTGAGATGTATTTAGATAACAAAATAATAATTAATGGTACATTAATATCATTATAATTTATTATTACTAAATTTATTAGTTTTAGTATTACTTAAATATCAATTATATTGAAGGTATTAGTTTCCTAATAGGTGAGAGATGGGTAAGAACTAACTGAGCTTAGAATTTTGTGTTAAAACCTCTTTCTTCATATTGCAATAGGGGTATTTGCATAAAATATCAAGCGGGTTCGATCTCCCTTTTATAATTTGCAAATATATTGACAATGATTTCATAAATGAGAAACATAATGGAGCTAGAGCCTTGATAATTTCATGGTTATATTGGAGGCAATTTAAAACTTAAGTCCTTTCTTCAATAGTACAAGGAGGGAAAAATGCTAACATTCCACCTTTCAATACATCTCCTTTTAAACAACAAAATGAGATCTAATATGCATATTCTTTGTAATTTTCTTTCCAACATTCCACAAAAGGATTTAACAACATTTCCAATAAATTTTAAAGTAAGGAAATTAACATCTCAATACAACTTTCCTTCAAATCTTATTACAACATACCCTACTTCATGTGGAACAAATTTACAATAATGGAAACTAGAGAAAACAAGGCAATATTACATTTCTTTCTCCACTCAAGGTGGGTAATTACATGATATTTTAACATTGTCAACAACAAGGTTCTTGTGCTCCAAAGTGTTCTTCATCCATGCTCCATGTTCCAAGTATTCAAATCACAACCAAGATAGGGGGAGAGGCAACACTCTCCTCCCAACCAAAACTCAATGGAGAAGAGAAGCAATCTCCTCCATTGACCCCCGAGCCCCAAACACAACACAATGAAGGGTGGTCTCCAACTCAAGGCAACAATACTTGCTTCCACAATACAATTTCTTCACAACATTCAAGGTAAAAGAGGAAACAACAAGGAAACACAAATAACACAATACTTTGCACAACAAGGCTTGCATCCAAGCCAACAAGAGAAGGAACTATGGGAATGTTTTCCTTATGCCTCCCAATTGAGATGAGATGCCCATCCAAAACCCTCCACAATAAAACACAAGCCCCTATAACTCTTATGCCTCCCTCAAGTACCCCTTTTTCCTCCCATACTCTTATGCCTCCCTCCTCTTATGGCTCCCTCAAAGACAAGGTAGAATGTAAACATTCTTACCCAAGATGGGCATCCCTCTCAAACTCCCTCCACAATATCCTAATCTACTCTTTTTCCTCCCTCATGAGTATTCCCATAGACCTCTCCTATACTACACAATAAGCATTCTATCCATTTTTCACAATACACCAAAGTAAACATGCATTTTTCACAATTTTAACATAGAAGCAACAATAATATGAAAGCAAAACAAAGGAGAGGGTTTCCTACCTCTCCATTGGAGAAGCCTAAACCAAGAAACTTGTCCAAGCTCCTTCCCAAATCAATCCAAGCATGCAAGTCCAAGCACTCTCTTTTTTCTCTTTCTCCCAATTCTTTTCTCTCCCAAAATAACAAAAGAGAACTCTTCAACAAAACAAAAACAAAACTCCAACCCCCTCAACAAGAGAGGAAATTTCCATAAATAGACAAGAGGAAGAGTGAGGGTGATGTGGCTCCTTGTAGGATGCCACATCACACATCCTCAAGACCACCTCCCTTTAGTCAACTCAAATCCCAAAACACCATAAATGGGTGGTTGGGTTGAATGACATCTTTAATCCAAATCCATCCCTTTCCCATGTGCCTTAAGGCACAATTAAATGCAAAAAGAAGACAAGTGCACACCAAAGTCACATTTCCCTTCCCAAAACAATAAATAATCCCCTTTTTGGATTCCCAACCCATAGATATGGTTGGTAGGGGTTTTGTGGGACAGTTTAACTTGTCCCACAAGTCCCCCAAATTGCCCTCAATCTCAAATTCGAGATTCAAAGAGTTTGGAGTGGTCAACACTCAATATCCAAGCATTCAATACATGAGGAAACACAAGGCTCAAGGAGCCAACCATCAAAATTTATTACACCCACTTGACTTCCCTCCCAAACTTAAAAATTAAAACAAGATATTAAATTAATCTAAACATACTTAGCAAAAGTAATAAAAGAAAAGACATCACCAATGAAATCACCTACTAAAGTAAATAAAAACAATTAAATAAAATTCTTAACCCCATGGTCACATTAGAACATTTCCCCCTCATGAAAATTTTCTTAACACATACAAGAATAAAGGTAACACAATACAATTTACTAGTTGCCTTGACGACCAAATGTTGTAACCACCCGACATTCTGTTGTGTTTGGTCCCCAATCCCCCTCATGGTTGTGATCATGCTGTGTTTCCTGCAAAATGCAAAATACCTCCTTCGGCCTTGCGGCCATGTCAAAATATCCAAAATAATCATATGCATGAAATTTATTAACATCTATACGTAATTCAATCATCCATTATTCTAGGTCTAAATCACAACTTAATTATGCATTCCATCATTATCCAAAATCATAGTAATGTAAATTCAACAACTACATTCTACTCATCATGGCGAAGAAATCCAATGTTAGAACACATGCAATATATCCATATAAAAATAATATCAATATCCAATAGTCTGTCCATGAGTCAGTGTAGATCATACTGAAAACAAAATCCAACCATAATCCAAATGCATCTAGTCACAAAACATCATGCTAATCAACATAAGTATAAGCCATGTCCATATCTAAAGTCTGCATAACTCAAAATGATAATCAACTAAGTGTCGTAGGGAAGTGGGCATTACATCCCCTCCCTTTAGACTAGACTTCCTCCGGAAGTCACCGAAATAAGTGTGGAAACCGAGCTCATGAATGATGTAGCATCCTCCCAAGTAGCAGCCCGAGTCTCATCGTATCTATCCCATTGGACCCGAACTGATCAATCTCTCTCCCGCGAAGGCCCGGGTCCTACGATCTAAAATGCGCACGGGCTCCACCATCACCCGCCCCCGATCCTACACTGCAATGCAGGTCTACTCTAGCACATGAGAGGATCAAACATATCTCCTAAGCACGAAACGTGAAATACATCATGGACGCGCGATAAGCTAGGTGGCAGGCTGACGATAGATAGGCTAAGGGCCGAGGCGCTCCAAGATCTCAAAGGGACCCACAAATCTAGGAGCAAGCTTAGAACCTTTTCCATAACGGATAGGGCTCTTATGAGGTCGACACGAAGAAACACCTTCATGTGCCTACCTCAAAACTCGCGATCTATCCTATGCTTTGTCTGCGCATACTTCTTACATCATCACCGTGCCTCCTGTAATCTCTGTCTGATCAAGGTAACTTGCTGCTCCATATCCTGTAATAATGCTTGGCCCAAGAGAAACCCTGTCCTCAATCCTATCCCAGCTAAGAGGTGTCCTACACTCTCTACCATATAATGCCTAAAAAGGAGCCATGCCTATAGAACTTTGAAAACTATTATTGTAGGCAAACTCCACCAAATACAGATACTCCTCCCATCTCGACTGATGATCCATCACGTACATCCTGAGCATATCCTCCAAAATCTGATTCACCCTCTCTGTCTGTCCATCTGTCTCAGGGTGATAAGCTGTGCTGAAATTAATCCTCGTCCCGAGGGCATACTGCATGGTGGTCCAGAAATGGGAGGTGTACAAAGGGTCGCGATCATGAAATGATCTTCCACGGAATCCCATGTAGTCTGACAATCTCATCAAGGTATACTCGTGCCACTGCACTAGCCGTGTAGGTAGTCTTCACTGGAGAAAAGTGAGCTACCTTCGTCAATTTATCCACCGTGACCATGATGGCGTCGTGGTGGTATCTCGACGTCGGCAACCCAACAATGAAATCCATAGAAATGGTGTCCCACTTCCACTCTGGTATGGCGTGAGGATAGAGAAGGCCAGCTGGATGCTGATGCTCGGCCTTCACCCTCTGGCACTCTAAACAACGGGATACAAAAGAAGCTATGTCTCTCCGAAGTCCTCTCCAAAAGTACAACTGTCTCAAGGTGGCGTGCATCTTCTTCACCCCGGGATGGGCTGAGTAAGGTGCACGATGAGCCTCTATCAAAATGTCATGTCTCAAGCCTCCATCTCTAGGAACATAAATCTGACCTCTCGTATGCAGAGAGGCCATCTACCTCTAATGAAAATCCATCAAATCTCCCTCAAGGGTCTCGAGACTCAATCTCTGCTCTAGCCTGCAAGGTAGAAACTATCCCGAGGAAGGCTGCTGCAGATCCTACTCCAAATCTGTGCCCACCGAGGTGGCCATAACCACATGTCTCGCCTCTACTCAAGGCATCTACAACCACATTCTCCTTCCCTTTCACATGCTCTATCTCCATGTCATACTCACAGAGTAACTCCATCCAACGCCGCCGACGAGCATTGAGATTGGGTTGCGTGAAGAGGTGGCGAGACTCAAGTGATCGATCCCAGTGTAAATCTCCGGCCAAGAAGAAAATGTCTCCATCGTACTAAGGCATGTACTCTTGCTGCTGCAAGCTCAAGGTCATGGGTCGATAATTGAGCTCATAATCTTTGAGTTTGCGAGACTCAAAGGCAACTACTCTACCCTCCTGCATTAGCACTCCTCCAAGTCCTGCCAGGAAGCATCTCGTGCATACGAAAAACTCTCCATGAGAATCAGCACCGCGAGGATAGGTGCTCTCGTAAGGCATTCCTTCAGTGTATTGAAGGCCTGCTCACATCTATCTGACCATAAAAACTTCTTCCCTTTCCGTTGAAGAGAAGTGATGGGGTGCGCAATCCGGGAAAAATCCTGAACAAACCTCCTGTAGTACCCTGCTAGACCCATGAAACTACGCACCTCGGTCACACTAGTGGGTGCTGGCCAATCCATGATGGCTCGAATCTTGGAAGGATCGACTGCGATACCTTCCCCAGAAATAACGTGGCCCAAATACTGCACCTCAGTCTGAAAGAACGCACACTTCTCCAAGTTCCCGTAAAGGCGCTGCTCGCGAAGACACTGAAGAACCTGGCGAAGGTGCTCCTCGTGCTCCTCACGTGTGCGTGAGTAAATCAGAATGTCATCAAGAAAAATGAGCACGAAGCGATCAAGGAAGGTCCTGAATACCCCATTCATCAAACTCATAAACACTGCGGGGGCATTCGTCAAGCCGAAAGGTACTACTGTGAACTCGTAGTGGCCATATCTCGTGCGGAAAGCAGTCTTGTGAATATCTGTCTCCAATCCCGAGTGATGGTACCACGACTTAAGATCTATCTTGGAGAAAATGGAAGCCCCCTTCATCGATCAAATAAATCATCAATGCGTGGAAGGGGGTAACGATTCTTGATCGTTACTTTATTCAAATTTGACGGTAGTCAATGCACAACCGAAGAGATCCATCCTTCTTCTTTACGAAAGATAATTTGGTGTGCACCCCAGGGGATACGCTAGGACGGATTAGGCCTTTCTCGAGAGGCCCTCAAGCTGCAACTTGAGCTCACATAACTCGGAGTGTAGTCATCCGATAGGGTGCTCGTGAGATAGGCTCTGCGCTGGAACTAGATCTATATGGAAGTCGATCTCACGTGGGGAGGTAATCCGTAGCTCCCCGAAACACATCGGCAAACTCGATAAGATGGGATGATCATCGAGGAAGGTCCCCTTGACTCATCCTCGATCTGTCACTAAGCAGTAATAAGCATACAACTGTTGTGAACCCCATCGCACACACCGCTTAAGCTGCATAGCGGAGATGGTGCGAATAAAACGGGTCTCTTAACCCCTGATATCACTGACTCTACCCCAAGATCATCTATGCAAGCAATAGTCTTGTGGTAACAATCCACTCTAGCTCTGTGAGCGGACAACCAATCCATGCCTAAAATGATGCCATAAGATCCTAATGGAAGGATCCTAAGATCTGAAGTAGTGGTGAAGGGTCCCAAATCCACTACACACTCCTTGACTAAGGAGTCTACAGAAATCTTGGCTCCAGAAGCCATCTCAACGTCCCAACTACGGCCCTGCCTAACTGCCACCAGCCTACAACGCTCTACCAAAGATGGTGCAATGAATGAATCAGAGGAACCAGAATCAAATAATATAGAGGTGGAAATACCACCAATACTACCTGTCCTCAATCACGGTACTCGGTGCTCATCTGGAGGTTCTCGACCGCTGCGTAGATCCGATGACTCCGTGCCATATCTCCAACAGTAGGCTCTGAGCTCTGTGTCTTACCCTTGGTAGGGTTATGTGGGCAATCTCTCCAAATATGTCCAACAACTCCGCAACCATAACAGCCGCCTGGTCCTCTCCAGTGGGAAGCGGCTCCAGCTGGTACTCTAGATGACTGAGATGCCGATCCTGACGATCCGGCTATGGACTGCTGAGGTCTCTGCTGACGAGCTCCGACTGACTGAGCTCTCGGTGCACCCTGTGTCCTGATGGGACCCCTAGGAGGAGGCCCCATACTACGTCCTCTCTGTGCATCGAATCTCTGAGGAGGTCGGTAAGGTGGGCGGGTCTGCTGCTTGCTGCTGCTGCTGTGGTGGCCTAAAAGAAGCCTGCCCTGAACTCTGTCCACCCCGTGGAGGAGGAACTGACCCCTTCGACCTACTTATCTGCATCTGCTGGATACGGCTCGAACTCTATCTCTAGCTCTTTGTGTCTTCCCCGTGTCTCCTCTCTGCAATATAGGCCTTCTCCACGGCCTCTGCTTTAACGTCTGTGGCGGTGAATGCGCACTGCGCCGGCTAAATCCAAGTTCGAGTCCCCGGATGAACCAGAATCCATACCGCTCATCATCCGCATATAGTCGACGTACTGGAGTAGGTCCAGAAATCAACTCTCATACTCGCTCTACATCGTCGATCACTGACGGAGGTCATGAAACTCGTCTATCCGCTGCTAATAAATCCTCTGGTAAATACCTGCTCTGAACCGCTCCTCAAATAACTCCCAGGTAATCGTCTCTGAGTCGACATGGAGCTTCTGCTCCTCGGTCCTCCACCAGACTCCTGCTCCATCCTTCAGAAGATGGATCGCAACATGAGCTTTCGTGTTGCTACTACAAGGACAGAGCTTGAAGCATCCGCTCAAGCTCACCAACCAGGCCTCTGCTGAAAACCACCTGTATCACCCGAATAGTGAGATGGTCGCAGCTTCAGGATCTCCCTGATATGGTCTGCAGCTGATGTATGATGAATCCTAGATCTCTCTGTATGCTCCTCCCTCTGTCTAGGGCTCCGAGACCTGTCCCTATGTCCTGAGATCCTGTCCCCATGTCCTCTCTGTGGTGACTCTGCCCTAGCCGACTCTGCATGGAAATTCTCTGCTCTGTGCTCCTCGCTATGTCGAGGGGATGCACAGGCATCTACCGATGGCTCCAAACTATGCCTAGAAATTCGTCCTCCCAAGGGCTCTCCGCGTATAGCGGCATTGACATCCTGGAGTGTCTGTAAAATCTGGGCAGAAGGGCTGCTACGGCCTGCTCTGGCGGTGGTATGTCTAGGTCTATGTGAAGAGACCCCTCGCCCAATCCGCGCCTCCTGCATAGATCAAGGCGAGAGTTAGTTCATCGTTCTAGGTCTTGTGCTAGTTTTCAAAATTTGTTGTTTACTATAATTATCAACATTATGGTTTTATATTTTAAAAGAATAATGTTCTGCACTAAGTTAAGTGTTCTGTTTCACGTTTTCTGCGTGTGCCCAAGAGGTCCCGACTTGAACCCCGGCTCGATACAAAAATGTAACACCCGTGAAACGAACGCTCCGATCTTCTGACGTTGGCGCAATACGCCACGCCCGCAACAAACAACCAAGACGAAAATGCGACATTTTTTTTTTTTTTTTAATTTAAATGGTATGTGCCCGAACTCAATCCTCTTATAAAATAGTCCCGTAGCTAATGCTTCGAAAAGAGCGATAATGAATCTTAATCTTTCGTATTCGT
This sequence comes from Taxus wallichiana var. yunnanensis, assembly GCA_018340775.1. Classification (NCBI taxonomy): domain Eukaryota; kingdom Viridiplantae; phylum Streptophyta; class Pinopsida; order Cupressales; family Taxaceae; genus Taxus; species Taxus wallichiana. The sequence goes on along the minus strand of CM031238.1, from coordinate 255,477,407 downwards.
CATATCAAAAAAGAAAAGGAGGGTTCTTTCGAGATTAAATTGTTTACTTCACCTGTTTGATAATATCGCGATAACATTATTTAAGAAGGTTAATGGCTATAGTATGATATAATTTGTGTCAAGTTCAAAATAGGTAACCACTTAATTTTTTATTTTTTTGTGAAACCTATTAATCAAGGATATATTACGTATTTCTAACTTTAAGTACATATATAAAGTATATATATATATATATATATATATATATATATATATATATATATATATATATATATATATATATATAATGTAAATGGAAGAGTCACATTTAAAGTAACCCATAACTTTGGCACTAACCTATTTCATTGCACTTGGATGATTTCCTATGTTTAAGCATTCACATTACCCTATTTAGGTAGATGGAAGATTTTGATATAAAAAAGAGATTTTTAACCATTATTAACTTATATAATATTTAATCCCTTAGTTGGTACCCATCTAAATATACCCTTTCCATTAATTACCATGGTATGGTATTTCAAATCCATTCAAATTAACTTGATGGGGTGGTGAAAATATCACCCGTACCATCATTAAGATCTCCTAGACCCAGCGTACTAGAATGTTCTCCTCACCTCCAATTTTCCTTGTTTTCATTTAATTCCTGCATTTGAAAATCCCAACTCCACACAGTTGGTCCGCGTCCAAGGTCCTCGTCCTCTCAAAGGGAGTCGGTGGAGTACAAGGCGAAGCCCAAATATATTAGCAATAATACGTGCTCCTTCTTTCTCAACCATATTGGATGGTGTTGCCTTCGATTCTACCCCATGTGACACAGCATGATGAGAGCCGTGATGGCTTTGGAGGACAGATTAGAAACTTAACTTGTGGCTTGGGGAGCAAATGTTGGATAATAACACATTTACTATTATGAGATTCAAACCCATTCTCACCATTTTGTCTCCGAAGGATGTTCTTGCGTGTAAATCATGGCCACGGCGGTCGGCCTCCATTCCTCTTGTTTATTACATTTTTTTGACTAATTTTGTTTATTATAAGCGTATACTAAAGCCGCTGATAAAGCCGGTGGGACACGAGCAAGGGACAAAGGAGGCGCTAGCAGTAAGCCTTCGTCAGAACTATGTTGTATTAGTTCAAATCAATGCACCCTCAAGTTATTTTTTTTTATTTTTTTATTTCTTTTATTTATATCCATCCTCGCGTGTGAGGAGTCGAAAAGAAAACTTTTATGTGGTGGTGCGAAGGTGTATTCAAATCGGAGGGGAGTCAGTGCAAGCAACAATGTGGTTATCTATTTAGCGTCGAATGCATCCTCAAAACCGGGTTAGGGACAATGCACGCGTTTGTGAAGGCATGGAGGAAGGGACCGATTAGAGTGGATGTGTTTCATATGTTGATATTCATGAAGCCAATATTGCTTTGAAAGGTGCGGGACATCACGCAGAAGGAGGGGGCAATAGTTTAACAAAGTCGCCATTTATAGCGGGGCATGCAGTAAGGAAGGCGTTCTTTCTTTTTTTTTTTTTTATAGCGTCATTCAAGATACATCATCGATCAATAGGTCGATTAATAGGGACAGGAGTTTGTATGCTTATGGGGTTTACTAGGTTTCATTCTAGTATATTAGGTCGTATTTCTTGGAGAGGTTTAATTATATTAAGATTCCACTAGTTAAGCTTCAAAATCTACGTATATGGTGCTTACTGCTCGCACTAACGTGGAGAGTTTCTTCCAAAGCAACCTAGTGACGATATTAATAAATAACACAGTGGTCATTATATTCGGGGTGAACATAGGAGTATAGAGAATCAAATACAAGGCCTGTTATGTTCTTGATCAAATATCAAAAATTATGCATCCCGTTTAACTAATTTTTTTTTCTTTAATTAAAAAGAAAAGTGGTGGTCTCTCCCACAAACCTAAATGTCCCACTACGTTGCATACATTTACGAATATTCATGAACAAGAGGAATCGTTTAAAGCTTGCCTTTCATGAATATATGAAACAGAATAGACAAGAGGCGCCATTTGCTTGTGATTATAAACACGGAGACTACGTAGGTTTAGGTATATATATTTTGTTGACATTATTGCTTGAATGTAGTTTATCTGCATACATGTTAGTGGTAGTATCTTTGAGATGTATTTAGATAACAAAATAATAATTAATGGTACATTAATATCATTATAATTTATTATTACTAAATTTATTAGTTTTAGTATTACTTAAATATCAATTATATTGAAGGTATTAGTTTCCTATTAGGTGAGAGATGGGTAAGAACTAACTGAGCTTATAATTTTGTGTTAAAACCCCTTTCCTCATATAACAATAGGGGTATTTGCATAAAATATCAAGCGGGTTCGATCTCCTTTTATAATTTGCAAATATATTGACAATGATTTCATAAATGAGAAACATAATGGAGCTAGAGCCTTGATAATTTCATGGTTATATTGGAGGCAATTTAAAACTTAAGTCCTTTCTTCAATAGTACAAGGAGGGGAAAAATGCTAACATTCTACCTTTCAATACATCTCCTTTTAAACAACAAAATGAGATCTAATATGCATATTCTTTGTATTTTTCTTTCCAACATCCCACAAAAGGTTTTAACAACGTTTCCAATAAATTTTAAAATAAGGAAATTAACATCTCAATACAACTTTTCCTTCAAATCTTATTGCAACATACCCTACTTCATGTGGAACAATTTACAATAATGGAAAACTAGAGAAAACAAGGCAATATTACATTTCTTTCTCCACTCAAGGTGGGTAATTACATGATATTTTAACATTGTCAACAACAAGGTTCTTGTGCTCCAAAGTGTTCTTCATCCATGCTCCATGTTCCAAGTATTCAAATCACAACCAAGATAGGGGGAGAGGCAACACTCTCCTCCCAACCAAAACTCAATGGAGAAGAGAAGCAATCTCCTCCATTGACCCCCGAGCCCCAAACACAACACAATGAAGAGTGGTCTCCAACTCAAGGCAACAATACTTGCTTCCACAATACAATTTCTTCACAACATTCAAGGTAAAAGAGGAAACAACAAGAAACACAAATAACACAATACTTTGCACAACAAGGCTTTCATCCAAGCCAACAAGAGAAGGAACTATGGGAATGTTTTCCTTATGCCTCCCAATTGAGATGAGATGCCCATCCAAAACCCTCCACAATAAAACACAAGCCCCTATGACTCTTATGCCTCCCTCAAGTACCCCTTTTTCCTCCCATACTCTTATGCCTCCCTCCTCTTATGGCTCCCTCAAAGACAAGGTAGAATGTAAACATTCTTACCCAAGATGGGCATCCCTCTCAAACTCCCTCCACAATATCCTAATCTACTCTTTTGCCTCCCTCATGAGTATTCCCATAGACCTCTCCTATACTACACAATAAGCATTCTATCCATTTTCACAATACACCAAAGTAAACATGCATTTTTCACAATTTTAGCATAGAAGCAACAATAATATGAAAGCAAAACAAAGGAGAGGGTTTCCTACCTCTCCATTGGAGAAGCCTAAACCAAGAAACTTGTCCAAGCTCCTTCCCAAATCAATCCAAGCATGCAAGTCCAAGCACTCTCTTTTTTCTTTCTCCCAATTCTTTTCTCTCCCAAAATAACAAAGAGAACTCTTCAACAAAACAAAAACAAAACTCCAACCCCCTCAACAAGAGAGGAAATTTCCATAAATAGACAAAGAGGAAGAGTGAGGGTGATGTGGCTCCTTGTGTAGGATGCCACATCACACATCCTCAAGACCACCTCCCAGTCAACTCAAATCCCAAAACACCATAAATGGGTGGTTGGGTTGAATGACAACTCTATTCCAAATCCAACCCTTTCCCATGTGCCTTAAGGCACAATTAAATGCAAAAAGAAGAAAAGTGCACTCCAAAGTCACATTTCCCTTCCCAAAACAATAAATAATCCCCTTTTTGGATTCCCAACCCATAGATATGGTTGGTAAGGGGTTTTGGGAAGTGTGGGACAAGTTTAACTTGTCCCACAAGTCCCCCAAAATTGCCCTCAATCTCAAATTCGAGATTCAAAGAGTTTGGAGTGGTCAACACTCAAAACCAAGCATTCAATACATGAGGAAACACAAGGCTCAAGGAGCCAACCATCAAAATTTATTACACCCACTTGACTTCCTCCAAAACTTAAAAATTAAAACAAGATATTACATTAATCTAAACACACTTAGCAAAAGTAATTTAACAAAAAAGACATCACAAATAAATCACCTACTAAAGTAAATAAAACAAGTAAATAAAATTCTTACCCCATGGTCACATTAGAAAATTTCCCCCTCATGAAAATTTTCTTAACACATACAAGAATAAAGGTAACACAATACAATTTACTAGTTGCCTTGACGACCAATTGTTGTAACCACCCGACATTCTGTTGTGTTTGGTCCCCAATCCCCCTCATGGTTGTGATCAGGCTGTGCTTCCTGCAAAATGCAAAATACCTCCTTCGGCCTTGCGGCCATGTCAAAATATCCAAAATAATCATATGCATGAAATTTATTAACATCTATACGTAATTCAATCATCCATTATTCTAGGTCTAAATCACAACTTAATTATGCATTCCATCATTATCCAAAATCATAGTAATGTAAATTCAACAACTACATTCTACTCATCATGGAGAAGAAATCCAATGTTAGAACACATGCAATATATCCATATAAAAATAATATCGGTATCGATAGTACGTCCATGAGTCGGTGTAGATCATCTTGAAAACAAAATCCAACCATAATCCAAATGCATCTAGTCACAAAAACATCATGCTAATCAACATAAGTATAAGCCATGTCCATATCTAAAGTCTGCATAACTCAAAATGATAATCACCTAAGTGTCGTAGGGAAGTGGGCATTACAGAATACCACAACAATGATTACAAAACACCAATAAAAACACACCAACCAAACCCAACAAACAGGGGGAAGACAAGATTAACCCTCAACCATCACCGCTCTTCATTCGAAGGGTAGTAGTCATGCAAATTTGGATAACACCCCTTTTTTCCCTCCTTTGTTCCGACCTCTTGCCATTTGTTTTCATATGAAGATACTACCGACATGAAATTATTGGAAGGGTCAAGATTTTTTTCCTGATCTAAATCCAATTTTTCAGATTTATCGGATTCATGACCCCTCTTCATACCACCTATTGCTGCCTTGTTATCTCCTGTCATAATCATGTGGACCAATTTAACTAGGATCTTAGAGCCTTTCCCAGAATTTGTTGGATGAGCCTCTCTGGAATCCTCCTTATGATCTGCCTTATAAGATGGATCCGGAGAAGGATTGTTCCATCCTCCTTTGTTCGACGAATTCTTTCTCCATTGATTTTTTTCCTTGTGGGAAATCCACCTATAAATGACCTAGAGTTTGACATATGTGGCAACAAAATTTTTGTAGTTTTGTAGTCTAGGGTTTAAAGATGTTGAAAATTGCTCAATTTCAGCAATATCTTGTCAGGAAATCCCTTTCTTAAGTCGATGTTTGTACAAAATCTGGAAAAATTTCAAAGGCCCGCCACCTCACCGGTTGGATCCACCTTTAAGAATTTACCCAGAGCATTACATATGTCCTCAAGGGTATACAAAAATCTAGTGGAAGGTTTGGTGGTGAACCCACACAGACATTTTTGTGACTGAAACAAAATTTGGATTGAATTTTGAAAACCAAGGCGTGAGAAATATTCTTGTGTTTCCCCTAAACCATGGACCATCCGATAAACATTTTTGATACTCTTCTGCCTCCTTAAATGAACCAAGAAGAAACCCTTGGAGCAGAAGGATTTCACAATTTTTAGACCCATTTTTAGAAATCCAAAGAGAAAGGAAGGAAGAAGATGACTACAAGTCGTTGAATCTTCCAGTGACAATTAGCTAGGATAGGGAATGGAAATGAGCCAATACCTCTAGGTTATTCAAGCTTAACTAGGGCATGCTTAAGAGGCGGAAGATCTATGCTCTTTTTATTGCATGCCATCCTTGAAGGAGGAAAATTTGTCCGCTTTAGTTCACTCTGTCCCACCGCCCTGCTTTCAAAGGATGATTTCTCCCCTAACAATGGGAGACGAACTCTGTATTCCATTCAAATCCCTAAGACACCTTACCGACATTGGTAAACATGACAAAGGTAGGGATTAGGACTTTGAGACTCAATTTAAGAGTCCTTCTGCCTTCGGAAAATTGATATATGTAATCTAGTCCTCCTTACTCATGGAGAAGAAGACACAGATGCCAATCAGATCCTCACTGCCGCGAAAGGCATTCTTAGTGCTCCTCATCACAACAAACCTATTCTTACCTTGTCCGCGTCCTCCATTTCATGGATCTTCATCCCCACACCCCAAACTGAGACCATAGCCTATTTCGATGCCTTTCCCTGCATTGGAATTGCCATTAAGACATCACTGACGATAGCAAGCGTCCATTTCTCCCCAATTCCAACTCAAGAATGATTAAGGACTACAACAAGTAATGAGAAATGACACCTTTACTTTTTAATTTCCATTCATTTTTAATTTTTGCAATTTTTAATTTCTAATTTTAATTAATTTTTTATTTTATATATTTTTATGGATTTTAAGTTTATTTAAAAAAATTTGATTTCCATGCATTCTTATTAATTTTTTTCATAGTTTATATTTGTAATTAATTATTTTATTAATAATTATTTTTAACTTTTTTATTTTTTTAATTATTAATTTTATTAATTTGAATTTCTAATTTGTTTTAATTTTAAATTATTAAATAGAATTATTATTTTTTATATTTTATGGATATTTTAATTTCACTTTTAATCAAATTCTAATTTTTAATTTCTCATTTTTCTTAATTTTCATTTTAATATTTCATTAATTTTTTATATTTCTATTATTTCTATTTAATTTTTTAATTTTAATTTTCACTTTTAATTTCTTTTTATTTTATTAATTTTCATTTTCATTTTACTTTGTACTTTTTAATATTTGATATTTATCAATTTTAATTTTTACATTTTTATTGATTTTTTAAATTTTACATAATTTTAATTATAAATTTTTATTAAAATTAATTTCTAATTTTTATTATTTTTAAATTTATTTTAATTTTTGTAATGATTTTTAATTTTTAATATGTTTTATTAGTTTCTAAATTTTAAATTCAAATTTTTATTGATAATTAATTTTCTTATTTTTTATTTTTATTAATAATTAATGAAAATTTAATTTTTAATATGTTTTATTAATTTTTATTAGTTTCTAAATTTTAAATTCAAATTTTTATTAATAATAATTTTCTAATTTTTTATTTTTATTTTTATTAATTATTACTTTTTATTAATTTCCATTTTTTTAATTATTTATGAATTTTAGTTTCTAATTTCTATATTTTATATTTTATTTCTAATTTAAATTGGTATTTAGTTTCTAATTTCTATTATATTTTTGTAAATTTTACTAGTTTTAATTTTAATTTCATTCTTAATTTGAATTGGTTTTAATTTTTATTAATATTTTAAAAATTTATTATTTTTAAATTAATTTACTTTTAATTTTCATTTTTAAATATTAATATTTTTTCTTTAATTTTTTATTGATTTTCAATTTTTACTTTTTTTTTTTAAATTTTCAATTTCAATTTTTAATTTTTACTTTTAAATTTTTATTAATTATTATTTTTAAGTTTTATTAATTCTTAATATTTAATTTTCAACTTTTTATTAATATTTAATTTCTTTAATATTTTTTAATTGATTTTCACGAATTCTTACTAGTTTTCAATTTTTAATATTAAATTTTTGTTAATTTTTATTGTTTCCTAATTTTTATTTATTGTTAATTTTTATATAATTTTTAATTTTTTAAGTTTTAATTATTAAATTTTATTAATTATTAATTTTTTAATATTTGATTTTTCTAATTTTAAATTTATTAAATTTTTATTTCTTTTTTTTTTTAATTTGTTATTTTTTAATTAATTAAATTCAAATTTAATTTTTTTTATTTTTAATTTTCATTAAATTTTAACTTTCAATTTTAATTTTTACTTTTAAATTTTTATTATTTATTATTTTTAAGTTTTATTAATTCTTAATATTTAATTTTCAATTTTTTTATTAATATTTAATTTCTTTAATTTTTTTTTTTTGATTTTCACGAATTCTTACTAGTTTTCAATTTTTAATATTAAATTTTTGTTAATTTTTATTGTTTCCTAATTTTTATTTATTGTTTAATTTTTTTTTAATTTTATTTTTATTTTATTAATTATTAATTTTCAATATTAATTTTAATGTTAAATATTGAATTTTTTTATTTCTGTTTTAATTTGTTATTTTTTATTAATTTTCAATTTTTTTTAATTTTAAACATTAAATTTTTTTAAAGTTTATTAATTTGCTTTTTCTTAATTTTTATTGATTTCATTAATTCTTTTTAATTTTTATTACGTTTTTTTATTTTTAATTTTTATTGTTTTTCATTAATTCTTATTAATTACTGATTTGCAATTTTTAATATTAAATTTTTATTAACTTATTGGTTCTTAATTTTATTTATTTATTTTCATTAATTCTTATTAATTTTTAATTTTTATTAATTACTAAGTATTTTCAATTTTCAATTATAATTTTTAATTTTTACTATTAAATTTCTTTTAATTTGTTTTTTTCTAATTTTTATTGATTTTTATTTATTCTTAATTTTTGTTGATTTTATCTAAATCTTTAATTATTTTCATTAATTCATATTAATTCTATATTTTTTTATTAAGTTTTAATTTTAGATTTTCAATTTTTTTATTAATATATTTAATTTTTATTTATTATTATTGGTTTTTTTAATTTTTAATATATTATACTTATGTTCTTATTAATATTTTATTTCTATGACTATTTTTAAATTTTTATTTATATTTCTTATTAGTTTTTTTTTAATTTTTAATTATTATTTTAATTTTTATTAATTTTTAATATTATTTAATATTTTTATTAATTTTATGTTCTTATTAATTTTTATTTTCAATTTTTAATTTTATTTTTTTAATTTCAATTATTAATTTTTTAGTTTTATTTTTTTTTTTAATTTTTATTAATTTTTAATTAATTTTATTTATATTAATTTCTTAATTTTAATTTTTAGTTTTAATTATTTTTATTTTTCCATTTTTATTTTTAATTTTTTTTTAATATTAATTTTTAATTAATTTTATTTTTATTAATTCTTAATTGTTAATTTTTATTAATTATATTAAGTTTTATTTTTATTAATTCTTAATTGTTAATTTTTATTAATTATATTAAGTTTTATTATTTCTTAATTTTCAATTTTAATAATTTTTAATTTTTTTTTTTATTTTTTTAATTTTTAATTTTTAATTTTTAATTTTAAAATTTTAAATTTTGATATGTTATTTTTATTGTTATTCTTTCTATTACCATTAAAAGTGGATTAACATAACAACTATTTTAATTAAACACGTAAAGAACAACATTCATCATTCTAATAAATTATTCACTCAAGCATATTTCAAATTAATTATTGCTACTGTAACAATCAAATATACAACACAATTTAAATAGTAATAAATTTACAATTTTTATACAATCTTGTATAAAAAGAGTTAATAAAGTTTCTAAGGGATTGCAATTTAAATAGTAACAAATTTATAATACAATTTTTATACAAGATCCACTCATCTTCAAAATCCACTCATCTACAATGATATCTTCATAAATGACTGAATTTTCAATAAATAAATAAAAAGAATAATTACACATTTCACAGCTAAAAATAACAATCACAAATTTAGCAAAAATGCAATGCCACCATCTTATCCGAACAACAAAATCTTAGACTTAAACTAAATATTTAATAACTATTATCCGAACAACAAAATCTTAGACTTAAACCAAATATTTAATAACTATTATTCTATATCCATATTTATAAATGAAAACAAAATTGCTGCTTGATTGAAATGTGAAAGAAGACACAAAAATATTTATTACTTATAATCTGCAAATTAAGAGAGTTTTTGGCCGTTGAAAAAAACTTATCAGAATAAATAAAGAGATCAGCAACAAAAATACAGACATTTTATTAGAGACCAAAGGAAATAAGGAAAACAGAAAAACAGAAAAACAGAAAACAGAGCATGGCCATGCAACACGCAGACAACAAAACACTCTAGACCACTAAAAAAAAGACCTAAATAATGCAAGCACAAGAAGACAAAAAAGACATATGCATAATAGAAGTAGACACCATGGATTGGTGTTATTACCAAATATGGCCGCAAAATCCATATCAACTGTCATTGCAGTTAGCTACTGTTTACAAAGAGTTAAAAAATTTATCATCAACAATCAAATATGTTAAATGTTCCAATACAATTTAACTGTATATTTTATATTACAATCCCGTTGAACCCTCAGAGCTCGGCATGTAGTGCAAAAAAAAAAATCTATACTGTAAGCTACAACAGAACCATTAGCATTTGCAAAGTTTGGGTAAAAATATTCTGAAAGTGGAAATAAACATACCAGAACGAATCCTTTGCTGTCTGGCAGCTCCAGTCTGCTATTGCATACACAAACAACTACTAGATTTGTAAATGTTTTTTCTATGAAGCTAAATGATGCATCTAATCTAAAATACTCATTGATAATCTGCAAATTAAGAGAATTTTCTGCAACATTTTATTAGAGTGCAAAATATGGGCCAAAAAAAAAAAAAAACGAAAAAACCAAAGGAATTCACAGACATCAAAGCACTTACAATCCCAAAAAAACAGAAATGCACAATGTAAAATACCCTCACAAAAAACAGAAATAAACAATTCAAAAACCCACAGAAATTTTAAAAAGGGGAACAACAATGCAAACTACAGTACAAAATGATAAAGAGGATTAGAAGACACCAGCAACAGCTCCTCTGATTTCCGGCCCTCACCTCCTCTGCCAATCCTGTGTCATAAGAGTGAAATTTACACCCTATATTTTATAAAAACTCTACACCCTCACCTGCATTCATTAATGCCAAATAAATTGACTTAAAGTAGTAAATGATGTATCTAAGCTAAAATAGGTATCAATAATCTGCGAATTAAGAGAATTTTGTGCAGTTAAAAGAATCCTACCAGATTGCATCCTTCACTATCGAGGGAGGAAAACATCCACTGAACCCAGAATAAAAACAACCCTAACCATTTTCTCAGAGACCAAAAGAAATCCGGAAAAGAAAAAAACAGAGCATGGCCATGTAATACACAGAGAACAGAACAAGAAAAACCCTAAAAAATTAAATAAACAAGGATTTGGTAAAACCAGTTGGACCTCTCAAAGGCAGAGACGTTAACAAGGATTTAGTTAAACCCTGACCTAATTATAACTTTAGTGAGTTTAGAAGACAACGAATCTCAAATATGTTTGAACGTTTCAATCTAAGAAGCTGTATTGTTCTGTGAGCCCTATTTCCAAACCCAAAAACCTTCAAAAAAGTGAGCATTATACTAAACATGGGCAAATAAAAAAGAAATATAACCCTACGATATAAAAACTCTGTAAATTATTTTAAAACCCCAGCCTACAATGAAGGACGGCCATCGGCTGCAACAGATCATGGGACCATTACCTCGATTAATTAACCCTAAGCTGTAGCAAAATCTGTCCAAATAAAACGACCTTCTTTGCGGAGATAAATCAACACAAAAACAAAACATACCAGTGCTCTGTTCTGCCGCAGTGCTCTGTTCCGTGATAGCAGAGGAACCTGTAATTACAGAGACAAAAGCACCAAATCCAAATCAGAAAAAGGAGGAGAAAACTCGAAAATCTGCAATTACATCTGACAATAGAAGATCAGAGTAAGTTACCAGCACACGAATAATTTGCTATCTGCTCCATCAGCTGCCATCTCCAACACAAGACACGAGAAACAAATAAAACAAAAGAAACAAAAAATACAGGCAAAAGCTATTCAAAGCTCAAAAATAAGGAACAAAGACGGGGCATGGCCATGCCACATTGAGACAAACCAGACAAGGCAAAAAAAAAACAGACACAAAGGAAAAAACACAGACACAGAGGAACAAGACACACCGAAACATGGTAAATTATTACCGGGAAAGGGATTTTTATAATGCTTTCGCTAACAGCTCTTTTCCCAACAGTCATTTGCTCCTGACAGCTGTCTACCACCCATCTGCTTTTTCCGTTTATTTTTAGACCATCTTCACAACGCTATAAAATTTAGTCCCGACACCTGTCTACCACGCGTCTGCTTTTTCCCCGTTTATTTTCAGACGGTCTTCTCAACGTTATAAAATTTACTACTTTCTGAAAAGTATTTGCAACGGATTTATACGTAGCTAGCTTCACGAACCTTAAAATCCAAGGCCGTTCATACGAAAATAGAGTGTCACTCCTTTATGGGTTATCTTTTAAATACGAAGTGTATATATTTTAGTATTATAAAGTATGGCTTATGAAGTGTGCTTTAAGAAATAAAAGCAAGATCATTTTATGCTATTATAATTTAAATACGAAATGTGTATATTCTAAAAATTATGGCCTACACCGATTTTTAACTATTATTTTATTAAATTTATCGGTGTGCTCTTGTTGGAATAAACTATCTCTCAAAGAAGCTAGACAAATGTTGTTATCCTCATAGATGCAATGATTAAATGAATAATAGTCTTTGATTTTTGTATGGTTATTAGGAAATGATTTTCCTAGGAATATATAGATTCCTCGTCAACGACCTTGAGGAGTGAGAAAGAAGTGAAGAAATACTTTGTAATAGTCAACACTTCTTTTTGAGACACACAAAGGTAGAGCAACATACTTCCCCATCGAGAAAAGGATGCTTCAATAACTACATAGTCATCCATCTATTCTTTAAATCTCTCTTTAGGAATTTTCCCAAAAAAATATCATCCTTGAGGTGAAAACAAATGATGCAACATGGGAAGTTCATCTACATAAATAATGCAATAGATGCCTACAAGGGGAATGGAATCATTACCCATAAGTAACCTATTGGTAGCCATCTCTGTGAAATATCCCTTTTCGGATTTATTTTATATTCAAGATTTCCAACCAAATTTTCACAAATAACAATCGATTTATGACAAGAGTATATAGAAAAATATGACAACAAAATACAGTTATGGCAACAATGTATAAAATCAGAAAATAACCAATATCTTAACTTTTATTGTAATTAAACTAGCATGCAACAAAATGCAAGTAACATGCATCAACATGTAATGACATGCAAGTAACATGCATCAACATGCAATGACATGCAATAACAAGAATTTTCCATTGATAAAATAGATGATCTCTCTTACAGAATATGGTTGTCTTCTCTTTTTGGACTTGAAACTGGATCAACAAGCCTTTGAAACTTTGAATTTGACAACCTGATTTGAATAAACTCAACAATAGTAAACTAGGGCTGGATCTTTCACCACCAAAGAGTGCTCTACTAGCTAGGGGTAGATATTTCACTATCAAAGCTAGGGTTCTTGTGGAATTTCACCTCCATAAGAAAGAAAAGCAAGCTAAAATATCCAACATAATATTTCAAAATGATCCCCAATCCTTTTTCCTCCCCAAACACCACCATTTAAGACTTTTTCATCATAAAAGTGACCATAAAACCCTTATTCAACCCCCTTGGAGATATGTCATGTTTTAATTGTCACTTAAAGTGACTTTAATTCTCCTAGGCCAAGAAAAAGGTCCACTTAAGTGACCCCAATGAAGAAATAGAACATTACCCCACCTTTTTCACTCAAGTCATCATAAAGTACATGTATAACGCCAAAACATAACATATAAGTGAAATGCAGGTGAAAACCATACCCAACAACCATCTACATCACTAGCCCCTTGGGTGTGACCAAGGCTAAGACGGAAAACAAGTTGCTAGTACTTGGAGGTAGGAATGGGGACATTGCAATCCGCCTTCCTAAAATTTTCTTGTCCTCAAATGAACATAAACTAGGGTGTTGTAAAAATCTGCTCTCCCTCCCAAGTGGCATCCTCTAGTGGTAAGTATTTCCAATGCACTAGATATTGTGTGATTACCTTGTTTCAAGATTCCTTTGTCTTACCTCAATATTAGATTCTGGTTCTAAGACCAACTTCTCCTCGTCATCCAATGGTGGTTAATTTGTGGAAGGTGCAATATATTGTCCTAGTGCCCTTTTGAGGCATGAAACATGGAAGACATGATGAATCTTACTTTGCTCTGGAAACTCCAACTCATATGCTACTACCGCAACTTTGTGCACTATCCTGTATGGCCCATAGAATCGTTGTTTTAGCTTCTCTGCATTGTTCTTCTTGAATGAGGATTGTCTCTATGGATGTAACCATAAGAAGATCAAATCTCTAACCTCGAATGATCTCTCAACTTTGTGCCTATCTGCATATACCTTCTGTTGATTCTACACTTTCTGTATGTTCTCCTTGAGAACCTTTAGAATGTCCTAGTTCTCATGTACCCAATCACGAGCTTTGGGAGCTCGGCTATCGATAATATTAGGTCTACAAATGAGGATGCCTCATAACCATATAATTATTGAAAAGGAGTCATACCAATACTCATCTAGTAGGTGGTATGTAACAATATTCACCCATATGTAGCCATTTGACCAATACATGTTGTTGTCCTATAACATAGCTACACAAGTAGCCCTCTATCCACTTGTTCACTATCTCAATCTGCCCATGAGTCTATGAATGATAGCTGGTACTAGATGTCATCTCCGTACCTGCAAGCCTGAAGATCTCTTACCAGAATGTACTCATGAAATATTATCCCTATCGTTGACAATACTCTTAGGCAACCCATGATGCCTAAAAATACATGTGAAGAAAGTCTGAGCCACCTGCGTTGCCTTATGCCTTGAATGCATAGAAAGGAAATGGGCATATTTAGTCAACCGATCAACCACCACATATATGCAATCGTGCCCATACATTGAGGAAAGACCTGTGATAAAATACATGGATATACTCTCCCTCTTTATTTTTGGAATAGGAAAAGGTTGTAGAAGTCCTGTTGGGAAAGAGTACTCTACCTTGGTTTGCTAACAAACCAAAAACTCCCTGACATGGTTAAGGACATCTTCCTTTAACCCCTTCCACGTGAATCTCTCTCTAATGTACCTGTATGTCTTAAAATATCCTAGATGTCCAGCCAAGGGTTTATCATGCAATACTTGAAGGATATTCTCCTTCATTTTGGACTTTGGTATAAGGAAAATTCTATCCTTGTAGTAGATGAGGTCATCCACAACTCTATATCAATCATCCTAAATAATGTCATCTATAATTTCACATCCAAACTGATTTTTGGAGTATTCAACAATTATATGAGCCTTCCAATCAGATGAAATCTCTGAGGGGATACCTAGCTAATTTTATACCTAGCTAGCTTCACGGACCTTAAAATCCAAGGCCATTCATACAAAAATAGAGTGATATTCCTTTTATGGATTATATTTTAAATACGAAGTGTACATATTTTAGTATTAAAAAGTATGGCTCATGAACTATGCTTTGCATGGATTTATGGGTAATTTCACAAACCTTAAAATCTAAGACTATTCTTAGGAAGTAAGAAAATCAAGATCATTTTATGGTATTATGATTTAAATACGAAATGTGCATATTCTAAACACTATGACCTAAATGGATCTTTACTATTATTTTATTAAATTTATTGGTGTGCTCTTATTGGAATAAACTATCTCTCAAAGAAGATAGACAACTATTGTTATCTTCATAGATCGATGCAATGATTAAATGAATAACGAAATTGATTTTTGTATGGTTATTAGGAATTATATATATATATATATATATATATATATATATATATATATATATATATATATATATATATATATATATATATATATATATGACAACTAGTAGTCTATTCGGGGCAATGGGCCAAAACACTAGTTTCTAACATTTTCAAGCAAGCGATGGAAACAAACAACATCTATACCTATCTTACAAGGATGCCATGCTTTGCATGCTTCCTCTCTTGTCTATTTCTCATTTTAACTTTTAAATATGTGAATTAAAAACTTATTAATAAAATGTGTGTGAAAGTGCGATTGGTGCCTCTTTCACTAAAATTCATGAGCAATAACATGAATGAGTGCAAGGAGCATGTGGATTTGATGAATTGCTAGCTATCTTAGGAATTATTTTAATTTTTGAGGAAGGTGCCAAAGATATTGAAGAAGGTGTAAATTTTCTATGAAGGACAATCATGTCATTCTAAAATAGACATATGTTCGCAATGAAGAGAATGTAATTGGAGATGATGGTGGAACCATGCTAAAGGGATTGGAGATAAGTGAAGGAGGTGAAGAATGGAGGAGGATACATGCCATTGGTAAATTTGAGCCTTATTGGAATGAGCAGAGAAAAACGGAAGGGATCATATTTAATCTCCATGAAAATAGGGATCACCTTCTTCATAACATTTATTGCATATGTTATCCTTCTAATATGAAGTATTACTCATATCTTTATTTCTTGTACTTGAAATGCAAAAAAGTAACCTAGATTCCTCATCAACAACCTTGAGGAGTGAGTAATAAGTGAAGAAATATGTTTTAATAGTCAACACTTATTATTGAGACACACAGAGGTAGAGAAACATACTTCCCCATTGAGAAAAGGATGGTTCAATAACTACATAGTCATCCATATTTTCTTTAAATCTCTCTTGAGGAATTTTCCCACAAAAATCTCATTCTTGAGGTGAAAACAAATGATGCAACAGGGGAAGTTAATCTACATAAATAATGCAATAGATGCCTACAAGGGGAATGGAATCATTACCCGGAGGTAACCTCTTGTTGCCATCTCTCGTGAAATATCCCTTTTCTGGATTTATTTTATATTCAAGATTTCTACCCAAATTTTCACAAATAACAATCCAATTTTTTTATGACAACAATATATAGAAAAATATGACAGAAAAATACAATTATGGCAGCAATGTATAAAATCGAGAAAATAACCAATATTTTCACTTTTATTGCAATTAAACTAGCATGCAACAAAATGCAAGTAACGTGCATTAACATGCAATGACATGCACAAACATGCAATGACATGCAATAACAAGAAGTTTAAACTGATAAAATAGATGATCTCTCTTACTGAATATGATTGTCTTCTCTTTCTGGACTTGAAACTGGATCAACAAGCCTCTGAAACTTTGAATTTGATAACCCGATCTGAATAAACTCCACAACAATAAACTAGGGCTATATCTTTCACCACCAACGAGTGCTCTACTAGCTAGGGGTATATATTTCACTATCAAAGCTAGGGTTCTTGTGGAATTTCACCTTCACAAGCAAGGAAAACAAGCTAAAAGCTCCAATAGAATATTGCAAAATGATCCCCGATACTTTTTCCTCCCCAAACACCACCTTTTATAACTTTGTTTCATCATAAAAGTGCCCACAAAACCCTAATTCGACCCCCTTGAAATATGTCATGTTTTAATCGTCACTTAAAGTGACTTAATTTATCCTAGGCTAAAAAAAGTTCCACTTAAGTGAACCCAATGAAGAAATAGAACATTACCCCACCTTTTTCACTTAAGTCATCATAAAGTACATGCATAATGCCAAAACATAACATATAAGTTAAATGTAGGTGAAAACCATACCAAAAACCATCTACACCACTAGCCCCTTGGGTGTGACCAAGGCTAATATGGGAAACCAAATCATAGACCATGGAGGTAGGAATGGGGACATTACAATCTTCCGTTCCCAAAATTTTCTTGTCCTCAAACGAACATAAACTAGGGAGTTGTAAATGATGTTCTCCCTCCCAAGTGGCATCCTCTAGTGGTAAGTATTTCCAATGCACTATATATTATGTGATTACCCTGTTTTGAAGCTTCCTTTGTCTTACCTCAATAATAGATTCGGGTTCATTGGTATCCAAACTTGTTCTCATTTTTAGGCCAAGCAACAACACTAATTTAACGGAGCTTAGAGGCATCCAGATCATATATATATGTCATTTTGTAGTTGGGGAGGAAATCATGACTGTCCCTTTGATACTTGGATTTATGGAGAGATGGATACCACCTTAAAAGGATGTGATCTGATCCTAACTATTTTAGGTTGTGCCTTTCAACCAAGGTAAGAGAACCTATTTTGTAACCTCTGTTTATTGAAGAACAATGATAAATCCTTCTTTTGCATAGATTTTTACAGAGAAGGCCTTGGGAAAATATTATCACCACACCAAATTTGACTCTCACGAGTTGTCACTTCCAATCATGGACATATTTTCACAACAAGGCAAAGGTTACTAAAGACATTTGAGACCCTGATTGCTTCTACAAGTTTTGGGTAACAGAGATTATACATTTGTATGCACACAGGGACAAATAGGGGTAATACGGTAGGATTGATTGTGTGTTCAATGAAAAGTTGCAAAAGCCATGGATTTGGGGTAAAAATCTCTAAAGAAACCCCAAAGGATTTTGACAATATGATCAATGGACCATGTGATAAGAAATGAAATGCAAGGTTTTCTTCTTTGCATACATTAATTTGAAATAAACATGCAAACTAAGCAAATGAAGTTAATCTCTATTCTTTAAAAGCTTGAAATAATAAACCTAAGAGGATCTAAGCATTTAGTTTATGAGTTAATAGAAAGATATCTCCCCTTTAAAGGCTTCAAGGCCAATGGATCTTCCCTTTTAATCCATGCTATTACTATGAAATACAAAATCAAATGCTTTTAGCTAAATGGAAGAAGATGAAATATAATCTAAAATCCAAACAAATTGCTATAATCTATGCTTGGAAGAAGAGAGAATTCTTAGGAAATGAGGGAGGTGGTATAGCCTTATTTATAGTTTTTGGTTTGGAAGAAAAGGGATATTTGGGTGCATGTAGGACAAAGGCTAAAGTCCAAAAGCACTTTTAGCTAGTCAAAGTGTGATTTGACTATGTTTAGGTATTTAACTTGGGTTAGACTAATTAATCTCTCTTAGAGAGTAATTAGGGTTCTGGAAGGGTTTCTGAAGAGCTTAATCAATCCAACAAAGTGGATTGATCTTCCAGGGAGCTAATAGAAGCAAGCTAGAAGGGAATAAGAGGCTAATGTAGTTAGAACGAGGCTATAACTGTCTGTTTAAATGGTTTATAATAGGTAAAATGACCAAAAAGGTGTCGTGAGAGGGGAGTTAGATGGGTCTAATTGGCGGTGTCTCGTCAATTTGTAAAGGGAAGAAGCATTAGTGCACCATTAGAAATAATAGTGTATTGATCAAACTATAGGTGTCTACATTTTCCCCTCTTTGAGGTGACATAAGCTACGTCACTTCAAAGAAAGTAGACAAATGCAAACAAGTAGAAATTTTTATTTGAAGGGGTAGAAGAAAAATTAATAGGATGAAGGATGACGAATGCCCCCTCGAGTGTCGATGGGGTGACGAAGAAACTCGATCAATGATCGAAAAAGAAACAAATAGAAAGAAAAGTATTCAGAGAAGATGAGAAACTAGAAGAAAAAGGGATATTGAGCTATTCAAAATCAATTGCTAACAATACTTAATCATCATAATGCTTAGAATCCTCCTCATGGGTCTTTATTAAAATGTGAGCATGTGACGGAAGGAATGACATGAAAAGCCAAGATACAAACAACCATCCTATGCTAAAAATGGCCAACTCCATGCAACATACATGAATGCAATGCAATACGAGAAATAAACAAAATCACCTAATAGGGAAATAAGTACAATCAAACACACTTAAACCAACAACGTTTAAGATATTTGCACAAATATTTTGTTATCGAGATGAAGTCCCAAATGTTCTGATAAATGACAAGGGTGAAGAATGATGCCCCAAGCAAGGTGTATTATGCAAGGGGAAAGATGGAGGACACTTGGGTCCCACAAAAAAGCAATGTGTATGACGAAAATAGTACTAGGCAATTGATAGTTCCCCAGAGCATAGATGACGAAGTAAGCAACATAGCTTGCGTAGGTGATTGAAGATTTTGGTGATGCACAAGTCATTGTTTCAAATGATTTGAAAACATCAACAAGATCTGGGATGAGTGCCATGCAATAGACACATGATTTCAGCCATAGATGATTAGCTTAACCAATTTTGAGCCATTTTTGAAGTTTTTAAATTTTTTTGACTTTTTGAATTTTTTTAATTTTTTAAATTTTTGATCGGTCAGAAGAATTTCAAAAGATATAATATCTTCTAAAAATATGCAAGGGCGATAGTGGGAAGGCAAAGCTATCAGAAAGCCAAAATATATTCCCACAAGAAGAAAAATGGGTCGAGAATAAATTATTTAAAATAAATTAGTAAATAATTATCACGATGGGGGAAAATAGATGAAAAATAGAGGAAAAGGTAGGAAAAGGTGCATGAAAGGTTCATAAATTACCTCAGTGTGATGGAGAAGGGACCGTTGGATGGCACGAAGTGCCCTAGCATGTAAAAATTAATAAAAATAATTATTTTAATACAAAAATAATTATCACAATGGATAGAAGAAGGTCAGAATGATCATGGTAGAGAAAACATGCCCCAGGGGCATCGTGACGGTTAATATACCCCTCTTCAGCAGATACTTCCAGAGCAGGGGCCACCACTTGATATTCTAGAGAGTAGAGTCTTTGGCAGGCGCAGGCTACTCTTCAAAATCGTTATAGGTGGCCATTGTTGTACAACCACATGTGGCTGGTGAGAGAGATGCAAATAGGGCATAGGTATAGGCCCTCATAGCAGAGTGAGATCAGGCACTTGCCCAAGTGCAGATTTTGATAGTGGAGAGGGATCAGGCTAGGGCATAGGCTACCTAGGCTAGCGATAGTGCCTCATAGGAGAGTCAAATGCAAGAACTGGCCGTATAGGGTGCTCAGATATTGAGCCTCTTATACCTATCCCAGACTCAGGTGTGGATGGTTGTTGCTCAAAGGGACCATGCACATGCACAATCACAGGGATATTTTACACAGAGAGATCGAGCACGAGTCAAGGTGCAGGCTATTACCATAGACAGAGATCGAGAGGCTGTTTCCTTAAAATAGGTTCAGGATGATATTGGTAGGTTGACAGGCCAACGAGATGCCTCCCTACAGGAAGATCTTACTTCTGGAGATGTGGAATTGATACGAGATGCGGTGAGATCTAGTGGTGAGGCCATGTACTATAGGATTTCCTACTTCAAGGAAGTTCTAGTAGATCAATGAGTAGTCTCATTCTAGTAGTCAGAGGCTAGCACAACAGGCTCCAGGTTGCGGAGATCAGGTCATTTGGTGAGATCAGTTAGGCATCCCATACCAGAGAGCCGGCCAGGCTGGCGGGACCATCTAGACAGTTTGGTGGTACCCTTGGTATAGGTCCATCACAACCACCATTATTCATCGACTAGGTGACAGATCTGGGAGCCCCGGTGAGGGCGAGAGCTATGGTTGAGATCTATACTCCTTTTTGTATAGATATCTTGTATACATGCCTCTTATGAAGGTTGATTTTGATGTATAGCTATGTGTATACCATTATTTTGATGATGCCTCATGATGAAGGCTCGATTCTTTTTGATGCATGCCCCTTTTTGATGGCATATTGTATCAATGATGTATCATTTTGAGTATTGACCTAGATAGTTATATATGTATATATGGACATTTTTGATGTATCACATTATGATGGATTTATGATGTATGATTTGTTATTTTCTTTATGTATGTGGCATACCTTAGATTCAGAAATGTGTATATTTCTTGCTTTCATTTTTGATGATGTATCTGTATATAGCACCACATGTTTTGGATTCATGATTTGTTTCTGAGTTTGTATTCTAGCACTTGGGATGATACTAGATGATATTGGTGTGGGGGGATATATTTGTGATTATGCGCAACCCCTCTTGCCCCCATTGATGATACGATATGTGATGATTAGCTTAGCATACATGCATGATGTAATACTTAGCATTTTTGTATATATATGATGTAGTGAATGATGTTAGAAATGTGATGAAATGATAGATGATAGATATGATAACAAACAACTATGCAAAACATACAAAAGCAAAAGTTAACAAAACTAAACAAATATACACATACAAACAACACAACAAACTACAACTAAACAAACACATGCAAAAGCTAACAAGAGATTAAAATGAGATCTAATCTAAGCAAGTAAAAATGAACCTCAAAAAGATGCACATAACAAATAAAGAAGCCTATAACAATTGTTTACAAGCATGAGAGTTCCTAAATGTACATAGTGCAATACATAATCTAAATAAAAAAGATTCAAAATCGATAAGAAAATGATCCACTTAAAGAACAAAGAAATCCACGGACTAAGTACATCAAAACTATACAAACCAACAATTAAAAGTAATTAAAGCACTACTCTATTTTTACGGGACAACATTGACATATTTTCTAATGTTTTTGGGTTTATCTAAAAAGATAAGTTTTCGTAGTTGCTTTCTTCATATTGTTGTCTAGGTGTTTCTAGAATAATGTTGTGAGATGAATGTAGCTTTATCCCTGAAAAGGAAAATTTTGCAGATGTTTAGATTTTTGTGTATTGTTTTCTAAATTTTTTTGTATTTTCAAAGGTCATGTTTTGAAAGCAATGTACAAGAACAAAGAAGTGTGGATGCCCCCAGTGTGATGTGGGAATATACAAAAGGTAGAATGCCACTCGTGTAATGTGTGAGAAGGTGGCAATGATACTTTCATGCCCAACATTAGATGGGAGTATACAAATGTGATGTCCTCCATGTAGATATACGAAGCAAACAAACCAGATCATGGCAAGGCAAAGGTGGTCCTAGTAGGGTTCCTAGACCTAGCGAGAAGAAGTCACATCTAAAAAGTGGTAACGATTACCCGTCCTTCCGTAAGAGTAACTTGTGTCTAACGAATCTTCTTTGAGCGCCAAAAACTAGTTTTCACTCAAAGACCTACCCCCTGCACCACAATTGCGTGGTTTTCACATGAGGATGACCTACTTTTTCTTTACTATTTTCTCATTTTTCCATTTTTTTGCTTGTTTTTTCTTTGTTTTCCAATTTTTAGTTGTTATTTGATATTCTTGTCATGCCTAAGTGTAGAACACTTCAAGTGCATGGAATTCATAGGTTCCAGAAGCTCTTCACCATCTGAATATGCAAGTTTGTAGGCTCTGATCCATATTTTGCAATTACAACATAAGGACCTAACCAGTTAGCCTTGAAATTTCCTTTCTTTTCTCTATCTTTGACGAGTGTTCTTTTGATTTTCTTTGAGAACTAGATCTCCTACATCAAATTCTTGATGAATGATGCATTTTTATATCCTCTGGACACTTTGTTCTGATAGAATTTTAGGTGATTGAGCACTCTGATACACCTTTCATCTAATAGTTCTAACTCTACTAGGCGAGCAACTCTGTAGTCTTCATCTTTATCAAGATAGTCTCTGAGAGATATTCTTAGGGAGGGAAGCTCCACTTCCAAAGGTATGATGGCTTCAGTTCCATAGACAAGTGAATATGGGGTCGCACTAGTAGGAGTGTAGATGGAAGTACGATAGGCCCAGAGGGTGGGATGTATCTGTAGATGCTAATTACGACCAATTTTACTAACCATATTCTCCATGATCCGTACAAGGGTCTTATTGGTGGCTTTTTCCTATCCATTACCTTGAGGGTACTAAGGGGTAGACCACTTAAGTTGGATCCCGTAACGACATATGAGATGGTTCATAATGAATTTTGAAATCAGGCATGGTGACATAGGTAAGAGGGACAACCTCTACCCATTTGGTAAAGTATTCAGTGGCAGTGATGATGTGAGTATGATCATCTAATAAAGAAGGATGGAGCTTCCCTATGAGATCCATGCCCCATTTAGAGAATGGCTAAGGCATTGCAATAGGCTATAAGGTTTGTGCTTGGACGCATGTATTAAATTTCCATATTTCTGGCATAGTTCACACTTCTTGACGAAGTTACAACAATCAAATTCCATGGTAGGCCAATAATAGCCTACTCTCAATAGCTTTTTAGCTAAGACCATGCCACTAGTATGTGCTCCACAAATACCACTATGTACTTCCTTAATTGCGTGGATAGAATCAGTGACATCCAAATAATGAAGTAGATTCCCATCGTAGCCACGACGATAAAGGGTGCCTCCTAGGAGGGTATAATGGGCTATGCGGCGAATAAGGGATTTCTTTTCAGAATGGGTGATGTCGGGGGAAAAGTTCCATCTTGTAGGTATTGGAAGATAGAGTCATACCAGGGGGATAAAGGACCAACAACTTCACATGCCAAGCATGACTCCAGCATATCATATGTAGGTACCTATAAATGTTCCACGAAAAAAGGCATCTTACTTTCTTCAGGTGCTATGTGTAAGAGAGACCCAATAATAGCCATAACATCCACGGATCTATTATGTGACCTTGGTTTTTGTTCAAATATGACTTGTGTGAAATATTCCTTCAAAGTTTTAACTATTTTCTTATATGGAATAAGATTCTCATCTTTAACCTTATACTCATTGTTAACCTGTTTTTATGATAAGTTGAGAGTCCCCAATGACTCACGGTTGTCGATGTTCCATGTAATAGCTAGCTTGAGGCCAGCAATGAGTGCTTCGTACTCTAAAATGTTATTTGTAAATGGGAATCCCAACCCGAAGTGCTTGTGGTATGATCTCACCTGTTGGAGTGATGAGCACCACTCCCACTCCGATCCATGGTACGTAAAAGATCCATCAAACTAAACCTACCATTCTCTGATTCTTCAATATACATTATAGATGCATCTGGTAAATCCAAGCATAAAGGTTCCATTCCTAGAAGAGGAGCTTACGCTAACCGATCAGCCAAGTACTGTTCTTTTAAAGACTTCTGATTCACAAACTCAATGTCAAACTCACTTAGGAGAATGATCCAATTAGCCATTCGGCCTGTGAGGGTGGGTTTGGATAAAAGGTACTTGAGAGGGTCAAATTTGGATATGAGCTTGGTTTTATTATTTAGGAGATAATGGTGAAGCTTTTGGAATGTGAAGATAACTCGCTAAGATGGCATTTTCTATTTGGGGAAAGTTCAACTCATATGTGATCAAGGTGTGGCTAAGATAGTAAACTTCTCTCTCTTTATGGGCTAAGTCATATTGGGCAAGTAATGCACCAATGGAAAACTAGGTAGTGGAAATGTATAAGAGGAGAGGTTCATCGGGGTAGGTGGCATTAGTACAGGTGGGTTGGACAAGTATTGTTTGAGTAGCACAAATGATTTCCGATAGTTAGGTCCCCAATTGAATGTGACATTTTTTTGAGAAAATGAGTAAAAGGGTGGCACTTATCCACAAGTTGTGAAAAGAAAATGAAATATTGTGCGAATCTTTCCTTGTAGACTCCTTAATCGCTGCTTGAGAGTGGTAGGTGGTGTTATTTTGTGATAACCACAACCTTTACAGGATCCAATTCAATCACTCTTTGTGAGATAATGAACCCTAGGAGTTTTCCTGATAAAACAACAAAGACACATTTCTTAGGGTTCAAATGAACCTTTTAGTCTCTTAGATGTTGAAATATATGCCTCAACACTTCAGGGTGTTCTTTCCTACGTTTGGATTTTGCTAGGATGTCATCAACATAATCCTCCATGATGTCACTTATCATATCATGGAAATAACTATCATGGCTCATTGATAAGTAGCCCCAACATTCTTGAGCCCAAGGGCATGACTTTGTAGCAAAAAACATTCCCTAAGGGGTGATGAATGTTGTCTTATGTGATATTCTTCTGCAATTCGTATCTGGTTATAACTTAAAAAACCATCCATCAAGGACAACATTTCATAACCAGTTGTTGAATTGACTATCATGTTGATGTTAGGTAGGGGAAAATCATCTTTTGGACATGCTTTGTTGATGTCATGGAAATTCGTGTAGATCCTTATGCCAACATGTTTTTTTCTGTCATGCGAGACTATGTTAGAGATCCATTCTAAATAGTCAATACATTTAATGAAATCAACAACTAACAACTTTTCTAATTCTTCTTTGACCAAGAGCACTACCTTAGGATGCATCTTTCTCAACTTTTTCTTGATTGGTTTGGCATCTGGGTGCATAACGAGGTTGTGCACAACTAGCTCAGGGTCCAAACCAGGCATATCTGCATATGTCCATGCAAATATGTCCACATATTCTTTTAAGATATCTACAAATGTCTTTTGTTCTAAGAGCCGAGAATAAATCTCCCAACTTGACTATTCTAGGTTGCTCCTCTGAGCCAATGTTGACGTTGATCGTTTCCTCAATAAGCATTTTAGATGCATCCTCCATCCTCGTAGGATCAGGGGGAAGAGTAAGATCAACCTCCTGTGGTAGTTCATGATCATCTTTAAATGGATAAATCACTTCATCTTTAGACTCTTCATTCTGTTTGTCTATGAGTTTATCAAAGAGTCTGTCACTATGGGATTTCCGTTGAGCCTTCTTGCTTGGTTTCTCAGAAGTAGGTGTACTTTTATTTATAGCCTTTTTATTCAACCATCCACACATCTCTACTTCTTCCCCGAAGTAGGCGTAGGCATCTAGTTGAATCTTAAATCCTTTCTTGTGGTCTCCAACCAGAATAAAGTCCTTGAGTCCCATGAATTCTGTGAATGCCTCATCATTTTCAAAGAAATCTAGGGGCACGTGAAGTTGTTGATCCCAATCTATAAGTTCAGGATATACAAGGGCTATTGGATATTTATCTAGGGGGTGGATTTGGATAAGGTAAGGACCAAAGAATCTGGGAATAGGTTCATGGAGGCAAGATCCTCGTAAAGGCTACATTGGGAATCTACATCACTATCAGAATGAGATGAAACGTCCTCACGTTTAGAAGAGGTGGCGTCATTCTCAAAAGGTAGAGCATCATGGGGCCTTATTCCAAGGCCATGTTTATCAATTTTAAAACAAGGGATAGGGATAGGCTCCAACCGGCCTTGTGCATTAACGCCACATCCAAACCCACTATAGCCCATGACAAACATCATGTGGGGACCTTTGATGTACTTGAGGTGCTTGATTGCATGAAGCCATGGTGCCTTCTGGCACTCTGCTGGTAGGGTCTTCTAACATTTTCTCCTTAGATAAGAGACCACTATGGAATTTTTTTCCAATAGTTTAGGACATTGCTTACGGGTGCTCTTGAACTTAAAATAAGGCTTACCCCTTGTCCTAGGGGATGCTGATAAGTCTGATATTAATAGAGCCTTCTCAAGAGTGAATGGCTTACTTGAGCCATATTTTGCTGATGTGGCCTCCCATGAAGCAAATGGATTGATCAATGAGGGAAAATCTTGATTGAAATGCATGAGAGACTCTGAATCTATTCAGATTTTTATAGCCTCCATCTGTAGAGGGACAACAACATCTATAGAAGGACATTCATAAGTGGCACGAGAAAAACTATGCAATGCCCTACAATGTGTGAAAGGTTATGGGTCACCCATTCTAGTAACCACCTACCCTTTATGACATAACTTGATGCATTGATGAAAATTTGATGGATTAGCTTGCATGACATGGATCCATGGGCGTCCCAAGAGCATGTTGTATAGAAGGTCCAAGTCAAGGACATGAAATGTTGTGGCATGACATGTTGGTCCTACCTCCATAGAAACTACTATATTCCCTACGACTCTCTTTTTCATTGTCATATGTTGTGATTGTGATAGTTTTAGCACCTAGCTCTGTTTCTGAATGGCCTAGCTACTTTACCAGCTTTAAGGTGCAAATATTCAGACCAGATCCCCCATCTACAAGTACTCTTTTGATTTTGTGACGGGTAACCACCACTTCAAGATACAATGGTAAGTTATGCTCTGGGTTGTTATGTGGGATTGCAGTATGATCAAAAGTAATATGATCATTGGTGTCTAAGCATGCAATCATGGCTTGAAGGTTTGTGGGGTCTACCTCTGTGGAAACCCCTGAATTTTACAAAGTTTTGTACAATATGTTCTTATGGGCATTAGAGATCTTGAGGAGATCGAGAATAGATATCTTAGCAGACATTTTCTCTAACTACTCTATTAAGTTATACTAAATTTCTGAGGGCTAGGAATAGGATCTGGTATGATTAGGCGAACGTCTTATCCTTACTACGCATCTTTTTTCTAAAATCCAAATGGTGTTGATCTATTCGTTAGATGAGTTAATACATCCAATGAGGGAATCATAAGGACTATCATTTATAGGGTACACATAGGCAACAATCCTATAGTCGTTGGAAGTTTTCCCTTGATCTGTTTTCTTTTTTTTTTATTTACATGGTTAGGAAAAGGTTCTTTGTAAATACCCATTTTTTCATTTGAACTTTTACTAGTCTCGGGGGAGACTCCATAGCAATCTTCCCTTCCTCTATGAGGTCTTGGATATAATGGCGCAATCTCAAACATCTATCCGTTTTGTGTCCTTTGACACGGTGGAAGTCGCAATATTCGTGCTCTTTGAACCAAACTAGTTTTGGAGCATATTACAAATATGGTACTATTTCAGTTGGATACTCTACCATTTTTGCACCATCTAATCTTTTTATTATGGTAGATAAATATTCTCACAAGGATGTGAACGTACACGCTTTTGTAGGTGCTGTTGACAATTTTTGCACTTGTGCAAAATGGTCAAATCGAAACTTTGTTACGATGGATAGATTTGGTGAAGTATACCTAAGCTAAGGAGTTTACATCACATTATTTTGTTAGTACTGATTTGTGAAAGAGATTAAGTGAAATCTACAACTATGTGTGTTTGGTACAAAATGTAATAACTCACATAATCTGAAATTTCACGAATATTGTAACGCCCCATTCATCATTGCTCTTTTTCTCCTTCGATGCTTGTGTTGCTAAGTGTTAAACGTCGTTGTTTTCTTGTCGATCATTAGAGGATTCACCTTGCCACAGAGGATAATTAGATGTTCTCCCTCTTCATCGTGCCTATTTGTGTTGGTGTCGATGTTTTTTTGTAAATTGTCGAACTTGTTTGTTGGCCCTTGTTAATATGATTAAAAATAATTATTAATTTGTAATAATAACAATAAAAATAAAATAAAATGTAATAATATTATTAATTTAATTATCGATCGATGATAACGTCACTATCTTATTGTCGATTGTTATCAACGTTGTTGTTAATTATTGATAAACGATTTTAGTGGTTCGTTGGTCACTTCGCGGACCAAGCCTCTGTTTGTGCAAGAGGAGCTTGTTTGTGGATGAATCCATTTCTTGGGAGGTGGTGTTCATGCTTGCGTTTAATTCTTTCCCCCGGCCTTCTAGACATTTGTGTATACCTTATATTATAGCAATTATTGGGAAGGTAGTGGAGGCATCCACCCACCTCGCCACTTTGAAGACACTTCACTTTTTTATCAATCCTCCCTACTGGCTGAATGCACTACCGTGTTGTGTTAGGTTGACCTGCTATCCATAAATGGTAACGTGTTGGGCATCCTTGGTTGGTTTAACTGCCTTGAAACCTAGCCGCCTGCATTTAAGACTGTATTTGTTTATTCTTTTTTTTTGGTAGAAGTCTTGTTTTTGTAGTGGTGGATGCGCCTTTCTCCCTGGTTGGTGGCAGACAACATTAATTGGGATGGTTGCCTCATTAATTGTTTTGCCTTGGATTCTTGCTGTAGCCTGCACCTGGTTCTCCTGTTAATCACCTCTTAGACTATTCCTCTGTTCCATTATTTTATTGCGGGCCTAAGCAAAAGAATGTGATGAAAATGTAGCTGAAGGCGAACTGAGATGAGAGAATAGGAGATCATGTTGGTGGTGGTGGCGGTAGGAGGCAGCATGGCTGGAGCAGGTGCTTGGCATGTAACTGTGCGCCTTAATGCCTGAAAGGAACGTGGCCACATAGGCTATTTTAGCAATGATTTTCTAGCTGACGGGTCGTGTTAAGAATGGGGCTGAATGTTTTGTAGTTAAATGCTTTCGCATGGTTACAGCCACCTGCTTCCTTCATCCCTGCTCGTGCTTTTAGAGGAATTATTAATAGTGGGGCGCAAGTTTTGTTTAACAAGTCCTTTGTCCTTTCTACATGCCCTGGACTTGTGGATCCTGCGCATGCCAAGTGTTGCTGCGAATGGAGTCTGAGCCTTCAACAAACTAAAACGAAGGAAACCTTCGCCATGTGTGGCCGTTGCAAGTGTATGGTGGTTAGAGATGAAGCTACAAGCTAGTGAAGTAGGCGTATTACCTCCACTTTCCTTGGGCGCTGCGAGGTGTGTTCTTGTCGGGGATCCACAGCACTGCTACAGATTTTTAGCCAGGCAGCATGCACGTTGCAGTAAGGTAGAAGCCTTTTTTGAGCACCTCCAACAAGCAGGTTGTCCAACTATATTGTTATCTATTCAGTATCGAATGCATCCTCAAATTCGGGATTCTCCTTCAAGATATTTTTTATCAAAATCGACTATGTGACAGTGAGAGTGTTACCAGGAGACCTGATGAAATTTATTGCTAAGATTCTCTATTGAGACCTTACTTGTTTTACGATGTAACTCAAGGAAGAGAATCTCATAGAGGTGGATCTGTTTCATATCAGAATATTCATGAAGCACAATTTGCTTTGCAATTATGAACTTGCTGGAAAAACGTGGCTACTGGACGTATCTGATCATCCAACAAGCTAAAGAAAATGGTTTTCACCTGTGTGTGCTGCCCCTGAGTTCGGGTGGACGTGGTTGCAGTTGTGAGGCGTTTAAAACAGGCATGTTAAACCTGCCCCTTGCAATTTTCTGCTACCCTTTTATTATGTCATGAAATGAATGTTCTTCTATTTTTTTCTGTTATGGCATGTAGAATGGGCTTCTGCTTTTTCCTTGTGAATCGACCCAGATTGAAGGAAAGGAAGGACTACTGGGATTTGTTTGTTTTCATACCCTGATAGCAACTGTGATAGCATGTATACATTCCTTTCTGCCTCACTTTTTCATTTCGAAATAAAAGAGTAGCTACTATGTGATAGCAAAATAATTTTTTGAAGTTTTATACTGTGGGTGTTAGATCTTTAACCTGGGTGTTTTCCTGCTTAATTCTTCAAATTCGGGTGACGTTTAGAGACAATAGTGAACAATGGCCATTGAGTTCGATTTTTAAACCAATAGTAGCAGATATAAACTTGAGCCATGAATAACATTAGTGGATATTTGTAGATTTGTTGACTCATGACCAGATTTAGGCTAAATGTTTGTTTTTGTCTTGGTAAAAGCATTTCTTGGGCTGAATCTGTGTGTAGACCTCGCATAGTGAGCATGATGTTTTTCTTAGAGGCCTACGTGAGTGGAATATTGATGCTCAATACAGATCCTGTGACGTGAGTCACTGTATCATAAGATAAAAGAGTTCAATCGAACTCTGTAGTAGCAGATGTTTTCTTTGGAGCGACTATGAGAATAGGTTGAGTAGACAGTCGTGAAATAGATGGGTATGCCCAAGCTATTCATATGTTGAATTAGAGATGGAGGAGAAGGCTTAGTTCGTAGGAAGAGTATTTTGCTTTGTATTCCTCCTTCGCTGACTGTAAACCTTGTGATTGGTGACTCGAGTTGGGTCACGGTAGAGGATCTTGTGTCGACTCACTTATATTTTCAACAGACTAGCCCTTGCTTGTTTAAATTCAAGTATCGAATGAAATGGGCTTCTATTAAATCCTTTTTGTAGCTTAGCAAACCTTCAATAATTCAGGTAGGGATTTTTCTGAGTAAATGTTGACTGAGGCATGTATGAAAGTAGAATGGTTACCTTTCTTCGATTTGGGTTAGACTTGTATGAAAATGGAAAAGGTAGGAATAGACTCAGTCATATATTTTAAGTGAGCTAAGTCCTTAACTCTTACAATGATCATACGAGTGGTGGATTACGGGTTTATTACTAATTATGTGATGTAAGATAAGTAATGCCCACTTCCTATGAATTAGTTGATTATCATTTTGAGTTATGCAGACTTTTGGATATGGACATGACTTATACTTACGTTGATTAGCATGATGTTTTGTGAGTAGATGCATTTGGGTTATGATTAGATTTTGTTTCAATATGATCTACACTGGCTCATGGACAGACTATTGGATACTGATATTATTTTTTTATATGGATATATTGCATGTGTTCTAACATTGGATTTCTTCGCCATGATAAGTAGAATGTAGTTGTTGAATTTACATTACTATAACTTTGGATAATGATGGAATGCATAATTAAGTTGTGATTTAAACCTTGAAATAATGGATAATTGAATTACGTATAGATGTTAATAAATTTCATGCATATGGTTATTTTGGACATTTTGACATGGCCGCAAGGCCGAAGGAGGTATTTTGCATTTTGCAGGAAACACAACATGATCACAACCATGAGGGGGATTGGGAACCAAACACAACAGGATGTCGGGTGGTTACAACATTTGGTCGTCAAGGCAACTAGTGAATTGTATTGTGTTACCTTTGTTCTTTTGTGTGTTAAGAAAAAAATTTCCTTGAGGGGGAAATTTTCTAAGGTGACCAAGGGGGTAAGAATTTTAATTACTTGTTTTAACTTGCTTTAGTAGGTGATTTCTTTTGTGATGTCTTTTTTTAAAATTACTTTTGTTAAGTATGTTTAGATTAATTTAACACCTTGTTTTAATTTTTTTAAGTTTTGGAGGGAAGTCTAGTGGGTGTAATTAATTTTGATGGTTGGCTCCTTGAGCCTTGTGTTTTCCTCTTGTATTGAATGCTTGTTTTGAGTGTTGACCACTCCAAATCCTTTGAATCTCGAATTTGAGATTTAGGGCAATTTTAGGGGACTTGTGGGACAAGTTGAACTTGTCCCACACTTCCCAAAACCCCTTACCAACCATATCTATGGGTTGGGAAGCCAAAAAGGGGATTATTTATTGTTTTGGGAAGAGAAATGTGACTTTGGAGTGCACTTCTCTTCCATTTGCATTTAATTGTGCCCTTAAGGCACATGGGTAGGGATGGAGTGTGGAAAAGAGATGTCATTCAACCCAACCACCCATTTATTGTGTTTTGGGAGTTGAGTTGACTAAGGGAGGTGGTCTTGAGGATGTGTGATGTGGCATCCTACATGGAGCCACATCATCCTCACCCTCCCCTTTTGTCTATTTATGGAAATTTCCTCTCTTGTTGAGGGGGTTGGAGGTTTTTTTTTTTCCTTTGTGGAAGAGTTCTTTTTTTTTTATTTTGGGAGAGAAAAGAATTGGGAGAAGGAGAAAAAGAAGGAGCTTGGACTTGCATGCTTGGATTGTTTTGGAGGGAGCTTGGACAAAGCTTCTTGGTTTAGGCTTCTCCAATGGAGAGGTAGGAAACCTTCTCCCTTTTTTGCTTTCATATTGTTGTTGCTTCTATGCTAAATTTGTGGATAATGTATGTTTACTTTTGTGTATTGTGAAAAATGGATAGAATGCTTAATGTGTAGTGTAGGAGAGGTCTATGGGAAAACTCATGAGGGAGGCATAAGAGTAGAATAGGATATTGTGGAGGGAGTTTGAGAGGGATGCCCATCTTGGGTAAGAATGTTCACATTCTTACCTTGTCCTTGAGGGAGCCATAAGAGGAGGGAGGCATAAGAGTATGGGAGGAAAAAGGGGTACTTGAGGGAGGCATAAGAGTCATAGGGGCTTGAGTTTTATTGTGGAGGGTTTGGATGGGCATCTCATCTCAATGGGGAGGCATAAGGAAAACTTTCCCATAGTTCCTTCTCTTGTTGGCTTGGATGAAAGCCTTGTGGTGAAAAGTATTGTGTTAATTGTGTTTCCTTTTTGTTTCTTCCTTTTTACCTTGAATGTTGTGAAGAAAATTGTATTGTGGAAGCAAGTGTTGTTGCCTTGAGTTGGAGACCACCCTTCATTGTGTTGTGTTTGGGGCTCGGGGTCAATGGAGGAGATTGCTTCTCTTCTCCATTGAGTTTTGGTTGGGAGGAGAGTGTTGCCTCTCCCCCTATCTTGGTTGTGATTTGAGCTACTTGGAACTTGGAGCATGGATGAAGAACACCTTGGAGCTTGTGAAGACTCTTTCCATTTCCTTATATACATTATTTTGTTGTAAATTTGTATGTGAAAGAAAGTTGTATCATCTTGTGTTCACTCCAAAAATAAAGGACATTGTAATCTATATTACACCAAAAGTCACATGGTTGAATGCAAATTTTACTTGCAAGATGTTTACATTATTGAAAAGATTGTAAGGAAATAAAGAAATGATAGTATTTCTTACTCTAAAATTTATTGGAAATGTTGTTGAATTCTTTTGTGGAATGTTGGAAAGAAATTACAAAGGAAAATATATTAAAATTTTGTTTGAGTTCTTGAAAGTGATGTATTGGAAAGGTTGGGAAAATAGTGCACTATTTCTTGCTTTGTTGAAAAAAGGACTTAAGTTTTAGATAGTTTTGAATATGCCAATTAAGAAATCTATCAAGTTTTTTTTTTTTTCTTTTTTTTCTTTCTTCATTTATGGATCTATTACAAAATTATTGCAAATTAATAAAGGAAAAGAAACCAACCTATTTTGAAATCCCATACAATGTTATTAAATTGTGTAGAAGGAAATTGTAATGCAAGACTTTAAACTTGATTAATTTATTATCCAATACTCCTTAGCGTTTAACAAGGACACGAATATTTTAAACAATATTTCATATTAAAGTAAGTAATAAAAGTAATGGGCTTACTATTACTAAATCGTATTAATACCATTATACTATTGATGTTCCTTTTATATTAACAAAGGATATTAATCTGAACCACAGCCGATCAAATTGTGCTAGTATACTCATAAAATCTTACATTCATACCTGATACAACAATTAAAATAACTAGATGATGATACACCTCTCTTTAACCACCGTGTAGTAAGATTATAATAAAATGCACGCAGCATGACCATGTATTTGCAAAGCAACGGTGCTCCAAGAGTAATCTGTTGTGAAACGGAACCGCCTCTGCCCTGAAACGTCCTCATTATTGCCAGGTAGACTGTTTTATAGTTTAAATTTTGTTTCTACAATGAGAAATAACCAACCCCACACCCCAAAAGATGCGTAAATACCTTGCAAATCAAATCTATGTTGGAGAAAGATAGAAATATAAGACAAAAACACTTCAATATATTTTAAAAGAATGTAAAAAAAAATACACAGTGAATTACTGCAGTATTGACAGAAATAATAAATCTTAACTAATGCGCCCATCTGAACAGAATGACAAAAAGAACAATCTGCTTTGTAAACATTATGATATGAAACAGATCCACCTCTAGGAGCCTCTCTCTCGCGGACTGCACCGTGAGACAAGTAAGAGCTCAGTAGAGAATCGTGGTATTTCATTTCAACTGTCTCCTCGTGACCCTCACACTGTCACTTTGTCCCTTGAATCGTTTTGAGGTGAAAAATCTTGTAGGCGAGCTCCAATTTTGAAGATACATTCGATGCTAAACAGATAACAACATAGTTGGTAACCTGCTTGTTAGAAATACCCAAAGGGCTGCCACCTTCACGCGGCTATAGATCCCGGCCAGAGCACACTTTAGCAGCGTTATTTCGGTGGAAGTAACCCGCTCCCTCCTCGCCTGAATGTCTCCCACACCCTCCCCTTGCTCGCATGGATCTGGGCAGAAGAATCAACACTGTGTCATGCCTGCTAAGCCCACTGTAACCTCATACACTCTGAAATGCCCTTAAATGCAAACAAATGGGGCTTCATGATTACTCTGATATGAAACGGATCCACCGCTGTGAGATTCCCTCCTACGCTGTGCAAACTCAAGCCTTTTCTACGATTTCTCCAAGTTTCTTTTGATAGTATCCGCTTACCAAGTGCAATAGTTTACACAACTGCCCCCACCAGTCAAACTGAACCTACCACCTCCTTTCACGTGGCCAGGGCGGGGCAGGCTAGCAGGCCGACTTAATAGGTAGAAGAATATTTTTTTCAAATCTTGGGGAAATAATTAAGGCACGCGGCCAGCAAGAGAGTAGGTTGCACGCCAAAGGATGAGGGAGTAAATTGCTGGCAGGTGGCCATTATAGCCACCCACCTCCACCGTTTTCTTTTCAAACCAAAATTTGAATGCCTTCCCACCGATAACACTTATGTTCCTTTTGTCACATTCCAAATTTATGTCTAAGCGTATAGATTTACTCAATGTAATTTTTGGTTATATTTATATATCACTTAAAATTTAGAAATTTGGTTATATTTTTATATCTTCGGTTTCTCTTATTGTGGAGGTGGGGATTCCGCATGAAATACCCATACGAAGAGTTAAATAATTTCAAGTTTTGGTAACATCTCTGATTGTCTTTTAAAGTTGTAAATATTCCTCTATAAATGTGAGAGGAAGTTTATTTTTTTAGATGGAATCGAATAGGTATATCAGCCAGCATCAGGTTTTAAACCTTGGTTGTTGAGGTTGGGTAATTATGCAACTGCCATGGGCATAGATGTGCATTCGATCCTACCATTATTCTCTGGACCCTTTTGGTTTTGAGATGAGCCATTGTACATCTAGAACTAACGTAATTTCTCCCTCCTTAATATTCGTTGTAAAATTGCGATCATGACCCCTTGGATAATCACTAGCTCATGACGTCGAACTTTGGTGACAACGCTAGTGCCAAGAGGCACTTTAGGGAGGCTCTTAGTGACCTAGCTAGATTCTTTTTCCAGCGTCCAGTCCTTGGCACAATAGCAAGGAGACCCGATTCAAATGTATTGCATTTCTAAACTGGTTCTCTTAATCTCGATCTTTAAAAAAAAAAAAAAAAAATTTGTCGCATTTTCGGGTCGTATGTTTGCGGCCATCGCTGTGCGTTGTCTTGAGCGTGGCGTTTTCTGGCGTTACACTTGCTTGTATAATCCAAACTATAGTTGTTGAATGTAATTTAGTTGGATAGAATCTAATTTATTTAACTTCTTGAAGAAAAATAATTAGGTTCGGTGAGAATTACTTGGTATATTGAATCTTCAGATTCAGTTATTGTGTTGTGAGTATTATATGTATATTGGTCTATTCAGTCGAGTGAGGTTAACTTTAATCTTTGACTGATTTGTGTTCATATATGGTTGGGGTCTATATTCTTCCTAAAACAAGGATGTGTGTGAATGCAGTCTTGTTACCAAGCAATTTTTGAATGAGAGTAATCTGCATGCATCTTTGACTGTTACATTTTCTATATTCTATAGAAAATTGGATAAGTATACCGAACCGCTAGCTAATCCTTTTGAAGTTCAAGAAGTTTCTAGGTAAATCATTTATTGATTATGTCTTAATATTAGCATTCTCATATGCTTAATAGTCTCTCGTGCAGGTTGTCTTAAAGGGATTCTTTTTCAAAAAAAAAAAAAAAAAAGATAAATATTAAGTAAAGGGAAATATGGAGGTTGAAAAAAAAAAATCCCATGCTTTATGGGTTCATTCTATTTATCTTTTTGGTTGATAATAATAGAATGATATTTGAATATGTTAAGTAATTTGACTGATCATTATCTTTTTGGTTAATAATAATAGAATGATGTTTGGGTGTTAGATTTCAATCACGTAATCCATAGGATTACATGACTGAAATCTCAATACTCTCAGCCTTGTTGTCTTCACCAATAAGGTCTTACCTTGATTATCTTTGGAATATCTCTCTCACTTGAATATTGGGATTCCTCCTTGTTGGCTGGTATAAATCTCTTCATCTTGTGAAACATATTGATTAGTGGTTTGTGATTTGATCCATTCTTGAGTTTAGAATTTTACTTTCATGATATTATAAAATGTTAGCTTACTATTGCAATGGGTAGTCTTAACATGCTCAGTTCTAGCGAACTGAATCTAGTTAATATTTGTGCAGATGGATTATGCGAGTAGACTAGAGGAAAAGAGTGTAAAATTTTCATCTGTACAATTTATGAAGTTCCTTGTAAAAATGTCCAATGTGTTGTAAATTGTGTAACATTGTTTGTAAAGAGTTTATATGACCTCTTGCCTAGAATTGTTCGGAGAATTACGTGAAGAATTACTTTTGTCTTTTTGTAATTTGGCTAGTAACTCTTCTTAGTGAGAAATAATATTCAATCTTTTCACTGGCATAAGCATTGTAAAACTTTGATCTTGAGAATTAAGTGTTAATTTAAATCTTTCTAAGACTTTGTATTGATGTGTTATATGTAAGTTTTAATGGGGTGGATTTTCCTTACAGAAGTTACCTAAAAGTTTTATTCAAAGAAATATGTTGTGGAGGAGATCCCCTTGAGAACAAACAATGCCTTAAGTAATCAAGAGTGAGACTATCCTTGCAAAGTGAAATTATATCACGTGATATCCCTAGCTAAACTAGTAAACCCTACTCTTTTGGTGAACGCTTAAAACAAGCTTAAAGGAAAACAATGGTTAGTTTCTAATAAGATTTAACAAGTAAGAGAAGAAAATTTAGAAACCACTCAATTTATCTCTCAGCCTATTTAAAAGTAAGTAGCTTCCTCTTGATAAGCTCTTTCGGTGAAGCCTAAGTAAGAGCGTTAATAATTACGTATAAAACCTCAAGCTCCAATTAAATCTCAGTAAGAACTAATGACGTCTTAAGGGTGAACTCAATTGACCTTCTTCCTTTAACTTTATCCAAGGTACCTTGTAATTTTCTCTTAAGTTTGTTGAACGTGAACCGATGTTGTCATAAGGGCATGAACGAGTTCTAGTAACGTAAGTGTGAATAGATGGCCTTGTGGAATTAAATTACCATCTTTATCAAATAAATATATAAAACAAATAATTGTTATAAAGGAGAAGACTTTAAGTGAACTACTCTACAGTGTATAAGAACATAACTCAGTTGGTAAGATGAATTTGTGTGAATCATATATTGAATCTTTCTGAAAACTTAAGTCATGAGTTAAAGGGTGTCTTATCAAAATAAATAACCTCCAATCATTCTTACTGTGGCTTGCCCTAGCTGTGAGAGTGTCATGTGGTTGGACTTCTATGTTGTTCTGTCAAAAAGAAAAGTGTATTATCCTTTTGGGTGTGAACGTTTCCATGCTGACCTTGTGGTCATCCCC
Source organism: Taxus wallichiana var. yunnanensis (assembly GCA_018340775.1). Classification (NCBI taxonomy): domain Eukaryota; kingdom Viridiplantae; phylum Streptophyta; class Pinopsida; order Cupressales; family Taxaceae; genus Taxus; species Taxus wallichiana. The sequence continues at coordinate 255,438,194 of CM031238.1, read as the reverse complement.
ATAACAAGTGGTTCCCAGAGTTGGTTGTAACTTTGTGATGACATGTTGTGTCGTGTTATATGTCGAAGCAAGTCAAAAAAAAAATATCATGTCTTTTGCTTTGTGTTGTTCGTGTGTTGATTTTGGGTTGTTACAAATATCCTCAGCAAAAGAACACAAGCCTCGAAGGACAACTGTGTTATCTTGATGAAGACACTGATTGCAGAGCATGTAAGGTATATAGTTTTGGAATAGCAAACATAAGTGGTAGTTTTCGGACAATCGATTCACGGTTATTATCTCAAGAAGGAGTCAAAATGAAGAACGGAAGCTAATGCAGTCAAACAACATACAAGGAGACATATCTCATTCAAAGAGTGCTTGCTGAAGTTACAGGTATTCATTTAAGATTATCCCTTATGTTAATTCATTTTATTGAGATATTGAGTTGCCTACATCATTGTACAATCAAAGGAAAACTGAATGCGGAAAGAGATAATCAACTCATTATTTCAATTTAATGCTTTATTCATAAGAGATCATAAGTTTTCCCACACAAGCCATGGGATATGACTAAGTGACTCATCATATACATGGAAATGAGAATACTGCATGTGCTAAAGAACAAGAGTAGAGGAGTAAAAAGGAACCCATCATTGCCTTTTCATCTTCTATCCCCGCTCCACATCATCTCCATCTCCATCTCAACTCTCTCATCTTCCGCTTCCATCTCCATCTCCTAATACCTGCAAATCAAGAGAAGTATCTGTCAAATTGAGCTCAAGGGTATACAATGTTATTCCAATACTCATGTTCTAAAGAAATACATATTCTAAGTTCAATGCATCTAATGGTACTTGAAGGAAAAGAATACAAAAATGCATGACACAGATGAGAAAGAGATACAGATGGGCTGGCAAAAGACAAGAAGAGGCAGAGTTCATAAAGTAAATGAGTAGCAAGAGAAGATCAAAGAAGCTAAGGATTGATTTAGAAAAGCAGAATCTGAAGCAGCTCGTAAAAGAAACAATTGCAGAAGAAGGAAAGAAGAAGAAATAAAACACATGGATACAAGAGAGGCCAAAAATCCTATTTATTTCTAACTCATTTCTGAATTTTGCAGAACAGTTGCAAACATTAAATAAAAATCAGTTTAACTGTTTAAGAAGGAAGCATCTACTGAATGAAGACAAATATCATTTTCAGATGGTTTACAAAAGAAAGAAGCATCAGAATGAGTCAAGAAAGAGATATTTTTGCAAATCAGGATCAAAAATTTGGAAAAGGAGAGAGAGAAAAATAGGATTTTGAAATTTTTTTGCTAGAGTCTCCCCTTGTAAAATTGACTTTTGATTTAAAACAGAATTGAAACACATGCTTTTTTGCTACTACATTGCTTTCTAAGCTATCTGAGCTTCAAAAGGAATAAAAATAGTCAAGAAAAATACATGTTTCATCACTTCTAAGTTGATATTATGATCAAATGAAACATACAGGTATTCCAGATTTTCATCATGCTACAACTATCAAAAGTCCCTTTTAATTTCCAAATTCAAGTGTGAATCAAAGAGCAACTACTTTACAGATTTTCAGAAGTTGCAATGAATCAAGTAAAGCTAGCATGGATAGCTTATTCAAGTAATCAAACAAGCAAAGGAGATGTTATATCTTTTTCAGAATGAACAAATCATAAGAATCTGGAGAGAGAAGGATTCTGGAAAATTTTTGCCATAGTTTCCCCTTGCAAAATGGACTTTTCTAGAAAAATAGAATTGAGAAATAATGCAAAAAAATGAAACAGAATTGCTACTATGACTTCTAGAAAGTGAAGTGCCATTACTAAAAGAAACTAAGTATTTTCTTTCATTTTCCAGAAAAGAAATATTTATTTCATTATACAGAAAGTATGCAATCATGTTTGCAACAAATAAACAACATATAACTTCCAGAAAATCATTCTGAATGCAAGTGTCAAGCTGCAGAATACACAAGATAGCATTCATCTTCCACTGAAGGAGTAAACTACAAAGCTCAGCAAGTGTTCAACCAAAGCATGCCTTCCAGAAGCAGGATCAACAAGTCAAGTCTAAGAAGGAAGCATGCCAAATACCAAACTGTATCTATAGTTAAATGGTTTCAACAAAACAATATGCATCTACAAGAAAGATGAAGTGAATATCCAACACAGAATTTGACAAGTGCCTAAGGAGCTTCTACAGCCAAATTATAATGGATTGCATCTACAAAGAGGAAAAGGAAAGATACAGGTCTACAATCAAAATGGAGTACTTATTTTCAAGTTTGCAAATGCTTAGCTGAAGTTTACCAGTCTACACAGAAATGAAAGAGATTTACAAACTGCCAGAAATGGAAGTGATTTACAAAGCCCAAGCTCAGAAGTGGAAGTATTTTTTCATTACATCACAAAGAGAAATGAATCACAGAAGAAGTGGACTATTAATACTAGGTTTTCATTTACAGATATAGCTTAGAAACAACAACAACAATTCAAAGATGCATTCCTAGAAGCTACTTAAGGACAAATCATTTTACTTCTACAGAATGAAGAAAGGGTTCATGAACTACAAGTGTGCATCTACCACAGGGAGATAAAACGAAACAGAGTTCGAATATCAAGTTGAAGAGAAAACATTCAATATTCTGAATGTTGAGCCAGATTTACAAGTTAAATATCAAACCCGAGTATAGGAGTTCCCTTACAAATGCCAATGAAGTAAGACTTGAGCTTGAGTTTTAAAGTCAGAAAAAACTGAACCCACAAAGCATTTCCATTCAATGAAAATTATAACCAATATTTGCCAAGATTCAGGGTTATAGGAAATAAAACCTGAGCTCACAAAAGGAAAAGAAAAATAGTGTTGGAACTCACCATTGCCCGAGGATGAAACGAGAAGACAAGAAAAAGATGGTGGCAACTTCCTTCTACAGGCTCGTGTTGAGCTCATTAGCTACCAAAAGTAGAGAACCAGAAGAAAACAAGGATTTATCATTCCATGCAGAAGATACAGAGAAAATAAACGATGAAAATGATCTTTAGATCATATACCGAAAGGAAGGCCGAGCTACGAAACCAAAAAAAAAAAGAAAATACCTCCAGATCCTTCAAAAAATGCATGCAACAGTCAAGTATCAATGGTGTCACAGGCTCAGGAACAAAAATGCAAGCTTGAAAACCATCAAATCTCCAAGCATTCATCATAATCACAGAGCGAGCAAAAAAATTTCCAGGGCTTCGCCCGCAGAGTGAAAAAATCAAATGAAGTGACCAAATGCGAGCTCGCAAGTATAAACCTTGCATTCGAACCGAGGTTACAAAACCCTAACCCATAGTTAAGGATCAACGACCCATCAAATGCCAAGTGCCAGATCGAATGGTGATTGACCCACACTGGTTCCAAGGTGATAGAGCCCAATTAAACGCCACCGACCGTATTAAATGCCAGGGACAGACCCTAACCCGTAGTTAGAAGATCAACGGTGGTGGTGCTACCAAAGCAAAGATCAAGGGCCAACAGAGCTCATCAAAAACCAAGTAAACGCAAGCCCAGTTAGGGTTTCCACCACCTATGACCGGAAAGGGTCGAGTCATCATGGAGAGGGGCCAACCCACGTGGACCAACCAATTAATCATTGCAGGAGACTTTACAAAGTTTGAACTATAGTCCATGCCCCAAAAATCAAAACAGTATTATATGCCATGATCACCGAAAAGGTGAAAATTGTATTATGTGCCAAGGGGTCTAAAGGTGGCGAATCAAATTGCATGGTGGGCTAGCCAAAAGGGTAAACCCCTTTATATTATATACATGCTTATGCCTAAGTCCACAATGTGGCAGCATCTCAAACCAAAGGTGGTCCCCACATGGGGTTTCAAACAAAATTTGCAAGTGTCACTCATGTGACTATCCAGAGCAGTGAAGGAAATCAGAACATGTGCACAAAGAAGGTGGTCCCCACTTCATCTTAATTTTGCAAATATGGCTAAGGTTGCATCTTTTTGCCTACACACAGGAGATGATTTTTGCATGCCTTCACAATAGGACAAAACAAAGAAGATGATGAATTTGCATGTGCAAAGGAGGAAGACTTGCCTAGCAAGCAATTTGTAATTTTAGCAAATTATTCACCTTTCTTTCTTAAAAATAGAATAGTCAACTTTAGTTTGACTGTATTGTATCTAAGGCTGATAATGCCTAATTTTACTACATGCTTTAGTTGTATTATTTTATTCCTTTATTTATTATTAAATAAAGGATAAAATTAGGATGCATGGGCGAGTACAACCTTTAGGCTATTTTTAGGAAGGGGGTGAACTTTTTCTATATATTGTGTGCTCTTGCAAAGCACAAAGGGGGGATTTTTAGAGAACTTTCCCAGAGAACTTTTGATATGAGTACTGAAGCAATTTTTGCTAGTTTTTCCCTCTGAGTGTGAATTATTCTTTTCCTTTCCAAGTTATTCTGTAGTATTAGTCTTGTGAATCAATATTCCCTGATTAATCACTTTACCCCACTTTGCAAATCTACTATTTTTTGCTAAATTTCATTGTGCATGTTAGCTTACTAGTGTTGTTGTGAACTTCCCTCAGTACAAAATAAGTACTTTGCCCTTATTTTCTACAGAAAGTACAAATTGGTTCATGCACATAAAGAATTCTTCACAAATCAGTTGTGTATTCCACTCAAGTCAAGTTTTCATCCAAATTTGGTGTATCACCTTAGTATTTATTTCATTTTCAGTCACCTCTTAACCCTAAAACTCCCAAAAACATTTTAGTGAACACCAATAAGGAACCGGCCTTTTAACCCCAGAGGTTCACCTCAAAATAGGTATACCCACAAACCTGAGGTGTCCCCATTGTATCTACGAGAGAGAGAGAGAGAGAGAGAGAGAGAGAGATCTTTGCAGACTTAGAGAACCTGACTGCCATCTCTCTGCTGGGTGCACTTTCGAGAGATAACAAGTGCTTTGGGATGAGGCCCTTGCGAAAGATTTAAGAGTGGACTCTGTCTGTATGGCTTGGACTCTCTTGGAGTCTGTAATGCCATCACCAAAAACATGTTTATTTTTATTGAAGAATTTAGGTTTGTCTATGGATTTGGCTTCATGTTTGTTTTTAGTAACGAGTTTAAGCATTCCTTTGGCAATGAGTGCTTTCTCAATTTGACTACCTTTCTCTATGACTTCTTTGAAGTTTGAGCCACAATGCATTTGCAAGTGAAAGGCTATTTCTAGGTTCAAGTTAGGAATGAATATGCTCACTAACTATTTTTTTATTAGGCACAAGGAAAGCGACTAGCTAACCCACACCATCATTGCAAAAATCCTGCAAATGTCTCATTGGGTTTTTGTTTTGTGTTGCATAGATCATTCATTATGATGTCACTCTCCATATTATAGGAGTAATGCCTTACAAATTTCTCTGCTAGCGTGGGCCATGTTGTAATGGAGCCCTTGGGTATGCTATAAAACCATTCCAATCCTATGGCTCCTAGGCTGTGAGGAAAAAGCCGTATTAAGAAATTATCGCTATACGCGACCTCTTGGTAAGCCATGTAAAAGTATTTTATATGATAACGAGGATCACTTTTGCACTTATACTTATCAAACTTGGGAATAGTAAAATGTTTTGGGAAAGGCTTTTGTAACATGTTATTATCAAAGGGGTAAGGACATAGTTCTTCATACAAATATTTTCTATTTTGGACTACATTTCCTTGTTGTAAGGTAGTAAGCGTATCATTCATAGATTTCAATTCATCCTGAATGAGTTACTCTTTAGTAGGTGATATTGAACTTTGAGCTTGAGTTTCCTTAAAGGTATAGTCTGTATGTGGATCAAATTGAAACTCATTAAGTTTGTTTTTGTCTTTGTCTTTGCATATGTTTCTTTTGAAGAGCCTAGGTTTGCTAGTTTTTGACTCAACTTCAAGATCTATTTTTGGAGGATCTCCTCCTCAACTAGGGGGTCCTCTTCTTCATCAAATTTTAGAAGAGGGAAGCTTTCCGCTCAGTTCTTACTTTACCCAAAGCCTTAAAGTGAGGTTTTTGTGATGGTTCACCTTCGACAACGGCCTTATGTTGCCCAGAAGTGGAAGTGTACCCAACATCAAAAGGATTATCTATGTCTAAGATGAATATTCTCTCTCCAAAGTTAGGGTTAATGACCTTTTTTTATTCTTCGTGTTCATGTAGAAGTTTAGCTCCTAATGCTAAGACTCTTGTGAGTACCTAATCCTTATTATAATATAGGAGTTCATCATATCTACTTAGGTCTAACCTTTGTTGTTCTTTGGAGGAGTCCAAATCTTCTCCACTATGATCAATTAATGTCTCTGTATCTTTGACTTGAGAGAAGAGCGGTCCTAAATTGTGACCACTGAATGGGAAGGTGTCGAAAGGATTTTCTCCCATATCCTGCTCATTTGATTTGGCTACCATTTTTATGATTTTAGGCATCACTCATAGACATTTGTATGTAACTAGCGTAACCCCCAAGTGTATGGTTTTCTCGTAAGCCGTTCAAGGTGATTTCAGAATTATACTATAACATATCCTAGATGTAGTATTATGTAGTCGTATTTATCAAGGAACACTCATATGCACACCTAAATGTTATGATCACTCAATTTTTTGTTACCAAGCCTATGCCCTAAAAATAGATAGCGACAATGATGTATCAATATGTAAGTCAAGTTAGAACCCCAACAAGGTCTAAGCATTGACGTGATGTTGTCGCAGTCCCTCGACAAGGTATACTTAAAACTAGTTTGAATGCCAATGAAAGCCAAACCTTCTAAAAATGGAAGTCGTGAATAGATATAGCATAATAATGTCACCATGATACATTAACCAAGCAAGCAAGGTGTTAGTACCATGACAACTTTATTATGATATATGTAAGGTGTTATCAACACTTTTCAAGAAGACTCAGATGACGTCGAAACTGAAACCAAGTGATAAGTATAACAAGGAGTTTTTAATCATGTGAGTAGCATAACCGCGTAATAAGGGGACTTATACCATCTTCTCAAAAAATGAGAATACGATGTAAGTACCGAGATTGTGCGTCTAGGATGTGAACAAAACTATCAACTCAAGAAGAGACAAAAGATGAACCGGACTCACAACGGTGAAGATGATCTTGAAATCAAGATGGACAGACTTTTATCAAAGATACAAAAAGCATACCCACACACTTTAGACGTTTAACAACCTAGCCATAAACATGGATGGGCGTAAATAGACAAAAAAGTGACAAGTACTATCTCTAATAAAAATGCGTGATGTATGCACCTTTCTCACCCCGAACAATGGGCGATGAGAATGCAAGGGTAATGATCAAAAGATGGAAACAAACCAAGCACCACTTAGGCAGAGCTTCACCTCGTCTGAAGACAAGAATAAAACTAAGAAAAAGTGAGATGTAGTTTAGTTTCATGATGAAAGACACTCAGATCAAACTCACAAGGGTTCTTTGCCTTGTTCGAAAAACAAGGTTCAAATTCTAGATGAGTTGTCACTTCGTGATGGCTTGATGCAACAAGGACTAGTAAAGTGGGCTCCAAGAAAAATGGATTTCCTAATAAGTTCTCTCAACTAGGTGTCACAAAGTTATCCATGAGTGGGGTGATTTACCCAAAAAGTTGCAATGACTAGTTTGGGAGTATCTCGACTTTTCCCCCTTCAAGCACAGTGGGTAGTAAATGCATCCATCGTGTACTTTTAATAGGGTCACGATAGGGAAAACTTGTAACTCTATCTCACAAGGAAAACTAATCAAGTGGGTAAGCGAGCGCTTCCTATTTCATCCATGAGGTTACACAACAGTGGACTACTTTAGGGTTCCTGGAACCACCCCCATTGTTGTAGCTTAAGGTGTTATGCCAAAGGGGTTATGTTCCAGTTGAGCAGATAGGGACGTACCCTTTTCCGAAACCTACAATACAATGTTTTGAATATGGTGTGTTTTTTATCTTGCTTAGCTTAATGTGGTTTTAAGTAGCACATTGTTTGGCAACCTATAAGAACACGTGTATTAGAAGGTTTGTGTTTTATTTTTGACACCTTTCTTCGACAAGCGATAGGTCCTGTAGACAACAAGTTTTTAGTAATTTTCCAATTCGTAGGTTGATTTTTAAGAAAGAGAGTTTTCCACTTTGCTTTTGATTCCTAAGATTGCCAAAAGGCGCGAAGGAAGAGCATACGCAATGTGAAAAATTCTATTGAAATCACATGAAAGTTTTACTTCAACCTTTATAAAACAAGTGTTTTTTGAACAATTTATATGAGTTTTGTATAAGTGTTTTTGATCTCCAAGATCACCTTGGAAGACACAAGGAGAGAGCATACACACTTCTACAAAGCTACTTCTAAGCCAAGAACAAAACACTTTTAATCTATGCAAACTGAAATGTTAAGAAAGAACCTTGTTTTTAAATTGTTAGTCCTAGAAACTTGTAGTAATGGATCAAAGAAAAATATTTTTGCAGACTATAAAATTTTTCAATTTTTAATACAGACACCTACACACCTATACTGACACCAGTGCTTCCCAACCGATGGATACATGCCCCACTTAACGAGTACGCCTACAGTAAAAAATTAATAAAACCTAATGTTGTAAAACACAAACATTCACAACATGATAGAGACGTGCCCATATTGACATGGACATTCAGGTTTTTATGTGTATGCACCCAAGCCTAAAATAGGAAATTGTAATTTTTTTACACAGTCAGACCATTTACACCTGCATGGCTAGAGAGACGGATATGTGCCGCAGATGATGGAGATGCATGTGTGTCTTTTTAGAGAGAAAATTTGTAAATGATGAGGACCTCTTGATAGGTATGTGCCTGATCCGATGGGTATGTTGGGGTTTCAACATGTACGTGCCCCTTGTTTGACACCTACGCGCACCCTATGAAAAACCTACAAAAACATGGATTTTCAAATTTTCAAGAGCAAACAGGTTAGTTGTTAGTCAAAGTGTCCTATTTCTATATCAAACCCAAAAATGTAAATAAATGAAGGTCATTTATCTAGGCTAAGAAACAAAAATGAGGAAATAACAAGTGATTAGACCCAAAAACTTGAAAATGAACCTTGACAAACCTAAAAGACCTCCATTAATGGAGGATGGACATAAGTGTCCCACTAGGCATGTTAAATGTGTTCAATGAAAAGTTACAAAAGCCATGGATTTGGGGTAAGAATCTATGAAGAAACCCCAAAGGATTTTAACAATCGATCAATGGACCATGTGATAAGAAATGAGCAAGGTTTTCTTTTTTTGCATACATTAATTTGAAATAAACATGCAAACTAAGAAAATGAAGTTAATATCTATTCTTTGAAAGCTTTAAATAATGAACCTAAAAGGATCTAAGCATTCAATTTATGTGTTAAGAGAAAGATATCTCCCCATTAATGGCTTCAAGGCCAATGGATCTTCCCTTTTAGTCCATGTTAATGCTATGAAATACAAAATCAAATGCTTTTAGCTCAATGGAAGAAGATGAAATATAATCTAAAGCCTAAACAAATTGCTATAATCTATGCTAGGAAGAAGAGAGAATTCTTAGGAAATGAGGGAGGGGGTATAGCCCTATTTATAGTTTTTGGTTTGGAAGAAAAGGGAGATTTGGGTGCATGTGGGACAAAGGCTAAAGTCCAAAAAGCACTTTTAGCAAGTCAAAGTGTGATTTGACTATGTTTAGGGTATTTAACCTAGGTTAGACTAATTAATCTCTCTTAGAGAGTAATTAGGGTTCTGGAAGGGTTTCTGAAGAGCTTAATCAATCCAACGAAGTGGATTGATCTTCCAAGGAGCTAATAGAAGCAAGCTAGAAGGGAATAAGAAGCTAATGTAGTTAGAACAAGGCTATAACGACTGTTTAAATGGTTTATAAGAGGAAAACTACCAAAAAGGTGTTGTGAGAGGGGAGTTAGATAGGTCTAATTGGCGGTGTGTCATCAATTTGCAAAGGGAAGAAGCATTAGTGCACCATTAGAAATAATAGTGTATTGATCAAACTACGGTGTCTACGGATTGTTTTTGAATGAATTTTTGGTGGGAGGTGGGGCAAGATGAACTTGATTCACCAGATCCTTGAGGAGTCTTACAAAATGGAAGGTTAAACCAATAGAATGCCACATGATAGCTAAAATTTTTCTTTAACTAGAATATGTGCTTCAATGGAGGCCCAGATTAGGACTCTTTCACACAATATTTGAGATTCTATCACAAAGGCTCGGATTAGAAAATCCAACAAAGCATCAAGATCTGAGTCAAATCATGCCTAAGGTACACCCAGAGGCTTACAAACAATCTTTGTCAACAGATGAAAGAAAAGTGATTTTAAATCGTTTATTCCAACCCCAAATGAAATATCTTCTGGGAGATGAAATTGCAGATGCCACTAAACTGTCACAAGGATTGAGGCCTGTGTGATTGGATCAGATTTAATACAAGATTACAATAGAAATAAGAAAAACTACTTGTATACATTTAGAAATAAAACAAACACATTTTGCTCAAGACAACACAGAATAACTCAAATTTGATTAAATCTATCAAAGAAGGGAAAGTTTCTAGAATAGTCTTAGAGCTTGTCAATGGCTGTACACTTGCAACCACCTTGACATGATCATATTTTAATACAAAAGAGATATACAAGCTTCTTGAATGGTTTCTCAAAAAGGATGGGCTCTATCAAGCTTTCTATTAGAAAAATCAATCCCAACCCCTCACACTCCAACCATTTGCATGAAAAATTCATGCCATTTATAACATTTACAACAGATCCCCTTCTCCCCAAAAGACAAAAACATTTAATGCACTAGTGCTTGCCATGATTTTGATCATGATTCTCAAAATCGATATGTAAAAAGTCACCAGGTGCTCAAGGGCATATCTCTTTGAATATCTCCCACATTCAACTCCTTCCTCTGGAAAATCATGCTTCCTTCCATTTTCCAACCACTTCCACCTAATCTTTCAAATCTGGCTCCTTGTGTGTTTGGGAGAAGAAAAATAGATAATTTGATCGGGCACGATAGTTAGACCATTTTAATGGAAAAAGACATCTCCGTGATCTCTCCCACAAAACTTTAGATATCAAAATTAATTCGCCCCTCTGTTTGGCATGTAGAAAAGACCAAGAAATCATGGAGACTTGCACTTCCAGATGTGTTTCAGAAAAATGGGGGGAAAATCAAATTCAGACTCTAACTACTATTGATCTCTACTTTGAATTTGGGCCTTCCACGTGGAAGATTCAAACTTAAGAACAAACCCGGGGGCTTCCTCCAACTTTTTACAACTTTTTGTTAAAATGGAAAAAAATTCCATTTTTCTCCACACCTCCACCCTAGGAAATGAGCCTAACATGTGTCCTAAGGTGGGCCCCAGTGGAACCATGGTCAATTCTACCATTTGACCCTCTTTTTGGAAAAAGGAATTTTTCCAAATTTTCCCCATAGTTCCACCCTTCAGTCGTTGACCAAGGAAAAATATTGCTTTTTTCCTATCGGGTCTCATGGGCCATTTTGATGTCTTAAATCCTTTTCTCCCAAGAGGAAATTTTTCCAAATTTCCCCTGAGAGCCCACACCTCCACTATTGACTGGAGTACACTTTGACCCTTCCTTTATCAGGCCTGTGAGCCATTTTGATGTTCTTAGTCATTTTCATGTTAAGGGGCAAAAATTCAAATTTCCCTCGATGGTTCGCCTCCCACCCCTTTGAATTTTCAAATTGCCACATATCACCATGGCACAACTTTAGGCGGTCCCAAAAATTTGATACTTTGAATGAGTGCAGGATCACGATGTGTCCTATCCCGGAAAAGTTTTCTAAACTCTTGAAGCTCAACATTAGTCACCACATGGCATGCTTCGAGGTAGTATCCTTTTGGCCATTGAAAAGTCTAAGAAAAATGTGAAGTGAGTGGAGGCTTCCATGTGTCCTCCTGACACTTATTTAAAATGAAACTCAAGGGCCGATCCCCGAACATGCGCGGTTCCTCCACATGTCCCAGACCTCCTAAAACTATTTGAAAAATACTAAGTATGGGAATACCTAGCAGAAGTCTCCACGTGTCTCCATGGCGTAATTTCTAAATGGTGCCGAAAGTAGAGATCTTGAACGAACGCCGGCTTGCCATGTGTCCATGTTTCACCAAACCTGTACCAGCTACATAAAAATTTCTAAGTCCCGACGAAGCATCAAAACCTCCACGTATTCACACGGTGCTATTTCAGATCCAAACCAAAAAGTAAATCTTCAAACGAGTGTCGTTCCTCCACGTGGACACATTTTTGAGTTGAGGTTTTTCATAGAATTTTTGAAGTATTTAGCCGAGCCGCGTCTAACCAAAAGGTGCCACATCCCCTGTAGATGTAAGGATGCAAATTTGACTAGGAGAAATGCCCATCAAACCGTAAAATATAGAAAAACAAACATTTGATTCTGAGAATGAAATTTTCTTCGAGGATAGAAAGTTTAGAAATGTTACAAAGCTCAAACATGTTCTTCGAGGACACATAAATTCATTTTTCTTCAAGTATTTAGGATAGAAATTCCAAGGACATCAAATCATGACTGTGGAAACAAAGAATGGGAAAACGTGAGTTTTTTGAAGGAACGGAGCATGGGAGACTCAAAATATAGACCTTTCCAGAGGAACAAAGAAACGAGGAGACAAACATGGACCCATACATGATCTACGACCCAAGAACAAATTAAAATGATAGAAAAGATTAACTAGGAACAACAAGGGAAAAATGAAAAGTGACAAAGGTCGTAAATTGATAGATTTTCAAAGGAAAACTCGACACAAAACTATTACGAGCACCAACAGTTCTAAGACCATCTTCTCCTTGTCATCCAATGGTGGTTAATCTATGGAAGGCACAATATGTTGTCCTAGTTCCCTTTTGAGGCACGAAACATGGAAGACATTATGAATCTTACTTTTCTCTAGAAACTCCAACTTATATGCTACTACCCCAACTTTGAGGACTATCATGTATGTCCCATATAATTGTTGTTTTAGGTTCTCTCGCATTACTCTTCTTGAGTGAGTATTGTCTATATGGATGCAACCATAAGAAGACAAAATCTCCAACCTCGAATGATCTCTTAACTCTTCTGCTCCGTCTGCATATACCTTCTACTCGATTCTATACTTTCTGTATGCTCCCCTTGAGTGCCTTTAGAATGTCCCGATTCTCCCGTACCCAATCACGAGCTTTGGGAGCTCAGCTATCTGATAATACTAGGTCTACAAATGAGGATGACTCATAACCATATAATGCTCAAAAGGATTCATACCAATACTCATCTGATAGGTGGTATTGTAATAATATTCACCCATATGTAGCCATTTGACCCATGCAAGCTGATGTCCTGTAACATAGCTATGCAAGTATCGCTCTATCCACTTGTTCACTATCTTAGGCTACCCATGAGTCTATGGATGATAGCTGTACTAGATGTTAGCTCTGTAAGTGTGAGCTTGAATATCTCTTGCTAGAATGTACTCATGAAAATATTATCCCTATCACTAAAAATACTCTTAGGTAACCCATGATGCCTTAAAATACATGTGAAGAAAGTCTGAGCCACCTGCGTTGCCTTATGCCTTGAAGGCATAGAAAGGAAATGGGAATATTTAGTCAAATGATCAACCACCACATATATGCAATCTTGCCCATACACTGAAGGAAGGCTTGTGATAAAATACATGGATATACTCTCCCACTTATTTTCCAGAATAGGCAGAGGTTTCAGAATTTTTGTTGGGAAAGAGTGCCTCGCCTTGGTTTGTTGTCAAACTAAACACTTCCTGACATGGTTAAGGACATCTTCCTTTAACCCCTTCCATGCAAGTCTCGCTTTAGTGTACTTGTATGTCTTAAAATATCCTAGATGTCTAGCCAAGGGTTTATCATACACTACTTGAAGGATCTTCTCCTTCATTTTGGACTCTGGTATAAGCAAAATTCTATCCTTGTAGTAGATGAGGTCATCCACAACTCCGTATTGATCATCCCGAATAATTCCATCCATAATCTTACATGCAAAATGATTTTTGGAGTATTCAACAAGTATATGAGCCTTCCACTCAGCTGAAATATCCGACATAAAGAAAATCATAGAATCAAAGCAAGGTCTCCTAGATAGTGCATTAGCCACCACATTATTCTTACCTTTCTTGTATTCTATGTTGAAATCAAAATCATGTATCTTATTTACCCATCTTTGTTGGTGGTCATTGAGATCCTTTTGCTCCAAAAATAACCTCAAGCTATTTTGATCCATATGAACCAACAATTTTCTTCCCACTAAATACTCTCTAAATTTGACCAATGCATGCATAATGGCCAACATCTCCTTGTCATAAATTAAGAATCCTCTTTCTACTGGACTCAATTTCTAACTCTCATAGGCAATGGGATGCCTATCCTGCATGAACACTTCTCCAACACCCACTACTGATGCATCGCACTTGAGTACAAATGGCCGAGTGAAATATAGAAATGTAAGAACTAGACAGGGACTCATCACCCCCTTAAGGTGATAAAAAACCTGTTGTGCTAACTTTGACCAAGAAAATCCCCCTTCTTGGTCAAGTTTGTCAAGGGTGTAGTCAAACAAGAGAAGTTCTTAACAAACCTCCTACAATATATGCATTGTCCCACAAATCATCCCAGGTGTGTCAAAGTCCGAGATGGTGGCTAATCCAAAATCACCTAACTTCTTCCTATCCACATTGACTCTTCCTCCTTCGATCACATAGCCCAAATATAGCATTTCTATCATAGAAAACTCACACTTAGAATCTTTCACATAAATTTAATTCACTTCCAAAATTCCAAACTGCTCATCAAGATGTTTAATGTGATCCTCCCACATCCTACTATAGACCAAAATGTCATCAAATAAGACCAATACAAACTTTTGCAAATGGCAGTTGAACACATGGTTTATGCAGGACTGAAATGTGGCTGGTAGATTAGACAACCCGAATGGCATCACCAAAAACTTGAAGTGGCCATAATGGCAGTTGAAAGTTGTCTTATGCACATCCTCCTCTCTGACCTTGCTCTGGTGATATCCAGATCACAGTCTATTTTGAAAAAATAGACTGCTCTATGTATCTCATCTAGTAGTTCATCAATGCATGGCATAGGATACTTATTTTTTATTGTCTTCTTATTCAGTGCACGGTAATCTATGCACATTTACATGGTTCCATCCTTCTTCTTCACCAACACCATTGAAGAAGAAAAAGGACTAGAACTAGGTCTAATATGCCCCATGTCCATAAGCTCATGTATAGTCCTCTCAATCTCATCCTTAAACCATTTGGGGTGATGGTAAGGAGTATTAACCACTGGCTTGCTATCCCTAAGCTCAATCACATGCTCAAACCCCCTGTTTAGTGGTACACCTAGATGTATATCTTGAAAAAAATGCAATGTGCTTGTCCAATAGGCCTTGGACATCCACATGATACTATGGATGGTCACTCCCTATATTCTTGGTCGAAACCAAGCAATGAATGGCCCAATCCACCTCATCATGCCAAAAGATCCTTTCCATCCTCTTAGATGTGTCTACCCTAGGTGCTCCTATAGATAGACCCCTCAAGGTCACATTATTGCCCTCAGACTTGAATTTCAGCTACATCACCTTAAAGTTAGTATGAAATTTTCCAAGGGAGTGAAGCCACTGAAATCCCAACACTACTTTGGTCTCTCTAATGCTGAAAATATAGAAGTCATTTGTAGAAATGTAGTTCCCATTGGTGATGCTCAACTATGGAACTTTACGGGTGCATCTCATAGACTCACCATTGGCTATAACAACGTTGAAGCCCTCAAATTCCGTTTTGTAGGATGCGTCTCTTAACCAAGGATGCATCAATAAATTTGTGGGTAGCACCACTATCAATAAGTACCACAACACGCTGCCCCTACATAACTCCCCTAACTTTGAATGCCTTGTACCTCGGGGTACTAGAAAAAGTGGCTATAGTCTCCTAAGGGAAAACCTCCTCCTCCTACTCATCAGTACCATCCAAAGAATCTTCATCTCTATCATCCATCTCCTAGGTCTCCTGCTCTTCATCTCTCTCTCTCTCTCTCTCTCTCTCTCAAAGACCTCAATGAATTGGGACTTTCCCTTTCCTATGCAATCATGTCATTGGGCCCACAAAGTGAATTGAAATTGAAATAAATTTTATTTCGCCTCGGCTCATCCCTAAGCTCTCATGAAATAAACTGAATTTCTATCTGTCTCCTATCTTTGTGGTGGCCCCTTCTACTAGAAACCATCAGGTCTAGATGGGGGTCCTCTCTATTGAACTCGAGGTGGAAACCTCGACTTGAAGTGCCTAAATCCAAATCTCGGGTTCTCATAATGGCATCATGTAATGAAGAAGGATTGAATGCCTTCACAAAACATTCTAATGAATTTGTCATCCCTTCTATAAAAAATGAAGTCAACCTCACCTCAGAAACATCAGTAACCATCACTAACAACCACTGAAAATATGCAATGTACCCATCCAAGGATCATGTCTATCTCAAATGAGTCAAATCTCTAAATAATCTTTCGGGATCCCACCTGTCAAACCTTCCCATTGGTCTCTCTGAAAAATCTGCATAAGTGGTAATATGCATGTTTCCCTGTGTGATAAGGCCATTATGCCACCAATCATGTGCATCTCCCTTAAGATGTAAGATTGAAAATTTTATTGCATCCTCTTCACGCATGGGATTCAAGTCAAAGTAAGTTTTTAACTTCTGAATCCATGATTACATGGTACACTTCTTGGATCCGTCGAAGTGTGGAACTGAAATCTACCCCAATTTCCTTTGTAGCTTGGGAACATGAGGGTAATGATCCCACTTGGGCCGGCTACCGATCTTCATCCTGTAATACTCCGAGAAAGGCATATTAGCTTTGAACCCTTCACTCAAGGATTCATACTTCTCCCAACAAGTCTCCTCATCAACAATATCCCCTTGTTGCCCTACCAATGTCACTTCCGGATCTTTTAGGAAAACCAGTTCATGCATGCTCAACCATGTGTTTTGGGATGAAGGAGTGTGCTGCCCTGATCTGTCGTTTTCATCTTTGTGAGTCCATAGCCCGGAATTACTATTTTCACCTCTTTCCATATAGTTCGCAAGGCCACCCCGTGATAATATCTCTATGATTTGGCTCAAGTATATGTTTGTAGTCTCTTGTTGTTTCACCATATTTATAAACATTTTCTTCATAAAATCCTCATTCAGATTGTTCCTCTAATTTCCAATCTTTATCCACCATGTATAGACCTTCTTTCTTGGGTGTATTCCTCCTGGAATAAACCTTTATACACTACCAAATAGTATGTAGAAAACCTCTCTCGATACCACTTTGAAATATCCCTTTTCTAAATTTATTTTATATTCAATATTTCCAACCAAATTTCAACAAATAACAATATGATTTTTACGAAAACAATGTATATAAAAATATGACAACAAAGTATAGTTATGGAAGCAAGGTATAAAACAAGAAAATAACCAATATCTTCACTTTTATTGCAATTAGACTAACATGCAACAACATGTAAGTAACATGCATCAACATGCAATGTTATGCAAGTAACATGCAAGCCCCAACATAAGATGGCAAAATGATCCCTGATCCTTTTTCCTCCCCAAACACCACCTTTTAAAACTTTTTCATTATAAAAGTGACCATAAAACCCTTATTCGAACCCCCTTGGAGATATGTCATGTTTTAATCATCACTTAAAGTGACTTTATTTCTCCTAGGCCAAGAAAAAGGTCCACTTAAGTGACCCCAATGAAGAAATAGAACATTACCCCACCTTTTTCACTCAAGTCATCATAAAGTACATGCATAATGCCAAAACAAAACATGTAAGTGAAATGTAGGTGAAAACCATACCCAACAACCATCTACGTCGCTAGCCCCTTGGGTATGACCAAGGCTAAGATGGAAAACTAGTTGCTAGACCGTAGAGGTAGGAATGGGGACATTACACTTTTCCATAGTGTAACCCACATACCAATTATTATAAGGTGACCCTTGTTCCACCTACTTCACCACTTTAGGATCCATCCACAATGTGGTACCTTTTAAACATTTAATATTAAACCATGATACACCCTTAACCCTTGGTCATATATCGGGATATAGATAGCTGACTCATGGTTAACATAATCTCTTATCATGCCATATCATATTTATTTATGCTTTCATATGCTTAATGGGTCATTCTTTGAGATTTTCATTGTATACTAGGGTATATATAGGAGTTAAAGAGTAGGATTTTATCATCATATTGAGTACATGACTCTTATTATTGGTTTGGAGGTTTCTCCTTTATATTGGCTAAGTCATTCTACTTGGATATTATGATCATTTCAATATATTTTAGTGTTACGTGGTGTTATATTATTATTGGTATTTAGATATATCTAAGTAATTTCATTACAAGTGGTATCAAATATTTATCTTAGATATAATTGGATCAAAACCCTAATCTTGAAAATTTGGCTATATCTAAAAAATGGTAGTGAATGTTTTTCCTACATTTTTGTTCTTGGTGTTCAAAAATAGATCAAGTAAGATCCTCATTAAATTTCAAGATTTTTTGACTTGTGTGCACAAGTTATATTAGTTATTATTTTTATAAATTAAATGCATATGCTGAAACTTTGGGAATTTTGCTAAGGTTGTTATAAATTTTAGAAATATTTCCAAATAATAATCCATGATTTTTTCTCTATGATTTCTCTCTGCTTAATTAATAAATTTACAACACCCAAACCCTAAATTTCTACCCCGATATTTGTCTTCCATGACCCACACACTACATAATGAATGAAAGATCGAGTAAAGGCCAACATAAGGATCAAGCCACTCTAGGAATGACTCCAAATAAGGAAGATATGGATTTAGAATCTTCAGATTTGGGAGTGTCATAGGTATTTAACCAACTTCAAGACAAGGTTAAAAATATGGTGAGAAAGGTGTTGTCTAACATTATCCTCAAACACTAAAAGATAATATGGAAAATAACCTTCAAGCAATGAAGAGTGAAATGAATATATGGTTGGAATCAATGAGAAATGAGATGATGAGTATTATTTACAACATAAATATTGGCATGAATTTCAATACAATTCACATGGGTTACTCAAACAATGCACACCCATATCCAAATGCACCCTTAAATCCAAAATCAAACCAACCAAGGAAGCTCTTATGCCTAAAGTGAAAAGGATAATATGGATATATTTTGCATATTTGCAAGTGTAGAAATAAGGATTTGATTATGTTTTGAATTTTACACATAGAGGCTTTTGGGTGGAACTCATACATCACTTGGGATACAAAAGGTTGTGGTTCCAATATTTCATTTCTCCTTGTTGGCTTTTTGTTGTCAATCCTTTTTGCTTGTTGGGAAAGTTGTAATATTGTTTTTGTGTATTGTTTGAATGTGTTAATTGAATGTGTTATTTTGTGGAATGCTTGTTGTGGAATCCTCTTGTAAAAGTTTTCAAATGTTGCATAATACCCCACTTTTTGTTCTTTGGCTAGGGCTCCGTGGCTAATAAGGGGATGTATTCTCCTCTTATTAGATTATAGGTTACTGAGAGTCTCTCTTATACCCCCTTTATTTGTATTGTGATCCATGATTTGAAGGATTTGAAGAGGTGGAAGAGAGAAAATGAAGCTTGAAGGATTTATAACATATTGGAGTAAAAGTTCACTCTTGTAATATTCCTCATTGAAAAATGGATGTTAATATCTTGTAAATGGTTTCTTTAAAAATTGTTGTAAAGGATTGCTTTATTAAAAGGAAAGAGGAACTATTGTATTATATGAGAATGAATAAAGATTCTTGAAAAGGGGTGTATTTTTATTCAAGTTGTAAGTTGTAATATTGAAATGGTGAGAGATTCTCTTAAGAAAAGAAAAGAGAACATTTCATTCTTATTATAAAATTTAACAGATTTGAATGGTTAAAAGTATTTAAAAGTTGTATTATGGGTTTTCATTTAAAAATATAGTGTTGCATTATGGAAAGGATATATATCCATTTCCTTTTTGTTAGGTTGAAATTTTATTAAAAGGGAGAAGGGAATGAGTTTCATTTAAGAATATTTTATTTTCACTCCATTTAAATAGATGTGTTAAAGAAAAAAAAAATAATGGTATGAATTAATTGTCAATCCAATTCTACTTGTTGCAGGAAAATAGTTCATCTATTCCATACATATAAAATAGAAATGAAACCATTCCCACTATATTGCCTTTTTCTTGTTGATTCAATAGTTGAATAGATACATTGTATAAAATAAAACTCAAAGGTGAATTTATTAGAATTTCAAATGGATATAATCAGTATACTTCTTTTTTACAATTTTCATACCTACACTAATTTTACCTTACCCATCTAATGGAATCCTATTACTAAGATAAATATGTATTAACTATATAATATAAATATATATTAATATATTACTAATATACTATTATATATATTATTAATGTATAAATTTTTATATTAAATAATAATCATAAAAGTAAGTTATAATGTGGAATGTTCAAATCTTTCATTCGGTGGGAAAAGGAAATTAATAAACATGGTTTTAATTATTAAAAATAATAATAAAGTTTTGGTGGGGTGGAGGGGGGCTCGCCCCTCGCGCCCGCCCCCCCGACACCAATTATTCTATGATTTTTAACTTTGGTTGATTAGAAATAGGGATCTAATTGTTATAACCTAGTTATCATGTTGTTAATGTACAAGAGACATCATTATTGTTAATGTGTCTAATTGTTACTCTAGACTATATGGATGCATGCGGACCTTGATTGACATTAAGGATACGATGATAATATAGAATGGTTATATACATTTTGGATTCTTGACGTATTGAGTATATTTGGAGTGTTGGACTAACCATGTGGTCTTATTGATTTTGTGAATTGCTAACAATATGATGGTATTAGGGATCGATAATATGGTCTTGAGTGTATCTAGTAGTTGGGAGCTACAATAGATATATAAAATTTCATGATTATTATAGAATGTGAATTGGATTATTTATGATTGTAAATTATTTATTAGAGTACAATTAAAATGTTAAAGATCTCAAATAATTGATTAAAATTCATAAAATGGATGATAATGATTTAGTTACGTTATACGACGATGTAAATTTATAAATATGTGTGTGTTGTATTGCTTTATGTATGTTGAGGATTGTACGACATATGTTTTATATACATTGATTCCCATGACATAATGATACAGAAGGGTATTTTGTTTGTGTTTTCATCACTATTATATCATATACATTGAAAGGGGATAGGGGAACAACCACAGAAGGATGTCAGGTGTTGTGCAACATGGCCAAAATTGGATAACTTGTGTATAATGTTATGTTGTGTTGCTACAAGATTTTTAGGAGGTTCCCACAGGGTTAACCTCATTTATGTGGCCATGGGTTTAATGTGTTCCCTTTCTTTTAATTTTGTTTGTGTTAATTTTGTTTTGCATGTGCTTAACTATTGTGGGAAATATTGAAACTTTACTAACACTTACTAATGTACCTTAAATAACTAATTTAGCTTAAATTTAAACTAAAAAGGGAATGTATGACACGAGGGTAATAAATTGGGTAAATAGTCATTATTTTGATGCATGATGTAAATTGAATTAAATATATTTATGTGGTGTGTACTCTACCATCTTTTCCAAATTCGAATTTGGCCTTGCTGGTCACTTTTAATGACTTGAGGGACAAGTTAACCTTGTCCCTCACATCTCAAACTCTCCTACTAACCCTACTAATGAATTATGGGACATATTTTGACCATTTTAATACATAATTGAGTGTAAAAATGGAAAATAATTGCACTTTTTTACTTACCACATTTAAGTTTTTCCTTGATAACCATGGTGTGCAAATTGGAGTGTCATGTGGGCATGTCATAAGCCTTACATGTGCTTTTAATTTCTTTGGGTATGGATTTTGAATTATGTGTTGTAATGGAGGGATGATGAAGTGGTATCCTATATGGAGTCACCTCATCATCCTCACATCCCTTTACATTTATCGATGAATTTTATGGATTTTGGGTTACTTTCCTTATTTGCTTCTCTGGTATTTTTAAATTAGGTCTTAGTTTTTGGAATTGGATTTTCTTTTGGAGTTGTATCTTTGATTGAGCTTGGTTTGAAAGATTAAAATATTATTGAGTAAAGAAATTGGAATCTAGATGGAGAGGTAGACTCTCCTCTTATTGTATTTTTGCATTAATGTACTTTGATGTAGAAATTGTGCTTGTTTAAATATTGTCAGTGTTGTGGATATGTTTATTTTAATGGATAGCTTACCTTAAGTTAGGTGTGGGAGATGGATTATGGTACCATTGGGGAGGGAAAAGGGAGACACGAGGCATGCACTGTGGAGGGAGTGTGAGTTTGAGTTCCACCTATAGGGAGTGAAAAGGATAATATGGATATATTTTGCATATTTGCAAGTGTAGAAATAAGGATTTGATTATGTTTTGAATTTTACACATAGAGGCTTTTGGGTGGAACTCATACATCACTTGGGATACAAAGGTTTTGGTTCCAATATTTCATTTCTCCTTGTTGGATTTTTGTTGTCAATCCTTTTTGCTTATTGGGAAAGTTGTAATATTATTTTTGTGTATTGTTTGAATGTGTTAATTGAATGTGTTATTTTGTGGAATGCTTGTTGTGGAATTCTCTTGTAAATTTTTCAAATGTTGCATAATACCCCACTTTATGTTCTTTGGCTAGGGCTCAAGGGGCTAATAAGGGGATGTATTCTCCTCTTATTAGATTATAGGTTGGCTGGAGAGTCTCTCTTATACCCCTTTTATTTGTATTATGATCCATGATTTGAAGGATTTGAAGAGGTGGAAGAGAGAAAATGAAGCTTGAAGGATTTATAACATATTGGAGTAAAAATTTCACTCTTGTAATATTCCTCATTGAAAAATGGATGTTAATATCTTGTAAATGGTTTCTTTATAAATTGTTGTAAAGGACTGCTTTATTAAAAGGAAAGAGGAACTATTGTATTGTATGAGAATGAACAAAGATTGTTGAGAAAAGGGTGTATTTTTATTCGAGTTGTAAGTTGTAATATTAAAATGGTGAGAGATTCTCTTAAGAAAAGAAAAGAGGAACATTTCATTCTTATTATAAAATTTAACGATTTGAATGGTTAAAATTATTTAAAAGTTGTATTATGGGTTTTCATTTAAAAATATAGTGTTGCATTATGGAAAGGATATATATCCATTTCCTTTTTGTTAGGTTGAAATTTTATTAAAAGGGAGAAGGGAATGAGTTTCATTTAAGAATATTTTATTTTCACTCCATTTAAATAGATGTGTTAAAGAAAAAGAAAAAGAATGGTATGAATTAATTGTCAATCCAATTCTACTTGTTGCAAGGAAAATAGTTCATCTATTCCATACATATAAAATAGAAATGAAACCTTCCCACTATATTGCCTTCTTCTTGTTGATTCAATAGTTGAATAGATACATTGTATAAAATAAAACTCAGTGAATTTATTAAAATTTCAAATGGATATAATTGTATACTTCTTTTTACAATTTACATACCTACACTAATTTTACCTTACCCATCTAATGGAATCCTCTTACTAAGATAAATATGTATTAACTATATAATATAAATATATATTAATATATTACTAATATACTATTATATATATTATTAATGTATAAATTTTTTATATTAAATAATAATCATAAAAGTAAGTTATAATGTGGAATGTTCAAATCTTTCATTCGGTGGGAAAAGGAAATTAATAAACATGGTTTTTATTATTAAAAATAATAATAAAGTTTTGGTGGGGTGGAGGGGGCTCGCCCCCTCCCCCGCTCCCCACGACACCAATTATTCTATGATTTTTAAGTTTGGTTGATTAGAAATAGGGATCTAATTGTTATAACCTAGTTATCATGTTGTTAATGTACAAGAGACATCATTATTGTTAATGTGTCTAATTGTTACTCTAGACTATATGGATGCATGTGGACCTTGATTGACATTAAGGATATGATGATAATATAGAATGGTTATGACATTTGGATTCTTGACGTATTGAGTATATTTGGAGTGTTGGACTAACCATGTGGTCTTATTGATTTTGTGAATTGCTAACAATATGATGGTATTAGGGATTGATAATATGTTCTTGAGTGTATCTAGTAGTTGGGAGCTACAATAGATATAGAAAATTTCATGATTATTATAGAATGTGAATTGGATTATTTATGATTGTAAATTATTTATTAGAGTATAATTAAAATGTTAAGAGATCTCAAATAATTGATTAAAATTCATAAAATGGATGATAATGATTTAGTTACATTATACGATGATGTAAATTCATAAATATGTGTGTGTTGTATTGCTTTATGTATGTTGAGGATTGTATGACGGATGTTTTATATACATTGATTCCCATGACATATTGATACGAAGGGGTATTTTTGTGTGTTTTCATCACTATTATATCATATACGTTGAAAGGGGATAGGGGACCAACCACAGAAGGATGTCGGTATTGTGCAACATGGCCAAAATTGGATAACTTGTGTATAATGTTATGTTGTGTTTCTTTGCTGAAGATTTTAGGAGGTTCCCATGGGGTTAACCTCATTTATGTGGCCATGGGTTTAATGTGTTCCCTTTCTTTTAATTTTGTTTGTGTTAATTTTGTTTTGCATGTGCTTAAATATTGTGGAAAATATTGAAACTTTACTAACACTTACTAATGTACCTTAAATAACTAATTTAGCTTAAATTTAAACTAAAAGGGAATATATGACACGTGGGTAATAAATTGGGTAGATAGTCATTATTTTGATGCACAATGTAAATTGAATTAAATGCATTTATGTGGTGTGTAATCCACCATCCTTTCCAAATTCGAATTTGGCCTTGCTTTAGTCACTTTTAATGACTTGAGGGACAAGTTAACCTTGTCCCTCACATCTCAAACTCTCCTACTAACCCTACTAATGAATTATGGGACATATTTTGACCATTTTAATACATAATTGAGTGTAAAAATGGAAAATAATTGCACTTTTTACTTACCACATTTAAGTTTTCCTTGATAACCATGGTGTGCAAATTGGAGTGTCATGTGGGCATGTCATAAGCCTTACATGTGTTTTTAATTTCTTTGGGTATGGTTTTTGAATTATGTGTTGGAATGGAGGGATGATGAAGTGGTATCCTATATGGAGTCACCTCATCATCCTCACATCCCTTTACATTTATCGGATGAATTTTATGGATTTTGGGTTACTTTCCTTATTTGCTTCTCTGGTATTTTTAAATTAGGTCTTAGTTTTCAGAATTGGAGTTTCTTTTGGAGTTATATCTTGGATTGAGATTTGTGTGAAAGATTCAAATATTATTGAGTAAAGAAATTGGAATCTAGATGGAGAGGTAGACTCTCCTCTTATTGTATTTTGCATTAATGTACTTTGATGTAGAAATTGTGCTTGTTTAAATATTGTCAGTGTTGTGGATATGTTTATTTGTAATGGATAGCTTACCTTAAGTTAGGTGTGGGAGATGGAATATGGAACCATTGGGGAGGGAAAAGGGAGACACAAGGCATGCACCGTGGAGGAGTGTGAGTTTGAGTTCCACCTATAGGGAGTGAAAAGGATAATATGGATATATTTTGCATATTTGCAAGTGTAGAAATAAGGATTTGATTATGTTTTGAATTTTACACATAGAGGCTTTTGGGTGGAACTCATACATCACTTGGGATACAAAATTTTTGGCTCCAATATTTCATTTCTCCTTGCTGGATTTTTTTTTTCAATCCTTTTTGCTTGTTGGGAAAGTTGTAATATTGTTTTTGTGTATTGTTTGAATGTGTTAATTGAATGTGTTATTTTGTGGAATGCTTGTTGTGGAATCCTCTTGTAAAAGTATTCAAATGTTGCATAATACCCCATTTTTTGTTCTTTGGTTGGGTCTCCGGGGCTAAAAAAGGGATGTATTCTCCTCTTTTTAGATTATAGGTTGGTGGAGAGTCTCTCTTATACCCCCTTTTTTGTATTGTGATCCATGATTTGAAGGATTTGAAGAGGTGGAAGAGAGAAAATGAAGCTTGAAGGATTTATAACATATTAGAGTAAAAATTTCACTCTTGTAATATTCCTCATTGAAAAATGGATGTTAATATCTTGTAAATGGTTTCTTTATAAATTGTTGTAAAAAATTTGCTTTATTAAAAGGAAAGAGGAACTATTGTATTGTATGAGAATGAAAAAATATTCTTAAGAAAGGGGTGTATTTTTATTCGAGTTTTAAGTTGTAATATTGAAATGGTGAGAGATTCTCTTAATAAAAGAAAAGAGGAACATTTCATTCTTATTATAAAATTTATGATTTGAATGGTTAAAAGTATTTAAAAGTTGTATTATGGGTTTTCATTTAAAAATATGGTGTTGAATTATGGAAAGGATATATATCCATTTCCTTTTTGTTAGGTTGAAATTTTATTAAAAGGGAGAAGGGAATGAGTTTCATTTAAGAATATTTTATTTTCACTCCATTTAAATAGATGTGTTAAAGAAAAAGAAAAAGAATGGTATGAATTAATTGTCAATCCAATTCTACTGTTGCAAGGAAAATAATTCATCTATTCCATACATATACAATAGAAATGAAACCATTCCCACTATATTGCCTTCTTCTTGTTGATTCAATAGTTTAATAGATACATTGTATAAAATAAAAACTCGGTGAATTTATTAAAATTTCAAATGGATATAATGTATACTTCTTTTTTACAATTTGCATACCTACACTAATTTTACCTTACCCATCTAATGGAATCCTCTTACTAAGATAAATATGTATTAACTATATAATATAAATATATATTAATATATTACTAATATACTATTATATATATTATTAATGTATAATTTTTTATATTAAAGAATAATCATAAAAGTAAGTTAAAATGTGGAATGTTCAAATCTTTTATTCGGTGGGAAAAGGAAATTAATAAACATGGTTTTTATTATTAAAAATAATAATAAAGTTTTGGTGGGGTGGAGGGGGCTCGCCTCACCCCCCCCCCCCCCCCCTCCCCCAACCACCACCTCTTCCACCCCCTCATACCTACAAATTATAACCTTAAATTAATAAAAGTTGGGCGGGGGAGAGGGAGGGGAAATCATAAATTATTGGGGGAGGGAGCAGGGACTATCGACACTAAAATTTTCCTCCAAAATTTCTATTTCATTAATTTATGTATTAGGAATAGGATGTTGTTAAGTGTAATTAGTAGTAGCGTCGATAGAAGATAACGGCACCGTCGATGCAGGTGCCAATAATGTGGAGTATGGTAATAGTCAAAGTACAATAGGAATGTTGTAAAAAGTAAATATTTGTCGTAAGTGGTCCGGTAATGTTAAAATGTCAAAGTTTGGGTAATTAGAGAAGTAGGGTCTACATGATTAGGAATTAGAAATATTATATTGGTAATAAGGACAAGGAGTGAGGTCATAAATATTTTGTGTATTTTATTTGTAAAAAGTCTAAAAATGTGGAACCCATGTAAAATGATAAGGTTTATCTTATCTTAACAGATAAGCTTACATGTACAAATAAGAGTTAAGGTATGGAATATGATTCGTCAGAGTGGATTTCTTATCCTATCTTAGAGATAGGATGGATAAGCCTGGAAGTTCTATAAATAGAGAGGCCACCCCCCTCATTTAGCATAGAAAGAAGTAGTGAGAAATATTGTAGGAAGTGTGCGAAGGAAGCCATCAGTTAAAGGTGTGTTGAAGAAGCCATCAAGAGGTGTAATTGTAAAGTTTCTCCCATAGTCTTGTTGAAGTATCTCATGGGTGAGATTGTAACAGTTTCATGTTAATATTATAATTTATTTTGATATTTCAGATTTGTCGTCATTCTGTCTTATCATAGTCAATGGTATTCTTGTGTTCGGTTGTTGTTTTGTTTCCAGATTACATCCACCAAACTAAAGGCTGTGCATTAGCAAATAATCATAGCACGAGGAGTTCCCGGTGAAGAATTATCATAGTGCCGGATTGCTGATGACATTTTGGTTCCGTTGCCGGGACCATTCCTCGTTGGTGGATTTTCTGGAGAGATATTCCCACTTAGGCAAAAATTAATTGGAGGGTAACCTTGTTTTTACTGTGCATAGTAGTTACCATGTTAAAGTCATTTTTGCCATGAATAGTAGTTACCCTGGTAAAGTCCTTTTTGCTGGGAATAGTAATTACCGCAGTAAAGTCACTTTTTACCGTGAATAGTATTTACCGCAGTAACTTCACTTTTTACCGTGAATAGTGTTTACCATAGTAAAGTCAGTTTTTACCATAGTAAGTCAAGTTTTACCATAGTTTACCGTGGTCATTTCTATTTTACTGTAGAAAGGTGTAAAGTCACTTTCTAGTATAGTGATTCCAATTATTTGTGCACATAAGTCTTGTTAATTGTACTTGTGGGTTGGTATTTCACGGTGGTTACTTTTGAAAATGGGAAAGATTCCTGTTTTTTCAGCTCAATCTAATGAAGATGCTTCTTCTTTCATTCAAGAGTTTAAACGATCTTGTATTTGTAATGGCCTCATAAGAAGGGAACAATGGACTGAATTTTTTCCTACTTTTTTGGATGGTTCAACACTTAGGTGGTTTGAAACACTAGGTGATAATGTGAAAAATTCATGGGATTTATTAACCAAAGTTTTCTTGAAGAATTTGGTGAACAAAAAATATGCGAGATCTCATGATCGAGATCACAAAGCTATCCCAAGGAGAGAAGGATAAGATAAGGGATTATCATGCTCGTGTTCTAGAGCTAAGGAGGAAGCTCGATGCCCGAGATCCGGAAGGAAGGACTAGCGGATGGGTTGATGAATGGCGTGGATAATCTCCTCTGTAAGCACTTCATTCTTGGGATGAAGCCGAGAGATCGACAACGAGTGAAGTATGACCGTCCAGCTACCATTGAACAAGCAAAGGAGATTTCAAGAAGGCAAGAAGAAAGCATGGAAGAGGAGCCCAAAGAAATTGTTGCTAAAGTAGAGCCCACACCAAGCACCTTTGGTCCTGAATCCACAACCACCACTCCTAGGTGAGCAAAAATATTTCTCCTAATACATCTACCGAGTATGAAGATCTGCTCAAAAAGATGGGTCGATTAACTATTAATCTTCTTGAGGAAAGGAATTTAGTTCTCAGGGAGGAGATAGAGGTCCAAAGAGAAATATTTCTGAAGTTGTTTGTTATGGTTGTTATAAAAAGGGTCATTATAAGTATAATTGTCCAGATAGAGCTTCTACATCTGGTAAGGGAGATAATGATAAAGGAAAAGCACCTGTGAATTCTTTTGATGTAGTAGATAAGAGTAGAAATAATGAAGTAGATGTGTTTGTAACAAAAAGAAAGAAAGAGAAAGATAATCAAGATGGAAATGATCCTAAGAAGATGAAAGAAGAAACTAGTAAGAAACATAGGAGAAGAAAGTTGGGTGTGCAGGATTTTCTGATTTCACAGGGGCAAGGACCATACTCCATCTTGGAAGATCTGTCCAAAAGGCCTACAAATATTACATATGGTCAACTCTTGGCTATGTCTTCTGAGAAGAGGCGGGAGTTACGAGGTGGACTCAATGCTCGAAGAAGGAAGGAGGTTGAGGTCCCTGTTTTGGAGGCAGAGGCAGATCCCTATGCTCCACAAGCTGAGGTATTATGTAATGGTATTTCAATTCATGATGTCTTAGTTGATGGAGGTGCTGCAGTTAATGTAATGACCGAGTCTGTAATGAATATGTTGGGTTTAAAAATTGATCGCCCTTCAACACTTATGTTAAGGTCATTAAATAAGGGAAAAACTAAACCGAAGGTGTAGTTTCAAATGTGGCAATATACTGTTATGGGTGTTGTATGTGTGGTAGACTTTCGGGTGATGAAAAATGATGCTTGTTGCATACCCAATGCTTTGCTTTGGGAAGACCATGGCTAAGGAGAGTTCATGCAAAACTACTGGAATGAAGGTTTCATGACACTTGGACGTGGTAGAGAGGGTGAAGATAATCGTGATCCCTCGACATCATAAAGTAGAACACAGTGGATTCAAGTGATGAAACCCAGATGATTGGACATCCTCTGATTACTCTAGTACCATGAAGTGACACCGAAGATGAAGAAAGTGAGGTGGATGTTTCATCATGGATATCTGCCACCACACCAACTCATGACCCCATAAAATTATCGAAGAAGAAGTTGATGATCGTCTCCAACAAATAAAGATTGGTGATCTTTGTGATGGAGAGTGAGAAGGAATCCTACCTCCGGCTCTTTTCGAAGGTACATACACCTATTCACTTTTGATTACAAGGAACTCCGTCAAGTAAGTTGGGTAGAACATTGTATTGAGTGGTAGATGGTGCTTAAGCCTATAAAGCAAATGCCATATAGAATGAATCCTAATTTTTCCAAGAAAGATAAGTTACTTGATGCGGGATTCATATTTCTTTGTGGAGAATTCGAGAATGGGTTTCTCCCATTGTGATCTCAATAAAAAAGAATGGGAAGCTACGCATTTGTGTTGATTACGGGGAAGCTCAATAAGGCAACAAAGAAGGATCATTACCCTCTTCCATTTTCAGATCGGATCTTGGGCCAAGTAGGCTGGCCGAGTGCTATAGTTTTGTCTTTGATGAATATAGTGGCTGAACCAAGTTCGTATAGCGAGAAAAGATCAGGTGAAGACCACGTTCACCACTCCTTGGGGAACGTTTGCTTATAGAGTTATGCCTTTTGGGTTGTGTAATGCTCAACAACATTCCGGCGTTTGATGAATAGGGTGTTCGAACCCTACATTGGGACCTTCATCGAGTATTTACGGATGATTTTGCATCTATGGGAGCAAGTTGGACCACTGCACTAGATGGAGACAGACATTTCAAAGGTTAGATGAAGCACAAGCCTCACTAAACCCTACAAAGTGTGTCTTTGGATGTTAAAAAGGCGTTTTGTTAGGGCATGTTGTATCCGAGAGATGGTATTGAGTGCGATCACGATAAAGTTTCAAAAATCAAAGATTTACCATTTCCTATAATAGAAGTAAGTTGAGATCATTTTTAGGCCATGTGGGTTACTATAGAAGGTTCATCAAGAATTTCTCAAAGATTGCCTGACCACTAACCCATTCTTGAAGAAGGATGTTGCTTATGAACCGGAGACAAGGCGCATGAAGCTTTTGGACAAGCGAAGGAAGCCACAGGTGTCTTCACTGTTTTGAAGAATCCAGTTGGAGCAAGCCATTCATTGTGTACTGCTTGATGCCTCGGATGCAGCACTAGGTAGTACTTTGAGCCAAAAGGATGAAAATGGGAATGAACATCCAATTTACTTTGGGAGCAGACAAATGAGCGATCTTTGAGGTAAACTATCTTTATGCTGAAAAAGAGGCTCTGGCTATCATTTTTGCTGTAAAGAAGTTTAGAAATTACTTGCTAGGGCAGAAATTTATAGTTGTAACGGATCATCAGGCTCTGAAATATATTGTCAATAAGCCTAACCCATCAGGGAGGATAGCAAGATGGATAATTTTGCTACAAGAATTTGAATTTGATATTATAGATAGGCCAGGAAAGAAGCATGTCAATGCAGATGCACTCTCTCGAGCCTATGATGGTTTAGGATCATCTTGTGATGATGATGATTTTCCCGATGCAGCATTGTTCTCCCTTGACACAATCCCTAGTGAATACATAGATATTTGGAATTATCTGAATGAATTCAAGTTTCCTGATGGTGCCAATGCAAAGACTAAGAGAAAGATTACTCAAGCCAGTCGTCCATATTCTATTACAAATGGAGCATTATTTCCCGAATAGGAGCACGATGGACCATCAAAGAGGGCGATTGGACGTGATCAAGGAAAGGAGCTGCTAGAAGAATTCCACAATGGTACATGTGGAGGGCACTTCTCTAGACAACTTACAGCAAGAAGGATCTTGGATGCAGGTTATCACTGGCCCACTCTTTTTAAAGATTGTTATAATTATTGTAAGACATGTGATATTTGTCAAACACATGGTAACCGTAAGACTTCATCAGCTCCATTATGTCCTATTCTTCCCCTTGGTCCCTTTGAAAAATGGGGAATAGACATTGTAGGTCCACTTCCAACTACATCACGTCAAAATAAGTATATTGTAGTTGCCATGCATTATTTAACCAAGTGGGTTGAAGCTAGGCCATTGAAAACGACTTCCATGGATGAAGTGGCAAGGTTCATATATGAACGCATTGTCACCGATTTGGTTGTCCATTAGAAATTGTAAGAGATCAAGGAAGCCACTTCATTAATGAGGTGGTAGAATCCTAGTCAATAAGTTTTCTATCAAGCACGGAAGGCAACAACATACAAGCCAAACACAAATGGGCGAGGTGGAGCAACAAATTTTGTCTTTGTGTCAAATTCTAGCAAAGATGCGGCCTTGCAGTACATAAATGGGATAAAAGGATTCATGTAGCATTGTGGGCATATAGGGCAACATCAAAGTCAGCAACAGGGATACTCCCCATTTCGGTTGGCCTATGGCATTGATCCGAGTTCTTCCTATTGAGTTTGATATTCCCATTTGTGAGAGTTATGAAAAATGAAAGGATGGATGAAAGTGATTCGATAAAAAAGGTTGGTACATCTTCATTTGCTAGATGAAATGAGGAAATAGCAAAGGATACAAGCCATAAGAAGAAAATGAAGCGAAGGAAGGAGTACTTTGATCAAAAGATCCGATGGTCTCCATTTCAAGTAAATGACTTGGTTCTAGTATATGATTCCGAGATACAAAAAAAAGAAGAGAGAAAATTTCTTCCAAAATGGATGGGGCCCTACAAAATAGCATTGTGCATGAAAATGGTACGTCTGCATTGGAGGATTTGGATGGCACTCCCATTACAAAATGGGTCAACCACGACAAGTTGAAGATTTTCCAAGCACCGAATAGTCTACTCAGGGGACGGAGTAGAAGCTAGAAGGGGAAAGATGTCGACACTAAAATTTTCCTCGAAAATTTCTATTTCATTAATTTATGTATTAGGAATAGGATGTTGTTAAGTGTAATTAGTAGTAGCATCGATAGAAGATAACGGCGCCGTCGATGCAGTGCCGCCAATAATGTGGAGTACGGTAATAGTCAAAAATACAATAGGAATGTTGTAAAAGTAAATATTTGTCGTAAGTGGTCCGGTAATGTTAAAATGTCAAAGTTTGGGTAATTAGAGAAGTAGGGTCTACATGATTAGGAATTAGAAATATTATATTGGTAATAAGGACAAGGAGTGAGGTCATAAATATTTTGTGTATTTTATTTGTAAAAAGTCTAAAAATGTGGAACCCATGTAAAATGATAAGGTTTATCTTATCTTAACGAGATAAGCTTACATGTACAAATAAGAGTTAAGGTATGGAATATGATTCGTCAGTGGATTTCTTATCCTATCTTAGAGATAGGATGGATAAGCTGGAAGTTCTATAAATAGAGGCCACCCCCTCATTTAGCATAGAAAGAAGTAGTGAGAAATATTGTAGGAAGTGTGCGAAGGAAGCCATCGATTAAAGGTGTGTTGAAGAAGCCATCAAGAGGTGTAATTGTAAAGTTTCTCCCATAGTCTTGTTGAAGTATCTCATGGGTGAGATTGTAATAGTTTCATGTGAATATTATAATTTATTTTGATATTTCAGATTTGTCGTCATTACATGTCTTATCATAGTCAATGGTATTCTTGTGTTCGGTTGTTGTTTTGTTTCAGTTACATCCACCAAACTAAAGGTGTGCATTAACAAATAATCATAGCACGAGGAGTTCCCAAGTGAAGAATTATCATAGTGCTTAGGATTGCGTGTGAGCGAACCTCCCCATAACATTTTAACTCTACAAATTATCAATCCATCTACGACCTTTTTAAGGCGTATATATGTATATATATATATTTTGATTGGTAAACGCTTATAACCAGAGCTATGAACCGGTGGGGAAAGGGACCCCCCAACCGTACAACAAGAAGTGGAGGAGAGAAGAGGGAAGACGCGGTGAAGAGAAAGAGGTAGAAGAAATAGGAAAGCAACGAGAGGAAGAGGATGCCGTAACAAAGGCAACATAGAAGCCACGAGAAGGGCGAAGGCAACAACCGGTTAAGCGAAGAAGGGAAAACACGTGAAGAGGTTGCATGTAACAAGAAATGAATGGTGTGCGAGCATGATCCTTAAGTGCGTTCAATTGATCCACTGCGAAGTGAAGAGGAAAGAGGGCCGCTTCTATATCGACCACCGGTAGAAAGTGCTGGTCTAAAGATGGATGAAAGTTCTGAGCGAATGTTACCAGATCTCTGTATTGCCCACTGAGCCAACGGATGTCTTGACCAGAACCAATGGCCAGCTCGTCTACTTCCTCCACCCACAGCAATGGATCCGGAAGAGAGAAATCTGCGAGTTGTGCTTGCAGGCCGACGTAGTGAACTACAAAGATTTGGTCTAAGGTGACCCGTTCTACTTCCACAGTATTAGAGTGTA
Organism: Taxus wallichiana var. yunnanensis; assembly: GCA_018340775.1. Lineage (NCBI taxonomy): Eukaryota > Viridiplantae > Streptophyta > Pinopsida > Cupressales > Taxaceae > Taxus > Taxus wallichiana. Next base: position 255,403,475 of record CM031238.1, on the reverse strand, counting down.
GCGGCGGGCAAAAGAGACAAATGTGAACGTGATGTCTCGAATCAGTTTGGGGGCGACGAGCATTGAAACGGTAGGAATATTTGAGGATTGATTCGATGTCTTTGGCCTCTTGAGGACGTAGAGAATTTGAAGATTATTGCTAGAGCGAGCTGTCGATAGTTGAGGCGTTGGCCGATTCACAAACCCGACCCAAGGGCCACAAAAGGGAAGCCAATGAAGGACATTGCGCCAAGAAGAAACCGAACAAGAGCTGAAAGGATAAAGCTGTATTTGAGAGAGCGCAATAAAGGAACATGGAGCGTGAGAGAGAAAGATGAAATGACCCCGGAAGGAAAGAGAAGACAAGGGGCACGTGGACGTGACCGAGAAGGCCAAAACCATGTGTAGGAGTACATCGGTGGAAAAGAAGAACGCCGCTAAAAGATGGGAGAGAAGAATACACGCTCAGGAACCGCCAAACGCAATGGATTCACGACACGGAGTTACCCGGAAGTACCATCTCGATCTTGGGAAAGAAGGAAGGGGAAACCTTGCCAATCATGAGCAGCACTGGAGGAAATACAAGCAGAAGGATTGTCGATAGCGAAGTTAGCTAGAAATTCCGCTGCCCGGTTGGCTTCCCGAAAATTATGGGAAATATTCCAGAAATGGAATTTTCCTAGCCAATGTAGTATAAGTGGGATGAAGAGGTTCATCTTCCACGACGGGGAGGCACCTCTGGAAACAACGAAAATTAGGATTTGGGAATCCCCTTCAATACATAAATTTGAACAACCAAGATGTGCCACCATCTTGACCCCTTCTAGAAGAGCCTGGGCTTCTGCGGTATTACAAGTGCCCTCTTTGAGAGGGAAGGATCCAGCTTTGATGAGGCGTCCTCGATCATCTCTAAGAATGCAGCCAGCTCCAGATAAACCCGGATTACCTCTAGAAGCTCCGTCAAAGTTTAATTTCCAATGCCCCTTTGGAGGAGGACGCCACCTGGTTTTCTTCCTTAGAATCATCTTTTCAATTTGAGAGAGCCCTTTACGAACAATTGATCCAGGTTTAGGAAGTTTAATAAGAGACCAATTGTGGAGAATCGAGAAATCCTTGGAGGAGAAGGAGGAGAAGGAGGGACACTTAGCACTAACACATTCTGAAATGGCCACCTCGAGCTTAGAAAGGAAGGTAGGAAGCTCAACCGATGTATATATATAGATTGTTTATAGAGTATATATATATTTTTAAAACAAAAATAATAATAAATACTTTTCATACCAATATATATATATATATATATATATATATATATATATATATAGAGAGAGAGAGAGAGAGTTTATCTTGATCCTTTCAATATATATATATATATATATATATATATATCCCACCTACAAGAAAAAATAAATAAAAACAAATAGAAAAGAATAAATAATACCCACAAAGGAAATGGGTAGATATTTGATTTTAGCAAAAAACTACAACAAAAATGGAGCTTGAAAACCCTCTCTAATGGCATCCATGGCTTCTCATCTTACTCCTCGTATAAAACTATAAAATAAGAATGAGAAAATGTATAAAAATTAGGGTAATATGGAAATAAAAGTAACTCATAAGGAAACTTAAGGCAACCTAGATCCAATGGCCATGATAGATTTAATCTAATGGCTCAAATTAAATATTATGTATCACTTAAGTGGGAGGTATTTTTGTGGGTTTTAAATTTTAAATAAAAGGGTGTGGGTAATGGGATGAATTGGGGACCCTTAGTGTTTAGCCTTGTGATGAACTCTTGGTGGAAATTAATAAAATGAATCTGCGCATGGTAGGTGATAATTAACTAAAGGGGTTTTTAATTAAATATTAATAAGGAGTAAATTAATTAATTAATGGAACTTGATATATGTTTTAAAAGCTGTAAATACTTTTGGGATGGAAATTAATAATATTTAATTATTAATTTAATTCCAACTCTCTCTCTAGACGTGTAGAAATTATGGCGAGAAACTAATTAAGTTGTGGGAAATGGTTAACCTTACAACCCCTTTAAAACAAAAAAAAATCCCATAATTTTCCCTATTAAATTATTAGGTTTTATTATGATTTGAAAGTAGAATTTATTGTTGGCATTACACTTGGTATCAAAGTTGTGGGTTTAGTGCTTGGACCCTGGGTAGACATGGGAACAAGTCAACTAGTTAGAGAAGCTTAAATTTAGGAAACTTGAGCCTATAAAATTAAAATAATAATACTAATAGTGAATTTTTTTTGGATTGTTGTACTCACCTAGGGGTATCTTATCGGACCTGGCTAATAGAAATGCCAATACATTTTGATATTCTTGTGAACTTATTGAGTGGAAGGAACTTGGTTCCTTGTAGAGATGTTAGTTATTGGATTCATTGTTCTTGGTATAGATGTAAGATGTGTTGACCTTGTAGATGCCCTTTGTTATATTAGAGTGCTATTGTGTGGTGTAAATCATGTGGATTAGTGCTAGAGGTAGCATTTAGGGGTTGTGAAATATCCGTGCCGGTGGTGGTGAAGGGTTGTAAAATGAATGTGTTGTGGAAATTTCATATGTGTTATATTCAAAAAATTAAGTTCTTTTATCAAGGACATGTTATCACCAAATCATAGCACCCTTATGTTTATACAAGTGCATATACTTGAACTCATGGTGTGATTGGATAACATGGGTAATATCTCCAAGTTGTGGGACTTGCTACTTGAGATAGACCTCCAAAGAAAGTGGTTCTTGCTCCTAAACTACCTACCACAATCTACTCTAATGCAGGGTAAACTAACTATTCTAATCTAACTTTCCAAGGGACCAAGGAGAGAGAATGCATAAAATGAAAGCCTACACTAAAGCGGTGATACAACAGAAAAGGAGGGTGTGAGAGTAGTCTTCCAATGTGTGAAAACTAGGAGTAAAGTGCATACTAGAAGGGGTGATAACAATTCTCCACAATCTGAAAATGCATTCACAACAATGTTTCATACATGCACAATAATAATGGATCCTTGCAAGAGTATAAAGATAGACATAATAAACTTGTAATCAAGGTTGAAGGGGCAAAAAGAATGCAAGAAAACACAATAGGGGAAGATGCATCCACAAACTTATATTTTATTGCTTCATGATATGCATAGTTCAATCTGTTACAAGATAAGGGCCTGGATCACCATGCAAGGAGTCCACAACAAGGGCCTACAGTACATTGGATTCACAAAGAAATTTTGATAGAGCTTTGATACAAAAACTACCTCCCCTTACAATGAGCCGAACACTCCAATTTATAAAAAAAATGAGAAGAGAGAAAGAGAGAGAGAGGAGGAAAAAATGGAAATCTCGAAATCTATCCTTCAACCACTTGTAAGAGGCAATAAATGGAGTGAAATAATTGTATGTTACTTGAAAAATTCTCTCCATACTATCCCAAGTGCTGCAAAAGAGAAGGAATGATGACCATGCCTCTTGATTGCACTCCCAACTACCAAATAAAACACAGTTATGAACCCGGCCACGTTTTATGAAAAATACCCACTGATTTCTCATAAAATACATAATTTATTTATTTTTGTACATTGGTATTGGATCCACGATTCCAACGGTACCAATTTTGTGTGATTTCGTTGAGAAATGAAAAAGTTATGGCCTTCTGAGTGCGGGCAGCTATTTTGGGTATGTCAGGTGTTTTCTGTCATTTGACGGGAATGAGCATTAACTGAATTGATGAAAATATGTGGTGTAGAGGACATTGTGATCATTCTAGAAAGTCCAATTTTGTGAAAATTAGAGCTCGGAGTCAAAATTTATGGCCGTTTGAAGTTTCGAGAAGTCAAACGTTGACTTTTCCTTTGAGTTGCGGGTATTGCGGCAAAATCAGGTCCGCATGTCCCGGCTGTCCCAGACACATTCTTCCACATCAGCCGATTCGGGCTTCCTTGTCCCCTTTTGTAGAATTTTCACCTTTTCACGTCTCATGTGTACTTTTTCCCAATTTTCCCGGATGAAAACACACCACGCCCATGATTGATTGACTTGCGAAGAATCGGTCGATTCGTGTCCCACGCGTCCTGATGTCCCAACTATCCCACAGACCGCCTAGGACAAAAATGTCTGACTTATCCAATTTTATTTGTATTTTTCCCCCAAACTTGGTATGATGAACCTTGGTACGACCAAAGCCTGGTACGACTCATAGCCTTCGAGACTCATAATGCGTTAAAACAAGCCTGCGACTTTATTTTTGCATTTTTTCAATTTTTTCTAACTCCTTGGGATTTTTTCTTGGATGGGAGAGTTAGAGAGAAGCTGAAGGGGCCCCAAAAACATGATTTTGGGCATTGAATCAATCTACTTACTCAATACTGGAGAATCTGATGCATGTTATCAAAATTACCTTGAGAGGTGAATTTTGGATAACAAGACCAACATTTTTATTATATGATTTGATTGAAAATCTCTGAGGCTCTTTTGGATATATATATTTTTATCTTATTGCATGATTTTCAGGGATTGCAATGTAGTTATTTAGCCATTTATTTTGATCGCGTGATTTCTTGGATTTTGCCTTTGATTGGTGACTCGAAGCTCATTTGTTTCGATGGCCACTTGGCTAAATGTTGTCAATAATGTTACGTGATCCTCTTTTTGTCGATTGATGAGATGGTTCTACATTGTTGTATTGTAATCTCTTGTCGTATGGGGGTATACCCTAGGTGTCTCGATTGTCTTCTTGGGTGCTTCAAGTCATGCTTTTCGGTTTAGAATGACAAAAATTTATGTGTCTAGGATCTTAGAGTGCCTCTTGTGATACTCAACCCCTCTTGGGAGAGATTCTCTGTGTCACGTGGTATAATTGGTAGTTTTTGGTGGTGGTTGTGTATCTTTTGCACACTGGTAGTAGCTTTGTTCATCGTTAGAATAGGTGTGATTCTCTTTGTGTACTTATGGATTTTGTTAGGGATGGAAAAACTCTAGCATAGTTCTAAGTTTCAGGTTATAGTGTATTGTTGGGATGTGTTGGTTGAGTGCACAATGAGTATCTTTGGGTTCTAACATGGTCCCCTTATTGTTTTTTATAGAAAGGATCGACTATTGAAATGTTTGTACCTTGGGTAAATATGATTATACTTAAGACCCTTCGGGAATTGTGCTTAAATAAGTGTGCTTTTTTTTTCTCTCAATGACCCATAGATAGACCTACCCTTGTCTTAACCTCTTAAATTGTTTAAGTATACCACACTATAATCTATTAGTATTTAGTTATGTTGAGATAGATATGGATGCATTGGGTCCTCTTGGACCTTGTCTTTAGAGATTTTGGTTTTATAATTTTTGAGTTTTGATATTAGTTGTGTTTCTATCATGCTCTTTCTTCTAAAGCTACAACTCTTAGCTGTAGAGGCCATGTTTGGGTAAATTAGTTGATTGTCCTCTTGATGGGGTAGTGTGGTGCATATGGAGAAAATTTTCCCTTGTAACCTTGTTTCTTGGTGGATGGTATCTTGTGGAAGTATGAGTATTATTTGGAAAGTATATCTTTCTTTGTTTTAGTGAACCTAATTTGAGTCTAAACAACAAACTTTGTTTTTCTTCCCCAAACTGATGTAAACATCTTAAAATTGTAAAAGAAAATTTGCATCTCTAATTAACTTCTTCATCGTAACTTATTTTGGTACTTGTGGAGACCCACTTGGAGTGCATCAGTGATACATGTAATTCTTTGGTAAACTCTTGTAATCTTGGTGTGTTCCATTTTGGTTGATTGATCTCTTGTTCCTATAAAATTAATAATGTGATATGTTTGACTCTTCCTTCTCATTAGAATCTAATTGAGAACACAATTAACTTGAACATAATAAAATCCTAATTAAGGGGTTTGGACTTTGAAACTTTATAAAAAAACTGGAATATTAGGAAAATGGTTCCTTACTCTAACCAAGAATAGTCTAATAGAAGAAATAAAACTATCTAAAAATTGTAAGAAACCTTTTTATACTTTCCTAGGATTAAAATGAATAATTTTTCTGCCTATATAGAATGGTGAGATATCATACCAACATTCGTGGTGTTCCTTAATTCCATAAAATATGTGATATCATAACCCAAGAATGCATTCATTAAGAAAACTTATAAGAAATGTGATTAGTGAGTATAACTATAACTTCTCTTTCATAATTTGCATTATGGAATGAGTAATTTTATTGGTTGGGCGTAATGTATAAATAAACAACCTTGATTGTATAAATGGATATTGCATGCCCTAAATTTATAAAGTACATAATCTAAAATGTTTGAAATAATTGAAAGGTTCACTTGGACTACTTTGTAGGACTATCTAATCTCATTTCTTTCCTAATATTTTGGGCTTGTGATATGGATAAGTACTTTCCATACCCCTTTGTTATACCAAACAATAAACATATGTAAAATGGTTATAAAACAAGTACATGCCAGGTCATTTTTGGATCTCTCTTTAGTAGTGCAAGTTTTTAGAAGTACATAAATATTTTATCCTGTGTTATTGTGGATCAATTGATATGATCATTTTGTTGAACCCTATGTCCCATCATGCCAAAGGTGGAAACTAATTGAACCTTTAGGTTTGTCTACCTACCCTGATTAATGAAACACCTTATTGATAGTGATGTGTTTTAGTTACGTTGAACTCCCTTGAACCTAAGTGTTTGTGATTTCCATTGTTGGATCCTTTTTGGTCATCGTAAACTTGTTTCCTCTTTTCTCAAAAAGTGTATGATTTTTGGTTTAGGAGTGAGTCTATATCTCTAGTATTAAGAAAGGAACCCTCCTTGTGTTTGGAATAGGTCATTGATGAACTAGAATGATTGGAAAGCTTAGAAAACATATGTTAAGGATATGGAGGAATTTTGGAAGCCTCTTTCTTGTTACGACACCATGATGTTGTTCCCCTTGTCCTTTAAGGAAGAGAGTGGTAAAATTTTCTCTTTATAAGTTTCTACAAGAATGTCTTGTGTGTTCCTCTCATAAATTGCTGTTGGACCTCTCTTGTTTCCTAGTTCTCCTAGCTCATTTAAGTGTTCCTATGGATTATATATTTTTTTATTTTGAAATTTTTAAAGATACTAAACTAGGGTATATTTAAAATTAATTAATGATGTTTTTCTAGACTAAGAGAGTGGTATCTCTTGTGTCGATACGTTAGTTTGGGAAAATTTTACTTCTTTTTCTAGTGGAAATATTAGCCATGTGTTTGGGATTTCTAAATCAGGATGAGTGTTGTGTGTGTAATATTTGAGTAAAAATTTAAGTTATAGAAACCTTGTGGCTAAGATCATGCTTATTATTACCTTGAAATTTTAATTGAGTCCCTTTGAGTTATAAAAGTTATTCTAATGGATAGTCTTTATCCTTTAAAATACGTTTGCTAATTTAGGTGTTTTTCTTGTAACTAAATGTCATTTTGTGTGCTCCTAATTGGCTAGACCTTAGAGTAGGTGTGTTTTCCCCTCATGAAAACCTGAGGGTCATGATTGGTAGATGTTAACCTTTTCTAAATAAATAACATTGAAGTATTATTATACCTAAATGGAGGTTATACCTTCCCCTTCTCTCGTGTGTTGCACCCATGTGTGACTACGTGGACCCCGTTTGTGCATAACCCTTCCTTCTCTTACTTGACCTTGGTTGTTATTCTATGGGATTAAATTAAAAATTCCTTATTGAATGTCTATGTTATAAGTGGTTAATCTCATAGAGATTATTCGAGAAAGTTTATGTGTTTGTTTCCTTACCTATTTCTGTGACTTCCACGAGGAATTCAAATCTAACGGGAGGGGGATGTAATGCCCACTCCTCTTCGACACCAATTATACTATGATTTTTAACTTCGGTTGATTAGAAATAGGGACTTGATTGTTAAATCTTAGTTAGCATGTTGTTAAGATACGATAGACGTCATGATTGTTAGTGTGTCTAATTGTTACTTTAGACTGTATGGATGCATGTGGACCTTGATGGACATTGAGGATATGATGATAATCTAGAATGGTTACCTTGTTTTATATTGAAATTTGGAGTCTTGACGTATTGAGTATATTTGGAGTGTTGGAATAACCATGTGGTCTAATTGATTTTGTGAATTGTGAACAATATGATGGTATTAGGGATCGATAATATGTTCTTGAGTGTATCTAGTCGTTGGGAGCTATAATAGATATAAAGAATTTCATGATTATTGTAGAATGTGAAATGGATTATTGATGATTGTAAATTATTTACTAGAGTAGAACTAAAATGTTAAGTGATCTCAAATAACTGATAGAAATTCATAAAATTGATGATAATGATTTAGTTATGTTTTACGACATTGTAAATTAATAAATATATGTGTGTGTTGTATTGCTTGATGTATGTCAAGGATTGTACAATAGATATTTTATATGCATTGATTCCCATGACATGTTGATATGACCTTGAGGCTAGAAGGGTATTTTTTTGTTTTGTTTTTCATAGCGGGGACATTATATAATATAAATCGAAATGGGATAGGGGACCAACAAGGTAAATATGTCGGGTGTTGTGAAACATGGAAAAAAATGAAATCTTGTGTATAATGTTATGTTGTGTTGTTGTAAGATTTGTTAGGAGGTTCCCATGGGGAGTTAATATCATTTATGTGGCCATGGGTGTAATGTGTTTCCTTTCTTTTAATTTTGTTTGTGTTAACTTTGTTGTGCATGTGTTCAAATATTGGGGAAATATTGTTACTTTATTAACACTTGTTAATGTATCTTAATTGTCTAATTTAGCTTAAACTTAAACTAAAAAGGGAAGATATGACATGTGGGTAATAAATTGGATAGATAGTCCTTGTTTTTATGCATGATGTAAATTGAATTAAATGCATTTAGATGGTGTATACTTCACCATCATTTCAAAATTCGAATTTGGCCTTGTTTGCAACTTTTAGAGACTTGACAGGACAAGTGAACCTTATCCCTCACATCTCAAACTATTGTATTGTATGAGAATGAACCAATATTCTTGAGAAAAGAGTTTATTGTTATCTAGTTGTAATTTGTAATATTGTAATGGTGTGAGTTTATTGTAAGAAAAGAAAAGAGGCACCTTTCATTCTTATTGTAAAATTTAACACATTTGAATGGTTAAAAGTATTTCAAATTTGTATAATGGGTTTTCATTTAAAAAGATGGTGTTGCATTATGGAAAGCATATATATCCATTTCCTTTTTGTTAGCTTAAAATATGATTAAAAGGGAGAAGGGAAAGAGTTTTGTTTTAGAATATTTTATTTTCACACCATTCAAATAGATGTATGAAAGAAAATAAAGAGAATGGTATGAATTAATTGTCAAACCAATTTTACTTGTTGCAAGTATAATAGTTCATCTATTCCATATATATATACAATAGAAATGAAATAACTCCCACTACATTTCCTTGTTGTTGTTGATTCAATAGTTGAATAGATACATTGCATAAAATAAAACTAAGCAAATTTATTACAATTTCAAATGGATATAACTCTATACTTCATTTTTGTACAATTTGCATACATACACTAATTTTACCTTACCCATCTAATGGAATACTCTTACTAACCTAAATATGTATTAAATATAATATATATATATATATATATATATATATATATTATAATAATATACTATTATATATATTATTAATTGATAAAACTTTTAACAAATTTGTTATATTAAATAATAATAATAAAAGTAAGTTATAATGTGGAATGCTTAAATCTTTCATTCGGTAAGGAAAAGGAAATTACTAAACATCATTTTTATTATAAAAAAACATAGTTTTGTGGGGAGGGGGAGGGGGCTCACCCACCCCCACTGCCCCCCCAATCACAATTTTAATCATAATTTGGTGAGTGGTGAGGGGTGCGGGTGGAAAACTCCTCCCGCCCATACAATTTTAACCCTACAGGTTCCTATACTGCGGTACTAGTCGTGGCCTTTTTAAGGTGATTGTATATATTTTTTTAATGGTCAAACTGTTGATCGGTAAAACTCTATCACTTAGTGAAGAAAATACAGAAGTTTCACACGGGAGAACAAAGCACATTCAAAGGCGTGGAAGCATTAGAGATGATCACGCGTAAAATAGAAACAAATTCAAGACTTAGCCATTTTTCATGATGAGGATCTATTTTTAGATATAGCATGCGGAACGCTCAAACTGATTGAAGACTTGTGTGTCACACATTGGCTATTTTGGATGATCATCTATGAAGTAATTTTCATGAATGCACACTAAAGAAATGATTAAGAATCGAAAGTTGACAAAGAGAGAATTGTTGTTAACACTCTTGCATGTAATCCTAGTTTTGTAACGATGCATGCCTAATAATAACATGCGACCTATTCTCGGGATTAGAGAAGTGGTGAAGGGAAAGAACCCACCCCTATAAATATGTAGTGAACCATGCGGTATATATATATATATATATATATATATAAAATAGAGAGAGCATAGATATAAGTGTGAGAACTAGGGCATAGTAAGGTTATCTTTCTAGGTCTATTATGCGCATGAGTATGTACTACTATTATTGTAATGAAGATTTTATGTATTTATTACAATTAATATAATGGTGATTATGGAATGAAGAAAGGTGTTATGATGGTTATAATTCAATATTGCATGCTTGATTCCATTATGGTTATCTGTTAGAAGCTGTATGTTCTTATAGATCCAAGTATGAATATGCATTGTATGAAATATATATTAGTTATAGCTCTACATGACTAAAGTCTTTGCCATGCTAAAATCCTACAAAAACAACCCTAAAGAGGGGCCTGTACCTTTGCACACTTCGGTGAGCACTTCGGTCTAGGTTGAGTGATGTGCCATGCACTTAGGCTTGTATTGCTGAATTATAGGTTGCCTCATTAGTTCCATTGCCGAGACCTCTTTTTCAATTTTTTCCAGGATGGTTCACAATTAAGACATACCGGTTGACCTTGGAAATTTTTGAGGAGTGGATACATAATCTGGAAGAAGAATACACATGATGGTTCAACACTAGATTTGAGTTTAACACACGCGTGTGGGTGGAATAGAACCTATATGACAGTTTATATGAGGTCTTCTTCTCTATCTTTCCAGAGAATTGTATGAGTGGATGATTGTGTATTCATCTAAGTGGAATTGGAGGTATTGTGCACTTGTCTAGACACAGGGAATTATTCTAGGCTCTTTATGATGCTGATCTGATTTGGAATTGAGCTATGGATACGTGGTTCCATGGTGTTTTAGATAGTTATATCTTAGAGTAGTCAATTTCCACTTATTCATGTCCGTTGGTAGCTGAATTACATTTTTACGATATCTAAGGGGACATACCTACAAGGCATTCCATTGGCAATCAAGGTCCCGATGGTAACTTTGAATTTGGAGAGTAAACGATGGCTAACTAAACCCCACCATCCGCGGGGGTGAGCAGGGTTTGGTGAAAGATGGAAAACCTAGCGGTAGAAAGGAAAAGAGAGGAGAGGTGGCTTAAGTATAATGAGGTGCACTAGAGGGAGGTAAAAAGTAGCAGGAGGTTGCAAAACAAATGTCATTGTGGAGAAATATAGTTTGGGAAGGAATTGAAGTTCACATAGAAGATGTGGAACTCGAGCCTCAGGAACTCCCCATTTGGGAAAACATGATAGGGAACCCTCCTCGGCCTCATGTAGAAGCACACCAATAGAGATGACTTGGGCCACGAGTGCGCATCTGAATCCACTTGGCAACCTTGCCCTTGTGCTTGGTTTTCCAACATCTAGTACAACAAATAGTCAACAAGTTAATTCAAGTAGTGGAAGAGTAGGAGCGAGTCTTATGAAAGGTATAGTGATGGTATTAAAGATGGCTTCATTATTACATGGGGGTACATTTTCAGGTGTATCATTTACATAGAACTCATGCGTGCCAATTTTTGGACTAACTTCTAGAAGTGGTAATGCTTCATAGACTATCGGGTACAATTTAGTTCTACTATTGGGACATAGGGAAGTACATCTTCTAGTCTGAATCCAACTACAATTATGGGATCGAAGCCATAGGTAGCTCTAGTTTTGGTAGATCTAGTGGTTACGAGGTAGGGGAAACATAGGAGGTTCTAGATTAGGTGGACAAGGTCTGAACCAAACCTATAATATTTACATGGAGATGTCTCTTTGTCTTCCAGACTATAGGGGCATAGAATATGTTGTTGAACATGTGCATATGTGTGAAATATTGTGGTGCGTAAAAGGAATCATGGCTTCTAAGTGTAGGGAAATCCAATTTGCTACTACATTATAAGGGCACACACACAATTAGTATAGAAAGTTTGACCCTGATTAGACTTACGTAGACTATAAAACTTTAAAATATGCATTCCTTATAGAGTTTCACATCCTTGAGTTTGAGTAGAAGAGTATAAGTGCACTCAAGGATATTAAGAAAGGCACTACTTGAGAGTGTTAGAGAGTATGATGCCCATTTTAAAACATTGTTATCTAAGATTTCTTATGATATACACGCAAGCCAACATGCACAATGGTTCATTGGGGGCCTAATTACCCCTTTTAGAAGGGCATTATCACATAAGACATACACTGATCTGCGTGAAGCACTTGAATCAGCCTTACGTGTTGAGGAAGTTGGAAGTATAGATACTTGGGGTGAGCCCATTTTTAGAAGCACAAATCACAACTATGGAAAAATAGTTGGAGAAACTATTAGAAAATTCAGCACATGAGATGTGCATAGGGATTTGGTGTATAGATTATGAAGTGGAAGGTCACACAAAGGATATTTGTCCTCATAGATCAATACGCTCATTGTTGTATTGTGAGATATGCCATTTAAACCATGATGTTAGCCACTGCCCATTATTACAACGTGTGATAAGGAAGAATGTTTCAAGCTACTGTAAAATCTATAGGTCCATGACACATGACACATTAGACTTCCAGATGATTGGTTAGATCCATGATGCTATAGATATTTGTGTACAAAAGACAAGAGTTTTAGATAGATCTAAGGGAAAGAACAAGCATCAAGACTGGGATCACAATTAGTTGTGCTACGATCAGAATGAAGGGTGTTTTGAAGGCGGTCATGGCAGAGGTCAAGGATACCATGGTGGATTTAGAGGATGAGGTCATGGTAGTGGAAGAAGTGAGTTTCCTCAACTAACATGTTATACATGCAGATCTTCTGATCACTACATGCATGAATTTCCTCATAATATTACATGTTATTTTTGTGGAAAGAACCATAGCTATGAGGAGTGCCTAAAATATATGAGCATCTTAGTAAGCAACATAAACAAGAAAACAAAGGTACATGGATGGTTAGGATACAATGCACTATTGAAAATCGGTGGATGCCTAAGTTGGAGGTAGAGTCTGAGGCATTACAAGTGAAGATCACGATCTGTACTAAGGCGGAACATACCAGAGAAGCATTACAGTATAAGCCTACCATCACTAAGGAGGAGGTTCTACATGCACGATACCCATATCCTTCCCACAAAAAGAGGTCTATCAGGAAACCATGGAATTTCTTAGGAATCTTGAAGGTGAGATACAATACTTAAAAGATAAATCACAGAAGATGGATCAAACGAAAGTACCGGAGATGGTCCAAACTGATATAGATGACTTAAGGGAAGTGTGTAAAATGTTGTGCCAAGAAAATATCATTCCATTGTTAGGGGATTGGTTAAAGGGAAACAATCTGTGCACAATTATTGAGACTGGACAACAGATCCTACATGCGAATCTTCCCCCTCATAGCCTATATTATGACAAGGATATCACTTTAAATGTTGTTGTGGATGGTTGGCTATTGAGTAATATACTGATTGATAAATGTGAGGAAGTCAATGTTCTTACCTTAGATGCATGGGTACAAATGGGAAGACCCCCATTGCAGCCATCCTCTTATATATTGTTCATGGCTAATCGAACTAAGGCCCCTGCCATCGGGGTATTGAAGGATGCATCCATTACTATACAAGGGGCCAAAATCACTAGAGACTTTGAGGTTTTAGTGCTGGTAGAGTCAGATAGCTTCCCAGCTCTATTCGGTGTCCTTGGTGCTATGTAAATAATATTGATCTTTGGTTCAACAAGCGTTATCTCAGTTTTGAAAACAATGAGGAGAGAGTTATTATCCCGACTCTTCTGCTTCCTCATTCAACTTTAATTTCCTTCTCCTTTTCTTAGTTGTCTCCTTCTATGGAGAGAGTCGAGGTGATTTGCGCACACTGTTTTTCTTTGAGTAGATCCTTGGGTTTGTGTCCTCTTGAACACTCTCTTGAACCGGTGCTCTCCTTGAACTGCACCCAAGTCCTTATCGTCTCCCTCTTATGGCTTAGGTGGAGTAGTTTCGCGCTCAACTTCATGTTTATTTGGAGGCTATCTTCTACCTCTGTGTTCTAAACCACCACTATCCTCAAGTTCTTCATCTTCATCATCGACTTCCGAATCATTTATGTGGGCTTGGGTGTTGGAACATTTTCCATTGTATGCTTACCCTCTGCGGCCTTGGGAGCACGAACACATTCTCCACATACTTAGCATTCTCTATCTTGGGTTTGAGTCATGGGTACTCGAGTCTACTCCTATTTCTCCAACTACCAAGCTCATATGTTTCATGCTTATAATATCTGAAATAAGTCTTTCAATGTATGCATTACACCCTGGATATACATACTTCTTCCTCAGAGTGTGGTAGTCACAATCTAGCTTGTCTGCATTGAAGGTTAAGTGGCATGCATCTGAGAACCAATGAACTGATGCCTAGAAATACCTCATTGTGAAGGAATATGGAAGTTTCCACCATGGGCTCCAAGCCCCGTCCTTCATTGCAAATTGCATGATGCAAAAATGTTGGTATACTGCAAACTGAACTGCCTTACCCACCACTGAAGTAAAATATTTGGGTATGTGCCACTCTTCCTTGAATGCCACATAGAGTCTATCATACCACATCTCCACCATCTTCTTGAATGGTCCATACATTGATACATTGCATAAGTACTTGCCAAACCTTTCTGTAGGTGACTTATGTTTCGTGGGGTACTCCCAAATCTTCTTCTTTGGCCCATCCGACACCCCAATCTCCATGAATACTAAGGACAATAACACAGCACCAAAAATTATTCTATCACATGTCCACACTTCTTCGATGATTGTCTTTTCTATGTGATCTATAATGTTGTAGACCACTCCTTGAGACATCTTCTTGGTGACATGTAACCACATTGTGTTTACCTATGACCACCTTCCTTGGTCATTCAACTTTGTCACAAGATGTGCAGCTACTTGCACTACTAGTTACTTCTTCAACTTATCAATGTCCATGTTGCGTGGACCCTTGGTATACCCCATATCCTTCCTTGTCTCTAGGATTATGGCTTTATCCATTAAATAATTATCTAGATCCAACCCTACGAGGTCCTTAGTCCATTCACAATTGAAATTAAAGCAGCTATGATTCTTACCCTCCGACTGGTTAAATAGAAGAAGTCCTCATGGACTATGTTAATTAGCCACCAATAAAATGGTTCATAATTTCCAAAATATGGTAGCTCATACAATTGGTAGACTCCATTCTGCTTCAGCAATTTCTCACCAAATAATCATATACTTGACATATCTCGGTCATGCACTTGTTTGTTTTTGTGCTTAGCAATGCATCGAGCTCCTTCTTACTATCCGATGTTCGATGGTTATAGTCATTGATTTTACATTGGCGAATATGGGAATCCCATTCTTGTCCCATAATCACGCCTCCGGATACAAAATTTTTGAAAAATTACTCTCGGGAGAAATCTCTTATTCCACTTCAATCTTCTTCTTCCCTTTATCTCCTACTATGGGTGCTTTCTTTGGTGCCATTTGAAAAAACTCTCTTTTCTTCCCTCTGTAGTTGAGAAAATTGAAACCCTAGCTTAAATCTCCGTGCCCTAGTGGAAATCGTGTGCCCTATCTTGTTTGTAACATGTCTTCTTCACTCAAACCCTTCTCCTATGGGAACGCAAACTTCTCTAGCACACAACCCTTCTCCCCATGTCTGGTTTCACACTCTACACACCTCAACATGATTTCTCGGCTCATTCGCACTTAACCATTTTCAAATTCTCTCAATTGTAATGGTAAAAATGAACTTGCATCTCATCCTTATATAGAATTTCAAAAATTTAGTGCATTTATTGCTCATCCACCTACCAACAATCCTCTCATTAATTGACCATTTTTATTATTTCCATGTGGTACATCTTTGTGCCCAAGCTATAACCTTCTAGCACGCCCTCCTACCTTTTGGTTGTAGACTTCTCTTCAACGTGCTTCCATGTGCCTGAGTACCTCACCACTGAACCTTCCACTGGTAATCTTCCTGGCCCCTGCTTACCTCACGTTATACTTTTCTCTTCATTCCTCTATATCTATGGTCCTTGTGTCTAGAAGAATTTTTTTTTTTTTCAATTTTCCAACCTTGAATAGCACCCGTAGATAGTTATTTTCATGTGTACTTATTTTCAAAAGTCTTGTACCCAAATATCAATAACCTACCCCACATGGAGGGTATGTGTAGTCCTCTATGCATAAAAATTCTTCAAATAGTAATTAGCTTATAGAGCATAAACACGCTTATTACACAAACACACTAACTAATTTGACAAAGCATAGCAAAAAAGGAATAAATACATTAAGGAAATGCATAATTGAAAACCTAATCTAAATGGCAATATGACCTTATTACAAACACTAAGAAAACTTATTTATAGTAGGGCTCCAGTCTACTCCCATTGAAGTAAGGGGTAACCGTATTCCATCAAGGACCTCTAACTAACAAGCACTTGATTCTAGTGTGTGAGTGATAACATACGGCCCCAACCAATGTACTTGAAGTTTTCCTGGATGGTGCAAAAACTTAGAATCATAGAGGAGAACCATCTGTCATATCTCTAACTTTTTATCCCTGATGTGACTGTCATGCCATGCTTTGTCTACCTATCCTTCTCTTGTTTTCGACTCCAACATGTTATGGCTCATCATTCATCCAATTTGATTAACTCTTCAATGCGTTCTTCTAATACTCACTCAACAACAAGACCTATATTGCACGCAATACACAAAAAGGTAACATAAATTCCATAGAAATAACTACTTTTGTGCCAAACACTAACTAAAATGGTGTAGCTTTGTTCAACCTTTTATATGTTTTCTGATATGCCCAAAGTATTGTAGATACCTTATCATCCCAATCCTTTCTTCCAATATCATAGATTTTTATCAATGTCTGGCTCAAAATTTTATTGAAAGCCTCAATAGTCCCATTCGTGTGAAGATGATAGGGTGTAGTCTTATTGTGTGCAATCATGAATTCATCTAATAGAGTTCTGATTGTCTCATTAAGAAAATGTGTGCCCCTATCACTTATCAACCTTAAAGGACATCCATACCTTGTAATAATATTTTCCCAAAGAAACCTAGTTGTTGTGGCCATTGTACAATACTTTGTAGGTGCTACTTCTACCCTCCTTGTTAGATAATCTTGCAAATTATGATGTAACGGGATCCGTGTTTGCACATAGATGGAGAAATAGGACCCACAAAATCTATAGCCCATTTCTCAAACCATCGATGCAGACTGGATTCATCCTCCACAAGGGCATCTGCACTAGTAATTAGTCTTAGAGGCATTTCATCTCATTGACCTAGTTTTCCAAGACATTGACAATGATCACAAGCCTTACAAAATTCCTTACAATCTTTATATAGGGTCTCTCACAATAATCCATTAAGTAGAATCTTGCGCGCAAAGGCATCACCCGCATAGTGGCCACCTGCAATACCACCATGAGCTTCTTCCATAATATCTGTGTTCTCATGTTCCAATAAAAATGGCATAATACTTCATCTCAACCCAATTTGTATGAGTCACCATTGATTAACATATAGGAGGTTGTGTGCATAGCAAGTTGTTTCTTCTCTAAGGATTTCATTCCTTTTGGTGTCATCCATGTTCGTAGAAAGACAACAATGTCTTCTAGTTCTAATGGCACTTGTTGTAACTCCGTATAACGATGCATCGGTATGGTATCTTTAATTTCCTGCGTGCTTCTTCTCCTAATCGTATTCTAGATAGATGGTCTGCGTCTAGAATTACTTTTCCCTAGTTTTACCACAACCGTGAAATCAAATTCTGAAATAAGAGCACCCATCGACATATGTGACCTAGTAGAACAAGTTTTTACAAATACTTAAATGCCATGTGATCTTTATAAAATACAAATGGTGTAGCTAGTAGGTACTTGCGGAATTTACGTAGCACATAGATCATTGAAAAATCTTCATGCTCTGTAGTTGTGTAATTTTGTTCTACACGAGTCATCTTTCTACTAGCAAAACAGATAGGATGATCTACAATACCTTCTCCAGGTTGAGCCAAAACCACACCAATGGTCATGCCAGAGGCGTCAACATGTACATGAAAGGGTTAGTCCCATGAAGGAAAATGTAGAATCAAAGCGGTTGTAAGTTTTTCCTTTAATGTCATGAATGTTCACTGTTGCGGTTCTCCCAGAGAAATGTACCTTTCCCTTTCAGTAACTCTTCATATGGTGTAGAAATTTTGGCATATACTTTGATAAAATTCCTGTAGTATCTTGTATGACCCAAAAATCCATGCACCTCATTCTAACTAGGTAGGATCACTTAGGCCTATAATGACTACAACCTTGGTTAGATCAACCAATAAACCCTCCTTATTGATTATGTGTCCTAACAAAGATCTCAAATGGTGTAGCAAATATGAATTTCTTGATGTTTAATGAGATACTCAACTGTCTACATATTTCAAACATTAAGTGGATATTGTCACAATGATCCTTAACTAATCCATACACCGTCCAATCATCTAAATATACCTGTAAGAAGTTGTGAATAAATTCCTTGAATGCTTGAACAACTATGCATGAAAATACAAAAAATGCATTTTTCAGATCAAAAGGCATTATAGTATAGGTGAAGCTACCCCATTCAGTAGTAAATGTAGTCTTTTCTTGATCCTCCTGGGAAATCCGAACATGATGATACCCAGAGAACCCATCTGTAAATGAATAGATTTCGCACCCTACAACAAATTCTAGTATTTCCCTAGTGAATGGCGTAGGAAAGAAATCAGTCACACATGCAACATTTAGCTCCATGTAGTCCAAGAAAATCCTAATCCATCCATATTTCTTGATACTAATCACCATTGGACTAACCCATACTCATCAAGGGCTTAATAATTCCAGACTTCAACATTTTGTCAATTTCTTTTTGACCTTTTCGTTAAGTTGGGGTTCATCTTGTAGGTTCTCTTTCTAACTATGCACACACCCTCTTTAAGTTTTATCTTCATCTCCTCTAATGATTCACACAAAACTTTAATTTCATGGTACCTGTACGTACCCAAAATTGTAAGGTCTTCTTATCGCCGTAACAACGTGACAATTTCCCCAATGATGATACAGTCTCCTCGCAAGGTGTTCGGGATCCGGAAAATCCCTCAGGAGTATGTGTTAACATCCCGCATGCCCTGCTTAGCCCCCACGTCCTTTGTTTTCCCCTTTTTCCTCTTTTCTTGGCCTTTTGCCCTTGATTCTGAAACCACCGCCCCGCTTGGCGGCGGTCTCGTGACCGCCACCCATCGGGGCGGTGGTCCTATAACCACCACCCCACTCAAGCGGCGGTCCTGCACGCATTTTCCAGAAAGCGCTTTGACGTGACTCACGTAAAATATCAACGTTTCACCAGCTTTTTCTTTGCCGAATTGGGCTTGCATTTATGTTTTTGGTCCCTTGGAATAGTGTTTGGCCATTGTTTATGGTTTTTAGAGTTCAGTTTGGTTTTGATCTTTGGGTGAATGAAAGCTATAAATAAATGGTTTGTGCACAAGAAAATGGTCTGCCCCTCATTCACTTTCAAGCTCTCATTTTCATAGTTCAGTCTTTTGTTCTGTTTAGAGCCATAGTTTTAATTCTTTGCATGCTTATTTAGCATTGTCCAGCTGTTGGTAAGCCACATATCCAGCTTGTGCAAACAGTGTTGTTGTTTTATCCATTCCATTGGAGTAGAATAGCTTAGGAAGCCATTAAAGTTGCAGGTTTTGCTCTTCAAACAGGGTAGTTTCAGGTTCTGGTCACTTTATGTTGCATGACTCGCAATAAAATCCCGCTAGGAATTACATAAGCCAAGCTCTGTACTCTTGCGCTATCCCTCTCCTACTCACATTTTTCAGTCTGTATTCTGAGCTGTCCTTGTCCCAATATCTATTTCTGTCGATGCTGGCATTACATGCTTTTCTGGATCCACGTGAACACGAAAGAATGAGGAGATCACACTGAGGGGACAAGATCACACACACCATCGGATTCGCCACTGTTCTGCGGAATCCAGGTTCTAGCTTTCAAAGTTCTAGTTAGAATCATATCAAATAGAATAGTTAATTGCTTTATTTCGGTAAAATTTCTATTCTCGATATTGCCAGGGAAGCTGTGAGGATTGATAGTTTCTGAGAAACTATGATTCACTCCTCACTTCTGAGGTAGGATCGAGAATCTTGCAAGTAGATTAGGAAAGTTATTGCATTATTTAGAATAAATCTACAAATTGCACAGACAAATAACTACACTCGGTTATTTTGTTTGTTTTAAATTGTTATTTAGTTGTTATTTCTAGATACATTTAAATAGCTGCTTTTCTTCTCATAAAGTTAAATGCAAAAATAGAAGTTATATATGTTTTAGTTTTATTCCACGTAGTTAGAATTTGCTTTATTACAGTTAGATTTACATTTCACTTTGTATGACAATCACGGGACCCCAGGAGCCTAGGGAATACATATTTGAGCCAATCGTGCCTCAACCAAACCTCGTCACAGCAATAGTCGACATAGACCAAAATCTCAGAATACAAGTCTTCCAAACAACAACAGATTTACAATTGATCAGTTCTCAGTTGAGAGGGTTAAATATAGAAGACGACCAAGCATACACATTTTGGTCAAATCAACCGAATTACAGATTACCCTAGACAAACATTCACATGACTATAGAAGGGTTCGAAAGAGAACAAACCTTTGGTTGTGATCCTTTGGTCCCACAGCCAGGTGTAGGAGACACTCTCACAGATATAGATACTAGTCTAAGGATCCAGGTTGCACGAATGCCTATGAGATATTCTGAGAAAATCACGCAGTTGTTGGTCCTAAACATAGAAGCTGAGAAAGCATATGATTACTGGATACTAGGAATCAGGACTTGATTTCGTATATGACCATAACAGGACCACAACAACCAAGAGTCTACGGTTGTGACCCACAAGTCCCACAGCCTAGCGAATCCACAAGTCAATCAGATATAAACATTGGCCTACGCACACTAGTATTCCAATCCACTCCACTTCCACCCATCATCATCGAACAATTGTCCTTACTAGATATAGCAGCTAATGAAGCTAGAGAATTCTGGACTAGGCCAGAGAATCGTCCGTAGAGTCAATTGTTTCCACCATCCACCATATGACCTTGTCTGGGGACGTACACGAAACTATCCCAGGTCATTTTCCACGTATTCCACAACCCATAGATCGAATCACGCCAGAGCTCGATATTGATTGGAGCCTTCGAGCAGTCATCCTTGTCAATCGATCTATCACACCAGTCCAAGTTAGAAGGGCTTTCTTTGCCTTAGATTCACAAATTCCATTAGTGCGTGTCGAAGACATTAGACTACCTAACTAGTTTGTCTGCATCCCACGCATATTCCATCCCCACCAGCTGTCTCGGCACGACCTCGGGAGGTCGGGTACGCGGAAGAGTTACTTGTAGATTCCCACGCTCACTTGTCACTTTTCCGGCATACAAAATTGGTGAACCCGACGTGAAACAAACAACTGTTTCACCTTCTAAATACCTTATTAAGCCTTCACATCAGCTTCACCAACAAAATTGGTGAACCCGACGTGAAACAAACAACTATTTCACCTTCTGTACCTCATTAACTTTCACCTTCGCTCCTTCTCATTATTCTACGGGTATTCATATACCCTCCGAATATGTCGGGATTCGATGCGTATGGCAGACCCCTCTTGGGTCTTGAGGCATACTATGCCCAACAGAATAGACAATCATCACCCTCACTCTCAGTATGGGGCGACAACTATTCAACTAATCAGTTATCAACACAAACCCCAAGAAACAGATATAACTCGTCTTTTCAAATGGGGGAGTTAGATCAACCCCCTCGAACGCAACAAACAAAGCCTTGTGCTCGAACAATATGACGTTTACTGCAGAGAATCTGTTCGTCTCCTCGATATACTATTTAGACCACAAATTAGTAGACAATCTGACCCATACCTGGTCTTAGATGATGAACAGTCAATACGTTATCCTAGGAGTGAACAACATTCTCGGGCATGTACCCACCTATAGGAGGTTTACAAATACAACCCGAGATCTCTTTCCAAGAAAATACCTCTATGCCACTGCATATAGGAAATACTCTCGGAGAAACTTGGCAAGATAGCGATCAGTTTATAGCAGGATATCACATGCCTATACAACACCAGGGTATACAACAAACGCCGCTCAGGCAAAGCACCGTGACTTCACCAAATGAAGTCATTTCAACATTAGTAGAAAAAGTGAGAGGGTTAGAACTTGCTCAAGCAAGTCAAAATTCTCAATTCATGCAAGCAGGAAGTTCCAATCCTCCATACCACCCTGGCCAAGTAGATCTCCTCACAGGAGTAGGCACGTTAGGCATGCCTCCTCAGTATCCACAACAAATGCCAACAAGGCCTATCATCTCTAACATTATTTCTCCCGGTCTAGTATCAAACAACCCATTACTAGACAATATCCCGTCATACTTAAACATGTACTCCAAATCACCACAGGGAGATATGTTCTCCTCTCCCGCCCCTTTTGCTCAAACGCAGGGACTTCCCTATGCCCCTGCCAATGCATACGCTGCGCCATACCAACAACCCATCCCACCACCACTCCCTCAGCAACCACCATCAATGGTCGAAAACTATGCGATAGGGACTTATTCAGAATATCTAAGGAACCCTTAGACTTCACCATACGAAGCGTCATGCTTCCAAGACCTCTTCCCGATTTACCCAAGTACAAAGGCGAGGGAGATCCAAACACACATATCAAAGCTTACGCTATAGCCATACGTGAATTACTCCCTTGGGATGGGGTTGTTGCTAAAATATTCCCCAAAACCTTGGAAGGCATTGCTCTTGATGGTATTATAGAATACCTGAGGCTTCCATACATTCATTCAAACAACTTGTGTCTGAGTTCATCAAGGCCTTCGACATGAACAAACTGTTGAGAACAGGAATCAGGGAATTCTTGCACATCAAACAAGAACACAACGAATCACCCATTTCATCCAGAGGTGGCGTACAGTTCTTTATTCTTTAGAAAGTGCTCCAAACATGGATCAGATGGAACTATGTGATTTATTCCTTCATTCTCTCAGCAAAGAGGTGAAGGAAGAAGTCCAAAAGTTCCCACTAAGAACTTACGATGAAGTACTTGAGAGTGCTCTTCGAATAGACCAAGCAGCGATAGATAGTGGTCGTAAGACATATGGAGCAAACGGGAGGTTAATCACCTCCAGCCAGAACACTACAAATTATCCCGCTACCACAAATGTCAACCAAGGACCCAAAATCCTTAACAAAAATCGGGGTGTAACAATGGATGGAGTAACCGACCAGCCCAAGAAGGTAAATGTTGTCAATACTCCATCACAAACAAACAACCAACGAAACAACAACTTTACCTCGACAATCAATACAGTGGATTTTAACCATCCACAACAACAACAACAACAACAACAACAATCCTATACAAGGACCAAGACAAAACTCATTTGGTTATCAAAACCAAAGCCAGAAACAACAAATGCAAAATTTTAATCCTAATAGGCAATAGTTTGATTAGAATTTTAGGCCACAATATACACCAAACCAACAAAACAGGAATTACAATCCCAATTCTTATTGTGGTTTCCACAAAATTCGGGGTCATGATACTAGAACGTGCCGTGACTACAATAAATTCATGCAACGTTTACCAGAAGAACAAAGACAGTTCTTCATAGATTTGTTTTTGGCAGATCCCGTGTCATCACCACCAAATACGCTCACAGGGGTAGTTTCCCCTCAGAATGCTCCTCTCAAGATCTTTAACGATCCACTCCCAAATCATGATAGCAATAGGCTGAATCCAACTGGAACAAACAAAAGTGCAATGACAGGAAACAATGATCATGAAGCCTCGACTTCACTAAATCCATCAGTTGTGCCACAGTTAGGAAGTCAACCGAGACCCAAGATAGTCAGTTTGGTAGAATTAGACGTTGAACTACCTATCGAAGCTATAACAAGAACATGAGAATATTTCTCTCAACCAAGCCCAAGTCACCTGCCAGAAACAGATAAGAGTCAACAAATAGTAGAAAAACCCGTAGGTGCCTATGATTTAATTAGTGACCTAACAAAGACCTTCTCACACATTTCATTTTTGGATTTACTAAAGAACTCTCCTCCTCACAGAGCTGCTCTTTTAGAAGCATTAGGTCTAGGTCATCTAATTAACATCACTCCACCTCCTGAAACACAAGTAAATCACGTAGATTTTGATATCCACCCTCACGGGCGATCGGACAAGGATGTCGAATTCATATTCGAAATAAGTAAAATGCCCACAGATGCTGAGATCGCACGCCGAGGTGATCCAGCCTTACACTTACAAGTATGGGTTTATAATAACTATGTAAAATGGGCAATGGTTGATGATGGGGCCACAGTTAACATAGTTCCCTTCTCTTTCCTCCAAAAATTAGGATATGGGGAAACAAACTGTTCCACCACTCGAAATACATTGAGAGGCTATGATAGCCTTAAAGCCACTTCGATAGGAACTATAATACTTCCGGTCACCTTAGGACCCAAAACAATCCTGACTGAGTTTTATATTATAGATCGGGAAACTAATTATAATATGATACTCGGCCGACCATGGATACACCAAATGAAGGCAATCCCTTCTACGTTATTCCAAGAAGTAAGATTCTTGCATCTAGGAAAGGTATTTGTAGCCAAAGGCGATCCAAAACCTTTCGATTTGCACCTAGCTGATTTAAAGAAAAGACCAGGTGTGCACTCAGAATTTGAACTTCCAACAAACCAACTTAATAAACCCACTGACCCAAAACCAGAGGAGAAGTTGGTACCTACAATGGATCTTGAAACTATCAGCATAGCCAAAACAACCCCAACCCCTAACGATAAAGCTAAAGAAACGGTATCATTAGGGACTACTGCAAAAATCGTTGAGTTAATAGAACAAGATTCACCAATGTTCTTACCATTTGATTCAGTAGGCATAGGATATTCCCTAGGTGTTGGTTCCCTTCCAGCAGAGGACCTCTGTATGGTAGAAGTAGAGTACGCAAACGTGGCAGATGCCCCAACATCTATACTCCCGACTAAGTATTGGACTCTCCATTTCGATGGAGCTAAATGCCGTTATGGAGCGGGGGCAGGTATAATTCTTACTTCGCCCAAAGAGAAAGTCCTCCCATTTTCCTTTAAGTTAAACTTTGAATGCACAAAAACGGTGCTGAGTACGAAGCCCTCCTCCTTGGCCTCACTTTAGCCAAGAGAATTGGTGTTAACAATATCAGAGTCTTAGGAGACTCGCAATTAGTGGAAAACCAAGTTTCTGAGGTATACTGAAACCAAAGCCGAACACTTGCAGCTTTACAAAAATGTTGTATTAAATTTAAGCAAGGCATTTAACTTCATATCCATTGAAGCAATCCCGCGAGAGAAAAATCTTCTCGCCATTCAATAGCAACTTTAGCATCACGTTTTACTCCAAGCAATGAGTTAGAAGATACCCAGTTCACGGTGTCCATTCGTGATGAACCATTGATAAAAACAATGACAAATCCCCTTTCAAGCGGAAGTGAATCTACCATCCTAGACCGTATTGATAGTGATTCGGCTACTTTGGATTATTTAAACGCCTATGCAGCACTACATCTCTCCTATCATATGCTAGATTTATCCTTAATTCCACATTCGTCTTCTTACTTCGGAAATCCCATGATGGATCATCCCTCACAAATGGAACCTAGCATATACGTAGTAGAAAATGGGGATGATTTGGATTTACCTCCAGCACCACCTGAGTTCGAAGAGGGTAACGCCTCTTTGATTGAAGAAACAATCGATGTCAACATCGGGACAGATGACGAACCAAAAATCTTGAAATTAGGATCATCCTTAACCCCAGAAGAAGTGGAAATACATACGCGGATCCTCAAAGAACATCAAAAGGTGTTTGCATTTAATTATAAGGAAATGACAGGAGTTGCACCCCACATTGCGGTGCACAACCTCATCACTAAATCAGATGCAAAGCTAGTTAAGCAAAAATCAAGACCTATGAAACCCAAAGTAGCTCTCATGGTAAAGGAAGAGGTAATAAAACTCCTTCAGGTAGGATTCATCAAGCCAGTCGACTACTCCCAATGGGTATCTAACATCGTTCCCGTTCTCAAGAAGAATGGAAAGATACGCATCTGCATAGATTTTCGAGACATCAACAAAGCATGTCCTAAGGATGACTTCCCGTTGCCATCTATTGATGTCATTGTTGATGCAACAGCTGGGTTTGAGCTTTTTTCTCTCATGGATGGATTCTCGGGATACAATCAAATCAGAATATCTGAGCAAGATCAAGCTAAAACCACATTTATAACTCCTTGGGGAACCTATTGCTACGCTGTTATGCCATTCGGTCTCAAGAACGCCGGTGCTACGTACCAGCGAGCTATGACATATATATTTCATGATCTAATCCATAAAATCATGGAATCTTACATTGATGACTTATTGGCTAAAGCCAAGAAGCGTTGTGACCATCCTGAAGTACTCCAAGCGTCATTCTTTCGCGCCTAATAGAATACGGAGTCACACTAAACCTAGAGAAATGCATCTTTGGTGTAACGGAGGGAAGCTCCTAGGTTATATCATTATCGTCACGAGGATAGATGTTGACCCAACAAAAAATTCAGGTTGTCCTCGAAATGGTCCCACTGCGAGCCAATCTAGAATCGAGATCATTTCTCGAAAAGCGGGGTGCAATCCAAGATTCATCCCAGGACTTAAGCTTCACTGTTCATCCAATCAATAATTTACTCAAGAAAGACTATAGCATTGATTGGACCAAAGAATGTAATGAAGCCTTTGAAGCGTTAAAGCGTTTCCTATTATCACCACCTACGCTAATGCCACCTAAGTTAGATCACCGTTAATTCTATATTCACGAGCTACCGGTGTCTCGGCTTTGTATGTTGGCCCAAGAGGACGATGAAATAAGAACGCGTGATTTATTTCATCGGCCGAATGCTTTTGACTATGAAACACACTATACATAGGCGAAATGAGAATGCCTTGCCATAATC